>CM068824.1:58405186-59850186 GCA_028554795.2 Sinohyriopsis cumingii
TGTTATCAGAATCGGAGCACTGCGGACAAGATCAACACTCGAAATACGTCAACGACTGTAACCTCGTATGTCATGGGCTTTGGTATGTATCTCCGTCGCAGAATTACTTCGTCGATGCGAACCAGTGATATTTGTAAGGTTGTCCTGAAAAGTGGTGCGACAGGTCATATACGAACGTTAAGGTGTTCAGAACGGCTACTGTGACAACCATATTGACTTTAACTTGAATCCTTCATCAAACATTCAGCATTCTAGGCAACCTGTTTTCTTATCTTTTACCAAACGTAAAGAGTATGCTCTCAAAAGTTCTCGTTTGAAATCTCGGATGTTCTCGAGTAGTTATCAAGGAAGTCATTAGAAACTGTTTAGTCTTATGCTTGTTCTGCTACGTTTGATCTCTTTCTCTCCACACAGGTGGTATGAGATTTCAGCCCAATTAACCGTCTAAATGGTTAGACAGTAGTGCACATTACGCGAACCAGTCTAAGATATTTCTATTTAAAGTAGTTCCGTCTCGTGATAGTGCCGGTAAGTCCCAGCCTATAAATGGAGCAGTTTTTCTAAAATAGGAAACTCCTTTGCTTTTTCCATCTCGATTTCAGTCTTCTTTTAAGACAAAAGTACTCGGTGCTGTGGAATCTGCTTGCCAGAAACCATGAAAGAAATCCCATATCTGTAGTAAATGATTTACATATTTTACTCTCTTTCAGTTTTTGAAACCTCCTTTATTATATTTATGTTTAAATATCTATCTATCTATCTATCTATCTATCTATCTATCTATCTATCTATCAATGTTAATGTGTATATGTATTGATGTTGAGAGACGATCTCTATGCAAAATAATACAAGTCCTCAGTGTTCATATGCTATGCAAAACTGTAAATGTCGTCAGTGATTAATATTGACAATAACTGCAGATTTTATGTCATTATTTTGCCCCGTCGAAGAGCGGCCATTAAATTAAAATTGCCAGGGGAAACCTGCCCGATTCTGAATTACACGAGTCCTGCATTGTGTAAATTCAGAACCTCTTCGGTTGGTTTCCAGCGAAAAAAATCCCTCAACATAGTCTTTTTTAAAATCTGGAACGTGTTTTAATCTCTTAAATTCTATCATGTTAGACTCCTGCACATATCAGATCACGTGATCAAACTGACTTAGCTTTAGTCCTCAAATGTGTGGATTGCACATATGCGGTCCGGATTAAAACAGTATGGTACATTTTGAGAGTTACCACAAACCAGCTATGAAACAAATCATCAGAGAGTATTTCTTATTTCAAATCACCTGCAAACAAAAGATGTATCTAGAGTTTTACTTGTTTAATATCTCCATTCAAACTTAATAATGATCCAATATTGAAGCCATTAGCACGAAATTTCTAAAGAAGTCATGAAGTACTAATGTTACGTCTTCTTATGAAAGGTTTCTTAAATATGGTATAAATTTGTTTCGAAAAATATGCTAGTGAGAAGATATTTAAGATGTCAGACCTCATATTCAGCCCTATAGACAGCGTCGTTGCTGGGCTTCGATGGAAGCTATTTGTTATCCTGAAACTGAGTTATTGCCTAAGAATCCAGACAATTGTGAATCGAATCCCGTAGGATGTGAATTCAAAAATGTTGCTGACAGAGAACTCTGTTTTCAGCCTGGGATAGTTTCTTGATTATCCCCAAAGTCTTATAATTTCAGTCTCCTGCACTTGTCAGGTCGCGTAATGAACCTCACTTTGCTTCAGTTACCCGACACTTTGTTACCATGGTAACCCGATTTCCGTCATCCGGTCTGCTCATATGGGACTGAGGATTAGTGGGCACATTTGGCGGGAATTAACCGAAACATCATACCGGCCGTATAACAAGCTGTTTTCCTAGTGATTAATTGTACTAGGCCAATCTGCCATAAATTTGTCCTGCTTAGAAAGTGCATTGACAATTCCTTCCCTTATCAGCTCACTCTCACAGACGTTTTAGAGCTTGAAGGGCGAGTAGGTTGAAAGGAAGCCCTACATTTGTAGATGTGAAAATTGATAATTAGACCTGAGTGGACCATAAAACGTAAACCAGTTATAGTACTATTTAGCTTTAATATGCAAGTGACAAATCAAAATTGTCGTCCCCATTTAAAATAAAAGAAAGTACAATTAAAAAAAGAAACAAAAATGAAACAGGAAAACATTATCAATACCAGCATAATGGTAAAATACTTCTTTAAATTTATTTAAATAAAATATTCGTGATGACGTCTTTGTGCATGTTCTTCTAGATGGTAGCAAAAGATGTTGATATGCCTGTTTGAATATTTGGCTACCATAATATGATTATTTTTGTAAAATACTCGTGTGTGTATTGACTCCAAAATACTTGTGAACTTAAATGATATAAAATGCAAGGGGGCAAAGAATAACCACCAATCTAGGGGAAGCTGCTGACAATCATTCTCACATACCCACATTATTCGAGTCGGGACTTGAAAGACAAGAACATAGGTGTGTAGCGAGTGACTTGTAAAGGCAAGCATCTTAGATTACTCGGACACCCGACGCACCTAATTGCCATTGGAATCTGCTAGAAACTTGCTAAAAGGGGGCCTATTCCAATTTAACCTTGCTTTCGAAAGACTTTCCCCACATAAAATTGATGAAGCAGAAACTAATGTTCATGCTAGCAGATCAAGACATTTTCTAAAAATATTTTCGTCAAAATTCCATCGTTGAAATATATGAAAATCGCTTTCCACAACGAGGCTGATCGTGAGGTCTCACGGTGTCCATGGACAGTGGCGTTTTGACGTCATATGGGAGCGGTTTGGCACCCTATTTGTCCGTTTTAACACGTCCAACCGGCAGCAGCACGGATCAAGATCAAACCGCGCTTACAAAGTGTGGGTCTACACCAAGCATGTGCAACTTTCTCAAGGACGCGGGCGGGATAAATGATTTTAAAGACACACGCTATGATGTACATAAAAGGATAAAACCAGGTCGCGTGCCCTAGGCTGCACATGCCTTATTTACATGGTGTGCATGAAATGACAAGCAGAACAAGCAGTATAAACCTTGTTCTGTCAGAGCTGAAGTGCTTTCTTAACGGACATAAAAAGAAAACGAGTTATATGCATCATATTAAATTGTTCGAATCTGCATATGTAAAACTATCCGATGTCGTATTATAGCCCCTACGTTCTATGCAATACTAGCCTATACTGTCTTATAACCCATCCTTCTTATATAATATTAGCCATGTCGTCTGATGACCCATACTCTTTATGTAATACTAACCAATCTCTTCTGATACCCAGTCTTGTATGTAATACTAGCCCATCTCTTCTGATAGCCCATACTATTGATATAATATTAACCCATATCTTCTGATAGCCCATATTTTTTTTAATACTACCCCAACCATTGTTATAGCTCATATTTTTGTTATATAATACTACCCAATCTCTTCTGATACCCATACGTTTATGTAATACTACCCAATCTCTTCTGATAGCCCATACATTTTATATAATGCTAACCATATCTTCTGATAGCCCATATTTTTTTTGTAATACTACCCCAACCATTGTTATAGCTCATCTTTTTTATGTAATACTAACCAATCTCCTCTGATACCCATACTTTTATGTAATACTAGCCCATCTCTTCTGACACCCATACTTTTATGTAATACTAGCCCATCTCTTCTGATACCCATACTTTTATGTAATACTAGCCCATCTCTTCTGATAGCCATATTTTCTACGTAATTCTACCCCAATAATTCTTATAGCTCATATTTTGTATGTAATACTACCCAATCTCTTCTGATACCCATACTTTTATGTAATACTAGCCCATCTCTTCTTATAGCCCATACTTTTATGTAATACTACCCAATCTCTTCTGATAGCCATATTTTCTATGTAATTCTACCCCAATAATTCTTATAGCTCATATTTTTATGTAATACTACCCAATCTCTTCTTATACCCATACTTTTATGTAATACTAGCCCATCTCTTCTGATAGCCATACTTTTATGTAATACTACCCAATCCCTTCTGATAGCCATATTTTCTATGTAATTCTACCCCAATAATTCTTATAGCTCATACTTTGTATGTAATACTACCCAATCTCTTCTGATACCCATACTTTTTATATAATACTCACCCATATCTTCTGATCGCCCATATTGTTTTTGTAATACTACCCCAACCATTGTTATAGCTCATACTTTTTATGGAATACTACCCCATCTCTTATGATAGCCATATTTTCTATGTAATTCTACCCCAACCATTGTTATAGCTTATATTTTTTTATGTAATACTACCCAATCTCTTCTGATACCCATACTTTTATGTATACTAGCCCATCTCTTCTGCTAGCCCATACTTTTTATATAATACTAACCCATATCTTCTGATAGCCCATATTTTTTTGTAATACTACCCTAACCATTGTTATAGCTAAAAAAAAATTATGTAATACTACCCAGTCTCTTCTGATACCAATACTTTTATGTAATAGTGGCCCTTCTTTTCTGATAGCCCATACTTTTTATGTAATACTACCAAATCTCTTTTGATAGCCATATTTTCTATGTAATTCTACCCCAATACTTCTTATAGCTCATATTTTTTATGTAATACTACCCAATCTCTTCTGATACCCATACTTTTATGTAATACTAGCCCATCTCTTCTGATAGCCCATACTTTTTATATAATACTAACCCATATCTTCTGATAGTCCATATTTTTTTTTGTAATACTACCCCAACCATTGTTATAGCTCATACTTTTTATGGAATACTACCCCATTTCTTATGATAGCCCACACTTTTTATGTAATACTACCCCATATCTTCTGATAGCCCATACTGTTTATGTAATACAACACTCTATCTTCTGATCGCACACACTTTTTATGAAATACTAGCTCGAGTCTTCTGATGGCCCATATGTTTTATGTAATACTACCCCAATCATTCTTATAGCTCATATTGTTTGTGTAACACCACCCCATATCTTCTGATATCCCATACCTTTATATAATACTACCCCATATCTTCTGATAGCCCATACTTTTTATGTAATACTACCCCATATTTTCTGATAGCCCATACCTTTATGTAATACTACCCCATATCTTCTGATAGCCCAAACTATTTATGTAATATAAGCCCATCTCTTTTGATAGCCCACACCTTTTATGTAACAATAGCCTATCTCTTCTGATAGCCCAATCTTTTGATGTTCATGTCGTATGATATTGAGCAAAAAGCCTATCGCCAGACATTTTTAGCGAAATCACGAATAATTCAAAGACCATCAGTGATGCTACTATAGGCACTTACTTTCTTTCAAACTTACAGTATGTTGGGATTTAAGAGTATATTATTTATCTTGATGAGAGATGTAGCCATCATCAACACTGTTCAAATAATTTCTTAGCTTTACTTTTGTATTTTTGTTGAATTTTTTTATATATCCAGATTCCGATAACAATATTCGTGACCAGCAAAGTCAATTTATTAACAAATTTGCATCGTATAATAACGCTGTTGATGAGATTGTATTTATTTTAAGTAATGCGTAGTCCGTAAAAGACGCCGTTGCAATGTAACGTACAGGGCACTGACTGTTAAATCATAATGTACATGGTCCAAATATAATTATGTAAACACAGATCCTATTATTATATATACAGCTCGTGACTTCCTGAGAAAATGCGTAGCTTGGAATAATCCAGTAAACTTTCTACTTATTGAACGTCGGCAGTCATTAAGTACTGTTAAGCGTAAGAAGGATCCGATGTTGCTACTTGACATGGCGTCGCTGTATGTTGTTGATGATGAAACAGTTATAGATTAAAAATATCAAGTAATATGTAATTTAAATTTCATTTTTGACCTGTCAATAGTAATCTGAAGGATTTAACTAAGGGAATATATCAGCGGTTTCCTTTTAGTTTTCACATTGTTCTGGGAATGTATAAACTCCTTCCTTTTGGTTTTCACATTGTTCTGGGAATGTATCAACTCTTTCCGTTTGGTTTAGGCACTGTTATGGGATTGTATCAGCTTTTTTTCTTTCGATTTACACGTTGTTCTGTGAATGTATCAGCTCTTTCCGTTTGGTTTTCTCATTGTTCTAGGAATGTATCAGCTCATTTCTTTTGGTTTTCACATTGTTCTGAGAATGTGTCAGCTCTTTCCTTTTGGTTTTCACATTGTTCTGGGAGTGTATCAACTCTTTTCTTTTCGTTTTCACATTGTTCTGAGAATGTATCAGCTCTTTTCTTTTGGTTTTCACATTGTTCAGAGAATGAATCAGCTCTTTCCTTTTGGTTTTCAAATTGTTCTGGGAATGTATCAACTCCTTCCTTTTGGTTTAGACACTGTTCTGGGATTGTATCAGCTCTTTCCTTTCGATTTACACGTTGTTCTGGCAATTATCCGCTCTTTCCTTTTGATTTACTTATTGTTTTCTTTCCACCTTGTGAGGATATGCTGGTCCACATTTATATCAGTCTTTGCTCTGATATAATGTACGAAGTAATATTTTCTGTAAGAAGCACCTGTACTGGTGACACGTAATAAACATTTATAGATTATGGTGTTTGTAACATTCTTCTACTTCTAGAAAATGACGGTCCAATTTTATCTTATTCTTGAGTACAAAGAAGTGATAGGACTTTTTTAATAAATGGATTATATAAAATAAATAAATTATTGTGTTTGTACTGTTTTATATTGTGGTATCGCCAGAAGTACATAGGGTCTGGCAAGCTCTCAAGCTTGTACTTCGGTCTCGCCTACAATATCCAAGAAAATAAACACTATAATTGTTTGATACGTTTCATAAATGTTTGTATTTCTTGCAGAAAATCGAAATTTTGCTTTTATTAGTGTAACGTCTTTAACTGAAAAATAAGGACCAGCTAAAAGCCGGAAACAACACAACGTTTACATCAAAAGGATACAGCAGATATACTAGAACAAAATGTACAATATTGGCATTGATCTGACAAATATAAAAGGCACAAGAGACATCAATGCATTTATTTTTAAAGCTTGTTCTCAGTTAACCATTTCACTGAATACACTTTTTATAAAATTTTATAAATAAGAAAGAAAATGCAATGTTTTGCACCATTTACGTTGGAAAACCTGATTACACTTTTACACACCATGAGCCAGGCTTAGTTAATCCTGAAATCCGCATACATACTAAGCGCACGATACGATGGCACAGTGTATGCGTGCCAGGAAGGGTCTGCTTCACAAAAAAAGTGTGTTTGGCCATCTAAACTCTTTTAAATATTAGCTGCTGGTCATATATGCACTGTTAATGTTTTGGGTATTGTATGTCATGGGTGACAAACCATGGGGCGTTAGATGATGATAAAGTTGTTCCGGTATAAACCTTCCAATCCTATGTGTAATGATAGAGGTACTCAGTGGTCTGCCATAATATTGTGCGCGTGTTGTAGCATGTTATTTGGGAAAAATTAATTAGTACATTAAAAGAATAAAATATGAAGTGACGATTAGTATAGAATAGCAGTGCAGCTATTATTTGCAAATCAAGCATTCCTCGGATCTATAGAGTCATTAAAGGAAAGCGCAAAATTAGGGTGCTTTTCAAGAAGATATGTTACCTCATTTGCCACACGGTCTTGCTTAGATTGGATAAAAATATGCTTAAATATATAAATGTATTTTATTTTATACCCTGGTACCTATGATACGCTCACTTTCCCATAAATTCCAAATCGTCGTGATTAATTCAATTGTCAATGCAAAAACTCGGACTTTTTACTGCCTGTACGAATCCCTGAAGACGAAAATTGCAATAGTCATATAAATTATTAGGTGCGTGAACTTTACATTGTTTGCTTTGAGTCAGTATCTTTCATGATTTGCGTCATTCTGATGTATCACGTAATTATTGTTTTATAATCAGTACACTGAGAGTCGTCATGATAAAGTCTTCAAAGGCTATATTCTATGTCTTTCTTATTGCATCGGATTTTATATCATCGCACAGGTATGTCAGTAGCTTCTGAGACCATCTGCGTATTCTTGGAATTGTATTCTAGTACAGAGTGAATTAAAAATGTAAATCATTTATAGTTTGAAACGACCGTTCTCGAGAGTGTAACGGAGAATTAGCTTTGTAGCACCCGTTTAAACCCAACTGAACTTACGGTATGGCCCTGAGCTGGACGTGAGTGGTCCGTCGTTTGTCATGCGTCGTCCGTCCGTCAACAATTGCTTGTTACTGTTGTGGAAAGCATGTTTCTGATATTGGTATACGGTTTATATCATCAACATTTTATGAGCAAGTACAAGCATGTTAATGACGTGATTTAATAATCTGATTGATTGACCTCATTACCACTCTGGGAAACTCAAGTTTTTTCAGAACCTATCACCTTTGTTTTGGCATTATGGGATTGCGAACTACATTCAAGGTTTACTGACCTTCAAAAATGAAGATTCGACAAGAATGAGCTTGGTCATTTTTACGTTTATTACATAAACACATGTCAACACATCTTATGACGAATTTTACTGAATTAAAAAAAAAATACATTCAACTGATAAAAACAAAATCCACAATGGGACCAGTTGTTTGTAACTATTTTGTTTGACAGTGAACTTGCATAAGAGTCTGCCGTGCTGATTGGGGTAGGGATGCTACCCGAAAACTAGATAGTAAACCTCTGACAACAGAGCCACTTTCTTAGCGGCGACGGTGCATAATATCACCCTGGAAGCCATATTTATGATATAACTTTGTCTAAATTTGTAATATATGTCATCAATATATCGGACAAGTACGATAATGAGCGAAATCAACGTATACTAACTAGATGAACTTGCATTCGATTGGCTGAGCTTGTTACTACTTTAGAGGTCGCGTATTTTGATCAAATTTTAAATATATCGTATGCCATGAAGATTTAAGTCTGATAATGAGCAAGGTCCTTTCATATCAATCCAGTCATCTTGCATCTGATTGGTCTGGAAGCCATATTTTAATCTGATTTTGATCCAAATTTTGTAACATAGGATTTTACTATTACGAGCTTGGATAGGTTAGAAAATGAACGAGATTAATCCATATTCATTGAAGTAATCTTGCATCTGATTGGCTGACCTTGTTACCATTTTGGAGGCTATATTTCAGATTCGATATTGATCAAACTTGGACGATTTTAATGCCATTTTCAAAACATGATACATTCCTGACGATACTTTGGTGGAGAAAGAACCCGGAAAGTACCACCAACCCACGGGAAGCTACTGGCAGGTTTTCTCACATACCCTTGTGGGTCATACAGAGACTCGAACCTACGCGGATAAAAGCGCGATGTTAGTGATCTGTAAAGGCGAGCGCCTTAGAACATTGGGCCACCCGGTACTCTAATTTTGATCAGACTTGGAGTATAAGCTTTATATTACCAAGATCTCAGACAATGCGATAAGGACCATGCAGGTCGCATTTTGGAATTTATGGTTTTATAATCAAGATCTCGGATAAGTTCAATAATAATGCATATTAATGAGGTAACTTTGAATCTAATTGGCTGAGTGCGTCGCCACTCTGGAAACCATATTTCTGGTCAGATTTTGATCAAATCTGCATAATATGCTTGTATTTTTCAAGCTCATGAACAAGGGAGCTCAACACATATTAGCGAGATACCTTGCATCTGTCTGAAATGTTTTCTCTACAAGACTAATGGATACTATTTCTCATCAAATTTCATTCAAATTCGGTAGATGAGTTTTTAGATGGTCAAGATCGTGGATGACTTCGACTATTAGCAGCGACTGTGTATATTGTTTGTGCCATAGACGAAGTTTTATCCGGATATAGTAAAATCAGTAAAATCAACTTGATATTAAATTCTGGAGATAATTAACCTTGGTTGTTTTTATTACAATACTGTATAAACCTGCTTAGTGAAATAGTCAGCTTTTAAGTTATGGATGCGTGGTGAGCAATTGTAAGCCCACTTAGGTCTTTTGTTTAATTTTTTAACCGACATCTTCGTCTTTTTCTCAACTGAAACATTTTTTAAATTTATTTTGCAGGTTGGGTGGGGTTCCAGATGACAAAATAATTTTGCAGCAATTTTATTTTCGAAAGTTTATCACTTTGGTTTTCAAATACTTCGAAAAGCTATTATTATTTTCGGTGGATATGACTCCGCGAAAATAAAGACAAAATAGCACGTTATGGATCATTTTTTTCATATATTTTTTTTAGCAGGATTAGATTAAAATATAAAGTTATGAACAATCATACTTTACAAATATATTTTGGAAGAGCACAAATCAGATTTTATATATTTCTTCATATGGTGGACTTTTTAAACAATTCCGGTTTACAGCAACAAATTGACTTTTTTGCGTTAAGGGATTGTATCGTTTTGCTCGTCGTTATAAAGCCAAATTTGTGCTGATGTGCCGTTAAATCCTGTAAATACATGCATACATATCGTATATACTCACTTATAAGATGACTCGGACATAGCAAAGATCCTAATCTGTCGTAGCATAATGCGTCTGCTGATCAGGGTATATGCTGTTTGTTCTATTGATTACTCCTAATAAATTGCACAGATCCAGATCAGCTGGTGCTTTTATTCTACGGCAGATCTGTGTCGGTGCAGTTTGTCTTGACATATAAACGAGTATATACGGTAATGCTAAACAATGAAATCAATTCGTTCAAATAAAACCAATCCTTGAAGCATGTTTTCAATATTTCTGGTTCGAGTCTCGGGTTCGGCCAATGTTGATATGTGAGAAAGCTTGCCGGTAGCTTCTTGTGGGTCGGTGGTTCTTTCCGGGGTATATTCCACCATTAGTACTGGCCGCCATGTATAATTGTATAGCCTATCTTGTGCTGAAAAAATGGCGTTAAACCCTACAGCAACAACAAGAACAATATCTCTGTGTTGAAAAAAGAGCATCACTACATTATGAGGTTTCGAAATATTGTATTGCCTTATGCCCTGTTTATTTCTCTTTCTGTCTTCTTTACTTTCTTTTCAAATACTGTCCACCAAACAATCTTTAAATTATTAACGATTTCAATAAATGTACAGGGACGTGTACATTAATATAGGTTCGTATCGCCTGATTAACGAGTGAACTGAGATAACAAAACAAATATAGTCAAAATTTTCAAATTATTGTAAGGTGTGTAACAGAGCAAGACTAAACATAAGAATTGGAAATTCATTTTTGGATAATAATAATAATAATAATAATATCGTTTACATGGCTTTCGATGATGGGCTGTTGGGCTATAGTGATTTCCTGGCTGATGAAAATTCTGTCATAACTGGGTAAAAGATGAACTGGGATTCTGTGTTCTGTTACACATTGCTACCTGAGCGCCGTCTAATTTGTCTTCCTCCAAGTCGGCGCTATGTATTTTATGTGTTTAGAGCTGAAAAGTCGTCATCTCAGGCATACTTTATTGGTGTAATTAGTAAACATACACCACAGAACGGCCGCATCGCGGCTTGTATTCTGGTTTTAATCATTACATACTCCGCAGCCATCGGTTTCTAGGTAAATGACATTGTTGTGATGGAAGGGATGCCTAGGTGCGACATTAATATCAAGGCTTCACGCGAAAATATTACTGAAGAATCGGGCAAAAATTTGGATCTGAAGTACGTACATTTCTGCTTATAAACATACAAAACAAGTACTTCCCTTGAACTGCGTCCTTTCGATATTACCTGCATTAAATTGTTTTCGCCGAATTCAAATGGAAGAAGAATAATTACAAGGAAATATCGATCAACAAATTCCTGTTTATGCAGTGCCGAGTAACTGTTGATATCCGTGCAGAACTAAATACAAAATAAAGATAAAAGCAGAAAGAGTAAATTCCTTAAAGTCATTTAAAAAAAAATATAAACCATTTGGTTGTAAAAAGTGGAAGAGCTCAGCTAGAACGTCACTGTGGGCTGCATTCTTGGGCAAACACGTTGCCTCCTTTAGTTTGCCTTTCATTACATACAGAAAGGTACCTCAGGTATATTCTACGTCCCCGAACCCTACGAGGGAAAGAAATAGTCACTGAATTTTCAAATTAAATTGGTATAACTTGGAAGTAGATTCCTCAAAAGCAATCTTGAGTAAAATTTATTCCATAAATATGGATGCCAAAAATAGCTTCTGTCCTACCTTTTTGTTTTCTCTGCGACTATCGGATGCCAAGGAAGAAAAATCAAAGAATCGGACTGTGGACATCTGCAATAGATGAATATTTAACCAGTCCCCGCAAAGAAATAAAAATGGTCATTCTTGAAAGATAAGTTAAATATTTTAATTTTGAGGCAAATACAAAATTATAGTACACTGTACAACATAATATTTACTGAAATTTTGATTTTATGCCTCCACACAAGGAAAATAGTGATCCAAGCTGAATCCATCTTCGCTAGCCAAGGTTCCAGGACCGGCGTTTGGGGGTGGCAAGTGGGGCGACCACCCCAGGCCCCGCTCTTGAGGGGGCCCCGCGTTTCAGGCCTAAGGTCGTCCTTATCAGTTTATCAGTCTATATTCTCCGGTAAATTTGAAACGCTGACACAGGCCGCTTGTAATGCACGCAAATCGCAAAAGTTGATCTAGTCTAGACATAACCAGTGTTTGCAGTAATTAGCATACCAATCGAGATACCGATACTCTGGCCCCGCGAGGTCATGCTCGGTTCTAGGCTCCGCGTACTCCTAACGCCGCCTCTGCAAGGTTCCCATATGTTAACTCTATCTACACCTTGGCGGGTCTCGGATTCGGCCAATGTGCGTATGTGAGGAAGCTTGCCAGTAGCTTCTCGAGGGTCGGTGGTTCTTTCCGGTAATTTCCCGGGTTCTTCCTCCACCATTAATACTGGCCGCCATGCATAGCATATCGTTGCTGAAAAATGGCGTTAAACCCTACAACAACAACAACAACAACAACACCTTGACGGATCGAGCATATATTTCTGTGCCATCGCATCCAGTCAAAATTAAGTTTTTAAAATTTGAACACTGTTCCTACATGATCGAGACAAGGGGATCAACTGGAATGGATTCATAAAAATAAGACATTTTCCACTGCCAGTCCGTGTTTGTACAATACTTTTCACTCAAATATACTTATAATGTCTTCTCTCTGGTACGTAGTCAAACTTTCGATTTAAACTTACAAAGTATCCTTTTGAAGTCAATTGCCTCAACCATTTTTGGCCGAAGTACAATGCACCGCTTTTACACACTATTGGTTATAAGGTTTTACATCCTAAGAAAGGCAACTCATGAAATCCGATAGATGTCGCTAGGGCAAAGCACTAAAATATCAGCTCGATCCGCCAAGGTGTATATAGGTTAACATATTGGAACCATGGCTAGCAAAGATAAGCTGAATCACCTTCATTTAGTGTCCAGTAGAACAATCTATACAATCTCCTGGGAGAAGTGGTTCCAAGTATATTTCATTGGCGTTAATAAACAACGCCACAACCTGCAGAGACCGTGAGAGTCAAACTTGTTTTCAATTTACATGGTTTAGTTAATTTAGAGGACGCAAAAGCCTCCTCTTTAATAATTGTTTTGGTTTGTGTTTTTCATCCAGGTATGTTGGGGCTTTTTGTACTTATTTTTAAATAAAAGAGTATTTCCTGGTTGAACGGTCTTTCTCTACTGCATAAAGGATGCTTGTCATCATAGTAAAATGGTGTATACGGCAAGTACAATATAAATATAACGATGTGTCTGACAATATTGAACTGTCTACCCCCGTTACGATGCAAGAATTATCTCATAATATTATATTTTGTACCCGGCTCTTACATAAAGGCAGTGTACACCACAACAATGTGTTTGCATCAATATAGGACTATGCCCTACTATTGCAGGTGGGTTAAAGTAGTTTTAATGTACAATAATGTCTCACAGCGTGGACAGAGTATCAAAAAAAGTTGATTACATTTGATTTTGAAAGGTTTCAATGTTGTTCTAAAATTGGAGTATGACTGATTTATGCAGTTAACCTGCTCAAGATGGTGTCATAGGCCAAAGGGCGTTACACTCATTGGTTCAGCTTTGCTTCCATCTTTCGGATTGTATGTATGCAAGAACTTGTGCATCAAAACAGTTGAAACCAAATCTGGTGACAGTAACGTTTCAAATCAAGTGAGAGCGCCATTTGGGTGAAGTGTGACGGATTTCCGGCAATCAGAGCAACCGCTGCATTTTCTGTCACAAAAACTTAGATGTATAAGGCGGAATGATTTCCCCATTTTGAGGGAACATTAGCCGGAGTCATGTGACCTATTTAGGTTTTAATTGCTATGGAATGGATGGTCAAACCTGAGCCCACGGGAAGAAACTGCGTACTGGACAGTTTGAATATGCAAATGTTAATTTTTAAAACAAATGCCATTTCACACATCCACTCTAACAAAACATTCCATTTCACACCTGTACTCTAAAATAACAGAATTGACATCAGTCAGGATGAATGGTGTCAGAAAATGTAATCTTATATAAACTTAGAGTATTTTTAAGTTAAGTACATTATAGCGTCAAAATCTCAACATTTTCTCGTTGGGTAATATCAAATGCATCGGTTTAATGGAAACCACAAGGAACAGGCGTAGTTTTTGCCCCTTCCCCCGACCAATAGCTGCAATTTCCCTATCAAAATTCAGTGTTGGCAGAAGGAGACCTAGGGGATAAAAGGCACACGTTTCTTGCGCAAGTACAATCCGCGCTATTTAGTGCCAGGTAAGCTTATTCATCCCACACAAGAAACCAACAACAAAACAACAATGGGCAAAGCTCTTAAAAAAGTCCACTTATTTACTTTTAATTCTTTTGAGAACGCAAAGGCCTTCCCAGCGTGACATGAAAAGGTAAATATTTATTAGTAAAAAAAGTTACAATATAGTACATCTGAATACATTTAATTTACCTTTCAGTTACTCCATATACGTTCATGAAATAGGAGCAAAATATTGATGCATAGTTCTTTTGTAAACCTTGTAATCGAATCGATTTATTTGTCGTGCATATTCTTCTCTCTTCCTTTACTTCATTAAATGTATGTGTCATGCCACTGCAGCTTCCAGGCACTTGCCACCTTATCTTTACACTCATTGTATGCCATCCCATCTTGGATTCATGACACTTGACACATTATCTTTCACCAAATGTACGTGCTGTCCCACCGGGGCTTCCAGGCACTTGATACGGTATCTTATATTAATGTATGTATCGTCGTCCCACCGGGGCTTCCTGTAACTTTATGTATTATCCAACACTAAATGTATGTCACGCCACTGATTCATCCATGCACCTGATATTATTTTATACTAAATGTGTTTTGTGTGATCGAGAATTCTCGACACTTGAAAAATGATCATACACAAAATGCATGTGCTGTCAAACTGGAGCTTCCTGATACCTGGCACATTATCTTACACTAAATGTATATGTCGTCCCACCGGGGCTTCCTGGCCCTTGGTAAGTTACCTGACACTAAACATATGTGTTGTACCACCGTGGCTTCCATGCACTTAACATATTACCTTACACTAAATGTAGGTGTCGTCCTACCAGGGCTTCCAATCACATGACATATTATCTTACACTAAATGTATATGTCGTCCCACCGGGGCTTCCTGGCCCTTGGTAAGTTACCTGACACTAAACATATGTGTTGTACCACCGTGGCTTCCATGCACTTGACATATTACCTTACACTAAATGTAGGTGTCGTCCTACCAGGGCTTCCAATCACATGACATATTATCGTTCACTAAATGTATATGTCGTCTCACCGGGGCTTCTGGACACTTGATAGGTTATCTTACACTAAATGATGTATCGTCACACAGTGTCTTCCAGGCAGTTGATGCGTTATCTTACACTAAATGATGTTTCGTCACACAGTGTCTTCCAGGCAGTTGATGCGTTATCTTACGCTAAATTATGTATCGTCACACAGTGTCTTCCAGGCAGTTGATGCGTTATCTTACACTAAATGATGTATCGTCACACAGTGTCTTCCAGGCAGTTGATGCGTTATCTTACGCTAAATGATGTATCGTCACACAGTGTCTTCCAGGCAGCTGATGCGTTATCTTACACTAAATGATGTATCGTCACACAGTGTCTTCCAGGCAGTTGATGCGTTATCTTACACTAAATGATGTATCGTCACACAGTGTCTTCCAGGCAGTTGATGCGTTATCTTACACTAAATGAACGTGTTGTCCAACCGCGGCATCCTGACACTTGACACATTATCTTAAACTAAATGGATGTGTCGTCCTACAGGGGCTTCCGGACACTTGATACGTTAGCTTACACTAAATGATGTATCATCCCACAATGTCTTCCAGGCACTCGACACATTATCTTAGAATCAATGTATGTGTCATCCCACCGGGACTTCCGGGTACTTGACACATTTTCCTGCACTTAATGTATGTGTCCTGCCATTGATTCATCCATGCACCTGACACATTATTTTACACTAAATATGTTTCCTGCGACCAGTACTTCTAGACACTTGAAAAACGATCTTACACAAAATGTTTGTGTTGATCAACCAGGGCTTCCTGACACTTGACACATATCGTACACTAAATGGTATGTGTTGTCTCATCGTGGCTTCCATGCACTTAACACATTATCTTAAACTAAATATATGTGTCTTCCCACCGGGGCTTCCAGACACTTGATATGTTATCTTCCACTAAACGTATGTATCGTCCCACCTTGGCTTACAGGCACTTGACACACTGTCTTACACTAAATGTATGTATCGTCCCACCGGTGCTTCCAGGCACTTGACACACTGTCTTACACTAAATGTATGTATCGTCCCACCGGTGCTTCCAGGCACTTGATACCTTAGCTTATCTTATACTAAATGAATGCGCGGTCGAACCGGGGCTTCCCGACACTTAACACATTATCTTACACTGAATGTATGTGTCATCCCACCGTGTTTTCATGATACTTGACGCATTATTTTACACTCAATGTGTGTCATCCCACCGGGGCTTCTATACACTTGATATGTTATCTTGCAGTAGCTGATGTACGGATCACGTATCATTTTTATTTATTTATTTACAAGGATTGTACAAGAATGATTCCTTTGTTTTCTAGCTATGATGATAAACGCGATTAACATGAAACCGTTGAGCTGATTGAAACATTGGTCTCCTCGATCAACTATGTATGTATGTATGTATGTACGTATATATATATATATATATATATATATATATATATATATATATATATATATATATATATATATACACACACACACACACACACACACATTAGAAATGGAGTTTACGCTACAGAGGATTTCAACATATGCTGGTACATTCCTCCACAGGCATTGGAATTTTAATGATATTATTGTTAATTGAATACTTTATCATTTGTTTCCAATTTTAAAAAGAAGTTGCAACTCAGACTGGTGATAATTTGTTTGATATCATGTTGAAAATGTATACAGAAGCTGTTAAAAACACAGCTGTTAAAATTTTCAGAAATTGACAAAAGTGATTTAACTTTTAAATCATTCAATTTAGAGTGATTTTTAAAATATTGTTTCTGAAAAAAAATGACATTAAAATAATTTTTGCTATTAAAACTCAACTATCATCTTCAGATACCTGTCTATATATAGCGCTATTCGATTATCCCAGTGACTGGGGCCCTCATTTGCATATCAATAGGGGTTCAGACATTGATTCAGCAGGAACATCGATACTGACCCCTATATAATTATCGTCCAAGAAGAGTTGTTTGTTAGAATATGTCAGAAAATAATAATTACACAAAAATGAAGAATTCTGTTTTATTTCACTGGAAATTTAAAATTGTACACACCACGAATTATTGAAGCGTTTTATCAGCAAAATCGTTTCTAATTGAAGAATCTTTTACTACAAATGACCAAAATCTATGATGTCAAAAGAACAAAATTGTTTTTAGGAGTCGATGTAAGTATACCTACTAGAGCAGTTGAAAAACTGAATTTTGACCAATTTAGTTACAGGTCAGTTATAGCTAACGGTATACAAAGTCCAAATTATCTAATGCTAATGGTTCATATCCCCAATGGCGAGAAAATTGTAAAGCTGGCAGAATAAAAATGTTGAAATCGGAATGGATTTTGTTTTAAGGCTTCTTTCTGGGACAGAATTACCAGAAATATCGGTTCTTTCCAGCTGGATAGCTGGGAACACTAATCGAATTCTCCCCAAGTCTAAATGGAGTTCGGTGTCTTGTGACATGCAGCGGAATGGGCTGGGAGGAAAATTATTCTTCGTAACATATTTTTATTGAGCATTCATTGGAGACAATGGTACTAAACACAGCCTAGCTCTGTGTTCGCAAAAGTCTCTGAGAGCGAAACTAACACATCGACTCCAGCACTATAATCAGATAGTATAGGTTGTGTGCATCTCTTTCTGGAAACCCAGCTGAGAACACCTTAAAAATTCTAATCTGAATCGAGCTCTCAGATATAAGCAACATCTAATGAATGCCGATACGAAGTCATGTTATGTTGACCTTCGGTTTACCAATTAAATTACAGCTTTCACATTTATTGAAATAAAAAACATCATTCTGACCTTTATTATGACAACTCTCTCGAATACAAAATTCATGACTTTGTCTGACAGGTTGCTGAAAATAAGTGGAACGGGAATTCCAATGGTCGGCAAAACGTATCGGTTTCTGTCAGATCCATTTATCATAAGTAGGTCTCGATTTTAATCAGATTTCTAAAACTTTATTACATTCATTTTAGAGAAATTCCAAAATTTGGGACTTTGCATATTGGGATGTAAGTAGGATGTAGCCATCAACATTTTTCAAAATATAATTAGTTTTGAAAGATCAGCGAATGTGGAGTAGTTACCTCATTAAATGTTCAATTTAAAATTCAAAAGTATCTTGTTGATTATTTACCCCATTAAATGGTCCATTTGAATTTCAAATGTATTTTGTGAAGTAAAATCTTTAAGTCTACAATTTTTGACCGTTGCATGAATAAGTTTGGCTTGCAATTTCCAAAGACACGGTGGACATTTTAAAATTTATTGTAAGTAATGATATGGTTTGCTTAAAAAAGAAGTCTGGCATGAATTATTTTGTGCAGCAAATAAACGGTCATCAGATTTATCGCAGGCAATTTGCCTTGTCAAGACAAATTTCACAGCAATTTACAGCTTTAGTTTTGGATTTACCATCACATATTAACGACAGTCTTTCGTCCTGGTTTCAAAAGGGATTAATAAGAAATACGCAGACCTAGTGAATTATTCAGTAATACTGATGCGAACCATTTTTAACATTGTGGAAACATTCTGTACAGAAACAACCGGAATTTCCCGTTTGGCTGAAATAAATCAACAAACATTGGTCGAGAATGAGATCTCATTCATGCTAGTCTAAGTTCAGTTTCATTAGATACCGCGACGTCGAAGGGCGACTGTATTGTCAATGCTACAAGCACAACAGTAGTTCTTAGATTACTCTGTTTTCTTTCATTTACCAGACAATATCATTTGCTTTGACAAAAAACATTTATTTCATTTTAAAATAGTTTAATCTATTCTCATGACATTTCCTATTATACTGTGACATACATGTTGTTGATTACGAAGAAATGTCTATTTTGTGCACGTCGTGGCAAACAAATATTGTGTTGTATGTATACTATATATTAATATAAACTAGTGACAGTTCGATACCTTCCTAAGGTAATAATCTGTCTTTGGTGCATATTTTGTCATTGTTTGCTAATGTCACTGTCTATTTTCTGAGCAATTGATCCGATGTCAAAAATGCCTGGCAAGCAAGGAAATTTGCTCCGTCATTTTTATGGTCCATTTTTGATTAAATCGCTTTCCAATCATATGAATAAATATAGATTTATTTGATCACGGAGTCAAGAGTCTACTTCCTTTGATGTTGATTATTGGTTCTATCTTTTCTACGTTTCTTCCCTAAACTTGCGCTGATTATTTTCAACTGTAGGCGACAATGGTCACAATCTGAGTTTATCCGGCATTGAATTTTTTTTAAAGTATGCTATTTCAAATATACTGTAGACCAAGCAGGTGAAAAATAACTAAACATAAAAAGTTCCCGGTGCTTTCGTTTGGTATTCTGATGATTTGGCAGAATATTGCTCAAAACACAATCATATTAGTTTCGTATAAACATTTAACATACGGAAATCAAATCTATCTGTACACATATTCTAAAGAAATCATAATTAAACCTGACCCTCAGATTAGGCGGAGACATCTAGACAAAGTCAAATTAAGGTCACTGTTTTGAAACACTGTTTGCATGCATTTTGTATTTTATGGTACAGTGAGATTAGACAGCCGCGACAATTTTCAAGTAAGTCTAAATTCCACCTGCTGACAGCTGTTTTATCACTAAAAACAAAGATTTTGCATTTTTGGGACTTAGAAAAGCTACAAGATTGAATATCACTCATGAACAAACTCTACGACAAACTGCTAAAGTCGAAATAGGATACATTTATGAGTGTAATTTATACGTGTGATTCAGCTCCAATTTGCATTGAATTCATACGCACAACGTTGATAAAGATGTCTGGAAAACGTAAGCAACGGTGATATGTAATAAATGCAAAATTGCATTCGTGTTTTGATCTCAGTCCGGGTAAAGTACGTGCTTGAATAAATTGGGGTAAAGAACTTGCCAAACAGCCTTCACGTATAACTGCGTCACGCGAAATTCTTTCTTTCTGCTGACTCGGAACAAAACACGCATGTGGGTGTATGTATATATTAGTCTACACGAATAAAAAAAATATTAGTGTAATGGTGTATATTATCAAAGTTTAGACTGATATTAGCGTTGCAATCAAACTATGAAAATATCATGAACTTGTAACATACAGTGTACTCCCTGGTGACATGTAGCGAGTGTAAGAAAAATTGTTTGTTCTGAAATACCAGATGTGCATCGAATAAAGATAGGACGAGGATTCAATAAGCCGCCATTTGAGACTTTGCCGAGTCTGTCGCCATCCAATTTCAAGCTAGCCAACAAATTGATTTCTGGATATAGTTATAGAGCTTCCATCCCGGGACAAATTCTCTGCTGGAGAGGAGAGACACTGATGGAATTCCAATGCAAGCATCCTTTCAACTCACGTTCAATTATGTCATATGTTAAAGAAGACCGTAAGAATTTTACTCTCTTTTTTTTCTGGAAACTAACTGTCTGTTTTTATCCTTAAAAGACGTCCTGTCGTTTCGAGGCTTGATTTAAGGGACGAAATATGCCTAGGGCGGCTTTATTTGTACCTAACTCCTCTAATTAGTGATCTGGAAGATCTTGACAAGGCAGACCATTAAAATGCAAATCTTGTTAGTTTCCTAATGAAATGGTAAGGAGCTTGATCGATCAACACTTTTCGCCCATCGGACAGTGCAAATTGTAGTAAGAAGCGGTGCCAGTCTTACGATCCAGACAAATGTTGGCTTTCTAAAGATAACTTTGACTCGAGCAGCCGACAGAATAGCACATGTAGCACGATTATCTGCCACAGACACATGTAAGTGGCAGTTCTGTGACGTATTTTAAGAATAGGAGTGTCTGCGCTGAAACAAAAATAGGAAGATATTTAAAAAAAAGATTTTAAAAGAATAAAGGAAAGGCAGTCCGAATTAGTTGATGGCATTTTGTGAGTGCTGTTTAATCAAACTCTCGTCATTGCATTCAGTTCAAATAATAAAGTTGTGTAAAAGAATTATAATAAGTGTCGTATCTAGTTCATGGTCCCATATTTCCAAAAGTTTTCCATTGGTATGTATGTGTCCCGACGTGCACAATTAAGCAAAACTGTATATTTATGGTGCAATCTCAAAGAAATGTAGCTCTTATTTTGGTTACTTTTTCTACAATATGTACAAAATATATAATGCATAAATTAGTGTATTTTCGTTTGTTTGATTCGCTTGTGTTGTTGTGTTGAGCGGCAATATCAACATTTGAAACATTGTATCATGCCAGGACAATGGTATAAATTATCTTGCCGAAGGTCACACGATGACGGACGTCCCTGCCAAGTGTCGACATGATTAGAACCCGCAGGGTTATAGTCGCGAATCTTGCACTCTAAACACAAGAACCACATCTTCTTATATTCTGGCCTCCAAATGCGATAACCGTTCCAAATTATATTTTTTTCGGTTAGTGCAGATTAAACAAATGTGAAACGTTCAATAGTGTTTGCATTCGTTTGAAATATGTTGTATCTTCTTTTATTTGAGTTTAAATACAGATGTTAGATGGATAGAATGTAAAGAGATCTACCATTTAATTTTAGAGCTGGCGGGGTGGTGGTGGTGTTGGTTGGGGTACTTTGAAAAAGCATTTTGGCCACTATAAAAAGAGTGAAACAAAAACATCCGTACTCTGATTTGTGGGTTGAAAATTGAATATCCTGTTTGAACAGAACATTCCAGCTCCACCAACACCCTTACTAAAAATGGCCAGTCCGTGATGGCAATATACTACTACTACTACTACTACTACTAATAATAATAATGTAGAATTAGTAAGTACTGCGCCTAATCTTTACAAGCTATAAGCGCTTGACAATATTAGATAACGCATTATAACATATGCAATGAGAAGATTACAAAACGAACACCATGAAATAACAAAACAAATATATGCTGACAATAATTAAGGAAGTAAACATTACTATGAATTTAAGGCTGTTCTTGTAGTCGAAATATGCACGAAGCAATATGCAATACCTAGTTTATGTATCATATGCGTTTCGCTTTTATTTGGATATTGCCAGATAAAGACTTGGCTTATTTAGAAATGCAGTCTATAAAACAGACATATTATTACCTTTGAAATCTCTTAAGGCTGCAAGTCATGTGGATCTGAAGCCATATATATATATATATATATATATATATATATATATATATATATATATATATATATATATATATATATATATATATATATATATCGTACAGAGAACCACTATAAGTCACCGAATAGCTTTTTGTGTGGAGGAAAGCTGTGAGACGACTTGATTCTTTTTATTCAGTTAGGAAAGAATAATAGTTTGCCAAAAAAATGTTGAAGGGTTTGAGGCGTACACCTCGTTTCTTTAGTGTGATATATCTTTAATTTAAAAGAAAAGGGGAAAAACCCCAACAAAACAACATCAACAATAGTAGCAGTAAACAACTGAATTCTGCAAACGATTAAATGTATTGTAGTGAAACGGCAAGTTTAGGCTTGATGTAAGGTATGGTAATGATAACTGAGAGATCATTAAAAAAAACGGCATGGCATGCGATAACATGGCATTATAACATGCACGAGTCTCCCTACCGAGCCAATCAGTCAACGCCTGCGTAAGCCTAGCTTGAGGTCAGTGTTTTCTCTATTTCTAAGGACATCAAGATAAAAGTCATTGTCAACTGAAAGGTTCGTGTGTGCTCAAATACTACAACTAATTTAACTCTAATCAACAAAGAGCCACACATTCACGAGACCCTGAGTTTTTCTTTCTCGCTTTTCAATTTGCTTCACTAAGTCGTAGATCGGTACTTCATGCCACGCAAAAACTCAGACTCTTAATACAAAGAATTATTCCTGTTTGAAATTAATAACCACTTATATGTGTAAATATCCCGAAAAATGTTTACCGTAAGAAATTAGGGAGGGTTCATTTTACAAAAGTTACGCATATTACCTTAAAGTCTTGTGAATACTGCAAGTTATGATGTCTCTTCGTAGCAACTGGCTTATCACTAGGTTTGATAAATAGTTTCCCAACACCGATTCTCCATAAGCAAACAAACAATCACTCAGATCTCTATAAGCAAACAAACAAACAAACAAAATCACTAATATCTAACAAAGCTATAAATGGAGACGTAAATACAAAATTCTAATATCTAGCAAAGCTATAAATGGAGACGTAAATACAAAATTCTAATATCTAACAAAGCTATAAATGGAGACGTAAATACAAAATTCTAATATCTAACAAAGCTATAAATGGAGACGTAAATACAAAATTCTAATATCTAACAAAGCTATAAATGGAGACGTAAATACAAAATATCACTAATATCTAACAAAGCTATAAATGGAGACGTAAATACAAATGACATATGCCCTAGGTTTATTACGTTATCAACGTCTCCGAAAATCACTCGTCCCTGAGTGATCACAAGCGCGATACTTGTGGTCAGAATCAACCAACACCTGATTCCCAAACATGATTCCAAATCTTAGTCAGAATCAACGGATCTGACCCGTAATCTAAAACATAATCACTCATCGCCTAAGAAAACAATCTCAGAAACGACAAGAAAAGTATGTCAACAAAAGTGACACTACATTGACTAGGTTCTTAAGGTTGCCAGTTTTCCTGTAATAATAGCAAGCAGCATAGCCATTCAAACATATCAGGAACTAAATTTTAAAGATAAAACGATGATAGCTATGTCAGAGTAATTCAGATCTCTTACTAGTTGATCGACAGTCTGACCAAATAAACTGCAGCAAAATGATAACCTGTCCCAGTTGCATAACGTCTATATATCGTATATTCTATGTACAACGAGAAGGTCACCAACAACTTCTTAAACACGTAGGCGCTTCCTGTTACCACGACAAAGAAATCGCATGTATAGAGATATATAATTGTATTGGCTACCCAACAACAGTTTTGAACGTAAATCGTCGCACATTGTCAGCTTTTTACAGTTGAAATGTCTTCTACATTGCCTCTTCTGTACCAGACACAAGTCACTTTAATACATCGACAAAAGAAACCTTGCGCTACCACACTGAACAGCGATCAATCTCTTCGTCGGCTTTAGATCATGCTAGTTACACTACTGCTGATATCTGCAATGTGAAGCTACAAAGAAAGCACAATAATCTTCCTCATCAGGTGTTTCAAAAAGATAGCCCCACACTCTTGCGCCTATTTAGCTCGAACTACAAAGACATTCGGTCATTACATTGCCGAACCTGACCGCACCGGTGGCCTAAGTGATTACAGTGTCCGCCTTGGATGCGGGAGGTGGCGGGATCGAACTCCTGCTAGTCATACCATAGACTTAGAAAAATGGTACTAACAGCTGCCTCGTCTGGATCTCAGCATTTAGAGTTTAGTGTTAGGCTGGTCGGCCTGGTGTTAGGTTGGTCGGCCTGGTGTTAGGATTATGTGACTCGGCGGGCCTTGATGCTTTCTGCGGCATGATGCCCCAGTGCTGGACATCCCTATAAACTGCCACGCTGCATACATACTGAAAAGTGTTAAAGCTAAGTTAAATCTCTCTCTCTCTCTCTCTCTCTCTCTCTCTCTCTCTCTCTCTCTCTCTCTCTCTCTCACACACACACACACACAGAACCAAACCAAGCCTTACCGAAACTAGCACAGTACAAACAATATGAAATAGATGATTACACAAACAGTCAATGATCTGCATTACTACTTGACCTACATGACAACACATCTCTAATAAAACCACAAGTCATTGAGGGCCTCGTTGCCCATGCTTTACAGTGATAAATTCGTCGTTGTCATCAGACCATGATACCGGTCACTGTGTCCTCACATCTGAATCAGTACTAAAATACAGGTGCTTAAGAGATAGAAAACCATTCACGAGATCTAAACAAATGCACTTTACAATGTCACATTTCAATCTTATAACCAATTCCAAAGGCAAAGTATAACATATGCGAATGATTACAGCAGACCTTTTAAACATTAACGGCATTAGGACTGCTTCTCCAAAATTACCAAAACCAATTCTAATTTTCATAAATTTGGATCAAAGAAGCAGCAAATAAACGATTTGGGAACAATACCTATGAAAGACAATACTGAACATGAATAATCCGAAACAATTTAGACAAAAGTGGAGGACGACGGTTGCGTATCCTTACATGAATTTCCTGTTTTAAAAAAAACCTATTATTTTGCCAACCAATGACTGCTATTCAAGAGCATGCAGCCAACTCTGTGTGTGTGTGTGTGTGTGTGTGTGTGTGTGTTTGTATATAGAGGAATGACTAGTTAGAAACAGACTGTTAAAAGATTGTTCTTTTGTCCATCAATCCCACTAAAATATAAATTCAAGAAACCTCACTGAGAAGGAACGAACAAAATATCATTTTTGTAATTTTGATTCACTCATCAATGACTACAACGTCTCATTTCTAACTGGCTTGAAATCTGCTTTGTAACACCACGTATCTCACTGACCCAAGGTTAGGCAGATCCGATTGCCCTCTATTGAAACATACTAGATTTCACACCAACAGTATGTCTTACCGGAAGCAATACAACATCATGGAGTCATAAAGTACTTTAGTTGTTCACCTTTACACGGACGTTAAAATAAAAATATATTTCTTAATACTATAAACGACATTATATTAATAATATTTTACTATTACAGAGCTCCAATTATGAGGACGCATTTTTCATCTAGCTGCCTAATTGAATAGTATGACTTGACATTTAAATAGAAAAGACAATCCACCCCACCCCACCTCAAAAAACACTGTCGAAAAGTTAATGTCACAAAACTATCCAATATCCCGCCGCTGCCACCATAAACGTTTTCTTGTAACATGCAAGGACTCTGAAAAATCAAGGAACACCTGCGTGATTCTGGCTTGAGGTATTTTTTTCTTTTCAAAGGACATTGGGACAATAGCCGTTGTCAATTGAAGGGTTTTTAATTTGCAATTACCACAAATAATATTCCTTGAAGCAACTCAAAACCACATATTCAAGATACACTGCTTCCACGATTTTCTGGATTCACATTTGTATGAATTTTATCAGTATGTTTTTTTTTTCAACGCCGTAGATCGGTACTTCTCGCTACAAATAATAAACACATGTCAAGCTCCTAATACAAAGAAATATGCCTAAACGATTTTACGTGAAAATATACAGAGGATTGCCAATGTTAAGAAATTAGGGAGGGTCCATTTTATGAAACTCACCTATGCCACAATAAAGTCTAGTGAATACTGTAAATTGTTATGCATATTCATAGAAAATGACTAATAACTCAGACTGAGAAATCTTTTCCCACCACCTTCTCCCTAAAATCAAAGAAATAATCACTCATATCTAACAAAGATATAACACGAGACGAGAATACATAAATCACACGCCCAATGTTTGTTACGAGATATGATATGATATGACACGTATGATATGATATAATATGATATGATATGACACGTATGATATCATATATGATATTATATGATCGATGTATGATATGATACGATATGGTGTGAGTAGTAAATGGGGATACCCTACGTACAATGGGAATTAGCATTACAAACCACCCTGGGACACTCTACGTACAATTGGAATTTAACATGGCGAAAAATCGTGGGTCAGATTACGTACAATGGGAATTAACATGGGAATAAGTCGTGGGTTACTTTACGTACAAGGGAAATTTAACATGGCGAAAAATCGTGGGTCACTCTACGTACAAGGGGAATTTAACATGGGGAATAGAGTTTGGGCTTGTTTAGGGACAAGGGGAATTGAATATGGGATTTTTTTTTTTTTAAATTTTTTTAAAAAGGGGTAGGCAATGGAAAGGCTATCTCTTTTCGAGAAATATGGCTGGCCCTGAAAAGGGCCTTTGGGTTTTCTTCTTCTTCTGCTTCTAATTTCTTCTTTTTCTCCAACAAGTTCTTATTTTATCTCCAACACTCTTTCTCTTCTTATCTTTCTTTTTCTCCTGCTCTTCTTTCTTCTTCTCTTCCTCCTCTTCTTTCTTCCTCTTCTCATTTTCTTCTTCTTTTTCAATCTTTTCGTTCCATTTGCTTATTCTTATTCTTTCCTCTTCATCCTCCTTCTCCTCCTTTATCTCTTTCATGACACCACTAATCTTGTCCTTTACCTTTTTTAAGTTATTAATTTCCATCTTTACACGATGGGGACTATAGGAATAATGGTCTTCAACCAGTCTTATCAACATCTGCTCCATCATTCCTAAGTTGTCTAAAACGTCTTGTAATGTTTGTATTTTGTCCATTTGGTTAGAAGCCATCTTCTTTTTTTATTCTTTGCAGAATGGTTTGAACGACGAATACTGTGGGTTCTTATACTTAAAGCGCGTACGTGAAGGAAAACATCCCCCTAAAACGTAAAATTGATCTTACCTAGATCATGACCAAACAACGCGCGGACGTGAAGGAAAACATCCCCTACTTTTTCATTTCATATAATAAAACCCAAACTATACTTTCTCATTTCATATAATAAAAACCCAAACTATACTCTCCACATACGCTAAGAAACAATAAACAAAATCCATAATCTACTATCCTCACAATCGTACGTGAGCGCTTACAAAACCCAAACTATACTCTCCACATACGCTAAGAAACAATAAACAAATCCATAATCTACTATTCACACAATCGTACGTGAGCGGGTACAAACACAAACACACAAACACAAACACACAAACACATACGCTAAGAAACAATAAACAAAATCCATAATCTACTATCCTCACAATCGTACGTGAGCGCTTACAAAACCCAAACTATACTCTCCACATACGCTAAGAAACAATAAACAAATCCATAATCTACTATTCACACAATCGTACGTGAGCGGGTACAAACACAAACACACAAACACAAACACACAAACACATACGCTAAGAAACAATAAACAAAATCCATAATCTACTATCCACACAATCGTACGTGATCAGTTACAAAACCCAAACTATACTCTCCACATACGCTAAGAACAATAAACAAATCCATAATCTACTATCCACACAATCGTACGTGAGTGCTTACAAAACCCTAACTATACTCTCCACATACGCTAAGAAACAATAAACAAAATCCATAATCTACTATCCACACAATCGTACGTGAGCGCTTACAGAACCCTAACTATACTCTTCACCTACGCTAAGAAACAATAAAGAAACCCATAATCTACTATTCACACAAACATACCTTAGCTCTTACAAGCACCAACACACAAACACATACCCTCACACTATCTTAAAAAAGAGTTAGTGTTTATATTCACACTACTCTACCTACACATTGGCAAATTGATGGTTATTTCTTTTCTAGAGTATTGGGTAGCCCTGAAAAGGGCTGTTTTTTTTTTGTTTGGAACTTCATGGACACCTGGTTAATGGTGGCACCTTCCAGGCCTGGCGCCGCATACACATCTTGTCCCCCAGTTACTTTTTACCTTTTTGGGGGAGAGAGCAGAGGCAGGATATGTCGCTTCAGAATCCCAATTTTCGCTCTCTGGGATTCTGAAATTTCTTCTTCTCTCCTTTTCCTCCTCCTCCTCTTCTTTGTATCTTCTCTCCTCCTCTTTGTATCTTCTTTCCTCTTCTTCTTTATATCTTCTCTCCTCCTCTTCTTTGTTTCTTCTTTCCTCCTCCTCTCTTATCCTTCCCTCCTCCACAATGGCTTCCGCGGCCAGTTGATTTAATATGCGCCTGGCATATTCCAGATGCACATGAAGTTCCAACAGTTTCTCCAGTCTCGTGTTCATTTTTGGTGTTGATCAATCAACAAGGGTAGCTGGACTGCCGAACGAGTTTCAATTTATAGTGAAAGCGCGGACGTGATGGAAAACATCCCCCTAAAAACATAAAATTGATCTTACCTAGATCATAACCAAAAAAAACAACAACGCGCGGACCTAAAAGAAACACTCACTCACTTTTTTATGCTACCCATCACTATTTTAAAATTTTTTATAAATCACTTCAATAGACTATCCACATACGCAAAGCAATTCAATCTAACCCCAAATTTACACCTCAAACACCAAAAAAAGACATCATTTTAATCTACTATCCATACCAACTTACTTAACCACTTACAAACACAAACACACAAACACATACCCTCACATTTTTTTAAAACAGAGTTAGTGTTTATTTTCACACTACTCTACCTACACACATTGGCAAATCGATTGTTATTTCTTTTCTAGAGTATTGGGTAGCCCTGAAAAGGGCTGTTTTTTTTTGTTTTGCTATGGCATTCATTTTAGTTTCTAAGAATGCGATGTCCTCTGAGGATAGACTTTCTGGCGATAGGTCTGCTTCTTCGGAAAGAGAAGAAGAACTCTTTGGTGTCGATACGACAATCGACAAAGCCTCTGTCAGCTTCAGGTTGCTGCTGCTGCTCTTGTTGTTGTTGTTGCTGCTGTCTCTGAAGTCTGTACTTCTCTGTCCATTCTTCTTTTTCCCTGTTCATTTCTTCTCTGAAGAGCTCTTCTATCAGGTCTTCAGTGATTTTTAACATTCTCACATTCTCTATTTCTTCTGGCTTCGGTATCAGACTGTGTCTGACCCTATGCAAATTCACGTAGGCTTCGTTGAGCTTAGCTAGTTTGGAGCACATCTTCTTAGGAGGATGAGTCGACAATGGATGGTTAGACTGGAAACAACCCGGTTCTTAAAGTCAAAGCGCGGACGTGAAGGAAAACATCCCCCACACGGATTTTGAGTCGCAACGTTTAGTGAGTGTCATGAGAGGGATAGTAAGAAATGAAAGAGCATCAATCCAACATTCTTATAGCTAAACAAAAGACAAAGGCATTTTTTCAAAACACAACATTTTTTATTCAAAAATCACTTAACACTAAACAACAACTCTAACATTTTTTAACAATAATCCAACAATATAACATCAAACAATTTTTTCAAAACACAACATTTTTTATTCAAAAATCACTTAACACTAAACAACAACTCTAACATTTTTTAACAACAATGCAACACTAAAAATTTCTCCACTAGGTAAAGAGGGATAACAGTCTTCCATGGTTTCTAGTAATCTAGGATGACTTCTCTCAAACTGTTGATTTCTATGGTATTATCGAATTCTGCATACAGGATGACGTTCACCGTTTCATCAGGGTCTCGGTCTTTAAACTGAATTTCCACACGAATCTGGCCGGATTTTATAGGGTGGAAATGTCCCTCGTCGCTGCCTTGGTCTGGAGTGAAATCGAAAGCCCACAAAGCGTAGCCTCCTGCATAATCCTCGTACGTAATACCGTGACTGGTATTGGTTCCTAACTGTCCGGTGGCTTCGTACAAGGACAAGTACCATCTCAAGTAATTCTTCTTTTTAAAGTCAGGTTCGAAAGGTCGGGTACACAAGGTCTTGCCATCACGACTGACTTCGATTTTGGACACGCCAAAGTGTTGAAAGTAGAAAGGATTTTTTTCGGCAGCTCCGTTGAAGGCTGTATTCTCGACGATACCAACGATCAAACGTTTGGGTAACTGTCCTTGGAACAGATGATCTTCGATCATGGATCGCTGTCCCTTGGGAATGGTGAAGGTTTTCACTTCCACGCGTCGTATGGGATACTTGGCAGTCGTTCTGCTCAACGTCTGACTGATGTCGTTTCCCACTTTGGGTAACACTTCCAGACGGCGTACGTAGAGTCTGGCTTCTAGGATTTTGGTTTTGTAACCGTCACTATCAGCCATCAAATGGAAAGCGGCACTGCTACGATTCAGTCTCAGGCGGACATCCACCCCGTTCAGCAAATACTTTCTTGCAACCACATGTCCAAATGCAAACGATCCATCAGTTCTAAACTTGTGTCGGCTCCCGTGATTCTCTTTCTTCGTTCTACAAATTCATCATTGTTGTCTTTCTTTTCATCAGTTTCCAATATTTCAAACTTGGTAGGTTCGTCAGCTTCCCATACCACACAGGCATTGAGATGAGTGTTCTTGGCATCTATTCCGTACGTCAAGAGATTTTCCAGGTAGGCACGATAAGGGTAAGTATCCATGCTGCTACTGACCAGTTTGTTATTCAAGTACAAGTCCACTCCACTGAACAAGGAATGCATGAAATTGTTGACGGGAGCTACTGCTTCATCGTCTATAGCACCTCCAGTCTTATCTAGAATTTTGACTTTCAGGTACAAGTAACTGCTATTCAGATCGATGTAATCTTCGGGCTGTCCTTTGATTTCAAACTCGATGGGAGCGGAATCGGTCAGTGAGGAGACGGGGTCAAATTCCACCCACTGGGATTCTTGCATCGTCATCATCGTGGGAGGCATGGCAAACAGATCCAGCTCCGTCTTGGAACAAGCACAAGATTCTCGGTGCATCATTTTTTTGTCTCTTTTCTCAATAATCGAAAACGTCTAAGTCTCGAACGGTTCTTCTTTTCTTGGCCTTTCTCGCTTGAAGTCTGGTGAAAGGGTGTTTTCTTCGTCGTCTCTTTCTGCCTTGTCCTTGCTGAATGCCTGACTCGGTAGCGTGCAGGGCATTTATAGGTGTTTCTCGTTGGCCTAAAATGTCTTTGCCCGTTTGCAGCAAGACATTTTTGCCTGCCCTCATGAAGGCTTCTCTAGGGTTTTGTTTGTCGATGATGACATTTTGGAGAAATTCTTTGCCTTGCGTCAGTGCCGCATCTTTCAAGGCGTGCAATCCGCGTGTCACCATCGGTTTCAACACTGGGGCCACCGAACGAAAGGCCGATTTTAACATGTATCCTAAACCGTGTCCTCGCTGTCGAGCAACCCCTCGGTACACTGGATACATGACTTACTTACGAGTCGTGAGAGAACCGTTTTCGAAAATGGAGTTTCACCGTGACTTTTCCTTTGGTGAATTGAATATTTTGTCCCAGATCTCCTTTTATAGCAATGTTGACCGTGTCCAAATACGACTTGCTGACCGGCAAATAGTGAGGATGGACAAATTCGCGGTGGACGTGGTAAGTGTTTCCACCTTCCTCGTCAGCACCCGCGGCAGAATCTACTTTGAAAGGAATGACACGCAGTAACGGTACGGAGGTGTGTCCCACCACGTTGTACTCCACCACATCGGAATACACGAACATCAAATTCAGTCCTTGGTTCAGTTCTACCGGGGCACGAAATAACTTGCTAAAAGACTCGTTGTCGTAAACGATGGGTAATTCGTTTTTCTTGATCATGGTCTTTCTCATGTCCATGTCTCCGCCCAACATGTCATACAATTCAGGACAAAATAAAATGGACAGGATTTTACTCCGTTCAAATTTCATCAAGAAGCGACGAGCTGCTTTGTGGTACTCCATGGTGACATTTTTGTTGACATGCTCCAAAGTTTTCAGAAACACGACATTAAACCTGGAGGTTATGGTGCTGACCAAATGTTGACCACTAAAATAATAGCCTGGGGGAATGAACAAGTGATAGGTGGTGTACGTTTGTGTACGGGTTTTCTTGTCATATTTGACATTGCTATCCATCCACTGTTGCATTTGCTCGTCATGAACTTCCACATCAAAAAAATTTTGATTGGGAAGGACATTGAGGACTTGGGTCGGGTGAATCATTTCTACTAAAGCCACTTCCCAATGGGCTTCGTGATCTAACTGGATGGCCTGAGGTACTTTGGCCGTGTAACAGCACAACGTGTTCTTGGGAAACACCTCCATGGAACTGTCACTGGGTAAAGTTAAGTAAAATTGGTTTTGGTGACTCATAATTCCAGAGTTCTGTGGCTGTCCGAGGGGTTACTGGACGTCAGAGGCGTGTCTCCGTCTAAAATGGGGTTCTGGTTGTGATTGAAGTGGTGACTGGCACTGGCACTGGACACAAGGTTCCCGGGGTTCCCGTTCGAGGTGAATTTCAGGGAGGGATTAGGAAGCAGGTAACCGATGCAACTGCTCAATAAAATGGTCCACAATTGTTTGTCTCCTTGTTGCAAACTCAAATTGGCGATGGCTGCCCCGATGACACAATACACCACGAAGATTTGGCAGAAAAAGACGATTTGCGTTTTAGGCACACGTTCTCCACACCACACCCACAAGGGTTGTTTTTGTAAATCTTGCACAGAAGAACTAGGTGAAGGAGGAGTGGTCGACGTAGCTGCGTCTGCTGTGTGAAAGGGCATGATGGTCACTTCTTTTTATAGTCGATGACTTGCGAAGCGTCGATCCAAGAATCAAAACTGGGTGGATATCCTTTCCAACGTACTTTGACTTCTTTGACACGTCGTTTGCCCACTTTACGGGTTCTGCGTTCGAGAATGCTTTCGATGTCGTACACGTCGTCTTCTTTTTTGGTGACACGTTGTAACTCGGGCAAATAAAACGTTCCTTTGAGCACTTCTCCGTTCATGTCTTCCAATTTATAGACGGCAGGATGACGGCCATGCACTCGTCCAGTGACGCGAAACAGTTCGGTCGTCCAGTTAGGTAAGTAACCTTTGTCGAAAGTGCGTTTGGTTTTGCCAATGCGCACCCAATCTCCTACGGCCAACACTCCACTTTTCATGGGGACAGCCCTCGTCGGGGACGTACCAAACAGGCGCTTAAACACCAACACTTCGTTCTCGGGAGTCACTTCTTGCGGGGCAAGTCCAATGCTTCGATGGTAAGATTGGTTGTACGCTTGCACCAGGTGCGGTAAGATGTCGATGTACTTCATAGTGTGATGATGCGTAAAATATTTCCACATGCGTTCTTTCAAAGTGCGTTGAAAACGTTCCACGATGCCGGCTTTGGTTTCAGGATTCTCGTTGGTAAAAAAATGAATGTCACGTTTCTTTAATTCTTTTTGGAAAGCTTGGTTCAGGAATTCGGTGCCTTTGTCCGTTTGCCATCGAAGAGGGTGACGACCACTTTGTTTCAACACTCGTTGCAGGGCTCGCACTAACTCGCTGCTCGATTTGGAAGTCAAGGGTACGACCCAGGCAAATTTGGAAAAGACATCGATGACACAAAACAAATATTTGTAGCCGCGATTGTAGCTGGCCAAATGAGAGACATCGGCTAAATCGGCTTGCCATTGATGATCGATGCCTTCCACTCGGGTGCGACTTCTGGAAAACTTGCGTCGAATGGGTTTGTGTAAAGTGTAGGTAGCTTGTTCTTGTAACCATCGTTGCACTTGAGGTAAACGGAGACTTTTCAGTCGAGTTTTGGCAGCACGATACAATTTTTGAACTCCTGCGTAACCTGCAGGATGGGAGGGATCGTAGTAAATGCTGGCTAAGACTTTTTCCATTTTTTTTGTGTTGGTTGGTGTGTTAATAAGACACCCACTCTTGGAGGATACTACTCTTTTTCTCTTGGGGTATTTTCTTGGATTGCAATGCTTTGCGTGTGCGGCCAGCAATAGGTGTCGAAGAGGAGAAGGATGCCTGAGCGGGGGATATCGGTTCTTGTTTCACTTCTGTCTTCACTTCTGTCTTCACTTTCTTTTTCTCTTGTGAGGAAGAAGGGGTGGCCATCATCTTTTTAATCCATCCAATTCTGGAGGTAGGTGGTGTTGTTAACTTGCGTACTTTTTCCGGTGGAGTTTGAAACCCTTCCTCTTCTTCTCCTTTTTCTGTCTTGGTCACAGGTACTGGTGGTACTGGTACTGGTACTGGTACTGGTGATGGTGCTGGACTTTTCATCAAGGTCTTAAAATCTTTCAGAGTGGGTAGAGCTGTTTCGTCTAAAGCTTTCTGGTGAAAGAGTTGCAGTCGTTGCAAGAGTTGACCGTACTTTTGCGATTTTTCTGTTTCGGACAAATCTTGGCGATCCATCAAGGACTGCAATTCGTGTTGTAGCTGGGACATCTCGCTCAAATGGGGATTGGGAGGTAAATGCGGGATGTGTTGTTCTTGCCACCGATGGTATTCCATCCATCGTTTGTAAGGCACTAAAGCTAGTTTTCGTCCTTCCATGGGGTTGTCAGGGGTCGATTCTGAGATCTTGGAACTTCCGAAGCCTTTTTATCTTGCTCCCACCAGTCCTCTCAACATGGTTCCCAAGACTCCTTTCAGTATGGGGCCTAACAAGAGAGGTAAAATACCTCCACGTTGCACTAACATCTTCTTTTTTTGACGAATGGGAATTTTCTTTTGAACCATTTGACGAAGAACGTGACGATGTTTGCCTAAGAATTGTTTCTGGTGTTTGGACAAAGGGATCGTGCCTTTCAAAACGTTCAAACAACATTCGCACACGGTATCGATGACCTCTTTGGAGGCTGTTTGAATGAATTTTTTTCGTAGGGGTGGAGAAGCTTTGGACAGGACAGATAACATGTCCCCATGTTTGGCTAAACGTGGTGGCAGTCCTTTCCTTTTCTTTCCTTGGGGTTTTCTGGAGGGTGACATCTTTGAGTCTTCAGGAGCACCAAAAAACACTGATACCTGACTTGGTCACAGGCCTTTTTTATACTGGAACGCGTGGCCACTGATTGTCTTGACGTCGTATTAGTTTGAGGACAGGTATGACACGTCGTGCAGGGGTACGTAACGGACTAAATCGAGCCAGTTCTTGCTTGGACAAATCCAGTAAACTTTGTAACATGCCCGATCTTTCTTGAACTTTGATTTTGGGAGAAGGTACTTTGTGAGCAGCAGCCACTGCCACTAAATTGGAAGGTCCTGCCACTGGGGAAGTTCTTTTGGGGGTCATCAACGGAGAAGTTCTTGGTGTGATCAACGTCTCCAAGTACTCTTCAGTTCTGGGTGTCATTAACGGAGAAGTGGACAAACGTGAAGCTGCCGGAGACGCAGTCACCGCCGTGGCAGGTCGTGGTTTGCGAGTGTAAGGTTGCGTCCTGGCCGAAGTGCCTCTCTTGCGACTAGTTTTCTGTGGACTTTTCTTTTTCTGGGGGCTTCTTTTCTTTTTCCGGGGTGGTGGTGGTGGTGTCTGGTCAGAGGAGGGTCCCGCCACTGGAGAAGTTCTCCTTGGGGACCTGGTCTTTTTCTTCTTGGGGCTTCGTTGGACTTTTGTCTTGGGTATAACTTGGGGGGCATTAGGATCCCATCTTAAGAGTGAGCGAATGATAACCCCTCCTAGAGTACCGCTCCCTCTAGGTTTCAAAATGATTTGTTTTTTGGTTTGAGTTTCGATGCGGGGATCGGCCAGTTGGACCAAAGCGACTTTGTTTCGATCAAAAAAGCGTTTGGTTTGATGAGGAATCTGAATGATTCCTTGGAGTAATTGACGTGCCGTCACCGTGAACCATCGTAAGACTTCTTTGAGACTAGCTTCTAAGACACGAGCTCGTGTTTGTGGATTTTTTTCTCGACTGATGCCATACAAAGCACGAATCAATTTGACGGGAAGATGCGACTGAAGGGACGTCATGTTCGCACTGTGTGAGACAGACGAAAAAGGGTCTGAGGATTTTATAGATTTTTTTATGGGGAGTGAAATGAAGTCGAGGACGGAGACGTGTACAGGACAGGCCCTCCGTCTTGGCACCAGTGGTGAAACAAGCGGGTACGAAATCGCAAATCCTCGGGAGTCGTAGGTTTCAAATCGACGAGTAAATAGGCGTGTGGCGTTTGAGTGGCATCGTCGTACGCCTGAGTCAGCCAAGGCGTTCCTAACTGTTTGGCTAAGACTTGCACTTGCGATTTATCTCGAGGGCTTTTAAACAAGACCACGTAATGCGCATTGAGACTGATGGTGCGATGGGCTTTACTTTGTTGAAACAAATTTTGGGTGATGTAAACGACACTGGCATTACGGTGATGCCCTTTGCGCGTGAACCACAGTTTAATTTCTTCTTCGTCTTCTCCTAATATGTCGTCGAAAATGACCAAATGGGTTTGACGGGAGTCAGAGACGATGCCGTCGTCTTCTTTAGGAATGCCTTCCACAAACACGATGGAATCGCCTTGACTTTCTCGCAAGAGGCTGTACGCCGATTGCCACTCTTTGTAACACCACACGATCCGTTGAGGGGGCCGATCGATCAAATGATGTTTATGTTCGATCAAACGTTTGACGAATTCGGTTTTGCCAGAACCGCTAGGTCCAGCAATGAGCATGTTAAAGGGATGGCGAAGATACAAAGCCTCCCAACTGGCACGATCTAAGTGTTCGTCGATGACTTTGACAGTAGAGGAAGAGGGAGCAGAGACAGTAGAGGTAGCCATGGTGTGAGGAATGTCACTTGTGGCACGAAAAAACAAACAAGACAAGAGTTTATATACTTTTTCAGAACACGTTTATTGAATGTTTTTTTCAAACATGAATACGAAAGACAAAAATACATAAAAGCCAAAGGCTTACGTACAAGAATAAAAGGCACATGAACGTGGAATAAAAAACAAGTGTCTGTACAACAACCACATGTTTTGGGTAAAGTTCTAACCAGTTCTATAGTAGGGGGAAAGGTCACACAAGTGTCCTCCCGAAAGGGTCTTTCAGGCCTGTCCACGACAGTTCTGTCCTGGGTGACGGGTTCTTCTGGCACCGTCACTAACACAGGTTGAAAAGTAACTTTTTTCCTTGAATAACTCTCGTGCATACTGGGCCACCTCTTGTGTCCAAGCCTCAAAACCCTGGTCTCGGTGATGTCCAACATTTGACTCCTAACCAATCTGGTTTCTTCTTCGTCAACGACATGGTAAGTTACTTCAATGAACAATGAACTATTGGTCTTGGACGTTGTCCCTTTTTATATGCTGACCAATATCGATGTGACCGTACGGCAACGTAAAGTGATTGGGAAGTCTCACTCGCTTCTGGTACACGATTTGATAGATTTTTTCCAGGGGCCGACTGACGATGTGATGAGTGGGTAAACGTACAATCTTGTTCGGTTGATAAGTGGTCACTTTAAAGTTTCCATCCTCTCCCGATTGCAAGGCTTCTTTCAATACCCCAAAGTTGACCACTCGACTGGTACGATGATTCAGAGTCAGTCCTTTCACTTTGCACGTCGTGTGCACTTCTCCTTGTTTGTCCCGGTATTCGTAGCCGTAATGTTTGGGACCACCACTGACGAAACTTAGAATCTTGTCGTCGGGATGCTCGTCTGTCCAGGCTCCTAAACGGTCTCCTTCGATGTCAGGGTGCTGTTGAATCGGGTGATGGATGTAAATGCAACTGTCCGTGTCAAAGTACAGGACGCGTTCTTCTAACAGTTCTAAAGCTTCGTACAATTTTAAGCGAGCATGAGCTGTCACGTAAGCCGCAATGATGACATTTCCAAAAGGGTCGTCTTGTACAAAGTCCAGATCTTCTTCGTAATTGACCAAGATCAAATCCTCTCGAACGACGTCCACGTGTTTCATGTATTTGGTTTTGTCGTGAATCATCTGGAAGTAGCGGGAAGGTTCTGTCAAATATTCCGTCTTGGGTAAACACGGTCGTTGTGCCATTTTACCCCACAAGCAATTTAACATCACTTTGGCAAACGATCGCCTGCCTTCGTTTTTTTCGATGTGGTCTAAAGAGATGCCTACTTGTTCGTAGTATTTCTCTTTGAATTGTATTTGGTCTTCGGGAGTGTGACACCAGGAAGGATAGCCGCTGGCTTCTTGTTTCAGTTTCAAAAAGGCATCCACGTAGTCGGCGAAAATGCCTTTCTGAGTAGGGTCACCCTTGTGGTACTGTTGTGTCTTGGGAAAGTGGCAAATTTCGTACACTTCTAACAGTTGGTATCCCATGTCCAGAGCTTTGAACAATTCCACGCTCACCCAGGTTCCCGTCAAGGCACGTTCTTCCTGGCTGTGATGGCAAGGTTGGTCCTGGTTGCACGTTTCGGCACAAGTACGGCACAAGGGAAACATCAGTTTGCCTTGACAATGGTGAGGTAAGACGGGATGGTATAGGTTCGTGGGAGGCAAAACTTTGCACTTGATCAAGCCTTCGTATTGTCGAATGTTTTTCAGGTCGATGTGTTCCGTCAGCAATTGCGGGTGCCCTGTAGGAAAGCGACAATATTTGCACACGTAGGGATACAACGAACACACGTCCAAGTATTTGATTTCTTCTCCTTTCTCTTCGTCGGCTTGGTACAGCAAACAGGTGGCATTGGTCCTTCCTCCGTACAAACTATCCCTCGGGTTCAGCGGGTCCATGAACTGGTAACTTTCCACGAGGCGTTTAAACTCGGGATCGGTTTTCATACGGTGATCGTACTCGTGTTCCCACATTTCCACCACTTGGTATCCTTCCTGTTCTAACTTTAGGCGTCGCTGACAAGTGTCCTGGTACAGGTCTTCCATGGTCCGTTGTAAAAACTGATTTTTAGTGTCACGGTCAGGGTAGCAGACGGGACATCCGTGAAATAAGCAACCGTTAAACTCGTACACGATCTTGGGGTTTTCTAAGTCCCAGCCATCGACCGAATACGTTCCGATGGTCTTTTCGCCTCCTCCGTTGCGGGCATGCTGAATCCATTTGTCTTCCTTGTCGCACAAGTAATGTAACCAGCGTAGGGCTTTGACCGAGTATTGACGTTTGACAAAGTGGGTCGTTTGAGGACTGATGACAGCCACGGTGTTTTCAGGCATGAATCGTTGGCGGTACACTAAGGAACACGCTTTGGCAATGGTGCAAGCTTCTTTCAAAGGATCGACCCCTCCGTGTTCCATGAACAGTTCTCGAAATTTTCCACAGCAACGTCGTAAAATGTCCACGTCGGAACGACAATACTTTAACATTTCTTCCTGAAAGTCGAAGGGGTCCGAGGCGTGAGCCTGGTACCAAGCGTAGAAATCTTCTCGTTGTTCGGTACGCATGTTGTCGGGGTCGTAATAGTGAGCCTCAGGCAAATGGGGTAGAACGGCATGTTGATTGGCTTCCGTATTGAAAAAGTGTGGAAAGTACCCTTTAGCCATTTCTGTCATTCCAAACGTTTTAGGCATTCGGCTCAAAGGCATGGCCAAGTAACTCATCGAATCTTTAAACTTTACTTGTCCCACTTGCATGAAAATGATTTTGGCTCCGTTCAAAGTCACTTTAGGACGTTCGGTGCCTTGTTCCGTATAGTATCTGAGAAGAAACTGTCCATCGTATCCGGAGAAATTGTGAGCCATCACCTTGGCATGACGATGACAATCTCCGTAACGTTCGATGTCCTCTTGGCTCCACGTCTTGTCGATGGGGTCTAAGACCCATTGGGCAAAATCGGCTAACGTGTTTGGTCCCCGAAAGATTTTTTCACGTCCTCCAGGAATCTTGCTGCAGTGAGGGCAATGACTGAAGATAGGTTCTTGAATGCACTTCTCGCACGCTCGATGAGCCACGCAGAAATTAGGAATGTGAATGCCGGTCTCTTGCATGCATTCGAAATCGAAAAAGATGAAATTGCCTTTCTTCTTGTGACCGTCCTCTTTCTCTGGTGGGGGTTGGTATTTTTGCACGTAGCATTGGTGTTCCAAGTCCACGATGTGATGACAAATGTGACATTTTTTTTTCCTGAACATACGTGTGCCTTGGTACTATTGGTACGTATGCCTTGTCTACACGTAGGACACAATCTCAAGAGTTGACAAGCACATTTCTGCTGTGAACCTTGCGTCTTCAGATGTTGCTGGTAACAGGTAGGACTGACAAACGTGCGCAAACAAGTGGAACAAGGCACTGGTCCTTCGCTTAGACAGGGTGGAGAGGCCAAACATCCTGGGCATTTCATTCCACAATGCTTGTGTTGCTCTCGATTGTTATAACCATAGTCACATTTCTCACAATAATAACCGTATCCCAGGAATCCAGTGATACTGGTAATGGTATCGAAATGGTCATCGTGATGATAAACATGAATGTATTTTCCGTCCTTAAAATCTTGGCCTCGAAACAACAGAGGCCCGCGCATTTCTTGAGGGTGCACTTTCAAGGTGTAGCGTGGAGCTAGGGCATCTTGCAATTTTTGCATCTCAGGAATGCCACAGGGTGTGTCTTTGGACAGTCCGGCTTGTTGTAACAGGAGTTCTGCTTCGTTTCGTTGTTTGGCTCGATAGGAACGTTGAATAGTGTTCCAGGTTCTTTTCCATTCTACCGTGTCGTTCTTGTTGGCATAGGTTCGTGCCAACACGATGGCTCGAGCTAAACACATCTGGTCTTGAGGGTTGATAATTCGGACGAGACTTGTTTTGGTGTTGCGAAGGTCGTCCACCAATAACATCTTTTTGCGTCCTGTCCCTTGAGTAAGAGAGACGTGAGCCATTTTCAGTGTGGCTTTACCATCGGTGATGTCAAACTGGTCATTAGATTGTTGTACGTGTTGAATCTTGTCCATGATTTTGGAAGGGGTTAGTTCTGCGGGTCTGCTAAACTCGATCCAAACAGGGGATTTCAAACCGTCGTGATCTATGGATAGTGTCAAGCGGACGTCTTCTTTGGGTTGACATTGTCGCTTGAGTGCGGTGAGCGAAGAATCCCACATCTCGGTGATGAACCCTTCTGCTTTCTCCAACGGTACGTCGGACTTGAAATCTTTAAACTTCACCGTGTAGGTGTAAGCCGTGGTTCTAAATTTTCTAGAGGAGCGCTTTTCCGCCTCTCGAATGGAATAGTATTTTTCAGGGTTGACTAAGGGTGGTGAACTTGGTTTAGAGGGTTCGGATTCTGGTTCACTCATGTCCTCTTCAAAATCACTGGCATGAATTTGTGCCAAGATTTCAGCCCTGGTACGAGGCGATAGATCACGTTTCTGCCTCTTACTTTCTTCTTCTTCTTCTTTCTTCTCGAATGAATAGGATCGTTTCATCTTGAGTGCAAAACGTCAAATGACTCAAGTTCAAACACCATAGACTAATTTATAGTCATGGCAAACCAGCGTATATAAAAAGGGTGTGTCTTGTCCTTTCACTATTCATTTCACTCTCAAACCGAGGAGAACGATGGAAGAGACTACCCAGATGGAACGTTTCGTCAGAGCTTTGCGAGGGGTCATTAGAAAATTCTCTTGAGACCAGCCGACGGACTACTCTCCTTCCTTTCGAGATAAGAGTCAGGATACTTGCTATATCTGTCAGAAGAAAGGGCATTGGTCTTCAGAGTGTCCAGACCGTCAAAAAAGAAAAAAAAAACAGGGGCTAAAAAAGACAAAAGTCAAGATACCTGTTATTATTGTAAAGAAAAAGGACATTGGTCTCCAGATTGCCCAAAAAAGAAACAAGAGGAGTCAGAAGAAAAGAAGGATTCTTCAGAAGAAGAGAGGGATTCTTCGGAAGAAGAGAGGGATTCTTCGATAGAAGAGAGGGATTCTTCAGAGGAAGAAGAGGAAGAAAGAAGACAATTCTATTTAAAAGAAGCAAAGAAAGAGGAGAAGAAAAGAAGAAGGGAAGAAAATGAGGAAAAAACGGTGAAGAAATTCAAAAAACAGAGAGACTAAACAAGGAGAAAGAAGAAGTCAATGAACTTTTAATTAAAGTGTTCTGTGGTGAATTGTGAATTGGACTGTAAAAAATGGAGAAAAGAATACATGAATGATATAAGGTAAGTGTCTTTGAGTTTTGATTTTAAAATAAGAAGCTACACTCACGCACTTATACACAGACACGTACTATATGGGTAAAATGGGTGGGGTTCATTTTTGAGTTATTGGCAAATTGAAATTGTATTTCTTTTCGAGAAATGTGGGTGGCCCTGAAAAGGGCCTTTTTATTTTGGTGTAGGGGTGAGTTTAACCAATCAACTTTAACTGCCTTAAGCCTTTGCCACGGCCAAGGCCTACTTCTGATGATTGGGTTGAAATCACTAAGGGTGGTACGACAGGCTTAGTTACAGGGTTGGCGTGTTTAGCTCGGGAAGGTCGTATTCTCTTCGGTCGTGATAAAGAAGTCTGATACATTTGTTTCAGACTTCTTAACTCCGCTAAAATGTCCAACAGTACCGTAGCCGTTTGATTTTTACCCTCTTGTTTCTTTGCTGCTACTTCTTCTTGCTGTTGTTGCTGTTGTTTTTTTCTTACCTCTTCTTGTTGCTGTTGCTGTTGCTGTAGGAGAAAAGCTTGTTCCGCTTCCTTTTGTCGTTGCATAAATTTCTCCAATTCTTCTTTCTGTCTCTGTCTAAAATTCTCCACTTGCGGTAATGAAGAAGGTAACGAAGGTTCCGGAACAAATTCTTGCGAGGTAAGAAAATCCACAAAATCCCAATGTACCTCTTCTGAAAGTAAGTCCGGGTTCCCTTGGGCGGTCTCCCCTGCTGGTGCACCCCAATGGATCGTTTTCTGAGTTTCCGTCATGTTGAATCACTGTCGCATAGATTGACTGCACACAAGCGCTAACGAATCTATATAGACCACGTGACGTCACAGACTGCTCTCTTCGGATTGGATGCGAGCTGACTGAATTTTGTAACGCGTGTTCGGATTGGTGAATGAATTCAATCCGTTTCAATCCTTCCTGTACCTATAAATAAGCGCAGTTCACTGCATTGATTCACCTATTCTCGTCGCTTCAAGATGTGGACCACAGTTGAGTAATCCACCCTTGTGTCTTCCATGATGTTTAGGACGGACATGCTCATGTATGTCAGGTCCAAGTGGAGTGTTGTTGATAGGACAGATACTAGTCAATGGATGAGGAGAGTTTACATAGAAAGACAAGGATGTCTCAAGAGGGTACTTGTGTATGGACCGACAGTTAGAAGGAGTTTAAGAAGAAGAAGAAGAAGATGTGACAGATGCCATCTATGTTAATATTAATATTAACATAAACCCAAAGGCCCTTTTCAGGGCCAGCCATATTTCTCGAAAAGAGATAGCCTTTCCATTGCCTACCCCTTTTTAAAAAAATTTAAAAAAAAAAAAAAAAATCCCATATTCAATTCCCCTTGTCCCTAAACAAGCCCAAACTCTATTCCCCATGTTAAATTCCCCTTGTACGTAGAGTGACCCACGATTTTTCGCCATGTTAAATTTCCCTTGTACGTAAAGTAACCCACGATTTATTCCCATGTTAATTCCCATTGTACGTAATCTGACCCACGATTTTTCGCCATGTTAAATTCCCATTGTACGTAGAGTGTCCCAGGGTGGTTTGTAATGCTAATTCCCATTGTACGTAGGGTATCCCCATTTACTACTGGTGTGATGTCATATGATATTGTATCACACAGTCGGTATATTTTGCATATGGTGTGTGCAGTTTCATATTTTTGATATTATAACATGTGAACATATTACTTTATGTGATTCTGATTGGTCCAAATAAGCTTATGACATTATTGTGCAGTATTCTCTTTACTGATTGGCTACGATAATGGGAAAACATTTTGGCCGCCATTTTTTATTTGATTCACGAAAGGAACTGGTGTTAAAAATGGTCTCGTCTGTCTGAATATGACCAATTTACCACCGCAGGGACTTGTTATATCATGTATAACATATCATAGCATGAAAAATGGATAAGCCCCCAAGACAAGAACAACAACAACAAGTAAAAATAAGGGTATTGCTCAGTTCATAGCGAATGTGTAAGTTGGGGTCGAAGGGGAGCGGTAAACCTGAAGCATGGAATCCACCCTATATACAAGCGTGGCTTAAATATTAACTTACAGAAGTAAATAAACTCAGCTCTGTTCACAGAAGAATTTGGACATAAATGGGTCTCTCAACTGTCAGAACTTTATCTAACCACAGCATATTTACGCGGTAAATATGTGATGCAATTCTGACTCAAAATAAAATTTGTTTAACTTACATATTCTGCCGTGTGTTGTTTCAAGTCAAATACTGCAAATATCCGGTCACGAATACATTACCGTAAAAATGGGAATTTCTGCATCTGACATCTTAGGGTACGTAAACATGGATAGTCTACCGCATTCTAACCGGTACTGCATCAAACAATGCGACATCACGAGCATTAGACATTCTGTGTTGAAAATTGATTTTGTCTCTGTAAAATGTTCTGTTCATTAAGGACCCATGTTCTTTGACTTATAGATTGTAATTAAAGTATAATCTACTTGTAAACGTTAATAGTTCAGCTTTGTTTGGGACTATTTGTTACGCACAACAAATGAAACGTGCAACGTCTGTCAGAATGAAAGAAATTACTCGTTATTTTTTCTATCTAAATAGTTTTCACTGAAATAAAAACTTAGTGATAAAATGAACTCAAATGGGTAAGGACTTAATATTAAATTTATGAAACTCGGTGAATAATTTCCAGCTTTTCCAAGCCAAGGCTGGCAAAAGCTGGACATTGTTCAACTCGTTTCATATACTCAGCATTAAATCATTACCCATTTGAGATCCTCTAGATATGATATGGTATGATATGATATGATATGATATGTTGAATAATTTCAGCTTTTCCAAGCCAAGGCTGGCAAAAGCTGGACATTGTTCAACTCGTTTCATATACTCAGCATTAAATCATTACCCATTTGAGATCCTCTAGATATGATATGGTATGATATGATATGATATGATATGATATGATGACTATGAAAGCTTCACATCCACAGCAAGGTATCAAGACACGTGTACGTTTTGTATTATATAATGCTAGTTATATTATAAAATATTGATATTTTCTTCAAATTACAACCATAAGTCTATAATAAGGTCTCAAGTTATCTGTAACTCTTCAATTTGTATACTTCCTCTTTATCATATACATGCAGGGGTAAAGAAGACATGTTTCAGATTGCACTTGTTTCGCATATAAGATAACAGAAAATCCATTTTTAAACCTGGTGTCAATAAACCGTTTCTAAAGGACATACAAATTATTCCTATTGGTCATAAACGATAAATACACGACACGAACAGTTCTCGTTGTTTTTATATATCTCTTGTTGCAAATTCCCCTTATTTAATCTAACATTCAAGAGTCCAGTTTTGTCTTTGTTGATTGTAGAAAAACTGAATGTTTGATTATGTTCTTATAATGGTTGTAATGGGGGTTAACGCCATTTTTTCAGCACACGATAGGCTATACATGGCGGCCAGTATTAATGGTGCAGGAAGAACCCGGGAAAACCCCGGAAAGAACCACCGACCCACGATAAGCTACCGGCAAGCTTTCTCACATACCCACATTAGCCGAGCCCGAGACTAGAACCCACGCAGACAGAGGTGAAATGGCAGTGATCCGTAACGGTGAGAGCTTTAGACCACTAGGCCAATCGGGGACCGATAAAGTTCTAATATGTACATTAATCTGTGGGAACAGTTAAAGGGTGGGTTTTTTTGGGGCATTTTCTTTCCTCGTTAGTTTTTCTTTGAATTGTAGAAAACAATTATGAAAGTTGAATCTTCTATATCCTCATATGCTCATCCATATTATGTGACCACGTGCATGACCGTAACATGCGTTAATCGTGAAGATACAGGTCTGTTGCCGTTCAAGTCTAACAGGATGTTAAACAAGTACGTCATTTATCACCCCATATCCATACTAAAACCACCAGAATACATAGCGACACCAGTACACGCAACTTAAAACTGATTAAATTTGAAAGCTCTGACATAAAGGACACATATATCAGGTAATATTCAGTTGACGTTTAGATTTAGCAATAAAGTTTCATTTTTCAAATTGATGAAAGTGAAATGTTTCATTCGGAACATGCCGGTTTTAACGATAACCCTCACTAACAGGAAATGCAACGCTTCATCTTGATATGTTACTAAGAATAGGTGGATTGGAAACCCCAAATATTAGCAAAGCCTGCACCATTTTTATCGTTGTCTGTCAGAAGTGTTTATTATAAATATACCTCGATTCTAATGAGACTGATTTTGGGATCTTTTGGGATTTGATAGCGACCCAAAATTAGAAATCTGGCCCTGACATGTTACGCAGAGTCTAAATTTATTAGAGCTGTATGTATAACATTTTAAGAGATTTATGATTGATCGTACCAGGGAAGACTTGGAAGGATATTAAACCTTTAATAATTATTGGTTTAAGCATGTTGCAAAAACTGATTGAATCACCTCTTACTGGATAATTTTTGATGCATTAAATGGTGAGAAATAGCCATTCAAACAATTATGTGAATTAGACCGCATGCTCTTGTGCTGGCAGTGACCACGATGTCCGATTTCAGAAATTAAGCTGACAAAAGAGTGGTTACGAACTTGTAAAGGCCTTCACCTTCTAAGGGAGTGCATCGTATCTTAGATTTAGTCCTAGCGTCAGTAATCAGGAAGCTTTAGCCGACTCTTAGGCAGAAATCACGACGTGCTGATGAGATTTAGTCCGGATTAAATATTGACGAGCAATTTTGAACGCCTTTAATAACGATTTTCGAATTAGATATGTCAAACCAAAGCCAGATTGTTGGAAAATTCTTACATTTATTGGAAAACTCCCTCGGGACCTTCAGTGTCCTTGAACAGTATGTGCTTCATTTTATCTCAAAGCTTTGATTTAAGATATATTAGGGTAATCGTCTTTGCTCGGTTTACTACAGAATGCTGAATGCTTCTCTCACTCTAACAGTTTATTCCATTCTGTTGTCCCGCATCTATTTTGCATATGGCGAATCCTTTATAGTGGACATGCATGTGCTTTGTCACAGAACTCCTTTTAGTGTCAAGAAACAAGAAGATAATGCAATACTCTAAACAAAAATGATCAGGTAAAATTATTAGGAGTCCCATGCGGTACTTACAGTTAAAAGCGAAACCATTTTAGAACCTTAGAAACTTTCCTTCAGCCTGCATACATATTTTGGCTACGTTAAGGTTTCCTTATGCTAAGTAAACGCTATCCTTGTTCAATTTATAAAATGTACAACATTTGTATTCTCACTGGTGTCTGGTTCTGAAAAGTGTTACTATATATACGGAACAGGTGATGACCATTCCGTATTAGACTATGCAATAACAAAAAAAGTCTTGAATGTTTTGAGCATGACAACAAGACGTTCTGTCTAAAAGAAACTTGGCACATCAGAGAATAATTTTACTCCACAAAATGTATTCATTTTGTTCAAATTAACCTATTAGCGTCCAAAAAGCTCATGTGTAGCATTAATGACAGAAATAAAAGTACTTGCGAGGACTTTCAATTAAGGAACATGTAGCATTAACAGTGCAAATAATTACAAGCCATCACAAACCGGGACATCAAACAAAGTCAGTTAGAAACATCTCAGCTTGAAAGACTGAAAAGGTTTTTGGTCACGTGATGGGAGAGATCATATGTTATTTTGATATGTCACGGCTATTTTAGGACAGTCTTAAAATGGTTTATTTCTTTTTTCTGGCGGAGTGTTCAGGACTCCCCAAAGCGTACAGAGTAGAAAGGTTTAATTTTTTAAATGAAGCACAATAACGTCGATCTCGAGCATTATCAGAATCGAATTGTACCAATTTTTTATGTTTGCAATAACATGATAGGAAATAAATTATGGATATAATTGCTAATAAAAATAAAAATAGATTTAATTTTAGAATTCTAGAAGATCATCTTAATGACCTGACGTTTTACCCTAATACATGGTTCGTAACGGCGAACTAATCATTTGATGGTGAGGTCAGGTGTTACAGAGGTATTCAACAGACTAAAAGTCATTTATTTTAAGTCGACTCAACAAAAGGTATAAGAAAAAATACAGAATAAACTCCAGAGTAGTCAGAGTTTGACTCGCGCAGAGGGAACCGGAAACTTGGGATTAAACCCTCCAGCTTCTAAGGGTGAACTTTATTCCTTGCACAAATTGGAACTGGATATCGAACTAAGACCGCGATAGTGAAAGTGACCTTCACGGTTCCCTGTATACTAAGTCATCGTGAACTGGAATCTGAATCTGGGTAGTCAAGGAGGTAAGAACGAAACATGGCACATTGTTCACTCCTAAAGTTGGTGTACTGTCTAACGTTGTTTTCAAATACAAATAAACTTCCATAATTCAAACATGTGTAACTCGAATCATCATCATTTCATTTCTCCCGTAACCAGGCAAGTAGTAGGGCACCATTGGTGACTTTGCAACGAGTTCTCTTATTTTTGTTACCTTCTCCACTGTTCTTTGGGACTTTACGAAGTCCATGCCTATCCACTCCTTCATGTTATCTTCCGATCTCTTCTTTCGTCTGCATCTTTTCGCTTTCCCCTCACTGTGCCGTGTAGGATTGTATTTGACAGACCAGATGAGAGTGAGACTTGACCATACCGTCTTAGTTTGCGTGTCTTTACAGTGGTAAGCGGATCTTCATTCGATCCAATTGCACTTTGGCACATCCTCATTAGAAACGTGTTCTAAGAATGAACTAGTCAGGATCCTTCAATAACATCTCATCTCTAAGGCATGGATTCTTCTTTCTAATTTCGTTGTCAGGGTCCATGTCAGATATGTGTACAGGAGTATAGACATGACGAGTGAGCACATAAACTTCATCTTGGACCCAAGCATGCCATACTACTAAAAAGGCTTCATCATAGCCAGTGCAGTTGTTGTCTGCGCAATATTGAAAAGAACACCAGTTTGAAACCTTAATCAAAAACCTTAACCAGAGACGATATGACCTAGATACTTGAAGGTTATCACTTTGTTCAGCTTCTGTCCTTTCAATCTTATTACGTTTTGAATGCCACTCTGGTTGTTTGTCATTCGCTTGGTCATTTCAGCGCTGATCTCCATCCCATACTTTCTTAATGCTTGGTTAGGACGGTTCACTAAATTTTACAGTTTTTGTTCATCTACTGCTGAGCCATCGATATCATCAGCGAAGCGCAGGTTGGTGATTGGTCAGCCTCCAACACTGGCACTGCCGTAATGGTCTTCCACGGCATCGGACATGATCCTTTCCAGGTAGATGTTGAAGGGAGTGGGTGACTTGAAGATTCAGTTTACATTGCCTTTTCTGAGATCCTTTTTACTACATTGGCTTTTGTTCAGAATATGAAGATTTTACTTAATACGTAGGAGGTAAATGTCAGGAAATATTTACTTGCAAAGACAGAGCACATAGCAGACGACGTTACAAGTTAGTACGCAGCAGTACATTATACCAATAAAGTCACAATAAAGCGTATATAAACTGCCTTTGGATTTCATTGCTTAAAACTCGAACCCAAGACGTGGGACGCAGAGCGCTTTGACTTGCGATGTATTTCCCGGTGTTATAATTAATCGCGTTACTATCAGCGTTACCAAATTATAATTTTAATGTGGAACGACGTCTTAACGCCAACATACAAGTGTGTGTGTGTGTGTGATTTGAATTAAAAAAAAAAATTTAACAATTTTTCAGTCATATCGCTACGATGTCTGCAATGTGGCAGTGTATAGTGATGTCTAGCACTAGGGCATCAATACGTAGACATGAAGCATCATGTCCCACCCAGACACATTATCCAAGAATCAAGCCAACAAGGCCTAACACTAATCTCATAATACTGAGCGCCAAGCGAGGCATCTGCTAGTATCATTGTTATAAGTCATTGGTATAATTAAGCCGGGGTGCGAACCCACGACCTCCCGCATCCGAGGCGGACTTTCTAACCACTTGGGCTACGAGTGGTCCGCACTCATTTTTGAGTCTTTAAGTACAAGTGTGATATTTGTGCTCAGGTACTCGTCATTTTTATAAGCTAAGACAGATTCCGATTTCATTCTATGCCTATATCAGATAAAAATACTATCAAGGAGTCCAGCCTTCTTCTTCGTCCACCACTTTATCTCTCATTTTCTTTAATTCTTCTGTTCTGCACAAAACGCTTCTCCTGTCAACATTCAGCCCCCGGATAGACGGTAAATTTATTTCAACAATCTTTATTCTTTATGATCATGTCATTTTACCTTCATATTTGTTCTTTCATGTAATCCCAGGATAAATACGCGCATTTTATGGAGAATTGGCTCACTACAGGATGATAGATGCTTTTGATGGCACTGCCTATTAGGACTTCAAATAGGGACTCTATACAAACCCACTACCATCTCATTATCGTGAGTGAAGGCTAATTCTGGATTTCATCGTCAACTGCATCATCTCTTATTAAATCGACTTTTACCTGACGCACGACAGGACAAAACGACAAATTAGCTTATGGATATCCCGCATAGGTGATCTCGGTAAAATCGGATACCTGGCTGCAAATGTGAGATTGACAAAGAAGCTCGCTATGGAATTGATCAGGTGCGCTATCGGACAGTTAGAGCGAAATTAAACTCATTAGAAGTCATCATTGGCCAAAGTAGTTAGCTTCAATGGGAAGAGACCTCGGTTCAATTAGAGATGGACTGATCAGTAATCAGTATTAAGACCGTTAACAGAAAATTAGGATCGGCAGCGCCGATTGACAGGTGGTCCAGTGTGACAGGTACCTAGGTGCTAATATACCTTAATAAACCTATAGATGCCATTCCAGATTATTAATTCACTTATACGTCAGCTGGTAACAAGATTGGGTGTACACGAACATTACAGGGATAAAATGATGAATCTAACCTTTCTCGATGATAAGTATAATGGATATTGACTTTTCAACTAGAGCTGTACAAATTGTTGTTATTGAAAATGCACTATATCTGGCCTTATAAGTAAAATCTCTCTCTCTCTCTCTCTCTCTCTCTCTCTCTCTCTCTCTCTCTCACACACACACACACACACACACACGCATTCATAAAAGCTCACACAGCACAATTACACTCGTGCCACGCTAGACCATTCAAACTCTCATAGACTAAAAGTTACATGATGGGTCATAATTCATTTAAATTTTTCCCTAAAACAGAATTTGTTTTGATACATGATGGCAGGAGCTGTAAGAGGAGTAACATGACTTTGATTTTTGCCTGCAATGATGGGACTGTCGCACGTGAGGAAACCATCACGGTGCAAAGCACGTACTTAATGATCAGGATAAAAGGGATACCATAAATATCCATATAGTGGTCACGAAGATCACGAGACATATTTCAAACATTAAGGCCACAACTGCGTTAGGTTTTGAACTTTTTAATCAAATAAATAATATGTCCTTTTCTACTTCAGAAGCACATTTTTATTGGCCCTGTACAATTCTGCAAGCCATGCCACCTATCTTGGTGAGACGATACTCAAACAGCGACTGTTATTAAGTGATATACAGAATCAAAGATCCTCTTTCTTCCAGGCTCTCTATCAATTTGCCCTCAACTAATTCCGGTTTATAGCTGGTTTCCGCGTAGTTGGAATATAATGTCACCATTCTTAATCAAATTGCAAGGCAAAGGTTTTATTCCCTCGCTCCGAATGCCTTCTTTATGAAGACGATTTTAACTAGGGATCTTCATGTAACGGGATCCACCTTCAATTTGTACCGCTGGTTAGTCTAGGCGTTCAGTCCTTATTGCAATTTTCTTAGGGTTTCACAAAACAAAATCGATAGTTAGACTGTACTCTCTCTCTCTCTCTCTCTCTCTCTCTCTCGTTTTAACTTTTGTATGGAGATTTAGCATGTTATGTGATATAATGGTACAGATTTATCTAAGGATTTTCCTTTTCTTTTCTATAATTAAATTTACCATGGTAGTTAGTTTCAGTAAAAGTTATTTTATAAATATCATTTCAAAGGCAAAACAAGGAAAGTTAACGACGTCTCATCTAATTGCTGTCAAAGAAATTGACAGATACTGTATTATGTATTTGTACATATTTGGCCAAACGAGTTTTCACTTTTAAAATTCTACACATTTCAACATTAAACATCGTATAAAAAAGTCTTAAATAGATAAGTGAACTTCCAATGCTATCATTTTGTTTTGGAATAAATGAGTAACATTGAAAAAAAGCAGGTTTTATTGGTTACCCGGTTGGACCATAATTAGGCGGAACATCATTCCGTAATAAAGGCTTCAATATACATGTGGTCCTTTTTCTTGTCATCTTTGCATTTCAATTTGCATCATACGTGTTTTCAACAATAAACTATTCCAAATATTGAACTTATTGTTTCATATAACTGAATCAAACATGTCAGCATTTTCCTTCACGTAGATTACAATACACCTCTTTGAGATCGTGGCAAGTAGTGATTTATTTCCAGTTATTTATTAACTCGTGTATAATGCGCATAAACACTGATACGTGTATCGTTTACCCGTTTGTAATGTGCATAAATCCAGACACAATGAACCGTTTACCCGTGTATAATCACACAAATCCAGATACATGTACCCTTACCCGTGTATAATGCGCATAAACCCAAATACATGTACTTACATATACCGATTACCGTGTACATGTATAATACTCATAAACCTATATACATGAAACTTTTACACCTGTATAATGGGCACTAACCCAGATACATGTACTGTTTACCCGTGTATAATGCGTATAAACCCAGATATATGTACCGCTTACCCGTGTATAATGCGCACAAAAGCAGATATACCGTGAACACTTTTTACACGTTACACACACATATACATCTTATATATATATATGTATATATATATGTGTGTATGTATATATATATATATATATATATATATATATATATATATATATATATATATATATATATATATATATATATATATGTGTGTGTGTGTGTGTGTGTGTGTGTGTGTGTGTGTGTGTGTGCAAATGGCGAGATTCAGGTCAAATTTCAGCAACGGTGTAATTTCGTCTCGTTTGTCAGTGGATTAAATACCTGCCGAATGCTATGCTAGCGATTTTTGAGAAAATAAATCACATTCCAATCGATGTCATGCAGGTATATCTCGATGAAGGGTCGTTCAAGTTTGCTAGGCAGCCTAATAAGCGGTTACCCTATGCCGACACCAAATGGTGTCGGCGAATTCCAATTTTTCGATCGGCAATGGACTCTGACCCTACACCACAACACTGATGTCCAAATATCAAAACTGGGGTGGCAAGGATCAGAGAAATCTCGGACTTGGGCTGCAGATGGTAATCACTGAAGCTCTATCTAGTTTAGTTCGAGCAGTACTCAGAGTCATCATAAAATTAATATTTTATAGTCTTTCTAAGATGTAGAGATACTGAATGTCGTATTAAGTATGGTGGAAGTGAATACGAAGAGGGGGGGGAGGAAGATGCAAATAACCAGATTGGTGAAGAAGATGATGATATTGAAGATGCGTTTATTGTTGTTTGAGATGATAATGCGGATGATGCGGATGATGATGATGATGATGATGATGATGAGTGTTTTAAAATATGAACTACCATTCAATGTTGTTAACTAGTTGTCATTGTATTGAATCAATCTGCATATAATACACCTCGGTAAGAATTAACTACTGTAGTAGAAGTGGTTGTAGTATTATAGAAGTGGTAGCTGTAGTAGTAGCAGCAGCAGAAGTAGTAGTATTATTGTAGTAGTACGTTTTGTAGTAGTAGTAGAAGTAGTAATAATAGTAGTAGTATCAGCAGCATAATTAGTATGAAGTTTTATTGTCTGGTCGCTTTGTAGCCATCTTAAATTTGTTACTGACGATTGTCCTTACTGTTTGCTTGACGGCTTCATGATGTATCTTTCTAACGTTCTTTTATATTTAAAAAATATTAAATTGTTATCTACATGCTAATCAGTTTTCTTTAATATTTATTAAAATTAAGCTGTATCTACAAGCTTATTAAATTTTATTTCAATCTTTACTTCACTTATATACAGATATATTGTCTTTGTCAATAACAGATTATTAGCATAATATTGTTCTTTCAACTAAATATTATTCTCTTATTCATATGGTTAAACGATGGACTTTCTGATATCATAGTTGTCATCGTCATCATTGCGCCGTTATTCCCACCCTTTTAAGGCTAACATCATGTGTCTTCATATTTACTGCTGGGCTATTTATTTATTAATTTATTATTATTATTATTATTATTATTATTATTATTATTATTATTATTATTATTAACAGAATGATTCCAACTTTAACGAGACAGTTCGAGAATACAAGCAAGTTGCCATTGTAGAGGATTTTTTCAACATCATCTATAGTGTACACGTGGAAATGGACGGTAGAGGAGGAAAACATGCTGGTCAGAAGCGAACCTATAGAGCTGTGAGTACATGTATATCACTGAAATATCTTGCAAGGTTGTCAGACTTTTGCTATATGAGTTACTGATTTTGGTTCTCAAGGTATACGTACACCATTGCAAGAATATAGGGCCCGTGGTTTTTCTAATTGCTACAGATTGACAAATAAGCAACATAATCATGACAGGGTTATTCAAATGCTCTTATTTGTAAGAGGCCAAGGTCACGGTCAGGTATTGAAAGCAAAACATTTGCTGGGTTAAACAAACCCCACCCTGATATTATCATGGAGAATTATGAAATATGCATGTTGATAGGTTCTATATCACTTACTGAAGATTGGATAAAGTCAATCCTTATTAAAATTTTAAGGGACAGCTTCTTGGAGTCATTTGTTATCAGGTACTTTGCCTTTTCCCGAAAAGAATTCTTCAAACGAAATTGTTATAAATCATGGAGTAGAGTGTTGCTCTGTATTGTTCATCTTCATTGAGTAAATGTTTCATCAGGCTTAGTCAGAGGGCCCGTGATAATCGGAATAATACCGTCTTTACCCATCGAGGGTATATATTAATGACGAGGTAGCGACCTAGCCGGAGATGGGGTTGTGGTTAGTCCGTCAGAACTAACAAGCCTTGTTTGGATCAGTAAGTCAATCCTATTGAAAACAAAAACCCTGATTTATATCCAGCTTGTGCAGTTACTTGAACTTTGGCAAAGCATGTTCTTGACAGCGATGTTGATCAGGAAAGTATTCCTTAAACTCGCACATGTATTGGTCAGGCTTTCCATGAGGTCACATTTGTCTCCTGGTGTGGATCAATAAAAATGTATTAATCACAATGACCCTGTTTTTTCTACTCATTCTCTTTATTCTAATCAGGGTGACAAACGACACTCACTAATTGTCGAACAGGAACAAGATCCACAGATCTCCTGCTCTTTCAGAGTGCTATCAGCGACATTGAAGCTACACAAGAACCTGTTTGTTATTTTATTGAAAATGGGGTCGGTATGAGGAAATAGAGACCACCTGAGATTTCCGCTGCTGACGAGTGGTCAATGACCAATCAAATTGTTGTTCCGAAGTCGTATAGACAGGAATTCTTAGTCTTGCCCATGAAACCATTTTTCTGGTCATTTAGGGGTATATAAGATTGATCACAAAATCTTGATTCATTTTATTGGCCGAAAATTAAAAGTGATGTATGTAAATACTTTAGATCTTGTCACACTTGTCAAATGGAAAGGAACGCCCAATCAGAAGATATAAAAAGCTCATTTGCAGACGAACCATTTAGCAAAATGATGGTAGAATGTGTCGGTCCCTTATCTAAGAACAACTCACGCAAAAAAATACTTGTTGACCATAATATGTGCGTCTACAAGATTCCCAGAGACAATTCCAATGAAGAATATTAAAACTAAAACAATAATATAAGCTTTGATAAAGACGTATACTCAGTTTGGCCTTCCCCAGTCTGTCTAATCTGATAAGGGGTATAATTTTATGTCTGCAATCTTCCAGCAAGTCATGCATGACTTAGGCGTCAACCAATTTAAATCTTCTACCTATCACCCTGAAAATTAAGGGACTTTGGAATGATTTCATGCAACTTTGAAAAATATGATTCGATCATATTGTTTTCATACCGGAAAACCTTGGGACAATGATCTTCATTAACTGTTGCTTGCTTTTAGGGAATCAGTCCAATACTCATTACGATTTGGTCCTTTTGAATTGTTTTTTTGTTGTTTGTGTGGATATACTATCTGTGGACCATTGAAGTTCCTTTAACTGATTATTCAAAAAGTAATCGTCTTGACTATGTTTGTAATTTCACATACAAGTTGTCAAATGCTTGTGACGTAGCAAGAACTAATCTTCACTATATTCAGTCAAATTTGAAATTAAGAAATGACAAAAATGTGAAAGAAAGGAGTTTTCATCTTGTTTTCCCGCATTCTTGCCCATACCTTAAAATCCTGTTCAGGCTAAGCACTATGGCCATTTTCTTCTGAGAGGCGAATACAAAAGCAAACGTTGCCATATAACTACGTTAATGGAGTATATTGATAGAGCTATCCTGTTATTCAGTCAGTCACTTTAGTTGTACTGTCCCATACTGTGATGATTTAAGCGATGGAATGCACTCAGACTATAGTAAATTTGGTGTAACCAGTATTCAGAAGTCAGAAATATTGAATAATCTGGACCATAAACTTACCTCTACAACCACGAGAAAAGGGTGAACTATAACAGCTATGATTCGACACTTGTTTAAAGATGTTCCAACACGAGTAAACAATATTTACCATGTCCTAATGAATAAAGTTTTAAATAAATTCCAGTGTTGTTCAAAAAAAGATCCAGCGCTGAAGGCGTTGACGTGCATGTAGTTGAATGTACAAATGTACCAGTAGCCTGAAGTATGATGATGTACTAACAGTCTTCCAATTAATCACGATAATATAATCCCAGATGTCCTTGAAATAATTCACTATATTTCCAAAAAAATGTTTCTAACCAGGAATATTATTTAAGAGCACTTTGTACTTCCAGTGAATAATACATTTAATAAATAATTTATACTCAAATACTGAACACATCAGTAAGATAGATTCTGCCTAAAGATGGTATAACAGGAATGAGTAATTTTTAAAGTAAATAAGAATATATGAAACACTTATACGCAAGAGAAAAACCAGGATGAGGGCGATGTTCATTTCTAGAATATTCTAAGCTGTCAACCATATCAAATCTGTTGCTAATACTAAAATGATAATAAAGAACATGGTAAATATAGTATCTTTTTCTCATATCAAGATAATGATCCTAATATTTAATCCACACTCAGGGAAAATATTTGCTATGTATTATTTGTTTATTAAACTAAAAGTCACTTTTCAGGTAGACAATAAACTGCTTTTCGACAAGGTCAAGTCCGAAATAGTATTATACGTACCATACAGTTTTTATTGGAAATAACAAATAACAAACAAAAATAAGTATACATAACAATATGTATGTATGTATGTATGTATGTATGTATGTATGTATGTACGTATGTATAATCCATTACTCCACAATTAAACTAGTAAAGGTTCTACATATAAAGACAACTTCTACGAGAAAGAATAATAGAAAGAAAGAAGGAAAGAATGAATGAGAGAAAGAGAGAGAGTGTGTGTGATTTGAATTTTTAACGTAACTTTACAAATTTCTCAGTCATTTTGCTATGATGTCTACAATGTGGCAGTTTATAGTGATGTCTAGCACAGGGGCATCATGCGGTAGACACGTAGCACGATGTCCCACCCAGTCACCTTATCCTGATACCAGGCCGACCAGTCCTAACAATAACCTCTTAATGCTAAGTGCCTAGCAAGGCAGCTGTTAGCACCAATTTTATTAGTCTTTGGTATGACTCGGTTGGGGTCGAACCCGTGACCTCCCGTATTTGAGGTGGACGCTCTAACCACTAGGCCAACGGCGCGGTCGAAAGAAAGAAAGAAAGAAAGAAAAAAAGAAAGAAAGAAAATAAGAATATCATTAAATAGAAACAAATTATTTGCTGACTGAACATGCGCTTACTTGGCAATATCAGAGCTATGATTTCAAAATACTTTGACCAAACCCAAAGAGCTAATGGACTGAAAAAGTAAAACGTGTATTTAAAGAAAAGGTCGGATAGAGGAAGCAGCTAGCACATCACGCTTCCTAATAACTGAACATTACTCGAGAAAAGAGAACTAGAAAAAAAAAATGAGGCGGGAAGAATTGTGACTGGTGTGACAAAATTAGTATCTACTGAAGCACTAACTACATCGAGAAATGGGAAAATCTGGAATCCAGACTTACACTCTTGTATACACGTATAATGGCAACTGGTTCAAGTCCTCCCTATATCACATTTCTGATTACGCCAGCTGTAAGTGGTTTTACTCGCCGTGACTTACGTAATAAAAACAATTTACAATTTGTACAGCTAGAACAAATCTTTTTAATGACTCGTTTTTTTTCTCGACTCAAGGCCGACCAGATAGGGGAAGGGGGGGGGGGGCTCAAACAGTGATATATCCCCGGAGATTGGGCCCATAAAGGGACCCGCACCGAAAAACACTTTTTAATTGTATGAAGAAAAAAATTTTGTTTGAACAAGAACTAGGAGAGGTCCGGGTGTAGATTAGACCAGGGCCCATGATCGCTCTCTACGGCCCTTCGACCATTCGAGAATAGAATACATTATCTATTGAGACTAACAGACTCCACTGACAACTTCAAAAGCACATTAAATGTTCGCGACACTTATCTTCCCAGACGCTTTTGTAGGGGTAGAAGAAAAAATTTGGAATTCTTCATGCCTGATTTAGAACAAAATCACTTAATAAACATTTATTAGTAAAAACTATAATCAGATCACCACACTGTAGTTGTGGATCTGTATAAAGTTAACAATACTACGAATTATCTTGCATTTATTATCAATCGCTCACACCATATGGGATTTTAACTTTAAATACCTTCTTGTGTGGCGGTACAACGCGTCCGTATGAAGTAAACATTCGTATTGTCGCTGCTTTCATAAATTTATTGAAAAGTAAAAAGAAAAGAACATTATTAAATAAGCGCACGTTATGCCCACGCATGCACTTACACCTTCATGGACATCTGCAAACATCAATTTCCACTATTTTCCCAAATGATTCGCCATTGTCTCTGCAACGACTCGCTCCAGAACGAAACACTGTTCACCTGTAGTCTTGTTTTTTGTTTTTTTTAATATTTATTTTGGGTTATTTGTCTCCCTCTCTTTTCTTTTATCCATATTTTCTCAAATTTGAACACATTGTTCGACACATTGAAATTGGCAGTTTCTTATTTTAACTGCTTTCTTTATCCTCGCCTTCATGAACTCCCTCGTTGTTCATACTAGTGATTGTATATGTCTTGGCTAATTGCTAATGTTTAACGAATAGACTCATCATCTTTGACTAATACATTTTTTTACTTTTTGTCATTAAAACTTAATATCATCCACCATATATTCGTATTTATATACATTTATAATTTTTGTATCGTAAAAGGAGAAGAACATTATAAGCCATTTCATTTTCTTTCGTTCTAATCTATCTCCAGTTACACATTTAAGAGACAAAATATGTTTGAATCAATAGCTCAGCTAGGATAATATTTGTTTTAAGTTTTTTCACTTTCATTATATAATATTCGAAATAGCGTTTTGCATAATATTTATTAGTGTTGCTCAGCATAACAGAATTGCCACCCCACCCCAACCCGATCGTCCGATTGCATTTAGCTTGATTAAATAATCTTAGTCGCTGGACCTGTAATTTGAAGCTAGTTAGAGGCCTATTAATGACAACCGCCAATATTCGTATATTGTAAATTCATGTTAATTGGCTTGAGCCAATCTTGGAATAGTATTGACCAACCGACATTTATCTCCTTGTGCAATATGTTCCATAAATATATGCAATACGAACTCGTCCAATAATGGTCAATGGTCATTTTTAAAATGAGACGATGGACTCTCTTCTCTTTCTGGAGGACTCAGATATGGGTAAATACAGCAATTATATTGCCATTGCTACAGGTGCTCTCCGAATTTTAAATCACTCAGTTGAAATCCTAGTCAATAAATCAATGGAAAAGCAATCACCTACTTTGAAGTACATCTTCACTGTGTCCTTCAAAGCGGGTAATATATAATTTCGTAACTTTAAATAAAAACAATAGGAAAAAATAAAGAAAAGAACGAAAATGTGCAAGAGCGAAATGCTATGCAATATAATAATCCAATATTCCAGTAATTTCATGTATTGTTTTTTCTCGGCTATGTTAAAATTGACCCTGTCCGTCTTTTTTGTCAAATGCATTTCATGATAAGATATAGTTCTTTCTTTCTTAAAAGGAAACAAAACTGTCCATTAGAAAAGACTTGTATAATCAGGTCATATCGTGTTTTCGATGGTTACAATATTGGTAGGGAAAGGACAAATTTGGATCTCCCCTTTGATTATGCATGCAGTGAAATTGTTTGGTCCAAAGTCGGATCTTGTGGTTCTAGAATTTATTAGTTTGAGTTTTAAGAGTACTTTACGTGATAAGATCCATTCACTAATATAACTATGGAAAGATAAAAAAATATATTTCTTTTGTGTTTTCGTAAAAAAATTATATGAAAATTAGTGTGTGTGTGTGTGTTTCAATAAGAATGGGGTTATTTATTTTTGTTTGTTTGTTCAGGAGTGATGGAAACACTTTCAGTGTTTGTTCTCAAGTTACGTTTCCTTCTAATACAAGCTTCTCAGTTCAGGAAGCAGTTTGTCTGTAATAACTTCTTGGCTTGGATATTTGCTCATTAGCATCTACACCACGAGTTTTAACACTACTTGTATTCGTTTTGGTTCCTCGAAAGTGATCCAGACCCATTGAGACACAAATGTGATTGGTTGAGAGATGATCTGTTTGGGTTTGATGCTTTATAGCAGAGCAATGCAAAAAGGTTATTTAACAGCACGTGCCTTGCAAATGGACATATCTGATTTAGGATTCAAACGCGGATCTTCTCGGTTGCGAGTCCAATACGCTATCCACTGAGCCGTCACGGCTGTCTGAGATACTTTGGAATCGCAGCCATTGAAATTGTATTGGCAATAGTTTAACACAGCGACCAATGGGATAGGAAACATATTGCCCCGACCAATGGGATAGGAAACATATTGCCCCAACCAGTGGCATAGGAAACATATTGCCCCGACCAATGGGATAGCAAATATATTGCCCCGACCAATGGGATAGGAAACATATTGCCCAAACCAGTGGGATAGGAGACATATTGCCCCGACCAATGGCATAGGAAGTCACCCCGACCAGTGGGATAGGAAACATATTGCCCCGACTAATGGGATAGAAAACATATTGCCTCGACCAATGCGATAGGAAACATATTGCTCCGACTAACGGGATAGGAAACATATTGCCTCGACCAGTAGGATAGGAAACATATTGCCTCGACCAGTGGGATAGGAAATATATTGCCCCGACCAATGGGATAGAAAACATATTGCCTCGACCAGTGGGATAGGAAACAAATTACCCCATAAAACAAATGGTTGCTTAGTAAATGCTCATTTTCTCTCACTTATTGTAAGGATAATAAGAGAGATACTTTCAAGGAATAGTTATAAAAAGGTAATTGCAAATAGTTATTTAAAGGTAATTACACTATAGTAAGCTTTGTGGTATATAGAGCTTCTCAAATGACTTTTCAAAGTGTTGGCTTTTGACAATAAAATAGTACTTTACTCCGATACCATCTAGCTATACAAAATGTGAAAACAGAGTGGAATGATCATTGTCTTTGTGTACTGTCTACAAGCCTTCTTTGTCAATTAACTTTCTTGTATACTGGTCGTCCAGTTTCATCAAACATTGATGAAGTCATTTCCCATCCCGACATTAAAGTCCTATTGGCGGACTAGATCCTGTCAACGGCCCAGTCAACGCTAATCCTGTGCAGAATGGAACGATCAACTAGAATTAACTTCCTCTCCGTGTCAATTTTACCTCCCAAGGCTCGCCTATCTCTTATTTATTGAGAAAATTCGGTGATGTCTTCTTCCTAATTCCTATTCGGTCCTGGTTTAAATTATATGCTAATGCAGATGAAGTCGATAGTGTATTGACTTGTTTATTGGTTTATATGCATCACTTTTACTCCGGATATAAATAAATGATATAAGATACAGACACTTCTTACCGGTTACGTTTGTCAGGCATATTTTCATATTTTAATAGTACGGTCAGTAGGACAGAAATAAAGACGAAATAAATAACAAATCAAAGGAGAGTTGAGAAGGTAAGTTAAAATGAGAAAAAAGGAGAGAATAGATGAAATTTATCATTTTAAATATACCAATAGGAAAACGTGTCTTTAAAATCAAAGAATTGTTTTTTTCTTATTTTTTTTTTTAGTTAAGACCCTAAACATGTCATGTTAATACATACGAAATGTCACTAAGTCTGCCAAAAGGATTGTGCCTGGACGGTTTCATTTTTTAAGCTGATGTTATCTTCCAGTCAACTTCATTTTCAACTAGACTATTTCCGTTATTTAACAAATCAGAGATAAGGGTGACATCTACTTCAAGATCCATCTATCTGGTCAAGTTGTGCAGCGAAACGTCACATGTTAAAATAACCTAACCATGATGGCGCAGATCCAATGTTTGCAAAATGAACAAGGGAAGCAATAATAATTTTACAAAATCGAACGAAAGCTTTATTTCCATCAGAGTAACGTGCCTTCTTCTATAGCAATGGTAAGTTAAGCAAGCAGTTGTCTAACTAACCAAGTGAAGCATTTTCCATCTCTTTTGTCGTGGAATAATATGTTTGATCTTAGGTTTGGATGTAGTAGTAGGTATGTTTTAACGTAGCTTTAAAAAAAATGTTCAGTCATATCGCTACAATGTCTTCAATGTGGCAGTTTATAGTGATGTCTAACACTGGGCATCATGTCACATTATCCTGACACCAGACCGACCAATCCTAACACTAACCTCTTAATGCTGAGCGCCATGCGAGGCAGCTGTTAGTACCATTTTTCATGTCTTTGGTATGACTCGGCCGGGGTTCGAATCAGAGACCTCCCGCATCTGAGGCGGACGCTCTAACTACTAGGCCACCGGAGCGGTAGGTATGTTTTGTTATCATCATCATCATTATTGTTATTATTTTTATTTTTATCAAGATCATTATTATTATTATTATTATTATTATTATTATTATTATTATTATTATTATTATTTCAGATTGCCGAAACGTATTCATTTCTCCCACGAGAGGCTGTTACCCGATTTCTCATGTCCTGCGCCGACTGCCAGAAACGCATGCATATTGCCTGCGAGAACAACATCATTCAAAGCGACAAGAGTGACACCGACCACAGCATTGTCTCCAGCTACAATGATGATGTAAACAGTGTCGTTACGTCAACGGAAGACGATCCACATATCATAGACTTTCGAGTACCAATTACGCAGACCTACCTCAATCATATGCGGAACAAAGGCTACTTTTTGGCTGGATTTCAAGACAACGAGGTAAAGAGTTTATTATTGTTCCATTTTAACTAGAGCTGGGTACCATGACAAACTTTGTACTGCGGTAATTAGGTATTGCTAAACGTACCGCGATACGTGCCACGATACACGCAATTATATTAGGTACTAACAATTAAATGTTTTAGGCCGGGGGTCTGGGCTTGAAAAAAAATGGGCTTTTAAATTTTTTTTTTTTATTTCCAACTGTCAAGAAAAGGAAATATAGCTTCTCAAAAATTATAACCACCCCTCCACTATATTATATTATATGATATTATTTGAAAAAGAAATTTAATTACCTTGAGATAAAATATAAAATAAATCAGGTCAAAAGAAAAATGAACGCTTCCGCCCAAATCCCAACCCTCAACCAAAAGAAGACAAAGACAGAATATATTAAAAAAAACGGAGCTATTGCAGCTAGGATTAAGAAAGTTCTTCCACCAGTAATCAGTGATACTTACAAAGGATTTATGAAGGGTAGATTCACTGGAGAAAATACCAGGATATTACATGATAGTATGGATCACCTAGAAAATTAAATAAATACGGTTTATTATTATTAGTAGACTTCGAAAAAGCATTCGACACAATTAACTGGAGCTTTGTGGAAATAGCTTTACAATCTTTTAACTTTAGTGATTCTGTTTGTAGGTTGTTTAAGCTGTTTTGTCATTACTCTAAAAGTTGTGTTATAAGTAACCGAAATATGTCATCATTTTTTTAGACTAGAAAGAGGATGTCGTTAAGGGGAACCTTTTGTGCCTTGTTTGTTTATTATAGGTGATGAGATTATAGCTATAGATTTAAAACAAAATGCGGATCGTCTCGTCTTAGAAGTCGGTGAATATAAATTCGGTCAGTATGCCGCTTTTATTTTCTCGATGGATTTCAACATTCTCTTAAAGCAACTATGAATATCTTGCAAGACTTTTTTCTGTTATCTGGACTTAAATGTAACATAACAAAACAAATGCTATTTGGATTGGAAACAATAAATTTTCCAATGAAAGAATATGTCCCGATATGGAATGAAACTGGTCTTTTTCCAACTTTTCACTTCTTGGCATCGATGTTTCTCTAGACTTGCAAAACGAATTCGGCAAGCTGGAGTCAAAGACATTTTTCATTAGTAGGTAAAGTAATTGTTGTAAAAACTCTTGTCCTGCCCATAGTCATACATCTTTTTCAGCACTTCCAAATCCATCAAAAAACTGAAGCAGAACTGGGTGGAAGTAGAGAGAATTAAATGTGATATACTAGTAGCCCCAGAGAATGAGGGAGGATTAACTATAATACACGTTTATCCATTCATTGATATATTAAGATAAAGATGGGTTTAAAGATTATTGGAAAACGAGGATGGAGCGTGGCAGTACCTAGTCAATACAGTTATATTCAGAAATATGAAAGATATTTGGAATTGAGGGAGAAGAAAAATAGAAGAAATCTGTAAGCTCATTAAAAACGGTTTTTGAGAGCTGTAATTTTGGCAGTATTGAATTGGAAAGGATATCTGCAAAATCCAAATGAGTGTTTATCCCTGAGTGTTTTAAATTTTGTTCCACCTAAAAAGTTCCATCAATACAAATCTTTGAACGATACCGGCATTGAAATTCTTAATGATTTAGTTGATAATTGCGGTAATGTAATGATTTTTGAAGTGATGCAATAACAAAACAACCGGATGCGACATTTTTTGAAATACTTTTCATTAGTATCCAAAATTTCAAAATTTGGGAAAGATGCATTCAAAAAACCATTTGGCTCACAAACATGTTTGATAACCAGGAGGATAAAATAATGAACCTGCAAAAACAAAACTCACTGAAGTTCGTTTAAAAAGATTTAAAATTTTTTTTTACTGTGGCCACACACTGCTAAGTAAGAATCGTGGATGCAATTATTAAATAAAAATGTAAGTAGTGAGGAGCGGTCTAAGATTTATAGCATGGCGAACCTTTGTACTAAGGATGCAAAGTTAATCCCTTTTAATTTTAAATAAATTCATAGAATAATTGTCACTAATAACTTTTGGAAAAGAAGTAACATATTAGATGATGACAAATGCACTTTCTGTAAGAGTGAGAAGGAAAGTATTGAACATCTATTGTACGACTGCAACATTACTTCAAAGTTTTGATACTCTTTTAGTAAACTTTTTGCGCTTCCAAATATTGTCCATTTGTCCAAAAAAGAAATATTTTTAGGAAGTGAACAAATGGACATTTTGTGTAATCTCTTGCTTATTTTGCCTAAATATTATATTTACAATTGCAGATTCAACATACAAAATCCTTCCATTTACGTTTTTAAGTAAATAGTTGTTGCGCATAGGAACACTGAAAAATATGCTGCCACGTTAAAGAAAAGAGAGGACCAATTTCTTTAGTAATGGGTCTCAACTTGTGTAATGCAGAAAACAGGAAAAATTAATGTAATATTGTGAAGTCTATGTCACCTAAACACTGTATACTTGTAACAGACTATCTAATTTGTGTTAAGAGAGATTGCGTGTAATAGGCATTTTTGCATGCGTGTGTGTATGTATGTCTGTGTCTGTGTGTGTCTTTTTCTCTTTTTTGCAATATATCCTGTCTCTAGATTAATTGAAAACCAGAAATGTTTTGATTGTAAGGTAACCTTGGGATGGTGTTCCCCGACCCAGCCGTCAAGCTAAAAAAGATACCAACCCCGAATATTAAATGGTCAGTACATTATAGTCGATGAATTTGCTATCTATACGTTCATTTTTTAAAAGTTGTAATCTCAAAATTGTAACTAAAGTGGGATAATTAAGCACACACAACGACTGATATTGTTAAAGAAAATGTGGTGATATTAGAGACCCTATTGATAAAATGGGAAGTGTTGGTACTGAAACCTACAATTTTCTAGTTACACTGTTTATATAATAAGCAGGGAAACTTTGCGTGGGATGCCAACATCCAGGCAAGATGTTTAGCAGAGAGGACCAGTGATAACCCCCCCCCACACACAATTACAAAAAAACCCGAGAAAATATTTAGTGGATTTGAGAAATTATGTGAAGTTGAAAGCGAAAACAAGAGTGCTTCTGAAAATAGTCGGATGTTTTTCTCTTACTCACAAGATATGCGAGTATCTGCCAAATGTTCCCTAATCTTGGTCTCTTTATTCATGCCTTTCGGTACTATGATCTTCTAAGACTAACGATAATAAAGACTTTTTAAAACCCATTGTGCCGTTTATACAAGTCCCTTTTTGTTGAGGCTGTTGTTTCTTCTTCATCTGCATCCGTCATACAACTGGAGAGATCAAATACAACCTATTTCAAAGTTACTGCAACAAATAATATCATACGAAGATCAAACCTCCTCTCAAGTACAAGAATTTATAAAATAAAGTCTAATCGTTTCTTTGTAACATAATGAAACAAAATCACTCGATAGCAGTAGACTGCACGAAACATTTGTGAAAGAAACTAAACAAGCAAGAGAGAATAACACTGTCAAAGATTTATACGGAAATACTCCGCACAAGTTATGTCCCTTACCTCAATCTCTTTGTGTTAGCTAAAACGTGGCACCAAAAAGACGCCCTTCGTCAATTTTAAATAGGCTTCCTCTAAAACATGAATCGATTTGATTTAGCACATTGAAGGAGTCTCATTCCGAGGGGAAAGGCATACTCATTCCCCGGGGAAAGGCCTACTCATATCCCGGGGAAATGCCTATTCATTCCCTGGGGAAAGGCATACTCATTCCTAGGAGAAAAGCAAACGACGACGTTTTGCGTTTCCTTCAGGCAAGGTCACAATATTCGTGAATGGAAGTTCAGTTTTTATCTGTCTTATCTCTGTTCTCATTTCCATTCTTACATTTTATTATCGCAAGGAGATGAAAACCAGTAATTCTTGTGTTACAAGAAGCTGCATGTTTTTAAATTTGTAAGAAAGCAAATCAAATTAAAAGAATTTGAAATAGCTACTTCTTAAAAAAAAAGAAAACTTGTATCAAGGAACATTTGAATGTTAGAATAACAGAGATCTGGTTTTTACTCAGTAAAATGAAACGCTTCATTTTAAACCCGTAAGACCAAATTAGATAATTTTGTTTGTTTAGTCGACTGTTCGCATATATACATTTGTCAACCACAAAGACAAATGATTGTGGGCAGATGAAAGCACTTACACACACTCATATATATATATATATATATATATATATATATATATATATATATATATATATATATATATATATATATATATATATATATATATATATATATATATATATATATATATGTGTGTGTGTGTGTGTGTGTGTGTGTGTTCACAATGAATGTTTCTGGGAAGTCATTCTTTAATTTTACAAAGCCATTTTCTGTAACTCTTTCTTTGTTTTAATTATCCTTATAATTCATTGTTTTAACAGACAAGTTTTTCCCCCTAGAATTTGAGTAGATATTCCGATAATAATTCAGTATAAAAGGGTTACATTTCGTCGACTAGAATTTACCGTAGATATTTATTGCAATGTGAAGACCTGATGGTTTCAGCTTGATGCATCATTTCATCCACGATAAGGAAAGCAGCGGCTGTTAATTTACATCTCTAAATGTAGTTTCAAACATAACAATATAAATATTGGCATCAAACAATTATATTATTATACAGTGGTTTGTGACAAGGGCTTTGCCCACCCCACAATACATATTTAAGCCTATATGGTACGTTCTTGTCTTCTTATGTTGATTATCTGCATTTGTTGCGATTCTATGGTCTTACAAAAGTAAACCAAAAGAGCGAGAAAAGCAAACAATTTTGTAAAATTCAAGCAAATAATTTATGTCCCTAAATAGAAAGTGAAAATTTAAAGGAACTGACAGTATTGTGATTTAAATATCAAAGTTTCCTTAAAGTTCTATCACAAGTCCAAATGTATTAATTTTCAATTTAATTCCAGTGGCATTTCAAAATAAATTCCAACATTGAATGTGCTGATGAGTCTTTAGTCTCTAATGTGCCAATGTCCTGGAATTTGGCCATGTGTTAACAGTCTTTTGATGTATCACAAAAATATAATCCAAAATCCCATCTGAATTCAGTATAATTCCAAATTACTGTTTTAGATTATTATTAAGCATTTTGTAATTCCAGTCAATAATATTTTGAATAAATAAGTCCAACCAAATTAAGAACTGAACACAACAATAAGACTGATTCTGCTTCCGATGTGGAGGCAAGTATCAGTACATTTTCGAGTAACAACATTATATCAAAAACTAAAACATAGTAAAGGAGCCAGGATGTATGTCAGTTTCCCTCCTAAAACATTCAAAGTTGCCAACAAGTTTGGAAATTTCCAAGTGAAAAACTAATAGCCTACATGCAGATAGAAGTAAGGATTTTAACTTACACTGATATTGATCTGAATATTTAATCTATACTCAGTGCAAATATTGCCTATGCATTTTATTGTTTACAAAATAAATATCACTGGTCAGGTACACCGTTAACTTGATTTTAGACAAAGCTCTAATTAAAAATACAAATTTTATAACATATAATATTTGACAAAAGCCAACAAACAATACAAATTAAATATACATAACAGTATTGCTGAGTTTAATTTATATATTATTATTAAACCCTATGTTTGTTTTTCCATATTATTCTAACACCTGTAACTTGAATTTTCCCATGCTTCATTTCGTCAGATTTTTTAAAATTTTATTTTGACCATTAGATGTTTTTGTATCAGCTGAGAGACAGTCTAGCTTCATTTGATGCAAACACGCCAGATCAGCTCAGACCTAGGGGCATTGTTCCATCGTTCTCATGGTCTTGCTATTTTTTAAACTTCTTCAACTACTTTCTTTTTTAAGGAATCACGTAAGAATAAAGCTGTAAGGAGAATTTTCTTTCTAAAATTTTATCGCATGTTATGGCCCAAGTTCTGATCTCTACCTGAAAGCGAATATACACTAACGTGTTTCTGTCTCAGTAAAATAAAGGTATTTTATCCCAAATGTATCTGAGGCACCTTTACCAAATAATGTATAGTCGTATCATCTCGAGTTGCATAATAAAATGTATTTTTGTTTATTATCCGCACCCTAAAAATCATCAAAATATATGTCTTTATGAAGGACGACTCAATAGTTCCTAACACGGATATCTAAAGAGGACAAGCGGTTGAAGTGCTGTTTCCGTTAATCGTTTTGGTTGATTTGGTCTATCGTGATAGAATAGATCGATTGATTGATTACATTTATATCACAGATTTAATCGAAATTCAATCATGCACCATTCCCACTGTTTCAGACTCACATCTTTCTGAAAAGCTAGACATCATTCAGATAAATTAAGTGATTACTCATCGATCATTGATTGTTTAGCAGAAACTGATGCTCGATCATGAAATTGTTTAAAGTCTAAATCCCAGTATGAAATTCTAATAGTTATTTCAAAAGTTCAAAAAGGTTCTGATATACCTAGTACGATTCCAACAGAGAGAGAGAGAGAGAGAGAGAGAGAGAGAGAGAGAGAGAGAGAGAGAGAAAATTAGATATGATATGAACCCTATATTTGCTCGTTTTAATCCCATGACTCTTATTAAAGAGTGCAAGTTTCAATGCAAACAATTACTATTTAATGGTGAATGATATAGTAGTGTGTTGACGCTGTCTCTGAGTATCATTCAGTATCAAACCAAACATTTTATTAAACATAATTTCCATGGTCGGACAAGTAATATGATTTTTGCGGCAAAACTGGCGAAATATTTGTTTGCTTGAAAAATATGTAAAACTTTCACTTATTTAGACAAACGAAAAAAAAAAAGGTACATTGTACCTGATTTTCATAGGTCTCCTCCCCCATAATGGTACAAAGCAGAATCACAAAATTCATTGCCTTTGTACCAGTCACGAGACAGAAACTCACACTAAAATCGGCATTATTTTATCAACAACTAACCGAACCATACAAAACAGTATAACGCCTGGCATTTAACTTGTCATGTATATTTAATTTAATTATTTATTTGTTAGTTTTTAATTTTTAAACAATCTGTTACATGCTATTGTACTGTAACTTTGTTCACTGGATTGATATTTTCTAGAATAGAGTTCAGTTCTAACTGATTTTTGTAATATATTTGTGACGTAAACAACTTTATAAAGACATTGTATCTAATGCTGACATAGTTTCTGACCTTGATTCAGAAACAGTGGCAGTTCTGGTAAAAAAAACCTTTTTTGAATTTTTTAAGATTCTTTCCCAGAGTACGAATCATTCGTTTCAGTTAAGGCCATACTGGTAGTAGGTGATGTTAGGCATTTAAAAAGCTTCTAGTTTGATCTAGAAAGATGACCGTGTGACCCTCATCCGGGCATCTGTTTTGTGTTGTAGATAGACTTATTACTGATGTTTTGAGAAAGAATATCAGTCGTGCCTTAACACTCGACAAGCTGTTTATATTGTGTCCAGTTTAGGGCTAATAACTTTTTTTCCCTTCAAATTATTTGGACTTCAAGTAATTGTTTTCCCTGGAAATACTAGTGCTCTAAATTAATTCGTGGACAAGGACATTTATCAAACTTTATATAGAATTAAAAAACTGGAAGAACATTTTCTGTGATTCAACAAGAGACTGTTAACATTGCAGCACTTCGCAGGTTGCAACAGAAGTCATCGTCTTCCATTTCGGATTTCATCGGGATTCGAACTCAGTTTCATTTAGGACTTTTTAATAATAGGACTTCTATTTTGTAACTCTTGGATTAATTTTGGATTTGATTCTTAAAACCTTAAGTTCTTTTACTCATTTTTACCTTGTTTTTCTAGGAAAATAGGTTATTTGATAAATTTTACAAAGCTTGTTGTCTTCATTTCTTCCCTGTTACTTTTGAAGAGCCTAAACCCGTAACATACTAAGAAACGGACAAGAGAGAGATAAAAAACAAAACAGCAAGATTTTGTAAAATGGAACAAATAATTTATTTCCCTAGAATACAAACTGAATGTTTTAAAACGATCTTGCATTATTGTGAATTAAGCCCAAATAGCCCTAAATGTTTATATCAAGTCTAAATGTATACAGTTCAACTGAGTTCCAGTGGCTTTCCAAATAAGTTCCAATATTTAATGTGTTGCTGTGCCTGTAGCCTCCTATGGTTTGGAGTGTGATGATGTACTAACAGTCTTTTGATGTATAAATGTAACATAGTCCATAAATGGCCATGTTTTAATTCACTATAATTCCAAAATAACGTTTCGTTTAAAGAATATTATTGATGAGCACTTTGTATTTCCAGTGAAAATTTACTGAGCACAACAATAAGACTACTTCAAGATGTTTAAGCAAGAAATAGTATTTTTCTAGTAAACGACGCCTTATAAGAAGCTAAGACACCAAAAATAGAACCAGGACGGGCGTCAAAAATTCATTTCTAGAACACTTTGTTGTTAACAAGATAAGGTCTATTACTACAATTATAATAAAGAACATAGCAAACATCAGGAACACCATGCTTTCCCGGGTGAGTGGGAACAACAATGTCCTAGATTCAGTTAAGATAAACGTGTTAACCTCCTTTAAAATTGATCATAATATTCAATCTATACTCAAAAAGAAAAATTACCTGTGTATTCTGTTGTTTCCATATCAGTGTCCACTATCAGGTGTACAGTGATTTTGGGCAAGGTCAAGTATTCAATACAAATGTAAACATCATATATATGTCTGATATTTTGGGGGTTACCTGGGGTCATAAACGAGGATTGTTTGGATGTAGTGCATGACGTTCTCAACGACAAATTAGGACTTGACCCAGATGCTATATGCATAGACAGAGCTCACCGCATTGGAAAACGGCAGACATACCAAAAGAATTACCATCTGCCATTCTGCTTAAATGAGACACAGACCAATGATAGCAGCCTTGCGTGATTATCAGGAAGCTGAATTGATATTATCAAATGCTTTTAAACTGAAGGCCACCGAATTTGGTATAAGCAGCGATTATCGGCAAGAAATTACAGACGCTCAGAAATCGTTGCTTAATGAGCTAAATCTTCCGAAAACCAAGTATCTACAATCAAAATTTACCATTCAGTTCCTGGAGAAATTAACTGTGGATGGTAAGCGTGGATAGTTAAACAAAGATGTTTTTTTCAGATTGGCATCACGTTATCAGACGCAGCCAGACTAAACAACAATAGCATGTCTCGTGGTCCTTGGCTGAAAATCAAGGACGAGAAAGAGGCGAAAGTCGCATAAGGTTCTAAGGTAGGAAAGACAAATTCTGAAACAAGCGACGTTAGAGAAGTTGGAGTAAAGCATTTCGGAACTATACTGTCGAAAGATCCTGTAGAACTTAAGGAACAAACGCCAGTGAAAGAATCTGCAGAACCTTCCGATAAACCATCAGAGGATCAAAACGCTGACTCAGACCTTTGCGCATCGATTACCATTTATGAGTACACGGAGAGTTCAAAGGATGATCGTAGTGATGATTCCACGTCAATGTCAAATGAAGCTCAAAACTCGGGTATAACACTTCAATCAAAGAAAGACACCAAATGCGTATCTTTAAATGTTTGCGGTCTTAAACGTAAATTCATGTGAACTCATCCATAAATACATTTTTTGTGTTTGTGAAATAAAGCTGGACAATACAGACAAAAATGAATTTCGTGGATATGCTTATTGGTCAAAAAATGAACAAAAAAGATATCTCATCAAGAGCAGAGGACTGGATTTTTTTGTAAAGAGTTTTATTGATGCTTTTATAAGTATCGCCGAATCTGACTCAGATGACATGCTGTGGTATAAAGTCGAGAAAACCGGTTTCAAACTGACGACGTTTATTTTAGGGTAGTGTATGTTCCTCCATCTAATTCAAGGTTTATACTAAAGATGAATTTAACATGTTCGCATCCGAAATTCCTAACAGGCGTACGCGGAATACGTCTTTTTAATGGTAAACTTTAATGCCAGAACTAATAGCATAAATTAATATCAGGAATTAGACGAATTACTTTTCAAATACTTTAATTGACGTGTCGATTGTGCACAGATTTTCAATAATGCCACAAAGTTTCTCGATAAAAATAAATTGTCTAAGAAACGAAAGTAACAACATTGGAAAAATTCCGATAGATATATGTATAAATAATAATTGTATTATATTAAATGGAAGATGTGACGATATGAATGTTGGTTCAACAACTTCCCGAAACACTTCAATTATTAACTATTCAGCTATCTCTATCGACGCTCAAATATGTTAATAATTTTTGCTGACATGAACGTTGCCCACTTTATACTGACCTTCATTCATTGTTAATTACTCACTTTAGATTTTACCACAAAACCATGCAGATTGTATTCGATGAAAACAAAATATCATCACAAAACTTAGATGCCATGAAAATAGAAGGAATGATCCTAATGATAATATTGATACCGGACAAATTGAAGGGATAGAAAGAAGACAGAATAGTATAGAATACATCGATACAAATTCTGTCAATAGGCTGTACTTATCGATCCTCTCATAATTTGACGATTCTGCTAAAAGTGTTTTGTTGTAAATAATTATCACATTTGTAATAAAAATAATAGTTGGTTCAGAAGAAAATGTCAAAAGGCCCGCAAAAAAGCATCATCCGAACACATACAAATAGAACAAATAACGTGAACACAAGTAAGATTTAAAAAATTAACCTTTACATAAACAGAGAAAATAATTTAAGGCCCCCCCCCCCCCAAGAAAAAGCAGAAAATTAAATGTAAAAAATCAAGGGATTATTGAAAAATAATAGACAACGTAGGAAATGAGTCGGATGAATAAAATGTTAACTGCGAAGCATTCTATGACTTTTAAAAATAAGAAATACTGGCAACGAAATTGGAAAATATTCCGGAGATGACATAAATATTACATTAGATAACAACGATGAAATTCTTAATTCTGCACTTACTGAGTCAGAAATTCCCTATTGTATTAAAAATTTTAAGAACAACAAAACACGGTGGAATGACAAGGTATTGAACGAATATATAAAATTCACATCTGACATAATTATGTCCCTATATGTCTCTTTTTAATATAATATTGACACTGGTCTGATTATGGACGCTTGGCTTGAAGGAATAATCAGACCAATATATAAGGGGGAAGGGACACAAATTAATCTTATGTATATGTACTTATCACGATTTTGAGCTGCTTTATTAAACTTGTAAAACTGTTCTTGAAAAGAGACTTTAGAAGTTTTGAGATTTTCACGATTTTCATAAAAAGAACCAAGGCAGATTTAGACCAAGTTATTCAACTACAGATCATATATTTTGTCTTCACGCTCTCACTGAATTTTTGCAAACTTGCAAGATGAAATTATTTTGTACTTTTATTGATTTTAGCCGACAATGTTTGGGTGCTAGGACTGTGGACGAAACTATTAGACAACAATGTCAATACGAAACTGTTTAGAATAACATATGATCTGTATCATAAAAATCAGATCTTGTGGCATTTATGCAGAATACAAATTCGCTTCCTTTCAGTGTAATAAGGGTGTAAGTCAAGGTGAAAATATTGCGCCAATTCTATATAATGTATCTAAATGATTTTAAAAAATGTATGCTAGAAAATTAGTGCAGTAAAGCGCAGTTACATTTTTCTGATCACTATTTGTCTTTTTTGCGCCCAAGACACTGTTACTTTTGGCACTTACAAACATCTTTCCAACATATTTAAATGTGTTTTACGAATACTCAGCAATGGAAATTGGATATTAATTTTACAAAGACAATATCCTGATTTGTGTGTGTGTGTGTGTCTGTGTGTGTGTGGGTGTGATTTGGATTAGAATTTTTAAAGTAGCCTTAACAATTTTTCAGTCATATCGCTATGATGCCTTTATTGTCGCAGATTATAGTCATGTCTAGTACTGGGGCATCATGCGGCATAAACCAGGTCACATTATCCTGTCACCAGGCCGACCAGTCCTAACACTAGCCTCTTAATGTTGATCAAGCTAGAAAGACTCTGCATCCATTTTAATGAAATATCCGATACTAAAATCTTCCGTAGATCTGCAGTTGCATCTTTTTGATCATACTATAGTACCCATTTTACTATACAGGTGTGAAGTCTGGGGATTTGAAAGTATCACATTTATTGAAAATTTGCATAATTAATATATTAATAATTCGAAAGGAATAAGAATCATTATAACAGAAACATTAAAATACCTTTATATACAGATTGGTAAGAAATGTTACCATAGTTGAAAAGAGGATCCCAATATGGAAAATTAATTATTACTGTTACCTATGAATCAGTACTTGCAATTAATAAAGTTCAGGACTTCCAATCGCAGGCTTTCCATTGAAACCGGTCGTTGGGACAATACATCCTTTGAGGAACGAAAATGTAATCTTTAGGATAAAAATGACATCGGTGACGAATACCATTATTTCTTTTTGTATCACATTTCACAAAGAAAGGGTATGCTTCTGAAACCGTTCTATTACCGTAAACCATCTTTTTGAAAGTTACAAATCTTATTTGCCACCAATAACCGCAAAATTCTCCAAAATCTTGCCAAATTTGTAACTGTAAGAATGAAAACAAGATCATAAACTTTACGCTATCTGTAGAAGCATAACGTTTCCATAATTCATAATGATATAACAAAAATTATCTCTTACAACGTTTGTACACTCCATGAGAGATAGTGCATTCTACCAAAACAATGCTACATGTATGCACCCAGATCATCTTGCTGTAGATGTTGACTTATGATGTAATTTGTAGCGTTGTGGTATAGTCATATGCCACATATGTGTGACCTGAAATTTACTTTAATTAATAAAACTTGTCCTGTTATGTTCTGTTCTGTTCTAAATAGCTTTGGTACCAATTGGAAAGTACCATGAGAGCGCTGGATTTTACAGATAGTAAAAAAGTTTTTCTCTTTCATTCACAGCTTTGGATCCCTTTGCAGTTACAGATCGTATAATTAAACAAGTATTCTATTATTCGGCGTTAAATTTATTGACGGGTTCAGTGAAATGAAATATTCAGTAATGTTAAATACCCATCGTACGTTCTGCAGTTAGAATCGCATTTGATGTAGGTAAAATTAACGCATCTGTATAAAAAATTTTAAAACATATTCGAATAGTTTTGTAGAATTAGCGACAGCAATGGCAACATCGGTATTGGAAGTAGGGACTGTATTGGTGGTGTTGATGTAGCACCGATAGTAGTAGTGGTGGTGGTAATAGTTTGTCCATGAAGCCGCAATACTACTATCACTACTAATCGTTATTATTATTATTATTACAACTACAAACTGTGATCATCATCATCAATCGTGTTATAAGTGCAGATGTGAGGTAGAGGTGAAATCATACCTGGAAGACATTAAGGATAGCCTAGAATCAATTAGATAAAATGGAACAAATGAATCATACTTTCACCATAACCATTACGCTCCATTCATTACAGTGATTGCTCCATGTACGGATCTGTACTTTTGAGTCTGTTTTACATGAATGATCCCAATAGTTCCACTAATTCACACATGTACGTACCCTGTCGCCCTCTCATATCGATACCAATCAAGTTTTCAACGTATTTAGAAAGGTCAGAAGTATAAAAAGATTAAAATTAGGATTTGCACTAGACCGAAATGTTTCATTCCTATTGCAACTCGAGATTTTGACAATCTAGATGAAGGCTACGCTATATTTTAATTCATTGCTTAGTCACAAAAGAAAGAAGTTTAACAAACGATAAGTAGCGGTGAACAAAAGTAGTAGATCATGTAATTTATTTAAAGCAGGGATAATCTTGCAATGGTTGAGCCGTGTGGGACTGGGCTTTAGTAAGACTATTTACTGCTGTCTAAACAGCGAATGTGACCTACTTTTGAAGTTCTAGTTGTAATGTATACCTTTATTAGACTCAGTTAAACTTCATAAGTTCCGGTGTTTTTCAAAATCCGATAAAATCGCATTTAGGTACTATGGGATTCCTGACTACACTTAAGTGTTACTTTTCACCGACATTTAGAAACCTGGACAACTTGTGAAACTATGTACCTCCGAAACTGAAGATTTGACAACAGAAGTGATCTAATAGGTATGGGCAATAATACGTTTAGCAAACAAAATAACATAAATAATATTCTAACTCATTTTTGCTATTAAGAATTTCGTTTAGTTAAACTAACAACCTAGACATATTAGACAGATCTTAACAAGTCATAAAATAAACAACCTTTCGGTCAATGGTGAAATCCAAGAATATCCGAATGCAAAACGGCACTTCTAGACGATGTTTGTCCCAATGTCCAAATCGTCGAACAATTATTGTATTTCCTCCATTATGTCACAAACTGAATAAAGTGTGTCGAGCTGTTTTTAAAATTGAACTTTTCTTGATTACGATTGGCTTAAGTTGGAAATTAGCAGACGCAGTTAGGATAATCGAGCAGTGTTGGAACTACCGAGGGGTACGGATTGGTGTCTTCCCTTGTGTTATATTGTTACAGGTTAGAACCCCCATCCCTTGATTCTAGGACGGATACTCCAAATTTTCTTTGTAACGAGCCCCAGTGGGGAAAACCAAATCAAGAACCACGACCCACGAGAAGCTACTGGCCATAAAGAGTGATAGATTGCTGAAAAAGTATGATCTAATAATTTTCATGAACGCATTAAGCAGGTTTTTTTCTCCTTTCATTCTATGATATCATTAGCTGATTCTACAATATTTAACCATAAAGTTGTATTCTATAATGTTTGCAAGCCTATATTAGGGACTAATCATTTCATTTTCAGAGGGGTGGTGGGGTGGAAGGTGGTGCTGGGAATTTTGTGGGTAAAAAAATCTTGAGGCCCTCAAATACCTTCCAAAAGTAAAAAAAAAACAAACAATCACGATATATATATATATATATATATATATATATATATATATATATATATATATATATATATATATATATCACAGCTTGAAAGACAGCCTCTTTTATCTCTCCCATTTATCTCTCGTCTACTCTTTTATCTCCCTATAAGCTGGATTCATTATTTGCCCCCTACCAGTATCAAGACATGTAGTTATCCAATTAACAAATCCATGTAAATACCATCAATATTGAAACAGGCGGTATCTCCTTTCGGAGCATTTGACTTACGACCCCTATACAGAATTTATCAGTCGATACTGGTAGCAGGAACACAATATAACCACTTGGTGCTTCTATTAATTGTGTGCCATTTGCCATCAGCGGGTCACACGGCGTACAGGCAAATCTAGAAGCACGGCGGGATTCACCGTATTGATTTCAGGCCCTATATATGCGTCATTTTTCTCCCTATGTACCACGAATCCGGTGCTGGAGCTATCTGGCAAGATTTACTATCTCCAGTTGAGCACATGTGTGTTGCTCATATTGATCGGTCGTCATTGTGTGATGGTTTACCTGTGTAACGCCTTCACCGCTCCCAACTAATTGCGTGCAGAGAGCTGGAATACATGACAAAGTCAACTTCACCACCATAATGGCTGTCTCCGCCGTTACATAACTCAAATATCGTTAAAAAATATATTGCTATACTTAACCATTTGAAATACATGGTTTTGTAAACTAAATTTAATTTCATGCACAACTAGCATGCCAAAAAACACAAAGACCGTTTCCAAAAATTAATAATACTTTTTCAGTCTGTACAAAATGTTTAAACCGTATATTTTGTTATAAATAAAAATTGTATCCCTGCTTCAAACTCACCAATTGCACGAATCTAAAGAAAACAAAATCTCCCGGAAATAAATCACATTTTTTACACTATTTACTGCTGATAGAATAAGGATACATTGCAGAGGTTTGCGTTGGACACGAAATATAGTTTTTCTTTTTTTTTTTGTCGACCACGATCCACTGCTATGTAGTGGGTTGAATAGACCACTCAACATTTCCTTAAATGTAGTTAAGAGTGACGTCCCTTTGTATAAGGTCAAAAGTCAATGTGTTGCGCTTAGCAAGGTGTTAATATTAAGGCAGATTCGTAATAAAGCTTGTGTTAGCACAAAAATACAAGAACCCCGTCTCAATTTACCGTAGGCATACAGGTTAACATAACATACCTAAAAGCTGCGTTATTTCTAAGTGTAATTGTCCAAAGTCACTTCCAAACGAAGATTGTCTGACCCCGAATGACATTAACATTTGGAGCTCTTCAGTGCTGTAAACACGACTTACAGATTCATTCGGGTCTCAGAATAGGCTTGTTTTAAATGCTCACTGTCCACATTTTATTGTTTAGGAAGTGTGCAGTAATATTTAAATTTCACCGTAAAATTACCTGTCCTAGGATAACCGTTTGTTACATCATCATGTAATATGAATGACTAATTGGTTTCTGTTTATATGAGCTAGAACGGTTCAAATAAGCCAATCATTTCAATCCAGCACGTGCTAAATCCAAGATTGATTGTTAACATTTTTGTGTACACAGATCTGCCAATGGCAGTGTAAGAAAATGATACTGAGAGAACCCGCTAATTACTGCGCATTTATTTCTTCTTCAAAGGACTGCCTAGGTGTTTTTGTTTTAACTCGAGACACAGATTTGAACTAATGTTACATTTTAACACATTCTACTTAAATTGCAAATTATAGAAGATCAGCATGCAAACAATATTGTTTCAGTGCTCGAGTTTCCGTATAATGCTAGTCAATGTATATTCCTCAGTTATTTGTTCCCAGCCCCACTCTCTAGGCTTCAATCACTTCCCTCACTATCTCTTCCCCAGCCCCCCCACCTCAACGTGATCATAAAAATCGATGACCCTAGTTCACTTAAACAAAAGCTTTCATTCATATGTAATAATAATAATATAACTGCAGGGAAGTTGCATAATATGTCGCACAGATAGAATGAATGAAGAATGCATATATCACAGTCAACTAGACGGAGTTTCTTCTGTCTTGGCAGTCCGTGTATAGTATTCCGCGATTACTCCAAGACTTGGTAATGGAAAATAATTGCCAATTCCTATATAGCCCCGCCTCAACAGTGGAAGGGGGTATAAAAAGCGATTTCCACGACAAGGTCACCTCGGTGTAACAGTACACAATGTATTTTTTGAAAATTGCTTGGTCAGTTATTTACACTTCAGCCTCTAAACGATTTGTAATGGATATGTATCGTATGGTTGTCATGCGTTTAATTATAAATTACGCGTCCATTTCGAGTTCTTTTGTGATTGTCATATCCGTTTCTGTGGTAACATAGTATGTGTTTATATATTCCAAATGTTACTGTCCCTATTCGACCGCTCCGGTGGCCTAGTGGTTAGAGCGTCCGCCTCGGATGCGGGAGGTTGTGGGTTCGATCCCCGGTCGAGTCATACCAAAGACTTAGAAAAATGGTACAGCTACCTCGCTTGGCACTCAGCATTAAGAGGTTAGTGTTAGGACTGGTCCGCCTGGTGTCAGGATAATGTGAATGGGTGGGACATCATGCAACATGTCTGCCGCATGATGCCCCAGTGCTAGACATCACTATAAACTACCACACTGTAAACTGCCACACTGCACACACACACACACACACACACACACACACACACTGTCCCTATTATACCTGTTTCACTAGTCAATCAAATTTACAAACGTAATTGGTTTATCTTCAGGAATGATATAAATAAAAAGCTATAAAACCAATGATATACTTAACCAAATGTGAGGAAAATGTATATACGATGATGTACTTAACAGTCTTAATTTCTAGGCCGGAATCATATGAGATTTTATTTTAATTTTATTTTTGTTTTAGGTAAAATAATGACATCCATACATCAAAACTCTTTTTATTTACTCCCGTTTTTATAAGTTATTTACCTCGGCTGAAATGAGAATGTTACGTAGAATGCAATCTGCCCGTAAATTTAAAGAACCACGTGATCGAGTTAATGTTATAGCGGTGATTGTTGCTGTAAACTGACACACTGCACTACATGGCACTATTTCGTAGCGCAAGATATCCTTTACATGGCAGCCAGTATAACCGGCTGAGTAGAATCCGGGAAGACTCTGGTAAGAACCATCGAATAGCATATTGGGAGATTTCGAGACTCGAACCCTCAAGGGGAGAGGTGAGATGGTAGTGATCGGTAAAGGGTAGCGCTTTAAACCGCTCGGCCATCCGGAGGCCTCTGTATTTTAATGGTAAATAATTATCTAATCAATAAATTATTATTATTATTATTATTATTATTATTATTATTATTAGTAGTAGTAGTAGTAGTAGTAATAGTAGTAGTAGTTGTTGTTGTTGTATTAGTAGTAGTAGTAAGAAGAAGAAGACGTATTGAACATGAAATATAGATGTATGACATTATTTTATGATTGGTGTGGATCAGAGATGCATGCCATTTGATATGCATATTTAATTTGTATTATTTTTTGGCTTTGGAACAAATTATTGGGATTCACCAAAAGACAAATAGTTCATTGCCACACTACAGGCAACAGGCACATTAGCATATTAGAGACTACAGACACATCAACACATTCAGTACTGGAATTTATTTGGAATACCACTAGAATTCACTTGGAACGTTATACATTCGGTCTTGTGATCAAACTTTTAAGCATGAATGGGCTTTATTTCAATATCGTAAGTTCCTTTTACATTTTCACTTTGCATTTTAAGGAAACCAATTATTTGTTGAATTTCACAAACCTTTTTGGTTTTCGTTCTTTCCTTCTACTTAGTTTAAGACCACATAGTCGCAATGGAAAATTGGAGGTTCGTCCAAATATACGAATTTCTCTAGAATATTTCAGAAAACGTTGTTTATGAAGTTTAAATATACTTTGTTTCGGAATTGTGTAAGTTTCATGAATTATTTAACATGTTTGAGAAAACAATAGTGAAACCAACAAGTTTCACATTGTCATCTGTTAAATCCTACACAAGTGTCAGGAACCTTGAAAACAAATGAATTACTCCAGCTTGATTTTGATGTCTCTGAGGCGAGGGCTTCTTTAAAGAACCGAGAAATAAAAAATATTTTGGTCCAATAATTGGTGTCAAAGAATTTTGGATAAAAGTGCTTTGGGTTCGATTAGTAAATCTCTTTTGGGCACTGTCATGAAAATTATGGAATTGAAATTAAAACACAAGATGGAAATAGAGTTAAGAAAGGTTCAGCTTCAGCAAGAGATAGAAGAGAGACTTGCAAATTGTGAACGAGGAAAGAGAGAGAGAGAGACAAATGCAATTGGTGAAAGAAGAAAGAGAGACAAATGCAGTTGCAGAAAGAAGAAAGAAAAAAGGAATTGCAGAGAGAGAGAGAGAGAGAGAGGGAGAGAGAGAGAAAATAATGCAAATGTGATTGTATTAGCAAAGGAAGAGATGAAATACAAAAGAGAATTTCATTTCGATTAAAAGAATTAGAGTTGGCAAGCGGAATGCACTCAACAACTTTACACTGAAATTCATTTTTTGATGTTTCTCGAAATATTAGGTTCGTACCCACTTTAGAAAAAGAGATAAATAGTTTCCTGATTTTAAAAACACTGCTGAAAATGTGAATTTCCAAGAGAGCATTGGATTCTATTATTGCCGACTGTACATACTGGCAAAGCTCGTGAAGTCTACTCCACTTCCAGTGCATCAAGGTGCTGATTATGTTATGGTTAAGGAATCTATCTTTAAGGTTTATGAGTTAGTACCTGGGTCATATCGATAGAGGTTTAGAAACTGTAAAAAAAAAAGAAACTGGACAGACCAATGTCGAATTTGCAAGGGAAAAAATGCAATTATTTAATAGGTGGTGCTCGGCCAAAACGTTTGCTCAAGAGTAAGAAAGCCTCGAACAATTCATATTAAATGAAGAGTTCAGGAATGGCATTCACACTGACGTTAAGTCCTACCTTTATGAGCAAAAGGACGAAACTATAGTGCTGCTTGTACAACTGATTATTATTCCTTGAATCACAAAATATCTTTTTTCCAGTAAGTCTTCCACTCAGCGGTTTATTGACAAAAGCCATTCAGTCTCCTACGAGCACTTCCAAATGAAGTATTCTTCTATTGAAAGTGTTCTTATTCGTTGTAGAGCGTGGGTCTGTTCATGTTCCTATCTATTGTGTAAATTTGTTATCAGACTTTGTCTCAGGACCCTGTCAGTCGGAACAGTTACGTGTTTGATCATTGAGGGTATTAATTTATTAATAGGCAATGCCCTAGCTGGAAATAAGGTTGCGGTTAATTCACTTGTAACTGACAGGCTTTTTTTTTGGAGCAGAAATTCGATTTTATTTTGAAAATGATGTTGATCAGGAAATTATTCTTTTAGCTGGTACCTTTACTGGTCAGGCTTTTGGTCACGTTTACTCCTTGTTTGGATCAATCAAAGGGTATTGCTCATCTTTTGAGACTGTTCCCACTAGGCCACCTAATGGGTAGGGAGTCCGCCTCGGATGCGAGATGTCGCTGATTTGAACCCCGGCCGATTTATATCAAAGACATATAAAAATAGTACTAACAATTGCTTCGCATGGCGCTCAGCATTAAGAGATTAGTCCTGGGACTGGTCTGCCCGGTGTCAGGATAAAGTGACTGGGTGGGACATGATGCTACATGTCTGCAGCATGAAGCCCCAGTGCTAAACATCACTATAAACTGTTACACCACATACATTGTAGCGGTATGACTGAAAAATGTTAAAGATACTTAAAAAAAATCAAATCACACACTCTTGATTCTCTTTTGACTACTTATTCTCTTTATTCTAATCGGGGTAACAAACGACAATCACTCGTTGGCGAACACGAACAAGATCCTGAGATCTCTTGTTTGTTTTAGCTATTAGCGAAACTAAAGCCACACAAGGAACTGTTTCTTTGTTTTGCTAAAAATGGGGTCCTTATGAGAAAATGTCTACCACCAGAAGTACCACTTGTGACCAGTGGTCAGTAAGCTGTCAAATTGTTGTTATAAGTCTTATAGACAGGAACTTCTTAGTCTAGCCCAGGGGCGGACAAACTACGGCCAGCGGGCCGCATGCGGCCCGTCAAGGGCTTTCATGCGGCCCGCCAAGGGTTTTCATGCGGCCTAGGAACAAGTCATTCTTCGCACTGACTCTGTTTATGTTACTCAGTTTATCAAATAAATGTGGTTCTTTCGAAGTTTAAGTTTAAGTTTTCAAATATTAACAGCATATTGACAACTGAAAAATAATTATGATGTTATTTAGAAAAACCTTTTGTTTGTGCTATTTCAAATATTAATTATTTTACTTAATGAACTATGCGGCCCGCGACAAGGTGTAAATTTGTGTATGCGGCACTTGCACTGGAAAGTTTGCCCATCTCTGGTCTAGCCCATGAAACTCCTTTGGCTGGTCATTTAACGGTCGATAAGAGATATCACAAGATCTTGAATCATTTTTATTGGCCGAAAATTAAAAGTGTTGTTTGTAATTACTGTAGATCTTGTCATACTTGTCAAATAGTAGGAAAACCCAATCTTTAGATACCTAAGGCTCATCTGCAACCTATCCCTGCATTTGATGAACCATTTGGCAGAATAGTGGTAGACAGTTTCTCTCGCTTACCTAAAAAAACAATCCAGGCAACAAATACATGTTGACCATAATGTATGCGTCTACAATATTTTTTGATGAATAGTAGGACTAAAAAAATTGTAAAGTAAAGATATAGTGATTTTGAACGCAATATATCGTGCCCAAAACTGTCTATTCTTATCATGTGCCAAATTCTATGTCTGGAAGTTTCCAGTACGGTTTTGTATAAATTAGGCATTCAACAACGTAAGTGACTTAAATTACATCATTAATTCTTCTGAGGTGGTAATGTTAAAGGATTATGTTGGTGGAGACAGCGTTAAACATGCAGCCAATTTAGTTGTACCTGACCCACACTGTAAGGATTTAAGCAATTTAGTGAAATCGGACCGTATTGACTTTGATGTAACCAGTCTTCGGAATTCAGAAATATTAAATAATCTAGACCGGAAATATTCACATCAAAACCACAAGAAAATAGTCAACTAACAGATATTATTTGAATATGAGCACTTGTTTCCAGATATTCCAACATGAATAAATAAATTCTACCATAACGCTGAAATTGTAGATGCCCTGCCTGTGACACTTCATCCGTACAGGATGAACCCTCTCTAACAGGAATGTTTGAAGAAAGAAATTTGGTATTTTCTGGAGATTGATTTCATAGAAGCGAGTGAAAATGATTTCAGTTTACCATGTATTTACCGAGTATTGTATACAGTGATCAGAACCCACTAACTTTCATTGGCAATATGAAAAAATAAGAAATTATTAAGGTGGAATTAGATGTTGCAGGAATTCAATATTGACCATGCATAACAAGGGAAAAATCTAATTGCAAACGCACTCTCTCTTTGATATCAGTATTATCTTGTAAGTATGTTTTGTGTTATTCACATGACATCAGCTTGTGTAATTTTGTTTATCACACGTATATTTGACTAATAGTTACAAGAAAGCTTTAGTACATACTATTTTCTTTTTTATGAGGGGATGTGTTATGTATATTTAATTTGTATAGTTTGTTATTTTTTTTTGTATTCATTATATGTTATGGATAATTGTATTTTGGACTTGACCTTGTCCAATTAAGTTCATGTTGTTCATGACAATGATGTTGTTTTTTATTTTGGTAAAAATATAATAGCTAATAATATTTACAGGAGCGTGTGTTAAATATTAGGATCATTATCAACAGAAGTAAACATATTTATTAAGTTCTGGTTATTTGAATTATCCTATACAAATACATAGCCTAGTGTATGTTTACCACATCCTTATTTTAGGTTTGGTAACATATTTTATCTAATAAACAAGCCAGAGTGTTATAGAAAGCAAATTTCCTTTAAAGCATAGTATTTCCAGAAACTGCTATTTGTGACACAGGCCAAGCAGAGGGCTTTATATAATTACTCTTTCTTGCTGTAAGATCTTCATGCAGAATCATTCGAATTGTTGTGTTTAGTGTTTTGTTTTGGCTGGAATTACAACTCTATTGTGTTAAAATAAGTAATAGAAAAGAGCGAGAACCTACAAGTTTTGTAAAACTCAACACATAATTTATTTCCATAAATACAAATTGAAAAATGTATAAAAAAACTTACGGTATTGCGAGATAAATCCCAAACAATCCTTCAATTTCGAACACAAATACTAATGATTAAAATTCTGAAGGAAATTTAGTGGTATTTTAAAGTAAATCCAACGCTAGAAGTGTTGATAAGCCTGTGGTGATCTGTGTCGTAGTGATGTGCAATCAGTCTTTTGTTGAATCCCAATAATAGAATACAAGAACATATCTATATTTGAAATTTCATTATAAATAGAAGTCTTTATTACCAAGAATGTTATTTGTGAACACTTTTTATTGAGAGAAGAATAACTTGAATTAAATAATTTCATAAAAATTTTAATCTAAATGAAGTACTTGACACAACAATAATACAAATGATTCTGCTCAGATCTTACAGCACGAATAAATAATTTTTCCAATAAACAAGATTGTATAATCCACTACCTAATCTAGGTCACAATTAGCCTTTTTCTATAAAAAAATTATTAGCTAATTTAAAATTTCATTCTAGAAGGTTCCGAATGTGTACAAGATAAAAATATTAGTTATAATTGGAAGGTCTGTTACAAAAATTATAATAAAGAACATAGTAAACATCCTGTTCATGACTCAGACCAATATAAATATGTTTACTTCTATTAATAATTATCCTAATATTATACCCATACTCACTGAGAAAATATTAGCTGTGTAAAAGCTGTTTATAGAATTAAAAAAATCAATGATTTTGGTCAGTTAAACAGTGAACTCAACGTATGACAATGTCAGCTACAAAACACAGCTTTACATAATCCATAGCATACCATGAAAATATAAAATAAAAAAAATTAACAAATAAACAATGCAAATTAAATGTACTTAACATTATTCTCTGGAAATAAAAAGTGTTCATGTATACTATTCTAGGACAGAGACATCAATATAGAATTAAAGTGAATTTAGACAAGGATATATTGGACTATATTATTGTGACTAATTGGAAGACAGTTGGTATATCATCATAGTTCAGGCTACTGGTACCTTTGTACATTCGAGACTAAAAACACACCAACGTCTTCAGCGCTGGATCTTATCTCGAACACTAGCGTAATTTAATTAGAACTTTATTCATTAGGACTGGTGATGGAACGTGTTGGACTATTTGGGTTTTGATTCATAATACTGTCAGTTCGTTTTAAATTTTCACTTTATATTCTAGGGAAATAAATGTTGAAGTTTACAAAACTTGTTGGTTTTCGCTCTTTTCTGTTACTTAGTTTAAGATCAGAGAGTCTTACTAATTTGCATACGTGGGGTGGGACACAATGCGTGAACCTAACTGCCAACATACTTTACTTCCTGTAATAGAAAAAAAAAACTGATTATGGCCCATACGTTTACTAACTTCCGCAAAGTAACAGAAGTTACACTAAAAATTAGGATAAATATGTATGCACTCAAACCATAGAAAAAAATAGTGTTTCAAACAAATATATGTTGGTTTAAATATCGTGTTGTTTATGCTTTGTCCTTAAAACATGAACATAAATGAGCGTTTATTTAACTTGAATAAACGTATTCAGAACATGTCGAGAATAATAATGTTTATAAAAGAAATCTTCAAATCTATTCGAAGCATTCTTATGTTTCCAGTGATACTGGTTTGCAATCATTTTTAAATATCACATTATTGCAATGTGTAATGCATTCCTTTTGATGTAGAACTAGATTAATTTGTCTCGAAATATGTTGATTTTATCAGTGATAAAATGTTCGCTGTGCATTTCCTTGTTGAAGACATATCAAAAGTGAATTGCAAACGACCCTCTACATTACGTTCGCTTATGACTTGCTCATCTTGTAAAACATGTCTATTCTGTTCAAGATAGTGAAAGAGAATTTTAGTTATATATGTTAAAATAAGTCATACAAATAAAGTACCTCGCGTGGAAACGTCATTCCATTACAAAAAAGATAGGTTAAAATGGCGCAAGAAAATGACTTTTGATACCTAAGTGTAAAAAGGGATCCAGTTGTTTAATGCGATCGTTACGCCTAAAGGTAGACATCAGTGGAACTGACCTTGACTATTGTGACACATGCATGCACGCACGCCCTCACGCAAGTGCGCATGTGTGAATCTTAAATACAAAAAGTGTAAAATCTGAGGCTTATTTTTCAAAAAGAAGCTCGAGGAGAAATAGGGTTTTCCGGGCATTTCTTATTTTCTTATCCACCAAAACCCGTACCACCTCTTCCATCCTCTTAGCTCCATCTATGGGATTGCATGAAGGTTATCATACATTAGGCACAATGGTGAACTCATTATTTCCAAATGTTAAATTGGTGAGCTTGTGTTAAAAACATTTACACGAGGATATATACGATAACACGTATGTAGACGACCAAATTGTTTTTAGCAAACTAATTGATGAACACAAATAAAAAAGTGCAGATTATACAGCTAATGACAATCTCTACAAATGAACTGGATATTCAAGATATCCTTTTTGTCATGGACAATTTATACAAGGTCTGAACCTGACAAAGCGCGGTGCAGAAAGTCCGAACATCTGTCAAAGAGGTTTTGAGTGATTTACGTATCCCGTTATCATGGTGGACGAAACAAAGAAACAACCACAAACACATAAATAAAGTATGTCTTTACATATTATTTTCTTGAACTCGAGTCAAAAGTACAAAACGTAATACTAATATATCCAAAAGAGAAACGTAAAAAAATTGTAAATTTAGAAATAATGTTACTTGGTTTGAATCGCATGTTCCAATTAGTAAAAAGACTAATTTCTTGGAACTTGGTCGCAGGCGACCCAGGTTTTGGCTGCTTGAAACAAGGGAAACATGCTGTTATTGCCATTTCAGTACTTTATTAAAAAGGTTGTACACCTCCTTATATATCCGTTTTAAGAAACTGCTTAGGACGAAAACATATAGTGACCTTACTTCTCAAAGAACGCATAACATTTTCTTTATTTTTAAAATACTCAAAATACTCTAATTCTTGTGTTGATGCAAACCTCATACATACACACACACAGTGAAATGAAAATATATCCACTTGTCCTATCAGCTATGGAGTGGAAGAATTTTAGAACAGTAATGCTTGTTTTAGTTCCTTCCTAATGACATTATAGAAAGTACAGAAATGAAATGGTATTTGTGCAAAATTCATATCATAACGTCATATAAAGAAACGGTGTAATGTCCGGGGCATCACAGTGTATTTCACCTAATTTCACCACAAAATATTGCGCTTTCATAAATTCATAACTTTATTAAAAGGTAAACTAGAATCCAACAGCTGGACAATTTTTTAAATGGAAAAACCACACTAGGTAAATAAAATCTTTCCATCAGAAAAAGAACTCAAAATGCTGTGGCTGACATTATGCCAGATTTCTAGTCAAAGGTCGTCAATCTACTTTGATAGAAATCAACCCTTGACAGATTTAGCTAGCTGAAACGGTATCTACTATTCCACGATCTTTTGGGTGCAGCTGAAGAAAAGATGACCAATCAGATCCCTGGTTACATTTAAATCTAGAGATTATTGGGAATAATCATTGCTGCCTCCATACGCAATGATTCATGTTGCACGTAACTTTCTAGAATTTAAACACAGTCAATACCTGTCTCTGAATACCTAACAGGTCACGTAAATGACTCTCTCATTTCTTAATTAATTTCGTTTGACCCTTTTATCATCCAGATGGCGCTTGTTCAAACCACCTTATTAGCATGCTAAATATGCCAAAGGTTGATATGTAAAACGATAGGGTCGACGACTATGGCAATGCCAGATCGATCCAAATTGACGAGCTGGAGCGATCGTAGGGTTAGCCAGAGAGGTCGTAGCTGGAGAAGACAAACTAGAGAGATAGTAGGGTGAGAGGGAGCAATCTTAGGATGAGCTTGGAGAGATAATTACTCCAGTTTACCATAATATTACTACAGTTCCCCCAGCTCATCCATTTTGAACGATTTGGGGTTCCCATAGACGACCCTTGGCTAATAAGATGAGCGCTACCCTATCTTTAATTGGAGCTCTATAAATCTGTTTTCATTTCACATTAACAGAAATATTCTCTCAAGAATCTGATATTGTTTCCATTAACATGCTCATTTATTAGTCAAGAATATTATATTGTTTCCATTAACATACTCATTTATTACTCAATAATTTTATATTGTTTCCATTAACATACTCATTTGTTACTCAAGAATCTTATATTGTTTCCATTAACATACTCAGTTGTTACTCAAAAATCTAATTTTGTTTCCATTAACATGCTTATTTGTTAATATTTATGACGAGAGCTTTGTATCTCTAGTCTAAAAGTATTTACCAAGCAATACTTTGATTTTGAAAGAATGTTCGACGTTTTTCGTGAAATTTGAACTGAAATTCATTCATGAAGTTCAATATATTTTAAATTAAAATTTCAGGGTAGATTTTCATAATGAAGCTACGGGTAGCGAATTTAAGTTTTATTGTACAAGAGCGTTATGTTAGTTTGTCATTACAACAATTTTCCATTATTGTATTTAAAAAAGACTAATACTGCCATTATAAACTATCCCTTGCAATATTGAAATTATAGGTTTTAAATGTTATTTTTATGATAATTACCAGAAATATACTCAGTTTTATTAACTCGTGCGATGCACTTGAATTTGTAGGTCTGTGATGTGAAAAGTCACTGGGACTAAGATGCATTTTCTGCAAACAGATAATAGAGAACACTAGCTAAAGAATAGCTGAGTGCCTTGTGAATGATGAAAGGATCCCCCGACTTCATTGGTCAAGCGCATGCGCATATAAATAGTGTCTCTAGATCTATGCGAACAGTGTATTCTATTTGATGATAAACAAGCACCTGCTTACGATAAACTGATGTTCTATTTATTTTCTCTGATCGCCAAAAACCCACATAATTTTCGCTATGAGATTTTTCAATAAAAGCTGACAAATTTGTCAAGTGCATGGCTTGCTCTATTAAAGTTACATGTGCTACTTTTTATTTATCCCACAATACTAAGTGTGACGCTATGTAAGAGAGAACTGTTTCTTGATAAAACTGTACCTTTTACATGCTACATGTCTGCGGCATGATGCCCCAGTGCTAGACATCACTATAAGCTGCCACAGTGCAGACATCGTAGCGATATGACTGACAAATTGTTAAAGTTACGTTAAAAATCCAAATCACATCACACCTTTTACAAACAAAGATGGTTACATATAGTTAATTTTAATGATATAGACAGTACAAGCTTGGAAATCCTATTTTAATTTAATGACAAATGTTTTGAAAGGACTATCTAAAGCCATAAATCTGTTATTTTTGCCAAGTGATAATTCTGGAATGTGGATGATTCTAGGACATTAAAATTAATGTTGGACACTGCATTTTGTTTGAGAAATATTGTTCTTAATAGAAGGAAATGAAAGAAGATAACGATGACGCGTTTGACGCTTTTGACGATAATTTCTGTTTCAGTGATCATAGTGAGCAGTTAAATTTAGAACGGTTGGAAAATAATGTGGGATAAATTTCTTGACACCAGTTTGCAGATATGCAGATGTCAAGGTAGTACAATAAATTAGATCAATTTTAAAAGCGAGACGTCATTTCTTTTTTGGCGGGGGGATTGGCATCTGAATACAGGTAAGTTGATAAAGTCTGTAAAATATCAAGCTAAAAATATATATCTGTGCTCTGAAAGGTATGTGTAAATTGGCATGAGTTGCTAACTAATCATTTTGATAATTAAGACTGTTGCAACAAAAGAAAACCACAATTATCTTTAGATGTACGATCAGTTGGATATTCATGTGTTGTCAGAAAAAATATGAACCAACTATTAATAACTTTGCTAATTACATGAAGGATTATCGACAATGCTTTTTTTGTGTCGCATCTCAACTTTGCAAGTACTTTATAACTTGTTTTGATATTTGTAGCGATATATGCATAAAAAAAATATTTTTTTTTTTTTGGGGGGGGCCCTGACTATATGGTCCATACATATAAATTAAATTATCAAAGTATTTAAACATAAATGATAATAGGTATCATATGTACAAATATACATACACATCTACAACTACAGAATGTGTTTGTCATTCTTAAGAATGAAATTATGTAAGACATGTATGTGTGTGTGTGTGTGTGTGTGTGATTTGGATTTTTAACGTATCTTTAAAAATTGTTCAGTCATATCGCTACGATGTCTGAAGTGTGACAGTTTATAGTGTCCCACCCAGTCACAGTATCCTGACACCAGGCCGACCTGTTACTAACCTCTTAATGCTGAGCGCCAAGCGAGGCAGCTGCTAGTACCATTTTTATAATTCTTTGGTATGACTAGGCCACATCCGAGGCGGCCGTTCTAACCACTAGACCACCAGAGCGGTCAAGACACGAATAGAATAATTTCTTCCATCTATCGATAATCCGAGAATTTAAATGAATATCATAGTACAGAGGTTTCAAGATATAATTCTTACTACAAGATATTCTTGTCAACAATGAAATCACATACTTTCTGAACAGTTTTTCACAACTAAATACATTATTGTCTTTAAATATGATACTGTTCCATCTTGGGAGGTTTAATGAAAACGGTTACTATTTATATAACTAATAACTAATTTTCTTTGCATGCATTCACTAACGTGTGTCAACAGAGAAGTGCAATACATTGGGCAGCAATACCATTTAGGCAATCGAAATTTTGTATTTAAAGGACATTTTTTTTGCTATATTGACACAAAAGCATGTTTGTTTGAGTAAACTAGCGTTCAATGACTGACCCTATCGAATGCCTTACCAGTGTCCAATGACTGACCGTATCAAATGCCTTACCAGCGTTCAATGACTGAACCTGTCAAATGCCTTACTAGCGTCCAATGACTGACCATATTAAATGCCTTACTAGCGTCCAATGACTGACCATATTAAATGTCTTACTTGCGTCCAATGACTGACCCTATCGAATGCCTTACTAGCGTCCAATGACTGAACCTGTCAAATGCCTTACTAGCGTTCAATGTCTGACCCTATCAAATGCCTTACTAGCGTTCAATGACTGACCCTATCGAATGCCTTACCAGTGTCCAATGACCGACCCTGTCAAATGCCTTACCAGTGTCCAATGACTGACCCTATTAAATGCCTTACTATCATTTAATGACTAATTCTATTAAATGCCTTTCCATCGGTCATTGACTGACCCTATCAAAGTCCCTACTAGCATTTAATGACTGACACTATCAAAGGCTTTAACAGCGTCTAAAATCATGCAAATACAGGGCTATCATGTCGCAAATAATAGTTAATAGTTCCTTTAAAAGCATAGAGGAAGAAGTCTGTTGAATAATGTTGTTTGTTTTTAAAAAGAACTAAACGGATTATCAGAGATTGTGAATTCCCATTGTTCTAGTACACTATATTCAAATATTTTGGAAATAATTGCCGTAAGAGGTTTGGGTCTATCATTATTTTTTTCCGTCAGGTTACTAATTTTAATTTCAGTAGTGGGATAATTTTAACTTTTGGGAAGTCATCGGGAACAAAGTTATGTACATACATATAACTATATCAAATTTCTTAAAGCGCATCGAGTTTACCATTAGAAAGGTAAAATGGTCTACATCAACAATCCTTGATTCTGGACATTTATCCTCCTTTTACTGCTATGGCACGTTGGATCTCAGATAATGTGTCTTGTTCAACATGACTGAAAGGAGCCTTGGATGTTGAAAGAACGCACTCCTTATTCGAATCGTTTTTGACTATATTGAGTAAGGCTCACAATGATGTTTCCAGATGTTGCATTTGTTATTTTGACGATGGTTCCCATAAGCAAATTGGTAACCTATTGGAAGTCTTAACATTACTTTGTTTAACTTGCTTCCAGAATTCAAATTGGTCTAAATTTTCAAATTTGTTTTGCACGCGTGTCTGCTCTGCTTTAATTCGTCCTCCTTCAATAGTCTAAGGGTATACGTCAATTACCTACATTTATTTACCGAGATGTCCATGACACCATTATCACGCCACATAAGACAAAATTTCGTGCATAGTCGTTCAGCCCTTTCACACAGTAATTCCAGCCTAGCATAACCCGGTGACCAGGTTTATTTTTTTTGGGAAAGTATTTAGCAGTGTTTGACAATGTTTCTACTATATCTGTCTAAAACTTATTATTCTTTTTCATTTGCAAAAGATTACTTCAGCCATGATCATTACAGACCGTTATACAATATGGGATTACTATAGTCATGATCATTACAGATCGCTATACAATATGGTAGGGGTGCACAACCTTTTTCAGCCAAGGTCCAGATTGCATTTTCTAAGACCACTCGGAATACTAATTTCTTTAACATAATTACTGTTCACTGGCCAGATTTCTGTGTTGTTTTAATTTACCCTGAGGGCCGGACAGAACACGTTCCAGCGCTCCGGGGGTTGTGCAAACCTGCTAATATGGGATTACTTCAGCCATGATCATTATAGATGGCTATACAATATGGAATTACTTCAGTCATGATCGTTACATACCGCTATACAATAAGGGATTACTTCAGCCATGATCGTTACAGACCGCTATACAATATGGGATTACTTCAGCCATGATCATTACAGAGGACTTATAGGTTACTGCATTTGCATGGGAAAATATGAACGAGTTTTTCGGATGTAATGCTGCACGACCTTGGGAGTTCATATGTTCCCAAACAAATGCAGTAACCTTTTTATTATATGCTCATTTTGTTATTCTACCTAAGGCTTAATTATATAAACAAAATAAACTACAATAAACAAAGTAAATGCATTTATGCCGTATTCCAAACTAAATATACAAGCGCAGATTCATCATTACACAAAAACAACATTATTAATGCGCACATAACATAACTCCGTCCAGATAAATTTGAACTTAGTCGCGCGCTAGACATAAGTTTCGAGAGAAAATTGCGTTTTTGTCTACTTAAAATTGAAATTTGGAGTCATATTGTGAATGGATGCGCATTGTAACAAATTTTCCATTTGATCTGGAATGAATAGATTTTGGTATTTTTGTCAATTCTACGAAATTTCGTGTTTATGGACTGGATTTATATATGACAATTCCACATGAAATACCTCGGATTGAAGAAGCGAGGGAGAAGCGTGTTGACATCTGCAAATGTGCTTCTGTTTCTGCATTGAATGTTTGAAATCATAATGTGGGGAAAATATGAAGTCTTTCAATTGCAGTTATCAAAAAGACCCCATGGAATTTAACGCTTATTTCGTTTAGAGTGCAGTAAGGGGGATGTACTTGCACTTATATCCGAAATTACAGTACAATTTCGAAATGTGTAATCAAGATTGAGAACCCATGCCATGGCTCATGTAAGTCGGATTTGCAGAACCAAGAAAGTACATTTTGATGAAATTATAATGTAAAACTGTAAGTATATTTTATTTGCCATTCTTATTACCAGCTAAAGAAGACAGTTAATACCTTGTCACTTGTATGTTATTTGTAAGGACCATTTCTGGCGTCTACTGTATAGCTAGCCTAAATCTGAAACTTTGTATCAAAAAAGTTAACGCGGAATGTGCCAAAGCAGCTGGTATGTGGCAGTCCACGAAACAAATTTCATTAACCAAAACGTAAAGCGTCCTACTACGCGAGTGTACATGATTTGTTTACAAATAAAAAGTGCTGGCGTTTGCGTCCATTGTTTGTTTACAATAGAAAATAGTTCCTTTATGAACGTGAATGCAATATGAAGGTCTGCAATATTGTAAATTACTGAACGATTGTGACAATATAAAGTTAACGGAGAAAAAATTATGAGCATATAATAATATACAATATAGAATTACTTCGGCCATGAGCATTACAGACCGCTATACAATATGGGATTTCTTGAGCCATGATCATTACAGACCGCAATAAAATAAGGGTTTTTTATTTATTTTTAAGAATGAAGATGTTCGCGTAAACTTCATTTTTGTCGGCAATGAGGTCTGACCAGTTGATGGGTTATTTGAAATTTACTAGTTCAATGGGGTGGTGCTGCAATGTATCATAACCACGAAGTAGGTCGGACCTTATCAGGGCATAAATTATTCTCATTTCACATAAAGTGGAATGAGCAGATTGTAGCTAGAGACATAGTGAACCAACCAAAAGTCAGTATTGTACGTGTCATTGAGAAAAAAAATTAGTGAGGTACACTGTATGTTTTAAGTCCGAGATGATACAACCATATTCATCACAGAATTAGCGAAGTTCATCTCCAAAGGAATATATATTGTTACGAAGTTAAGTTTAATACTATGTTACAGATATAAACAGAATAGAAACCATTAATTTAGTAATGTATATCTCTCATTAACATTGTAAAAATGTAAGAGGTACTTACCGTTTTGCGAAATAAATCCCCCAAAATCCTAAATATCCTATTACAAGTCGAAAGTATAGAAGGTTCCGAATGAATTCCAATAGTTTCGAATATCATGATAACCACAATGATACAATCCAAAATGTAGTTGAATGAGTTCTCAATAATTCCACAACAACGTGTTAATCCAAAGTCGGTGAGCCCGTAATAATTGCAATGAATAATTTAAAATAATTCATCTAGAACTATATCTGAACATAACTGCTAACTGCAATCATGGATTCGCACAGACTGATATTAAACAGGAATGGATATTTCTTACCAAGTCCATATAAATACACATCCCGACTTGACTTAGATATGAGTTATTCTAATGGAAAATCTTATCAAACTGTAAAGAAATATGTTTCTAGGACTTAAAAGACTGTGTTAATATCTAATTTACAAGTTATTATCACGGTCAAAAGTCAGCTATTTATACATGATGTTTACAAATGACCATTATCTTAAAGTACAATCTACAATTGTGGACAAAAGTTAAGTATACAATATAAATAATAATAATAATAATAATAATAATAACAACAACAACAACAACAACAATAATAATAATAATAATAATAATAATAATAATAATAATAATAATGATAATAATAATAATAATAATTATAATAGTCTTTATGAGATTCCATACGTTTAGGCTAATATATCTTGATCTGTGGATTCTAAATGTAAACAAGTGGAAGGTGACGTTACGTACACAATTTAACATCAAAACAACTGTTCGCTACACATCTCGTTCGACTGAAGTGTCAGTAGAAGCCACACTGAGGATTTAGTCATTTTGGAGGCTGTTGTTTGATTCAGAATTATTCTTTTATCAGTCTATACGATCCTTTCCCAACCTTTACGATCCTTTCCCAACCTATACGATCTTTTACCAACCTATACGATCTTTTACCAACCTATACGATCTTACCAACCTATACGATCCTTTCCCAGCCTATACGATCTTGTACCAACCTATACGATCTTTTACCAACCTATATGATCTTTTACCAACCTATACGATCCTTTCCCAACCTATACGATCCTTTCCCAACTTATTTTGGAATAGATAGTGTTGGTATGGACTAAAAATGTCCCTCAAATTATTATCTCGTTTGAAATATACTTCAGGCGGATTACGGAAGATTTGCTTTTCTTGCTGTGACTGATATAGAGTTTAGGTGTGTTTCTTTAATATTTCATACATATTCGGCAGTCCTCGAGAGATTGTTATAACAACTTGTACACGGTCAAATTTCACATTCGGTTTGACTTCTAAACACCGTGTCTATATAACTTATTAAACTTTTGTATTTGTTTTTCTTTAATTGCACAGGAGAGTCGCGCTTTTGCAAATTACTTATTGTTAATAGCTGATGTTTACATTCTCCTAGCAAATTCGTTCTATTCGTATAAATAATCATACGGTGAAGGCAACTTAGCTGAAACTCAAAGAATCTCAGAAAGATTTATTATAACACACACCATGCCGGGTTTAAAGAAAAATAATTTTAGTTCATTAATTTTCTTTCATTTTCTATCAATTTCCATTCATATTTAAATAGTTCGGCACGATTAGTTAGATTAAGGTTATTTGATGCAAAGATTAACATCATTTCAAGTTGTTAAGAAACAAATCGTCATTAAAATGTATTCGCGCATATAACCAACATTTATAACTATTTTCGACCTTCCTTTGAAGCATCTGTGTAACATAAACTGTGACACTTATTCATGATGTTGAATGGTTTAACTGTCTTTATTATTCGCTAATAACAGACTACTTTTATACAAAAATGTCACGGTGGCTTGCAAGAAGGAAAATCTTTTCTCACATACACAAATGTCAGATTACTTAAAAAAACAAAGAAAATAAATAGAAAACAACACATACCCCCCAAAACCCCAAAACAAATAACAAAATAATAATAATAATAATAATAATAATAATAATAATAATAATAATAATAATAATAAATGAAACTTGCGGGAGACATTTCTCTGGAGGTCCGTTTATTTTTTTTTAAGCCGACCGGTAAAAGAATGCTTGAGAAAACATGTATCGATGGATTATCGGATTTGTCCTTGTTATCTACAGTTCAATAGAATCAGTGTGTCCTATCTTTTATCACAACTTTTCTTGTAAGGATAATATACGGATACTGATGTGAAAATTAATTAGAATTAAAATATGCCCTCAGTTACATTTGATATAAATAGTGGGTTATTTTCCCCGTAAATAAATTGAAAGTACCAACACCACAGCTAATAGGTCGATCTATTAATTGATGACAGATACTTACACAACTCTAACGGTTCAAGTGAAGAAACTAAGTTCAATTGTGTGTTTTTAATACTTTTTGATATATGTTGAGATAAAAGTCTAGCTTAAATAATCACCATTTTCCCTCTGAGAAACTCGTAAAACCGAAATGAACATGCAAAGTTCCAACCCGTACTTAGTGATGTGATTTTTCAGGACCAACATGTATAGATATTAATGGGAAATTTGTCATATACTTCAAAAGTTATACAAATAAATATTGAAATTTTAATCTACTGATTATTTTTACATGTAGATAAAAAGTAAAAATTTGTCAATAATACTAATAAAAATATTCAATTTAGCAGAGACGGGAAGCACAGTCTGCTATGATCAGGTTTTATGATACATTTAGGGGTTTATAAAAATAAACAGAACGAATGTATTACATATCACGTATATCAAGTAGTAATCAAGAATACAAATATATAAACTTGGGTATAACAACTTTTTCGTTGAATCCGTCGCCGCAGAATTTAGCAATGCTTGAATAACCATTGATATAAGTTGACAAAAATCTATGTAGTCAAAACTTAGTTGATTCCTGGTTATTATTATATTGCTTTTTTACTCTGAACTGTGTGAATATTATCAACACACACGTAGAAATTAGGTGAACAAATTCCTATTCGTGCCTCTGATCAAATCGTTGATTCGGCAAACGTTTTATACAAAAGGTCCAACTTGTTAATTCCACGTTGATGTGGTAACCTTGCATGTCTTCTTGACCGCTCACGTGGCTAAGTTGTTAGAGCGTCCGCCTCAGATGCGGGAGGTCTCTGATTCGAACCCCGGCCGAGTCATACCAAAGACTTATAAAAATGTTACTAACAGCTGCCTCGCTTCGCGCTCAGCATTAAGAGGTTAGTGTTAGGACTGATCGGCCTAGTGTGAGGATAATGTGATTGGGTAGGACATGATACTAACTGTCTGCGGCATAATGCCCCAGTGCTAGACATCACTATAAACTTCCACACTGCAGATATCGTAGTGATATGGCTGAAAAATTGTTTAAGCTACGTTAAAAATCCAAATCACCCCCCACCCCCCACCCCACCCCACACACACGCGCGCGAATGTCTTCGCCTAGTTTTGTGCCATTATCTTATATAATCTCAGTGCTTAGTTTGTGTCATTATTTTATATAATCTTAGTGCTTAGTTTTTTGTTATTGTCTTATATAATCTATTACAATCTGAATCCGTTAAGGTCCCTTTCACTCACTAAAGTGAAGTTATAATACAAAATTATTTTTGTTTGCGTTCAAATAGTTTTGCTTAAAAGAATTTAGTACACTGTTTGAGAACTTTATTATTGTTAATATATATGTTTGCACCTAATGATAAATACGCATACTCTTCGTTGATATCTGTGAATAATAATTCGATTCTGATCATACGCCATTAACATCACTTATTACCTGAGAGACTTAAAAATAGGGCAAAGATTCAGCGTTTTGTGACTAAGCATTTTATTAGAACCTATAGTTTGGCTCTTCATCCGGCGGCCAACAAAAATACCAAACCATCAGAGAAATTTCAAATCGTATTATCCCTTAACAATCAAATAGCAATCTGGAATTAGTTGTGCATTTAATCTTAAGTTCAGTTTAAAACCCTTATACGAGTTTTTCTAATTTTCATCTTGTAATTTCATCCATTAAGACATTTCCAATAAAATTTCAACTCCTTTAAACTCAGCTAGAATAACGGCCAAATAGTGTGTAAGAAGGAATTTAAGTAATATCACCTTAGCGGTCATCTTCGAAATCACTGCCCCATCACACAAATACAGTTTGTTCCATAAATACGGGGTTAATTATATCCTTCTTTTACTCAAGCACCCCAACCCCGTTCTTATAAGGATATTTATATTATCATCCTGGAATCAGTCGGGCTTTTGAACAAATCAATACGATGGCAAACATTCGGTAATGCTGGTTCAACCTAACTCCTTCACAGATCACGTTTTCGTTGCTACTGTACATTGCTGTACATTGCTTCACTGGATAAGAGTTTCTATGGAGCCAGGCCCTTTACCCACAGCTGATAAATCGCAGATTTCGACTTGGCGTCATGTGACCACGCTTGCAAGATACTTAAATGAGAAAAATTAAGTAAGTTAGGAGGTGCCATACATTTTCTGTTTTCTTTGGTATTCTTCTTGTAGCAGTTTCACTGACACGCGAGCACTGATATCAATTTTGATTAATTTTTTTAAAAGCTATAAAAAGAGACCTCATTGAACATGCATATCAATGCAGTCAGATGTCGGTAGCATAATGATCGAAACTTAGCGATTCTTAAGCAAATGGCACAAATTCCGGCTGGTTGCAGACCATCTATAAAACTATCAGATCATTTAACGCTTGCATCAATTATGAGATCTGAAAAAGAGCAAAGATGGACCATTTTAAAGATGGACCATTTCAAAGATGGACCATTTCAAACAAAATGTGCAGCAAAGTATCAATTTGTTAAAGAGAATTGGGGTTTATGCAAGAAATCTTAACATTTTTTAAAATTTATATTTCGTACCTTAATTTTGTTATTTTATATAAGTTTTACAGAATCTTAGCATCTTTACCTTCTATCGTGTCGTATATTATGTCTGTATTTTGTTTGGAATGGTTTATCTTCCTAAATTTGTTTTCAATTCTTTATATTTACGTTTTAACCTTTTATGTTTTATCTTCTTGTGATTTATGTTTACGTCGATATGAAAATGTTTATCTTTCTAAAGTTATTTGTGCAATTCTTTATATTTATAGTTTTAGAACTTTAATCGGTACCATATCGTCTTTTTGGTACCAAATAAAAAACGTGCCGTTAAAAACAAATAATAATAATAATAATAATAATAATAATAATAATAATAATGAGGACTTTGTATAGCGCATAATCTTTAGGAGCTCTAATCGCTTTACAACATTAGACAACACATACAACATAAAAAACATATATAATGATATGATTACAAAATACAAACACCATTAAATTAGAACACATAAAACATGCTGAAATATTTATGGTAGGAAGCATTATTAGGTCTTTAAGTTTGTTCTTGCAGTCGAAATAGGTGAGTTTTAAGAACTTTCTTGAATAAGATCACCATGTCTTTGTGTTTAAGTTCAGTGTGCAGTTCGTTCCACGTTGCTGGGCTCTGGTATGCAAAAGAACGTTGTCCATATGACTTCGTTTTCATAGTGGGAATAATGAGTATACGATTGTCAGAAGAGGAGTGTATGTATCTTGCTGGTGTATACATATGGGTGAAGTCGGATAGGTATGTTGGACTGGAGTCTGTCAGTGAAACGTAGCACAGAGAACAAATTTGTGTTTGATTCTGGATCGAATGGATAGCCATTGTAGGGTACATAGCAGGGGGAGGTGTGCTCTGATCGTGGTACTCTTCGGATGATCCGAGCAGCTGTGTTTTGAACTTTTTGAAGTTTCTGGAGTAGATATTGATACAAACCAGACATAACTGAGTTACAACAGTTCAGTCTTGACAGTACTAAGGAAAACACAAGTGTTTTGGTGGCATCAACTGAAATATAGTTGTGGATGGAGCTGATGCGTCTCAGCTCAAGCTATGCAGACTTGCATATGTTCATGACATGTTGGTACAATGTGAGAGTAGAGTCGAGAATGAAACCTAGGTTTCGTACTGACTGTGTGAATTTAATGTTGGTGTTGCTGATATCTATTGTTTGAGGTAAAGGATGTGAATGAGAAAGTCTTTGTGTTGTAATCGGAATGGCTTCAGTTTTATCATCATTCATCTGCAGCTTGTCACATGGCATCCATGATTTCACATCAGAAAGGCGCCTCTCTAGGCCTTGGATGGTAGCATCAATATCATTTGCATGGCTAGATTGGTATATCTGGGTGTCATCAGCAAACAGTTGATGAGAAACTGGATGGATAATGATCCTTGACACTTGAGAGAGGCTGAGTGTATATAATGAAGAGAACAAGTCTGAAAAAATACCCCTGTGGAACACCACAACATAGATCAACTGGCTGTAGTGTATTCCGTTTGCGGACACAATTTGTGTCCTGTTGACCAAGTAGGACTTAACCACAGTAAGGCTGTATTGTGAATGCCAAATACATACTAGAGACGGTGAAATAATATATTATGGTATACTATATCAAATGCTGTAGACAAATCAAGGAGGGTGAGGACTGTAATCTGTCCGCTATCCGAAGCAGAGAGAAGGTCATTTACTATTTTCAGAAGAGTAGTTTCACTACTGTGGCAAAGGGCGATATGCAGACTGTACATTGCTAAAAAGACTGTTTGAATTAAGATTAGATACAAGTTAGAATATAACAACTTTTTCTAAGATTTTTTTTACATGAATGGGAGATTAGAAACTGGGCGGTAGTTCTTTAAATCGTTATGGTTGAGTGTTGGTTTCTTCAGCCGAGGCTTTACAATGGCAGTTTTGAAAAATGACTGGAATTCCCCGGAAGAGAGAGAGAGAGAGAGAGAGAGAGAGATTAATAACATCAGCTAGTGAATGCAGAACAAACCTACCTACCTACATACCTACATACACTCTAGAACGTCCTCCTCGGATGCGGGAGGTCGCGCGTTTGAACCCCGACCGACTCATACCAAAGACTTATAAAAATTGTACTAGCAACAGCCTTGCTAGCGGCTTGGCATTAAGAGGTGATTTGGATTGTTTACGTAGGTTTAACAAATTTCCAGTCATATCACTACGATGTTTGCAGAGTGGCAGTTTATAATGATGTCTAGCACTGTGGCATCATGCGGCAGACATGCAGTATGAAGTTCCACCCAGTCACATTATCCTGACACCAGGCCGACCAGTCCTAACATTAATCTCTTAATGCTGAGCCCCAAGCGAAGCAGCTGTAAGTACCATTTTTAGAAGTCTTTGGTATGACTCGGCCGTGGCTCGAACCCACGACCTCCTGCATCCAAGGCGGACGCTCTAACCAATAGGCCACTGGACCAGTTACATACATACATACATACATACATACACACACACACACACACACACACAAACACTCACTGACACACACACACACACACACACACACACACACACACACATACATACATACATACATACATACATACATACATACATATATACATACATACTCTTAAAAGTGGTGCACTTCCTACCCAACATTTGAATAATTGGAGATAGAGGGTTTGCCTGTTGGTAGTCACGCGCTTTATTTGCGTCCGAACTCCTAATAAATCAATACATAGAAGTCTCATTTTGTTACAGGTGGTGCTAGAAGTTTACCTTTTAATTCCTGTCGTTATGCAACTATCTCTGATTATAACGTCGTCGTCCTTAGACGTTCTAACACAAGTCATAATGACGTTCTCAGTCCAATCAGTTTCTGTGTCCATATCGTACGTATCTCCAGATTTCTGTTTTATTACCAGATTTAATCTCAGAATCATTTTGACGCCACTTGCAGACTAATGGAATGAAAAGTATGAGTCATACAGGTGATATTATGTTTTAATTTTCATGTAATTCTTCATGTATTATATTTTGCTATTTGCACTCAAGGTTTCTTTCTTCAATTCACTGCGTTCTGTTTTGAAGACTTTAGATGTTTTTAACTTTCCTTTCCTCCATTCTCCATAAACATCGTGGTTGAAAATTATTGATCGGTTTTTGTGTAGATTGGAGTGAAAATGTTCCAGGCACTGGTCCGGTCAATTAAATGAAGTACCAACTAAACAACTTGATAAAGGGGCTTTGTTTCAATATTACATTATATAGTGATGTCTAGCACTGTGGCAGCTACTAACTATGTAGCTACTAACGTTGCAATAAGTGCAAAATATAATTTTAGCCACAAGTTTGCCGACAATTTAGACAAGATTTGGTCTGTACAGCCCATACCTTACTATTCGCTCCGAAACCAACACATGTAACTTTTTTTAAAAAAAAATCCGTTTTCAACATTCTGGTTGAACGACTATTGCTTTTGAATTATTTCTCCACATACTTGACGCAGCCACTCAGCTAAAAAAGAAAGAAAAGAAAGAAAAAATTTGTTTGCTTGTTAGTAGTCTCATATTCTCCACCTTTAGTTTAGTGACTAACTCAATCGATAATTCTGCTCACCTTCCATACAAATCGTCCAGCCTTACTCTTCTAGAAACCTTATTTGTTGCAGCAACTGCATCGGCGTGCCTCCCTTATAGAGTCAGGCTTTGTGTCCATTATTGCAAGATCGCCGGATTTCATCTGAGGGTCACTCACATGTGCCATTAGAAGGCCACTCAAGCTAGAACAAAGACTTGGTCGTGTGTAATGTTGTTTGCTTATCTTTCTCGACTTTTCAATATTGCTATTAATGAATCTTGTTCGTTACAGTCTGGAGGGTTTACAAGACTTAGGAAAGAACAGTTTGCACAGTTGAAGATAGATAACCGTGAACTATCTTCAACTGTGTAGAGGTTGTCCCACTTACGTTTAGGGCCCGTTCCCACCCCACTCCCTTGCACATTTAGTTAAATCAATGTCACACATCAACACATCGAACCAATTTTAAATTATTTGTGACACATGCTACTAATTTAATTTTCGTAAAGTTGAATATAATATGATGGTTTCCAAGAGAAGTTAATATCTTGGGTGTCTGTCAAATATATATATATATATATATATATATATATATATATATATATATATATATATATATATATATATATATATATATAATTCAGTTTTGCATAGTAAGGAAAATAATATCAGCGATGTTTCAGGTGATTTAGCAGATGACTTTAAACCATCGTATTCCAGTTTTCACTACAATAAACCTTAAATGAAGCACCAACTAAACGACTTGATAAAGTCACCTCAATTACACGCCATCTAACAATATGACAAACAGATCAGATGAACCTATGGTCCAGTTAGATTTCTTTCAAATCTTTTTCTTCTTCTTTGACAATCTGATCAAGTAACGAAGTACACTGACTTGCAAAATAAACTCTTTCATATGTGTAGGAATGCGCACTTGCATGTATATGCGTTCCGTTAGAGTGTTGTTGGTTATGCTATCGGTTAGTCGATATGCACTACTGGTTATGCTATTGGTAATTCAGTATGTACTACTGGTTATGTTATCATTTGGTCGATATGTACTACTTTTTATGCTTTCGGTTAGTCAATATGTACTACTGGTTATGCTGTTGGTAATTCAGTATGTACTACTGGTTATGTTATGAGTTGGTCGATATGTACTACCTTTTATGCTTTCGGTTAGTCAATATGTACTACTGGTTATGCTGTTGGTAATTCGATATGTACTACTGGTTATGCTGTCGGCTAGTCGATCTCTTAACATTTTCTCTGTCTCGTTTTGGACATGCCATTGTCCTCGCAACTAAATACCAAGCAGCAAATTTATTTCAAAGCTTATGCTATTCTTGTTGTGGACACGTACACAAACACATTATATATATATATATATATATATATATATATATATATATATATATATATATATATATATATATATATATATATATATATATACTGCAAACGTGTTTTGTTCTGAGTCGGCGAGTTAGGAGTGACATAGTGGGGTATCGAGGTCATTAGACCTACCTATATTTAGACTCAGTATCAGATGAGTTCTGTCCCGAAACTCAGAATAAAATGCTAAGAAGATTTTGTATTTATTACATACTAAGAAATCACTGCAACTCTTACTTTAATTGCATGCCACATATAAATCTGGCCAAGGGAGATAACTTTCAAGATTGATTACGACATCTTAAATAAAGCTTAATGGAATAAAGACAATGCTGTGATGTATAGGTTCAATATTCTTTTATAAGTGTATGCAACTAAAAGCTGAATACTGAAGAAAATCACAGTTCAGCTAGGACATAAACTAGAAAAAACCAATGCCAATATATATGACGTCCTTTTAAAACCAGCATTAACAAAAGTCTAATGTTCAAAAGATAAGCCATAACTTAAATTGCTGTGAATGATTTACTCTAACCCCTCAATCACCCAATTTTAATCGACAGGGAATCAAAAAAAGAAGGAAGACTGGTAATGTTACGTGTGCACGTTCAGCTTCCCTGTTAAAACCGAACTACAATTTAAACTCCTGCGTTGTTGCTAGCCAAGGTTCCGATATGTTAGATAGGGTTAACATATCGAAACCTTTTGAAGATGACCTTTCTGAGAGTTGGTCCAAATTTCCTACCACAGAGTTTCCGCTCTTTGACCACCGTCTTTCTTGTCAGATTATATGCCATCGATTTAGGCTTGTGTCCTATATCTGACGTACCAAAAGTTGCACAAAATGAACTGATTAGATAAAACACGCGAGACTACGGACAATGACGAGTCCTATAGTAAAAGCTCAGCTTATGTTGAATGGTTGTTTTTAATCATGCCGACGTTAATCGAATCTGATATTATCTCCTGTTCATTACAGTTAATTGACTATCCTTTATTTAGACTGGTGTATATTTGTATTCTTCATATTTGTGAACCTTGAAGAGTTTAATTTTTTTGTATTGCCTCCATTCTTCAATGACTGGTTGGGTAAGAAATACTAACCAACAGTTATGTTCAGACTGGGCCAATTTGTAAGAAGCTTCACAGATTAGCCTATTACATGTGCGTCTTGAATATGGGGGTTTAATTTTAAAAGTCACAAAAGCCGTATTATGTGAAATATAAAATTTCGGTAATCCTTAAACAGTATAATAAATAAGTGTTACGTTAACGTGAAATTCATTCTTGCCCACCTTCAAACAGTCATGAAAATGACTACAAAAAAAAAAAAACAAAAAAAAAAAACACAACTTCAATTGATAAAAGTACTTTCCGTGAAGTATTACACTAGCCCATGAGCCTCGTAGTCTTAATAACCAAGGAAAAGGAAAGAAAGTGGGTCTGGTTTTATTTAAACGCACAACACTTAGCATGGCCTTTGCATAAATCGATACTTTGTCTCATTTTATCTACGCTTTGTACAACTTTACACCCCTACAGTTTCCGTCGTTGTGGCAACCACGTCTGGTTGAATCATCCAGGGACATTCCCTAGGGAGCAAGGTTTTTGCCCACTTGAAAAATCTCTGTACTTCCATTTTATTGTCAGTGCCGCGGTGGCTCTGTGTGGGAATTGTGGCTAGAAGGGTGCTGGTTCAAAACCTGTCATGATCAGGATGAATCAGCCGCGTTAATGCATTTTTGGGCAAGACACGTTCTCAAAAAGTCGTGGAACGCTATAGCCTTTCATGTGGTGATGTGCCTTTAAACAGCACACAATCAGTTGTCATAGTCTGACACCATTAGCGAGCATTTTAAGTTATGTTTAATTTTACAGGTTGTTTGATGATCACGGATACCGTCGTACTCGTGTGCGTCCAGATTTTACTTTTTTTTAAAAATCCATTGTGCTATATACAAATATATCCTTTTAATTTTGGACCCCCCCCCCGCCCCTTCTCAACAAATTTCTGCAGACGCCAATGACCGCAATGTTTTTAACTTTACTACTCAGTAAAAGACTTCATACTTAATCTTTGTTTTTCTATTCTTCCTTCACACGAGATTTAGGAAATGTTCATCGCTTTGTTTGCGTTGAAAAGAATGCAATCTTTGTAAAATTTAACATAAAATTTCAAAAAATTACTTTAACACAAAAATGCTGTTGACTATAGTGTTTTGTATAACTATCCTACTAGTCGGTCAATTTACAATCTGGTTGTTAATTTTTTTAGTAAAAACAAATCAAAAAGCACCCCCACCACCGAAATTTAACTGTCTTAATACATTTCCTACCCCCCCCCCCTTCCACTTTGATCAACAGTCAAAAGGTAGGCCTGGTATTCTGGTATTGTTCATGAGTTGAATCTCCATTCAGCTTAGTACATAAATCGATAAAGCTCACCTTCCGTACAAGTAGTCTACTTTTACTCCTCTATACTTCCCGTTGTTGTGGCAACTGTGTATTTTTTCCTCGAAGGACGTTCCCCATAGAGTCAAGCTTTGTGCCCATATCTGATAATAGTGTCATCTGACTCCATTAGCGGGGTATTCAACTGACATAGGTGATTCAGTCAGTCAGAAGTAATAATGCTCGCTTACCTTTCTAGATTTAATGAATCGGATGAACTTTTTCATACCGCTTGCGAGGCTTGACGGGTTTTAATCCTGATTTCTTCGATGACACGGCGCTTGAGAGTTATCGATAGATTTTTTTAGTATGTATTGATTACTGGGTCAACATTTCGAAAAATCTTGTTAGACCTGATCTCTCTCTCTCTCTCTCTCTCTCTCTCTCTCTATATATATATATATATATATTCTACCAGAGAGAGAGAGAGAGAGATGAAACTACAATTAGGAATTTTAAATGAAACCATTTTAATATTCCCATCATTTTACTTTATAAATCCATTAAAATATTCAGCTCGTGGAATCTCAAATTCAGCCAAGGCGTCTTGACGCTAACAAGACACACGATGTTAAGATTATCCCTTGCCAAGATCACTTCCCAAAAATGTCCGAAAAGCGCTATTTTAACAAGTTCAATCGATACAATGAATTGGAAACATTACTCCTTGAACCACCCAGCTTTAATCAACTGGCGAATGTAAAGAGGGTGAATGTATATCCTATGAAGAAATCAATATATCGGCCCACCTTCCTTAGAGCTGATCCAGCCTTACTCCTCAACAGTTCCCATTTGTAGCAACTGTGACTGGCTTCATCACAAGAGTTCCGTATAACCTTCGCTTTCGGTCCGATCTAATATTATCTTCAGACATCATCTTGCTTGGTTCATCTTGATTCATTTAGGAGACTCCAAAACTGAGAAAGGTAAGTAAATTACCTGTAATCGTAATAATGTACCTTTCAATATTGCACATTGGTGACGTAGAGGGGCACAATTTTCAATTTATTTAAAACTCCTTGTTGAGCTGAACATGCTGTTATTTTGGAGGACTTCATTCTTTCTTAACATGGTCTCTATTCTCGTATGTGTTTAATAAAGGGAAAGATTACACAACCACCCGTATATGTTCTTTAGGAATAATTTTTAAAAAGTTTAATTTTAACCTTACGTTATGTAAGCAACAAAAACTATCACCTGTTAAAATTTAAAAAAAAAAATATCGGCCAATAGATATAATATCGACGTGGTGTAGCATCGACACGGAATCAAAAAGCACCATCATGCTCAAAGTTACTGTTCATAAAAAAAAAAAATAAATCGATAAAGCGTTTCTCATGAATTACAGCTATACTCCCTTAACACCCCGACTTTGATCAACAGGCGAAAACAAGGAGGGCGAGTCTGGCATTATTTATAAGCTGAATCCGCCGCATTCAGCCTCTGGATCAATCGATATTTCACCTCACCTTATGTAGAAATGGTCCAACCTTAGTCTTCTACAGTTCCCCGTTGTTGTGGCAACTGCGGAAGAGGACATTCCCTATAGAGTCCGTCTTTGTGCCCTTGTCAGAAATTTATCGAGATTTAATTTACCTAGTGTCATCTCAATCTACCAGAAGGGCTTCTCTGCTCACAAAGGTGAGTCAGTTTGGTGCTATCATATTTGATTGTACTATTTGCAGGTTTATTGTTTACTTTTTATAAAGTCTTTGCCGCTGTTTTTAAAATTTAATTTTAGTGGCTTTTTTAAATTACAACTGCCTTTATCATTCACTTATGCCAAAATTAAGATTTTGTTTATGTCTTTAATTGTATGTGTTAACGGAGATCAAACTTTTAAATTGTTGTAGTGTTCAGAAAATTAACGGTCATTTTTACAGTCTTAAATTAAGTTCCCAAGTGACGTATTTACTTTCCAGCCGCTGTTGCTCTTGTCGTTTAAAATTACTGTGCCCACGTAGCGTCTTACACCTAGCCACAATACATGAAACGCAAGCTGCTTGTCGTTGCAAAGCTCTCTCTCTCTCTCTCCAAAAGCATTCTATGTGTATTATTCACTCCAGATCGATAAAAGCTCGAGGTTTTGGCAAAGCCCCCAGGCATCTTACCAAGCGGTACAAGGCTGCCATCAATAAAACAAAAGAGCAACATGGCTGACCCGCGCGTGTCACTCTCGCACTGAAATTGTACCTCTCGTCATGCTTAATGGATCCATTATTAAAACACGTCACGCATGCTCTGAAGGGGGTGTAGATGTAGACTTACTGAATTATTTGGACTATTGCCTATACACCTATAACACTAATTTCGGCTGGTGAGGCTGATACCAAGCTGCTGAGCCGAGCTGTTGCCGCTTGACTGCAGACGACACTGACGGGTTCGCATGTATACCTGCGCTAATGAACATTGAGCCTCCCTTTTGTCACCCGTCTCACCTTGTTTTCTGTCGTCAGCAGCAGATTTTGTGACAGGTGTTAGGGGAACAGTCATGTACACAGGGAGGGTGCTACTAATATTGTGATTGCTGCAGCTCTTTGTTTACGGTCACTCTGCACACTTGTAACCATTTGGTACTGAACTTTTAAGAACGCTTTATTGATATCTTGATATACAATGTCAAAACGAAGTGGGAAGCAGAATTCAACGAAAACTAAGGTAACAAAATTTTATTCTTTCTTGTCTCAGTTCCACGCTCTATAAATAGCTAGGTGTTGCAATATCGACTTTCGCTTCATCTTCCAGAGTGGCACAAGCCAGCTTCATTGTGCTTGAGGACCAGCCAAAATGGCGGCTGACACAAATGTCGATCTGTGTGCTTGTTTACGAAATACTGACTTCTGAATGTAAAGTAGTACTTATATCCATTCTTATAATTTTTATGATTTTTTATGTAGACTTGATTTATTTATCTCAGCTAAACTGAAAAATCACACTTCTAAAAATTTCAACCTTCTCAACACTTTGAATCGACATGCAGTTTTTAATGATATTTTGGGGGGTAAAATTTGGTTTTGTTTTCGTAATTATTTATCTGGTGACACAGACGGGACTGTGCAGTGTTTTGAACCATTTCCTTTCTGTTTGCCTATTTTTTTATTTTAAGAAAAACAAAAACCTAGTCAGTAAATTTTCTTCGTCACGAAAGAAACAACCCGTCCTTTGTAGATGTTCTTATTGTAAACAAACTTCAGGCGCACGCCCCTTTTATATTATCCTTACCTGTTGAAAGTATGTGAAAGTTCACATGTGAAAGTTCATTGTCTGGAATGCTTTGTAAATAGGATTTACCACTAATGGTTTATTAACTAGGAAAACCCATTATCTTGTCAAATTTGGCCAAGTCCTTGTGTGAATTACTCGGTCTTTAAATTAAGTGCATTCTTTAAATTGGAAAAACGTAGTAGATTGTGATTGAATGACACGCTTATTGTAATTATGATGCTACGTTTATAGTAGCATAACGAACGCAGCAATTGTATGCTAGTCGTGTGTTAATATTTTTCATTGGTTCCGTTTTCAAATATGGCGCCGAATGTAATGGATCGATGGATGAAGAGGGGAAGGGGAGAGCTGTAATTGTTGGCAGAGAGAAACACAATTCCTCGAGGTGATTGGTATATTACGTTTAATTGGGTATACATTTAAAGCTAGTACACAGCAGTTGGGTGGAGGTGTACAGTCTAAATATTGTATTGTACGGCTAGAAAGAAGAAAGATACCACCTTTCAGTCACAGTTAGGATCGTATATTTTACAATATTGAAGATGAACTGCGCACACAAGTCAGATACCGCTATTTTACTTACAAATATTAATTCTTTGACTTTTATGTACCAGTACACATATTTCCTTAAATCTTGTCATTCTATTTTTTTTTCTTTCTGTCTTTTCATCATTTACCCGCAATTCAATTGTAGAAACCCGACTGGTCTAACTGTAGGCTCTTGGGTTACTTTTGTTGTGGCCCGCGGTCATACAAAAAGTCAGTTCTATAATTATAACATAATTACTATAATATATATCATGTGTGTCCCACGAACTTATATTTTTTTGACCCTGTGACCCACGATGTTAAAGATGTTGAATGACCCTGGTCAAACAATGCACCAGCTAGTAACAGTGTCCACCCAGCCCTAGTCCTGTTTGAAACAATTTATACAGTGAACGTTTAGGTCACTCGCCGAGAAAATAATGATATATTATTAGATCTGTTTGCATAATTTAATGTTGGCATTCTCACCCCCCGCACCCCCGAATCCACCTGATGCTTCTCGTTTATTACAGAATAAAGTATGTGTAAGTCCATCTGAAGATTTTCGTTATGCCTGTACTCGTACATGTATGCTAGTACCTTCTTATGATACTTGAGTACGTACGTGTGTACGTGTTTTTGTCATGAATGTGACTAAGCTGAAAGAATGAGTTAAGTTTACATGTATGTGTGTATCTACGTCTATATGTGGGTAGATAGGTAAGTAGGTAGGTAGGTATATAGTATCTTAGATTGGTATGTTAGCATGAAGCTAGGTAGCCAGATAGTTAAATAGGTTTGAACATGGAGATAATGAACGTGGGCTCGTGTCACTGACAGCTTTGGTTCAGTTTTATTTTACAATTGGCGACGTATCTCCAATGAGATGAGACGGCATACTACATATTGATATGTACACTCATTAGATCCCATATACAGTGCTGTCAAGGGAAGACTAGTCTGTCTCCATTTCTAATACCGAACTTTTAATAATGCCTATTGATCCAGGTTTGAAAAGGTCGGGTCATACTGGTTACCGCGAATAAAGACAGACCGCGATACAGCTGCCACATTGCCGCTGTTATGGGGGTCTGAGGATTATTCTAGGATATTTCGACGTCTGCAGCTACTATATCATTTCCACATGATAGGGAGCGGGAGCGATTTTATTTTCTCTTTTTGGAGAATGTGTTGTAGGTTCTATTCCAGTGGGATGGACGGACATAAAATATGTGTTGTTGATATTCTGCTAAACATTAACAAAACAATGAACGCGCCTCCATCCCCGAAAAAACATAGGTTTTTAAACGTACTGTTTGAGGGATCGTCACGATATTTAAGAAGCACTTACAAAATATGTAAGTAGTATTACGCTAAGTAGTAATACATAAATAAATAAATACATTAATTAATTAATTAATTAATTAATTAATTAATAATAATAATAATAATAATAATAATAATAATAATAATAAACAAATAAACAAAGACGGAAGAAGTGACAGGAAAAAGAAGAGAAACTAAATACCGGAGTTTCCTGACTTCTTCTCATTGTCACGTAATTGAAATACATGCTGGTATTAGGAAGAGGTTTCGTTAACTCATCTGACACGTTCGCTCATGAATACTAACTATTCGAAAAAGTTGACGACATCACAAGGATTATACACTTAATAATTTTCAAATTTTGACATTTATTGACGCATTGAACCAGCTTGAAGTTTGTGGCAAATTAGAACTCAATGTAGACTCCTATGTTCTGTGGGGAATATTATGGTCAGTAACGACTTTTACGATTAAACACATTAAAACTATGCATGATAATAGAAACACTATGGTGCTTCCATAAAGTTTGTCTCATAGGTTACATTAAATATTTATTTCGTCGCTAATTTAAAAAGGTATCAGGATAATGCCAAAATCCCGTCTGTCTGCTCGTCCCTTCTGTCTTTCCGAGTGTCCATTATTTTGACTGCAACTCTTTCCTTCCAAACTTCTCGGAGAGAAGTCACCAAACTTTATTCGGAACTCCCATATTTGTTACTATTGGTCGAAACACAAATATAGTTATATATGTCGGTGCTGATTTTAAAATGCGTCTTTATCAAATCGTTTTTCCGTCTGTCTGTAACTCTGTCTCCAAAAATGCCTGGTGGAAATTCACCAAACCTGGTTGGTATATTTACACCCATAACAGGGACATGCAAAATCTATATGTTTAATTGGTTCTTTCTCCTTTGGTGATTTGAGGGGAATGGGGTGGGTGGATTGAAAATGCACCAGTATGGAGTGCATATTATTTTTCATTTCGTAGAAAAAGAAAAAGGACGTCTCAGGAGGTTTCATATTAACTTTTAGCATTATGTATTAGTGACTTGTCCACCCACCCTCCTCTTTGCGACAAAACTAATTCTGTATAATTTTTGAATTAGTTTTTTTTTATTTGTTTATTTATTAGCTTGCACAGAGCGATACTAAATGCACGGCATTAGGTGGTCACGCTTTATTTAGAAAACAAAACAAAGACAAAACAGAAACTTGAGAAATCTGTTTACCTTTGAAAGATGAATACAGTCTCACTATTTCTTCAACTTATTTTTAACTTTAACACAGCAGCTGCAAGTCCCATTCCTGTAAGTCACTCCGCCACTATAAAATAGTTACTCTCACCACCACGTTCATCATCGCTTCAGCTTTCTCCTTATGATGGATCGAAATTCTAAGACTGTTGTATACATCAGAATGCTACCCCGACACCCACTCATTTCATGTTAGGGTTTTGAGTCTCAGCATCAAATGGATAGGAAAAAATGCCCTACACTGTGCATGGACCAACGCAAGTTTACACGCACAAGCAGACGGCCAGCATAACATAATTTCTATGTCCTCCCCCCTTCTAAACAAGTGACAAAATGTAGGGAACTCCCTCCCACTTGAATTAAAATCTTCACGAAATCAAAATTATTGTTAACTCTAGGATTTGGGTGTTTTAAACGTAATTATTGCAAACTGTAGGGATGGTGTTTTAAACTGAATTATTGTAAACTGTAAGGATGGTATTTTAAACGTAATTATTGCAAACTCTAGGGATGGTGTTTTAAACTGAATTATTGTAAACTGTAGGGGTGGTGCTTAAAACCTGGAAGAATACCTTTTTGCATTGCTTGCAAACTATTGCAAACAAATGTTTCATTGCTTTCGACCTTATTGTTGTTGAGAGGTTTACATTATAACCTCATTAGCACTGTCAAATCTTTCTCTTATAAAATTAAAATCTTTCTTGTACAAGTTCTAATCTTTCCTCTATACAGTTCAGATCTTTCTGTATAAGTTTAATTCTTACAGGTATTAAGTTTAAATATTTTCCGTATAAAGTTCAAATCGTTCCATTGTAACGTTCAGATCTTTCGATCTTTGCAGTGCAAGTTCAAATCTCAACCGTACAAGTTCAAATCTATCCTGTGCAAGTTCAGATCTCTCCCGTACACGTTCAGATCATTCCCAGATAAAGTAGCCTTTTTTCACTACTTAATTTTGGAGACGATGTAGCACCTTTTAGTATTTGCAGGTCTAGAATTTTACGTAGTGATTCCGAGAGGTTCAGTCGTACAAACAAGTTTTCAGAGGTTCTTTTTCTGTCAAAGTATCCTCCATAATCTAGTATGGAGCTGAAAATAGTTCCTTTTACATATATATTGTGATCAGTCATCTCCAACAGTCTATCCGTGCGTTCGTCCGTCCTTGTGTCAGTCATTGTAGTATAGACTCTGTTCATATCACCTGAGAGGGTGAGCCATATTTGGTAATCATGTTTCAGATGGGGAAATGCAGCCTCGGGAGTGGGGTGGGGTGGGTGAGGATGGAGGTAGGGTTAGTATCAATAGTGAGAACATATTTACGAGTATGTTCGGTGGCTTCCATCGCTAGTTTCATGGTTTGCTATTTACATTTTTAAAATTCATGAGTTTAGATCTTTTGAGACTTGGAGTGCGTAATATACTTCAACGTCTCTGTTTTCTGTCTTTTCCTAGCTTAGCAAAGAATGCAGTAAGTAAGTCACAACTTCAAATATTAATGTACACAAAATACAGGGTGTTCATGGAACGAGTACTAATCGCATACATCTTATTACGTATCTCCATCCCCTACCCCCACCCTTAATCTAGGAATCGTAATATCAAACCCGTTACACGTGTCCCAATTTTATGTCTGCATGTTTATAATTTGGTAAATACATATTGAGAAATATTACTTAAGCTGCAAATTATATATCTTGACTTTTGACCCATCTGTGGGGCCCCAGAGGAAGGGGTCAATAATTGTACCGTCTTGTAGATGAATGTTTTAAGGGTAACCTAAAAGTAAAGTTTGGCGGATTTTTAGGAAGAGATAAAAGTTACGATTAGACGAATGATCTGACATACTGTATGTACTCTCGTATTAGTTGTAGGTTAATGCATTTGTACGGGAAAATATGAACGATTTTTTTTTACGGATTAATCCGGCACGACCTGTGGGATCATACTGTATCATGCAGGGTGTGTCTTTTATCGCTAGCATAGCATTGTATCAGAATAGTTAAACAGCGAAATTTGTACAGCAGCTGTTGTGTGACAGCCCATTTAGCCAGGGGAAATAATACTTTTTCGTCATCTTGGCTTATGGGCTTTGAGGCATTTAGTTTGATGCCACAACCTTCGGTTGCATTTTTGTTTCCCATCTAGTATAATGACAGACTTGTAAAATGGTACATCGCTGATAGATATGCGATAGGCCTGGGCCTCAATATTCTTTTCTAGGCTCGATTTTTTATAGACCATAGAGAGCACTGAGCTTAGTCTGTACCGTTCTATTTGCGAAAAGGATATTGCTCCTGAAGAACTGTTTCAATGATCAGAGCGGTATTTTCTATTACTGCGTCTCCCACGTTTGTGGTTGAAATTGCTAATATCACGTTCATTATTTTGCTTCTTTTTTGAAAGTTTCGTTTCCGACCCAGTGAACTCGTCCACATAGTTAACTTTATCATCAGTACTATCAAACAGACGAAACAGCTTGTTTAGTTCATTCACAAAACAAATGTAAGCAACCAAAACCTAAACGTCTAATACATCAGTGTACATGGCTTGTTTGCAAAGTAGTTCCTAATACACTATACTATTTATAGGCACACGTGTGGTACTTGTACGTACAACATCAAGGTGTTCAATATCGTAAAATACAGCACATTTTTGATAATGTAAAATAACGGAGACAAAAATGAGCATATAATAATCAAGTTTCTTTTAGGAGGTAAGTCGAAGAAAGCTGATGCCCAAAAATAAACGCACATTAATTTAAACTTTTCATCTCTTTTTTTTAATAATTAGAGGACTTTAATTTGTATAGTTTTAATGGGTTTGGGTCAGTACCCATATCAGATGATAAAGGTGATAATTGTTGTGAAGTATGCCAAAAATAAAATATGTATGCATATTGACATCTGCTTGCTGCAGGACCATAACACTACACAGAAACGTACTGCTTACTCTGTAGTGCGATTTCTACTCAAATGGAAATGAATAATACCAAGGGCATACGTGCAATAGGGAACCATTATAAATGTACTAGGTTTGTTTTAAGTAGCTCCGGAAACAGACTATAGCGTGCGAGTGAATTGTAGCTGCTGCATTAAGGTAGCCTAGCACAGACAAATTCTATGGTCGATCGACAATGCCACAAAGTTTAGAAAAATGGGGAAGATAAATGCATCAATAATCAACGTTTTACGTAAGAATTTGTAAACCTTATTTTCAAAGTAAATAAAAAAGATACAAGGTTCAAATTTGGACAATTTTTCCACGTTTGAAACGTATTTTTGCGTATGGAAGTTTTCCGAGAAAGCTGATAATAAACCATGCACATATCCTGTAATCAGCCGCAATCGGTTTAGCATTCATCGAGTTTGACGTGGTTCTGACTACATATGTGATTGAATTTTATATTAAATTTCTACCTTAATTGGCTGTAGAGGTTTCTTTTTCGTTTACAGAAGAGTCTAAGGCCTTTATTGGGCCACCATAGCAAATTTGTCCGTTGACACTTGTAATTATTTGGGTATGGAACCATATGGAGACGAACAAACATACAAACACGTATATATGGAGAGAGAGAGAGAGAGAGAGAGAGAGAGAGATTTATAAATTTTATTTTCTGTTCGCGACTTTTGTTATTTCGAAATATTGAGCAACAGGGCGTGTAGGTAGGGACTAATGCCGAGTATTTATTTTTAATTACTCAAGTTTTACTCTTTCTCTCTCCGTATATAAAGATAAACGCAGAATTTGATTGACGAATCAAAGGGTTAACATTTTATATATAATCAAGATATACATCAGGTAGAGTGAAAATCGCTCTCCAGGATGCAAAATGAGGATATCTAATAATATGAAGAAAATTATAAATGAGCAATCACAGAAGTTAGATAATTTGTTTCATTCGTCACGTACGGAGATTCTAACCTGGGTCTACGGGCTACGGCACACATCACCTTTCCTTCATGCACCATATACTACTGACACAGCGTACATCTCCAGAAAAGAATGTGTGAGTCGTGGATACACTCGCATGGCGACCAGTAATTGACTGTCACCGATCCATCGATTTAAAAGCTTATATGCAGTTTTCCTTGTTACGAGAAAATACCCAGCAGTATCAGCAACCTCTAAAAAAAACCTTCAAAGAGAATCATCATGAAGTTTATTTGTTCGAGCAAGATGTTGGTTAAATTGTACACAGTATATTGTATAACATATATTTTATAACGACAATGCAATTATCACCTATTACACACAGCTTGGCTAGGAGTCGTATGGATCATACATGTGTCACCTTTATTTTTTTAATTTCTAGACCTTTTACATAATTGTAAATTCTTTAAGCATTATATTCTGTCTTGTTGTACATGATGCTTATATCTAGTTGGAAAGACTTATGTGACTTGGATTTTTTTGGATATATATATATATATATATATATATATATATATATATATATATATATCCAGTGATTGCGCCCATAAGAGCTATGTGCCTATGTTCAGATCTAAAAAAGTTTTTAAATCTTTGCTAGATTAGCATAATAATTATTACAATCTCTTACTCTTGTCAGTAATTTACGTCACAAACATTTATATATATTTAGGAAAAAGTAATATTATCGTGTACACCAATTAAAGGTCATTTTAATTGTTGCGTACTTTTCAGATGACATACATATATATGTTAATCTAGATCACATAAAAAAGCTTTGCTTGCAGTTTTGGTTCTGTTATAACCCAGCAGTTTATACAGATGCAAAATTTAAAGCCTAGTCCAGTTCACACAGCCTTCTAGCTACGATGTCGTTGCCTTGACATGGTTGACATGGCCTTGCTATAAAGCAAATACAGTATAACTAATGTCAGGGTCACATAGAAGAATCAAACAAAAGTTTCTTATCGAAGTAGAGTTTTGTTTATCAGGAAGTTTGGCTTATGATAAAACTCTAAAACCCAAAAAGATAAAATATATTTGTATTTTTACACCAACTGTACTTTGTCTGCCATGACATATTGCACGGGATTACAAGAGGTTCTCGCGGTAATTCGTTTTCCTAGTAAGGCTTGCTATACCATATTTGAATTCCCTACAGTACGTTTTTAATTGCTGAATGACACAACACGCGAACAGCATTATACGTATGCTTCTTACGAGTTTGTAAAGAGAAGAAAGGAAACGAATAGGAAATGTACGAATCTAAAAACAGGTTGTTATGCACATTTCTATTGATTAACGTGTCCGATTCAAAGCACGCCATATTTACTACAATCTGTTTACGTTTCCAAATAAGTATGCAATGATCCTATAAAGTACACCGTAAAACTAGGTTGATAATGGAAGTAGCAGATGAAATGAAATCGCAGACGACCCAACAGTAAAATTCGTATGAAGGCGGTAAACACTATTTTACTCGTGTTCAACATCAAAATTCTCTGATAATCGTTAAATAAAAATGCTGTTTGATTCGTTTAAGGATATGTGTGCAACATCAAGGATACGTCTGCAACATCAAGGATATGTATGCAACATTAAATATATGTATGCAACATCTTCAGACTTTCTAACCATATGCCGACAAAGCTCTGAATCTGAATCACACTCCATTTAGACTTATAGGAACATTTTATTACCCCATGGACGAATGAGGTAGCGATTCTAATGTTAGTAAAACGAGTCTGTTAGTAATATTTACACTACGCACTAGTTTCTCTGCATGAGGCTATTCTGCATATTGTTGTCCAAAGGACTCATTTTGTCATATGGATCATTTTTGCTTTCAGCAACATGATATCCAGACGTGACGATATGCCCATGTTCCATTCAGATTCTACTTTCATCACTTGGGTCCTTCTGGCAAACTGACTGACAGTCAGTAGCATTCATGTAATAATAAAAAATCAACCGAAAGTGCATATAATCGAATCTGAGATGGACACAGAAATCGAAAATTTGTCTGTTGGTTAAGGTAAAAATGAATGGAGAAAAATATCAGACTCTAAAACATTAATCTAGCAAATTATGTCCTTTAAAGTGCGATGTTATGTTTACAATACTTTTACGTCAACAAGCAATCTTTTCCCTCTGTGTAACAATCTTAGAGAAGGATACTATGTTTATGAAACATATCTTGTATAATGATCCGGAAGTTTGAAATTTTATTATTTCCAAATTCATACGTTGACCATACATTTAGTAATTGTTACAGACTGAATGTGGGAGTTAGTCTCTAAATAATAGTATTCTTGCTTCTGTTTGAACACCTGCGAATATTTTAGCCCAGCTTAAAAAAATCATCGAGATTCTCTTTCGAACCTTTATCGTGACAACTATTAATTCTTTTATTTTCTATTATATTGCAGTAAGATTTTTTTTATTATTATGTTTTAATATCTGTAATACAACACCTGTCACTACTTGACTAGCATACTTCTTCCGGTACTCAAGTCTACTTTTCAAGCTCTTAATTCCATCGTCCAGAGTGTGTGGAAAGTTTAGATCACATAGAATTGCACGAACACAGACACAGTCTGGTTCCTACATTATAGGCCCATGGGGATTACTATTCCTCTTTTCCATGGACGTCTGTATACTTACATGTGTGCAAAGTCGCTTACAGATATTGCCTTAGTTTTGTGTTGTTTAAGAATTTGCACCAACCTGCTTAGCGTGTACTATATTTGCACGTACGGACGGTAGACCGTTTTGCCGCTTGTGCTCTGATGAAGAAAAGCCTTTCTTCCTCCTCGTCTTCCATTGACAACCAATTCCGCTTCCAATAGGAATTGAGGGGCCGGTGAAGGCGATGAGTTCATCGCCCCCCTCCCCAGGGTAGCACTGATCTCGCTCTGTATCTTCTGAAGTTATATCTACCGGCAGGTCTTTTTTGCATCGTTGTCACGTTGCCAGTCTTCCAGCATTGGGATCCGATCATCGGTCTGCCGACAGGGATCAGATCGATTCCCCATTGTCCCCTCCAAACGCTTCTATGCTGCCGATCAATCACAATTGGGGATTGAAACATTGGAAGACCATGCAATGTCTGCTAGTAAAAGCAGCGCCATCACTCACCTTGAGGAAGGACAGCGATCTTCACGTAGGATAGTGGAGATCTGATTTTTATCAGATTGCGGCAGTGTGTGTGTGTGTGTGTGTGTGTGTGTTGGAATGGGTGAATGGAAAGAGGAATATACAAGTTGTACGACGATACCCTAACCGAGTCCAATGGGACAAGACTTTCGTGTAATTGTTGACTAAAAGCTAATTAAGTTTGTAATTAAATAATCAGTTCACATGTTATATTATTCTGTTGACCCTGAACAAAACTTCTCGTTCATGATTAGATATTTCTGTTAACTGCGTATGACATTCTAATCAATGAATCAATGAACATGTTATTTTTTGTGCAAGCCTACTATGACAGTTGATGTGCCACTATTAATCAGTATACTGCCAGATTTAATGTAATTTTGGAAACAAGTTGCACAGCCCTCCCCCCAGATTTTTTTATTTGGAACCCAGTTCTTATCTTTGTTCATTATTGCTTGTGATGTCTGAATCTGAGACGGCGGGGGTGGGTGTGGGTGGGTGGGAGATTTGCCTCATATTATCATTTGGTATATCCTCATAAGCATTATAATGAAACTGGCTCTTTAATGAAATCGAGATCTTGTTTATTTAAGTCAACAGCCTCCGTACCTAATATTATACACTGCCTCCGAAACCACTCCTATGTATGATCAATTCGTGGTAAGCAGCAGGTCGGTGTTGATGATACAGCCATGCCCAATCGCAGTGGTACATTCACCAAAATAGCGCAGACCAATTGATTGGGTATCGGTAATGGTATCAAACAAAAGACCACTGGTTTCATTATATGGCTTGGAATCAATTAAGCGCCTTCTTCACCTTTATACGCGTTATTAATTAGAATCAAAATAATGCTTTCAAGTAAGCATGCAATGCTCCTTGTGATTTTAAAATTACACAGTTGCTGCACCCTGTGTATTATTGTGACAACCACATAAAAACTAAAATTGTTATTTACAATATTACATTTATTGCTACCGTTAATTGGGAAGCAGATGTTAAGAAAAATATCATGTACAAAAGCATAGGCCTTCAAAATGGTATATGGTATAGGTATTATGCGGACGGAACAAAATTCCTTTGGCTTTTAATAACATAAGAAGTGTCATACACTGAGTGTACTGATATGGAGAGAATGGGAGGAAAAGGGGGTAAGAGGTTTTGAAGGCGGAAAATAAGCAAAGAAGAGGATCACGAGGAAATCAAAGAATATAATAAGACATGTGGTAAAACAGGTTTAGTTCGAATTTTATTCTTGGTCTATGGTTAATCAAATTGCATTGAACATTTCTTCCCAAGAGTGTTATTGTTGTTGGCCACCTTGAGGCAAGTCATCGAATGTGGCCCACCAAAGAACCAAAAACTATGCACTCGAAATGCCTCACTCCCTTGCGGAAAATGTTATCATTAATTTTTTGTATCATCAGAATGGACATAGCTATTATTACTAATTACTATACAGTTAGTGTTTTACTTTTGATTATTAACTCCTGGAAATTATTTGACCTTTTTGTACTGGCAGAACATTTGTTGAAAATTGGTCGAGAAATGTTGAAGAATTCGTATATAATAAGCCCATATAACGACGGTCACTATATGTGACTATGTGTAAGACCATCAGACTTGAAAACTTCGACATGCATTTGACATAAATAAAATTACGCAATAATTCATATCTTGCAGCAGCAGTCGTGGTGAGCGTACCATTGTAATTTGCCATTGTTAAAGTTTGAATGATGGGTTGATGGACTCCATTAATTGCTGTCAAAGTTAGGGAATCTGCATGCCGACGAACAAGTAAACAAGTTTAGGTACAATAGCTAAATAAGTAAGATTCTGTCACTAAAATATATTAATCTAGATACAGGGAATAAAGAGAGACCATTGTCAATAAATGATATAATTTTTGTTGTCCTAGTTTCTTTCTCATGAATGGTTTTCGACTGGTAACGTTTTAATCAATTGGTCAAAACTTTGTCTCATGTAAAGTTATGAATAAACATGCATTCATGGCGTGCGTAATCAAATGAGCGACTTTAAAAGAGATGTACAGTGCGTGGACTCTGAGACTAATTAAAAAAGTAAGCTTCGGTACTATGAGCTTACGATTATGGTAAATGTTGTTGGAGGTACTCCTGATGTAACATATTACATATAGGTATCGCTAATTGATGTATTATCACTTGGATTATTACGTATTCATGAATTAATAATAATCAAATGATTTGCATTATTATTGGGTTGGATTTTCTTGAGAATGTACGAATAACTTCAGCTGCCTTGTATGATGTAGACTTCATTTGGAATCATGCTGTTTCAGAAATTTAAAAATGGAACGAAAGAAGAAAACAGAAAATAATACGGAAACAACTGTTCATTCTTCAGAAAAACGAAAATTTCTTTCTTGTACTGTGAAAATTACTTGTGTTTGCTCTAATAAATCTACCATTTCCAAACGTCAGGTCATTTCGCAGCTGTTAAATTTTGCAGAAAAGATACTACTGGTAGTTATCATTGTTGTAAGAACGAAATACGGATATTTAATTTCGCGGTTTGACTTCCGTCTCGTATATCTCTCAGATGACTACACGCGAATAAAGACATGTCTGCCTTAAATTACAATTCCTATTTATATTACTCGCTTTAATATCTGTTCTGCCTCAGTTGAATTTGCGTTAAAGACCCTTCTTTCCATCCCCTCATTTTTAGATCCCTCGCTGATTAATAATATATATCATCAATGGAGCTTTATCGTTCTTTTTAATAACAGATTGAATCAATGCATGTTAAGTTTGAACTGTAGATGTTTTTGTCATGCCCATGTTAATTAGATGTTTTTGTCAAATCTGTGTTAATAAGTTTTCTTCAAGCTTACATTGATTAGAAGTTTGTGTCAATCCTACAATAATTAGAAGTTTTGTCATGCCCAGATTAATCAGAAGTTATTGTCAAACTTACATTAATTAGAAGTTTTTGTCAATCCTACACTAATTAGAAGTTTTGTCATGCCCAGATTAATCAGAAGTTATTGTCAAACTTACATTAATTAGAAGTTTTGTCATGCCCAGATTAATCAGAAGTTATTGTCAAATTTACGTTAATTAGATTTTTTAAAAAAAATAATCAAGCCCACATTAATTAGAAGTTTTGTCATGCCCAGATTAATTAGAAGTTGTTGTCAAACTTAGTTAATTAGAAGTTTTTTTTTTTTTAAATAATCAAGCCCACATTAATTACGAAGCTTTTGTTAAGCCAAGGCTAGTTCCATGAGTAAAATATTGGAACATTTTGGATGACACCTTTTTTGACATTTTCTCTCAATGCCTTTCATTTCTTTTAAAAGAAATGAAGCTTTTTGGGACAATGTTGTCAAGAGAGGCAATACAGAAACTTGCGTCTCTTCTTACTACAGAATGATAAATAAAACTGTGTTGCAGAACTACTTTAATACCGGTTGATGACATCTTCGCTGGCCAAGGTTCCGATATGATAACCCTATCTACACCTTAGCGGATCGAACAGATATTTTAGTGATTTGTCCTTGCAACATCTAGTGGATTTAATGTGTTGCCTTCCTTGTATGTAATGCCAACTAACGTATAGCGTGTAGTAGCGTTGAATTGTACATTGGTCGGAAATGGAAGAGGCAATTGACATGTCAGGATACTTTGTGAGTTTAACATCGAAAGAATGACTACGTACCAGAGAGAAGCCATAATAGGTGCATTTGAGTGACATGCATTTGTACAAGCACGGACCGGCAATGGAGAATTGCTTATTTATCAGTCCATTCAAATTATGTGCTCCCCTTGTTTCGATCACGTAGGGACAGTGTTCAAATTTGAATAACTTAATTTTGATTAAATGCGGCCTGAAACACAGAAATATCTACTCGATACGCCAAGGTGTGGATAGGGTTATCGTATCGTAACCTTGGCAAATGAAGATGAGTTTGTGATCAAGAATCGTGTTGATCATACTGTTTGCATGCGACGATTTAAGAAGTAAAACAATAATATCATAATGATTTCTGATAGCATATCTACTATTATATAATAGTTTTCTAACAGCTAGAAGCCTGGAACAAAATATGCATTAGTTTATTATATATATATATATATATATATATATATATATATATATATATATATATATATATATATATATATATATATATATATATATATATATCATGGGGCAGCGAAGAGATTTTTGCGGAGCCCTGAAATGTCGTGCGAAAACTGGCACGCGTATTTGGGATGGATTATTGGGCATTTTGATGACGGAACATCTTAAAGTTTCCACTGTTTCAAAATAATTGCTCGATGGAGAAGTGAAGTTTGTGTAAAAGTAAAGCTTAAATCTATGTGGGCTTTAAATTTGCCCTGTACAGGTGAAATTATATATTTGCGTTAGCTCCCACCCTCCGTCAGTCTCACTTAGCTAGATCTCGTCAAAATCCACTGGGTGGAAGTTCACGATGCTTTGTAGATGTGTTGCCCTTGGGGTCACCATTAGTATGTAATTTCTTGAGTTGCGTCTCAGGGGATTTTATAAATGCAGTCATTGCAGGAGGAGCATCATTTGTGTGCTGGATTTTGTAGTCTGGCCTCTGGGTTTGGGGGTCTTCAGGAGTACGGCGGGGGTGACGATGGGGGATATAATAAAGAAGTAGTCAAATTATAAAATAAAAGGTGTTGGGATTGACGATGGAAAGTGATTGCAGTTGCTCTAGTTAAATGCTGCCTTAGAAGAATGCATTATTAATTTTAGAAAACAGGTTGTCAGAAAAGAATACCATTATAGTTGTTTAGGGGAACAATGAAGGGCATTGTGCTGAAATTTATGCAAACTTAATGCAAAAACCAACTGTATTATTAAGACGTTTAATCTTCTCATAATCTCATGTTTTGGAGAAGGTGTGTGTGTGTGTGTGTGTGTGTGTGTGTGTGTGTGTGTGCGTGCGTGCGTCCGCGCGATGTGTATGGTAGAGATTTAATATCATCTTTATTTCAACATGAATATCATCTGTACAAAAACTAGAGTTAAAGTGTCTTTAAAACTCACAATATACTGATAGTTTTCTGATCATGTTTTAAACTTACTTGTATATTTGTGGGGCCTGAGTGGCCGAGTGGTCTAAAGCGCTTTCCGTTACGGATCACTGCCATCTCACATCTGTCTGCGTGGGTTCGAGTCTGGGATTCGTCCAATGTGGGTATGTGAGAAAGCTTGCCAGTAGCTTCTCGTGGGTCGGTGATTCTTCCCGGATTCTTCCTCCACCATTAATACTACCCGCCATGCATAGCATATCATGTGCTGAAAAATGGCGTTGAAACCTAACAACAACAACTTGTATATTTGTGATTTTCTGTTATGCCGTCAGTCAGTCTACCTTTTGCCCGTCCAACAATCGGGTGGAACTGATAAAAAAATGAGCGACACTTATCAAATAGGTTGATCAGTAGACATGGGTGGAGCGGTTGTTTGCTTAAGTGTACTTAGGAGTCATTTATCTCTGTTCCATCCTGTTAACTCTGATAGCAACCGCACACTCTTTCAGTCGACGGTTCTTGGGGAGCAGTCGATACCACGCTTGGTCGCCATTCTTCATCCGGTTCCTTTGTTTGATTGACTCTGTCTCTGCATCGTGTTTAAAGAAGTGACTTCCAAGAACCTGATATGCTGCGCATACATAATATTGCTGTTCTAGGAAGATAAACAGGCTTGCACTTATATTTATTGTATCAACTAATGAAGATGCTAAGAATTCAGCATTAATTTTAACCGTAAGAACAACTTGTAATGGGATTCTGTTCATCTATATGTCAGTGCGTCCTAATTTTCTCGGTGCCAATGTTTCTTTTTGTCCATCTAATATTTTTTCAATCTATAATTATATATTGTCGTTCATCCTTGTGTCGGCAATTTTTCATGTTAACTATCTGATCCTCGCAGTAATACGATCTACTGAGAGGAGTGGCATTCCATCCTCAAAACTCTTTTCTTTTTGACTTTGTTTCTTTGTCATACAGATGTGGACAGCGCATACAAAGTTGATTGATTGATATACATGAAAACATAGTTTGCAGCAAATAAACAGTTCTGTTGTGCATATCAAAGGAACCGTTTAATACAAATTTTTTAACTTGCTATGCTTCTGGTTTCGACATGCATGCATATGATTATACATCTTATGCGTCTATTAAAATATCTTATTTTAAATGATGTCCATAGCATTTTGAGGGGTGGGGTCGGGGGGAGGGGACTGAACAGCTGGGGTGATATAAGTTCTGTTATTAATCATACGTCCATATATAAATCTATACACAAATGATTTTACTTCTCTTTAGTTTACTTAGAAAGGTTCAATACGTTGTCGTGAAGTATTGACATTCTCAGACGAATAACTTGCATGTTCTTTTTGAGGATGCTCTTTAAATCGAACCCATGTTTGAGGGTCGACTAGGAGACACCCACCGAAATAGATCTTTAAGCACGATTGGGCTTGTGAATATGCCGTTATGTCACATGACACTCGTTGTACTTAATCTCTTTAGTGTATTTGACTCATTTTCCTGGGAAGTCAGTAAAGTTTCAGTAGGAAATAAACCGTTGGGTAAATTACAAGCTCGTAAAAAGATGCATGTATCTGAGAACCTGTTTGATATCAAATAAGTTCTGACGCTTGGTCTTTGCACGATTATTATCTTTGGTTATAGCCCTATCCCTGCAGATTGGAATTTTACGACGCAAGAGTTACCACGAAAATTCATTACTTCTTTTAGCATCTTTTATTTAGCTTAGTTATACACAAACTTGGACAGCTGATGTTATGCAATATTTTAAATGAAAATGACGTTTTATTTGCTCTTAGGGAGAAGCCAGGCCGTCTTGAGTAATCACGGGCCCTGGGGTAAGAAACACCCGGGAGAAGCTTATGAATAAATGTTATACTATTGTTTTTCTACAGGAAAGTGTTTCAAGTATGGAGAGCGAGGTTAGTGGTGAACAAAGTCCCACGCTGGTACCAGATGCGTCGAGGCTGACTGACAATGCACAAGCAGGTATCTAATTTTCTTTAAAATTACAAATATAAATCGTTGATTATTTTGAAGCCTGTGCCAATGGATTTGTTTCATGTTGGCTTTCTTATTCATTATCAGATTAGGCCTTTAAATTTAGTAATACCCGTTTAATTTTCCATACTTCATATGGCGTCTGGCGTTCGATATTGCTGTTCAATCCGTATTTCTATATCATACACCCAGATTCGAACTACTGATGTTTATTCTTTGACGTCCACGGGTAGATATTTTTAGACGCATGAATACGTCTCTGCATGACTTCCTCGATGTATCCTAGCGCCAACTTGTTCTTTCCGCCAACTCACAACAACACACGTATGCAGTTTTGTGTATGTATTAATTTTTTCATTTTCCCTTCTCCTCTTCCTGCTCCTCCTCTTTCTCATCATCATCATTAAAAATATAGTTGAACGGGCAGAAAGAACAGTCACCATACATTATTTCAACCACCACCACAATTACACCACAAAAAATGGCACCAAACGCAAAAGCACCACAACATTGCCACCACCAATACTTGTAATATTATCAGTTATTAAAACAATAACAACAATTTACTGTTCAGTACAAGTTTTGATGTTCGTGTTTCCATCGTTTTTTATATTAATAATTGCATAAGAGGGTGGGATGTAGTGATACATCATTGTCATAATAAAGTAGATAAATCATTTATAGATGCCAAAAAATATACGAAAGAAAACGGATAAAGAAAAACAATTCGCCAATATGTAATACCTTGTGGTATAATTGGCTTCATTTCGATATAAACATTGGTTGATATTGAAAATAAATCAGGTCACTATTTAAGTGTCATTATCAACGATAAAAAATAAGAAGAAACTTGTACTGCGATATATTTTTTGGCATTATTTATAAACATGGAGGCTAGAGGGACCGTTGAGCTTTATTTTTGGTTTAACTGAGAAGGTGAATTCTTGCGTCAGGATGTTATGTATAGTTTTGTCTTGACATAAAAATATAAATCTTTAAAAGCTTCTACATCATATAATTTTCTACAGCAATGATATAAATTTCCATAGAATGATATGCATATCAGTTTCTAAGGCAATGATATACATACAAGTTTCTACAGTAATGATATATATTTCTGCACCATTGACATACATACACGTTTCTAAGGCAATGATATACATATAGGTTTTTAAAGTAAGTGATATACATACAAGCATAAGTACCGGTAGATACAACCTGGAAACGCGAAAAAGTATTTTCCCCAAAATGTAGAAAAAATCTATCGGCAACTAAGATGGCCGAGATGATTGAAAGTATGAAACAATTAGAGGCTCTTTAGCCGACCCGTTTTCGGCTATGAATTCCTTCTTTGCTGTGTTTCATGTTTACTAGCCAAATCAGTACAAAATCTGATTGCAGTGAACCCTATTCGAACAGGAGATGTAGATATTAAATGCTTACCCACTGTACCCGAGGTTACTTCCAACAAGTTAAGACCAACATGCGAAGAAAAGCCAAACATATTGTAAACTTATTTATTTTATAAATAAATCACTTCGAAATGAAAGAAAGTTGCATCATATATAAATTTCTTTTACACTGGTAGATTATCTTTTTTTAAGTTTAATTATAGAAAAAGAATGACCAAACTGATAATGAAGACAGAAAAGGGTAACTACTTGATGAAATATGATTAATCTTATCTTAAATGAACTTTGACTTTCATTGTCTATTTATCGGTAATTTTTGCAAGATAAAATGCGACTTCGATGCATCGTTATTAGAAATGCGCAACGCATTTTATATATCGACTGTTTATTTCCCAATTTCTGAAGAAAAACGGAAAATATTAAATAGAGCTTTTTTGTCCTGCGTCCTTCCGTTTTCCCAGACTCCGAAAGTAGTATAGAGAAGCACTATGTTGAGTTAATTGCGCATGTTTATGAAGTTTGGCTGTTTTTCAGGGTGATATTATTTTGCAAATCTACCTCAGATGATCGTATGATTAAATTCAATCAGGAAGATAGAAGTTCTAATCTTTGGAATGGGGGAAGGGGGAGAGACTTGTCATCGGAGAGGGGTTGATTTACTATGGGGAGGTGAGTTGGGTCACATTGGGGTTTTGGTGGGGGTAGACGTGGTGGCTGGGTGGACACACTGTGGCTTATGGAGATTTAACATCATGTATGTGACTATGCATGTTTATAGAAATTTAACATTACGTTATGGTCATTGTAGACTTAAGTAGTACCAATATAGTGAAGGTTAAAGTTTCAGAAGTGGCCTAGTGCAAAAAAGAGTGAGTTCAAAACTTTCAAAGATATTGGAACGGCTTCGGTGTTAGGCAAGGATCAATTAAACTGGCAAAATTGTCACTGCTCTTCCAGGTTTTATACGAATTATTTTGGAACATAAAAGGAGTAACCTGTAACCTGCCCTCCCTGTAATACAAACAGTCTCATTCCAAATAGTTTGTGTGGTCATGTAAAATTACCGTATATCTATGTGAGGTGCTTAAATTTGAAATAGGTGTTGCTTAATTAGGTAATCCTTGGTTAAATCAGCAAACATAGGAGTAAAATTATCTTCATGAATTCTTCAAACGTTTGTTTCTATTGTAGTCCATTTTTGAAATTCAAAAGTGTGTATGCTAAAAATGAAGGTACAGATAAGATATAAGTATCTTCCCTGCCAATTTAGATAAGACAAATTTAATACAAGAAACGCTGTATGCAACCCGTAGTAACAAAAATTATCCTTTATTATCTTTCTAAATGATAATTTAACCATATGAAATTCTCCGTTCAATAAGTATGATTTGTTACGACTCTATGGTCATAAACAATAAAATAAAGAAATAGAAACAACTAATTTTGTAAAGCATAACCAATAATTTTATTATCAAAGTTATAAAGTTATAATGCAAGAGGAAATTACAGTGTTATGAATAGAATCCAAAATAATCATCGAAAGTTCTATTAAAGTTCAAAAGAATCGAATGGACCGAATGAATTTCAGATCATGGAATGTACGCATCACAATGGGATTGTTCAGAATTCCTTTGAATAATTCACAATAGTCCCAGAATAATTTCTCGTTCAGTGAGCAGTGCCGGATTACCAAATAGGCAGAGTAGGCACCGGCCTAAGAGCCCCGCGACAACAGATCAAAATAATATTGATAAAACGTATTAGAAAATAATTTCCGATGGGGGCCCCCAAGATTTCGACTGCCTAAGGGCCTCCACAGGGTTTAATCCGGCATTGTCAATGAGCCCTTTTTAGTTCAGTTAATAATCCTAACAAATGTGTCCTCTCAAATTATCTAAGCACAACATCAAACACATTTGTTGACTGATTTCTACATGTGGAATATGAATCTAACACAGTATTGAATCTGATTTCTCATTTATCTCCTTGTACACCTCTTCAAGAGGAGTCTATTACGATTATATGTCAATGTATCCCTCACGTGACTATCTTACTGCTCAATCTAACATTTCAAGATGTTTATTCATGTGACCTAACCCATCCAACGGGCAGTAATTTAAATTCTTATTAGAACTCAAAAGCCAACGAGAAATTACCCCGAAAGTTGTCATCAGGGTATTATTATTAATGTCAATATTAATGGTTGTAAACACCAACGTCAACAACTGTTTATAGATTCTACGCAATCTACACTCATAATATCTTAAAATATACCTTATACCCTTATACAAAATTCACTTATAATTTATAGACATGAAGCAAATTTACAGAAATAATAGATATACAAAACAAATTTCCTCCATACAGATAAATAACTTCACTTGTGTACAATTTTTTAGAAGTCGTCTGCTCCAAAGATAAAATGTGATATGTATTATGGATTTGGATGTACTGAATTCAAATATGACAACGCAATCAACTGCCTGGCTACTGTTTCCAAGATATTTAATTTTTTACTTTCTACGTCTATGCATATTGTATAGATAATAGAGTTTTAATCATAAATTGCGAGTCTATGTCGTTTCATGTGTTTATGGTTGCTTTACATGATAGTATTTCACCTGTCTTGTTTATGTAACACTTTAAAAACAGCAAAAGGGTTATATAAATAAAAAATGTATGAAACAAAAGGCAAAGAATTATTATGTATATATAAGGACATAGTTTAGTCCTTATTCAGTGTCTATTCGGTACTTCTTGGCTTGTCTATTGTATTCCTTAAATGGAGCATCTCTTGTGTTGCAATGTCTTGGTGATCACTGCTCCGCAGTTCGGTGGAAAGAGATCCAGATGAGAGCGCAAAAAAATGTATCTTTAGTGACATGTTGCAACTAAGGCTTTTGTATGTCTTGAAGCTGTTTTCCACCTTGTTGTTTCCGAGAAAATGTGTTGCCTCTAACTGGAAGGCTTTCCATGCCGTCTTTTCCTTGCATCGCAGTGCATGGTCAAATGTATCATCTCGAAGAAATTCACAAATCTGAGGGCCAACAAAGACACTTTTCCTTATCTTAGCTTCACTTAACCTTGAACAATTGTCCACGGAGGTTATGAAAGCTGCTTGTGTTTTGTCCATGGCCTTGACAAAGTTTTTCATCAGACCCAACTTGATGTGCAAGGGTTGTAAAAAAAAATCTTTATTGATTCAAAAATTGGTGGATGCTGAACAGTTTTCCTACCAGGCTCCAATGACTGTCGGTGTGGCCAATCTCTCTTGATGTAGTGGAAATCTCTCGCACGACTATCCCATTCGCTGACAAAACAGCAGTACTTTGTGTATCCAGTCTACAGACCAAACAAGAGATCAAGAACCTTCAAATCGCCACAGAGCTGCCACTTTTGTTGACCATAGTTTATGCACCTCAAAAGTTGTTTCATGTTTGCATAGGTTTCCTTCATATGGACTGCATGACCAACTGGAATTGATGGCAAATCATTGCCATTATGGAGCAATATACATCAGTGAACAGTCACCACTCATCTAGATCATGAACGATGCTGAGGGCTCCCATCAAACCAGCGATGTTGTTGCAGGTTACAAGATCACCTTCCATGAAGAAGAACGAGACAATATTCTTTTGACGGTCACGGAACATGGAAACACTAACACTACCTGCCAGGAGATTCCATTGCTGTAGTCTGGAGCCCAACAGCTCTGCCTTACTCTTGGATAGTTCCGAATTACTGATAAGGTAATTCAGTTCACACTGTATTATGATGTATTGTTCAGAGGAAGAGGATGGGGGATATGGATCATGTTAGTTTCCTCATCTCTCGTCTGACTCAAGTGAGAATGATTCTGGTGCATCAGGAACCGGCAGTCCTTCTTCGTGGGGCACTGGGCTCATAGCATATGGAATGTTTGGATAATGCACAGTCCACTTTGTCTTTTTTTACCCACCTTTCCCAACGGTAGGCGCCATGCAGAAGTAACAATTGCTGATATGATCTGTTTGCTCGCTCCAAAATCCCTGACACTACAAAAGGTGTAGATTTCCTTTTCTGTTCAACCACACGCAAGATTTGTTGCACAAGTGAGGCAGCATATGTGTGGGTCACACCTCTTGTCCTGATTTCCAATTTTGCAGCCAAATTAAAGGTGATAGGCTTTCGTAAGCATAGTGGTTCTACTGCGCTTTTGTGATGCAAACGTCACTTAACCACAAACATAGCTGAAGTTATCTGAATTGTTCACGCAAGTACGAGGCATCTCTGCTTACTTTGGCTAAGCATAAAAATCAAACACTGACAAATAAGATAGCACGACACTGTATGATTTCTAGAGCTGATATAGGGCAACTTGTTCAGCAGAGTGATGTAAGCGTAGTTAAGATTGCATCATCCATGACTTCTAGGAATATCATGATGCAATTCATATCATGTATGAAGCAATACCAGTTGCAGATTTCGTTATTCATTGTTTTAAAAGATGTATTTTAGTCATTTCTGGTTTAAACTGAGATCCATTCCCTTTATAACTCACTTTTCCTCCGCCATTCCCAAGACAAGGGTTGTATATACTGATCCAGTATCATATCTGTAAAACTTGAGCCAATCAACAATTTTAAGCATCATTTTCGTTCTTAGTGAGCCAGAATTAGTAAAGTTTGATTACAATTATTTCGGAAGTATTTTGGCTGTATACCAGTTTTCAGAGACCAACAATTTACTTCTATATTGTTTTGTTGTCTTCCACATATTGATTGGTGTATCGTAAGATCAATTTTGGATGTCTTTCATTAGTCATTTTCAACTGGTTTTGAATTTTCTCGTGCTTTCTCAGTAACTATGGGAACTGTTGTTTTGTATCTTTTAATTCGTAAGCGAGTTTTTCTATCTCATCGAATGACTGTTTCAATGCATATATAGTATTTCTCAAGAATGCTTGGCGAATTCATCATATTTGAACTCACAGCAGTTCCTACACTTAATTTGTTGAATTTCGCTTCATAGTTTTACTGATGTGTATCCGCGGCACAGGTCTGTTGAAGGTAATTCGAATTTTTATTGTTCCAGACCTTGACTTTCATGAAAACATTGGGGAGAGAAATGGAAAACGGTATTATCATTGTTTCTTTGAAACAGGAATTGATGCTTCACAACATTCTCATTCATACTGAATGATATATCTATTATACAAAAATTTGTATTCGCGCATTTACATACCTTAAAAGTGTACAACGCATAAAGATTGATTTTATGAAACTTTGGATGTAACAAACTGGTTTGTTTGTAAGAATGTTTTTAAGCATATTGTCACATTTGTATGTGGTATTGGCACAGATATGAATTTCGGTTCTACCCAAAAGCCAAGACTATTTTCAAATTGTCCTTAAACGTCAAGAGATATGTTGGATTAAACAATACATGTCAAGAGCAAGTTTTGAAAATGAAGAAGAATCGATTATGAGAAAGCTTTAAAAATACATGGAGGAAAAATAAAAACTTAGATTGCTGTTACAGTAACAACAACAGCATGAAGAATCCAACAGCTTGAAATTAAAAATATGGTTGAGGAAATAATATCAAAAGCGTTTAAAACATTTCAATAAAGAAGTCCTACAATTTAATCTCTTTCGACCATAAAAAGATTGATTGAAAAGGTAAATGTAATGTACAAAACTTTGATTACCTAGTACGAAACTTGAATCAGTTAGAGGAGTTCAAAGATGACGTTAAAGGGTCAGAAACAAACCTGATACACAACGAATTGATGATTGGTGAAAAGGCATTATGACGAGAAAGCAGGAAGAGCCTAAATCGAAGTCATGGTCAACATAGATCAACCTGAATTTAAGAATATTCTTTGTCATGAGTGCTCTTGAGACAAATCGTAATTCAGTTTACGTAAGAGCTGCATAATTGAGATGTTGTGAGATGTTAAACAAAATAATGTAATAAATTAATAAAATGATGGTCATCCTTAATGATTTATGTCACGCAGCAATTGATACAGATTTCGTCGTGTCAAACGTTAAGCTGCTAAAACAAATTTTATTTCAGGACTGGACCACCCTTCAAAATAACTTTTGAAGAGTTTATAAAACTACTTTTACTTTTATGTTTAGCTCACTTAACGAAGGACAACCTAATTGGTTCAGGTTTTGTTGCCAGACAGGGTGTAACATATTCTCCTGGGTACAATTCATTTTACGAAGCAGCATTCTCGTTGAGAGATATGATGTGCATTATTGTAAATTAGACAATTCGTATAGTAAGTAGTACATGAACACCAGTAGATATCACCTTGTATTTGAAATGTGATGAATAGTTAGTGTAGGATTACTTGAAAATCATTACGTCACGCCTTGTATTTGGAATGTGAACAACTCGCGTAGGTGTACGGTAACATTGCTAAGCCACACATATAATCTGGAATGAGAATATTTATACTGTAGAGATGGCAGGTCATATGTAGGTTAGAAGTCGTTCCAATATCGGTCAAAGTTTTGAACTCATTCTATTTTTACTAGGCCACTTTTGAAACTTTAACAAATCAATAAAAATACAACTAGTTGGCCCAGAACTCACTATCACCCCTGTACTACATGAATCTTTAGTGACCCAAACCTAATGTTAAATTTCGGTAAATCCTCTAAGTGACACTCATGACGCCAAAGGCCATTAGTATTTTGTAAACACCCCCCCCCCCCCATTTCCCCACAGCGGCACAGCTCAAGTCCTTGTAGTAAATCGATCACCATGACCACCACCACCCCGAAACCCAAAATAACTTCTGTCTTCCGGATTGAATTTAATGATACGACATTCAGAGGTCGCAAAGCAGATAATATCACCCTGAAAAACATCACAACTTCCTGAACGTGCGCAATCAACACCATAGTGCCCCTCTGTATTGCTCATGGAGTCTGGGAATACGAAGGAACGCAAACGAAGAGGCTTAAGTTATTACTTCAGGTTATCCTTCAGACATTTTGAAACGAACAGGCAATACATTGATATTGTTATTGTTATTGTTGTGGGGCTTAACGCCATTTTTCAGCACACGATAGGCTATACATGGCGGCCAGTATTAATGGTGGAGGAAGAACCCAGGAAAACCCCGGAAAGAACCACCGACCCACGAGAAGCTACTGGCAAGCTTTCTCACATACCCACATTAGCTGAATCTGAGACTCGAACCGACGCAGACAGAGGTGAGATGGCAGTGATCCGTAACGGAGAGCGCTTTAGACCACTCGGCCACTCGGGGCCCAACAGGCAATACATACATTCAGTATTATAACTGGTCATTTGTTTTCTATATATTCAAAATCGGAAAGATACTCTACCAATGCAGTGTTAATAAAACAAGGGACACATTCCTTGATATTGCGTTTGTATTAACGATAACTTGTCTTCTGATATACGTATTGACTTTATTGGAAATAACCTCCAGGACAGAGTTTAGCCAGATAATATCTACATCTACATCCAATATATACGGTTGCGTGGAATTATATACTTAAATTCTGAAACAGGCCGGAGTCACCCTGTGCGGTTTTTGCATGCGAAATACGAAATAATATAGTCAGTTCATCGCAGGCAATTTTCTGACATTTTTTGGAAGTCATTATAAAATAGTTTCGTGATAGAATTGGTCATTATTTTATTTCCATAACAACTAATTTTCTATTACTCCAGTTCAGTCTATCCTATTGCAAATTCTCTCCTACCCGCTCTAAGATCTGTCCAGCTGACCCTAAGACAGCTCTAGTTCACCCTATGATTCTTACAGTTCACCCTACTATTACTCCAGCTCACCCTACGAATTCTCCAGCTCACCCTATGATTACTCCAGCTCACTCTACACCTACTCTAGCTGACCCTACGATTATTATAGCTGACCCTATGATTACTCCAGCTCTTCCTACGATCTCTCCAGCTCACCCAATGATTAATCGTCCTCACCCTATGATTACTCCAGCTGACCCTGCGATTAATCCAGCTCACCTTACGATTGCTCCAGCTTACCAATCTCTCAAGCTGACCATATGATTACTCCAGTTGACCCTATGATTACGTCAGCTCATCCATTTTGAACGATAAGGCGTACGATACCCGGTTTATGGTGTCTTAAAGATACGGCATATAAGAATCAGAATCTTTTCATCGTTTTAGGATGGGTTGTATTGTGCGTATTCCCTACAACACACTTACATCATATACTCTCTTAGAAGTCGAATCCAGCTTCAGACATATAACCCGAAATGGCCGTCACAAAATCCGCCGACAGATCAGGGTCTATGTTGTTTTTCTACTTTTACTTCTTACAAAACTGCATAGACCTAAATCTACCGGAGTAATATACGACGAAAGATCTGGGTCTATGTAGTTTGGCTGTAAACGGTGACGTACAGAAGACAAACCAAATGTATCTCCAAATCAATAGGAATCAGAGCCAAATAATGGGTAACCGGCAGAACGACGTTATGCTTGATTAATATGTCCCCATAGTGGTCCTTTTATCCGTAACTTGATGTATTGAACGGCGTCCGTGTTTTCTAGCACGTACGAGATAGTTGGATTTGCCACCTCAGCCTCTGTGACACATACTGCATGGTGTCCTATTTTCTCAGTGTTCGATACAATCTTGTATGTCAACACTGTTGGACATAGATTGCCTAAATTGAGTTTTCTATTTTTATTTAAGTCCCTCCATTATCTTCTCTGATGACTTTATGTTCTGTAATGTTGTTTTCTGTATTTATTTTATATTCTTTTACTGAGCATAAACTCACAGGGTTAGCTTTTCATTATTATTATTATTATTATTATTATTATTATTAATATATTGTTGTTGTTGTTGTACGGACATTTTTCTTTTAGTGCAGTCCATATAAGTGCTTACATAGGAGCTCATTTCCAGTGAAATCTATGATGCGAGTTCAATGATTTCTCACCTTTGCTGCCTTGAATAAAATGGTAAAATAGCGTGATTAAACTACTCTGAGGTATATTTGGACATAATACTTTACCGAGATATGAAGTCACGATTTCATTTGTGACGTCACACGATGTTATGGAACTTTAATTGAAACATCAGCGTCTCGTGTGTGTGTGTGTGTGTGTGTGTGTGCTTTTAATAGCACCTCAGCACCATAGCAGATGTATGGTGGTAATGAAAAGTAAAGTTTTAAAATATTTGATATCGGTTTATTAGCTCAAATGTAACAGCAGTCATATGATAAATGTATCTGCCTTTTAACACTTTCTGTTCATTTGACAATTGTGGGGTTATCCTGTGCAACACAATACAATTCCTTGATAATAATGGTTGTAGAAGAAAAGTTCGCGATTTTTTTTGTGGCAATTTTCCTACTTGTATTTATATCTTCATTAGAGTGGTAGTCTGTCTAATAGATTTTCGTTTTTCATGTGATCAAAAATTTGGACTTGCGAATTCCTAATGTATCAACACATGATAATTTGGACTTGCGAAGTCCTAATGTATCAACACATGATCATCTGACTTTTATGCTGGTAGATTAAAATCTGCGTGTTCAGTTGCTTTCACTTATGTCCAGCCGGTTTTTCTTTCTTCGCATTCACACAGAATGCCTTTGTTTTAATAAATGACAGTCTTTAATCGCAATGAGACACTGGATCGAGCTCTGTTATCAAATGAGAGTGAGATCACAGTTAGACATTGAATTGAATCACAATATATAACTTTCGAAGGACTATTTCTTTAGAAGAAAAAAAATGTCTTTTACAGTTTCGTTATTGTTAGAATTTTGTTAAAGCGATAATGAAAACGAACAGGTTCACAGAAAGGGAAGAGAAGACTATGGAAACAAGAGAACACTTGTTTTCGATTTCATGAACGTACCACAGTTGTTCAACATAGTAACAGAGAGAGAGAGAGAGAGAGAGAGAGAGAGAGATATCATGTTTGAGATTTCGCAGATACCAGATCGTTCGTTTTGCTCAGTTGACACTGGCTGGGAAGATATTTTCCAGGGTCGTCATGTGGCGATAATTCAAACAGACTGGATTTGTCTTACGGGCTTTTTCACGAAAGATTAGATGGCCTCGAGTCGATCGATAGAGCAAAATCACGAACAGACGGGGAGTAGGAAAGTCATGATAGCTGGCATTATTGCTAGCCACCCTCTTAGAGAGGAAATCAATGGCACCCTACAAGAGACACGAATAAAGCTCCGTTATCTGATTGCTCTAAGCTGAACACAGACCAGACTAGGGGGAATTGAGAGCTTTCCTGAAAGCTTAAAGTGCCTGTTTTCAACATCAGCACCTGTCGCTATGGAAATCCCTTAATATTTAAAGACTCTTCTGATTCCGCTAACCAAATAATGTTCGATGGCGGTACAAAAATTTGGGTTTGGTTTGATAGTTTTGTGTAAATATTATAAAGGTTTGACCGATAAGGAATGGGGAAAAAATCGTTTTCTTGGATAACAAGCTCCTAAACCTTTAGGATAATGTCACCAACCTGTCTTTATCACATCATGTTACAAAGGGTAAAGGATACATATATCATCTGTTACTTTAGTAATATAAGATCTATATCTGTCAATGTTTGTTTTAAGATGTCGTAATCAACTGCATTTTGTGCTTGTTGTAATCAACATTTTGTGGTAGATTTCGAGTATGCTTAGTTTTGAAAAGAATGGCCTCAGTCTGTGTGATCATACATTTACAAAGCAAGATGTTTAGTATACACATATAATTGCTCAAACATTCTCTTTTGAAATTTCATAAGATTCAGCTAACACATTTAGATCGTAGTCAGTTGCAGGTGAAAAACTAATGTCGTATGTCCAACATGGGCAGAGGAATGTAGAGACTTTAAATGCAATGACATTGTCAGCCTTTCTTAAACAATAGTTGAAAACAAACAAATGTGGTACTTAAAAACGGCACTAACTCATTAGTATGATAAGAAAGCGACTCGAATGATACTATTTTGATTCTTTTACTATATACATACGAGCACACACAGGCACGCATCCATCAAAGTGGTCGTGAATGCTGAAATCATCACTAAATGAAACATCATGAAAAAACATTGCTAACAGTTTCATCAGGCAACAGTTATAGAAGGTACTTACTGCTTATTATTATTATTATTATTATTATTATTATTATTATTATTATTATGTGAATGGAGTGGGGTAGGAAGAAAAGAGGAGGAACATGACTACTCATACTAATGCTGATTTGTTTAGCCGACCTTACCATAAGGCAAATTGCGTCATGGTATAATCTTGCGTCCTGTGTGTCGTGCGTCATGGTATAATCCTACGTCCGGTGTGTGTCATGCGTCATGGTATAATCTTGTGTCCGGTGTGTCGTGCGTCATGCGTCGTCCATAGTCAATTGCTATTTTATATTTTTTTTGTATTACCTCCGTACCCCTCCCCCCCCAAGAAAAATCATTGGACCAAAGTCAGCCAACTGTGTCGTTTTTTTAACGCCTGCTACCATTCCGCTATTAAATTATGGCAGACGCTGCTATAACGTAAAATATCTGAAAACGAATTCGCCAAAAAAACAGCGAAACACAAATTTCAGTTTGATCAGAAAACATACTTGAATTTTTTTTCTCCTAAAAATCTAAAACTAATGAAATTATTTTAAAGGAATTAGTGTTAAAATCACAGCACAGTCTCACCATATTTGACATTAAACGTTTCGACATAAACAGTTTTAAACTTTGAAACAAAATTATGCAGATGCGTGGTCGAAGATGACTGCAGTTACTAAACATAAAATAACTTTAACAAACTCTTCTCCAAAACTAATCATCAGAAACTGATCAAACTTGACAGAAAGAGCCATAACATGAAGGGTTTCACATTCTGTAGAAATGAGGCATGGCTGCTTTCAAAGATGTGGCGGTGATTACTAAAAATAGATAACAACATTATAAAAAGCGCTCAGTAGGATTTGACCAAGTTTGACAGGAAACCTTTGGGCATAAAGCCCTATCGAAAATGGACATATATGAATGAAGATAGAAACAAATTTAGAAACCTTGAATAGGTTATTTTCGTAACACATGCAATCAACATCATCGAAAAAATGTATACAGAAAACATCCTAATGACTCCAGTTTCTTGGGCAACTGGTTTTCATTTTGATTTTAGATATATGTTAGTTAAGTGAGAGATATCATGTCCTCTTAAGTCTCTTTTTATGACAGTATACAGAGCGCTTCTCAGCATATATATATACAGTGTTGGTGATCTCAAGATTACATAGCTCGAACGAAATGAAAATTGCAAACATCTCTTTTATTTCATCAGATACCGCGTCTACATTTGATTGAATCTTGAATATTAGCCTTATAGATGATGATAATGAAATTTCTAACTAATATAATTTCTTTTACTGGGACGTTTGTGTGATAATTGTTGAAATTATAGTTTTCATTCTCCATTTCGCACTAGTAATAGCTACTCATCTCTAAAGACACTTCTGTCATCTCAAGATGTAAACAAACATTTTGCTGCCTAGCATTAAAAAAAGCGTCTTTCATGCTTTAAACGTTTACTAACGATGGTAACAGAGTGCTGGTTCTGTGTATTAAGTAAATGCGCACAATTGCGGTATAGTTTAAACTGCTTCAAGAAAATGCAAATTTTAAGCATCATGACAGAAAACATAAACACACAGTCCAGCCTGTATTTCACAGTTTGCATGGAGATTTGACCCACACTTTGTAGTGTTAGCCCTAATCACTTCCGATGTAACTCTTTCGTCCTGCCGAAATGTTTACGCGTGTATTTTTCCAACTTTTCTCTGTAATTTTCACTTCATCGATTTCCCTCTCCAAACAAAAGGTTTCAAAAGGTTACTGACTGAGATTCTAGGTGCAAAGCGAACGCTTTCATCGGTTATCATATGTACTAGGTCCAAGTGGAGCCTGAAGTCAGATATTTGTCTAGTTTATGAAAATTGGATTCCTTTTACTTTTCAACCGCTCACGTTCAGTGTATTCAATATTTGTGAGCATACATATATGGAAAAATCCATACATCATAAATATTCAAAAGGTGAAAAGAAGCAAAAAGGTCATATGATTTTTGTGACCTGCTTCATCAGATGGAAATGGCATCGATTTACAGTGAAGAAAAGTAATTTTTCGGTAAATACTGTACGAATTACCTGGCATATTACTCAACCATGTCCTTGCGACCGTTGAATTTCGAAAATCAATTTCATAGTATACATGTATCTAATTATCGATATGAAATTGCCCAAATAAATAATTTAGGCTATTTTTATTTCAAAGTTACTACTAAATTAAGATGGGGGAATGATTATGCTTTTTTAGAAAAATCCAAGTAAATTATTGCAAAGCTTAACTTTTTTATGCATATAACTTACCATGAAACAATTCCACGTCATAATTTTGCGTAATTGCTCTTCTCTTTCTGTTCATTTTCACTGTAGAATACTGAATTATAGCTAATGAAACATGAATATAATTACAGTGATCCAGGAAACATTTCGAAAGTAGTGTAGAAATTATCAGAGCGAAACATTTAACCAAGTACAGAATCGGAGGATTAATCGCCTTAAATTGTTAGGCTTTAAAACGCGAATCATCTTGCCTTCACCGTCGTTGTAGCTAACAGAAAAAGAGACGGATTCATACCATTTGCTATTTTCTGAGACTTTTATTTGTATTTGAGAAGGATCCTGTGTTAAACGTACATTATGTTTAGATGGAATTTCCAAAACATATTGTTATATAAAGAATTCTACACATTTGCAATTAAACCCAAACAGCTGAAGATTCGATCCGATGTTTAAATCTCTACATTGCATTGTTATATATATATATGCTGTTTTCTCTGTAAAGCAACCCCAATTTACACTTTTGTTTTAACATGAAAATTCAAAAGACGTTTCTACATTTGTAATGTTTATTATAAATAGATATGCAGTTTCAAAGTCCGTAGTAGGTTTTGAAATCTGTGTGTCTCATCTTTTGGCTCATTCTCATCTTTAAAACTACATAGAGAAGAAATCTTCAGAACAGGTCATGCTGTATAGAAATACAGATTTTACAAAATTTCAGGAATCTTTAAATTGGTCACAACATTATATTTTTCATGGTCTTGTTCCTTATAATTCCAGTAAAGAAATGATCCGATGACAAATATATTTATGTTAGATCGAACGGCTCGTATCTCTCTAAAATGTTTTTAAACTTTAGCGCTTTCTCTAACTCTAGTTAATACAATTATCTACCAATTTTTTGAAGATACAACATCAACAACAGCAACAAGAACAACACAATAATAATAATAATAATGTCAACAACCCTCTTCATTGCATGCACAAAGCCTTTCGAACATCACACCTGAGGTCGTTTTGAATTTTATATTTCCCAGGATATTGTTTGAATGAAAATTGAATGACTTAGATTGGAGACTTGGTTTACCTTTCGGTGTGATTTACAGATAAAGCAACCAATATTTTTATTGCGTAATATATTTGATGGGAACGCCATCTGGTGAAAACTTAAAACAGTCACTTCTCTCTCATCACGGATAACTAACATGATACATATTTACGTTAAATGACAAGTTGAACAGTAACCGTCTTCCCTGTTTATAAAAATGGATAAACCCAGAAATCAGGCACATTGCAGCCCAAACCTTGGCAGAAAATCGGATAATTTCTGGAAGATAATTAAAGTTTGGTGCAAAGGTAGACGATCGATTTTTCTTCACCGGAGCTCCGGATTCAATTGTCATTACCGCCGCGATGACAGTCTCTCACTCTCCTAATCACGGCCAAGGGTTGCAGATTTGCTACTAACGATTTGTGCTGTCTGATGAAATGAACGCTACCGGCTCTTTTAGATCCCCGGCTACCTTTGGTATATGGAGTGACGTCATTCAGGTGCAAAACATATAAAAAGGGACTTATCTTAATAATCACTATACTTTTTTTTCTCGACTTGACTCGCTATATTCGTAGGAATAAATTGAAGACAATGATTTTTCTTCAGAGGAACAGCACATTTGTATTGATCGATAGTTTCGTGAGGAATGTTTTTCGCTAAGTGATTGCCGCTGAGACTACAAATACGGAGCACACCTTTGTCAATATTAATTAGATGAGGCAGCTCAAGCCTTTTTTTTGTACGTGATTTTATCAGGAACGGGAATAGAGCACTTACTAGAAACTGTACAGAAATAGTTGGGAGGACACTGACATAAAAAAACAACTGTTTGATATGACAGAAGAGCAGGACATCATATATTTATCCTTGATGTGATTTATATTCTGGACTTCATCTGATATAGTTATCCTCGATCTTTGAACACAAACGATATGGAAGGGAAACTATGGTCTCCCATAGACGTGGGGAGATCTTGGGAGACTACTTTGTCAAATGTCACTCATGGAGGAAAACTTATCAAAATTGGTAAGAGATACATATGGTTCGCCTATTTTTTTTTAAATCGTTCATGTTTTTTGTTTTTTAAATCGATAAATTACTTGCTGCTTTTTTTCTTTGTCCTTAGTAACTTCTCTTAGTTTTTTCCCCACATTATTTCTTAACTTCCGTTTTGATCAAAGATCGGTTGTTATTTTTGTTTAAATAATTTTCGGTATTGATTGAAAAATACGTATTGTCCTGCTAATACAATTTTAATATTGTGGCAAAATATGTATAGAAACCATACACTTAAAGGTGCAATGCTATTTTTAGATATTTTAACAAACTTTAAATAATAAATAATACAGAAACATGACATTATTCTTGAAATTTGAAACGTAAAAAATAAAATGATATAAATTTGAAGAAATTAATTTAAACGAACTGTTTTTAAACTGCATTCGGTTGATCTAAATGGGTCTATTTCAGTATAATATTTACTAGCGTAGGACATTTAAAACGTGTATTATCGTTACATTATTTATGATACAGGTAAAAATTCTGAATTTGGTTTCTCCATACAAAATATGAAATGTCACGTTTTCAGGACAACATAAATGAATTTTTTCGTTTCAAATACCAAGCTAAAATTTAAGTCTGCACTAGAGGATGGGTAAAAGCAGTGATGATTCCATGTTATGCGTGCAACACACCAAAAGTGACAGGGTCACACTGTATTGATTCCATTGACAACGACTGAAGGTTAAGGGTACACATGCAGTGTAATTAAAGGTAGAAACTACTTGGTTTCTTATTTCCTGTTTACGTGTTTGACTTCAATATTTTATGCGAATTTAGAAATTAACGCAATACGTTCGTAATAAAAAGGTCACCAAAAGGTATACTCGCTAACTGACCTTGCCTTGATTACGTTGATAAAAACTGAAGATGAATGTTGCTCATGTAACTCCACTGTCGTAGGGTTTTAATTTTTCAGCACACGATAGGCTATACATGGCGGCCAGTATTAATGGTGGAGGAAGAACCCAGGAAAACCCCGGAAAGAACCACCGACCCACGCGAAGCTACTGGCAAGCTTTCTCACATACCCACATTGGCCGAATCCGAAACTAGAACCCACGCAGTCAGAGGTGAGATGGCAGTGATCCGTAACTTTAGACCACTCGGCCACTCGGGGCCCCAACTCCACTGTCAGTCTCTGCTCTAGTAGAATAGTATACGCCTCTCGAAAGTCTAGCTTTAGTGTTTAAAGTTTTGGAGAAAGATCATCATCATCATCTTTATTTCCTTCCATAGAAGATTACATGATATATGAATAAAAATCATCTGAATACAATCAGTAAATAAGTAAAATAAAAATAAAACAATAATAAATAAATAAATTAATTTTTTTAATATTAGATCCAAATTCTTACAGTATATCATTCAACAGAGTGTTCTTGAACTGCATAAGTTGCATGTTTCAGTACCTTGTTTGCAGAAGATAGCTGCACACTGCATGGTAAAGTATGCTGCATACAGGACGAATAGCTTGGAGTTTTCTTTGTCGATTACACCTGCTGGTAACCTTTTACCTAGAAGATTTCGTAGTTGCAGCTCATCTTCTGCATTAAATAACGTAATGTTCATCCCCGGCCCTCCCACATATATGAAATTTATTTTTAGATACATGACTTTTATTGTAGCATAACACATGTTCTAAAACAGTTTTGTGCGTAATATTTAGTTGAAAACACTAAATTAAACGGTATAACTCTGAACCTGTAGAGTTAAAAATGATGTCCATGTTTTAAATTTCATAATAAAATTAAAGTAAACTGTTTCTTCGCAAAGATAAGGAAAGGTATTTGGCAAAGATTCGGGCATACGTCAAAGATAAAGCTGGTCTAGCCAATATAGTTCTATACGCTGCATAATAGTTAATACATGTACAGAATATATCAGATCGCAAGCTACAAAATTCTGTGTTTAAAATAGCACAAGTATATAGAACAGTTCAATCTAATTTATTCAAGAAACACCATATAAATTACATCAGATGAAGTAGAAAGTCGTACAAGCAGCATTTCTCTTGGACATATTTTGTGTTTTAATGGTTTTTGTTATTAAACTAAAACACAAAAAGACGAAAAACAAAAAAAAAATAATAAAAGGTATTAAATATTTGGGTTTTTTAAATAAATTTATTGCATTTTAAATGCTGGATGGTTTTTGAATTGATTGCCATGTTTTTTAATGTAATGCAGCAAAACTTATTTGTTTAAACCTTCGAAAGAACGAGGAAACTGGTTGGTTTTATGTGTTTTTACGCGATTTTTCAGCACTTGATACACTATACATGGTGGCCAGTACATTTGGTGGAGGAATATTACGTGTTTAGGCTCGAATAAACAGTAACAATAAAAAGAGTGAAAACAACAAGCGTTGAAAAAATTATCAAATAATTTATTTCCCTGGAAAAATACTGTAAAATGAAAAATTAAGAACTTAAGGATTTAAGAATCAAATAAAAAAAATAAGCCAAGAATAACCAACGAATTAAATTTTTATTAGTCCTAATGAAATGTATTAAGGAATTCAAATTCAAGTCCCGACATAGAATCGAAGATGGAAGGCGATGACGTATAATGTAGCTATTATTGTGCTTTTGTGTCTACAGTCCATTGCTGTTCACAAACAATAATCCGGTGTTTGAATTTCCCAATAAAATTTAATGAAATGTCTTTGTCCAAGAATTCTGTATGAGCACTTGCGTATTTCCAGGAAAAAGAATTGATTCTTTTGAATCCAAATAATTCGCATAAACATTAAAATGTTAACTCCAAAATGACACAACAAAAGAAATACCTTTAAATTCCCAGTGTTTAGAAGCCAACTGACTCTATATCTCTATAAACAAAGATTATACAGTAACTTGAAACGCAAAACAGATTCTCGGATGAGGGTCAACTTTCCAGAACCTTAGAGAAGTATTTACGTACAAAAGCACGTCGTCCCAGTATATCCTTGATAAAAACCAATCATTTTACTCCGAGAATAAAAAAGCCTAAAAAGTTATTTACTTCTCTTAACTGATTTCTAAATCAAGGTTGGTAACTAGGTCAGCTTTAGGTGTTTACAACTGAAACGTCATGGTCAACCTATTTTCTGAAAAATATCGAGTTCCTAGTAAACAAAACTAAATTATTTTGACATGTAATAACATTATAAATAAAAAGATTTTAAAACTTACAAACAATTAAATTAAATCAAATATACTTAACAGGAAGAACCTGGGAAAATCCCGGGGAGAACCAGCGATCCGCAGGAAGCTACTGAGAAGCTTTCTCACATACCCACATTGGCCGAGCCCGAGACTCGAACCCTCGAGCATAAAAATGAGAAGTCTGTGATCTATAAAGGTTAGCGCCTTTGACCACTCGGCCATCCAGGGTCTTAGACCATTCAGTCACCCGAGGGTTTATTGTTTGTTATTATTAGGGTTTCCGAGTAAACTTTCGTAATTCTTGTTCTTTTTCAAAAACACAATGACCGCTAATGATACCTCCCCCCAACTAAAGCAAACTAATATCAGGTGTTATTCAAAAGTGTTTTATTTTTTCTTCATTTTGTGTTCAACTTTATTTGGCAGCCTTGTCAATTGTAAAGCAATTGCTTTGAAATGGTTATAATCATATGGTTTTAATTATAGGTGAAACACTAATGGGCATACAATAAAAGTAAGGCTTATTTCCGTGTACAAAAACATTAGGAACCATACAGAACAGTTACACGCCATATAACAATGAAAAGTACACATGTGACATATCCATAAAAATACATAGGTGCCATATTCATAAGAGTATAAGAGTACATTCACGACATATTCATGAGCGTACATACACGACATATTCATAAGCATACATACACGGCATATTCATAAGCGTACATACACGAATTATTCACAAGAGTACATACACGACATATTCATAAGCGTACACACGCGACATATTTATAAGAGTACATACACGACATATTTATTAGAGTAGATTCATTTCATGACATTCATAAAAGTGCAAAAATGACAGTCATAAGAGTACATACATGACATCAAAGTACATACATGACATTTTCTTAAGAGTACTTACAAGACATTAATAAGAGTACATACGTTACATGACATTTTCACTAGAGTATCTACATGACCTAATCATTAGAGTACATAAATGACCTTTTCATAATAGTACATACGTGACTTTTATTTAATAAAAGTACATACATGACACATAACAGTACACGCGTATTCATAAGAGTACATACATTACATGACATTCATAACATTACATAATTACGCATTCATAAGAGTACGTACATGCTATATTCATATAAGTACATATATGACATATAATGAGATATATGATATATTCAGAAGAGTATATACATGACATGTTCATAACTGTAATGACATTCATAAGAGTACATACATGATATATGAATAAGAACACATCCATGATATATTCATAAGAGTACATATATGGCATATAATAAGATATATCACATGTACATAAGAGTACATACATACCATATTCATAAAAGTAAATCAATTAGAACCAATACATGGTTAATCAGAAACTTACCAAAGAGATCGTTAATGGAGACATTAAACTGAGATGTGGACAAAATGTCACGAATTAGATACAAGTACATGAAAACATCACATTCTAGCATATCATTATATACAGAACATATACGTGTAAAAAAAACATTGATTAGAACAGGAAAAAGAAACAAAGTAAAAACAAACAAAAGACGCATCTATAACAAGATAACCGGGTGGGATTTCGGATTTACAACATAACACTTTTGATGGTAATACAAATACAATGTTTAACAACGAACGACGTGAATGAGCAATTAATTATGATTAATATGTTCGTGTATAAGCTTAAAACGCAAGGACATGGAATGAAATACGAATAAATGGCCTTACACAGTATAATCACAAGGGGTGAATAATTCACAGTGATTTCACAACGAAAAGATTGATGTATTTTACTCAAATAGTAAAGAAATGTGGCATTTTACTCGCATAGTAAAATGTATTCACTCAAATAGTGAAGTTATGTAAACAAAAAGGGACAGATATATAAATTATCTATACAGTCCACAAAACACACTGGGTTTTACAAACACCCAAAATTAGCCCACGGCTAAAAGATTACAGGTATGGAGTTACACTCCGCCACCGGCACACTCGGCTACCAGTCACACTGGTCAATCAAGCCGTCAGTGTTCCAGGTTGGTGAATCAAGCAGTCAGCGCCCACCAGCCTAGGTCAGCAACGCCCGATCACCTGCTACTCGACCAGCAACACTGTTTATTCAGCTCTATGGCTGCAATGGTTCAGCATCGCATCTGCTATGGTCGACTTCTAGGGTCGACTCCGATCACTCCGATAACTGATCGCTCGGGTCAGCTCTACAGCTGATCACTCTGGTCACCTGAAAATACATCTTACACCGTGTACTATACATGACACGGTCATATACGATAAAACGTAATGACGTTTTATACGGTAAGTTATACAGATTACATTATCGGCACAATAATTACAAAACTATGAACAGGTTCAGAAGTAAACCTAACCATGCTCGACAGGAATCCACGGTACTAAACGTTTCTTAAAAATGCAGCTTTATATTGCTAATATAAATCGCTTGCTAAGTCATACACAAGAATAGAAAATATTTGCATTATATTACGTAAACCGAAGCTACATAGCATACATACAAAAATAAACGAGGTAATACAATAGTTATAACTTGTACACAATAAATGAATATTTCACATACCTCTACAGATGAAGATGTGCAAATCCTTAAAGTTTTATTTGTGAGGTCCCTCTCAGACTTGTATCACAGAGGAAACCCATAGTGTCTGAAGTTTAAGGTTTTTATGTGCGTCTGTTTTTCCCCGATATGTCTTTTATTGTATCAGTTGGATTTTATTAAATTTTGTTCTAGGGTTGGTACACCTCCCTAACTGGTGTTTAGATACTCTTGGACCTTGGCTGGTCTTTAAAGTGATGTTTACAGAAGTGGTCCGTGCCAGGGATCAGTGTTGTCCGGTGTTTGCGATGTGTTTTGTGCTATATTGTTTCGTATGTTAACCACTGTATTTTGTACGGACTGGCTGGTATAAATTTTTTGAGTTGTTATTTAATTAAGCAAGATTTAAGTTTTGTAGGAACAGTTCAGTGTTAAGTAAAAGAGATGGAAGTAAATGTAATTGTTTGGTGCAAAAGATGAATAAGGAAACTTTTGGACGCACGAGTTCAAATTATGGTCGCTTAGTTATAAATTATTCTAGTCTGGCAATTGGTAGCAAATCTGGTGAAGTCATTTGGTAACTCTAGTAATTAGTATAAATGAGTAAGCCGAATATAAATTCAGGAATCTTTACAAATTAACAAGTTACTTTCTGTTGAGACTATTAGATAGATCTTAAACAAGTCTAATAATCAATAAATGTAATACATAAGCACTGGAATTGCTTAGCGCACGAGTTCAAATTAGGGTCGCTTAGTTAAAGCACGGGCAGCGGACACGCTATGCTTCATGGAGCTAGTGAGCACTAGTCATGCTAGTTCACGTGCTGTGGATTTATTGTCAATATAGCTGATTAAGTATATGTAGGTATTAGCTCAGAAAATTATATTTATGACGATTGATAGCAAATCTGGTGAAATCATTTGGTAAATCTAGAGTACCTCTAACAAATGAGCAAGACAAATGTAAGTTCAGGAGTGAAGTTACAAATTACCCAGTTACTTTCTGTTTGAAATCATCTGGTAAATCTGAAATGAGTCTAATAATTAATGAATGTAAATACATACAAGCATAACATTTTGTGTGGTGTTTGTATGTTTGCAAATAGTTTTAGAAGCGTTACAGTAGAATATAGAGAATAGGTAAGAGTTAAGGAAGCTGTTAAACATGTCTCTTCATTCATTCCTTAGAAGTAGGAATGTCCTTTCCTGATGTAGACTATCTGTTCATGCGGAATGTTCATTCATCAATATCCTTTTTCCTTCCAAGTTGTATACTTTGGTATACATTCTATTGTATTGTTACCTTGGTCTCGAGTTCTATGCCTCGACTTGTATACAGTTTTGTTACAGACACCTTTATATGTATTTCATTGAGAATATGAAACTTAATCCGTTTTCCTTATTCCGTTTCCGTTTCAATACTGTAATTTATAATAAAATTCCATCCTCCTTCATTCCACGTCGACAGCATTCCTCCTACTCGATTGAAATAGGGGCTATCCGTCTCGGCGAAAACCTGAGGATTTTCTCTTGTAGTATTCCGTTTTATATTTTTATTTCCCCTTGTATCCATTGTCTGAATTATAGTCGGGGCCCCGAGTGGCCGAGTGGTCTAAAGCGCTCTCCGTTACGGATCACTGCCATCTCACCTCTGTCTGCGTGGGTTCGAGTCTCGGATTCGGCTAATGTGGGTATGTGAGAAAGCTTGCCAGTAGCTTCTCGTGGGTCGGTGGTTCTTTCCGAGGTTTTCCCGGTTTCTTCCTCCACCATTAATACTGGCCGCCATGTATAGCCTATCGTGTGCTGAAAAATGGCGTTAAACCCTACAACACCACTGAATCATAGTCCACATTAATTCCGGGTCATACAAGTATTTAAGTGGACCACTCACTGATAAGACGTTCCATAATGTGAAGATTTAATCTTACGGTGAGGCATTTATACACAGACGAAGTCGTCATACATTGTCTGCGCTGGAAGCATTCGTTTTTTCCCCATTGAAAGCGCTTCGCACGTGCGGCATAGGATGAACCAAACTCACTGTTCGAAATATTGTACAATTCTACATAAATCACCCTCGGGTATCGTTGTACACACACACAAAAAAAAACGAAACCCGAGCACATGTATTTAATAAATAAAAGGATTTATACAATTCCTTGACAGCATCTAACATCTCAAAAAAAGGCAAAACAGGCATGTTAGGTATTGCTATGTCTTAATTATTATATTCCTTTATAATATTATACCGAATATAAATAAATTGGTATTAAGCTTCAGAAGTAGTATTGAAAAAGAACAATAACAATTATAACATATAAATGAAAGTCAGGTAATTTTTTTATAGAAAAAAGAAAAACAAACCCACAAACTTCTCAGAATATTTATTGTGAAAACAACGAACAAAAATCTGTAAATTTGCAGCAATTTGAAATAAACGAGATTCACTACGTAGAGAGCACATGTCACTGTGGTAGTCACGTGACACCGCTCTGTACTTCTTAAAAATTGTTTTCTCCACCATGCTGCGATACCGACAAGTTTCTGTTCGTTCTCAGAATAATCATGTTGAGAATTAAGTGTGCATTATATTTATTTACAAACATTAAGTGACTTCTATATAATATGTCCAAATTCTATGTACAACAACTTTAGAAATTTGTTTACTGTCGATATCACCTGACTATAAAAGCTCTGATGTCATTGTCATGTAGGTTGCGAGATTTGTATAGTCATGTGACTTGGAATGCAAATGGCCAGATCAGATTTCAGCAACGATGTATTTACGTCTGTCAGCCGATTAAATACGTAACGAATGCTATGATCGCAATTTCTGAGAAAATAAATCATATTCCTATCGATTTCATGCAGGTGTATCTCGATGAAAAGTTATTCAAGTTTGCTGGGCCGGCTAGTAAGCGGTTATCCCATGCCGACACCAAATGGTGTCAGCGAATTCCAACTTTTCTATAGGGAATGGACTCGGACCCTACACCCCAACATTAATGTCCAAATTTCAAAAACAGGGTGACATGGGTCAGAGGAAACTCGGACTGTCTGCCGTTATGCACGGTGCCGATGTGAAGTACCAACAAATCACTGCAATTGGTGGTGGGTGGGATGGTATTTTCCAAATTACTATTATGGGAATACTGTCAACGTTTTTGTGAAGAAGGTCGTCGAATAACCATAAGGAACACCACACGTGTACTAGTTACCGACCTATGATATTGCCCTGCCAGTTTGTAATCTGCTTACCAGAGAATATTGCTTATTTAGAAATAATTCCATATCAATTTATTCCTGCAAGATTTACTTCCCTTGCATATTGTTCTATCATTCTGTTCTTTTTAAGGTCTCACTGGACAGTTTATCTGGTGAATTTTCATCCGACAATGACCTATTGCAGAAGAAGGAGAATACTTATACACTGAAGATACAAATAAAACAAAACTAATGATTTTTGTAGAAAGCATGCATGTGAGTTTTGACTGCGGCAATCAGGTGAATTCCATATACAACTGGTGGCTTTGATACTGAACCAATACTGCCACCAACCCATCCTTTTTTACATTCAGTTTTGACAGCAAAGATCTATTTTGAATATTGTCCTCTGACAAGGCAGCTAAAATAATCAGTATGTGCCTTATGCATGAATGAAGTTCACTAGTACTATAACAAATTAGCATGCTTTTCATCACCCTCCAACCACCTCGATTTTTAGATATTTACCTCTGTAGCAGACATACGAAAATACGTAAAGCCAAGTCAGCTGTTCATTTGCAGCCCAAGTTACATATTTGATCTCCAGTGCTAGTCTAACTGTGACAGGCAGTCACCAAACATGCCAACCCATTTTCAAGCCTAACTCCAAGTAAATCTAAACCACATTACAGATGTAGCTTCTGTGTGAATTTATAAATACATGTACTCGGCTTATGATAATTAGGTTTATGCCTTCTACCTTAAAAATTAGGGAGGTGTCAAAATACGAAATTTTCCAGTGAGACCTAAGAACTAATTGCTGTAAATATTTTCTTTCTAATACTGTGCAAAAAAGTTCTTTGTAGCGAACATTGCAAAAAACAACTTCATCGTTTTCCTTTCAGAAGCAAAATCAGATGTACTGATGTTACGTTGTTATCTGTGGTCAGAAATTTCTTGTACCTATTTATGGTTCTAGTATGTATGTATGTATGTATGTATGTATGTATGTATGTATGTATGTATGTATGTGTGTGTAGTATAGTACAATATAGTATAGTGTAGTGTAGTATAGTATAGTATAGTATACTATAGTATAGTATAGTATAGTATTGTATAGTGTAGTGTGGTGTGGTGTGGTTTGGTGTATTGCATTGTAGTGTAGTCTAGTCTAGTACAGTACAGTGCAGTACAGTATAGTGTAGTGTAGTGTAGTGTAGTGTAGTATAGTATGATATATGATTGATATGCCACGAGATATATGCGTTATTCATTAACAGGAAACGAGGCTTACTGTGTTCCCTGTAAGTGAAAAATTTATGCAACGAATGGTATATCAAAGATATAGCCTACATACTATAAATATATATTTTTCTCTCATTTAAATCACATGCAAATACACATACTTGCGTTTCCAACAGAGTTAAGATTGACCACATGAAACTATATGACATTGAGCGAATTCTTTTCATTCTTGCGCAGGGTGTCCACTACAAAATATAGTTCTTTATCTATTGCAGCTATTTACAAGCATCTTGGCACATTTATAAGGTGCTTTGTTCTTTTTTGAGGTTCTGTTTTCATTTTTTTTTTTGGATTAAATAAATAAGAGACACTTATGCTTTAAACATGAAAGATTATTCAAATGAAGTGATTAGAGCATTATAAACGCGGCATGGTTAGCTTCTTGAACACCGACCGTGCAGCCATTCAATCATTGGCGAGTATATTGAAACAAGTGGGGCATATGGACTAAGTGAGATGACGAACCAACAAGAGGTAATTCAAACATTGAAATTTACTTACATTTGATATGTCATTATTATGCTGTAATTAACATTGCTACCGTCCATGCTATTGTTTGCATACTCCATCTCTCTCTTTCGCCTTTCTGTTGGTCGGTATGTCCGTACATTTTGCCATTTTATATTGGTCCAGAGATACCGTCGAATGGCGCAGGTGAAAATCCGCTACGCTAGTTTATTACGACTATGATCCAGAGAGAGAGAGAGAGAGAGAGAGAGAGAGAGAGAGAGAGAGAGAGAGATAACTATACCATGTTTAATTCATGTAGAATACGAGATTTATTAATATATTTTTCAGGTTATTTTCTTTTCTCAATAACGATTAATTGGAAATTCCTCTTTGACCTCAAGAGTATAGAAGTAATAGCCTACTGTTGAAACCATGTTTATATTTGTGTATTCTTGCGCCTTTGGCGGATACCAATTTGATATACCAACGGGATTGGTGTATCAAATTGTTTTATACCAACATTATAAAGCCATATTATTTTTAATGTATGCGGTATGCGACTTTGACCAATGAAAACTTTATTATCTCTACTTTTAAATGGACGAAACAGCTTGTTAAACTCATCCACAGACAAACATGAACGTACATTGTTTGTTTACAAAGTAGTTCATAATTATAGGTTACTGCATTTGTATGGGAAAATAGGAACGAGTTTTTCGGAATGAATACTGCACGAACTTGTGAGTGCAATATATCCTTCCGACAAAACGAGGTCGTATTTTCCCATACAAATGCAGTAACCTTTTTATTATATGCTCATTTTTTTATTCAACCTAAGATTTAATTATGTAAACAAAATACACTACAAGAAACAACGTAAATGAATGAATGCCGTATTCCAAACTAAATACACAAGCGCAGATTTGACATTACAAAATGACGTCATTATTAATGCGCACATAACTCCGCCCAGATAAATTTGAACTTAGTCGCGCGGTCGACATAACTTTCGAAAGAAAATTGCGTGTCTAGTTAAAATTGAAATTTGCAGTCATATTGTGAATGACTGGGCATTGCAACGACTTTTCCATTTGATCTGGAGTGAATATATTTTGGTGTTTTGTTTCGATTCGACGAAAGTTTGTGATTTTCGACTGGATTCATCTGTGCAAATTATACATGAAATACATCGGATTGAAGTGGCGCGGGAGAAGCGTGTTTACGTCTGCAAATGTGTTTTTGTTTCTGTCACTGAATGTTTGAAATCATAACGTGGGGAAAATATGAAGTCTTTCAATTGCAATTTTCAAAAAGACGCTATGGAATTTAATGTGTATTTCATTTTGAGTGCAGTAAGGAGGATACAATTGCACTTATCATCGAAATTACAGCACACTTTCGAAATGTGTAATCCAGATTGAAAACCTATGACATGACTCATGTAATTCCGATTTGCAGAATTAAGAAAAAACATTTTGAGGAAATTCAGGATGTAAAACTGTAAGTATATTTTATTTTGCCATTCTTATCACCAGCTAAAGAAAACAGTATATGCCTTGTTATTTGTAAGGACCTAATCCGTCATTTATACAAGGTAGCTAGCCTAAATCCGTAACATTGTATCAACGCAAAATGTCAAGACAGCTGGGGTTTTTTGCAGACCACGAAACATGTTTTAGTTCATTCAGAAACAAATAAACAACCACAACGTAAAGAGCCTCTTACGCGAGTGTACATGATTTGTTTACAAATCAAAAGTGCTGGCGTCTGAGTCCATTGTTTATTTACAAAACAAAGTAGTTCCTTTATTCACGTGAATGCTATATGTGTATTGTCGCGCGCGTTCAGTATCGGGGAATATTGAACGATTCTGTTAATGTAAAGTTAACGGGAAAAAAAATGAGCATATAATAATACACTATACTATTTTTAGACACACGTATACTTCAGTATGAAGCCTTTAGTATAGAAAATACTGCACGGTTGTCACAACGTGAAGTTAAAGGAGAAAGAAAATGACTATATAATTAACATAGGTACATAATGGACTTACTGTCTCTGTCGAGTTTATCGGATACAGACTAGCACGATCACAGGGGCTCGTTACAAAGAAAATGAAGGGATGGGGGGGGGGGGGTCTAATCTGTAATTATTACAGGTTAGAACCCCCATCCCTTGATTTTCTTTGTAACGAGCCCCTGTGAGCACGATGATCTTCGTTCGTGTAAAATAGTGAAAAATAAATTATTAGTTAATGCCAGAACAGAAAAGAGAATGGTGTAATAGCATTACCATGACGCATTGCTCTGACGTTGAGGTCCTTGCTTTACATTTTTCCCGACTTGACCATTGAAATAAATTGTTTCATTAAGTATTGCTATGTCATGTCTTGTAGCGACAGTGACAACACCTGTAGTCTGTAATACACCCGGACGAATGGGCGAACTCAGCTAGTTCCTTATGTATACATATGTGACCGTTGCTCTGATTGGATAGATGCAAATAAGTTATAATTTGTGACGTCACAATGTTCACGCATACGTCATATGTATCGAGCTCTAAATAGTTAAGGAACGACCTAGCAAAAGGCAAAAACATTTCAACACTGGTCTACATTCACAGGAAAGAAATGCATTTACTGTATTCCAATTTCAATAAAATGAGAAGAAGAAAAAATATTGTCATAACAATCTTTTTTAAATGAGAAAATTATTCCTCGTGTAAAAGAATACTCAAGGGGAGTAAATCTTGCAAGAGTTAATTTTTTAATATTTTTACATGAATATGGCTGACGGGCTGTAAATAGTCTTGTTCAGTCTGCGGAAACGATATATATATATCGTCTATAGCACATGAGTTAAAAGTGCACTGTGTCTGTTAGCATGCAGGCTTTTGACCAGTGGAAAACGTTTCAAAATACAGTATATCAGTCACAATTTCCGTTATCATATTCTTTGTTATTCTGCACAACCTTGTCCAATTGATTCGATATTATCATGGTGAAGTGTCTTGATTTGGCATTGTGGTCACTGACATATATATTGAAATTTTTATTTACTTCGGTTTTATAGTTTAAAAAATGTCTTAAACATTTAGAAACAAATAGCCCAGTGTAACTACTTGACATTGTAAATAACTCTTTTATTCCTGGAAGACAGGCGATGGTCTCGCAATTATTACAACTACGTTGCACGGAACACCTTTCAATTAAGCCATACCAAAGAGCCTAGTGTTTGAGAAATATATTACTTCTTATTATGTGGGATTTTCACACTTTATAATAACAAATCTCAACCACTTTCAGATAAATGTAGTGTGAACAACAGCATTTTGAAAATACATGATTGCGTATCGAGTTAGCGCGCAGGATGCATTGTCACACTGCAGGATAGGATCTGTCGAATTTGATTGACCAATCACAAATTAATATGACTTCGTATATACTGAGGTTATATATAAGCTAACAAGATTTAAAAGATTCACGAGAAAGTACAAACTCGAAGATACCTTGCGAAGATCCGATTTAAAGGAAAACAAATGGTTTACAACACCTGATAAACGTGCGGTGACGTCAGAAAAGTTAATACTTTTTTCATTTGCTTGAGGCTGTCACGCACAACATGTCAGTATTCATGTACACATCAAGTAATTTATTTTTATACGCCAGCTCTTATGCATAGTGTACCAGATTTTGAGGCTATTTCCCTCCGTCCGTCCACTGACATGTTAGTATCCGCGATAATCTGAGTTCTACTCGCGTGCCTTTAGCAAACGTCGAAGCTGGATTCCTGGTAATTACGAACAGTTCCATATTAAACCTGATGTACAATCAATACATACTAATGAAAGTTTGCTTTGAAAAAGAAAGAACAAGGTGGAGGGGTAAAAAGTACTTTGAAATGGATACTGCATTAGGAGGAAGCCATGTGTTTTCGAAATATATCTCATTTCTCATTTCTTACTAAAAGGAAGTTAGTGTTGGTAAGAAACTTATAAAAATGTAAAATTGATAAAAAAGTTAGTGTTGGTAAGAAACTTATAAAAATGTAAAATTGATAAAAAATATTTTAGAGGAACTCATGAAAGACGAGTTCACAATGATGCTAATGAAAAACGTTGGAATATTTAAGCTTTTCAAGATAGGTTTGTTTTCTCCAAAGTCACTTGAAAGGTTGAAACAAAAGTGGTACTTTCTTCTATAATTTATAATTATAGCAGTTTTACATAGAACTATTTTAAATTCTTGATTTAAAGAAAGGAATGCCGTGCTTTTTTACAAGGGATATATCAGTTTGTTTGATATATATATTCCATTTTTATGCTTACAAAATTATTGAATATAACACAGTTTCTAGAGCCCACAATTTACCTTTGAACCGCGCGTTATGATATGAGTGGACGTAAAATAAAATAGTCATTGTAATAAGTACAACAGTTGGTCGTCTCAAGATAGTTTTCTTTGCATAAATAATTTATGTCAGAAAAACATGACATTATAACGATAGACCGTCTTTAAGGCCAATTTTATATCGTATTTAGCTAATACAGAATTTGTTTGATGCAAGTGTTTGCATAACGTTTTACAACAAAGACTTTCTGGATTAAGAAACAGACTCAACTGGCATGATTTAATCCATTCCTGTTTGAAATGGCATATTTGCACGAACATCAATCATATCACGCTGCAAATCTTGTAGAAATTATATTTTTTTAAAAATCATATGATTCAGTGCATGTAAACTATATGCTATACCACGTTGAATGCGGTAAATATTTTATTTGCTAACATAATGCCCATAGATTGGTTTGTTTAGGGACTATATTTGAGTTCAACGCAAATTCCAGTTGCCCGTACAATGTGGGTGTTTTAAATATTGTTTTTTTTTAAAATAAGAAAAACTCTTTTATATTAGCTTTCCAATTGATGCCGGCTAACAGCGAAATTGTCTTCTTTATCAATTTACTTTAGAAGCAGTTTTGAACCTAGTTAAGCCGAGATATCATTCATAACATCATCACTTCACTTGTGTCCCATGTGTATCACACACACACACACACACACACACGAATGCATTTAAGCACTTGGTTAAAATCTGAAATTGTATAGACTACAATTTCTTAACGCTTGTAAAAGTAATTATACACATGACACAGAAAATTTACCTGACAGTTAAATTGCTGCTATGCTGGTAATTGGGTATATAAACTAGGATGGTAAATAGCCTTTATCTTTAAGCCAGCATAGTTTCTGTTTTTTATCATGCATTGCTTTCACACTTTATAAAGATAAACATTAGCGTTTTGGGAAGTAGGTTTGATCATTTCTTCACACCTTTCAATAAAATTTGATCACAAATGTACGCTATTATGCAAACTGTGATGCCGTCAAATCCGTTCTAAACAGTCAGCTTTGGAAAGCGTTAAATCGTCAAATCTTTTGCCGGTTAATATAGGAGTACAAGGTCATGAAGACATTAGGCAATTAAAATTGTCAGTTTCTTTTAAACGTACTCATGAAAGATACTTTGAAGATAAATCTGTCTGAAAGTTATCACTCGTTTCTATGAAAGATACTTTGTAGATAAATCTGTCATAAAGTTATCACTCGTTTCTATGAAAGATACTTTGTAGATAAATCTGTCTTAAAGTTAACACTCGTTTCTATGAAAGATACTTTGTGGATTGTTGTAGTTGTTGTGGGGTTTAACGCCACTTTTCAGCACAAGATAGGCTATACATGGCGGCCACTATTAATGGTGGAGGAAGAACCCGGAAAACCCCCGGAAAGAACCACCGACCCACGAGAAGCTACTGGCAAGCTTTCTCACATAACCACATTAGCCGAATCCGAGATCGAACCGACGCAGGCAGAGGTGAGATGGCAGTGATCCGTAACGGTGAGCGTTTAGACCACTCGGCCACTCGGGGCCCCTTACTTTGTAGATAAATCTGTCTTAACTTATCACTCGTTTCTATGAAAGATACTTTGTAGATAAAACTGTGTTTAAGTTATCACTCGTTTCTATGAAAGATACTTTGTAGATAAATCTGTCTTAAAGTTATCACTCGTTTCTATGAAAGATACTTTGTAGATAAATCTGTCTTAAAGTTTTCACTCGTTTCTATGAAAGATACTTTGTAGATAAATCTGTCTTAAAGTTATCACTCGTTTCTATGAAAGACACTTTGTAGGTAAATCTGTCTTAAACTTATCACTCGTTTCTCTCGCTTTAATTTTACCTCTCGTCAATTATTAATAACTTAAGCAACCGCTTCTTAAAGACAGAAATTGTATTTTGTCACTAAATCAATCAGAAATCTGGTAACATTCAAAGGTAGAGATTGATAGTTTATGACATTAAACACGGGTCAAAAGGCTAGCAGAATGTATCATATACATCGGTGTGGAAAGGGTGGGTGGGATTTCCCATACCAGTTCAAATGATTAATTATTTTGATCTTATTAATAAATAGAACCAATAGTTATAAACAAGATGGAACACTGGCAGAGAATACAGTTTGGTTTACAAGAAGTACGTTGTTGTAAACAACAATTTGTTGCTAATATTGCAGCAAAATCATTCTCGATGTTAAAAGTTTTGCAAACGTCAGTGCTCTGATGCTGAATAGATTTTTCCCACATGTCTGACAACTATGTTACACATACAAAGAAATCAGTCAAACTTTAAAATGTGACGCAAATCTCAGTTGTGTCAATAGAAGATGCGTCATATGGCATACAAAAAGTTTTAAAGAAAGTTCAGTGTAATTTATTAAAGCTATAGAAGTGTGGGGGAAATGAAAACACCTTTGTCCAATAAATTAGCCACAACCACCACTGTTGATATTATTGGACGGTGTCTGGGCATGACATCACATATTCATTAAATCCCTCAATTTAGGCAGACAAGTGTGTCCGCAACACGTCTGTGTACATTTAAGACACTGTATTTATCGCGCCTCATGAGCTGCTGTCGGTTAAAGGGCTCTTTGAGTGATATGTACAGATTATTTCCGGATGAAATCCTATGTTTCACAACTTCTAAATTCATGTGAAATAACACAATCCTACCTCCTGTAGCCATTTCTAAGTTCACGGCTACATACTGCTTTTCCATCAGATGTATCAGCCATCCCGATGCTGCTTCGGCTCATTTGCAAACTTACGGGGCTTTGGTCATCTGGCTCGACTTCAGCGTCCCTGATTTTGTCAGGGACAATGTACACGTCCCTGTACTATCCATTGCTATTAACGTCACAAAATATAGCTCTTATCACCGTGCAATTCCACCTCTGTGAGAAGAATTGTACAGATGGTAAATGACACGCATGACAGAAGTTGTGCTCGCCTCTAGTGTTTCTTCTTTTTTAATGCTGCTAACAAAATAGTATATGCACATAAGGAAATATTAGATTGCGCTAGACGATAGTCAAAGAGTGTGAGGGGTGCAAGAACATTTGAAACTACGACAAGATAGACTTTGGTTTACAGTTACATCACACTTTTTTCCATCCTGTTTTAATATTTGCATTCTGTAGCAAAAAGTAAAGCTGTAACTATTGATTAAGACAATGCTTCTCACTTTAAACAGAGGAAACTTCCTTAGTTCATTCGGCCCTGGAGATTTTTGTCGTTTTCGCCTGAAATGCGAGTAGGAAATACATTTGGGGGGCTATTTCTGAATACATCGTAATACGTCGGCTTTCAACAGATTTTCCATTAGAATAATGTCTAGTTGTATTAGAAACATCGTTTTCCACTGGTTAATTTGCTTGCGCATGAGCAGAAAGATAAAATTTTGAGTTTTTTTTTTGTTGCTGCTTAATGGACCCATCATTTTCGTATGGAGACCACTCTTTATTCCAAATGCCCACCTTATCCTAGTTTTTGCAAAGGATCACTTGTCTGAGTGCAGTTCAGACCGGTCTAAAATTTCAGACACAAAATCGCATTCCGACCACGAGCGAAGTTTGGGTGGAAAAAAAAAGGTCCAAAAATTAGGTTTTTCCCTCTGTATTTTGTAGTGCACCTAGAACTTACATATTATTTGGTATCATTGTAGAGCTATATCTGTCTGCTTTTTTGTAATACCACCCAATTTGGTGTATCTCAAATGACCTTGATGCTGCAGAGCTCGGAAATAGGGAACAGCCTCATCACGCCTTCAGGCGGGATTGGGGCCGAATGAGTTAATGTTTACCGAATAAATGATTATAGTAAACGTAATTTCTCAAATATTGAATGTTTGCAACAAGCACCATTATAAAGCGTCAAAGCTCTCTATCTTTTTTCAGCTAGACTAGGGGTGGAATGTAGGTTTATTTCAAGAGGTAATCATACTAATCATAATAATGTGTTAAGATGATTAGGAAGCTGTTTCTCAAAACAGTATGGTATCTTGAAAAGCACATACTCATTGTAAAGTTAGTAAACTAATCAGTGCGGTATTTTGAAAAGCACACGCCCACTGTAAATTTGACAAACTAATCAGTACGGTGTTTTGAAAAGCACCCACCCACTGTAAAGTTGACAAACCATTCAGTACAGTGTTTTGATAAGCACCCACCCACTGTAAAGTTGACAAACCAATCAGTACGGTGTTTTGAAAAGCCCCCCCCCCCCACTGTACAGTTGACAAACCAGTCGGTACGGTGTTTTGAAAAGCACACCCTCACTATACAGTTGACAAACCAGTCAGTACAGTGTTTTGAAAAGCACACCCATGGCAAAGTTGGCAGTCGGACAGTCATTATATATTGACTCAAAAACCCACATTCTAATTAGAAAGCATAGGCGTGCTTCTAATGTGCGTGGTTCGCATGTGTTTAGATAAATACATTATGGTTATTTCTCCATTAACTGACTTTAATATTTAGCAGATGAGTCTACTTCAAGACATTCACCGCTCGCATTCTTTCCAATCAGATCAATTTCCTGTCCGTTTGTTCAACAACTGAGTCGTATAGTCTAGCATCAGTTTGGATTACATATATTATTGTTAAGTCTTCATTTTCTTTTCCCATATGCATGAAAACAGGATATAATCAAAGTTTATGATAGAGAAATGTCGCATTCTGTCATACGATTTGCCTTTAGTACGTCACAGATATTATATATTTTATTTGTTAAGGTGCTCTTGTTCAAGTTTAATTTGTGTGTAATTTTCATAGCCTGCATTAAAGGGTAGTGCATCATCTTAAGTACAGTTCAAGCGAGCCAGTTAAGTACATTTTTTTTACGTTTTCATCAATAAATATTTATTCAAACTGAAAATAAAAACTTCCAATATAACAACAAGAATGCCTAGTTATTTGGGGAAGGAAAATGGACTCTGAATTTTGATAGAAGGATAATTTTTAGAAACAACATCTAACGTAGCAGACGGTTCTGTACAATTCAACGCCAGTTTTGCAAGACCCTGGATAAACCTGGTACTCTGTTCTGTTATACTTTGACTAGTTGAGCCCTAAATATATGAAAATAAGAATAAAGAATAGGGCGTGCTGCGTTTACAGCTAAATCATGTACATTTTCATTTATTACGTATCTTAATCTCTGTAGTTTAATTGATAGAGTGTCATATTCAAAGGGTCCCGGGTTCGATATGTGTATGTTTCCCAGTAAAGTCACACATAGTCATTCATGTTAAATATGCATGAATGAGTGTGCGACGATACCAGATTATGTGCATGGTGTTGTATTTTTATTTATTTTTTATTTTTTTAATTAACAACCATTTACAAAAACGGAGGACCACATGGCAGATGCGTCAGTCATGACCAAATGTGTTATCCTCGTTAAAGAAAGTTTCTTCTTCTTCTTCTTCTTCTTCTTCTTATTATTATTATTATTAGTATACCCACCTAGGCCAGTCCAGAGATGGCTGCCTCGGCGTGTCCTTGGGAAAGCTACTTGACTTTGCTTCTATTTCTTGACCTGGTATATGTTAAATATGTTACAATCAACACAAGTACTCGTGGGATGATGTCTTGGATTCTCCGCTTGTAACTGTTAAGCAATAAACATTTTAAAACGCATTTCAGTCTCAAATAATAGCGCACATTTCGATTAATAATTTCACTGTTTATGATCTGTGAGTCATCTAATCACTGTTTGATCTTCCGGCTCTTTTTCCGCCCATCAGCCTATTTTCAGTAAAATTAGATACATACATTGATAGATATGTTTATTAGCAAAATGTTGCCATATCAAGACAGTTGTACAATTATGACGTATTACGTTTCAGTCATTTCGTGACTTCTTTTTATTCTGTCTAATCGCTTTTGGTAGATGTCTGAATATATACGGGTTATACATAAGATTTTCCTTGAGTATTTATTTACCGCTGCATTCCGGCGATGCACCATTTGGTGCGATTGCCTCGAAATAATCCATGACGTACAAGCGTATTGTTTTGGAGCGTGTAGGTTAGGTTGAAGTCTTGAGGGGGGTGAGGCCGAAGTAATTTTAAGGTGAAGTTAAAATCTGATTGCAAAAATAAGATTGCGGAGTTGCGAATGTATATTTCAAAATAAAACTAAACTCTGGCTTTAGACCACATGACGCAAATTTTTGCATTTAATTATCTTTTTTTTGTTGTTAAATTATGTAGCTTGTATGCTTAATATTCTATTATATTTATTTTGAAAAAGACATTTCCATATAAGCCCTGTTTCATTTTGATTAACCTGATAACGATAACAAGAGAATAATTTACGGTTTGCGCTTTTTCACATTTAAATTAACGTTCTATTTGAAATTATCATCGCGTGTAACAACTGTAGGAATTAAAATAAAAATTGTAATACATCTCAATCATCATTTTGTCATACTGCAAACTAGCTGTTGCATTTGCATCCAGAATCATCATCGAATGTACTTGGATGCAACTGTGTGCCACATACAGAACATAACTGTCCGTTTGATTGACGAATTGCCCCAGCCGAGGTAACCAGGTTTCATTATTAACACAACATATTCTGAAAAATATTTAATTTTGAAAATTATACGACTTTATCAAACAGCCCTTTACTGTTTATGGTTAATATGTTCGCATAATCCACATGAAATATGGTATAGGTATAACATTTTGAATTTTACATAGTTTATAGTGAAAACTATTTAGGTGTCAGACAGTTAAGGAACTACACTGTTGCATAGCTGGGCGGTCGCAACACGGGTGTGTTTCCTTAATATTTGACACCTAATCTGACCTAGGATTGTTGTGTCTCATAGAACTGGGAATAAACCACGATTGACTGATAGCAAATAGTACATAGGTAGATAAGTAATAATCAGGGGTTATTCAATCAGAGCAAGACAATGGTTATCCTTCACCCTGAGAAAAAAAGAAGTATAAAAAACAAAACCAGCCCCCCCTAAAAAACAAACAAACAAACAAACAAAAAAAGCAAACAACAAAAACAAAACAACAACAAGCAAACAAAGAAGTATAAAAATATAAATGCTTACTTTGGTCTCTCTTATAAAATCAGTATGTCGTCTTCATTATTTATTATGAAATTCTTCACCTTCAAAATCTTTATTTTGTACTAATATGTTATTTTTAACTGTCTGTAAAATGTTTGTGCTGAGCATTTGCCATGCTTGTTGACTTTTCAAAGGTTTTGTTCTTTTTCAGAAAGTAGTTCAACTCATGTCAATGGGGGCATTGGAAGAGCAACACCAGTGAATCTGGCCAAAACGTCGCCTGCAGACATAAAAGTGGAGGAATTGACGCCTGTGAATGCATCGAACAGTAAATCAGCCTCACCTTCTACAGACAGTGGACACCCAGAAAGAAAAAGGCGAGCTAGTGAAGACAGCATGGAGGTAAATAGATCAATACTTTGTTCTCCTCTTTATTATTTTTATGAATGGAGAACAAATTGATTTTCCAAGAGATAAACAGATTTCAAAATGTTATTTATTAATATTCTTCTTCTTCTTCTTCTTCTTCTTCTTATTATTATTGTTATCATTAGTAGTATTAGTAGTAGTAGTAGATTTTGGAAGAATAAATGATAATAGTGCTACTACTGCTACTTTTCTGTGTTTCTTTGTTTTTACAATCATCAAAAGTAGTTAGCACAATGTCAAAAGCAAGCAAATATGCAAAAAACATTGCACAATACGCTGAATTTTCATTTAGACCCTCATTCACCTCAACGTAAACATTTCGAAAGATATTCCTAATTGTGCTTTCATGTGAATTGCCTGATGATAGCCTTTTTCTCATATTTCTAACTGTGTTCTTTATGTGTCTTGCCTGATGTAAACCTTTTCTCATATCCTTAATTGTGCCTTTATGTGTCTTGCCTGATGTAAACCTTTTCTCATATTCCTAATTGTGCCTTTATGTGTCTTGCCTGATGTAAACCTTTTCTCATATCCCTAATTGTGCCTTTATGTGTCTTGCCTGATGTAAACCTTTTCTCATATCCCTAATTGTGCCTTTATGTGTCTTGCCTGATGTAAACCTTTTCTCATATTCCTAATTGTGTCCTTATGTGTTTTGCCTGATGTAAACCTTTTCTCATATCCATAATTGTGCCTTTATGTGTCTTGCCTGATGTAAACCTTTCTCATATCCCTAATTGTGCCCTTTATGTGTCTTGCCTGATGTAAACCTTTTGTCATATCCCTAATTGTGCCTTTATGTGTCTTGCCTGATGTAAACCTTTTCTCATATTCCTAATTGTGCCCTTATGTGTTTTGCCTAATGTAAACCTTTTCTCATATCCCTAATTGTACCTTTATGTGTCTTGCCTGATGTAAACCTTTCTCATATCCCTAATTGTGCCTTTTATGTGTCTTGCCTGATGTAAACCTTTTGTCATATCCCTAATTGTGCCTTTATGTGTCTTGCCTGATGTAAACCTTTCCTCATATTCCTAATTGTGCCTTTATGTGTCTTGCCTGACGTAAACCTTTTCTCATATTCCTAATTGTGCCTTTATATGTCTTGCCTGATTTCTCATATCCCTAATTGTGCCTTTATGTGTCTTGCCTGATGTAAACCTTTTCTCATATTCCTAATTGTGTCCTTATGTGTTTTGCCTGATGTAAATCTTTTCTGATATCCCTAATTGTGCCTTTATGTGTCTTGCCTGATGTAAACCTTTCTCATATCCCTAATTGTGCCCTTTATGTGTCTTGCCTGATGTAAACCTTTTCTCATATCCCTAATTGTACCTTTATGTGTCTTGTCTGATGTAAACCTTTTTTAATATTCTTAATTGTGTGCTCTATGTGTCTTGCCTGATGTAAACCTTTTCTCATATTCCTAATTGTGCCTTTATGTGTCTTGCCTGATGTAAACCTTTTTTAATATTCTTAATTGTGTGCTCTATGTGTCTTGCCTGATGTAAACCTTTTCTCATATTCCTAATTGTGCCTTTATGTGTCTTGCCTGATGTAAACCTTTTTTAATATTCTTAATTGTGTGCTCTATGTATCTTGCCTGATGTAAACCTATCATATTTCAAACTGTGCCCTTATGTGTTTTGCCTGATGTAAACCTTTTGTCATATTCCTAATTGTGGCCTTATGTGTTTGGCCGGATGTAAACCTTTTCTCATATTCCTAATTGTGCTCTTATGTGTTTTGCCTGATCAACTTCATTTTGAATAGCTCGGTCTGTTAACAGTCAATCAAATATCCTCACAAGAGAGGCTGCTTGAAACCCCTGCAACCATTAGAGATATTATTTGTTAAGTGGATTGCATATTACATGTAAATGTGTCTTTTGAAGGCTAAATCTTTCATATCAAATATTTTTGATGGTGTTATTGTCTTTGTTTTTGATCAATATTTGATGTCTACTGTAGCACTTGACCTCACAGTCATCCAGGACCCAAAATATTAATGTGTAAGCTTAAATGTACCTTTAATGAGGTTAGTCTTGTTTCTGAGAGCTATTTACTGTGATTTCTTGTCCTATTGACTTTAGCTTCTGCAAGATAACTTTACTAAATTGCTGGATTTAGACCCAATGTTGACATGTGCCTTCAGATTAATGAAACTTCTAGTAAGTTTATAGATTCCAGCATTCCACAGTATCATCGACAGGAGTTACTACCCTTGATCTTCCTTATTTGGTTTCAAAATCACAATTTATCAAACATTCAACCAGGCTTGGCAATCAGCTTTATTTTGATAGGGCTTTCAATGACTTTGGTTTAAAAAATTATAGCCTTCGATTTCCCATCAACCTAACTTTGCTTTCTGTTGCATAATTTTAAAGAGGCATTTCTTCCAAAGTTACCATGCAAGTGATATTGTAAAAACCTTGAATGAGGCAGACTTATCATTCTGTGTCATCTACTGAAAGAGTTATTGCCCATAATGTCCATCTTCTCCAGACTTTGGTTTTCTGACAAAAGTTCTTTTGGTTGGCAAGCAAGCTGTAGAGAGTGGGGTTAGCTCTGCTAACTTCAGTTCTTATTTTAATTATAGAATTTTACCCTGAATCTGTTTAAAGATATATCTCTAAAAGTAACATCTGCTTTTTAATACTTAAGGTGTGATGCATGAGAAATCCTAGTTACTGTCATCAGTTATTTAGTTAAATGCCTCTAGTCCTAAAGGGTGTACAGTTTCTCAGTTTTTGGATATGTTTTGATTTACAGTATAATAAAGGTGGTGGTGATGTTTTGTGTCTAATTGCACAGTAACATAGGAAGGTAATTTAGTGCCAAGGCAATTGGAGTAAAATTATTTGCTCAAAGTTACACCATTGTTACACCTTAGTACAGAGGTGGGCAAACTTTCCAATGCAAGTGCCGCATTCACAAATTTACACCTTGTCACGGGCCGCATAGTTCATTAAATAAAATAATTAATATTTGAAATAGCAAAAACAAAAGGTTTTTCTAAATAACATCTAATTAATTTTCAGTTGGTAATATGTTGTTAATATTTGAAAACTTAAACTTAAACTTCAAAATAAGCACATTTATTTGATAAACAGAGTAACATAAACAGAGACAGTGCGAATGATGACTTGTTCCTTGGCTGCATGAAAGCCCTTGGTGGGCCGCATGAAAGCCCTTGGTGGGCCATAGTTTGCCCACCTCTGCCTTAGTTGCTGACCCAGACAATTTCAGAGGTATGATTAAGACCAGTTACCTTTGCTCAAAGCTCAACCTCTTATGACATGCAGTTGAGTGTATTGGACCTACTCTACAGCCATAGGCTGGCTACAGCATAATCAAAGACTACCCTAATTTTTGTAATCAATTTTTAAACTAAACCTCTAACAAAAAGAATGACTTTTTTCATCATTACAATTGATTTTGCTTTTAATTCTTGTCATAGGAGACAACAAGATCAAGTGAAACTGGAACAAATGATGATTTGTCAGGTTTAAAAGATGAAGATGATGAGGATGACAATGATGATGAGGAAAAGATACCGCCTGGTCACCACTATGACCCAGAAAGATTGAAGGCATTTAATGTAAGTGCATGTTTCACCCATTCTCTTCTAAATTTTGTAATCTCTACCCTCTAACTTTTTTCCTCTTCAATATGGTAGAGGACTGGGGGTATTTTATGAAATTGCTTCATAAAGGATTTAATTAAAGCAAAGAAAATTTACTTATATGGAGATGCAAGACCATCAGGAATTGATTATTATAGTATGCAATTCAAACAGTTGCTTATTTTAAGCATATGATTCTCCAGCTTAAATTTTATTTCATTTCAGTTATTTTTTTTACTGTCCTAATATCAAATAAGACTAAAAGGCCAGCATTGATATAGTCCACACTGTAATGAAATTTTATTTAGCATCATGCTGCTTCAGATATGCTGGCAGGACATGCAGAATGTTTTGTATATTTAAAATACAGGTGATTTTAAAAGTAGAGTGCAATTTTCGTTTAATTTCTCAAATAATTTATCCCTGAGGGATCTTTTGCTACAAATTATACAGTCCATTATGGGTTATAATAAATTGAACAAATAACAATCTATAAAGGTTAAAAAGAAGCAATATTTGTTTAATCAAAATACCTCTGTTTGAAGAAGCAGGTTATGGCATTGTTGGACTTAGAATCCTAGTACGGTATTAAGGGACAGATAAGAAATCTGGCAAAGTTGCCAGCAAAGAACAGATCAAGATGGTGAAATTTTGGCAGACCTTATTTTTGTGAAAAATCTTATTTTGAGCAGAGATATCCAAGAGACAAAACCTAGAATTGTACATATTAACTACAAGAAAGTTTCCCATCTTGTTAAGCTAGCTATGCATATGCCCCTTCAGACAGCAGACTTTGAAAAGGGGTTTACAGCACAGAACAATATTCAATATAAGGAACTCAGAAACAACAGATTAATGCTTATAGAGGCATCATGGTTTAAGGAGTTCAATTTCAGTAGAATTCTAAAAGACTGGAACAGCAAGAAAGAGAGATGGTATGAAGTATATGGTAATTATTGAACTATAATTGTTCCCACCCCCCTATCTTTTTTTTTCCAACTGTTTCCCTTAATTTGGTGACGAGGTGAAGCTCTCTCTCCTTCCAATAAAACCCTGGCAGCATCTCTGAAGTGCTATACATAGTGTGGCTTGTTGATAATTTAGAGTAAAAGATAATGCTTACATTTAACAGTATTGATCATACTAAATGTAAGTTGTGCCTTGTATATTTGTATGTAATAATGTCAATACTGTGCAGTCTCTTTCTCTCTCATTCTCACTGTCATGCATTCAATACAGTTTGAATCCACATACATAACTACCTATGGTCATGTCTCCTTGGAGGTCAGTAACCATATAACTTTAAGCTTACTGCCTGATCCTTTTCACAGAGGCAAATTATACATGTGTCAGAAAACACAGATCAGGATATTTTCAAAATTTGGTAAGGAGTTTTGACCTAAAGGGAGGATTTTCATCAAACTGATTTGTACCATGCAAATGGACAAAGTATAGAACCACTGAACAAATTTAAATCTGTTTAATAGTAAAATATTCACATCTTCTCATCAGATCGGTCCTTTCACAATAACATGTTGCTTTTCATATTCTCCATGGATGTACCAACATATTTAGCATTTCTTTGGAGATCATTGCTGGATGATGTTGGTGACAGTCCTCATTACTTGTTTTCAACACTTGTAAGATCATTGCTTGATGTTGATGGTGGCAGTCCTTTTCACTTGATTTAAACACATTTGAGATTATTGCTGGATGATGTTGGTGGTAGTCCTCGTCACTGTTAATCTTAACACATGTGAGATTATTGCTGGATGATGTTGTGGCAGTCCTCATCACTTGATTAAACACATATGAGATCATTACTGGATGATGTTGGTGACAGTCCTCATTACTTGTTTTCAACACTTGTAAGATCATTGCTTGATGTTGATGGTGGCAGTCCTTTTCACTTGATTTAAACACATTTGAGATTTTTGCTGGATGATGTTGGTGGTAGTCCTCATCACTGTTGATCTTAACACATGTGAAATGATTGCTGGATGATGTTGTGGCAGTCCTCATCACTTGATCAAACACATATGAGATCATTACTGGATGATGTTGGTGGAAGTCCTCATCACTGTTGATCTTAACACATGTGAGATCGTTGCTGGATGATGTTGTGGCAGTCCTCATCAGTTGATTAAATACATATGAGATCATTACTGGATGATGTTGGTGGCAGTCCTCATCACTGTTGATCTTAACATATGTGAGATCATTGCTGGATGATGTTGTGGCAGACCTCATCACTTGATTAAACACATATGAGATCATTACTGGATGATGTTGGTGGAAGTCCTTATCACTGTTGATCTTAACACATGTGAGATCGTTGCTGGATGATGTTGTGGCAGTCCTCATCAGTTGATTAAATACATATGAGATCATTACTGGATGATGTTGGTGGCAGTCCTCATCACTGTTGATCTTAACATATGTGAGATCATTGCTGGATGATGTTGTGGCAGTCCTCATCACTTAATTAAACACATATGAGATCATTACTGGATGATGTTGGTGGAAGTCCTTATCAGTGTTGATCTTAACACATGTGAGATCATTGCTGGATGATGTTGTGGCAGTCCTCATCACTTGATTAAACACATATGAGATCATTACTGGATGATGTTGGTGACAGTCGTCATCACTGTTGATCTTAACATATGTGAGATCATTGCTGGATGATGTTGTGGTAGTCCTCATCACTTAATTAAACACATATGAAATCATTACTGGATGATGTTGGTGGAAGTCCTCATCACTGTTGATCTTAACACATGTGAGATGATGTACTATTACTGGCTCCTGGAGTTAGCCGAATTTTCCTCAGGATGGAAAATGCCCTTGCAATGTCCCTGTTGAAATGTGGCAATGCAGTACAACTCAAAAAGTTTAATTACCCAGTAGTTTCTGTGGGTAGATTCAGATTGCCTGTCAGAATTGCTTATGATTAGTACTGTCTGGGTGTAATGCTTTAATATCAATAAGATTCTCCACATCAAGCTCACCCTCATACAGTATACCATCACACCCTTTGTAACTTTAAGCCTAATTTGCAGTTACCATTGTTGTCATTATCATCATCATACAAAAACACGATAAAACTCCTGGTCACTGGTCATGTTCTGCAGGTTATTGCTCACGACATTCAGTTTATATATTATATTTGTGATATTTCTACACCCAGGAAAATTATTTTGACTTGATCTGAAAAATGATCTGCTGCTGGAAATGCAGTTGGCCATAGCGTTGGCAAATAGTACACCGACCTTTCTCAAACATGAATTTTAGTCATAGCATAGTTAAAGTCGTGGTTCATATGCTTTTATGAGATGGGGTTTATACATGATACATAATATAATTCTTTCCATTTTAACAAATTTTATAATCAGTTTTACAGGAAGAGCAGAATACATATTTATGTCTCTTTGAACTTGATTGCAACTACTGAAATTCTTGTATCCATCCATCACTGAATTTCATGTGATATTTCAGTGCTTGGAATTTGGTGTTTGGCACTGGGAGATAATCCTGTCCAAATTACTTTTGATCATACATAGTACAGACTCAATTCCATTGCGACAACTTTAAGCACTGAGGCAGGACAGACATTGCGAAGAGAATCAAAGTAATATTAATTGTTTGAAGCAGATTTAATGCTATTGTAACCCAACCATAATAAATTAACATCTTTAGGCCTTTTTTCATTACTTCTGCTTGCAAATATTATAATCCAACTCAGCAAACTTCAAGCAATGAAACCAGCTAACCCTGCCAACAGGATCAGAGGTTAAAATTAGCAACTACATTGTCTTACCCTGCTTAAGCCAATTCAGTCACATGATCACATGCAGTATTACTTAAATATACTACATTGGAACCAAGAAAAAAGTGGAAAACTATTTTTTTTAACCATTTGAAGTAAACTAACAAGAAACTTTTGATCATTAGGAGATGGTTCCAAAATCTCTCTCTCTCTCTCTCTTTTTCTCTCTCTCTCTCCAATATGGCTTTATAAACTCCAAAAATAATTTTCCCATGTTTCAGATGTTTGTTCGATTGTTTGTTGATGAAAATCTTGACCGTATGGTGCCTATTTCAAAACAACCTAAAGACAAGATTCAGGCTATCCTAGAAGCTTGTGATCGACAATTTCCAGAATTTCATGAACGCTCACGAAAAAGGATCCGAACATATCTCAAGTCCTGTCGGAGAATGAGAAGATCTAAAGAACAGAATGGATGGGAACCAGTAAGACAAATTCATGTACTTTAAACACTGAATTATCACTTCATCTTTATTATAGGCAAGACATAGGGGTCACTCATTCCAACAGTAGTGATATCAACATTGTTCAAGTTTTCAGTTAACATTTCTTTTTAGTATGATCATTAATACCTAACCTTTTGAGGGATTGCTTTCATACTTATACATTTTTTTGTAGGCACTGATCATTCATCTCTTTCCCCCCCAGCTCCATGTACCCCTCCAGCCATAATCATGTTTTAAAAAAAAATCTGGTTCAACATTGGATAATTTCATTTTCTGCATGGTCACAAATTCGAATTGGAATTATTATGCATTTTTCTTTTAACTACATGCATCCCAATTCTCACGTATGGTCGAGTTCATTTGAAAACCTTGGTTGAGTTTACAGCAAGATGTTATTTACTGGTTATATGACACATACCTTGTGAGTGATCTTAGCTGTTATACTTGGGACATGGAACCAGTAAACTCTGCCATTTCATTTCCATGCACCAGCATCTTCCCGTTAACCCTTAGGAAAGGTCATTTGAAAATTGGTCAAGTTTTCAGTTAAAGTTTACTATAAGTTCCATACCATGGGTTTAATATCAATCAAATCTTGGACCGTATAATTAGGAGTTCACCCTTTATTATCTGTATCTTTGCACCCATACTTGCCCTCTGACCCTCAGACATCTTGGTAAAGATTTTGTTTATAGTTTTTCTGTATCAAGATGGGGGCCCCAAGTGGCTGAGTGGTCTAAAGCGCTCACCGTTCTGGATCACTGCCATCTCAGCTCTGTCTGCGAGGGTTCAAGTCCAAGGCTTGGCTAGCGTGGGTACTTGGGAAAGCCTGCCAGTAGCTTCTCGTGGGTTGGTGGTTCTTCCCTGGGTTTTCCAGGGTTCTTCCTCCACCAGTTATACTGGCCGTCATGTATAGCCTATCTTGTGCTGAAAAATGGCGTTAAACCCTAGAACAACAACAACTGTATCAAGATGAGTCACAAGCCCTGTGAATGATATATTTTGTGCTTGGACTTTCAGATTATAGCCTTTTAATATTTATTTACATTTACTGTCCATCTGACCCTAAGGCACGGTCAGGGTCATTTTAAAGTGAAAACATGTTTGTATCAGATAGTGGAGCCAGAGAAACATAAAATTTAATGGAATTTGTGACCATGTTTTGATGCACATACCATACTTATTTTCTAAATTATGATTTCTTACATGCTTGGTGCTGTTACCTTTGAACATCCATGGCACATGTGACAACCAATATCCCAACATATTGTATATCACAGTTTATAGTACAGATACTTTATACATTTTGAATGACTTTTAAAAAGCATATTAATGTATAGTGGATCCTAATATTGTAGCAGTATTTACTAAATTATTTCCATGTGAATTTTACTAATTGCAAGAATGAATTTTTTCATTGTTTGTATGTCTCTCATTACATCATGTAGGTGTCATATGGTGTTACTTGTCTGCCCCACCCTGTCCCATCCTATCCATCTGTCTGATTAATTTTCAATGACCTAGTGACTGAAACCACATATAAGTTGCATGGCTTTGGATGAATAAGAATCAGGTCAAATTCAATTTACACAATTGTCTGGTAAAATTTGACCAAGTTAAACTTTATATTTTGCATAATTGCATATTGAAACAAAGCTTGCTTGAATTGTGCAAAGTTGTCAGATTTATACACAAAAATTTAACACCAAGTTTTCTGGATCATCCATGACATGAGACACTAAGATGTCAGGACTATCCATGATATTTGATGCCAAGTTGTCTGGATCATCCATGCCATTTGACACCAAGTTGTCTGGATCATCCATGCCATTGGACACCAAGTTGTCTGGATCATCCATGCCATTTGACACCAAGTTGTCTGGATCATCCATGCCATTTGACACCAAGTTGTCTGGATCATCCATGACATTTGACACCAAGTTGTCTGGATCATCCATGACATTTGACACCAAGTTGTCTTGATCATACATGACATATAACGTGAAGTTATCAGGATCATCCACAACATTTGACACCAAATTATCTGGATCATCCATGACATTCTACACCAAGTTGTTGGGAATCTTCCATGACATATGTTAGTATATTTTTGGGATCATCCATGACATTTGAAACCACGTTGTCTGGATTATCCATGACATGCCGGTATGACACCAAGTTGTGTGAATCATCCATGATGCTGGATACCAAGTCATCTGGATCATCAGTGACATTTGACACCACGGTGACTGGATCGTCCATGACAGTTGACACATTTCCAGTTTAATGAATGGTCTTGATTACTAAATGGCAAGTTCAGACCAAAATGAAATGAAAATGGATCTTTTCACGCAGATTTCTGATAAGCTTTTAAGTTCTTGTCTCAAAGGATGAAAATAGTATTTGATACCTTGAATAATTTGGCATAATACTTAAGATTAAGATGCAGCAACCTGCACATAATGCATCTCTTTTACCTTTCTGTAGAAAACTCTCTAGGTGTTTCTGTTTACAAATGCAAGTAATTGCCTCTTAATACATCTTAAAGAATCCACCTGGAAAAATCAATTTCTCTTGTGACAGTCATTTCTCCTGTGACAGTCATTATATTTTTCTGTCCACATTTTCAGCTACGGCCCACCCCTCCACATCTTACCTCTGCTGCAGCAGAGAGTTTACTTGCACAAGCATGTGAAAATGAGGGTCAAAATGCAAAACGAATGCGGATGGGCCTAGAACCACTAGCGGTAAGATTTATTGATTGATACATTTATTTATTTATTGCAGCTATATTCCCCATCATATGCTTCTTGATTGTAAGAAATAGCATAACTTCTACAGATTTTTCATTTACTGGCTGATGTCAAAACTTTCATAATTAAAGCTGCTTGTTATAGTAAGAACGTAGGTCAAAGGTCAATATCAGGAGGTCAACTGGTGAAATTTTCTAAGAGTTGGCTTCTTACACTGTTGAGCTTGTAGTTTTGAGATCTTATTTTTTTATATAGGTTTATCTATTACATGAACCAGAAACATTGTTAGTGATCTGAAAGTAAAAGAAGGTGAGGGATAACAGGCTGAAAATATCTGTTTCATACAGTCTCCAGATAGTTCAAAATAAAAGCGTTTTTAATATTAGCTTAAAGCATAGAAGTATCTTTACATTTTGCACTTATAAGGTGACATATAGGAGTTCTAAAGTCAGTTAATTTAAGAATTTTATAGATGGTAATGTCTCCTTTCTGTAAGAATAGATCAGCATCAGACATTGTAAAGAAATTCAGGTAGCAATAATCACTTGTAGTGAGTGATAGTACAATAGTTTTAAGGTCACATAGGTAGCAATAAGCACCTGAGATAAGTGAAAGTTCAAATAATTTCATTGTCACACAGGTAGCAATAATTACTTGTGATAAGTGATAATACAAATAGTTTGTCACACAGGTAGCAATTAGCACTTGTAATGAGTGATAGTATGAATAGTTTCAAGGTCACACAGGTAGCAATAAGCACATGAGATGAGTGATAGTACAAATAGTTCATAGTCACACAGGTGACAATAAGCATGTGTAATAAGTGATAGTGTAAATATTTTCAGGTCACACATTTAACAATAAGCACTTGATATGAGTGATAGTACAAATAGTTTCAAGGTCACATAGGTAGCAGTAAGCACTTGAGATGAGTGGTAGTACAAATAGTTTCAAGGTCACAGGTAGCAGTAAGCACTTGAGATGAGTGGTAGTACAAATAGTTTCAAGGTCACACAGGTAGCGGTAAGCACTTGAGATGAGTGATAGTACAAATAGTTTCACTGACACAGGTAACTGTAATCACTTGCAATGCATGATAGTACAAATCATTTCATGTTCACACAGGTTTATCATGTCTTTAAAGTTCATGCATCTCATTTCTCAAGTTGTTGTTTTTTCCCCTTAGTAAGTACATTTGTGTGCCAGACATAAGAATGATTGAATGGGGTCAAAGTCGGTTATAAAGCTCTGAATCTGCTCCCATGCACAGATAGATTGACACAAAATTAATTGTAATGGGATGGATGAATTTCATCAATTTACTTGATAGTTGAGGATGAGATAATTCAAAAGCAATAATGGTGACATTCATGGATGTTACTTAAAGTTTATTTTATTTATTTCCATTTCAGGCAAGCGCCATGAATACAATGAATCCACTTTCTGTTGTGCCAACAACTTCCCAGCCTCAGAAGCCTACTATAGCCCCATCACCCCCACCCTCCTCCCAGCCTGCACCTACTCAACAGACCCAGAACAGTAGTGCCCCTAGCATTGACCGACACACACCAGCCAGCACAGACTTCCTACGTCACCAGGCCCCACCTCCAGCCTTCAGACCACCTCCTGAGTTCCATGCACCATTCTTCCCAAATGGCAATGGTTTGTTCCGTCCAGGGTTTCCTCCAGGTTATCAGCATCCAGCACATCATCATCCTCCGGTTTTGCAGCACAGCCCAATACAACCAGCTACAGTTCAGAATGGTAAGAATTATTAAAATACGTGGAATTCTCTTTGACTATGGGGGAAATTTATTGGAATCAGTCTTTAGCAAACTCAGATTGAACAAACTTCATGATATATAACCTGAGTAAACATTCTTATACAAAATTCAGTTTAGAAAACCAGTCTCAGTAGTCCCTAGCAGTTTCAGTTTCTGACCAAATGTTTTTAACCAAATATAAGGCAACATGAGACAATTGTTTCCTTATAGAAAGGGAAGAAAAGTTAAAGCAAAAGCTATTTTAATTTTCAAATGTTTGAAAAAAAAGAATTATAATTCAGCAAAATCTGTCTGTTGCATATTTTATAATGCAGCCAATATCCTTCAAAAGACTTGGAAGCTATATAGCAGACAACACCATATTTTGTCTTGTATATCAGTCCTGTGTCTTATATATCAGTCTTGTGTCTTGTATATTAATCTTGTGTCTTGTATATTAATCTTGTGTCTTGTATATCAGTCTTGCATCTTATATAACAGTTTGTGTCTTGTATATCAGTCTTGTATATGAGTCTTGTCTTATATATCAGTCTTGTGTCTTGTATATTAATCTTGTGTCTTGTATATTAATCTTGTGTCTTGTATATCAGTCTTGCATCTTATATATCAGTTTGTGTCTTGTATATCAGTCTTGTGTCTTGTATATCAGTCTTATATATCACTCTTATGCATGAAGTGAGTCTCTCTGTTTTTGATGGTTTGCTGTGTAATGTTGCAAATACTATGGTCATCTTTAGATACACTTGTTGAAAACTCTTCTTGATTCTGCAACTTTTTCTAGAGCTATCATCCATTTTTACTGCTGGATGTAGTGCATGTTGTGAAGAGAGCTTGATTTGCAGTTTTTGGTGGACTGTTGTGAAATTTGAAAAGTATCAGTCATTATTTGAATATGATTTTATAGATACATCATTCTGTTCCTATGAGTTTTCTTAGAGTTATCCCCCTTTTTGACTTGCATCTTTCATGGATTGCTGTGAAATTTAATTCACATAATGGCCATTATCTGATAATGTTCATACTGACAAACAAATTGAACTCTCATAACTTTGTAAGAGTTGTGGCCCTTGTTTTTACTTACAGATTTGTGTCTAACATGACATAATATTGAAAGTGCAACTGGTCTTATAGTTTTCAATTTAGTCGTTATAAAACTCAGTACATAATGTGTTCATCATCAGACAATTCATATGTTACCAATCATTGTAGTGCCACAGTCAGTTTGAGTTATTTCCCAGTTTGATTTGAGATGCAGCTGGATGCATTGCATAACAGAATCCTTTAAATAAAACCCATCTTGCAGTTACAGATGGATTTCTGTTATAGGTGCTATATATTATGGATATTATCTAAAAACTCTTTTCCTGTGATTTGTGTAAATTTTGCAATGAAAGTCAGGGTGAAACCACTACTTGGTTAAGAAACACATGGCTGTTGTCCATGAAAGTCAGGGTGAAACCACTGCTTGGTTAAGAAACACATGGCTGTTGTCTGTGAAAGTCTGGGTGAAACCACTGCTTAGATGAGAAGCATATGGCTGCTGACCACTGAAGACATGTGACCATTGGTTACATGGCATTTACATAGGAAATTTGCCTGGAAAAAATTAGAATGGCCATTGTGACCAGTTAACTGATGAACTAAGGTGACCATTAGGACATGTTTGAATTAATTGTACATATTTACCAATCATTATGCTTTCATAATCTTGTAAAGAGTTATTGCTCTTGTCAACTTGCAGGCAACTAGCTTTACAGTTGTTCCAATGAAGACTTTGTTATAGACTCCAATGCTTCTATTTGTAGTGTGGGATGGGCTGGAGGTCTTCAGGTTATTTCAGTAATATGGTACCATGTTTACATTTGCAAATATTTTTACTATGTATTTAGTTTACATTTACATAACTGGTCAATGAATATGCATTTGGCTCTCATTACCTGTTCCAGTGAAATGATTCCCACATCTTTGCTTAAGAGGATTGTTTACTAGGATTTTTCCATTAGTTCTTTTGTGTCTGTAATGCTCACATCAGGTGTGAAATCACTGGAAAAAGCCAAAGTTGAGACTTGGTTATAGACAACATTACCTGACACTATACATCAGGTTAATTTACTGATAATGCTAATGCAGATTTCTCAAAACTGCGGTATTGACCTTGAAACAACATGTTTGTTAATAGATATTTCATAAATGACACATACATTTTAAGAAACACTGTTTCAAGACTGTAAGTTTCATAGTAATTGTGGATCTTTCTAAAACATTCCATGCACATTTTTGTGGAAGTTGATCTAGTTTCATAATCAATATTTTATAGTGTGGATTCGTATGTAACACGGAAACCATACTGTGACAATCCTAAGAATGTTTTTACTCAAATGGTCAACTATATTAAACAAAGACATGTCTTTTAAACTGAATCCTGTCCTAATAAGAGGTAAAAGACAGATAAAGTGTAGATTGGGGGAGGGGGAATTTGAGTTTCTAATTGATGGATTATATTCAGTTATATTAGTTATTGTCAACTGTGTACATGTTTGGAATGTTGGATTAAATGGTTTTGTTTTCATTATTTTCAACTGAGAACATGTTTAAACATGCAAGTTGGAAATGCTGTTTGTTATACTTCTACGGCATCTCTCTCATGTTAGATGCAAGCAGAAACGGCTGTTTGTTATAATTGTGCAGCATTTCTTCAGTGTTATGTATAAGTAGGATTGGCTATTTGTTATACTTGTATTTCATTTCTCCAGTGTTAAATACAAGTAGGAATGGCTATAGTTGTGTTTGTATGGCCTCTTTCCAGTGTAAAGTGCAGGTTGGAGTATCTGGTGCAGATGACCTGAGTACAATTAAGTTATCAAGGTTCAGGGACAAAGACAGGTGTATTTCAAGTCAAACTGACTTGAGCAAAGTTATTTTATAAAGTTTCTTTATTGACCTGAGCATGGTTGCCATGGAACTTGAGCTTTGTTTGCCAAAAATGTTTCTTATACATATAGCCATGTCTATTTCGGGCCAGAATTACATTTGCATATTCTGGTGATAAATGTCTAACAGTGACATTTGTCTCTTCTAGAACTGACTTAAGCTGTCAGGTTGTCAAGTTTCTTACATATGGCAGTTTTATATCTGACTTAAGAAAAGTTATTGGACAAAGATTTGTATTTTAAGTCAAACTGACCTGAACGTTATTAGTGTGATGTAGTGTGATTTGAATTTTTAACACAGCTTTATCAATTTTTCAGTCATATCGCTACGATGTCTGCAGTGTGGCAGTTTATAGTGTTGTCTAGCACTGGGACATAATGCCGCAGACATGTTGCATGATGTCCCACCCAGTCACACTATCCTGACACCAGGCCCACCAGTCCTAATACTAACCTCTTAATGCTGAACGCCAAGCGAGGCAGCTGTTACTACCATTTTTGTAAGGCTCTGGTATGACTTGGCTGGGCTCGAACCCACGACCTCCTGCATCTGAGGCAGATGCTCTAACCACTATGCCACTGGAGTGGTGAACATTATTAGTTATATCAAAGTGTCCTGGACAAAGACAAGTGTATTATTTTCAGTTCAGTTCACTTGAGCATTGTTTGCTTATCAAGCATCCTGGACAAAGACAAGTGTATTTTCAGTTCATCTCACTTGAGCATTGTTAGTTTATCAAATGTCCTGGACAAAGACAGGTGTATTTTCAGTTCAGCTCACTTGAGCATTGTTAGTTTATCAAATGTCCTGGACAAAGACAGGTGTATTTTTGGTTCAGCTCACTTGAGCATTGTTAGATTATCATGTGTCCTGGACAAAGACAGGTGTATTTTTGGTTCAGCTCACTTGAGCATTGTTAGATTATCATGTGTCCTGGACAAAGACAGGTGTATTTTCGGTTCAGCTCACTTGAGCATTGTTAGTTTATCATGTGTCCTGGACAAAGACAGGTGTATTTTCTGTTCAGCTCACTTAAGCATTGTTAGCTTATCAAGTGTCCTGGACAAAGACAGGTGTATTTTTGGTTCAGCTTACTTGAGCATTGTTAGCTTATTAGGTGCCTTATTTAAAGACGTGTCTGTTTCTGGCTCCACTAACTCAGGCATTTTTAGGTTTTCATTTTTTATACACAGACATATTTTTTTCAGGCCCTACAGACTTGAGCATGAAAAAGAATTCCAGCAAAAATCAGCTCAGTACCAATGAAGTTGCAACCATCAAACAGCTGATAGCTGGTTACAGGGAATCAGCAGCCTTTTTGTACAGGTCTGCAGATGAACTGGAACAATTGCTTCTACAACAAAGTTGAGTGTCATGTGACCAGACAGCCATGTGACCAAAAGACATTTTCTTCACAGATTTACTGAATTCTACAAGAAATCCAAACATTTTGGGAAGTTCTGTGTTCTTAGTTTCGTGGACTTTGTAAGTTGAAGGAATATCATTGTATTGTATATGTAACAAATATACATTCATAAGTGACAACAATGCATGCACTTGAAAATGTACATCAGTTTTATATATTTTATGGAAAAATTACTTTGGAAATGAGCTATTGATTGAGTTAAAGTTTCAAGTCATACAAATGATTTTTAAACTTTTAGGAGGATGTCATTTTATTTTTTAAAATGTTTACCTCAGTGTGAAGTTGACATGACCTTGCAATCACTATCAGTAAAAAAGATTCCTGGCTGGTTAGACATGCCACTGAAAATGTCCTCTCAATGGTTAGACATACCATTCCTTACTTTTGTTCTTTTTTTAAAAATTGGACACTTGTTTAGTTATCAGGATTTTAAAAGACTTCTGGGAATCATCTGCCTACATTCCAGTCAATTGAAATTTATAATTTCATGTAACTTTTCTTTACTTTTTCATGTATATCTTCAGTTCACATGGAATCTCAAGTGTGTTGTGTTTTTAATTTGTGTAAATTTAATTTAAAAATTCCAATAAATGGCAGCATTTTCTGTAAGTTATTATTTGTAGAATGAATACATCATTTTCTTGTCTCTGATATCTTGGCAATTTTGGAGATAAACAAGTCTGGATGACATCATTAATCTAACCCAAGAAAGAAATAATGCTATTTTGCATTGGATCTTTTGGTCTTTTACACCTGACAGCCATCATAAATACCATATATGTGTACATCCAATAAATTCACACAGCATAAACTTATATCTGTGAATATCCATTAATTCACACAGCATAAAGTTATATCTGTGTACATCCAATAAATTCATACAGCATAAAGTTATGTCTGCTGTCACATGCTGCTCTTCACTGATTGCTGTATAGTGGTCTCTCACTATATGGTAACTTAGTATAATGCTGTCCCCATGAAAGACCCATATGGTCATGAATCCCATTGCATTATGTAATAATTAATCACTATGTACAGATGTGATGGTTATAGGGCAACTTCACGTATACTAAGACACATGACTCCCTTTAACAGTATTATAATGAGGTATTACATGTGAACATTATAAGGCAACTTCACATATAATATTGCATATGACTCCCATTTAGAATGTTATAATGTGGTATTACATGTAATCATTAAAAGGTAAACTTACATAGAGCATGACACACATGTATGACTCCCTTGAACAGTGTTATTGTAAGTGTTACATGTGATCATTATAAGGCAACCTCACATATAATATTGCATATGACTTCCATTTAGAGTGTTATAATTTGGTATTACATGTGATCATTAAAAGGTAAACTTACATATAGCATGACACACATTTATGACTCCCTTGAACATAAGTGTTACCTGTGATCATTATAAAGAAACCTCACATATAACATGACATACATCTTTACTCCCTTGAACAGTGTTACTATAAGCATTATATGTGATCATGATATGGTAAATTCACATATCACATGACACATTTTTGACTCCCTTGAACAGTGTTATTATAAGTGTTACCTGTGATCATTATAATAAGGCAACCTCACATATAACATTTCACATGACTTCCATGAAGAGTGTTGTAGAGAGTTATTACATGTGAACATTAAAAGGCAACCTCACATATAACATGGCACAGTGTTATTATAATTGTTACATGTGATCATTATAAGCCAACCTCACATATTAATGACACTCATATTTTACTCCATTGAACAGTTTGTTATAAGTGTTACATGTGATCATTATAAGATAACCTGACATATAAAATGACACACATTTTTGACTCACTTGAACACTGTTATTATAATTGTTTCATGTGATCATTATAAGGCCACCTCACATATAACATTGCACATGATTCCCTTGAGCAGTGTTGTAATGGGATATTACATGTGATCATTATAAGGCAACCTCACATATAACATAAAACACATTTATGATTCCCTTGAACAGTGTTATAAATGAGGTATTACATGTGATCATTATAAGCAACCGCACATATAGAATGGCACACATTTATGACTTTTTTGACCAGTTTTATTATAAAGTAGAAAGTAGTACATATGCTTATTGTAAGGCAACCTCACATTTAATACAACACAGTTATGGCTCCCTTAAACAGTGTTATAATGAATTATTACTGTACTTTTGAAGCATGCTCTGACATCTGGTTCAATACTATTCACATTGTGTGTGTGTTTGTGTTATTTATGAGTAAATAAGGCAGTTCAATGCTTATATGATCAGAAATATTGGGCCATCCAGGGCATACAGGTTCTTATTTATAATCAGATCAAATGTATGCCTTCCAATGATTATGATTTATTTTACAAAATAAGCTGCAGAATTTATAGTTTTAAAGTAATTTTCTTCTACTCTATTTAAAAAAATACATTTTATCATTTATCAGCAATAGTTCTTTTGAATGAAAATTGTCACATAATTTAGGTCATCATCAAATTTCATGTTTTGAGTCAAATATATCCATTAGCTTTATCTGTCTGTGTTGTACCCAGTATAAAGTGCCTCGCCTAAAACATATTATAAAATTATGGCTTCCTCTGTTAGAGTTATAGAGTAAAAATATATTTATAAAGGTAAGTGATGATAACACTTGTTTTAGTAATTCCTACCGGGTCTTGAGGAGACACACCATAGATTGGGAGATCAGATATATGCAGTGTTAAAAGAGAACTGTGACTTGAATATCTTTTCTTTTGGTAGAAGAACAAGTTATAAGTATTGAATTTGTCTCTCAAAATATCCCTCATTATAAAGCTCTCCATGGGAGCTATCGAGTATACAACCAGATAATGATGTATATGATACAGTACTCCCTTGTTATATTGCTCTCCATGGGAGTCATAGTGTATACTGTCTTATAATGAGACTGCCTTATAATGTAATATATAATAGAAATAACTTTTACTGTTATATAATGAAATGGGATCCATGACAATGTTTGCCTTATACTAGGAATTATGTTATAATGATGGGCTTTCTTGTAAGGGTATGCTGTAATATTTGTCACCATCTGATGATTCCATGCATCAAATTTCTTTAGTTCAAGATTAGTTCCTCAAGATTAAGGATCCTTGTCACCTGGTCTTATTAGCAGTCACACTGTTAGACTGGATCCTTGTCATGTGACATCATTGGCATTCACACTGGTAGACTGGATCCTTGTCACAAGACATCATTGGTAGTCACATAGGTAGACTGGATCCTTGTCACATGACATCATTGGCAGTCACATCAGTAGACTGGATCCTTGTCACATGTCATCATTTCTGTCTCATTGATAGACAGGATCATTGTCACATGACATCATTGGCAGTCACATTGGTAGACTACATCCTTGTCACATGACATTATTGGCAGTCACATTGGTAGACTGGATCTTTGTCACATGACATCATTGGCAGTCACATTGGTAGACTGGATCTTTGTCACATGACATATTATACGTATATAGCTTATTTAATGAATCTAATATCTAATGATCCTCAGTTTATATTAAAATGCAGTTTATTAAATGTCATCTTGCCACAGTACCATGCACATTGAAAATCAGCCTTTCCATTTGTATAGTGCAATCTGAGTTTGAATGAACTATTTCTCAATATTTTTGTGATAATGATGTAATTTATTTACCATACCTTCATGTCATTAAATATAGTTATAGTTTAGCTTTATTTGTATATACTTTGATGTAGAAAGTAAATTTTAACATTGTATTTATCATTGATTGAAAACTGTATATGTTAATATGTCAACAGCCCTTGGTGCCTACATATTTTTCCTACCTAAGAATCGCTTATTTGCAAAGGTGTAATGAAAGTGATTGGTCCTTGTTTGATGTATAGAAATTAGAAGGTAATCATATGTATATATTTATTAGTATATATTTACTAGTGATGTTATTGACATATGTCTTGAATTTTTGTATGTGGTTTAGAATAGTTATACGTAAGCACATCTATACCTAATCATGTTTCATTTTATACTGGAATCGATATATTTTACAACATTTACTCATTAAGACTGTGTACTACTATTTTTTCTCACCTGAAATCTGAAAGTGATTAATTATTGAATTTACCAGACAAAAATTGCAAGACTGGTTCCATTTTTTGGTAGCAAAAATGTTGGACAAAATAATATTATTCTTTAATTTGAATAACACAAATCTTCTTAACAATTTTACAGAGAATGCTAATTGTGTAGCATTCTACAGAATCATGGAGTCTTTGTGGTTAAGGCATTAGACATGTGGACACAAAGGTTCAGGTTCAGTGCCCAATATCAGATAAACGTTGGTAAACTTCACTGGTGTGTTGTTAGGACATGCATTTTATAGCCTTACCATTATAGAACCTTCTTTGTGTTGACGTACTGTAAACACCAAAACACTGATATACTCTACAACATGCTAGTCATTATGTATTGTTATAATCTAGTCGATGTATGTATCTCCAATGAAAACCACCCCCTAATTACTTAGTTTGTATATGCTGTATTCTATAGAATGAGAATAATTCAACTTGGGATTGGTGTAAACATTTTATTGGCATACTCAAATTGTCAGCTCTCTTTTTGGTGTATGCCAGCACTGCATGTGATGAAAACTAATTTCTTGCATTTGAAAGCTTCCTGTTATCCTATAAATGTACCGTTGTACATGTATGTTTTCATTAGCAGAAGATTTTTGTCCAATTTGATGATTTGGACATTGGGCAGTACATGTGTAGTTTTATACTAACAACAAATACAAATAATGAAGTTTTTAATACAGTCAATTTTCATAACAACCAGTCATTTTTGGTTTTGTGATGAGTCTGTTATTGCTAAGGTCATATCTTTAGTATAGTAGATTTACCTCCCTTGTCTTACGATTGTAAAAACAGGTCTGTGTAAATGAAAAGAATGGATGAGAAATCAAATTTTCAAGCATGTGATAGAGAAATCTACATCATATGTAATACACACTGTTTTGCAAGGAGTCATAGGTAGTAGCACATTACAACAAAAATACTTTGAGAGGAGGCTGTTGAAGAATACAGCCTGGAGCCATTAATTCATTGTTACAGTTGTATGTTTCTTCCCATCATTTTCATGTCAGAATATAAATGGAATAGTGGAAGAAGAACTGACTGTACAACAACAGTGAAGTAATTTATCTTTTGTGTGAATATATTACGCTAATCAGAAATTGCATACATTTGCTATGGATTATTAGAAAATACAAATGATGTAGCTGAAGTCTGAATAAGGTCTGAAGTCATATTTAAATCAATACTTACCCCAAAACTATATATCTCCACACACATTTCAGTGTTAATGCCCAATATTCTAAAACCTTTTCTGTACATATGAGTAGAAATATACATTTACTGAAGTAAACATAATTTGTTTGAAAGGATATTTTTGTATACTCAGAAATGGTTGTGCATATACTAAGGAAAGCATATGCATTTAAATGTAATATTATTAGATTGTTTATTTGAAGTTTTACTTTTATAAGGTATGTGCTAAGAATTAGGTACTTTTCAGAATTGACAGATATTTCACAAAATTATTTTCTCATCCTTGGAATACACACAAATTGTCAAAATTGTTTAGAAGTGAAAGGGCCTGTTGGTGATACCTGTAAAATTTTAATTTGTTTACAATGTAGATAAAAGTTTATATTTAAATTTAATACAAGATTAATTGGATGTTTGATTTTTTCTATCAATACCAAAATGCTCAATGTCTCTAATAAGGGATCGTCTTTACAACACACATATTGACTATTGTAATTAACTGAAACATAAATTATTGTTGATGTTACAAAATTTAATATCCTAATGCATGTGCAATGAATCGTAATTAAGGCTAAAGCATAACTAAGTAAAATAAGACAGCCTTTACACTTTTAAAGGTAGCTTTTTCAGTGGGTAGTCACATAAAATACTTAGTATTTTTTTAGCCATGTTCAGAGATTTCAATATCGTATGACTTTGTTTATTAACTCCTTTTCTTGACTGTAATATCCGGATACAGATGTTAGTAACTTCTTGTATCCTTAATTGGCTGGAGGGTTTTGATTCTTCTTCCGATAAAGTAACAGGTTCCTAACTATAATATGTTTTTGTTATCCATAGAGTCAGAGCACTAACTGAGAATCAATTATGTAGTTTACCAACTTCGATCATAAGTTAGACACATACCATATGTACTAGATTATAAGTCTGGTTCAAGTGCAAACATCATAGACCCAGATCTGCCATCACATAATGCTCCAGCAATGTGGATTTATCCAAGTTTATTAGGACTGATAAGTAGAACAAATAATATAGATTATGATCTACTGGTGCATTATGCAATGGTAGATCAGAGTGTATTGTATATTGTTTTCAGATGAACTTAACTTGTAAGCGAGTATGCATCGTACATATACTTGTAAGCGAGTATGCATCGTACATATACTTGTAAGCGAGTATGCATCGTACATATACTTGTAAGCGAGTATGCATCGTACATATACTTGTATAGCAAATGGCTTGTCCAAGGTTAATATGTGGATATAGGGCTTTAATGCACAGTTCTGAGAGTGCTGATTCAAACTTCTACAAATGCAAAAGTTAAAAAAATTGCAAAATTGCTATAGGAAGACACCATGTATATATGCTACTTATAAGTCGAGTAAAAGTACAAAAAACAAATATACTGATCTGCCATCGCATAATGGGCCTGCAAATCAGGATCATTGTTCTTTGTTTTACTGATCACTCCTAACAAACTGTACAGACCCAGATCTTCTGGTGTATTTAGCAATGGCAGATCTTGGTCAATGCAGTTTGCAGTTGGACTAATCTTATAATCAAGTATATATGGTAAGTCCTTCTATATAACCTTGAATATGTAGTCCCACAAGATAGTCCTTAAATGTATAGATGTTAAATTTCTTTAAAATTAAAATAAAAAAAATTATAAAAGTAACAACTATACAATTCTTAAAATATCCAAAGTTAATAGCTCTGGATGTATGTGGATGTTTTTTTCTGGAAGGAGTATCAGTCACAGTATCATGACCAATTTATTTGTAAATAGACTGGCCTCTTGTTTCACATCTTTAACATTGTTTTATATTTTTGTCTCACTTTATTAATTTTTAATACTTTCACATAAAATTGCAATGTGTAGAAGTTTTCACTTTTAGTTCTATGTTAGTTTTTGTTTTGTTTTGTTTTCAGTATTATTTATTTTTCAGTTGTTGATATTGTAGTATGGTTCTTTTTTGTGGAATCACAGATAATATGTGCAATATGTAAAAATGGTCATTCCTTTCCATGGACCCAAATGAAGGGTACTTAGAACTGGTCATTCCTTTGTGTGGACACAGATGGAAGGTATTTAGAACTGGTCTCTCCTTTGTGTGGACACAAATGGAAGGTATTTAGAACTGGTCATTCCTTATTGTGGACACAAATGGAGGGTATTTATTTGTTTGAGATACAAAATATCTACTATTTATGAATAAAGATGTTTAATGAATTTCATCTTTGTTGTTTTTTCCTTCTCTACTGCCAGAAGATATAGGTCGGTGCTGGCTGTTTGTAATCAGTTCGGTTTACATGTATTTTAAGTATCCAAAATGACAATAGGGTTAGACCACAAATTCTTCTGACTTGGTACATATTTACATTTCCCATACATATTTGAACTACAAAACACAAAACATATGACAGCAGATTTCACCATGGGAAAGAAATAGAGACTTGGGTAAAATAAAATTTAAATCTGAATTAAAATAAGTAAAAATATGCTTAAATTTTGTAATTATTTTCTACACAAAAGGTCAGGTTTATATATCTATCTATTTATACTGCAATACCCTCAATTGGGAGTAATATGTTCTGGTTCAGACCAGTGCTTTAATGGTTTAAAGATAATAGTCACTGAGAGAAAATATATTGATTGTACAGTATTGATAGAATAATGGTGTTAAATGTACAGTATTGATAGAATAAAATGGTGTTAAATGTACATTATTGATAGAATAAAATGGTGTTAAATGTACAGTATTGATAGAATAAAATGGTGTTAAATGTACAGTATTGATAGAATAAAATGGTGTTAAATGTACAGTATTGATAGAATAAAATGGTGTTAAATGTACAGTATTGATAGAATAAAATGGTGTTAAATGTACAGTATTGATAGAATAAAATGGTGTTAAATGTACAGTATTGATAGAATAATGGTGTTAAATGTTCATTATTGATAGTGTGTGTGTTACTTAGATTTTTAACATAGCTTTAAAAAAATTCAGTCATATCACTATGATGTCTGCAGCATGGCAGTTTATAGTGTTGTCTAGCACTGGGACATAATGCCGCAGACATGTTGCATGATGTCCCACCCAGTCACACTATCCTGATGCCAGGCCCACCAGTCCTAACACTAAACTCTTAATGCTGAGCGCCAAGCAAGGCAGCTGTTACTACCATTTTTGTAAGTCTTTGGTAAGACTTGGCCAGGGATCAAACCCACGACTTTCTGCATCCGAGATGGATGCTCTAACCACTAGGCCACTGGAGCGATTTACAGTATTGTTAGAATAATGGTGTTAAATGTACAGTATTGATAGTTGTTGTTGTAGGGTTTAATGCCATTTTTCAGCACATGATAGGCAATACATATCGGCCAATATTAATGGTGGAGGAAGAACCTGGACAAACCACGGAAAGAACCACCGATGCACGAGAAGCTACTGGCAAGCTTTCTCACATACCCACATTGGCAGAATCTGAGACTCAAACCCATGCAGACAGAGGTGAGATGGCAGTGATCCATAACGGAGAGCATTTTAGACCACTCAGCCACTTGAGGCCCCCAGTATTGATAGAATAATGGTGTTAAATGTACAGTATTGATAGAACAATAGTGTTAAATGGACAGTATTGATAGAATAATGGTGTTAAATGTACAGTATTGATAGAAAAATGGTGTTAAACAGTGTTGATAGAATAATGGTGTTAAGTCTAATAACATGATTTACAGATAGAAACAGTCATTAAAAATCTAAATTCTATTTAATTTTAATTTATGTAAATTTTGTTTAATTTTAATTTGTCTAAATTCTATTTAATTTTAATTTACCTAACTTCTGTGTAATTTTAATTTACAAACATTTTTTTAAAAGATTCAAAAAAGAAGTGTAACACTTCCTGCTGGTAGTTTGTTCTGCTGTAAAGTGGATGAAGGAAGTGTAACAGTTCTCGCTTGGAAGCTGTTTCATTGGATAATGGGTCAAATGTAGATTTAACTTGTGAAAGTGAAACAGTTTCCATTGAGAGTCTATTCCACTGCATGATGGTCAAAAAAAGTGTAACAATTCCCATTGGGAGTCTGTTCCACTGGATGATGACCAAAGGAAGTGTAACAATTCCCATTGGGAGTCTTTTCCACAGGATGATGGTCAAAGGAAGTGTAACAATTCCGACTGGGAGTCGGTTCCACAGGATGATGACAAAAGGAATTGTAACAATTCCCATTGGGAGTATGTTCTACAGGATGATGATCAAAGGAAGTGTAACAATTCCCGTTCAGAGTCGGTTCCACAGGATTATGACCAAAGGGAAAAGATTCAGATAAGGATGTATAAATGAATTTTGGTCAAATGAAGTTTATTAATTGTCACTGATAGTATGTTCCATCGCACAATGATCCACATAAGTGTAACACTACCCATTGAGAGTATTTTCACTGCAAGATGGTCTAAGGGAGTGTAACAATTCCTGTTGGGAGTCTCTTCCACTAGATGATAGCCAGAGGGAAAAGATTCAGGTAAGGAAAATAACTGCATGACAGCTGATGGAAGTGTATCAATTCCCACTGAGAGTCTGCTCCATTGTACAGTCGTCAAATGTGGAGTAACAACTCAGATTTATAGTCTATTCCACTGCACGTTGGTCAGTTGAAAAAAGGAGTAATAATAGTTCACAACTCAGTGTATTTGGTGAAGAGAAAGAAGGTTTCTGTGTCAGGTTTGTCTTTTCAGTTGTTGCAGATGGAAAAAGCATTGCAACTAAACTAAGGTGAATTTAGTAAAGCATTTTAAGTCTTACATCAGCATGCATGTGCTTTAAATGCCTCCAACCTTGCTTGGCAAACATTTCTTTAACATTGTCATAGGATGTTTGTTTTTGATTTAGCTGGCTGCCTGCTGCATTGAACCATCACAATTGTTTGTGTATTTTTGTTGTGCATAAGTACTCCAGATGGAAGAATGCTTGTACAGAGGCTCTATAATTGCTTTTTATGCCTTTGTGCTAAACCATTCATGCTTCATTTTAATGTTTGGCCTAAAAGACAGTATATTATTTGCATTTCTATAGATACTGGCAATATTCTAGTTCCATGTGAAATAAGTGCTGATACCTACACCAAGGTGTTCAACATTATCAGAAGCTTCTAGGACCTGACCACACTAGAACCTGACCACACAGAGTGAATTTGTGTCTCGTGGGATGTTTGGATCTACAAATATGTAGGACCTGGCAATTACCTGCATTACAATTCCATTCCCTTTTCTCAAAATAGTAGATTATCCAGATCAGTTTTAATTTTGGCACAGTCGTCTACATTATAAACGGTCCAGTAAACTGACATATCATCTGCAAAATGTCTGACCTAAGGTGGTATATTTACAGACCAGTCATTTGTAATAGCACGACGAGAATGGAAGACAGAGCCTTGCAAATCTCATGTCTTACAAGCCCCATGGAATGAGACTGTTTTAAGAACAACACTTCGAGTGTGACCAGTAAGGAAGACTATGATTCTGTAGGGATACAGTCTTGCACACCTTGGTGATGGAGCTTGAATAATAGTCTCAGGTGGCGTACCTTTAAGTTATCAAATGTCTTACTAAATCAAAAAGGATAAAATGTGTTTGATGTCCCTGTGAGAGTTTTCTGGCTATGTACTACACCAATTGCATTGCTTGACCTTTTCTCTCCAACTCTACATTGGAGGCCATATTGGACATTTTGGGAGTTAAAGTGTCGGACTTGCATCAAGGCAATTATATGCTTCGTCACCTTGCACAAAATGCATGTGCGAGTAATGGATCTTGTCACCTGGGTCACTATTGTCTCCAGTTTTGGAACAAGGGACTTATGCTATCTTTAGTTCAGTCCATTGACATTTTGCCAGCTCAGATGGACTTTGAAAAATTACCAAAATAATTGGAACTATTTCAAACCAAAGCTGATTCAGTGCTGTATGTTTTAAGGCATCTGAGGCAGCTATAATCTCCAAAATTTTAAGGATGCCCTTGAAGACGATACTAATCTCTAAAACAGAAGAATACTTGCACTGGTGTTCATGTGGAATGATTGGTTGCTGAAGTCTGGCCTATGATAATCCTTCATGTTGTCTGGCAGAACTGTTATAATTTTGAAGGGTATGGTGGTTTAACGGCTGAATTAAGCTGATTCATGAATGCATGTTTTTTATATTCCTGTTGCTTATGAAAAGCCTATTATTGTTCTTCTCAATGTGTCAAGCTATTCGAGTCAAGTTGAGCATTTTAAAAAATTTAAAAATAAAAGAAATTGAATGGAAATGTTTCACTTACAAGATCAGCTTTCATAGTTGTCTTTTTTTTTAAAGAGGTGCTATATTTCTTTAGCTTCTGGATACATTTGTAGATTTTCTTGTTTAGTCATTTTAGGTTTAGAATTATCTAAGGTAAGTTTGTCGTCTTTGCGCTCAGTGTTCTTGATTGTACGAATTTCGAAATTACTTGATTCATTTAATTTTTTTAATCTAATCCAAGTTTCCTTTAATGAGACATACTCTTGATTGCCTAATAGTATACCTTTAGTTTCCTCCATACGCAATATTAATCTCATCCAATCGTGTTTCTATTATCAGTGTATAGCTTATTGGTACCTATTTAGACATATGGGGTTTGGTTTCAGTGTCAAAGTAATATGTGTTTATTACTGATGCCAGATTCGTTCCTGACAGTGCCAATAATAGAGTCTGGTTTGAGGTAAGGAAGAGATCGCTAGTGTTTTCATACTCTGTAGACTCTTTGACCATTTCGAAACAAATTATGGTCACCTGGGATGCTGACAAAGTCATCGTAAAGGAATGGACAACTGCAGCCAGTTTTAATGCCAGGCGCATGGTCTTCTATACCAAGCATATTTTGTGTAAAGTCCTTTATGTATATAGATACATGCTGGAGAAATAAGCTAAAATGCAATGAAAACTGTTCCCTTACGATCCATGTTACACGTAATGTATGTTATTGACTCTGGTTATCACATGGTTGGTTTTAGGTGCTGTTGTTGGCTTCTGCACTTGGTTGATTTCAGGTACTGTTGTTAGCTGTTTCTATCACTTGGTTTGTTCTTGGTGCTGTTTTTGACCTTGGCTATCGATTAAAATAAATAGCCAATTTTTGTTTAAAAGAAAGAAGCTATTTTGAATGGTATATCAAAATCCCTTTTTTCCAACAGTCTTTTAGTAATTGATTTTATTATACTTAAGTAACTAAGAGGTTTTTGCTCTTTCCACCATTTACTTAGAAAGAGAGTTCTTATACATATTCTGAGCAAGAATTGGAACACCCTCTCTAAGTAGATCATGTCCACTTCAGCAGCAGAGAGAGTGAATCCCACAAAGTATTTCGCTTAACAGAGCCTTCTATCGAAGACATTTTAGATAGAGATATTATTTTTCACAAAATAAACCCTTCTAGTCAGAAAAACATGACAAAATAGGCTTTCTCCGCTGACTTGAAGTGTTATCTCATGAAAATATCTACTTATACAACTATTTCTATTAGCACAGGGGTATCTCGCGAAAACACTCGGTGGTGTCGTCACTTTCTCTGCTGCTGAAACACTAGTGTTTCTGTGAAAGTCCCTGGCAGAGTTTGCTTGTCGTCGCCGTGCTGTCTAGTTAAAAATTGTATCTAACCCAACTCGATACCGTGTTCGAGGATCATGTAAATTTATTGTTACAAATCCGTGTGGTTTTGCCTGAGCATGACTAAAGAAATTTCTGAATTTATTTATGTCCATGTCGCCGCTGCACCAAGTCTGATGTATATTTCGTAACGTGTGTATGTCAACGCCGTTGAACAGCGCAAGAATGTTACAGTTATCTCTGATCACTTTCGGAATTTGTGTATATCGTTGAGTTACATAAATCACATCCACATTTTTATGTCTGCCGCGTGAAAATATCCTGGCAGGGTTTGTTTGTTTGTCCAACATCACATCGTCGTACACGACTAAATTATTGATGCTCCCGTCAATATCATCGATACCCGGCGACTCAGCGATGTCAGTAATAAATTCAATAACATCATCACCGTCATTTATCGCCGCTGCATTCTCATTAAAATCTTTTAACACGCTGTAGCATCGCTGATCGTCCACAGATGGAGCAACCAAATACAACTTATCCCACTTCATCCACTTCATTATTAAATTAAGTAACAACTGCGTCTTACCCGACCCAGATGGGCCTATAATAATCATTCGGACATAATTTGGTAGCACTGAGTTATGTTTGATTGGCTCTCGTCGTTTTGTAGCAGAAAAGTCAGTGATCCCCATTAGATATATCATAAAATAATATGGATTTATATTGTGTGAAATGTAGAACACGTACCCCAACTGCAGATATAACAACCACTACAACAAAAAAATAATCGATCTGCGCTTACAGGCAAGTGTGAACGATGCGGTACAAAAAAGTTCAAATTTATTATAAAAAAAGGAGGTGATATCGCAGCCAAGTTAACAGCGCTGCCAGGAGCTCCGTGGGCTAAACACCCAGGAGAAAAACATCTTCCAGGATATAATTACTGTGGTCCTGGAACCCGACTTGATATCAGACTTAATGACCAGAATCAGCCCAATCCAGGTGAATATCCGATAAATGCTATTGATAAGGCGTGTCATGCTCATGATGTAGCTTACCGAAGTAAGGATTTGCAACAGCGCCATCTCGCGGATGTGAAATTAATTCACGCGTTAAATGCCTCCACTGATAAATCTTTCAAAGAAAAGTTAGCATCCTGGTTAATAAAATCTGCAATGAAAGGCAAATTAGCGCTAGGTGCTGGTATATAATGGAGTCGATTTATTATTCCCCAAGCAGATATTGGAGAGGTAGCGCAGCAATTAGTAAACTCGCTGAAGCAGCAAAAGTTACGCGAGCTACTGCTAAAAAGTGGTTATCCCGACAGGCAATATGGCAAATTTATCTACCGCGTCCTAAACAAATTCACTTTGCGCATTTCAATGTTAGTGTGCCAAATGAGGTTCATCAGGCTGATATATTATTTCTGCCACACGATACTATTAAAATCCGGAGACGTCAAAACACATACAAGTACGCGTTAACTGTAGTTGATGTTGCAAGTAGATACAAAGATGCTGAGCCTTTAACAACTAAAACAGCATCTGAGTTTGCTTCTGCGTTTGAACGAATTTATCAACGAGGTGCTGGACCACAGAGTGGTCTGCGATGGCCAAATTTATTGCAAGTTGATCCTGGCAAAGAATTTCAAGGTGTAGTATCATCGTTGATGAAGCAACATAACGTCACCATCAGACGAGGGCATACTGAAATTCACCGTGATCAGGCAATTGTTGAGCGATTCAATCGAACACTTGCTGAGCGGTTATTTGGATATCAGTACGCGAAGGAATTCATTCAGGATACGAGATCGCGTGAATGGGTTGCAAGATTACCAAGCGTGATAGCTGCGCTAAATAATGAAATTACTCGAACAACCAACATGAAACCTGCCATCGCGATCACAAAAAAACATATACCACAACGACGTGATTCTTCAGCGCAGCCAATATTAGGTGATGTCACTGTGAGATATTTATATGAACCAGGTGAACTTGAAGCCGGTAAACGAAGAGCGACTGATCCTATTTGGAGTGGTACCACACACAAGATATCCACCGTGACAAGATCGTCAGGCAGACCAGCAATCTACAGGTTGGATTCAACTGCTCCTCAACGTGGATTCACACGTGAGCAATTACAAGTAATTCCGGAGAATACACAATTACCACCCCGGTCACTTAACTAGCGCCAAGGGTGCCAGCACCCCGACGTCGATTACACTCAAGACAGGTCAGCATGATATTATCGCGTGTATGACCGCGACTGTTATCTTTTCTATCTACGGTGAATTGTCTTGGATTATTACTCGAATACTGCCATAGCATTATACATATACAGCTCGCGCAGTGATTATTCTGCTGTTGTTTCAGCGCAACAACGAAGTCATCGTCGAGGTCGAAATCGCGAATATTTTTTTTGTCGCTTTGTTTGTAACCGGCGAGTTTTTTTCTTATTATGTCGCTGTTGTTTTCATTATTAATTTTATCAGCTATTGAATCTTCCAAGACAATTCTTCGCAGTTGAGGTATTCTTCTGACTCTGGACACAGCCAAGTAGACCAAGTTTGACCATTCGATTCGATCATCAACAATCCAGACAGTTGTATCACTGATAGTTAGTCCTTGAGATGAATGAATTGTCATTGCGTATCCCAGCGTCCACGGGGATTTATTCATTTTTAGTGCATCTTTGACAGCATTAATATCAACTAACACAATATCATTCAGTACTAAATTCCGTTTCTCTGTTTTCCCAGGAATATTAACATCTATATTCTGTAACCGCGAATCAGCGGGTCTATAACATAACGGCACTGGCAGCATTGGAAACTTTTCTTGTTGTAACTGAAATAGCTGCTGTTGAAGTGTATCTCTGACTATCTTTCTACTTGCCACTATCAAATCGTTTGGTTTCCACACGCTCCAAAAGTCGCTCATTGAAGTTTCAGGAATCATCTCGCGCATAATTTCACATTGAATTTTATTCGGTTGTAATCTGATTAATGTTTTAAATTTCTTCAACGTTGCATCAAGTGCTCTATGATCATCATACACTTCTTCATAATAATCAACAAAATCTTTTAACCACGAATGCGGGGATACGCCGACAAACGGAGGTGGCTGACCGTGATCGCCGCACATTATCACTGCAGTATTCGCTGTTAGCAGCCAATCAAGAAATGTTTTTAACGTTTCCAACGGCACCGTACATATTTCATCCCAAATTATTTTTTCGGGAATATATTTTGTTCCCATTCGATCTGACGTCCACACACCGTCGCTGTATTTGAAAAAGCTGTGATAAGTACAAGAATTGACTCCTCGTTGTTTCATCTCCCTGTCAAGCCTGTGTGTGCGTGTTAGCACAATCATATCTGAATTTCGAAATAATTCAATCGCTCAAGTTGTCTTACCAGACCCACCCGGTCCGTTCAAATAAACGGTTTTGTGTCTGGTGATTGGATCATGCACAGATGGTGCGTTCGACATTTCTGACAATTCTGATTTCCAATAATTATCCTTAATTGTAACATCAGCGGATTCACAATATTCATGTAACATCTCCGCTTCTATTCTCCACGAACTCCATGACTCATCGTTGCTTGTAAAACGAGCCAGTGATTCTAAATATCTTTTATTGATATAAAATGAATCCGTTGCAACTCTAACTGCGGTGTCAGGAAATCGATTTATCATTGATAGCAAATTTACAGAAACATAAGCCAGCATCGAAGATCTTAGATGTGTGTATTGAGGCGATTCTCCGTCGATATAACTTACAATTGTGCCCAACTTTTTCACGTTGGACAAGAGCGCGTCCTCCCGATTACAAAATATATTTCTCGCAACGGCATCAGCAATTATAAAATCCAATTCAGCATCATCGATAATCAGTCGCGAGTGATGTAGTTTATGATCATATGCAGCACCTTGAGTAAATTTACCGATTATTCTTCGTCCGAGATCTTTTGCTATTTTTTCACTATTGCTAAGCTTGATCTTGAGAACTTTAGGAGCCTCACCGATAATGACATCCATGGGAGTATTTGGACTCTCTCGTGTATACTCGCTAATAACTTCATCGAGACTGATATGCTCCGGTGTTGGAAACCAAACTGAAGTCTGCGGTCGATATGATATGATTGCTTCACTGACAGTCAACGATACCAGTATTCGGCTGTCAAGCATATATCGCAATAACACTATTGGTACCCGGCGCTTTTCACTGAAGTGTCTGCCAAACCAAACATAACAGCACGGATGAAGTCTCGCAGCGAATTCAAACGACGTCACACGAGCAAATCCTGTCAGGTCAAAATCGGGTAAAGGACCGTTTATAGCAACTCGTGTCATCGAGTTCGTGGGATGTCCAAATCGCTTAAAGTATTCGCGACACTCGCCCATCCCGAGAAAGCTTCCCGGATAGCACGCAATCATATCCACGGAAATCATATCCCGGTAGTCATACCGGGTATTCCACAGCCCGCCATGCCCATACTCGACACAACTTAATTGTATATCCGGGAGAAACTGGCTTCGGGTTGGTCTCCATGAATTTCTTTCTCTTGCTGTGTGAGCGGCAACACTCGGAATTGTAAAACAATTAACCAGTAACTGCTCAGTGTTTTCTGAATATTTCTCTGAGAGTTTTTTCATTTGTTGTTGCAACGACTCCGTCCGGTATAATTCACCGTTGGGGTTTACAAATTGATCATACTCGGAATCTTCGGAGCTTTTAAACAACCACATCGACACAGGGTCGGTTTTGCTTATCTGCTTGATAGCATCAAATATATTTCCCGAATAATATTTCACAACACGATCCCGCGGAAATATCGTAACTGCGTGTCCAAGCATAAGCGTTATGATCAATGATATTTATTGGAGCCCCGTATCGATTATATTTCGATTTGTATAATACTTCCTTTGTTATCGTTGTTACGGTTATGGGAAATCTTAATGCGCTTTCTAGCTTGGCAATATCGTTTATTGACGCTCCTGCGTGTTTGACCCGCTCAGCCCACGCTGATATCTTGGACTGTCTTAACGCAGTCAAACCGTTTCCGCGCATCGCATTTTTAAAATGTTCCATTACTCGCTCGGCTACACAATTCAGCGCCAACGACGTAGTCGTCGACGACGTTCTCATCGGGGTAAGTTTATCAATTTTTGTTTTTTTTTATTGGATAGATTCCATAAATGACTGCGGTCACAGGATACGTTCGAGCGTAATATGGTTTATCAATCCCGGTCAGCATTCCTGGTTTGGAATCTTTACTTAACAGAATGGTCTTTCCGCTAGCAAGAACAGGGTCGAGTTTGTCACGGATAATCCATGTATCAGAATCTGCTTGCACAATAAATTTTATTCTGAAAAAATATTTCCGACCACCTTGATGTTCATCAAGGGTGAGATAATCAAAAATTGTTTTCGCTCGTGCATCATTCATTGTAGCATCGATGACTTTTAAATGACGACCACACGTGAGATGCACCGTCGTCGCGGTATTCTTTTTTGGCATTCCTGATAATATTAAATAAATCAGTCAGGGATTGTCGTCGTAAGTCCCGGGTTAGTCTGTCAAGATCGAATCTCCCGGCGCCAACTGCAGATAACCTCGAAAACTCCTCCATATTATATTTAAGACAAATATTTAAATAAGAAATATTATATATATATATACAAATGAATAATTGCAAGTGGTTAAAAGTTGGATCTGTAACAGTCTGTAATAAGTCCTGCAGGAAGGAATTCTGCGGTGAACACCTACAAAGCATCAAACGAGGAAGCACAGGACCTATACCATGCCTGCGATGTGGTACTGGGGTCAGAGATAAAACGCAGTTATGTGCAATGGGCGGAGGAAAGCGATACCGTGAACTCAAACGATATTACAATAAAAAAAATAATGGAGATGCGCTGAAATCCGAGTGTGATTATTTAAATAAGTTTTCAGACAAATTATAAATTAGACAAATATATTATTATATAAATGAGCGAAGAATTTGTTCCACATCCTATCATTAAAAATTACGAAGCATCTCGCGAGGGAATAGTCAGACACTGTAGATTGAAAAAACCAGTTGGTGTTGTTAATAATTCTGGTTATCTTAGATTTAAGGCTGCTGGAGGTAAAAGCTATTATAATCACAGGGTCGTGTTCGAGTGTTTCTTTGGGATAATCAAAGACGGTCTTGTAATTGATCACATTGATGGACAAAAACTTAATAACTCTCTTCAAAATTTACAAGCCATCACGCAGAGCGAGAATTCTGCACGAGGTGGTACTGGTAAATTTGTAAAAATTCCCAGAGCTGTCAGATTTTTCAACATAAGTACCTGTGAAGAAAAAATATTTCACTCAATGAACTCAGCTGCCAAGTATTTCGGTATTAACTCCCGTTCGGTTCAACGTGTGGCAGAAAATATAATCAAATCTACCCTCTCAAAAACATGTGGGCAAAAGATTATTTTTCATTATCACTAAAATCCTAGGATTTTCAAACGGAGATAACTCCGTTAGGCATATCTCATGCAATTAGTTCCCTCCCTTTGTGCAATGTCATTACAGGTAAATTTATTCAGCGGTATTTTATTTACAGGTAACACAGCAAGCAGACGGTTTTCTGTGTACAAGGAAGTAAATAACTTCCCTTTATTCCTTAACAAAGTCAAGAATGATTTTATCCTTGACAAAGGCGAAATTGTCTATTTATCTTTTTTTTGCGGATAAAATCCTTATTTTATTACACTTGTTCGAGGTTATGGTACATCTGTATTTTCACATGATCATATTTAAGAAAAAACATTTTAAACAAGTCACGCCCATCGCGTGAGCTATTTTTGAACTTCCGAGTATCAGTCGGTTTATATACGATACGATCTTATTAGAAGACGGAGTCTTCGAAGTTCAACAGCAATCAATACCATCTCGTCATATCCGCTCATGGCGGATGCTTTTTGCGTCCATCCAGTGGTTGATTTTCGGGATGGTATTGTCCCGCTGTTGAGTGTAGAAAATGACTCCGTTAGGATAAGTCGTCTTACTATCTGTCTGTGCTGTCCTTAGTTACTACTATATGTCTGTACATTACTACTGTAAGCTTGCTAAAATGCGGTGGCAATTTAGAAGCTTTACAGATGTAAATACTATATGTCTACAATACTACTGTGTAAGCTTGCTAAAATGTGGTGGCAATTTAGAAGCTTTACAGATGTAAATACTACTGTCCTAGGATAAGCTAGAATTAAGTTATATAGTGTAAAATACTACTGTAAGCTTGCTAAAATGCGGTGGCAGTTTAGAAGCTTTACAGATGTAAATACTACATGTTGTGTGTTGTCCCTATATGAACCTTGCTAGCATATCATCAGGTAAGCTAGGGGTTCAATACGGGCAATGTCTCGTCGCTCGCAAACACACCCTGGGCTCTCTAGACTGTTATTTGACAGGTTAGGGGCTCACATGGGGGTCGTGTTTCCGCTCCTGAGTTTGGTAGGATGTTATAAGACACCCTAGAGGCTCAAAGGAGATGTGGTGTCTATTTTTTTCTTTTATATATATATATATATATATATATATATATATATATATATATATATATATATATATATATATATATATATATATATATATATATATATATATATATATATATATATATATATATATGAATTACGAAAATATCAATAATGTGATTGCTGCTATTAAAAAATTAGAAGAACAAGGATTTAATTTATCACTAAATCCTGAAACAATTCTGTCTGATTTCGAATCAATATATGAAGCTAAATGCGCAGGGCGTTATATTCTTCCTGCTCAATATCGATTCATAAAAAAATCAAAACAATTTGTATAAATCGCTGGCCACAGTAGAAGAAGCACAAGTAAATGAATTTGTTTCACTATCTCGTGCAATTGAAAAGATTAGGTTGGCACTGGCAGCCGAGTATGAAACAAAAAAGATAATAAATACTCGCGTTAGAAAATTGAAACATTGTATGTCCCTTGACAAAGTCAAGGATGATGATATCAAGGACAAAGTCAGTGATGAAATCAACGACGAAGTCACTGACGAGGAAGTAAATACCTCACCCTGACTTTGTCAGGGATTTTACTTGGAAGTCACCTTGATGAAATCAAGTACTTGGAAATGAAATCGAAAGTAAAAAAAATATATTACTTTTTTTACTTCTTTGATGAAATCAAGGTGACAAAGTCAAGGATTTTATGAAGATGACAACAAAGTCCCGGGACAACAAGGTCCTGGACAACAAAATCAAGATGACGAAATCAAGATGATTATTTGGTCGGGTTCAATGCAGGAGTGTGCATAATTGAGAATTTGATCTCTGTCACATACTACTGCGGTAATATGCTCGCGTCTGAGATTATCAAACTGTTGCTTTGTTAGTAAGAAATCTTCTTCTCCGTATTCATCAATAAGCAATTTAACGTTAATTTCTTCTTGTGCAAATGCAGCCTTGACTGCTTGCTCGAATGCTTGTTTGTCATACACGAAAATATCGGTGTGGTGGTACATATAAATCTGATCTACGATCTAAATACGCGTACATACTCGAGGATTTGATGTATATCGCAATGCGCGTTCACAACATGATCTTTTATCAATACTTGCAGTTGTGCATGAGTCAGTATAAAATCGTCATGACCATATATATCAACAATTATTTTTCCCGGGGTAACTTTTCCGGTTTTGACAGCGCTAACAAGAAGTTCCTTATCATGTATGAAACATTTCACGCGGTGATACATTATATGATACTTGCTTGATTAATTGTGGAAATCCTAAAAAAATTTATGTTGACGGTGACATTACTGCTATTGTTGTCGTCGTCAGTGACATCACTGCTGTCGTTGTCGTCGTCAGTGACATCACTGCTGTCCTTGTCGTCGTCACTGTCGTCGACAGTGCTATCATCAATGAAATCATCATCACATTTTTTCTTCAGGGACATTATTATAATATAATATTATTAATTGAAAAATCGTTTTACGATTGAAAGTCGAAGACTTCCGCGATTTTTACTAGTAAAGTGAAATGCACGAGTCATGTTATGTTTTAAAATAATTTATTGAAATATTTTTTATGTTGACGGTGACATTACTGCTATCATCGTCGTTATCAGTGACATCACTGCTATCATCATCGTTATCAGTGACATCACTGCTATCATCATCGTTGTCAGTGACATCACTGCTGTCATATCATCGTTGTCACTGCTATCGTCAATGAAATCATCATCACATTTTTTCTTCAGGGACATTATTATAATATAATATTATTAATTGAAAGTCCCGAAAATCGAAGATTTTTAGGACTTAGAAATCCTAACGATTGAAAGTCTTAAGACTTGGAAATCGTTTTACGATGAAAGTCCTTAGGACTTTACCAGGAGACTAATATGTAGTGTTTCATTTCGCAAATCAAGGGGATTCCCAGACTGGTCTGTCAGCGTGAAATTTATTCTGGTCAGCCATGGATTATGACATCGTAAATAGACCGGATTGATTGGCTCTTGCACAATCAGAAATCCAGGTGTATCTTTCGGACTAAATGAATAAAGAATAAATCCTTGCTGGGCTTGATTTGATAATGTCGTGTCTGTGCTGTAACTGCCATCGATGACATCACACACAAGATTGACCGCGACCACTGAAGTTATATTTACGATGCCCGGGGATACATGCCTGCCTTGCCCTTCGGTGTTATTGTTATGTCTGAGGACAGTTGGCTCCGGTAGTGTTTTTCTATGTTGTGCGAGTATGTCATCGAAGGATTCATTGATGAGATCAGTGACGGATTTTCTTAGCTCGGGCACGTTGTATCCGGGAAATTTATAATTCGGCAGCGTGGCTTCTGTCAGAGAGTGATCAGTTAGAAATCTTTGCTTATTGTGAATAAATCTGCCATCAGGGTGATCAATTATTCCTCGAATTACTCGCTGGTGAACTTGTTATATCGAAAAGATGTTCTTGGAAGAACCGCTGTAGCTCCGCTAGTGGTATTTTATATAGCTCCTTAATATTTTAAAAATATTTAATACTCTCGCTTAGTCGAAGAATATTTCCACTGGAATCATCTCCTTTACGAGAAAGAAATCTCCACCAAATATTGTCCGCACTACTGTAGAGGGAAAACACGACATCCGACGTTGCGTAGTCTTTTTTTAAAATATTCAGATGTCGTCTGTATATTGTTTGAACATCGTGATATGATTGTTTGTCGGTGATATAATCAGACTTTTTAGGTTCAGGTGGACGTGGTATTTCAGGCGGTTTTGATTCAGGCCATCCTAGCACTGTTCGGATTGAACTATTATATATATCCACGGCGTAGTCTGGGGTGTTTATTTCGATCGCGGATGACAGCGTTGGCTCATGAACAGTTATTGTTACCTTAGATTCTTTTGTTGTGATATTTTTTATTCGACGTTGTAATTCCTCATTGATTTCTTCGATTTGATAAGACCCGGTTGGTAACCCAATGACGTTCCAGTCTGGTGTACCATCGGGTTTATTTATTTTTATATGCAAACACAAACGAATTATTCGCTGACAATTTTCCAAATGATTTCTCTCTGATATTGGGCCAACTGTGATATACTCGTAATTGTGCTAACGCGATCTCGCTTACTGGAATCGCAGTTGGAAAATTAATACTGAATTCTGGCTTAGTTGAGGTTACTGTTAACAAAGATGTTCGCGCCGGGCTTGTATTTGCGACTATCTGCTGAAGTAATTCCGTCATTATTTATCTGCTGTCGTTTCAAATCAAAGTTCTTTTTATAATCGTTGTACACCCCTGCCATTTGCACGAATTCGGAATCTGATATTGTTGCATCGTCAAGGCTGGATGATATCAACGACGACAATTTCGAGTAGGTGCTTGTGGCCGCGCTGTTTAACTTTTCATATTCGTGCAATTTTGTTAGCGCACACGAGGATATTTTTTTCGCAAAGATATTAGCAACTCCTGTAATTGTCGTTGATGTTGAAATTGTGATTGTAATCACAACTGCAGTTGTAATTGCAGTTGTCACTGGTGTCAGCGCAGACAATAGCACCCCAGTAGATGCAACTACCGCGGATACCGAATACACTATTGTGTCTAACATGGTTACACGCCGTTTGTATTTTTTTATCTTTGTTGCGCATTTGTCAATAGTATCTTTTAACTCTGAATGCCATTCGCGTACTTGATCATATCTATATTGCTGCGCATCTAATGTTGTCGTTGATGCTGACTTATTTTTTAATGCCATTTTATTATTTTACGCGGTAACCAATTGAGGCGTTTCAGCTACAAATTCCAAACACCACCAGTAAGATGTTGCGGTTAATTTCTTATCGGCGGCTTCCAGTATAAATGTTTCTTCGGTTCCGCTATTTAATATGATAGTCACAACCCCGGAATACTTATCGGCGGAATGTCTCCAGGGATATGTTGTGAAGATTTCAAATTTAGCGGCACTGAACACAGACAGTCTATACACGCCAGTGGCTGTTGCTGTATATTTGATAGTATTATTTTGTTTGGACCATGTTGCGAATCCCGATGAAACCGTGTATACTATGTTGGTGATATGCCCAGGAGTAACTCCAGTGGGGACTTTAATCAAACTGGTTTTGCTAACGATCTCAGGAATCCCCGCTACGATGTTTTGCTGTGTTTGTTTGATCGTGTCAATATTGGTCTTGATATCAGAAAGTTTTATATCGATGACGAGAGGAGTTCCAAAGAACTTATCCGTGGCATCATCGGTTTTTTGAAAGTTTCTTCGAAGTCTTGTGAACGCGTCTACATGAACATCATACTCTGCCCGCAACGTGGTTAGTTTACCGTCAACGGCGCTAGCGCTTGCGTCAACATATTGTTTGTTTGCGGCATCTTCCGGAGATGTTGGATCTCTTAAAACCACTATTTTGTTGCCGTTCATGCTGAGTTCACCTGTCATTGTATCACCGGTCTTCGCTACACGTTCCCCTGTAGCTTTTTGTGTGTCATCTCGAAGCGCCGCGATTGATATCAGCGAATCTCTGATTTTTCCGCTGTCAGTGAACACAGGGATGTTACCCGGAGTGGCTCCAATAACCCTACGAATTATTTCATGCCATTTGATATCACTGGTTTTTATTTTTCCGTGCCGGTCCTGAAAAATAACAACCTCATCTGGGTCTATCCCGGTCAGACTTAAAAGATTATCGATTTCATCTTTGTCGCATATTTTGATCAATCCACATCGGCGCGTTTTTTTGTCTTTGTTTCGAGAAGAGATCTTCCGTAAATATCAACCATTATTTGATAGGAAACTGTTTAAATCGACCCATAGTATACTCGTGCACGATTTTGTGATGAGAAATCTTTGGTTTCGAGATCGCATCAAGAACATTTAATACTTCACGGCCACATATCAGAGGATCGGTCAGTGTTTGTGTTGGTAACGTTGAATACCAAACCTTTGTCGTTGACCCTGACTTTGTCCCTGTCTTTGACAGGGGGATGTTTTTTGTATATCGGAGAAATTCAACTGGCGGTGCTAACCCATACGAATCAAAATAGATGATTCCACGTGGATCGATCGCGTAAGCAACCCAGTGAGTTCCTGGGCCATCGCTGTTATCAAGATTAATAATTCCGGTTTCTGGATTATTCGGTTGTTGTGGCAATTGATCTCGCATAAAGACGCCTCTGAAATTTTTTATATTTAATTGTTTAACAGCATCAAGCAAATCAAAATTTGACATCGGTGTCAAAACACTTAGAACCTTTTTGGGTACCATGATGGCGGAGTTCCTGGGAGTCTTAGCCCTGATCCGCGAGCGGATCTCCCCTTTTTTGTGTCCTTTTCCTGTGGCTTTCTTTAGTGCCATTGCAGCAGCGGTTCCAACTGCTCCTAACGCAGCGGCTTTAGCGACTACAGGGGCAGCAGCAGCTATCAACGCTGGTATTGCTGCGAGAAGTGGAGATATACCACCGGTTTTAACCATATCTTTGACCGCGAGAAATCAAGTCGAACTCCAGTCGCTGCTTGTTTTGCTTTATTAAAATGTTTTAGTTGGGTTTTAGTCAACGGTAACTTGTTTGGACCGCCAGTAATCTAATCATTTTTTAGTGTTATCGTTGTCCCACATGTGCTCGTGTTTTTCGATTGTAATTTCTTAGCCTGACCAGGAGTCAGAGTGACATTAACGTGACTGTATGACATTTTATTTAATACGAGATTGATCTAATTGTTTACTTGATTTGTACTGGTGCATCAGCGAATATCATTCGGCCTCGAGCACCTTCAAGCAACATTGCTTTGTCGGAAAGTATGACCGCGATTGCTCTGTAATTAGCTATAGCTCCTACGTCTCTATTCACGGTAGCCCGAAAGTGTATATCAACGACAGACTGTCTGGTTAAATCAAGATGCTCTAACGAGAAGTAATAGATTGGATAATGAGATATAAAATCCAATTGTGATATTTGCAAACCAGTATCGATTTTTAGATCACGCGCTAGTTATTTTGTCAATCGTTGATATACACGTGCAACATGATTATCACCAAAATCTAACAATATGTTCTCAGACGGTTCTTGATGCCCGTTTATTCTCAGAGAAACGTCAGTGATACCAAGTTGATCAAATATCATATGCGAACGTGTTTCATTACCCCCCCCCCCCCGTGCAACATCCTGAAGAGCAATGAAAATATGTCGCGGCGCGGCAACCCTCTGCTGTGATGCTATATGCCATGTGAATAAACCGTTATTGGTACTTTGAGCACTATCTGTGGTTGTTGTAAGCCACGATAACAACACTTTACCACCTTGATCCATAAAAGAAAGCGGTCGCTGTTCTTCAGTAATTGCAGGAGTCATTACCGGCATCCACAGTGATAGTTTTGTTATGTTTACCTTACCAGCGTCACCTAGAGGTCGCCATATAGCATCATTGTCGTTGGCTTTTCTAACAAGCACGACCGTATGTTTTGCTCCGAAAATTACCTTTCTGACATCTCTGCAAAATCCAAAGATGTGCGACAGCGGAATGGCACATGAAAAATTTCTACGATTACCTTTCAACATTTGTCTACGTGCAGCGAAACCTAAATTAAATTCTGCATTAGCACCACGAACCACCGGCCACACATCAGCGTCAGCGTTATCGGCAAAGTTTCTTGGTCGTCTAATATCGTACTGATCACTGTCAGGATGATTAGAATTATCCTTGGCAAACATCATTGATGGACCAGCTGATCTTGTATAATCATCAGAATATCTTGCTAGACCAATTATTGTTGTAGCAACATCGACATCCTTCTGAATCGATTCGATATTTTTTCCATCAATCATGTAGATAGCACTATCAAACAAGGCCATAATTCCGTTATTGACAAAACCGATTTTAACACTGGGTCCGTATTCTGTATCATCTTTTTTTATAATTTCTCCTTCTACTTCAATAAATGCTTCAGCGGGCAGGAAATATCTACTTGTATCTTGAACCTGAAGTTCATTTCGTCCTCGTTTATTTGGTTCTCGTGCGTCATAAGAATAATACTGATAATCACGCACTGATTCATTTTTAAGGACCGGTTCGTCCATGTCGAATGCTGGGTCGGATTCCCGTTTAAACATTTTATTATAAAAGTTATCGTCTAAAACGAAGACCACTTCCCGCCATCAAACTTGTGTTTATTTGTTCAGGATTTATCCCTTGATTTATCAAGGCTGTTAGTTTTTGATTTGCGGCTTCATTTATTACTTTACTAACATTTGCAGGCATGTCTGCGGTGGCTGGTAATTTTACCGGCGAACCTCTTTGAGGTGGACCCCCTTGAGTTCTGCGTATTAATCGTGCTAGTCTGTCCTTGATTGCCAGGAATGCTTTACTGGCAGCGCTACCAACAGCGCCAGTAGCTTTATCTTTGATAACATCAATATCTTTCATCGATAATTGTTTTGCGATCGGTATTGCTTTAGGTGATATCCTCGCAAATAAACCTCGAACAACATCGCCTAATCCGTTTCCATAAGTCATCCTGTATACGGGTACTCGTGAATTTACCACCCTGACCATGACTGGTCTACGATGAGAATTGTGTACGATCATTTTATTTAATTAGTTATTTATTTAACTAGTCGCTGTCCACGAGTTCATCAATAAGTTCTCGGTAGATGTGAGCATCCATGATGCCGCCGCGAAATAATCGCTGACAGATATCAGCTGCTTCATTAATTATTTCTGGTGAGTTATTTCCGGCACGCCTTCCTCCTAAGAGAACTTCTAACCGCGATACGTCATTGATAATATTGTTAGGGAAGGGAATAAAATCACCTCCCAAACCACTGCCAGTTGCACTGGGACCAAGTAGTAAATCGAGAACATCATCATCTTTTTCATCTAGAAGCTCCTCCAATGGTGGTAAATAAGGAGGTGGAAGTCCTGGTCGTCTACTTTTGTGACGTTTTTTCATTGTGCTTACAAGGGTTGGGTATTTTGAATCTTTATATTTAACCGTTTTCTTGCCGTAGTATACACGATACGCCCATTTAACAAAATTGGTATCAGTCGTGGACTTATATTTCTCGTTTAAAATTTTATCTTTGTTATATAAACCCTCTAATATCAATTCAGGTAATTTTTCTTCTGGTGTGTTTTTAAGGAGTTTAATAAAACCCGGATCAAATTTTGCAGTCAGTTCAACAATTTCTTTTACTGCTCTGGGCGCAGCAGTTTCGGCGACTTCAGTGCCTTCTTCAGCGGTGGGTGGAGGTTGAGCTGCAGCGGTGGGTGGAGGTTGAGCTGCTGCTATATCAGTTGGAAGATCTCGTAAAAGTTTTTTTGTTTGTTTGGTTCTTTTTGCAATCTTTTCAGCCCGCGTAGCGGTTTGTTTTAGCACTGGAAGAATACCTGGTTTTGTTATATCATCCGGATCTCCCAGTAAAGCTCTTTCAGTGACCACCGCAGCTTTTTCAGTAGCTGTTGTAACGGGTTTAAATAATTCTTCTGCACCTGTTGCAAATTCAACTTGTGCTTGCTGCCGTGCTTGTAATTTACACTATCTCGTACAGGAAGAAATTTTTCAATTGCGGCTAGTCGCTCTCGAGCTAGTCTAGCGGAATGTGCTTCTCCAATGTTGGCCATTATTGTTAACTTAAATTTTTAATTCACAGCAGCAGAAACGGCGACGACAAGCAAACTCTGCCAGGGACTTTCACAGAAACACTAGTGTTTCAGCAGCAGAGAAAGTGACGACACCACCGAGTGTTTTCGCGAGATACCCCTGTGCTAATAGAAATAGTTGTATAGGTAGATATTTTCATGAGATAACACTTCAAGTCAGCGGAGAAAGCCTGTTTTGTCATGTTTTTCTGACTAGAAGGGTTTATTTTGTGAAAAATAATATCTCTCTCTAAAATGTCTTCGATAGAAGGCTCTGTTAAGCGAAATACTTTGTGGGATTCACTCTCTCTGCTGCTACACTCTCTCTGCTGCTACTTCTTTCAATAGCCGATTCTGGCATTTTGTCATCGTCATCAGGGTAGATACACACACGTTGCGTGTGTATTCCTAGGAGAGTGTGGTATATCCAAATATCACGTAAAGTACGTAATAAATGAAAAGTTATACATTATTAACAAAATAAACCTGTCATTTGTATGTTCAGGGACAATCTGTTGTGCAGAAAATGTGTTTTCATGGTTGGAAATATGCTATTTTAATAGTGTAATTTACGCGCAATGGATCACGGCATTGAGATAGTAAGAAGCTACTGCATCGTAATTATCTTGTTGCATGAAGACTAAACAAAATTCAACAACGCTTTTTCATATACATTCCGCAATGTATACAATGCATTGGCAGACATCACAACGCCATGTAACGGGAGCTGACTTATTGGTCTTCTTCCAGTCAACTCGGTTCATTGACTGGGAATCATATTATACGAATACCTGTAACCCGATCGCTATCAGACTTTCCATACTGAAAGTACGCTTGTGATCGGTACTGATAATAGAGAAGAGAATTCTGAAACATTCCCGAAAATAATCATATAAAATGACATATTTGCTTGCTTGCATTAAACTTCATTTCGTCGCTTCTTTCAACTCATGTAGTTGTCTAAATATTAATTCGCCAAGTTATATTTCCGGTACCATCAGTCCTTCGTTCTTAATATCTGTGTAAAGATAATACTCGCCAATAACAACGTATCCTCAATACATTTTACTGTATGCATTAATGGCGTATATATTGAATTTGCTTGTAAGCATGATAACTATTGTAGTTGTGATGTGCGTTTACGCTCACCTAAATTGTAGAGCTAGTTATATATATATATATATATATATATATATATATATATATATATATATATATATATATATATATATATATATATATATTAGTGGTATTTTATAACCATTTGTCTGTATTTGTGATCAATAGTTATTTATCCTGTTTTGTGCATGCCATTTGAATAATTGGTCAATTATTTGTTATCGTTGTACTGTGTAGTCATTTGGGAAGGCATTGGGTGCTTTATAAAGCAGGATACAAGAAAGCAGCTTAGTGTGGTTGATGGTCTACATAAAGTGGAAATATTATACCAAAGTCTTACATTTTGTACATTTTACATTGAGCCCATTACTAGGAACCAAGAAATTGATTAGAGATTAGAACTCAATATTTATTAAATAATATAGTTTAGAAAACTGAATTACGAATTGTGGTAATATATATCATGTATAGAAAGACATGTGGGCAGATAATATGGAAATTTTCCAGGATGTCTCTTTTTGTGATCTTCATAATTTTATTGCCAAAAGATATGAAATTTGTTTTAATTATCTTCACCATAAAACGCTGATTATAGCCAATACAGGCCTACGTACCTTTGATCAGAAACTACTGTCAAGATTGCTCAGGACTGGCAAAACTCCATTTTATTTGTAAAACGGTGTACAAAACTGTTTCAGCTCATGTTCAATTTTTCCAAGTTTTATATATAAAATCTACTTCTCATTGCCACTAAATGCATTATTCATAAGTGTCAGTGGCTTTCATTTTCACTACATACTTACTCGATATTGCTGTTCACTGTATCAAAGTATGTTGACAAAAAGGTATTGATTTAAATTATAAGTTATTCTTTCCCATGTACATTGTTATGTGTTGCACGATACTTAATTGAAATAAATGAGACATAACTATTACCATATCTACGTGTTAGCCATGACTGCATAATCAGAGTACCACACACGCCCACTCATCTTTACTGAATTTAATTAATGGTGGCCTTTGAACAGGCAACAACGAAAATATATTGAAATGAAAGGGTCATATAGTGAAATACATATATTAGGACAGAACGTTTAAGTAAAAGTATTAAGATTGAAATTTTCTCTAAATTGTATTAAAAGTATTTTTTCATTAAATTATATTGAAACTAATTTTCCACTAAAATATATTGAGATAACTTTTATCTATTTGTGTAATACAACTAAATGTTATTTGATAAATATCGCGCTTTAGGAGCAGGTGCAGAAATCCATAAAATACATTTCACTCGTATCTAAATGTCAGCAATTGTCAGCATAAAATACATTTCGCTCGTATCTAAATGTCAACAATTTAGATTTGGGGGCAACCTGCTGAACTGACAAATTATTATATCAATAATGGATGAGTTACGCAGATGGTTCACACGATGGCCCTGGGAAAGCACAAGAGTCTTGTTCTGACTGGACTGAGCGAAACCAAAAGCTGTATAAATAGAGAAGCGGGCTTACGAAGGGTTAGTTTGTTCTTCGAGTCAGAACAGCTCTGTCTTTTCGTTACAGGTAAGAATCGTCTGTGTTTTCAATCTTCTTTAAAGAATGGGCACTTTTTAATATTCGAGACTTTAACGGTAAAATTCATATTTTTCTAACATTTTTGTGAGTTCTTTATATTTATATTATAATATAATGGAATGTGTAATTATATTTGTGGTATGTATTATTGGAAAAGAAGAATTCGCTACCAACTTCATGTTTAGATTTAATTTGAAAATAACAGACTCTTTAAGTAATGAGTTATGTTAAGTAACCTATTCCAAATTAGTATTCTATGTTAAATTTAGTAAAATACATTTCTTGAAAATGATTGTTGCATTAATCGAAACTATTGAAGTTTATACTCATTGGATATCATGAAGTAATCGAGATTTAACTAGCTGCATTACATTCTAAAAGGCAGAAATTAGACAATGAAGTTGGTAAGCTCGATGGGAACCTGTAATTTGTTATGCATTTCTTGTATTTTAAATATAAAGGTTTTATAAATATATCTTAAGAATGTAGCTTTATATATATATATATATATATATATATATATATATATATATATATATATATATATATATATATATATATATATATATATAAAGAGTTCGTTCCTCGAGTCAAAACAGGTCTGTCTTTTCCTTACAGCGCTTCCGTACCTCATTCCCCAAGAGGTAGCCGTATCTACACGGTCATTGGTGACACCCTTGTTAGAGAGTCTGAACTCCTTCTTCTCTCTCTCTCTAACCATGGGCAAAGACATTTCTTAAATTATGTGTATGATAAAAAACGTATCATAACACATACTTCACGATTTGCACTTACAAATTAATGACTGCAGATAGAGTACATATTGAAGATGAAAGAGAAGTAAACAAATTTGGCAAATCAAATATATCTTTGTCTAGCATTTGAAACTGTCCATCTACTGCATGGTCAGTCTGTACTTGACGTGGGTTGTCCTAAATGCAACTCATTTAGAGGTCATGGCTAGTAAATAATGGGATCTGTATTCGCCCGTACGAGAATAATTTTTGTCTGTCAGGAATCCTACGTTTAAAAGGAAAATATTTTGCTAATAAAAATACGTATGACAAAGAATTCTTTTTAAAGAAAAGTTAATGAGAACATTCATAATATCCTGTGTTCTTTTGTGCGCATATTATATTCACTTTATGAAACTATAAGTTTGCTTATGATGGCGGATTCCGAGAGAATATGAAACACAAATCGGGTTGTAATAGAAATAAAACAAACGATTCTACATAATAGTGTCCAAATAAGGAATCTACCTTCCGCCTGATCCAAGGGTAACACTAAAGTGTGTTTGTTGTTACCAAATTCGAGTTACTTATCAATAAAAACTTCATTTGACTAGTCTCCAAGAATCCGTTTGTAAAAAAAAAAAACAACAACAGAATATCAATATTATCAGAATTCGAACTATCCCCCTACTGTTTAGACCAACCGAATAGTTGTTTCAAATCGGCCTTTATAACAACGCTGTAAATGCTAATCGAGCTTCAAGATACAGACCTGCCATAGGGAAAAGGTAGAGTTAAACACCTGATTTCATCCGCAACGTCATTATTACTGTATGATGGCGGCTTTCTCGTCTGATCTTTCCAATGTTCAAAATTCTGGTGACTCCCAGATTTAAGATTATTATTTCTAGTAACTTGTCGACATGACTCAATAGAAAATTGTCATGTAGTTGCTGATAGTTTTGGTATTTCCTTTTCATTTACTGGACAAAATATGCGTTGCTTTGTGATAGTACGGGAAACAACAGAATTTGATATGGAGAGACGCCTTGAATACAATGCTTTATGCGAGTGATATAGAACTTCCTTCAGTTTTCAATAATGTATGACTAACTGCTTATGGATCTGAAGCATCATTAATTGATAAATTCTGGATGATTCATTAACTTTGTCTGTATTTACAGGCAGGGAAACAACATTATTCTAATGGCAGGTTGGGAAGTTGAACGTAAAAGTAATTTAAGCAAGATACGTTACAAAAATATTTAGAAACTGTGCTTCATCATCATCATCATCATCATCATCATCTATAACATATTTACTAGCCGATCCAGTTTGTTCCACGGTGATTCATGGCATATATAACAATCGAAAATCATACATACCGCTCGGGTATCCGATTTGATGTAGACATAGAACAAAGTGGACGGATAACCTTTGGCTATCGAAAGATGCATCAGTAGATGAGACATCAATCACTTGTCCGTTTGCAGTAATGGTGGAATTACATTTTCATTTAATATCCCACAATTTTCACAATTTCTGTTCTAAATTACTGAATAACTATTCTTTACCAATCATCTTTTTCGATTATTAACTCGAATTCTACTTTTTCTTTATGTCTTCACGCATCCGTTTTTAGTAATGTGGCGTGACAGGCCACATATAATTATTTGTATTTAGTGTCTCAGTGTTTACAAAACAGCTTTTAATCATTGGGTCTAAATTTGAAAAGTTTAGAAGAATGTTTACCAATCTTCTTCTTTATGTTATTAACTCACTGACACCTCTTTTTATATTTCATCAATAATGAATCCTATTTATATTACGGGGGCCCCGAGTGGCCGAGTGGTCTAAAGCACTCTCCGTTACAGATCACTGCCATCTCACCTCTGTCTGCGTGGGTTCGAGTCTCGGATTCAGCCTATGTGGGTATGTGAGAAAGCTTGCCAGTAGCTTCTCGTGGGTCGGTGGTTCTTTCCGGGGTTTTCCCGGGTTCTTCCTCCACCATTAATACTGGCCGCCATGTATAGCCTATTGTGTGCTGAAAAATGGCGTTAAACCCTAAAAAAAAAAAAAATATTTATATTACGCACAGAAGGTTTTCCTTTCACAGTTCTCTACCGATTTTCTTAGCAAGGTTTCGGGTGGATATATCACCGGGGCGGAGATAATCACTAGAATGACTCTAACAGATTCATATTGGATATCTTAATACATCACTATAAAAAGAGTGTCCTTTTTGTTCAATAACGTTCTTACGTTAAAAACAAAATTAAGCCATGTTTCCATATCTGTTAACATGTTTCTTTTTTTATCAAGTGTGTATTTGGTTTAGAAAATATAAAATGCGCTATACATCTTTAATGTTAGGTCTTTTTAATTGACAACAAACGCCTTATTGCTTCGATCTATGATTATACACTCTAATACAAATAATTATTATTCAGTAGAAAAATCTTGCATATATGCCAATGTCCCTTACGATTACCGATGTCCGTTATGGTGATTATTGATGTCCGTTACGGTGATTACCAATGTCCGTTACGGTGATTACCAATGTCCGTTACGGTGATTATTGATGTCCGTTACGGTGATTACCAATGTCCGTTACGGTGATTACCAATGTTTCGGTCGGCTCTGGTGATTCTATCCACCGCCAATGTTTATCATTAGGACTCATTGTGATTCTCTCCACCGCCAATGTTTATCATTAGGATTCTTTATGATTCTACCCACCGCCAATGTTTAGCATTAGGACTCATTATTTTGTGTGGACTGTATTTGTGGTCCAATTTAACTACGATTCACCAGCTTGAAATTCGACAACTGATATAAGTATGGTAGCGAATCAAATTGGCCTGTCAAATTTCTCAGTTTGAAAACGTGAAATCCACTAACAAATTTTCCATTTAGACATAAATTAAGTTTGCATCCAAGTTAATTAAATGCCTGGGTAATAATGTGGTCCTTCAACTCTTTTTAAGGGTCATTTCACCAGATTTTAGAACTTCAGCTTCAATCAGATACACTAGTAGAACCATTACGTGTTGATGAAGAATTACTAACAGGGTTTGGCTTTAAATGAAGTCTAGAATATTCACTTGTGTTATATATTGTAAGCTTTTTTACATTACTATCTAATTGGTTTTCGTTCAAGTCGTCTAGTATATTGCACGTATTGTGATATTCAGGGTATTTCATACGGGAAATTAAACTCGTCCCGAAAAGACGAGTATTCTGAAGGATAAATGGAAACAGTTTCTATTGAGAAAGTTGTCCCTCTTGCTCAGAATCTTGAAATAGTCCATTTCCCTTCTCAGATGCTCTAGTTCGTAACATTGAAGAAGTACTGTACATCATCTCCATGATTGCTAGCCAATGGTTGTCAGCAATCCAATTCATTCCATTTGAAGATGCGAACGAAGTGAATGGACGACACATGGCTGGCTAGCAACGATGCCCCCATGGCAACGATGGTCCATCTCAGTCCTAGCGAGGACTGAAGATCGGGAAATAAAAAATCTGACCCCAAAATCTGATCTCTTTTAAATTAGATACAAATGATCTGTCAAAAACCGTCTAACTAAACAACGATGCAAATTATATATATATATATATATATATATATATATATATATATATATATATATATATATATATATATATATATATATATATATATATATATATATATATATATATATATATATATATGTGTGTGTGTGTGTGTGTGTGTGTGTGTGTGTTTTACATAGCATGGCTTTAAATGCCGTTTTAAGATTTCTTTTCAGTTGTATGGTGTTGTTGCTGTTTTCTTTGGGTGGTGGTGGTTTATAAATCCAAAAACGATGTTATAAAACAGGATGTCCTCATGTTGGTCACATGCCTTTACAACGTGATATAAATTATAATGATGCCATAATATTTTGAACATTTTTGTTCGAAATAGATTGTGACGTGTCAGGTTGTTATGCCGACACTTTGGTAGGTATGTGGTGGAGTGCTTTCAATATTTATTTAAATTATTATAGAAGTCCCACCTAGGCTCGATTTTGGTTGAAAGTTAAATTAGTGAAGATAGATGTAATGCTCCGAGCCCCCATTCAGCAATGTTGACGGTTAGATGATTGAATATACAAAAAAGTGAAATTCAATTAATAACAATTCTGAGACAATTCAATAATCAAATGATTAAAATTACCAAAGTACTCTCCTCCTTCAGCTCGACCCTGTGATAGCCTATTGTTTCATTTGATTTGTAGTGTGAGATAGATTTCCACCTGTCCTTGCATTCTATTCATCTGTGTATTCTTTTCTTCTATCCCTCCAATTCCTTCTCTTCTTCCTCCCGACACTTTCTCCACATTCCTTCTTTCCACCGACTCCTCGATACCCCTCCCCCTCCACTTTCTCCTTCTCGAATTGCTTTTCCTCCTCCTCCTCGACTCTATCCCGACTAGTCTTGTAGACTCCGACTGCTTCCCTTCTAAGAGACTCGAGACTCACCGAACCGGAAGTTCTGTTCCCCAAGAAACTTCCTGTGAAAACACAAGGACGGTACAATAATTTCCTTAGGCCTCTCATCTCACACCACACCCAGCCTATCATCAGATAACGGCTAATAAATTTCTTCGGTCACGCATGCATGCACATCGAAAATCTCATACGTCCTTTTATGATAAAACAACGTCGTAATAAAAACACGGTATCAACTGCTTCTCATACAGACATCAATAAATTGCGTCGCATCAGTACATATTCCTAATTCCATTAAACTATACAATATCACGGCAATCAGATGAATTTCTTTACATTACAACTCATACAAAGGACACAAATGTTCAAATATCCATGCATCCATATTAAGTAATCTTACACACTTCAACCAGTTTCCAAATTCACAATTCAAGCATGTGACAAATGAGACATATCACATGAATAAATGCACTAGTTTACTACGAAGTAATCTATTAGCGAATGACAAAATTAATTCTGGCCACAAGCTAAAAGTCTATATAATTCTCTACATAATACTCAAACTCATTTCTCAAATACGCATATAAACTAAACACTACAAAGGTAATTCTACGTAATAAACAATCCTAGTAATTAAGTATGCATACTACACATAATTACAATTACAATGCCGTAATATTCTGCAAAAATCGAGCAAATAACTTACTGACCTTTACGAAGCTTTGTCTTTCCTTAAAATCTCCTCTTTAAGTTTCCCCGCCAAATTACGAGTGGTTTTCTCTGAATAATCCTATTTGCTCAACAATCTTCCCAGGAAAACTAAATTTTTGCTTGCTACTTAGAAGTTATAATTCAGATCGAAATTGTTACCACACCCTCCGTCTCAATTCCGATGGGATGTCTAATTGATCTGATCCAATCAAACTTAGCAGCAATGTTCCTCTCGCTGTCTGTCCACGTGGGGACGGATTTAGAACACGGCCCGGTCCTCGCGGATTCCTATGGTCCTTGTAACACATAGGTGGGAAGTCGCTTGATATAACGCCTGTCCCGATTCAAGATGCCGGGTTGTTTCTCTGGTCACGGTAACCTTGCGCAAGACAGCAGACATGGCTTGTACTAATACCTTAGTTTATACACGACTTACGAACTGACGTTGAGCAAACGTGACATAGGTCCAAGCTTATCGTGGGGGGGGGGGGTTTGCGTCTCAAAGTGAACTGTGTTCATGGCGCGATTTTAAAGGCATTTTCTGCATCTCTTGTTTATTATTTTTTTTCTTTCTTCAATACTTCCGATTATGTACCGACAACACATTTTGTACTCGGACTAATTAATTTTGTGCAGACTTCATTTCAGTGTTACTTTTTCATCAACTTTAGAAAGAGACGATTAGTGGATTCTGGAGATGCAGTCTAGCTAGAAATATCATAACGTTTGACTGGCTTAGGTCATCTGAGCTACCTATTAGACTATAGTGCAGCCTTTCTGTGAAATTCTGTTGACCAAAACATCTTCAGATTTGTTCCCCTTTCTTACCCGTATCCATCTTTTTTAAAAATATGATTGCAAGCTGAAAACAACTGCTTCTCTGGAGATCACCTTATGTTTATAATGGTGCCGTTTTTATTTCTCAGACAGAAAGGTTATGTGCTTACTCTTTGTGCAGATGTAATCTGTGCATGCGTAGATGTTAACTCTCTCTCTCTCTCTCTCTCTCTCTTCTCCTGTGTAGCAAAGGCAGTTCGTATTTAAAACATCGTCAGAATCAGCACATAAGAAATTGAAACGGATGCATTTAGGCACACTTATATATTGAGGAATGGCTTGTTAAATAAGACATCGTGATAAACTGGCGCAAATTAGACGATGACATATGTTTTTAATACCTTTTTGCGTGTCATATTGTATATTGATTTTATAATAATAAAAAAAACGTTAGGAATTTCTAACGCGTTAGAGGTATGGTCAAAATAGTGTGCTTTAGAAATTTAAATGCATTAGTGGCCATATTTTAAGTTTAAGTATAGAGATGGAAACTCTATTCATTCAAAAAGGTTTCACATGCAATTCTTGATATTTGAATCTACAGTCCTCTTAATTTAAGATAATTGCTATATTTACATGTCAGTTACGTCTTATGCACATTTTATTGACTCTATCACGCGATAAATACTTATACTTTTTTTTGCGATGGGGGGGGGAGCACCAGACAAACCCCCCACCCCCAAATTTTCTAAAAGAAAATAAAAGGTGTTTTATGTGTGTATGTTGCGCCCGAAGGTATGTATGTCTGTCTTTTTTAACAAAAGAATTTCGATCAAAAATTTAGTTAACTACTAAAATGCTAAAATGGTTGCCGGGTTATTATTCTTTTCCCCCTAGTGTTATCCGATTGTGGGCTTTGTCCCCAGTGTCGGAGTTCCTTCCCCTTTTTTGTGATCTGTGCCAACGATCTCCTAAGTCCCGTGTGTGCTATATGTGTTTTTGCTATATATTGTGTGTATACTATATATTTAGATGTAAGGACGGCAGTCTCAGTCAAATTATATCCCAGATATATTATCATTTAAATTCTTTGGACTTATAAATTGTCCAAAATTTTGGATATTTTATTTTTGTTTTTATTTAAAGCTTTGAATTTTGTAGGGAAATCGGTGTAATGAGCAGCATTTTCTTTATTCCTTTATGCATCCCTTATCTGCTGTTTTTTAGCCGTCTCATTTATCATTAAAGATCTAAAAGTTCGAAAAGGGTTTTATTTTGGGGTTAGTCCCTAAAAGTTAGTAAGGGTAACTCTTGGTTACTTTACTAAATTTATAGTTTGTCCCCGTATAGTTGTTCTGTTTGTCCATTTCCAAACATGTGGGGTTTTCTGACGCTCTTCCGAAGGCCTTTTCACTTGGTGCAGCTCCATGTGACATAGCCCTTTGGCGTCTGTGCGTCATACTTCTCCCACATGGAGGTTCCCTGTATCCCTTAGTTAGAAAAGATTGCAAAGGACAGAATACTGTATAGGTGCTTTATCAGTATTATTTTGTGCAAACATTTATTTAGTACTGCGTTGTTGGTTAGATTTTATTGTTTTGTCTAAATAGTCTGCAATTGTTTGGTTTCGTATATTGGTACTGTGAGGTGAGAGATGAAGGCCGGGCTCCAGCCCGTATTTAACGATACTCGCCCCTAGTTGGGTGGTATACCGAAGCCCCTCCCGCATTTCCCCTCTCCCTGGCCAAGACACACAACCTTGAAAAGTAGGCTTATTGTTAGAGAGGATTCTTAATACAGAGTAGATTTAAAGAAAGAAAAAAAAAACCGTTATTTAATTATTTTTTATTACTTGATCACAATATAGCATTATAGTTGTAATGTAGTAAATTATTCGTAAAACCATTTTTTCTTCATAATTTACATCTAGATATAAAATATTCTTTCTGCGATACTTGTATTGTTGACATATTTCCATAATTAGCAATATCCCATTTTTGTTTGTTTTGTTGCATTGGGCGAACGTATGGAGTTTTGTGAAATTGGCAACTTTACATGAAGTGCATTTTGGTATTGTTCTGATCATACGACGTCTGACAGCTTCTTCGCCTGTAAGCCAGGCATTGTGCAGATATTTAAAAATCATGCTTTGAATTTTGACAGCTCTTATTTTCTCCCAATTTTTCCAAGTCTTTTCCCAGTTTACCCCCCCCCCCCCCGTTGTCTTGTCCTACTCTAAATCTTATTCTTTTCGTTATATCCTCTCTTATCCAATCATATGGTTTTCCTGTATCCGATGTCCACAATTCTGCTTGATATCTATATTTTAAAAGTATTTCCTTAAGATATCTGAACTTTCGTAATTTTATTAGTTCTGTACATCCGCCCCTGATGGTGAAGCCGAACCAGTAGATCTATAGTGCCTCCCACGCAGTCTTAGGTTCGGGTTGTACTTTATCAATCTATTTATGTTAGTTACTTTTAGTAGTAGTGGGCTTGGCAGTCCCAATCCCCCTCCACTTTGTGCTCTATACAGAGTCTCTTTAATAATATAATGGGTTTTGTAATTCCATATGTAGTTTATTATTTCCTTATCCAACTTATTCGCGATAAATACCAGCACTAAAATCCTCAGATAAAAAAGATATGAATACTCGTTTTGTCGTCTGCATTTTTTTCAAAAATCCCTGTTCTGCTATGGCTTGAAAGTTCCTTCTCACTTTTCTTACTGCTATAATCTACGCAAAGGTGAAAATGGTGGCCGAGACAGTGTTATCAGCGTATCCTGCACAAATGGAAAAGGCGTTACGATTGCATTTTTACATCACCCTCGTTAGTCAAAGTTGCCTTTACAACACCAATATTGTCTACCGCTGAGGAATTTAACTTATTTTAAACTTTTAGACCATCCTTTAGTGTACTAAAAGGGTGTATATTAGTGTAGAGCCCGGGAAAACCCCGGAAAGAACCACCGACCGTCGAGACGCTACTGACAAGCTTTCTCACATACTCACATTGGCCTAACCTGAGACTTCAATCTTCGCAGTAGGTACGTATGGGGGGGGGGGGGGCAAGTGCTTTGAATTTGCATGTGCTGTAAAATTGCTGTAGCCTATATACAAAAATTAACAAGCCGTCAAGTTTTGTCCCCCCCCCCTCCAAGTTTGTCACCCCACCCACGAAAAAGTTGGAATGACGTCCCTACCACGCAGACAGAAATGAGATGGCAATGATCCATAACGGTGAGCGTTTTAGACCACTCAGCCACTCGGGGTTCCGCTGATTTAGTAGACATTGGCAAATCAAGATTTATTAGTCAAATTTCAATCATTTTATTAACGAGAGAGAGAGAGAGAGAGAGAGAGAGAGTTCATTGTATCGACATATATTACTATGGGGTCATGCGCACTAATTCATCTAAGAACTTAGAAAAATGTACCACTGTGCAAGATGGATTTATTGGTGTGTGTCAGTGCCGCACAACAATATTTTTGTTTGGTTGGGTTGAGCGCACTTTAAGTTAATTTGCCTAGAAGGCACTTTGGAACTTTAGCTAGTTCTAAATGTATTTATGCGCTTTGGCATCAACTATAGATCGTGATGTCTTGGTGTGAATCGATTTACTTGTCTTGATAAACCTTTAACCTGCTGATGATAAATATGATAGGTTTGTGATGTCTGGTTTAGCCATGGGATGTACTTATGTAATACCCTTTTAGACACATTGCCTTAAATTTACCACCGTCAGCACATTCACTCACCGACAAAGAACTTTAAGATTATTATCAAGCGTCGCCATTAAAATAGGTGTTATTAATGACAGGAAATGGTGCATTTATAACCGCTTAGGGCAAACTTCTACCAGTAAAAGTCCCTTTTAACAAATTTAAGTAATCGGCGTACACTATATAAATTTAATATTTTTTTTAATGGCGTAAAGTGCATCATAGAATGAAACAAAGATTCTTAAATATCACTCTTAAGTGGACTTTGATAGTAGTTATATGTGACACTGTAGGTGTATACCAGACTCCCATGTTAAAAGAGGTCGACAATGCATAGGTATCTACAGACTTTATCGAACCGGAGACATTCTAGATGTATAAAGGAATTCAAAATTTTGGGTAAATGGTAATAGCTTTAAAAATGGTTGATCTATGTTGTGTACATGTTTATAAGGGTATTTTAGGTTTCTACAAGACTTAAGATGACTCCGTTGGTCAATGCTAGGAGACACTACGGTGTCTACTGGAATTCCTGTGTTAAAAGATTTGTAGGTTAAACACATTGACGACACTATTGGTGACTTCGAGAATTGTAATGTTAAGATGGAAACTATTATCTACCGTTTCCATGTAGAAAAAATTAATGTTACTTCTTTATTGATTCTGTTAAACACCAACCTTTTCATATACTATCCAATACACACTTTGTGATTACTATCCTACAGACATTTTTGATATACTATCTGAAACACACTTTACGATTTACAATCCATCACATTCTTTTATATACCATCATCAAACACCTTTCTATATACTATTCAACACATATCCGTCAATGGAAAGAAAATGGTAGGACTGTTGATTCATATGCTATACTTACAAACATACTGTCTCTCAAAAGCAAGACTATGAGTATTTATAGACACACTATACGTACACATATTATATCACACAGAAGGGGTAATGGGTTATGAGTAGCCGTTAGGATTTGAATAAAGGCATAGAAATACTCAGATATACAAACACAAATCTCGGCAATTACTTCGATTAGTATCTCCCTTTACTTGAGATCTAGGTGGCCCTGAAAAGGGCCGTTGAGGCTATTAACCAAACAGAGTTTACACATGCCACATCACTTGAGAGTACTCAGTAAAAATTTCCACTGACAGATGGTCCGTAGAGTAAGGCAATCTTCACGTACCCTGTTCCTCCAAATAGATTCGTCTTTCGTATTTAGCCATATCTGTATTCCTCGTTATGACCAACGATTCCTTGACATATGCCACGAAGTCTGGATTGAAGAGCATTCTTGAAATAATAGTCGACTACTCCACGTTTGCGCACCTTTTGACGTGTTGTGTTGTGAACAGATAGCACACTTGGCCAATGCGTCTATATATACAGTATTGTGGACCAGATCGAAAAGGACTGAAATGTTCCACCAACCAGAATGAATCAAGTCATGGTGAGTTGTCTCTCTTCTAATCAGAAGACAGCGGACGCATGATGTCATTTTGTTAATATATATGGACGCAAGCGTTCGTACGATTTACCATTTCAGAAGAATGTCAATGCAGTACATATTGCTTATAGCAGGAAGACGATGTGCGTCCACCGACAGTACATCGTATATTCGGAGCAATAGTACGACTACTACTACTGCTGCGGGTTAAAATTATTCTTCCTAAGGAGGTTGACTTAAATTTCGCTTTTTACAATTTCCTATAGTCTTCGCAAGAACGTTTGCATGCAGCGGTAATACCTCCTTCACTTCCTTATCCTCGTTATCAGTGCACGATGATTTCGGAAATAAACTGAAGATAGAGTTGTATTGTTCTAATTTTGCATAGCTAGAAATAAGCTGAACAAGTATTGGTTCAACGACAACAATAACACGAATAGGGAAAGAGAAATACACAGGAAGAAGTGAAGAATAAAACTTTGAACGGTGAAATGAAGGAAAAGAGTGGAAATAAAATTGTTAATATGTTATAAGACATTTTAGCGGAGTAAAAATATCTTAGAGAAATTATCAGACTTCTTTAGTTCATTCCAGGAGATAGAGACCTTTATGATCCAAGATGTCTAAACCTTTTAATACCCAATGTTATGTTCAGCACCAGTGCGACGCCAGCAGCAGAAGTTAATGACACCACTACCACAGGGACAGACACCACTACCACAGGGACAGGACGAGAGACAGTTAGAGCTGACGAGGTCAAAAATGTATCTTAGAAAAGAGATACTACTCAATGATTGCTAAATCAAATAAAACTTAAATCCCTCCATGATACCACGTGTTCGTGTGTGAAGATGTTATCAATACTAAGGAAAAATATAAGAACAAAGAGACACAGAGCAAAAGTCAGTTTGATTCTTTCTGTTTCACTGTCTTTCTCTTTTTAAATTTTTCACTGACATGAGTTCTTTAGCTTCCGTTTCTTCTCGTTGTCTCGTCTTTGTGGTTTTTATTTTACGGCTGTGTATTTTTCATTTGTTTTGTTTCCTGCTGCTTGTGAAGAACACTCTTTGTCGTTATTCTCTTTTTATCTTGAGACACTCAGAAGACCAATGCCTTTTTTCTTGACCTTGATAACGTGTATCTTTATTTTGGGCTCTTTTTTCTCCTGTTTTGGTGGTTGCTTTTCTTAGATGTTGTGGTATTCTGGAGCGTAATGTCCTTTCTCTTGACAGACATATCAAGTATCTTGACTTTATCTGAATAGCAGTTAGAAGTCTTGATGTAATAATACATTCTATTGATTGTCTATAAATCTCTGACGAGAACTGCTATCTGCTTTTACCCTTCCATCTTCAGAGACTGAAAATGTAATAAGTATATTTTCTTATGGTTAGGACATGTCTCTATATATAGGTAGAAAGTGTCTACCCTAGTCAAATCAAATTTTGAATCAAAATGAAGCAGTCACACCTTGCTGAGAAGAACCAAAAGACACCAGCAGACAACGATAATAAACTAAGTGAAGTACTGCACAAGTTTATCCAGCGATTTTGAATAAGACATGAGTGTGCATAAATCAACACCATCTAGCTCTACTACAACACCAAACAGGTCAAAATCAGCCAAGAAAAATAAGCCTTTCAGTAGCTCCTCAAGATTACTTTTACATTCGAAAGACCATAAAAAAAATCGAACAAGGGCTTATACGTGAGATACAAAGATTTCAAGTTCAAGGGGAAATCATTGGGTTTCGTTACAGGTGTATGGCAACGACAGTTCAAGCGAAAATGACAATCATTTGAAACTATCCACCAATCACGTCTGTTGACGTCTCTTGTCTGGATCGAGTTTAGTATACCGGCAAAAATAGCTTCTTCCACAGTTATGGACAACTTTCTACAGATTAAACAATAGAACAATGAGTCTGACATGAGCGAGAGAAACTCAGATCTTTAGATGATCAACTTTTCGCCTCCAAGAGTTTGCGAACGACTCCAAGTTTGATCGGTGGACGGACATCGCAGTACCAGATATAATATCATCCAGATTAACAATCACCAACTGTCAAAAATTTCCAAAGAAGAATAAATGTTTCCTGTCGCATTGCCTGGTTATTGCTTTTTAAGTCGATTCCAGAAGCTCAACGTTATGTGGTCAAACCATCTGGAAGATTCCGATCCAAAATCCCTAGTCAGTGCGGGATTTGTCTATTTAGGACAAAAGATAAATTCAGTGTCCAGCTGTCGCGTGAACCTTCAAGAATGGGAGCATGAAAATACAGCTAATCTAGAACACTATCAGTGGTCTCGGCGGTGTAGCTACCTTTCTATGATAGGTCCTAAGTACGATTCTCATATTGAATACGTTAGATGAGAAGAGGCTTCGTATATTGCTATGTATTTACTGAGAGTTTGTACAGATTTATGTGAAACGCAAAGAACATTTGCATCCTCTACGACGTAGACTTTTAAATCACTGGTATCGGAATGCTATGAAAGGTTTTATTACTTTGACAACTTTTAAACGGTCAGACATAAATCAAAAACCTACAACTAAGAAGAGTGTCGATGGCAAGATTTATGTCTACGAAATTAGTAAACTATACAAAACTCAAGAGGACAAATACATACAGAACTGCTCAAATGTTTTGGAAGGTGTAACGCCTCAAGGCGAGGCTCATTCAGTTCGTGTGGTGTGTGGTGGATAATATCTGTACAATTTCTTCAATATGGTTTACTAGCAAATTCCGTTCGGCAAAAGTATCGCCGTTTTATCAGAAATGACATTCCTGAAAATGTTTCCAAACGTTACATTTATTGTTACACCAAATTCCATGGAAGGAGGTCTTTGAATGATAGCGTTCAAGGCTTAGTTGATTACTAATTACTGTACAAGATCTGATTCCACAAGACAATACTCACAATTTTAATAAATGTTTCGAGGTCTTGTGATGTGTTTGTTAGAGACTACTTTTCTTGATATAATTTACAAGCCAAATCGTTATGGCAAGTGTATGAACAATACATGCAGCAATGACATGACCGCTAAAACATTACATTTAGACTATATACTCATTGTGTTAAAAGTGTTGCAAATATTGATGAAAACGAGTTATGTACTCCTTGTGAAGAACACATTTATCGTTCTTAATCAAATTGATCATACTTACCAATAAGTTTCGATAATTAGTTGATTACACCAAACATATGTACGACTGGAAGAATGTACGTGACTGGAAATCTTGATATCGATGCTTGAATACAAGAGACGGCTATTTAGTTGAAAGAGATGTTGTGTGACTGACCAAAGAAAGTATTTGACTTAGAGAACCGCTAGAAGTTAAAGAGGAATCCGAATCTATTTTACAAACAGTGGTAGATAAAGAACTAGAACTACAGGAAGGAATACGGTGAGTACACGAGAGTGCTAGTATTGAAGAGATAAACTAGAATGAAGAAATGACATGCTGGTAGAGTCTAGGAGAGAAGAATGTCACAAAGACTATTACGGCAGCACGATTGCAAAGATTAAACGTGACTCAGATCGAAAATGTTGTAACCATGCCTGTTTATTTGTAGCTTTGGTTGTTTTAAAGTGTGCCTCATTTTTTGTACGAAAAGGAGTCAGAAGCAACAAATTTGAATAATTTATTTCCCTTGAATACAAAAATGAAAATGTTAAAGAGGAACTTACGCTACTGCGAACTTTAGTGGAAATTCAAATTACATCCAACACTTAAAGTGTTCATGTGCCACTTTGGCCCGTGTAGTGGTAATGTGCCAACAGTATTGTGTTGGATCACAATAATATAATCCAAAAATATATCCTTTTTTGAAATTTCAATATAAATTCAGGTCTCTTTTTCAAGAATATTAGTTTTAAGTACTTTATATTTCCAGAAAGGAATCTATTGCTCGATTCAAGTCATTCACGCTGGAGATGATCCAACATGACACTGATGCTGTTAGAGATTCTGTTTCTGTTTGTAGTGAATATAGCGATTCTCACTGAACCATCTGATTTAATTAACTGATCTTTGTTAGGTGGGTTCCGCACGGTTAAGCAGCACTCAAGGCCATGTCGTACAAACGAGAAATATGCTGCACTTTTTACTTCTTTGTTGAATATTTGGAGGTTGCGGCGCAGGAAACCAAGGCATCTGTTCCTTGTTTTCACCATCTCGTCTTTGTGGTGTTTCCATGAGAGGTCTTTAGAAAATTACACCCCATAATACCGAGTTGCATGCTCAGTAACTAGCCTGTGTCCTTTAAGAGTGTAATTTGACATGATCGGAGATTTCATTCTGTAGACTCTTTGGATTTTTCTGAGTGGAAGGACATACACAAATCCTTTCTCACGGAGATAATAGTTTCAGGCCTTCTTGTGGGATCTTGCAATCCTTGGAGGCGTTGATTTTCCAGTAGATAATACAGTCGTCTGCAAACAGCCTTGTGTTGTGTTTGATGCTTGAAAATTATGTCATTGATGAACACCATGAAGAGGATGGGACCCAAAACAATCCCTTGAGGTATAAACAAGCGGTGATGGGTCTGAAGTTACTCCATCTACGATAACTCTCTACAACCTGTCTGTCAGAAAATCTCTGATCCAAGCTGTCTTTTATGGGGAACACGATCAAAAACTTTTAAAAAATCAAGAACTGCAAGGTTGTGGTCATCTTCGCTAATCAAAATTCCGATATGATAACCCTATCTACACCTTGGCTGATCGAACAGATATATTGATGCTTTGTCCTAACGACATCTATTGGATTTCATGAGTTGACTCCCTTAGTATGTAAAACCAGTTAACCAATAGTTTGGTGCATTGTACATCGGTCGAAAATGACGGGGGCAATTGACCTACAAAGGATATTTTGGAAGTTTAACATTGAAAGTATGACAACGTACCAAAGGGAAGCCATTCGAGGTGTATTTGAGTGAAAGGTATTTTGTACAAACACAGACCGGTGGTGGAAAATTACCCATTTATCAGTCGATTCAAGCTGTGTGCTCCACTTGTATTGATCATGTAAGAACAGAGTTCAAATTTAAACAACTTAATCTTGACTGGATACTTTGGCTTGACGCCGCATTCAATGAAATTCACAGACCCAAAGCACAGAAATATCTGCTCAATACGCCAAAGTGTAGATGGGATTTTCACAGTGGAACCTTGGCTAGCGAAGATCGGTCGTACTGCTTTCCTCTGTATATGGATTTTTCAAGTTCACCCCCAATGAATATGAGCTCTGTTGTACAGCTTCGTCTGGCACGCAAACCGTGTTGGCAGTCTGTTAGGATGTTGAGGTAATCTAAATGATGTTGAGGTGATATAGATGATGCATCATGTTACATTGTATGATGCATTCAAGCGTTTATAAGAATTTCAGTGAGCGGGGCTTATAAAAATGTTGATTTAGGAAGAATATAGTGCTAACCTGTTTTGTTATTTTATCACAAAACGAATCACGTTGAATATGTTCTCGATCGAGCTTTGTTAAAATAGAATGTTTTCTTTCACGCCCGAGTACCGAATTAAGGTATGTATTTTTTCTCTCACGTCCATGCTTCTACAAAATGAAATGGTGTGTTCATAAGTCTTGCCAATCCTATCTTAATTCAGGGCGTTTGCGCACAAATTATCCTTATACATCGACTCTCAATAATGGAAAACCACCCAAGACGATTTTACGAATAATAGTTGGCTGGTAATTAGTTGCTTGCGGCAGTGACAGAACTACACCACGTCCTCCCCTCTCCTATCATATCAGGTGCTCAGATGTTAATGGATGGACGACTGGTGAATGACTGACTGAATGAAATCGAATGATTCCAAACTGGTGGCAGTACGGCACCATTACTTCTCGGCCAGGGGATCAAACGATAATAAAACCCCGGACCAAAACAGCAGAAAAAACTGTAATGGTTTTACGTATATGTTTAATTCATATTCATTTTAATTTAATTGTTTGTCAGTTTTAAATTTTTTATTCTATTATATGCTTTTATAATGTAAATTTATTTACTGGATATGATATTTTTCCAGAAAATTGGTTGACCTGAATCATTCTTTTCATAAACATCAGGTGTTGGCCTGGATGCTGACCTCGATTCAAAATTAGTAAACAAAGTTCTATTTTTATTTTAAAACGATTGGTTGTTGTCAAGGTCATGATGGGGCTTTGGGTTTAAGATGTAAACAACTTTTTTATTTTTTTATTTCTTTAGAGAAAATTATTGGTCTCATCAAGGCCATATTCTGTGTACGTGATCACGTACGTACGTATAAACATGATCATGTGACCCCCCTTTCTGATTTCGCAACTTGGGGGAATTTCGAAACTGCGTCTTATAATACAATATAACCTTTGTTTTAGGGAGAGAGGTCTCAGTTTGGGGCTTTTTATACTGATGTCAAGTTATTTTGTTGCATCCAGATCTTAAGCTATAATTTTCTTCAGATCAGTTGGATTTCAAAAGGATTAATTCTTTTTTCTCTGGAAATATTTTGAGGAGTGCTCACACAGAAATTTTGGAAAGACATTGCTTACAAATTTAATTTTGGATATCCAACACCGAAGTGCCATTATTTGTATTTCTACAAGGAACTGTAGATAAGCACAGTACTAACTGCAGCATACGTCATCGTCATCCATCTTGGATTTTCCATCAGGATTTGAACTTGAAATTATTAGAACATTTGTTACTAGGACTTTTGCAAAATAATTTGTGGATTATTCTTAGATTATTTTTGGATTTGATTCCTGAAACCGTAAGTTCTACTCCTTTTTTCATTTTTACAGAATTGTTCCAGGAAAATAAATTATTTGTTTAATTTTAAAAAGCTTGTTGTTTTCACACTTTCTGTGTTACTGTTTATTTGAGCCTAAACAAGTAACAATGGTACGAGAGGAAACTTCAAAAGACGAGCAAAATACGGAAAAACAGATACCCAAATTACCAACAACAACGACAATTACAGAAACTCGAGACCTAAAAAGAGAAGGGAAAGAACCAGACTGCACATGAAACTGGGCCTTATGAAACAGTTTGTCAGAGCTCTATATAAGGAGTCGGCAGCCTTCAAGTACCTTCAAGACTTCTTACCTAGGATGTTTGAGGCAAAGGTCAAAGCCGATGTCTTCGTCGGACCACATATAAAGAAGATCCTGGAGTGCAACGAATTCCCCAAGAAGCTCACTAGTAAGGAGAAAGCGGCTTGGAACAGCTTTGTGGCAGTGGTTCGGGGCTTCCCGGGCAATCACAAGGCTGGAAACTATGTGGAGCTGGTTGAGACTCTGGTGAAGAACTACGGCACAATGGACTGCAGGATGCCCCTCAAAGTTCATATCCTTGATGCCGATCATGATAAATTCAAGGAGAACATGGCAGTAGTGAATAGGGCCACCATAGGGTCAATGGGGTCTTTAATGTTAAAAAGAGTATATCCACTATAGGGTCTATGGGAATTTAACATGGGGAAAATGAACATGGATGGGCCTGTAGAGCATCAAGGGAAAATGAACATGGATGGGCCTGTATAGAGTCAAGGGAAATTGAACATGGATGGGACTGTATAGCGTCAAGGGAAATTGAACATGGGAGATGGAGATAACACAGACCACATACAAGAGACAAACACTGATGCAACATGAAAATAAAAAAAAAACATTTGAGGCTAGAAAGTCATTCCTTTTCGAGACCAATGAGGGGCCCTGAAACGGGCCTTTGGCTTTATCTTAACATCCTTCCGTTAATATAGAGGACATATCATTTGTCTTCTTCTTTTCCTCAAGCTTTGTCTGACTTCTGGTCCGTAGATCATAACTCTCTTTAAACAGCCTTGTCTCTCCACATAAATTCTTCTTTTCCAAACGCTTGTATCTGTCCTCCTGACAATGACCCACGATGATCTGACATACATTGGTAAGTCCGTACGGAACAACACTGACGATACGAGAATAGAGGATTCTACGTCGGTCGACATGTTGGTGACGAGAACAGGTGAAGAAATGCAGCGAACTGCGGTTATTTATAGGGGAAGGGAGGATCGAAACGGATTGAGTTTGTTGATCAATCCAAACACGCGTTACAAAATTCAGTCACCACACGTCCAATCCGAAGAGAGCAGTCTGTGACGTCACATCCCCTATATAGAGGCGCTAGCGTTTGTGTGCAATCAGTCCATGCGACACCGTTTTCAATCATGAAGGAAACTCAGAAGACAATGAATGGGGGTGCACTAGTCGTGGAGACGAGAAGCGATGAAATAGCAGGGAATACCGAAGTGAACACCGACCTACTTCCAGTAAAGGCTACTTTTGATTGGGATTTTGTGGATTTTCTTACCTCGCAAGAATTTGTTCTGGTACCAGTACCTTTGCCAGTACCTTCTCCTTCTTTAACACTCACTGATCATTTCAAATAGAGACAGAAAGACGAATTGGAGAAATTTATGCAGCAGCAAAGGAAGCAGAATAAGCTTTTCTTCTTCAACAACGGCGAGAGGAAGAGGCAAGAAGGAAACGACAGGAAGAAGAAGCAGCGAAGAAACAAGGGTGTGAAAGTCAAACGGTCACGGTACTCTTAGACAGTTTAGCGGAGTTAAGAAGTCTGAAACAAATGTATCAGACTTCTTTATTACGACCGAAGAGAATAAGACCTTCCCGAGCTAAAGAACCCAATCCTGTGACTACGCCTGTCGTACCACCCTTAGTGATTTCTACTCAATCATCATCCACAGGAGTCAAACCACAAGTAGGCCTTGGCCGTGGCAAAGGCTTAAGGCAGCTAAGTTGATTTAAACCAACAAATACCCAAAGGCCCTTTTCAGGGCCACCCATTTCTCTCGAAATGGTATGTGTGAATGTATGAGTGCGTGAGTATAGGTTCTTATTCTAAAAATCAAAACTAAGAGACACTTACATTTTATGCCTGGTCTGTGACAAAGCATGGGTATCAGTGTTTTTTTGTGCTCCTGAAGACTCAAAGATGTCACCCCATCAAAAAATATCCCTCATCTATACCCAAAGGAAAGAAAAGGAAAGGACTGCCTCCTCGTTTAGTCAAACATGGGGACATGATGTCTGTCCTGTCCAAAGCTTCTCCACCCATTCAAAAAAAAAAAACTCATTCAAACGGCCTTCAAAGATGTCATCGATGGCGTGTGCGAATGTTGTTTGAACGTCTTGAAAGGTACGATCCCTTGTCGAAACACCAGAAACAATGCTTAGGCAAACATCGTCACGTTCTTCGCCAAACGGTTCAACAGAAAATCCCCATTCGTCAAAAGAAGACGTTGGTCCAAGGTGCAGGAATTTTGCCACTATTGTTAGGACCTTTGCTGAAAGGAGTCTTGGGAACCATGCTGGGAGGACTCGTGGGAGCAAGATAAAAAGGACCTCTGGAGTACCAAGATCTCAGACGTGACCCTTGACATCAAATGGAAGGACAAAAACTAGCTTTAGTGCCTTACAAACAATGGATGGAATACCATCGTTGGCAAGAACAGCGGACCCCACATTTGCCTCCCAATCCCAATTTGAGCGAGATGTCCCAGTTACAACACGAACTGCAGTCATTGATGGATCGCCAAGATTTGTCCGAAACAGAAAAATCGCAAAGGTACGGTCAACTCTTGCAACGACTGCAACACTTTCACCAGAAAGCTTAAGACGAAACAGCTCTACCCACTCTGAAGTCCATCCCCCACACCACCACCACCACCACCACCACCACCACCACTACCATCCCCAGTGGTCATGAGAGACGCCACCCCACGAAAGCCTGAGGAAGAAGAGATACGAGAAGTTTTTCAAACACCGTCAGCAGCTCCCATTTCTAGTAGGATTGCAGCGTCCTTGTTGACCCCATCCCCTACATCCCAACGAGAAGAAATTAACCCCTGGGTTAAAAAGATGATGTCCACTCCTCCTCGACAGAAGTGAAAAAGAAAGAAGGGAAACCAGAAGTAAAAAAAGAAAAGAAGCCCAAAGCTATTATATTACCACCTCTACCACTAGCTTCGACTTCTACTCGCGTGGCCCATCGGACACGTAAATCCGTTTCCAAACCACCCTTTCGTCCCGTCCAAAGTAGCATCAGCGAAGAGTGGGTGACTTATTAACAAACAAAAAAGAAATGGAGAAGGTGCTAGCCAGCATTTATTACGACCCACCCCATCATGCAGGTTACGAAGGAGTTCAGAAGTTGTATCGTGCTGCCAAAACCGGGCTGAAAAGTCTCCGTTTACCTCAAGTGCAACGATGGTTACAAGAACAAACTACCTACACTTTGCACAAACCCATTCGACGCAAGTTTTCCAGAAGTCGCAATCAAGTGGAAGGTATCGATCATCAATGGCAAGCCGATTTAGCCGATGTCTCTCCTTTGGCCAGCTACAATCGAGGCTACAAATATTTGTTTTGTGTCATCGACGTCTTTTCCAAATTTGCCTGGGTCGTGCCATTGACTTCCAAATCGAGCAGCGAGTTAGTGCGAGCCCGGTAACGGGTGTTGAACCAAAGTGGTCGTCACCCTCTTCGATGACAAACGGACAAAGGCACCGAATTTCTGAACCAAGCTTTCCAGAAAGAATTAAAGAAACGTGACATTAATTTTTTCACCACCGAGAATCCCGAAACCAAAGCCAGCATCGTGGAACGTTTTAAACGCACTTTGAAAGAACGCATGTGGAAATATTTTACGCATCACCACACTCTCAAGTACATTTACATCTTACCGTACCTGGTTCAAGTGTACGCACTAGTGCATGGTCGTAATCCTACCGTCTATAAATTGGAAGACATGAACGGAGAAGTGCAAAAAGGAACGTTTAACTTGCCCGAGTTACAACGTGTCACCAAAAAAGAAGACGGCGTGTACGACATCGAAAGCATTCTCGAACGCAGAATCCGTGAAGTGGGCAAACGTCGTGTCAAAGAAGTCAAAGTACGTTGGAAGGGATATCCACCCAGTTTTGATTCTTGGATCGGCGCTTCGCAAGTCATCGACTATAAAAAGAAGTGACCATCATGCCCTTTCACACAGACTCAGCTATTGCTACCACTCCTTCACCCAATTCTTCTCTGCAAGATTTACAGAAACAGCCTTTGTGGGTGTGGTGTGGAGAACGTGTGCCTAAAACGCAAATCGTCTTTTTCTGCCAAATCTTTGTGGTGTATTGTGTCATCGGTGCAGCCATTGCCAATAGCCCATTTCATGCAGACTTCGTTGAACTTCGTAATTTGTTCGGAATTTTGATCACGTGGCGTGTGGTCAGCTGACCGTAATAGGTGGTGGGCAAAATATGGCTAACGCTTCAGCATTAGGATCAACTTCTGTAACTACTTCAACATCGTTTATCGAGTTGAAAAATGCATATTCAACAGCGATGCTGCCGCAGATATTGACGAAATTTAATATTGGAACCATCCTGTCTTATTTTCTGGAAACCAGGGCGGATTTCAAACCCATACGAGAGAGTAGCTTTGAGCTGTTTACATCTGGACATTTACATGTAAGTAAGGAAACGGTATCGAAGTAAACAAATTTAATCCTGGCGATCAAAGAGCAAGTTGTTCAAACTATTTCTGCGCATCCAAAACGTCACTATAATAAAATGCGTTTCATATGAGTTTATCAGATTTGTTTTTGAAAGTCTGTGGATAACTTACATATAAATTTCAATCATTTAATTAATTTTATTTCTGAAATATTTCTAAACAACAATGGACGCCATTTTATTATGTACATGTACCCACCAGCGTTTGATTAGCTGGAGTATAAAGTGACTCGGGAGGTTATTCGGATAATTACGGAGAAACTCGGTTAAATTCGGTATGAAATGGCCTATTTGAGTTTGCAACAAGGAGACAAACAATTGTGGACCATTTTATTGAGCAGTTGCATCGGTTACCTGCTTCCCAATCCTTCCCTGAAATTCTCCATGAACGGGAACAACGGGGATCTTGCGTCCAGTGTCAGTCACCACTCGAACAACAATAATAACCCCATTTTGGATACGCCTCTGACTTCCAGTAACCCCTCGGACAGCCACAGAACTCTGGAATTATGAACAATAACAACCAATTTTACTTAACCTTAACCTTACCTAGTGACAGTTCCATGGAGGTGCCCAATTGCAAGAAGAAATAGAAAAAATCGGGGTTTTAGGGGACACAAGACCAGCCAGCAATCCATCCTTCAGTATCTACACATTGAAAATTCCTTCAGGGTTTTATTTTAGTGGTGAACATTTGGTGGACACTATTGCGGACAGGTTCTATTTAGTCTTTGGCAGAGCATGAACAGAGCCAAAATAAGTGTGAAGACTGAGTACCATAAAGTGGCTCATCGCCTCGTGATCAAATTTCAGGATACGGGCACATTGTCCCTCAGGTTTAATGGTAGTTTGTTTGAAATTTTGGGTGGACATGCACAGATGGTCGCAAACAATTTGAGCCCCAAGATCAACATTAATATGGATTATTACAGGGCTTTTGGAAACCCGGTAAAACTGAACGAAGGACTGAATTTGATCTTTGTGTACTCCGATGTGGTGGAGTACAACATGGTGAGACACACCTCCGTGCCGTTACTGCGTGTCATTCCTTTCAATGTGGATAGTACCATGGCCAATGACCAGGAAGGTGCAAACACCTATCACGTACACCGCGAATTTGTACATCCTCAATATTTGCCCGTCAGTAAGTCGTATTTTGATACTGTCAACATTGCTATAAAAGGAGATCTGGGACAAAATGTTCCATTCTCCAAAGGGAAAGTCACGGTGAAACTCCATTTTCGAAAACGATTATCTAAGAATTGTAAGTTATATATCCAGTGTACCGAGGCGTTGCACGACAGCGAGGAGATGGTTTAGGGGTTTTGTTAAAATCAGCCTTTCGTTCGGTGGCTCCGGTCTTGAAACCGATGGTGACACGAGGATTACATTCCTTGAAAGATGCGGCACTGATACACGTTAAAGAATTTCTCCAAAATGTCATCATTGACAAACAATACCCAAAAGAAGCATTCTTGAGGGCACGAAAAATGTTTTGCTGCAAACGGGTAAAGACGTTTTGGGCCGACGAGAAACTCCTATAAATACCCTGAACGCTACCGAGTCAGACATCCCTGCTTCCCTGACGAATCAGCAAGGACAAGGTAGAAAGAGACGACGACGAAAACACCCTTTCACCAGACTTCACACTTCTGACGCTAGAAAGACAAAGAAAACAAGAACTGCTCGAGTCTTAGACGTTTTCGATTATTAGAAACAGAAATGATGCACCAAGAGTCTTGCGCCTGTTCCAAGTCGGAACTGGATCGGTTTGCCTAGCAACCCACCATGATGACGATGCAAGAATCCCAATGGGTCGAATTTCATCCCGTTTCCTCTTTGACGGATTCAGCTCCCATCGAGTTTGAAATCAAAGGACAACCTGAAGTTTACATCGAACTGAATAGCAGTTACTTGTACCTGAAAGTCAAAGTGATCAAAACGGACGACACTGCTCCAGGAGCCGATGATAGAATAGCTCCCGTCAACAATTTCATGCATTCCTTGTTCAGTGAAGTGGATTTGTATTTGAATAACAAACTGGTCAGCAGTAGCATGGATACCTACCCTTACCGAGCATACCTGGAAAATCTATTGACGTACGGAAAAGAGAGCAAGAATACTCATCTGGATGCTTGCGTGGTATGGAAAGCTGACACAGCAGGGGAGAACACATTTAACGACACAGCCATGAGAGCAGATGACGATCCTCACAATGTAGGTTTTAACTACCGTAGAAAGAAAATCCTGCAAGGACGAAGTTTAGAACTGATGGATCGTTTGCATTAGTACATGTGGTTGCAAGAGAAGTATTTGCTGAACGGTGTGGATATCCGCCCGAGACTGAATCGTAGCAGTACTGCATTCCATTTGATGGCCCATGTTGCCAATTACAAAACTATCATTCAAGAAGCCAGACTCTACGTGCGGCGTGTGGAAGTGTTACCTAAAGTGGGAAACGACATCAGTCACACTTTGAATTGATCGAACGCCAACTATCCGATACGGCGCTTGGAAGTGAAAACTTTCACTATTCCTGCTGAACTCCGATCCAAGATCGAAGATCATCTGTTCCAAGGACAGTTACCCAAACGTTTAATCGTTGGCATCGTGAGCAATGCAGCACTCAAAGGAGTCCACGATCAAAATCCATTCCAGTTCAAGCACTACAGAGTCTCCAAAATTGAAGTCAGTCGCTATGGCAAGGCCTTGCGTACCCGACCTTTCGAGCCTATGTTTGGTGACAGGAATTACTTGAGATCGTACTTGTCCCTGTACGAAGCCACTGGACATTTAGGGACCACGATTATGCAGGAGGCTATGCTTTGTGGGCTTTTGATTTCACTCCAGACCAACGCAGTGACGAGGGACATTTCCACTCTTTAAAATCTGGTCAACTGCGTGTGGAACTTCAGTTTGCAGAACCTCTACCCCACACGGTGAACGTCCTCCTGTATGCTGAATTCGATAATACCATAGACATTAACAGTCTGAGAGAAGTCATTTTAGACTATTAGAATCTTTGGAAGACTGTTATCCCTCTTTACATAGGTCATTATGGTTATCTTTTGTCTTTTAGCTAGGAAACATGGTGTACATCAATGACTCAATGACTTCCAAGAGTGGAAATCTCAATTTCATTCACAATGTTGTCAACCTTGTTCAAAATAGATAGTTATTGAAAAAAAATGTGTGTTATTGAATTGAATGGTTAATTTTTTAAAAATTGTGAATTGTTAGTTGTGAGCTATTTGAATAAAAAATGTGTTTTGAAAAGAAATGCGTTTGTCGTTTGTTTTGCTATGTTTATCATGAACCATGCTCTTTGACTTCTCTCTATTCCTCACATCACACTATTTTATCGTTTGGACTAGAAACCGTGTAGGGATGTTTTCCTTCGCGTCCTCGCTTTTACAATAAAAGTGGAGCAGTCTCGAATCTGACCATCTATTGTTGACTCATCCTCCTACGAAGATGTGCTCAAGATTAACCAAGCTGAACGAAGCCTACGTCAATTTGCATCGTATCAGACAAAATCTGATACCGAATCCTGAAGAGACAGAGAATGTCAGAATGTTAAAAGTCACTGAAGACCTGATAGAAGAGCTCTTTAGAGAGGAAATAAACGGGGAGAAAGAAGAATGGACGAAGAAGTACAGACTTCAGAAACAACAGAGAGAACAGAGAGATCTGTAGCAACAGTAGCAGCAACAGGAACCTAACAGAGGTTTTGTCGACTGCCGTGTCGACACCAAAGAGTTCTCCTATTTCCGAAGAAGCAGACCTTATCCTGTGAGAAAGTCTGTCACCACACGAGGCCACAATCTTAGATCCTAAAAGATTGCCATCACTTCGTTCACACACAAAAAACAGCCTTTTCAGGGCTACCCATACTCTCGAAAAGAAATACACATTTCATTGCCTATGCTAGGTTAGAAAAATTAGAAGTGCGTCTACAAGCACATGATTTGTTTATCTTGATTAGAAAGTGTGACTCTAAGTCCTTCGCTTTTCAAAATTTTTTAAAATATTAATTGTCAGTACAAAAAAGTGAGTGAGTGTTTCTTTTAGGTCGACGCGTTTTATTTTTGGTATTGATATAGGTAATGTAAGATTTGGGTTTTAGCGGATGTTTTCTTTCACGTCCGTGCTTCAAGTATATATACGGAAACAATCAGCAGTCTGGCTGCCCATCGTTGATTGATCAACAGTGCAGAATGAATAGAATGAGCAGCAGACTGACTAAGTTAATGGAACTTCAGATGCACCTGGAACAAGCCAGGATAGAGCAGGAGTAGGAAAAGAGAAAAATGAAAGAAAAGGAGGAAAAAAGAGAGGGATCTGACCTCACCTGTTCATGAGACCCAAGTTGTGAGCTGAAGCCTATGGTGAGGGAACCTCCACAGGCAATGGCTGCACCACAGCCACAACGTGAACAACAACAACAACAGCAACAACAACAAGAACCAGTACATGACCCACAGGAGGCAAGGAGGCCAGTTGTTCATCCTCGAGTGTGACATAGAAGACAAAGAAGACAGAGGGAACAATAAGTGTTCACTATTCCACAAACGGAGGAGTGGGATAGTGAAGCCACTCAACCCCCGTCTGCTCTTCCAACCACTCGAGTGAATTGGAACAATGATTGGAGTAGACGTTGTGTCTGTGGTGCCAGACCCGGAAGATGCCGCCATTAGACAGGCGAATCTGGAGTTCCAGAAAAACAGCCCTTTGCAGGGCTAACCAAAAATCTAGAAAAGAAACACTATTCAATTTGCCAATGTGCGAATGTTGAGTAGTGTGATTATAAATACTTACTCCTTTCCTGATGTGATTGTGTTTGTATGTGTATGTGTTTGTAAGCGCTAACGTACGTTTGTGTGGATGATATATTATTGGGTTTTATAAGTGGTGAAGTAAGTTAGTGTAGATAGTAGAGTATGGTTTTTTAAACCTTCCCGTGTGTGGATAGTATGTTATGGTTATGTTTCTGCTTCTCCGTGGCTTCTTCTCGTGTGTAGATAGTAGATTATGGTTATGCTTTTAGCTTCTCAGCGTCTGTGGATGGTAGAGTATGGGTTTGATTTGGCTTCTTCTCGTGTGTGGATAGTAGACTGTGGTTATGTTTTTAGCTTCTCAGCGTGTGTGGATATTAAATTTTAGGTTTGATTTGGCATCTCCGCGTGTGTGGATAGTAAATGATGAGTTTGTTTCTGCTTCTTGGCGTGTGTGGATGGTATATTTTAGGGTTTGATTTGGCTTCTTCTCGTGTGTGGATAGTAGATTGTGGTTAAGTTTTACTTTCTCAGCGTGTGTGGATAGTATAGTTCGGGTTTGATTTGGCATCTTCTTGTGTGTGGATAGTTATGTTTTTAGCTTCTCCCGTGTGTGGATGGTATAGTTTGAGTTTGATTTGGCTTCTTATCGTGTGTGGATAGCAAACTGTGGTTATGTTTTTAGCTTTTCTCGTGTGTGGATAGTAGATTTGGGTTTGATTTGGCTTCTTCGCGTGTGTGGATGGTAAATTATGGTTATGTTTTTAGCTTCTCCCGTGTGTGGATGGTATATTTTGGGTTTGATTTAATTTCTTCGCATGTGTGGATAATAGATTTTGGTTAGTTATTTGTCTCTTCACCTTTGTGTGGATAGCAAATAATATGAGAAGAGAAAAAATAGGGGATGTTTTACTTCACGTCCGTGCTTTAGATATAAAATCTCAAAGCGTTCGTCGTTCGCGCCATTCGACGGAATAAGCAGAGAAGATGGCAATGTCAGCTTCGTTCAATGATTTAAGAAATACTTACTTTTGGATGGTGGCTGGAGAATATGCTGTTGAAAGAATTGAAAGAGAATGGAGGTTAACAAACAGTCTTGCCTATGTCAACCAACTAAAATTAGTCAGGGAGATGATAGAGGGGATAATATCAGAATAAGTGAAGAGGCAGAGAGGATTCATTAATCCCTCCCCATGTCAGAGTGGGGACAATAAAAGAGTCTCTGGATAAGGTAATATAAGTCAGATGCTATTTGGAAGATATAGAGCGATGGTCAGAGTGGCCCTTTGTCAAAATGGGTGGTAAAGAAAGCGGAAGAACAGATGAGAAAGGTGATAGATGTAGAAGTGAAGAAGATCAAGGAAAGTTGGTTTAAGGAGAGGAAAGAAAGAAAATATAAAGAAAAAGGAAGAGTGTGAGAGGCTGAACCATAACTGGATCAAACTCCAGAACAAGTTTAGAGCCATGGGCCATCCTGACTGGATGCCAGGGTCCCAAAAGAAGAAGAAGAAGAAGACAGGAATAGTGGGAAAGGTTAGGAGATGGCTGAAGAAGTGGAGGAAATAGAAGAAGAAGAAGATAAAGGCTCTTTTCAAGATAAAGGCCCCTCATTGGTCTCGAAAAGAAATGACTTTCTTGCCTCAATTTTTTCTCTTCTCATGTTGTATCAATGCTTGTCTCTTGTCTGTTGTCTGTGTTATCTCCATCTCCCATGTTCAATTTCCCTTGACGCGATACAGTCCCATCCATGTTCATTTTCCCCATGTTAACTTCCCATAGACCCTATAGTTGATATACCCTTTTTAACATTAAAGACCCCTTGACCCTAAGGTGGCCCTATTCACTACTCATGGCAGCGAACTAGGAGGAGCAAGGCGAGCGCTTCCACCGGGATATACTGAACTTTGAACGCCGCTACCAAGGACGGTATTACGAGAACATGATGGAAAACTACATTTGGGGGCTGGTTCGTGAAAGTGTTTTACAGTATAATCGTAAATCTCGAAAAACTACTCACTTCTAAATCTTGTGTGGTCATTTTTGTATTACTTTAGTATAAATACATGTTAAGTTTGATTCATATGCTGCTTTTTCTGACTTTATGTGAACAAAAAGACACAAATTTGACCGTTTTCTCATTGGAAATAGGTAAATTTCAAAATATTCTGTTCTGGTCACAAAAGGAAAGTTTGTGAGGAATAATAGCCATTATCTATACTTTGTAGGTATAAGCAATTACGAAATAACACTTACTACCCTTGCACATTAATTGTGCTACATAATGTAATAAAGATTCTGTTTTAAATAAAAGGAATTAAGAATTGTATGGTCATTTACAGAGCCCTTAGCAGGAAATAGACCAGATGTAATAATTTCTAATTTAGAAGATACTTTACACGATGTAGTAGAGTAAGAGTTTTGATTATTCTAGTTGGTTCATAAAATACATTTTAAAGAAATTGATCCAAGCAAGTTAATATTTATTACTGGGATATTAATACACTTATACTTATTACTTTGAAATACAAATCACTCTAGAGCTTTCAAAAATGACTCATCTCAGTGTTATAGGTGGCGGAAGGATACTTTTATAAGGTGTGATGAAACTAATTTCTGATTCAATCTTGTAGATCATTAACAGTGGAATAGGTAACATTTTCAGTGAGAAATGTTATCAGATGACCCGTAGTCATTTTGTGATGCAAATGTAAACTAAAAGTCATATTTTAAGACCAGTCAATTATAAAGTTGGCATTCTTATTCCTAAAGATATTATAATACATGTTAAAGTCCAATGTTGGTGTGATACCTCATGGGTTAAGTAGTAAATTCTCGATAATGTTATAATTAGCTTGCACTCCCAGATGCCGCAGTAACTGATGTTTAGTCATGTTTCATAATCTACGGGTTCATTGGTTAGAATACATTCAGACGGAACCAATGCAATTCAAGTAGTAATGTGCGTAAGCCTGTTCTTGATACCGTATCTATTCTAAATAAGATATAGTAATTTTGGACGAATCTAGATCTTTTCATTTCTTAGTTTGACTGTCAATGTTAAGCTGCAGTACGTTATTTAAAACGGTGCTGCACTCTGTATAGAGAGCATAAAGTCACTGTAATTCTGGAATGCACATATAATAAAAAGGCACATCAACGATCAGCGCGAGCACCTGTCCTCTTTGGTTATGTGGTATAAACTTAAAAGTGCGCATGTCTTGTCATCTTTTCTGTATTATTTGTTTTTACAGTTCGGTCTTTGACTTGTTTTATTCGCACTGGTTTCGAACTCGCGTACAACGTCTAGAATGCTACATTTCTGAAGATTTTAAATTTATACACATTTATAGAATTTAGAAAGTTTCTGAAATATTATTAAAAATCTGTATTTTCCATTTCTTCAGAAGTAATTCTTATTGTTATTTATATCACGTGGCATTTGTAAACGAAGTGCAGAAAGTTAAATTCCACCTTACTATATGCACAATATATGTATCTTATTTCTCTTTGTTAGAGTTCATGATTGATCGACCGAAGCAGATGCATAACTAAATTTCGAAAGGAATTCGGAGCTCATTGTGCTCCTTCCGATTATTGAATCGTCTCAACAGAACACATCCTGCATACGGTTCTCCCCTAGAGGAAATACAAATGTAACTATGCCGCCGATGGCAATGTTTATAAAAGATAACTGCTTATCTAAATTCTTTGAGCTTTGTTTTTGTTGTTGTTGTTGTAGGGTTTAACGCCATTTTCAGCACAAGATAGACTATACATGGCGGCCAGTATAAGTGGTGGAGGAAGAACCGGGGAAAACTCCAGAGAGAACCACCGACCCACGAGAAGTTACTGGCAAGCATTCTCACGTACCCACATTGGTCGAGCCCGAGACTCGAACCCAAGCCGATAGAGGTGAGATGGCAGTGATCCATAACGTTGAGCGCTTTCGATCACTTGGGGCCCATGGAGCTTCTCCAGTTTCTGTGTCATGGCTGAAGAAAATAAAAGTGTGTCGTTAACATATACGACTAGATTTTCATTTCTTACTGAGGTTTTCCACTATAGTAAATTTCTTTGCGCATAGTAAATATTAAAAACGTTTTCGGTTTTATTTTCCCTATGGGTCTTTGCCACTATTTATTCTGTAATAGTTTTCTTTATGGAATTAATGAAACGTCAGCACTTAGCCGCACCCGTACCGAATTCTTTCTTCCATGCACCTAGCATACATGTCATGTCTTATCTTAGTCTTTGAAGTGTGTGTGTGTGTGTGTGTGTGTGTGTGACAAAAATATTTAAAGCATCACATAATGATGAAGTGTTTGTTTTTCACATTTTTACAGTGATGTTTGATACTGTTGATCATCGAAAAATCTATATGGATTCAACAGTCAAACCTGATTCCATGTCGGACCTCATGAACCCTATTGCAGATATTACAGATAAATGCTGAGTCTTTCGGTACACGAAAGGCCATAGCGACAAAATTATGGCTACTTTCTTTCAGTGATATGCAAGCTGTAAGTGGATGTTTACCTCCCAAGTTAACTCTGTGATTACAGGATATAACTTTTCTGGTGTAAACTGGTGAAAACTATGCACTTAATTACTCATTTTGTTCAACGGATGGAACACTTGTACTGATATTCCCTTGTTGTCTGAAGAGCACCTGCCAAGCCTGCGGTCTGTGTCGTATGGTATACATATATACATTGACACAGATTTACGATTTTTTTTTTAAAAGTTGTTTTTTGTTTCATAATAAAAAAGATTAGCTCTTTCAAAGTACAATATATTTAACTGACGGCAAAAAACCTTTGCTGCTGTATGACGAACAAAATGGGCGTATATATGCGTACCGTGGTATGGAGACAATAGAAAATCAATGTACTAATACAGGTATTAAATGTACATTTACCTGCATTCACTCTGGCGGAAGCCTAGGTTTGATATAATGCTCGTACATTGTGTACTCATCAAAGAATCATAAAATGCCTTTATACAGGTAGTTGGATCAAAATGATACAGGTAGAATTATTACACCATACTACATAATTAAATTCCGGTTTGAGCAAATTTAAACACTAAATGATGCACATGAACAAACTTTTTACAGTAGATTAACCGTTGTGGAAAAGGGTTCAGGCGCAAACATTTACTCAAACATATGAATATAGCTGCCAGATCATTTGGGCAAATATCACTGGTTGCTGTGGTAAGTTGATGTATATTTTTTAATTCATTTTGCATGAAAATAAAAAGAAGGGAAAGCGAACTGCTTTGGGTACAACTTTTTTACTGAATGTATAAAGCATAGGAAATAGGATATTTGCTTTGCTTTTGAGCACTCAAATTACGGATGGTTTCTAGAGTTTCTTTTCGTGATTGATCGTTTTCGAGAGGCATTGGTTGTCGCCATATGTTTTAGTTCTTCACCGGTGAAAGCAGTATTACTCTGTAAAGTGACATTTATAAATGATTCTGATTATGTACCAAGTTGTCAGTTGGTTGAAAGTGTCTCAGAGTTGGGTATGTTTTATCAAAATTGGAGATAATGTGGATATAATTTGACTGCATCTAAAACCACACCTCTCAGCAGTATCTGACAGATTTATAAACTGGTTCCTCATGTTTGCACACAACTTGAATATTTATATCACTTATATATATATATCTATATAAATGATTCTGATTATGTACCAAGTTGTCAGTTGGTTGAAAGTGTCTCAGAGTTGGGTATGTTTTATCAAAATTGGAGGTAATGTGGATATAATTTGACTGCATCTAAAACCACACCTCTCAGCAGTATCTGACAGATTTATAAACTGGTTCCTCATGTTTGCACACAACTTGAATATTTATATCACTTATATATATATATATATATATATATATATATATATATATATATATATATATATATATATATATATATATATATATATATATATATATATATATATATATATATATAAGTCCTATAAAATTACCGAAACTAACTTAAAATTCATTCCTTGTTACACTTGATGTGGTTTCACTCTTCACGAATATACCACACAATGATGGTATCGAAGCGTGTAAATATTATCTTGAAGAAAACGAATAAACATATAAACTATCAAAAGAACATATTTGTGATTTGATAAAACTTGTGCTCGAAAATAACTTTTTTCAATTTGGTAATACAAACTATCTCCAAAAAATGGGAACGGCAATGGGTAGTCCTATGGCACCTGCTTATGCATCTTTATTTATGGGAAAATTAGAAAATGATTTTCTAAATAAATTCCTCTTAAAACCGGATGTATGGTTAAGGTTTTTAGACGATATCTTTATGATTTACAGTTATTCATTAGAAGACCTTTATTACTTTATAGACAATTTAAACAAATTACATCCAACAATAAAATTTACATTCAATGTTTCTAAAACTAAAGTTTCATTTTTGGACGTAGATGTCGTGAAAAATGAAAATAATGACATTACTACCATGGTTCATGTTAAAAACACTAATATTCATCAATATGTTGAATATTCTTCATGCCATCCTAAATCATGTAAAAATGGGATACCATATAGTCAAGCAAAAAGATACAGAAAAATTATTTCGGATGACGCTGTTTTTAAATCATCTTTGACAGAGTTAGGTCAGCATTTTTTAAATAGAAATTACCCTATTGACATCATTAATACTGCTTTCCAAAAAGTATCTTCTCTTACACAGCTTGAATCTTTACAATATAAAATCAAAAGTAGAAATGAAGATATCATTCCTTTTGTTATTGAATATAATCCAAGTTTGCCTAATATAGGTAAGATTATCAATAAATATTGGGATTTATTAAACTTATCATGTAAAGCAAGTGTTAAATCGCTACACGAAAGCAAACCCACACTTGCTTATAAAAGGACTAAAAATCTTAAAGATTTCCTAACTAATTCCAAATTAGAAAAGCCATCATATAATATAGGATCATCAACTAAATGTAATAGACCTAGATGTTCACACTGTTCATTTATTAATGAAAATACTTCTTTCAATAGTAATAATACGAAAGAAACTTTTAATATGCCTTGTGATATTAATTGTGCAACATCAAATGTTATTTATTTGATTACATGAAAAAAATGTGGCATCCAATATGTTGGACAAACCAGTCAACAAATATCTAAACGTATGAACCAACATAGATCAGATATAAAAAATTATATCGATCAATCATTTTCATCTCATGTTGCCGCACATTTTAACAAAAATTCCCATACATTGCAAGATTTCTCCTTCCAACCTATTGTTAAAGCTGATTCTGAAATGGGACATCTATTAAAGGAAACCAATTGGATTCACCGTCTTAATACGGTATATCCAAAAGGTCTAAATTCAAAAACACTAAATGATATTCTGTAATAATTTTTTTCTTCTTCTTTTTTTTCTTCTTTTTTTCCTCTCTTTTTTCTGAATTATGTCCCCTGTTTACAATTAGATAAGAATATTTTCATATTATTTTAAATTGCAGAAAAACCTCATTGGTAAAAGTATAATCTAATAACATAAAATAAGTTTACTAATTCTTTAAAAGTGAAAGTCATTTCTAAATAATTCTTAATATAATTTGATTAATTATTTATAAAATACTTGATAGTAAGCATTATGCACACCATATTTTTTATTATATAATTTGAGTTCTGATAACTATATAACAGTTGTGAAGATTATATTAGTGTATATAGTTTATATATTTTTCTTTCTAATATTATTTTTGTTTTATTATTTATTTTATATATTTTTTATATATGTTTTTCTGCTCTTTTCGACCATTTATTTATTTTCTATATCTCTAATAAGTGTGGATTATACATAATACAAATATTACTAAAACTGTTAATCTCTATTTATTAATAAATTTTATATAGTTATCAGTAGAGATATATGTATCTTTAAGATCCAGTTTTATATATTTTTATGTATTAAGATATCATTAATCTTTGCTGTAAATGCACATCTCCATGTAAATTATTCGTTAACGTATAAGATAATTAGGTTAAATATGTAAGCTATGACGTCATCTTGTTTATTTCATTCATCACTTAGAAACAACGTATTTAATGACGTAAGCAATGATATTGAATTTAGTCTGATGAAGCATTAAAGCGAAACCGGTCACACATTCTACGTGTTGGTGTTGTTTATTTTATTATATATATATATATATATATATATATATATATATATATATATATATATATATATATATATATATATATATATATACACGTTTTAGGTGCGTTGTGGGCAGTCATCCCGAAAGTGGGTTTACGGGAAGGACATGATATAGTTTACATTTCAAATCAAAATACATATACATAGGTTGTATTTCTTACATAGTAATTATGTATATGTTGAAAATAAGTATATACACTTATGTTATAGTCCTATTCATGTTTTCGGTTCGTGGGCAGATATATATATTTCATGGGCAGTTTTGACCTTTAGGTTGAAGATGACAAAGTAACTGCCCAAAAATACGTTCACGAAGAACAAACATATAGCATTCTGCCCGTGAATACGGTCACGGGAACAATATATAGCGTACTGCCCACGAATACGTTCACAAGTAACAAATATATAGCATGACTTTCCGGTGTGCGCGCGCAAAATGGTTGTCAAGACACGACGATAAACATTAATCTATTAAAGCATCCTTTGCAATGGCCAGCGTACATATAGCGGACGTGAGGTTCGTTTTTCACAGCTTGTTTGAAATAAATGGATGATTATATATCCAGTGTAACAAGTTGTCTTGACAGCTTATGGATGCTAATGTTTGACATTTATTGTGAAGATGATTGTTCACTGCTTGTTGATGAATTCGTAGCTTCTGTTAATCGATGCTATAGCTCAATTTAACTGTCATACACTGATATGTTTAAGTCTGCTTGCACAGTTAACTATGCAGAGTTATGGAAATATAACAAATTGGTTTTAATAACTTTCAGAGTTTGTTTTACTATTACTCAATATTTGTTTCAAGTACTATAAAGGCTGTGATAGGTTGGGTGGCTTAGATTACAAATCAGGCCCTTCTCACTTGGGGTGGGGGGTGGGGGGTGGGTACTGCCCATTATGAATATTACTGGTCCTAGATGTCCAACCTGATATTTATGACATATAGGTTCAACATCTTACTGCCAGCAGAAATGGTGTTCTGTAGTATTTTTCCCAGTCAATAGTTTATGGATATATTATGTCATGTACTATGCTTGTTTAATTCTCTCATCTCAGTTCTGACGTTACCATTGAATGCTATAATGTTCCCAGACATCCGGTATTCTTGGTTATTAAAATTATATATATACACAGATAACTGAAGGTGAGTTCTCATTATTCCCTAACAATTGTAATTAGTGGGGCTGTAGCAATTGATGGTCTGAGAATTCAAGTTAACTGGTTCAAAACTTGGGTAAACAACAAACTGTTTTCTTCCTTTGACAGGCATCATAAAGTTTTGCATCTTTGTCTCTCTGATGACTGTGGTACACAAGTTACAGACTTTGCCTTAGAATGAGCCTGATTTTTGATACTTGTTACTGAATGGGGTGGGGTAGGGAAGTAACAAAATTATTAAAGGTGGAATGTATGCAAACCATGCTGGAAATAGATATGTGCCAGCAACTGCAACATGTAAGCTTCAATCAATTTGGAAACTATAAGCTTTATCCTGTAAATATTAACAGTTCGCACCCTGTATAAAAGGTGATTTTGTGTTTGATTAACTGGAACTGTTAATTTATTATGTTAAGGAATTTATTGTTTTAACCCTAGTAAATGTAATATAATTAGGTCAAAAGTTCCAGTTTGTTTATTGTTTCCAGAGTTGATTATTGTAACTGGAAGAACCTGTTTCTAAGTGTTAAATGAAACGAAAGAGATATTGTTTACTCAAGTGATATAAAATAAAAGTTTAAAATGAACTGAAAGAAATATTGTTTATTCAAGTGATACAAAATAGATGCAAAAGTGTATATTCATTAAGAAGTGTATTGTCAATTGCAAATAAATGAAGATTTATCTTATTTTGTTCTTTACTTGTGTACAAAATTATACCTGGATTGGGCAATAATTACTTGGACTCCATTTGGAAAAGAAAAATCTATATGTTCTAAATACCTAATGTTCATATCATAATGCTCTTTTAATGGATGATTATGCTTTTCAGCTGACGTTACCATATTGCCAAGTGAACTAATAGTATGGCCTTCGGTGTGGCCCACTAATCACATTTGTAAATGAATTATGCATACAATAGAGAAATAGCTCTTAAAATATCTTATGAGTTGAACAATGTGTGTACAGAAATAAACATGAAGCAAATCTTTGAACTTGTATGCCACACATGCAAGTGAATTGGTGGTTTTCATATGTAACTTGTGTACTCTTATGGCTTTTGTCTATATTACTTTTAGCCATTTCTATTCACACACCAGAACACAACCTTTTTTGTCTGATTCAGGTACTAATGCAAAACTTATTTCAGCTGTAACTGAAGTATACAGAATTTTTCCTGACGTTGAGGCCTACTGTGTAGACAGTATAGCTGTAAGTCATCAAATCAAATGGAAGACAACAGTGTGCAGTTGAAGAAAATGATATATACCCAGTACCATTTAGAGTTATCTTAAAGAAAAGTCACAATGCACACTGATACAAGTAGTTTTAGAAAATGCATTTGTTCCACATACATTTTAACTTAACCCAAAAGTTCAGTCTCTTGCCTAAAATTCAATCAGATGTATGCATTTATTCCATAAAACACAAAGATATAATCAACCAAATCATTTTCATTATTGAGTTAGGTAGTAGGCTATGTTAAAGAGTGCAATCACTTTATCGATTTTTTTTCCATTACATTTTTATTTATTATAAAATGACATTTCTTAGTGGAGTGCTAGCAACTGTAACTTGAGGAATATTTTGTACATGCTGGCCTAAGTGTCATGAATATACTGTGCTACATTTTGCTTTATTAGGTATAATACTATCATGAGACTTGCTTGATTAAATCCTGAATTTGTCAGTTACACTTACAAGTCCACTGGTAGAATTTAAAATCTGTGACAGTTTGGGAACTTTTTTTGCAGTAACTGCAAATCACTTTGCCTTCACAGTCAATGAATTCAAGCCATTGATAATTGTCAAACCATTGTGACTGAAAATGTGATTGTCTCTTAGTTGTGTCCTATTTGATAATTTTGCTGCCACAGAGTCTGGATTGTGTCTCTGAAGAAATAGTTCATCTAGACTCTGTTGCAGTATTACATTTTATATGTTCAATTTAATGAATTTTCTTTCTTTGAATCATTCTTATGTCATAACTTGCGAAAATAGTTTAGTTAACAATATTTATTCAAACAGAAAAGATAACCTCACTTGACAAATCATCCTACTAAAGTGATCATGGCATACACTTTTATCTTTGAAATTCAAATATTGCCCACTCGTTAATTAACATAACTAATATTGCACACTGAAGGTGATCATATGTATCATCAGTTTTAAAAAAATAAAGACATAATACTATCATTTAATCACTGCATACAGGAAACAGACACTTGTGTCTGTAAAATGCCTTTCATTGGATTACTTTGGTTTATTAAAACCAAACAGCAATCCACTCAGGATTTTCTAGGATAGATACAGAGAATATATTATGGTCATTCAGAACGCTATCAATACATCAGACCAGATTGTTTTTATTATTATTTAGGCAAAATAACTTAGTAAGTCAGATGGCAAACATGAGGATGGTGATAGGTTATGTGGAATTTGCATTGAATCATCTGATCCCAGAAGATTTTATACAATGTCACTGGCTGTGGTAATCATCAAGTGCAGTTGCACGGCACCATAAGACTTATCAAGATACCATAAGCTAGAAAGATGAAGAAAAAGAAAAACGATGACCCAAAGACAAATCCTGCAAACTGTGTGCAAAAATGATTCCACAGATTATAGATGAAAACTTTACTATATTTAGCTTCAAGATATTAATAAATTCGGATTACTTCCTCCAGTCTGCTACAGTAATTCATGCCCACTGCACTCATAAATTGATTATAGTCCTTGCAGTATTTTGTGTGGGCCACAATATTTTAATTGATGCAGCTGATGCTCCATTCTTCAGTTCAGTGTTGATTCAAACATAGCAATGTCCCTTTGGGATGTGTGCATAAATAAAGAATGCCTGTCCCTTCATTACCACACTTGTTGAATTTATCGTGTCTCTCTGAAAACTGTACCATGTGAGAAAGAATTTTATAAACAAACTGGACATAAGTATTGCTAGACATATACTCAGACCTGAGACTTCATAAAAGACTGCTTACTTGTGAGGCATTATTAGTGCTAGGGCTTGAGGTAATAACTTGCTATATGTTTGGTAAGGCAAAATAAGGGGCCTTATGACTTAAATTGAAACTGTGAAAAAACAAAAGGTTCAAATGCAATAAACTTTTGTTTTACCTCATTTGTTATATTACAGTGCCATGAAAGGTCATTTCTTTTATCTTTTTAATCCCTTGCCAATTTTAAGTCATCATCACTAACCAAGTCTCTAAATCAATTCTTGGCATATTTAGCTAAAATGGTGTCTACTGTTCCATTATATCATTGATTGTTTAGCTTGCTTGTATGGAGCTTAACACCATTTTTCAGGACATCATAGACTTTACATGGCAGCCAACATATTTATTGGAAGAAATCAACACACATAACGCTACTGGCAAGCTTTCTCATATACACACATTGGTTGGACTAGAGAGAGTTGATTAGTGATGTGTATGCCTAGACCATTCTATAATCCAGGGCCCCATGATTGAATACAGCTTAAAGAAATTAACCCTAATTCAATTTCCTTGTTGCATTTAAATCATAACACCCACCATGCAAAGTGACACATGTCTCAAGATTTTCAAATTTGTATATGTTTTGCAACTTTTAATTCTGAGTTGATGCATGTGGATGTGGAAATTCAGTTACTGAATACTTAGCTACTTATATAAGGAGCTCTCACACTGGTAAAAGCATGCAATTGGGATTGTATTTGCAAGAGGGCAATTAATTGTTCAAAATACTGTTTTAGCTAACTACATATGCGAAGGGTTGATGTATAAAAAAGAGGATCAAGAAATCCTAGCTGGTAAAGATAATTGTATCCAACTTGACAGAAAGTGAGAAGACCTTTTAATTTTGTACAGCAGTTTCATTAAGGAACCAACTATAATACCATTAGAAGTTTATGAGCAGCAAAAACCACATTTAGGACCAACTAGACATCAAAACCATATGCATAGTTCCATTTACGGCCAACCAGACATCAAATAGGTCATCTAGTGAAAGCACAATGTCAAAATGACCAGCCATCTAAGAGAAGTAGCAAGGAAGGGGTTTTCCAGATGCCCATTAAAACAGCCATATTGGAGGTTAGATTGGCACTATTTTCATTTACGTCCAACTAGATATAAGAAGTCTTTCACTGATATGACGATTCATTCAGGAGAAGTAGTTATACCAAGATTTTCAGGATGGCCACATTGGTGGCCTTATAGGATGTCTGTACAGCACCATAATTCTCATTCAGGACCTGCTAGACATCAACATAAGTATTTTGTACACATGTTGACACGCTGACACAATTATCCATTCAGAAGTAGCGATAAAAAGTTTCTTAATATGGCTACTGTGACAACCACATTGTATGTGTGAGTGGCACCATCTTGTTTTTTCTTCCAGATATTTTCACACAAATATCATATTTAAAGATAACATGAATTCATACAAGATCTTGTCAGTTTATTTCATAACAGATTTTTCCCTCATATTAATATAATCTTTTGAAAACATTTATACATTATAGTTCTAGAAATTTTTCATGCTCTCAGAAACTATTAAAATCACAGCAGAAAGTGTTATGTTATATCTTTATTCAGCACTGAAAAATATTTATGAACTCTTAAAGTTTTTTCCCCTATATTAACTTAATTTAATGAAGATTTTCAGACTATAACCTTTCCATTGGATTTATTTTTTCAATAATGGCGTAAAAAGTATGTTATAGTAACCAATTTTTACATTGCCTTCACCATTGCAGAAATCTCTATAATCAATTTCCTAGTAAAGAAAAGCCAAGAAAATAAATGGACAGTTAATATTCACTTCAGGATCACAGACCTGAGGCAAATATGTCATTGTTAAATCAAACATTTTTATTGTGTTTCCTTAGACCTAAATATATATATATACTTGCTGTTACTCTAAACGAAGGCTGGTGATCCAGTTGATAACCTTTTGGGGGTTTTAAGGATGTCTTTAAAATTAAGGCCTTAAAAATGTTGAGATCTTATATTAAAAATGACAATTTGAGCCTTGCAGATTCATGTCCACAGGTGCCCAAATAAAAAAAAAAGGGGGGGGGTGCAAGGGGCAAGCTTGTTGGTGTGTTATAAAATAACTGACTTATCATCGGTGTGCTGACAGGTGATGTGTAATTAAATCACTGTTGTAATATTAATAATGAGTGAGTCTGCACAAAGGAATTTCATACAGCTAAACTAGCTCAACAACTAGAGGCAATTAAGAAATATATCCACATTCGTGATTCTGTCAAATGGCAGATACAACAGCATCAGGAAGCTCAAGTGGCATTTACAGAAGGTAAAGAGCCGCTATACTTGTTATCTTTTTAGGGATGTGCTTGGATTTTGCCCTCAAGCTGGAGCAGTCATAGGATATATAATAAATCGCCACGGTCGGAATTTATCCCCAAGCTGGGGTAATCGATGGGTAAAGTCTTATCCACAGTTGGGGTTTTATTCAAGCTTCAGGTGCAAGTTTTTGTGCATCTCCATGCCCTTGCATAAAACACAGTTACACGTTTTTTTATATAGATATTTTTCAGTTGTAGACAGGAATAATAAGTATTTGCGAGTGTTTGAAATGAATGGGTTCATTATGAATTGAGTGGCACTACATTTCAAAAGCAAAATTGGATTGAAATGCAAGAACTGTAGTACGGAATTAGTGTTGGTTCTGGATCGTAGAATGGAATTGTGTGTGTGTGATTGGATTTTTAACGTAGCTTGAATAATTTTTCAGTCATATTGCTACGATGTCTGCAGTGTGGCAGTTTATAGTGATGTATAGCACTGGGGCATCATGCTGCAAACATGTAGTATGATGTTGCACCCAGTCACATTATCCTGACACCAGGCCGATCAGTCCTAACACTAACCTCTTAATGCTGAGCGTCTAGCGAGGTAGCTGTTAATACCATTTTTGTAAGTCTTTGGTATGACTTGGCTGGGGTTTGAACCCATGACCTCCCGCTTCTGAGGCGGACGCTCTAACCACTAGGACACCGGAGTGGTCAGAATGGAATTGTAACAATTACAATGGAAGCAATTTGTATTATGCTTGTTGGGGCATTCCTCACTGATGGCTGTCAGTGACATCATCATGGGAATGTGTAACAGCCACATTTTGTAAGAACAAGGTGTAGTTGGTGAACAATACAGACACTTTTCTGCCATTTCCACTGGCATCATCTCATATGATGTTATTTAAAAAAACTTCCTACAACATACTCACAACATATAAAACCTATATGCAAATCTGATGAAAGCTGCTTGTGTTTCTGAAACACATATTCCATACTGGTGGCAAGAATGTCCAAATCTACATTACAAAAATGAAAACATTACCATCCATCTAGGAGTTGCAAATGTATGAAATCCTCTTGTTGGGTAGTTTTACTAACAGGCTTTACAGCAGGGCCTTCCATTAGATTTAAATGTGGCAGGTAAGTTGACAAAGTAGGGTGGGGGGTTGGGGGGACCTACCCCAATGGGGATAATTCATTTTTTTTTTAAAGTAGCATGGTGTAAAGTAAAAGTAGATGGGCTGATAAGGAATCCACTGAATTTACAGACTAAAGGTTCAGACATTTGTTTTTAAGAGAAAAATGAAAGAAGGAAACAATACAACAGATATTTTAATATGACTTTAATGTTTATTTTCTAGATTTAATTAAGATTATGAATCAGAATCAGTCTCCAACTCCACTGTAAAGTTTATCTATTACTTCTTCTGCTCAGGCACCTGCAAATTAAAACAAAATTGTAATGCTTAAACAAAGTCATATCATCTCAGCACTAGTTACATATGCAGAAGTCATGTTAATCAGCATTATAAAAATGTATGAAATTTTCTTCACTGCACTTGTGCTTCCCTTACTATCGTTAAGCCATGATACAAGATAACTTTGCACTTACTTGTCATTTCTGGCAAGTGGATGGTGCAATCAATTTGCACAAAGATGAATTTATTTCATCCAAATATTTCATGTGAATAAAAATTCCAAATGGAGGCACTTGTCCGATCAGACAAGATATATGCATATTGTAGTTAGCTGGACTCTAGCTCTGATAGTCCTGGGCAATAGGATAAGCTGATTTTGTTATCAGTTTAGAAATGCATCCGCTTTGCAAATACTATGCTTTAAAAGACGAAACTGAATCCAATATTGATGAAATAAGAGTCATTTGGATTACCTTGTTTTTTATCATTCTGCGTTGGTTGGGTGCATATTTGAGGGTCTCTGATATGGTCTCTTCCATTCCATTTGCCTTTGCTTTGCCATTAGTTTTCAAGCAGGCTTCTGCATGAGTAATACAATGTTTTAAAATAAGTTTCACAACAAAGGATGCATTGCATTTTTCTAAATGCCAGCAATAATCAATGGAATATTTTTAAAACATGTACTTTGAAATGTGTCTCAAGTTACTTTATCAATTCATTTAAAAATCTCTGGCAAGTCACATGAAAAACACAATTTAAATCAAGCCATACTTACTTATCAAAGACTTTCTCATTCACATCCTTTACCTCACACAATAAATATCAGCAACACCAACATTAAATTCACACAATCAGTACAAAACCTAGGTGTTACTCTGGACAGTACTCTCACATTGCACCAACATGTCATGAACATATGCAAGGCTGCGTATCTTGAGCTGAGACGCATCAGCTCCATTCTCAGATATCTTTCAGTTGATGCCACTAAAACACTTGTGTGTTCATTACTGCTTTCAAGACTGGACTATGGTAACTCAATTCTGTCTGGTTCATCTTAATATCTACTGCAGAGACTTCAAAAAGTTCAAAACATAGCTGCTTGGATCATACTTAGAGTACCACAATCAGAGCACACCTCCCCGCTGCTCTGTACCCAACACTGGCTATCCATTCGATCCAGAATCAAACACAACATTAGTTCTCTGTGCTACGTTTCACTGACAGACTCTAGTCCAACATACCTATCCGACCTCACCTATGTGTACACACAAGCAAGATACTTACACTCCTCTTCCGACAATCATATACTCATTATTCTCACCATGAAAACAAAGTCACATGGACAGCATTCTTTTGCATACCAGGGCCCAGCAACATGGAATGAATTGCCCACTGAACTTAGACACAAAGACGCAGTGATCCCATTCAAGAGTGCTCTCAAAACTACTTATTCTGACTACAAAAACAAACTTAATGACTTAATAATGTTAACTACCTTAAATATTCTCAGCATGTTTTTTATGTTTTCTAATTTCATGGTGTTTGTTTTTGTAATCATATCATTGTGTATGTTTTTATGTTGTCTAATGTTGCAAAGCGCTTAGAGCTTCTAAAGATTAGGCGCTATACAAAGTCCTCATTATTATTATTATTATATTTAGCTTGGATGAATATTTTTTAAATCAGTGGCCATAACTAAAAAATGGGATTTTGTTTTATGATCATAAAAGTATGTTGGACACCATCCATGATGTACAATGCTGTCTGACATTTCTATGCACCTAAGGTTTCCATCTCAAATATTAAAGCAAAATGCATACCGAATTTGACAGATTGATGAAAATAAAAAAAAGCAATGCTTACCATTTGAAAAGAGGCAATTGTCACTAGAATATTCTATTCAAAATGATATTAATTTTGGACACAGGGGATACCACCCCCATGTTTTCCTGACTCGTGATATGTCGGCCTATTCTGTGCACAGCTTTAAAAGATGTAATGTTTATCCATCGAGCTATAGAAATGAAATACATTTACTGTAGACTGTTTCTGTCAGCAGTTAAGTTGAGTAATTAGGTCAGGTTTATAGCTAGTTTACAAAATTCAATGTAGAATGCCAATAAATGACAAGATGTATTTTTGCAAACTAAAGTGATCTTGAAAAAAGATTAGTAAAGTTTAACATTTTATAAAAAATAAGCTATTATGTGGAAAAGAAACAACAATGAAATAGGATGCAATGTGTTTACGTCTAGTTTTGGAAGGTACCGTCTCTAAGGTACCGTCATAATTGTACCGTAGTTTAATGGGTGGAAAGGCCATTGAAAGGTAAGGGCAGTGCGGAGACCATCGAGTATGTTCCAGAATAGCTGAATCTTTGTAGATACGTAGATCCATTCGTAACTTCAGTCCGCAAGCGAAACACTGTACTTCGTATCCCAATCCTGACTCGGGTCCGAAGTAGACAAATCCTGTTCTAGCTAAAACATACGAAGAAGGTAATCCTTCCCTATCCGTAGGCTATTTTTGAAACATGTCCAATCGACGGGCACAATCACAATAGTCAGGTAAGAAGACTGGAAAATGGTAGGTTTTGAACTTGGAGTTCTCACTGGATTTCTCACTCGATTCTTGCTGCGGCGAAGTCATCCTTCTGTTGGGTGGCTATCCTCTTACAACCAATGTTTTATACCGACATGTCCATACGGCAAAGTAAAGTGGGTGGGAAGCCGCACTCGCTTCTGCTACACGATTTGATAGACTTTTTCCAAGGGTCGACTGACGATGTGGTGTGTGGGTAAACGTACAATCTTGTTGGGTTGATAGGTGGTCACTATCTCTAGACTGCAAGGCTTCTTTCAATATGCCAAAGTTGACCACTCGACTGGTACGATAATTCAGAGTAAGTCCTTTCACTTTACACTTCGTGTGCACTTCTCCTTGTTTGGCCCAGTATTCGTAGCCGTAATTTTTGGGACCACCACTAACGAAACTTAGAATCTTGTCATCGGGGTGCTTGTCTGTCCAGGCTCCTAAACGGTCTCCTTCGATGTCAGGGTGCTGTTGACTCGGGTGATCGATATAAATGCAACTGTCCATGTCAAAGTACAAGACACGTTCCCCTAACAGTTCTAAAGCTTCGTACAATTTTAAGCGAGCATGAGCTGTCATGTAAGCTGCAATGATGACATTTCCAAAGGGGTCATCTTCTACAAAGTTCAGATCTTCTTCGTAATTCACCAAGATCAAATCCTCACGAACGACGTCCACGTGTTTCATGAATTTGGCTTTGTCGTGAATCATCTGAAAGTAGCGGGAAGGTTCGGTCAAATACTCCGTCTTGGGTAAACACGGTCATTGTGCCATTTTACCCCACAAGCAATTTAACATCACTTTGGCAAACGATCGCCTGCCTTCGTTTTTCTCAATGTGATCTGAAGTAATGCCTTCTTGTGCCCAGAATTTCTCTCTGAATGTCTTTTGGTCTTCGGGAGTGTGACACCAGGACAGATAGCCACTGCCTTCTTGCTCAGTTTCAAAAAGGCATCCACGTAGTCTGCGAAAATGCCTTTCTGCGTGGGGTCACCCTTGTGGAATTATTGTGTCTTGGGAAAGTGGCAAATTTCGTACACTTCTAACAGTTGGTATCCCATGTTCAGAGCTTTGAACAATTCTACGCTGACCCATGTCCCAGTCAAGGCCCGTTCTTCCTGGGTGTGATGACAAGGTTGATCTTGGTTGCACGTTTCAGCACAAGTACGGCACAAAGGAAACATAAGTTTGCTTTGGCAATGGCGAGGTAAGACGGGATGGTATAGGTTCATGGGAGGCAAAACTTTGCACTTGATCAAGCCTTCGTATTGTCGAATGTTTTTTAGGTCGATGTGTTCGGTGAACAATTGTGGGTGCCCTGCAGGAAAGCAACAATATTTGCACACGTAGGGATACAGTGAACACACGTCCAAGTATATGATTTCTTCTCCTTTCTCTTCGTCAGCTTGGTACAGCAAACAGGTGGCATTGGTCCTTCCTCCGTACAAACTATTACTTGGGTTCAGGGGGTCCATGAACTGGTAACTTTCCATGAGGCGTTTAAACTCGGGATCGGTGTTCAAACGGTGATTGTATTTGTGTTCCCACATTTCCACCACTTGGTATCCTTCCTGTTCTAACTTTAGGCGTGGCTGACAAATGGCCTGGTACAAGTCTTCCATGGTTCGTTGTAAGAACTGATTTTTAGTGCCGCGATCAGGGTAACAGACGGGACATCCGTGAAATAAGCAACCGTTAAACTCGTACATGATCTTGGGGTTTTCTAAGTCCCAGCCATTGACCGAATGCATTCCGATGATCTTTCGCCCTGTCCGTTGCGGGCATGCTGAATCCATTTGTCTTCCTTGTCGCACAAGTAATGCAACCAGCATGGGGCTTTGACCGAGTATTGACGTTTGACATAGTTGGTCGTTTGAGGACTGATGACAGCCACAGTGTTTTCAAGCATGAATCGTTGTCGGTAGACTAAGGAACACGCTTTGGCAATGGTGCAAGCCTCTTTTAAATGATCAACCCCTCCGTGTTCCATGAACAGTTCTCGAAATTTTCCACAGCATCGCCGTAAAATGTCCATGTCGGAACGACGATACTTTAGCATTTCTTCCTGAAAGTCGAAAGGGTCGGAGGCGTGAGCCTGGTACCAAGCGTAGAAAGTTTCTCGTTCGGTACGCATGTTGTCAGGGTCGTAATAGTGAGCCTGAGGCAAATGGGGTAGAAAGGCGTGTTGATTGGCTTCTGTATTGAAAAAGTGTGGAAAGTACCCTTTAGCCATTTCTGTCATTCCAAACATTTTAGGCATTCGACTCAAAGGCATGGCTAAGTAGCTCATCGAATCTTTAAACTGCACTTGTCCCACTTGCATGAAAATGATTTTGGCTCCGTTCAAAGTGATTTTAGGACGCTCGATGCCACGTTCCGTATAACATCTCAAAAGAAACTGTCCATCATATCCGGTGAAATTGTGAGCCATCACCGTGGCATGACAATGACAATCTCCATAATAATGTTCGATGTCCTCTTGGCTCCACGTCTTGTCGATGGGGTCTAAGACCCATTGTGTGAAATCGGCTAGTGTGTTCGGTCCTTGAAAGATTTTTTCACGCCCTCCAGGAATCTTACTGCAGTGAGGGCAATAACTCAAGATAGGTTCTTGAATCACTTCTCGCACGCTCGATGAGCCACGCAGAAATTAGGAATGTGAATACTGATCTCTTGCATGCATTCGAAATCGAAAAAGATGAAATTGCTTTTCTTCTTCTTGTGACCATCCTCTTTCTCTGGTTGGGATTGGTATTTTTGTATGTAGCATTGGTGTTCCAAGTCCACAATGCAGTGACAAATGTGACATTTTTTCTTTCCTGAACATACGTGTGCCTTGGTACTGTTGATACATAGACCTTGTCCACACATTGGGCACAATCTCAGGAGTTGACAAGCACATTTCTTCTGTGAACCTTGCATCTTCAGATGTTGTTGGTAACAGGCAGGGCTGACAAATGTGCGCAGACAAGCAGGACAATGCACTGGTTCTTGCCCTTCGCTCAGACAGGGTTGAGAGGCCAAACATCCTGAGCATTTCGATCCACAATGTTTGTGTTGCTCTCGATTATTATAACCATCATAAGTCACATTTCTCACAGTAATATTTGTATCCCAGGAATCCAGTGATAGTGGTAATGGTATCGAAATGGTCATCGTGATGATAGAGGTGAATGTATTTTCCATCCTTAAAGTCTTTCCCTCGAAACAACAGAGACCCGCGCACTTCTTGAGGGTGCACTTTCAAGGTGTATCGTGGAGCTAGGGCATCTTGCAATTTTTGCATCTCAGGAATGCCACAGGATGTGTCTTTGGACAGGCATGCTTGTTGTAACAGAAGTTCTGCTTCATTTCGTTGTTTGGCTCGGTTCGATTTTCGAATGTTCTCCCAGGCTCTTTTTCATTCTACCGTGTCGTTCTTGTCGGCATAGGTTCATCCCACCACGATGGCTCGGGCTAAACACATGTGGTCTTGAAAATTGTTAATTTGGACAAGACTTGTTTTGGTAATGCGAAGGTTGTTGACCAATAAGGTCTTTCTGCATTGTCCGGTCCCTTGAGGAGGAGAGACGTGGGTCATGTCCAGTGTGGCTTTTCCATCGGTGATGTCAAACTGGTCATTAGATTGTTGCACGTGTTGAATCTTGTCCATGACTTTGGAAGTGGTCAATTCTGCAGGGCTGCTAAACTCGATCCAAACAGGGGATTTCAAGCCGTCATGTTGTATGGAAAGTCTCAAGCGATCATCTTCTTTGGGTTGACATTGTCGCTTGAGTGTGGTGAGCAAAGAATCCCACATGTCGGTGATGAACCCTTTTGCTTTCTCTAACAGTACTTCAGACTTGAAATCTTTAAACTTCACTGTGTATTTGTAAGCCGTAGTTCTAAATTTTCTAGAGGGACGCTTTTCCGTCTCTCGAATGTCATAGTACTTTTCAGGGTTGACTAAGGGTGGTAAACTTTGTTTAGAGGGTTTGGATTCTGGTTCACTCATGTCCTCTTCAAAATCACTGGCATGAATTTGTGCCAAGACTTCAGCCCTAGTACGAGGCGATAGATCACGTTTCTGCCTCTTACTTTCTTCTTCTTTCTTCTCAAATGAATTGGATCATTTCATCTCGATAGCAAAAAGTCAAATGACTAAAGTTTAAACACCATGGATTAATTTATAGTCATAGCAGACCAGCGTATATAAAGGGTATGTGTCTTGTCCTTTCACTATTCATTTCACTCTCAAACTGAGCACAACAATGGAAGAGACTACCAAGATTGAACGTTTCATCAGAGCTTTGCGAGGGGTCATTAGAAAATTCTCTTCAGACCAGCCGAGGGACTACTCTCCTTCCTTTCAAGATAAAAGTCAAGATACTTGCTATATCTGTCAGAAGAAAGGGCATTGGTCTTCAGAGTGTCCAGACCGTCAAAAAAGAAAAAAAAGGGGTTAGAAGAGACAAAAGTCAAGATACCTGTTATTATTGTCAAGAAAAAGGACATTGGTCACCAGACTGCCCAAAAAAGAAACAAGAGGAGTCAGAAGAAGAGAGGGATTCTTCAGAGGAAGAGGAAGAAGAAGAGGAAGAAAACAGACAGGTGAAGAAAAAGAAACAGGAGAAGAAAAGAAGGGAAGAAAGTGAGGAGGAAGAGGAGGAAAAGACTATGACGGTGAAGAAATTAAAAAAACAGAGAGTGAACAATGAGACAGAATAAGTCTATGAACTTTTTAAAGTGCTCTGTTGTGAATTGTGAATTGTAAATATTTATAAAAGAATAAATTAATTATAAAAGGTAAGTGTCTTTGGGTTTTGATTTTAAAATAAGAACCTACACTCACGCACACTCATACACAGACAGGTACTATTGGGTAAAATGTTTTTTTTTAGTTATTGGCAATTGAAAGCCTATCTCTTTTCGAGAGACATGGATGGCCCTGAAAAGGGCCTTTTTTGGTGTAAGGGGTGAGTTTAAACAATCAACTTTAACTGTCTTAAGCCTTTGCCATGGCCAAGGCCTACTTCTGGACTGCGTACTGTTGATGATGATTTCATTGAAATCACTAAGGATGGTGCAGTAGGCGTAGTCACAGGGTTGGAGTGTTTAGCTTGGGAAGGTCGTATTCTCTTCGGCCGTAATAAAGAAGTCTGATACATCTGTTTCAGACTTCTTAACTAAAATGTCTAACAGTACCGTGACCGTTTGATTTTGACACCCTTGTTTCTTTGCTGCTGCGTCTTCTTCTTCTTGTTTTTTTCTTACCTCTTCTTCTTGCTGCTGTTGCTGTAGGAGAAAAGCTTGTTCCGCTTCCTTTTGCTGTTGTATAAATTTCTCCAATTCTTCTTTCTGTCTCTGTCTAAAATTTTCCATGTGCAGTAATGAAGGAGAAGGTGACGAAAGTTCAGGAACAAATTCTTGCAAGGTAAAAAAATCCACAAAATCCCAATTCACCTCTTCTGAAAGTAAGTCTGGGTTCCCTTGGGTAGTCTCCACCATCAGTGCACCTAAACTGATCGTTTTCTGAGTTTCCGTCATGTTGAAAAACTGTCGCTTAGATTGACTACGCACAGGCGCTAGCGAATCTATATAGACTATGTGACGTCACAGACTGCTCTCTTCGGATTGGACGTGGGCTGACTGAATTTTGTAACGCGTGTTTGGATTGGTCAACAAACTCAATCCGTTTCAATCCTTCCTCCCCCTATAAATAAGTACAGTTCACTGCATTCCTTCACCTGTTACTCAGCACCCCAACATGTGGACCGATGTACAATCTTCAACGCTTGTGTCTTCGATGATGTTCCAGACGGACATATCAATGTATGTCCGATCCAACTGGACAGTTATCCACAGGACAGACACCAGCCTGTGGATGCGAAGAATCTTATGTGGAGCATCAAGGATGCCTCAAAAGAGTCTTAATCTATGGTCCTGCAGTCAGGCACAGCCTAAGGTCAAGAAGAAGATGTCACAGATGCCCTTTATGTTAAGGGTATATTAACATAAAACCAAAGGCCCTTTTCAGGGCCATTCCTATCTCTCGAAAAGATCTTGACTTTCAATTGCCTACCCCTTTTTTTATTTTTTTGTTTAAAAAAATAATAAAAAAATAGAGACCCCTCCCTGTTTCAATTTTCGCCTGTTCCATTTTCATAGACCCATCAGGTCGGGACCTTATTAAAATAGGGTCCCGACCCTGTTCCATTTCCCCTAGTCCCAAGACAGTCCCACGATTTATTCCCCATGTTCAATTTCCCTTGTCCCTAGAGTGAATAGTTTTTTTTCTTTCTCCCATGTTAAATTCCCCTTGTCCCTAGAATGGATATTTTTTTTTTTTCTCCCATGTTAAATTACATAGTCCCCAGAGTGGATATACCCTTTTTAACATGGAAGTTCCCTAGTCCCTAGACCGTCCCTATTCACTACTACCATTGTCATTACCAGCCTGAAACCAAATTTAATGCCATTTGTATAAATTCATTTCAAATAAATATTATGATATAGTTGAAGTGTAAAGTCAAGCAAGTATTCTGTTTGCAGATTTTACATTTTAGATATTATAGTAAAGTCATATTTTCTCTTGTTTAGTAAACTTTATTGCAACTGGTTCCAAAATAGTAAATCTTATTTAATGTTCATTCACCAGAATAGGTATTAATACAATCCCGAATTAACTGTATGGTACTAAAATATACCCTGATCTTGTGTGAGATTGTAATATACAGAACTATACCTCAAGACAACAATAATATATTGAATTTATATTGTATCAAGACTGTCATGGTTATGAACTCCAACTTTATTCAGGTTTTTTCATAATAAATGATCATCTTGTGCTATGGTTGAAAAGAAATCAAAGTTCAGTTTAACTCCATTCTCTCCACATTTGTAAGTTGTTAAGAGGCATACTCATCCTCAGTGTTATAGTAAAATGTAATCTTATTTGGATCAATCTTGGTGGTGTAATATATGAATGGAGAAAGAATATTATCATCCAGATTAAAATATGTTTTATTCAGACTCTACTAAAATTTTTAGTTGGATATGGGTTACGGAGCCTGATGTGTACGAACAAAGCTATGTGTACCATGACCTTTTTAATTTAACATTTTAAACTCCTGCAGAAGAAAGAGATTTTTTAGATCCATTAATCTGTATTAACAAAAACATTTCTTCAGTATGATTTTCAATTACTTAGTATTGACAAAACTCATATTTTAAAGTTGTTGTTTTTTTGTGTTTGGTTTGGCCTTTTATGGTAAACCAACACAAGTAAGTTATTTAGTGCCAAGGCACTTTAAGTATAGTGCCTTGCCCAAGGACACACCATGGTAGCTAACCCAGGTTGGTCTGATGGTAGAATTTGAACCTACCTTATTTCACAGGTCCAGAAAGCTAACCACTGAGCCACTACAGCTCCCCATCTTATAGTGGAATGCTGGTATACTTTATGATCAAGAAGGATGGGTTGGGGTATGCATGTTGCATCTGAAAAAAGTGATGGAATTTTTGTTTACATAATATTTTAGTCATACAATATGAATCATTTTCTATAGATTTAAGATGTATCAGATCAAGTTAAGAAAAATCATATATTCTGTTTCCTGGGAATGTACTAAAATTCACTGTTATTGTTTGATTTTTTGGTAGTAAGCTTACTTGGTATTTTTTTCTTTTTAACTTGAATACCTAATTTGTTAACATCCTATTCTAAATCTTCAGAGTTCTGTCTATTAAGTGACAACTGTTGATACATGTAGGGAAGTTTTTGTTTATATCTTTTGATTTTTGTGATTCTGGAAGTTGCAGTATTTGTTGTTGTATTATAACCATTTCAGTAATTTAATGAATGCAGAGTATACTGCTCTATAAATGAAATTTAAGTGAAAATAATGTAAAAGTATGTTTCACTGCAAATATAAATTGTTTAAAATAATATATCATTTATCATATGACTATTCAATTGTGGTAACTAGTATTCCATCCAATATCTATATATTAAAATATGTCTTTTCATACAGCTGGTGATCATTTAGATACAAGTCCAACTGAACATAATCAAATTATCAATGCAGGTGTTTTTATTAGTAGTAGTATTGCAAGTATAAGTGTTAGTATTAAGATTTCATATACAGGTATGATAAGTGTATCATACTGTTTAAATGATGCTCCTTGTTACAACATAAAATATGTTCATTGAAACAAATGGTTCACTGGTAAATTGGCAGCAAAGGTCTTCACTGAATTATGTTGCATAAACTATTTTACAATAAAACATATATGATGCATCTCAATTATGATGAATGTGAGGAGGAGGATTAATAATAATGCAATTTAAGTTATCTTCATAACATAAGTTCTAGCAGATGTGTAATTTTTATGTGGTTCATCATCAGTTTGAAACTGGTCTGTGATTTCTGGATCTGGACATACCTGGTCCCCTGCTGTTGTGCTGCTATGGTCTTTACAGTTCATTAGGATATCAGTTACACTTAGTTTACATTTAGAACCCCATGGGATGGAATGCCCAGTTTGAAACTGAGAGAATGGTTAATTATCCATAATATAACTCCTGCAGTTATTATTAGGTTTGATATCAAGGTCTTTCTTTAAAAGCTTTTCAACTCAGGTTCTGTTCTACCATACAGATAAATAAAGTCAAATTCAAGGCTTTCAGATTTGTCCAGTTTGTTTCATGTGTTGCGGCAGACAGACTGTATATTGCCACTGTACCATATAAATATCAGTGCTTAGTCTGCTCTCAGTTGCTGTGGTTTGATTAGTTACAAGTGTCATCACATGTGACTAATTATTGACCAATGTAATGAAACTTGTATAATTAGAAGGCTGTATTTAAAAACTCTAAAGATCTTAAAAAGAAAATTGGATCGGGGTAAGTAAAACCTTTTACTTTGACCATTTGGCTAGAAAATAATTTTCAATAAGTTTAAATTGGATAATAGTAATATAATAATTAATTACACAAATCAGAATAAAAGCTATTTGCATATCCCCTTACAGCTGTTGCTTTTTCATAGTACTAAGTAGAATAAAGTATAGTTAAGACAGATAGCTTTAAGCTAGAATTAAACTCAAATAAATTGCAAGAAATCAAAACAAACCCAGGATTAAAACTAAAGAAATATCCCGTCATATATACCTTACATCAAATAAAGAAACTCAAGATGGATAACAACAAAATTAATGTCACATCATCAAATAGTTATCTCAGCTGCCTGGTCAACCTAAAGGCAGATAAACTAAGGCAAACTTACTCCGAAGCAGTCTCATCCCCCCTAAGAGAAAAACGACAGATACAGTTCTTAACGCCAATTTTCAACTCGACCCCAACTGACTCGATGAGTAGACTCTACCTGTCACCAAGCGTAAACGAGAATGTGGACAATCTACCGAGTAACCGCAAAACTACATCCGACATGAGTACCCAAACTGAGGAACAATACTCAACAAGCACAAAAACAACCCAGACCACGCTGGTTAAAAACACTAGCAGCCAGGGGACTCAAACTGAGAACCTACTAGATGAAACAGAACGCCCTCACCCTACCACAAATAAAGCAGTCACACACGACTCAACAAAAGGTAAGAATAATAGGAAAACCAAATCCCAAATACCAGTTAGAAAGAATAAGGAACACACTAACTGTCAGAATACAAGACCCAGCAAGCCGGTTATGGACAACGAAACAAAGTCAGCTAAAGAGACAAACACCAGGGGAAAAAAGACCAGTCTGCAAAATATCCAAAACAAGAAACACCCCGCTGAACTGACTCTCTTCGTCAAGGGAGTAAATTCCAAAATAACGAAGTTAGCCTTTAAAACCATAGCATGGCAATTGAACAAACATCACCAAGGAGAATTCACGCTTAAAAGCACTAGAGACGACTTGCTGATAATCAAATGCACCACTGAACAACAGATTGCCAAATATATGGAAATTGAAAGAATAGACCAAATAAATGTTCAGGTCACTAGACACAACAGAACAAAACAACACATAGACCCAAACCCCCCAAAAACACACAACAAAGGAGTCATATACGTATCAACTCAAAATAAAACCAATGAAATAGTAGACTACATAAGGAGTAAAGGACAGGAAGTAGAGAAAGCAATCCGCCTAAAAACAAGAAGGGGAAAGGATAGCACTGCAGTGGTACTCTTTTTTAAGGGCGCCACCCCAGAAACTATCAAAATAGCCGAAAAACTCGAGGCTAAAAAAATTTTTGCTTTCAAAAACAAACCACGGTTCTGTGGCAACTGCAAAAATTGGGGGCATTACTCTAAGAGTTGCGGAAACCTATTCCGGTGCAATCAATGTGGTCTTCACCACCCAGACCGGAAAACATGTAGCGCCACCAATCAGCACTGCGCTAACTGTAGTGGTAACCACAAACCAAACCACGCAGAATGCCCCAGGGCTCTTAGAGAAGCCCTAATAGTCGAATATATGATCTCCCATGGGGTAAACTATAAGCAGGCCAAAACAAAAATCAGGATACCAAAAACAAAATAAATAGGTAGCACCCTCACTGGTAGGAAACACGCATAAAACGAAAACAACAGTAAATTAAACAAACTATTAAGACTTTTTGCACTAGAGATGGATTCCAGAGCAGAAATCAAAATATGGCAATGGAATGCACGTGGCCTTAGGGCCCACGCTGACCAACTAAATAACAAAATACTTGAACAGGAAAGAAAACCAGATGTTATATGCATACAGGAAACCCACCTAAATGATACCTCACGTATCCCAAACATCATAGGCTACAACACCAAATACCTAAAGCATCGATCCCCCACAGCAAGAGGAGGGGGGTTAGCAACCTTTGTTAGAGATGGAATTACATCAGAAATGCATAAATTAACAGATAGTAGACCGCCCAATGACTTCGAAATACAGATAGTCAAAATAACCGCTCAAACTAAGCAGGTACTAATCGTTAACCTCTATGAAACAAATGAGCAGCGCAATTTAAGTGCAGACGAAACAATCAAAATGATTAAAGACTGTGGAGAATGGGTGGTAATATGCGGGGACTTCAATGCGCACAATGAACTATGGGGGAGTCAAAAGACGGACATTAAAGGAAAAATTGTAGAAAAATGGGCACAAAAATGCAACTTAGTTTTTCTAAACAACGGAATGCACACCCGGATAGATGACAGAACAGGCCACACATCAGCAATAGACCTATCTCTATGCACACCAAGATTAACAGGCATTTCTGATTGGCAAGTTGATGAAAGCGACCCTATGGGAAGTGACCATTACCTTATAAATATAGAAATACAAATTAGAATACCTCAAAATAAAGCGTCCTTCACACCAAGATGGAAATACGAACAGGCCAACTGGATTAGGTTCAAACAGATAGGTGACTCAATCGACCCAGAAACCATATATCACCGGGACATTGACACCTTTAATGACAAATTAATAGAAACCATTAACACAATGGCCCAAGAAACAATTCCTAAAACTAAAGGAGTAGCACCCAAACCCACGGTGCCCTGGTGGAATAATGAATGTAAAATAGCAATTAAAGAGAAAAAAAGAGCTCTAAACAAATTCAAAAGAACTAAAAATAATAGGGACTTTAACTACTACAAGGAAAAGGAAAAAACTGCCAAACAAACTATTATGATAGCTAAACAAAACTCATGGAGAGAATTCTGCTCAAAACTAGATATTAACACAAAATCGAAGGAGGTGTGGCAAAGAATTAAAAAAATGAGGCAAAACTAAATCAATAACCCCCAACATACCTGGACAAAACAACAAACATAAGGCAGAATTATTCGCAAACTATTTCGCCAACATGTGTAGCAATACCAACTTAGAGGATAAGTTTAAAAATCATAAAAGGCAATTTGAGGAAAGCAACTCTGACAACATAAAGGAAGCAGGAAATAATGACGGCCCACTAAACCTTCCGTTTACAGAAGCCGAATGGAGAAAGGCCCTCGCCGGCAAAAAGACCACATCCCCCGGGGAGGATACTTTGGGGTATGAAATGTACAAGAACCTACCCAAAAAACTTGTCACAATTGCACTTAACCTCATTAATAAAATATGGGAAACCGGTACCATACCTATAAGATGGAAAAAGGCAGTAGTGGTCCCGATTCTTAAGCCTGGAAAACCCTCAAGCGATATAAAATCATACAGGCCCATATCACTAACAGACAATATATGTAAAATAATGGAAACTATGGTAAACAACAGGCTGAAATACCATTTAGAAAGCAAAGGACTACTAGCTAATACACAGAGCGGGTTTCGCAACTACCGAAGCACAATAGACCAACTCATGAGACTAGAAACCGCTGTCAAATTAGCATCTAGAGAAAAATTTTAAAAATCCAGATATGTTACAGCCATCTTCTTAGACATGGAAAAAGCATATGATCTAATGTGGACTAAGGGACTGATAAGTAAACTTAAACCATACGGAATAACTGGCAATATATACAAATTTATTGCTAACTTCCTAACCGATAGAAAGATACAAGTCAGACTAGGACAAGACTACTCCGAACGATACAAACTGGAAAATGGCACGCCACAATGAAGCGTAATCAGCCCAACTTTATTTAATATAATGATAAACGACCTGGAAACAGCGGTAAAACCCAACCACCTTGACTTATCCCAATTCGCCGATGACAGCGCCGTATGGAAAACTGGCAACCCAGCCAGCAGAGAAACGACCAAGCACTTACAAAAAGGACTAAACGATATAGGAAATTGGACAGATAAATGGGGATTTAAATTGTCACCTCTAAAAACAGTAGGCATAGTTTTCAATCCGGGAGGTGGCCACCCCCCACCCACTCCAAACTTAACCCTAAAGGGGGTACCCATCAAATTCGAAAAACAAGCGACACTCCTAGGTATGGTATTCGACCACGAACTCACGTGGGCAGCTCATATCCAAGAACTCGTAACGAAGTGCAAACGAGACATCAACCTCCACAGAAACCTCAGAGGGGTGAATTGGGGGGTTGATCAAAAAACACTCGTTACCCTATATAGAGCACTTATAAGAGCAAAATTGGACTACGGTTGCCAGGTATATGGAGCGGCGAACGCCACGTTACTAAAGAAACTAGACACAGTCCAATCAAATGCGCTAAGGGTATGCACCGGCGTCCTAAATGGTACCCCCACACAAGATATCTTAATAATAGTAGGAGAACCCCCGCTAGACCTAAGGCGGAAGGAATTGATGCTGCGATACTCGACTCGAATATCAATACACCAACCCAACCACCTCACGCTACAAGCCCTCTTAGCATGCGACAAACCATTCGATACAAAAGGAAAAAATAAAAAAATACCTAGTGGGAAAATAATTATAGAATTAAAAAGGAAATTTCAAATCGCAAATATCAACCCAGAAAAAAAAAGGTACTACCCAGACCCCCCGTGGACCTGTCCCACACCACAAATAGATCTTAGCTTACGTAAACTAGGACAAAAACAAAATGACCCGATAGGACTAAGAGCATCAATACTAACGTACATTGACAACAAATACGAGACATACACACAAATCTTCGCAGATGGATCAAAAACCAAAAATCCAAATAAAACTGCAGCAGGGATAGTGATCCCAAAATTAGATGTCGCCGTTGGAAAAAGACTCCCAGACCAATGCGCTATATACACGGTAGAATTCATGGCAATACTAATGGCATTAACATACGTCAAAACATACCCCACAACTAAGGCAGTCATTCTAAGCGACTCTTACAGTGTACTACAATCGTTAGCAACAGACCAATCCAAGAGCAGACCTAATATGATTAATCATGCAAGATCGCTACTTAAAGAGATTGAAAAAAACAACAAACACGTTGAATTCGTATGGATACCCTCTCACATCCATAATCCCAGGCAATGACAAAGCAGATGCAGAAGCAAAAAACGCCACAAACGAACCAAAAGCCCAAAATATAGCATACAGCGTCACTGAAATCAATAACATGGGACAAGATCAATGACATGTGGCAAGAGCTATGGGAAAAATCGGATGCAAACAGTCTAATACACACGATGATGAAAAAAGTAAGTAGAAAAGTCGAAAGTCCGACCTTCAAAAATCCACACGATATAACAATAATAAATAGAATAAGAACAGGTAAAACACTATTGGCAGGATGCGCAGGGAAACACATAAAAAGGGGACCAACCGAAAACTGCCCCTACTGCCCAACTCCAGAAACAATCGCACACTTAATAAATATATGCCCCAAATACAACCAGGAAAGGGCCGAACTAAAATCTCAACAGGAACAAATAGGAGAACGGTGGACATACCCGGAGTTACTTGTGGCAAAAAACAATAACATAGGAATGACCTATAATAACATCATGACATTCATTAACAAAATAGGCAAAAGGGGACAAATCTAAACCGAATGAAGGGTTGGGTATAAAGAGAGACCATGTAAAGAAATTAAAACCAATAAACCTAAAAGATCGAACCAAAAAAGAAAAAAACCAATCAAAATATTACAAATCACTGTTTGGGAATTGTGACGACCGGCTCGGGCTAGTGGGTTCACAGACTGACACCGCCGCTCATAATCCGAACAATAAAAACCAGATAAGGACGAATATTACAAAATCACTGTTTTGGAATTATAATGGCATGCTAGGCCCCGTAGGTTCAAAAAAAAAAAGAAAAAAGAAAAAAAGGAAAAAAAAACCAAAAAACAAAAAACAAAAAAAAAAATATTAAAAAGTAAATCAAAGACCAGTCAAAATATTACAAATCACTGTTTGGGAATTGTGACGGCCGGCTCGGTATCGTGGGTTCACAGACTGGCACAGCCGATCATAACCCGAACAATAAAAACCAGATAAGGACAAAATATTACAAAATCACTGTTTCGGAATTATAACGGCATGCTAGGTCCCGCAGGATCAAAAAAAAATAAAAAAAATATAAAAAAATAAAAATAAAAAAAATATACATTAAAATAAATCACAAATAGCTAAGCTAAACAAAAATAACAGGTAAATAGCCAAGTGGTCAAAGCGAAGGGAAACAAAGGCAATCAAACCACCTCCCTCGAAGAAAACATCTCACGGCGAACATGGCAGTATCAAAAGGACGAGAAGACCAAAATAGAAACGGACACGGGATAAGGCAGAAAGAGCTGAAATAAAGAAGAGCAGGAAAAGGCACAGGATGAAGTTAAACGTCCTAAGGCAGTAAAAGAAGAAAGAACAGGACACTTGCAGACCTTGGGGAATGAAGGCAGAAACAATGAAAAGAGTATGCCTCAAATAATCAAACCACCCCCACCCCCCAGTATGAAAAGAATTGCCTTCCCGAAATCAAACAAAAGAAATAAGGCCACCCCCCCCCCACATCTACTTATAAGTGTGAATGAGAAAGTGAGCGTGAATGTGTGTTGTCGGGATATGTGGGAAAAGCAGAAAAACGAACAAAAATGTCTATAGCCATCACACAAATATAGCATACACACTCCCTACCCACCTTTTTTTTCTTTTCTTTTCTTTTTTTTTTTCTTTTTTACAAACAAATTTTACCACATAGGGCTTTCATTCTGACCCACGAAAGCCCTCTTTTGACCAACAACTTACTGGCCCTGAAACACACTGATTGGTTTAAAGCCACACGTACGAAATACTTAACCAAATTGAGATCTCCAAAACAAAATAAAGGGCTACTAAAAGCCTACTAGATGTGAAAAAATTTTCGGAAAATTCAAGTACGCAAAGTACACAAAATTTAATAGACCTTACAAAAGATAGGAAAATTCACAACTCAGGAATATCTGAAGCGTATGTGACAATCACATGTTTGGCAAGATAGTACAGGAATAGCCCAATAAATATAGGGAACTGGGCATTGATTGCAACGAAAATTTCATAATACTGCTGCTGGTGTGCTTCGGTTACTGCCTGAAATGAGAGAGGAAGGAGATGCAGGATGCAGAAACAGACCACCAACGGAGTACAACGATGGAGAAGGTTGCAGCGATGAGAGCCTGGGCGGGACCTTTTGGGGCACCTGGGCTTCGGCTTGCTTGCTTGGGGGCATTGTATAAGTTAATCGCTAAATTCAAAAAGTACACAAACGTGTACAAACTAAACAGTCGCACATACCGAAAGGTGCACGTGACTTTAATCCAATGAATGAATGAAATGTGTGCTAGAGGGTAGGGTTAGCAGTTATACTCCCAATTATGTTTGTGATGAGCAAAAGCAGCTGCACAAATTTGAGCTTTTAGTTTGGTTCTGGTAGGGTCAAAGGATGCAGGTACATTTTACATTCATTTTTTACTAGAAATAGCTATTTTCAATATTTTTCTGTGACAAGGCAACTAAAAGAATCAGTATGTGCCTTATGCATGAATAAAGTTCACTAGTACTATAACAAATTAGCATACTTTTCATCACCCCTCTACCATCAAGATTTTTTTATATTTACCTCTGTAGCAGACACAAATAAAAGTCGGCAGCTCATTTGCAGACTAAGTTACGCATATGATCTCCAATGCTCATCTAACTGTGACAGGCAGTCACCAACAAGCCAACCTATTTCCATGCCTAACTCAAAGTAAATCTGAACCACATTATAGATTTAGCTTATGTGTAAATTTATAAATGCTAGGCTTGTGATAATTAGGTTCATGCCTTCTACCTTAAAAATTAGAGGGATGTCAAAATACGAAACTATCCAGTGAGACCTATGATGTTAATTTTAATCCCTATGGGATTTGTGACATAAAAAACCCAAATGCTTTATGTATTAAAAGGTAACTAATGGGGGCAGGATCTGCAGTGAATCAATGGTTAGTATGCTAGACTCCTGATAAAAATGTTTGTGTTAAAATCCTGTTATCAAGTCAACCAGGTTACCTACTGCAATGTACCCTTGCCTTACTCCAATTCCCTCAGTACTCAGTAAACAACTAGTGTTGCTGTACATAACAAAACCAGTCCATACTGATTTTACATATTTTACTAAATCCTGACAAAAATAATTCTCTAAATAAAGAATGATTAATATGTGATGGTCTCACATGTAATCAAACTCTTCCAAGCTTTTAATGATATGAACCGATTTATCAATGTTTATCAAATTTGCATGAAAAACTATTTCTTATTTGTCATCAAATATGTTCAATGTTTTGATCATATAAGCATTTCTGCTACATTAGATCAAAATAATCTTTTTGTCAGAAATAGAGCCCTTATAGTATTTGCAAGGTCAACCAATCAGATGCAGAATCTGAGTTTAATATGAATGAATATTTTTTTTACAAAATTGCTCTTTTGCTATATCTTGATGAGATAAATCTATTCACCAAGTCTGATGAAATTAATGAGAAATAGTTTTAAGAGCAGTAGCAAGAATGGCTAGTGAGATGTAGAACCACCACATTATATGCATAGATTTTGCTTATAGCCTCAGACATACAAGCAAATAATTAAACAAGTCAGATCTAAATTGGATCATAAACACTGTTGTGCAAATCATAAGAAACTCTGCCAATCAGGTGCAAGGTCACTTCACTACCATACCTTTATCACACTCATAATAAGCATCATTGTGAAACTTGACTCTATAAGCCCAATGGCCAAGCATGATCAAACTTGAATCAGCAGTAGTGGTTATAACCTCATGTATTTGTATGCATCTTCACTTCTTCAATCTAGATCTCATTTATATAAGCATGTATTCTACGTTTAGTAAAATCTGCACTACATGTATAAATATTGCATGCGGTGGTAACATACTCAGATGAAAGATCACCTTATTATTATTAATGGTTAACACTCATCAAACTTCAAGGACAACTTAATGATTTTAGCCTATATTGTGGAAGTATGGCTTTTAGGCTGGTTAAAAAACTCAACTAATCTTATACATGATCACATGTATATACTTGGATTTTGCTCATTATTAGATTTATCCAAGATGCTGATTTAAGCCCAAAACCAAGTTTTATATAAACAAATTGATCAGAACTATGGACTCCAAAGTAGCTAATTTCTTACTGTTGAAAGACAGAAGGGGATGTGAAATAAATAACACACTCTGGACCATTACATAAACCCACTTAGCCTTTTGACCAGTTGAGATAAAATATCAACAATAATGTTAAATAAGATTGATAAATTATGTTTTCTCACATTACCTCTAGCCCTTTTCAACATGGATGGTATTTTTCTTCCACATATGTCAGCTCTTAATTAGTGGCCCTTTCCCATCATGAATGTTGTAGGTGAAACTCTCAGAATTAGGCTTTTTAATTTATATCTGTAGAAGAAAAAAACTATTGGTCTGCATATATCAATGTCACCATTTCTGTATTAGATTAAAATACCATATGTGTGTGTGTGTGTGTGTGTGTGTGTTAATTTTAGAATTTAAGCAAACTTGTCTCCATGTGTTTATTTTAAAACTGATGATGATAACACATAACAGGTTCAATGGATAAAATGTTATTTCTTACTTCTTACAACTGCTCATTATATCTGAATTTACATTCAATGTTTGTTTTAATTAACATATTTGGGATATTGGGCAAATTATTTATTTTGTAGTTTATCATTATATCATTTACCAGTCTTTATCATTCAAATATGTAATATAGTACCATTATACTGACTTCATATTCTATATGATATCCCAGCAATACATATTAAGCAGATAAGTGCAAATAAAAATGTTCAGAATGTAAAATTTACTCCAAGCTCAAAGAAGATCAGCAAAAGATAATATCCAACAAATTACCAAACAAAAAGCGAAGTTAACGCAGTTACCTTTATTATGACGTCTCCAACACCAACGGTACTGTACAGCTACGTCTTCTGAGTTTTACCGTCATCTTGTCTTTCAAACCAGAATTAATTTCTTGAGCTCTTACAAAATGAAGAAACTTTTAAATACTATAATTTAAGCAGCTTCTTTACATGCCATCAGATAAATTATGGCACAGTGTTATGTCTGTCAGCAAAACGCAACTTCACATTTGGACGGCGCGCTGTGTGGGCATCGCCGACACAGCAACTGACATGAATTCTCTATTAGCAGACAATGATTCGGAATAAATCCTTCGCAAATCTAACATTCTCGATTTTTCATAGTTCCACTTTTCATTGTTGCATCTGTTTGATTGTACAATTGCTAATGATGTTCAATGAATCAACTTCAATTCATCTGCTGTCTGAAATCCCGGTTCAGTTGGTATTTTCTTCCGCGCATGATGCCGTGTAAATAAAAGATACGGTCGACATTCAAAGTGGTTTAGGTTAATTTATTATTTTTCTTTATTAAGGTCATTTGCAGAAAGTGTTTCGCTAGGGTGAGAAAAAAAAATATAACAAAAAGAAAACTTTCTTTTCCAACGCTAATACTGTATATATTTCAATTTGTGATTGATGCTATAAATAAAAAAAAAATGATAATAAAGCATTTTAGCCCGTGGCTTCGGCACGGCACTCGTTTTTGTGGGTTTTTTAAAATGTTGTTAGTGTTGTTTTGGGGTTGTTTTTTGTGTGTGTACCACACTAAAAAACATACTAGGTATTAGGCCTAACGTAGGAAAAGAAATTATCCTCTATTTATTACTATTCTTACTGTCAAATGACGCAAAAGTGATCAAATTGCTATTAAGATTTTGTTTTGTATAACACTTACCGCTCGTTTTCCTCGAGATAAAGCAGCCACTTCAAAATGATTATAAAATCTGTGACAGATGAAAAACGTGGTTTAAATAATTCGTAATCGCCTGCCTTAAAATACTGTAGGAATTTGCTAATGTATTTCATGGCCCTTGTTTGAATAGATACCAACGATCATGTATATCGACCAAATTTTGTATATTCCTGCCCACAATCATGTATTTTGTATTAAACCGTATATTACACGAGCGCTCTGTGGCAAACTCGGGGGGGGGGGGGTCTCTATTATACCCAGAGGCGTAGCTATGATATTTTGCGCCCGGGGACGAACTATAAAATTGGCGCCCCAGCCCCCTCCCCGTTTAATCACATTTTTGAATATTACCCTTGTTTACTTATTATAATGTAACGTTGTAAGCCTCATTTTGGCGCCCCTGTACCTTGGCGCCCGGGGACATATGTACTCCCCTTCCCCCCCCCCCCCACCCCGCTACGCCTCTGATTATACCTGCTATATCAGTTGAGAAATATATTGAACAGATCAGGCCCCAATACTCTCGCTCTGAAAAACATTAAAATAATTATATGCAGAATATCGGTAGGTCTCCCTCTTGCCGAAAATGTCAGCACCATATATATTTTGCAAGTAATGTAATGGGTATAATAACACACACACACACACACTTTTTTGGGAGTGGGGGGGGGGGGGCAACGGACAGATGCCCCCATTTCCCAAAAAAAATAAAAAGTATTTTATATTTGTGTATTTCCCCCTCAGATGTGTTCTACGTTTTATTAAAACAAAATTTTATATAAAAAATTTAGTTTTTAGAATTTTTGATGGGGTATTTATGTTTCCATAGTGTTATCTAAAGGGTTGTTCGTCCGAGTCTGGTTTCCCTCACCTTGCTCGAAGTTCATTCCCTTGAAATGTTTTGTAACCTTTGCTATATGTCGCCTAGGTCTCAGTGTTTGCTATATGTAATGGTGTTATATTGTGTGTATGCTATATTTTCTTTATGTTTGAGACAGCAAGTATAGATCAAATATCTTTCCCAGTTGTATTTCTTCCTTTATGATGTTATATTGTATCTTTTAATTTGTTTTATGGTTTTCTAATTTTGACGATGGAATGGTGTACTATTTAGACTTTGTTTAAAAAAAATAATTTCCTATTTTATTATTCGAGTGATAATATGTGTCGTTCCTCATAATAGTCTTTAAAGATGTTGATAGGTAGGTTACGCTCGATCCAAGGTTCACGCTTCTTTATTCTCTATGTGTTTTTCCTGGGTCGCGTTAGGCCTCCTTTATTTAGTTTATCTGATTATGCTTTATTGAAAGATCCAAACGTATTTATGAGACCACATTATTCTATAGTGGTCAACCATGCAGTGCGGGAGAAGTTAGTAGGATATCTTCTTTTACAGTATGGGTTACATTGTTTATTTTGATATTGTTTAAAATTGTATCACCCCCTTTTCTAAATTCTTCTCGCTTATATACGTTTTTTGCCTCGTTGTAGATCTCTGTAAATTTTCCCGCCCTTATTATTCTCCCCTGATTTTCGTCTTCTTCAACGATTTTAATTTTGTCTGTCAATCGTTTTTTTTTTCTTTCTCCATCGTCGTTTGTTGTTTTGCTTAGTTCTAATTTGAGTTCGTGTTTGTCTTTTTTTTCTGGGGTTTTTCCGCCCTCTATTTGAGTACTGAATATTTATTCCTTTTATTTTGTTTTTTAAAACATCCCAATCAATTATTATATTAATATTTTCTTCATTTTTGACGGTTTCAATTTCTTTTTTAATTATTATTTCGACATATTCTTTGTCATTTAAAATCTTATTATTTAGTTTCCATAGTCCTGACCCACATTTTTCTATTTTTTTCATTTTTAGGTCAATAGTGAGCATGAAATGGTCTGATAGCTTTTGGTTGGTTATTGCAGTATTAATATATATTAATGGATCATAAAAATTTCCGTAAAATTTATCAATCCTGCTAGACTGGTTTAATTTATAGTTACCCAGTTGAAATCTCCCCCTATGATTAGATTTTCCATCGAATATTGTTGTAGGTAGGTGTATAAGTTTTCTTTAAAATTAGTTTCTTATTTCTATTAGCTGGCATGTACACATTTATAATATGCCAATTAAACATTTTAACACGTAGCAACCGTCCCTTAAAAAATTCCCCCCTCCTCAAACCTTTCCCAGCTTTTTAAAAATATTATTGTTGCAACCAACTCTAATATCATTATTTGCAAAATTGTTGCATATCTTTATTGCGTTAAGTTTGTCTTCTACTAAAATTTCGAACTCTGGCTTAATTCTATAGTGTGTTTCTTGTATCATTATTACACCAAAGTTTGTTTCTTTGGCTACTTTGTCTGCTTTCGCTTTGTCTATCCCATTGCTGTTGATAGTAGCGATCCGGAAATTTGTTTCTTCCATTTTTGCTTTACTCCCAGGTGCCGCATCACTTTTATATAGAATTTAATTGTATATATTTCAGTTAAAGTTATTATATTCCATTTGTTTTTGTACACACACACCCGCACGCTCGACAAAGAGCGCTTGAGTAATATACAGTTTGATACATCCTACATGGTAGTGGGCAGGAATACATATATAGGTCGTTATCCTTCTCGACCGAAGTAGTAACATTGTTCCAATGCTAACACTCGACGTCCTCGATTTGTGCTTCATCGTATTTGCAGTCTATACACTTAAAGTTACAATGGAAAAGTGTACATGAACATATTTATACCATAGACAGAGCCTTGAAGTACTACTTTTTTCGGTCTAAAACTGTCCCAAAAAAAAAAGAAAAAAAACCCAGCATGTAATAGTTCATTTCGATACAGTTGCACAGAGCATTTGACGTTCATTTTGATGTCAATATATATTGATATCGATTAAGTGCGATTTGTTTTCAAAGCTGCTTTATTGCTGGTAGTGCTTCTGTTTTCAAGTTCGATATATAATATACCCATGGAGCAGTAGTAATACAGAAATCAGAACAACAACCATCATCATCATCATCGGGAGTATTATTATCGTATATGTTGGTCACATCGATGATCATTAATAAAAAGCGGTTGAAATATGAACAATATTCCATCTCTTCAAATAGCAAATAACTAAGCAAAGTGTGTGTGTGTGTGTGTGTGTGTGTGTGTAATTTTTAACGTAGCTTTAAAAAAAAATGCAATCATATCGCTACCATGTCTGCATTGTGACAGTTTATAATGATGTCTAGCAATGTGGCATCATGCCACAAACATACAGCATTTTGTCCCACCCAGTCACATTATCCTCACACCAATATCTTAATGATGGGCGCCAAAAGAGGCAGCTGCTAGTACCATTTTTATGTCTTTAGTGTGATTCGGCAGGGGTTTGAATCCGCGACCTCTCGCATCCAAGGCGGACGCTCTGTACAGACACTGCACCACCTGAGCGATCGCTTAGCAAAGAATGTACGATACTGTTTCCTGTTGTTCATAACAACTCGACCTGGAGACCCACCTGACGGAAAATGAAAGCGCATTATAACGTTATAATATACGAATCCGGAATTTTTTTTGATTATTATAATTTTCAAGAAAGTTAGTGCCTTTTAGCATTTGACAAAGTGTGCTTGCAGTTGCATACTAAGGGGAGGGGGAGTTTACAACATACTTCGATGCTGACTACTGATTTGAAGCATAAAAATTAAAACTAAACAACAGCATAACATGTTTATATATCTTATTAAATACGTCTTCATTTGTCTTTCCGTGCGCCAAAATGCCTTCCTACACGAACATGTTCCATATAGGTAAATAAGTTGTACCAATCGTAAACAACCACCGATTTCGACATATATGATATCAATTTATAGGTTTCTCATCAGTTTAAATCGATCTGTGCAAAAAAAAAAAAAAAAAAAAAATAATTTAAAAAAATGTGTGAAAATGAATAATAAAAAAGTTGCTATTTGCGACTCATTGTCGCTTGCGACTTTACCGATCTTCGTATCCTTGATGCTTCCATCCTTCCCGTTTAGGGATGGTAGCACCTACTTGGATGCTAATACTATAGATTTGAAGCATATAATTAAAGCTGTACAACAGTAAATAATATGTTTATGTATCTTCTTATTAAGTACGTCTTCATAATGTATGTTCGTGCGCCCAATGCCTTCCTCTACGAACGGTTTCGATATACACGAATAAGTCATACCAATAGTAAATAAACACCGATTTTGACAAATTTCATATTAATATATAGGTTTCTCATCTGTCTAACTCGATCTGTGCCAACAGACATGTGTGAACATGCAGAATACAAAAAAGTGTACTTTTTACTGAATATTGGGTTCGATTTTACTGATCTTCATATCCTTGCTACGTTCATATACCGTTCCCGTTCTGCGATGGTAGCACATACGTCCATGCTAATACTATAGATCTGAAGCATAGAATTAAAGCTGTACATAATTATAAAATATGTGTATGTATCTTATTAAGCACGTCTTTATCTGTCTTTCCGTGTGCCTACATCTGACCTATACGAAAGTTTTCCATATGGGCGAATAAGTCATACCAATCGCAAAGAACGATTTTGACACGTTTGATATCAGTTGATACATTTTTATCAGTCTAAATAGATCTGTGCCAATATAAATGGGTGAAAATGCAAAATAGAAAAGTTGGTATTTTTCACTCAGTATCGCTTGCAACGTTACCGATCATCGTATCCTTGCTATGTCCATCTGCCATTCCCGTTTTGCGATCGTATCACATTTTTTCGATGCTAATTCTATAAACCTGACACATATAATAAAAGCTGTTCAACGGTAAATAATGTGTATGCGTCTTATGAAGTACGTCTTCATTTGTACGTCCTTGCGTTTAGTGCCTTCCTAACCGAATATTTTCCATATAGGCGAATAAGTCATACCAATCGCAAACAACCAACGATGTTGACAAGTTTGATATCAATTGATACGTTTCTCATGATTCTAAGTCGATCTCTGCCAATAGACATGTGTGAAAATGCAAAATAAAAAAGATTGTTCTTTTTACTGAATATCGGGTGCGACATTACCGATCTTCATATCCTTGGTACGTGAAACTACCATTGCCGTTTTGCGATTGTACCACATATTTCGATACTAATACTACAAATTTGAAGAATATAATTAAAGCTGTACAACAGTAAATAATATGTGTGTGTATCTTATTAAGTACGTCTTCATTTGTCTGTCTTTTCTCCTAATGTCTTCTATACGATCGTTTAACAAACAGGTGAATAAGTCATTACAATAGTAATAAACACCGATTTAGCAAAATTTGATATCAATTGTTAGGTTTCTCGTCAGTCTAAATCGATATGTGCCAACAGAAATGTGTGAAAATGAAAATAAAATAGTTTGTATTTTTGACTCGATATCGGTTGCGACTTATACGTGCCTCTACCATTGCAGTTTGCCACGGTACCACATATTTCAATTTTAATATTATAGATCTCAAACATATAAGGAAAGCTATACAACAATATATAATATGTGTATGCATCTTATAAAGTACATCTTTGTGTGTCTGTATGTCCGCTCAATGTCTTCCTCAATGAGCGTTTTCCATATAGGCAAATAAGTTATAACATTAGTAATTTTTTAAAAACGCGATTTAGACGAATTTGATATCAATTGATAGGTTTCTCATCAGTCTAAATTGATCTGTGAAATATATAAATGTGTGAAAATGCAAGTAAAAAAGTTGATATTTTTTACTTGGTGTCGCTTGCGATATTACGGATCATCAACGGATCATCATATTCTATATTCTACCTACGTGCCTCTACCCTTGCCGCTTTGAGATGGTACCATATAATTCGATGATAATCATTTGAATGTTAGTGCTCCTAGATCTTTACAACACGAACGTTTATCTTAGAGTCGAATAAGTCATACCAATCGTAAGCACACACAGATTTTGACAAATCTGGTATTATTTGGTAGGTTTCTCATCAGTCTAAATTGATCTATGCCTACAGAAATGTGTGAAAATGCAACCTAGAAAAGTTTATATATTTTACCCAGTATCCTTTGCGACTTTACCATTACCAATCTTCATATCCTTGTTACGTGCCTCTAGTATTGCTGTTTTGCGATGGTATCACATACCTCGATGCTGATACTAGTGATATGAAGCATATACTTAAGCAATAAAACAGTAAAAAATTATGTGTATGTATCTTATTAAGTACATCTTCATTTCTCTGTCCGTGCGCCTATATCCTTGCAACATGATCGTTTTCTATAAGGCTAAATATGTCATGTTAATCGTAAAAAAAGCTACAAAGATTTGGACCTATTTGATATCCAGTCATTGGTTTCTCATTAGTCTAAAACGACCCGTGTCAATATAAATGTGTGAAAATGCTACCTTGAAAGTTGCCTTTTTTGTCTCGGTATTGCTTGCGACTTACCGATCTTCATATCTTTGCTACCCGCTTCTACCCTTGCCGTTTTTTGATGGTTTGTATATAACCAAATAAGTCATGCCAATTGTAAAGAACCACCGATGTTAACACATTTGATATTAGTTTATAGGTTTCTCATCCTCCAAATCTTTCTGTTTTTAAGAAACGTTTTTCTAATTCAACTAACGGGTCATCACGCTAAAATTACGCTACTGACAAATGTCACCTTAATATCCTACATACTAAACTTAGACAAGCAGGTAGTCTCCTGAAATCCGACCTTTACATGGTGAATTTAGTTAACTCTTTCACGTGTGCATGTGCTTATGATAATGAAGAAGTTGAACACTTTGTCTATTGCCCCTTACCTAATGCCAAAGATCCCAGCTCTTTCGCTCTACCTTTCAATACACTTCTTGGTTAAGTCTAGATTTATCATTGAAAAGTGACGTGACTACTCACCTACAATAAGATGTCTTTCTGCTTGTGTGATGACCCGTTAGTTAAATTAGAGAAACGTTTCTTAAAAATAGAAAGATTTGGAGGATTTCGGATATCATCAGGCAGAGAGTTCTAAAGACGAATCGTATATGGTAAAAGGTCGTGTGAAAATATAAAGTTTGGTTGAGATTGGTGTGATACTTTGAGAGTAACGTAGACGATAATTAGATGCCTCATATCTCCTTTGTGGAAGAAGTTCGTTTAAATAGTTAGGTACTTGAGTATTTATAATCGAATACATAATGCATAATCTCTTCCTTTTCCTTCGTTGTGCAAACCAAGCAGTTTCCGCATAAAGAGACTATCTAGAAGTATTAATGGGTATAGATCTGGAACGATCCGTGCATCTTCCATCTGATTTTCCCCCCTTTATTCTGATCTTTCCGAATCTTCAATAGAACAATTATCCCAGACTCCAGAAGTATATTCTAAGGTTGGACTTATGAATAGTGTATATAATTTAGCTGAAGTCAACAATTAGTCTGCATTTAGACGGTAGTGTTTTATCTCCTTTCTTATACATCGGTATGTCATACGCTAGCTTGCACTGTGTTAGGAACACGCTGGCTGGGAGTGATTTATTTAAATGTATTTGCAATGGAACATACATTTCTTCAACTATACTTGTACAAGTTTATTACTTATTGGATTGGTTCCAGCGGTTTTGTTTAGGTCAAGACTAGTTACTACATCTATAATTTCTTGTTTATATATAATGATGGCAGAAATAAAAGTTTCATTTCTAACTTCAAAATGCGGTAACTGTTTATCATAATTTTTTAAACGTGTAACATATCAAACTTCCGAGTTCAACAGGTCGCACTTCTCCTGATCACTTGTTGCAAATTTAGATGATCATTTCGTACGTTTCAGTGGAGGTAATAGGTTCCATGTCTTTTTAGAATGTACTTGTTATCTCATTATTTTCCAAGAAGGTCGAGGATTTGATCCGATGGCAGGGGTTGAACCTGCATCCTTTCGGTCGCAGGTCTGAGACGCTAACCACTGAGCCAATGTTGCTCCTCTTAAGATTAATATACCCATATGATATTTTCCAGTATCATACGTAACTATATGATACGTTTAATAACACCCAGTAACTCAGCAAATGCCGGCATGACGACATATGAATTGAAGGTGTAATGACGAATGCAATTTAAAGTCAATTATGTAACCTATTTTTATGCTTTTTATTGAATATCATTTCTGTCATGTGATACACATAACATAATCTTACATTTAAGTTTATTTAAAATGAAATTTATGAAATTCGTTAAATAGTTTCAATCTTTTGCGACTCTCGTGAAAAGATCCTTCATTGCTGTTCATGTAATTTTACATGTCATTATATTTCTTTATTGATTTGCACTTTGGTTACAAAAGAGACAACTTTTGCAATTTAAAACTTATTTCATCTATACTACACTAGTATAGCTCATGAAATGAAGGCAGTTTACTTGGCCTCTAATTCATCTATAGGGAATGATACCTGCGGGAAACTGCTCTATCTGACCAGTGTGTAACTATGGAAACGGTAATTTAGTGACCTCTTCTCCAGCCTCGAGCTTTAGGTTAAGACTGAAATTCGCTGTCTTATGTAATGTTCTGTATCTGTAGTTTAAAGCTGGGAGAATTATACAAAGAGAATAGCAAGTAAACCCTTCTGTAAATGGAGCAAACTCGCACTTTTACACTGTAAAACTAATTTATCTTACAATCATTTATGAATAATTAAAAATTACTGAGTAGTAACTAAGAATATATAAATTCTTTAGATGGAGACCCAAATTTCATTTTTTAAATTATCGTATTTTTTATGTTTACTTTCCAGATACATTTTTAAAAAAATTCTCAAGAAAATATGAAATCTGACAAAAGATAACGAAAGTCTTATTATTTTGATTTTTTGTAAAGAGCAAAGAAAGAAAACTATTAATGACATAAGCTTTCATCATGACATATACACACTAGCCTCCACAGAAGTACCTTTATGACAGTACGGTTAAAATAGAAATAAATATGCATATACAGTTGTAAACTTTCCCGATTTATGACTAAACATTTATACTGTGATAGGGTATTCTTAGTAAGTAAAATGTGTATTATACAATGAATGAATAGGAGGTATTCGATGAATGGACTGCACGCATTTCAGGTGCAGTGGCTACTCAAGATTATTTACTGATGCACAAACTAGTTATAGTTGTCATACTGGTTGTCATTCCAGGGATACTGACAGTCAGTGATTTCCACCTTGTAAAATCTTTCCTCTAGGGCGGACAATAATAATAGTTTCTGAAGCTGATTTTATTAGCAATGGTTTGCAAAATAACAACAAATATCCTTGTGTTTTATCAACTCATTATGGTTCCGCTGCTTTGGTAGAACAAAAAGGAATGTTCTTTATTGTTTTATGAATTTTATGCCCTGTGACAATGGCCAACATTTTGTAGGTCACGATCACTTTGGCATAAACTTATTTTATGCATGGCAGTTGGAAACTACGAAAATCTTCTTAGAGGCGAGCTGTATAATCGGCAGTTACATTGTTATTCTGAAAGAGTTCTGATAACTAAATAAATAAGTAAATAAATAAAAACACCATCTTTTATCATTAAAAGTTGCCAAGTGTTGTTTATACATTGTACGTGGCGTAATTCGTAAGTTTACTCGGCATATTTTCAACTCGGTAACGCCTGGTAACGGTCATACTTTTACCTAAATATGTGGGTCCTTTGAGAGCATCGTAAATGTATGGAGGAAAAGAAATAATTGTATTTTATGCTCATCTCAAAAGATTTGTTTGTATTTCTGCGAAATAGTCATGCCTAACCAGATAATAGCACAGACCCCCCCCCCCCATTGTAACTACAAAGCCTTGAGCAAGTGCGAAGTTACCAGTTAATTTTATTGTTTGTTTCTATTTTTCAAGTTGTCTTCGTGTGTGCGCGCGTAAATTGAAAGCTTGTTATTACCAGTCAATATCGTCAATCATATTTGCTCCATTATTCCATGCAGATAAGAAAGGAACTAATTTTGTGTTGAATTTGTGCCCCCCCCCCCCATCCCACCCCGCCCCGGCACGGTACAATAAACAAACACTTGATTGAAAATAAAATAAAAGAAACTAACCTTGCATTGTTATAATGTATTCCTTCTTTTTTCATCATGCGAAATTTACAGAACAAAATATATCAACGAACTCCGTAAATGTAGCGGATGCCGGCATGCGTATGCATCCTTACTGTGTGTGTATCGCTAATGTCAGATAAAAAAAATATCGCAAAAGAGACGAAAATATCACCAGATTGCTTGAAGGCGCCTGCCATTCACGCATGATAAGTTTCAAGGTGCAAACGGACCAAGATTATATTGTATCCCGGTTAACTATACGACGATATCTCGCAAATAAAAAAAAAAATCATTATTTTAAAGAACATACAATGTGAGTGCAAATGATAATCTTTCGCAGGTATGAGTTACGAAAGTATCATGGGGGGGGGGGGGCACCAGACAGATGACCCCCACCACATAAAAAATAAAGTGTTTTCATGTACTCTTGTATACCCCAAGATGTGTGTGCTTGTTTAAAGTTTAAAAAAGGAATTTTGATCAAACTTTTAGTTTATAATTAGTCCTAGTGTTTTCTAAAGGGTAGTAGTCTGAAACATGGGTCTTATTCCCATTTTCAGATTTCATATCCTTGATTTTTAGTGATCTTTGTCAAGAATTTTCTATGTTCCGTGTATGCTATGTGTATCAATGCTATGGTGTGTGTATGCTATATAGTCTGTGTGTAGGGACAGCAATACTATGTCAAATTTGTCTCTGTTGTCTTAATATATATTTTTCTATGGACTTTTCAAATTTATTTGTTTGTCCTGGTATAAATTTAGTTGCTTTTGAATTAATTTGCAATTTAGAATTCCGGCGAGATGAACGGTATACTACCATTTGAAATTAAAATAAAACCTTTTGTTTTATGTGATTGACTATGGTGTGGTGTTTCTCACATTAAAGTCTATTTTCAAAATGAGGTAGGCTGTATTCGAGTCAGGGTCCGCACTTTCTTTCTTTATTTATTTGTGTTTCTCCCGATTCGAGTTAGGCCTCCTCTCTAGTATTTAATTTATAATGTAAAAGAAGTAAATATCCAACCCAAAACCCCTTAGGAAGCTTTATACATTTACTGGTTTGGTTTTAGCATGAAAAACATAAGTGACATCTACAAAAATAATAAACTGGTAAAAAGACTAGAAACAACAAGGACCTTTAGAAGTATAAAGGAACTTTTATGTAAATATAGGGAAAATGAGGAACTTTGGGGAATTGAAACTAAGGAAACATATAATTGGATAAGGGAAAATTTAACCTCTAAAATTAAAAATAAAGTAGAGGAGGAAATATCTCGGTTAATTGGGACAGACCTTAGAGGTACTGGACCAACATCGGCTCTCCAAAAATACAAAGCTTGATATTCAAATATCTACACGACATATGCATACATGTAAATTATCTCATGTGCAAATGTGCGAACTTCACAAAATATCATGCGATGGCACAGTGCGAGTTTAGGAAACAAGACAGGATACAATTAATTATGGAGATATCCAAGAAATAAAAATACAGAAGAAACCAAGTTTTATATCAAGACGGCAACTTTAACAAAACTTTAATAGGAAAAATAACAGACAACATAACTAAAACCATGATGGCGTGTGACCAAGTCATAAACATAAAAAAAATGAATAGGCAAATTTTTTTGTAATCCTTTCAAATTAATTAGAAAAAAGAACTTCTAGGAAGATTTGTGAATGGGAGGGACGGGGCTGCAAAGGGTGAAAAGAAGGGGAGGGAGATGGGGCAATGGATAATCTCCCCTTAAAGGGGACCATCACAAAGTGAACCCTTGCCCTCATACCCCCACCCCGGATTGGAATCTGCTGTAGCCGCCACCCTTTTAGATTCTTATAAATTTTCCTAAACAGCTTCAGTTTCTTTTTATTATCCATTACAATTAAAATTAAATAATTAAATAGACTTTAATTATATTACGTAAACTATCACAAATCCTAATTATCGGGACAGAGAAACTATATGGGAAAAGAACGAGATAATGACGTCATGGGGCTATGAAAGAGTCGGGAAAAACACCTCATATAGGAAACTTTACATACATACACGAAAACAAAGGATCTAATAAGTCTCTCTTCTAATTCTATTTGCTCAAAATGTGCAGCTGTCGCACTGCACGGTAAATCCCCACTGTGTGTGTGTATGTGTGTGTGTGTGTGTGTGTGTGTGTGTGGGAAGAACAACCATTTTTAGAGATTTTGGCAGAAATCCAATAAATAATTTGAGACGGCCTAACTCTAGGTGGGAGAAATACAAGCAAATAAAAAAGTGTATGGACTCCAACTCGAGTACAGCGGATTTCAATTTACAAATCCAATATGTGAATAATGACACAATATATTTGCACACAGAACACATTAAGTTTTTTTTTTCTTAATTAAATTATAATACACCGTTACTTAGCCAAAATTCAAAAATATATTAAATAAATAAAAATAAACCTTTTCTTGATCCGATTATAAGGTCCTAAGATTACTGGGGAGATTTGGGAAAAAATAAAGGCTATCCCAACATGGAAGCAAAATATAGCATACACAAACTATAGCATATATATATATAGCACACACGGGATATAGGCGACCTCTAGCCAAGGTCAACCAAGAGTACAGGGAAGGGATTTCAAGTCAGGTGATGGAAAGATGGAAACCTATTCGGAAAAACAACCCTATAGATAAAACTAGGTTTTAAAAGAAATACCCCGTTAAAAAGGAGAATTAAATTTTTTTGACCTAAATTCTTTTGCATAATATAAAACATACAACACATGGGGGGGGGATAAATACACATAAAACACTATAATTTTTTGGAAAAGTGGGGTGGGGGGTCTGTCTGGTGCCGGCCCCCCCCCCCCAGTACTTCGTCTTGTGGGGATAAATGTACGTCATTTCCTGCTGGCGTCCTCTATAGGTGGAAAATCGTATCTAAGTAACAGTGATGTATACTTTTATTTCGAGAAATTAAATTATTTTTTCTGTACACTTTATAGGTTTTTTTTGGTTCTTTTTGTTCAAGTATAACTACTTTTAATCATGTTATGCAAATCTGATGTATAAAGAAAAATGTTGGTGCATGGCCGGTAACTTTTATACGTCATGGCAACGGAAAATAAATTCCGCGCATGCGCATTTTGTGTGGGAGCACCAAAAAAAAAAACCCACACAAAAACAAGCAATTTACTAAAACAAGCCATTACGTGAGAACTTGGCCTGAAAAGAGCAAATATAGGTACTATAAAATATTTCTAGTCTCGGATTTGACAAGCCTTAGTTTTTTATGCTGATGAAACATTTTTCAGTAGAATTTTTTTTCCTACAGTTTAAATGCCTAATTTTACTGTTTATAATCATACATGTTCAAATGTACTGGTCACATATAACAATATCGTCGAAATATTAACTGATACCATGCTGGATTTATATAGAATGTCTAAATAATCATAAAACTAAAGGTGTAATTGATTATAACCAATATATATTTTTTGCAATAACAAGATAATGAGATCCGAACATTGACCAAACAGTACTTAGAGAAATTCAATATCGATTAGTTCATCCTCAACCTCCAACTGATATACTTTATTGCAAGGGGTAAATGGTACCGTATTGAAAGACGTGTTAGGATAAAAGATACCGTTGTTAAAGAATATCCTGACCGACTGAGATCTTAACATCGTACATCATAGCTGCAAACAGTGCAAGCCAATATACACATTTGCATTATGCTCACGCAAGAAATATTGTATCAACCAAATGGGTTTCTTGACCGAGCGATGTCAAGCCCTTGCGCGAATCCCGCTACGAGTCATAGGTTTCCCCGATTCAAAGGAATCCTGTACAACTACTTCTGCAAACTGGAAAGTCCAACGCGTCCAATCTATCAGTAATGTTACTCTAATTAATACATGACCACAAATCCCAACTTCCCAATTGTATGTCAATGTCACAACTGCAAAGCTTCTCTTCGTTAACTTTCCGTAACTTACCGCCAGTATTTCACGCCGTGAAACTATACAACTCAACAACCTAATACAGGGAACCGTTTTTACTACGCCACCTTAGGCCTTTTAAATCATGATTTTTAGCTTCATTTCGCCTGTAACTTTGTAACATATTTACCACCACAGCAACAATAAATGGCGCCCGCCGACGGCGGAACAGTCCTTTTCTGTTGATTCCATTGTATAATTTACCAATCTCCAGTCATAAATACTGCACCTGGAGTCACACGATCAATTCACGCAATTAGATTTGAATAGGGACTACTGAGTGACAGGGATACTCATGCGGCTCTTACCTGAATTTACCAAAAGTAAACCATGTCATCTTGAAACTCACTTACACTTCACTCCGTAACGTTTGCCCCTAGTAATTGGCTAATTATTTTGGTCTAAAGACTATAATCCCAGCACCGACTTCCCATATTCAAGCAAGTATATAAGGAATCCTTAAAATGGAGAGCGGTAAACAAATGCGCATACTCCAAAATATATTACAATATTATACATACCTTGGAATTTTATTAACTATTTTTGTTTACATATTTTCATTGTACTCGTGGATGGGTAATGTGATTTTGCGTTCTGCCTTGCTTATAAAATGTATTGTCTTTGGTCAACAAAAGTTGATTTAGAGAGGATAAGAAAAGAAGTTTTGTTAAACGATGATGGAATTAAATAAACACTGGGGACAATATCGTACGTTGCACATAAATCGCAGAGATTAATTGAGATTTTGCTTAACGGTCAATCAGTCCGCACTCGAAGTAGGGAAATAAGCGAATAGTGCAAAAGCCGACCATTGTCTGATAATCGACGTACATCTGCCACAGCCATATATTGTAAAAATCCCATTACTACAGGTAAAAAAGAATTAACTACAACTGCTTCTTTGGGGCGTCATGTGTGACCAGTGCATATTATTAGTACTGTGTTAGAAAAATATTGCGACAAACCAAAGTAAAGAAAACAGTCACTTTTATCAATCAGTCCATATCGTTTTACAAATTATACTGAATAACTGACTTCAGTAGAACTCAGAAGAATGTATTCCTGTAAGCACATCACGATTGCGGTGTTTGTACATTTATATAAAGTGGGATCATTTTACAAGCAAAGTATACATTTAAAAATTAACACTACAAATGAGACAACGCTTAAGTACATACGGATTATAATCGTGAGATGGCAAAGAATGGTTCATATGTTGAGAGGTAACCAATACACCAACAAAATAAGAGTTTGTAAGAACATCTTATTTCCTTCTTAGATATACTTAGCCATAATGCAAATTGTTTCCTAATATGAAACATGTAAACATATTCCGACCATGCTGGAAACAAAAATAGTAAATTTAATTTAGTTCAGCGTAAACTGTAAGTTAGTTCTTTCCTTTTGGCATGGTGTCTGAATAAAAAAGTATATTTCTCAAATTTGCTAACCACTACACTGTCATTATGTAATTAGATACCTAATTGATGTACCATGGTTGTATACATATATCTATAAATATATATAGTTTTGTGGACATGTACGGTTGAATAATACCATCCCGTGTTTGTGTAGGGAAATGCGTACATCACAATCGCACTCGTAAATTTGAATCAATACCACCTCATGAATGGTTAGGGGCCGTCCATTTAGTATGTACGCATAGAGGGGTGGGGGGGGGGTAACCCAAATGCATTGGCTTGAGCATGGAGGTATACTGATAATATATGTACGCATTTAAGGGGGGGGGGGCGCTGAAACCTCGAAAATAAGTTGTATAATACGTAACCTGTTCGACTTGGTTCAGTAGGCTTTTGCATTTTAGCGGACATAAGACAAACTTGTCCCACCCAGTCACACTATCCTGACACCAGGCCGACTAATCCGAACACTAACCTCTTAATGATCGGCACCAAAAGAGGCAGCTGCTAGTACCATTTTTATGTCTTTAGTATGATTCGGCCGGGGTTTGAATACGCGACCCCTCGCATCCGAGGCGGACGCTCTATAGACACATTGCACCATCGGAGAAGTCGCTTAGTAAAGAATGTACGATACTGGTTCCTGTTTTTCATGACAACTCGACCTGGAGACCTACCTGATGGAAAATGAAGGCGCATTATAAGGTTATAATATACGAGTCCATAAATACATAAATATTTTTAAATTATAATTTTCGAGCAATTAGTGTCTCTTAGCATTTAACAAAGTCTGCTTGCAGTAGCGTACTAAGGGGAGGGGGGTTACAACATACTTCGATGCTAATACTACTGATTTCAAGCATAAAATTAAAGCTAAACAACAGCATATAACATGTTTACATATATTATTAAGTACGTCTTCATTTGTCTTTCCGTGCGCCAAATACCTTCCAACACAAAGATTTTCCATATAGGTAAATTAGTTGTACCAATCTTAAACAACCATATATTTCGACATATATAATATCAATGTATAGGTTCCTCATCAGTTTAAATCGATCTGTGCCAAAAAAAGTCGAGAAAATTAATAATAAAAAGTTGGTATTTATGACTCATTATTGCTTGCGACTTTACCGATCTTCATATCCTTGATATGTGCATCTACCCTTCCCGTTTTGCGATAGTAGCACATACTTGGATGCTAATACTATAGATTTGAAGCATATAATTTAAGATGTACAACATTAAATAATATGTGTATGTATCTTATTAAGTACGGTTTCATATGTCTGTTTGTGCACCCGATGCCTTCCTATCCGAACGGTTTCCATATAGGTGAATAATTTATACCAATAGTAAACAAACACAGCTTTTGACAAATTTCATATTAATATATAGGTTCTCATCTGCCTAAATCGATTTGTGCCAATAGACGTGTGTGAAAATACAAAATAAAAAAGTTCCACTTTTTACGGAATATCGGGTGCGACTTTACCGATCTTCATATGCTTGCTACTTTAATACACCCTTCCCGTTTTGTGATTGTAGCACATACTTCGATGCTAATATTAGAGATCTGAAGTATAGAATTAAAACTATACAATATTATAAAATGTGTGTATATATCTTAATAAGCACGTCTTTATTTGTCTGTCCGTGCGCCTAGATCCGACCTATACGAAAGTTTTTCATATGGGCGAATAAGTCATAACAATCGCAAAAACAACGGTTTTGACACATTTGATATCATATGACAAATTTGATTTTAATTGATATGTTTCTAATCATACTAAATCGATCTGTGCCAATAGACATGTGTGAAAATGCAAAATAGAAGGTTTTGTTCTTTTTACTGAATATCGGGTGCGACTTTACCGATCTGCATATCCTTGCTACGTGAATCTACCATTGCCGTTTTGCGATCGTACTACATATTTCGATGCTATTGCTATATATCTAAAGCATATAATTAAAGCCGTACAACTGTAAATAGTATGTGTATGTATCTTATTAAGTATATCTTCCTTTGTCTGTCATTTCGCCTAATGTCTTCCTATACGATCGTTTTCCATACAGGTGAATAACTCATAACAATAGTAAATAAACCCCGATTTTGACAAATTTGATATAAATTGATAGGTTTCGCATCAGTCTAAATCGATCTGTGATAGTAGAAATGTAAGAAAATGCAATATGAAAGTTTTGGTATATTTGACTCTGTATCGCTTGTGAATTTAACAATCTTCATAACCTTGATACGTGCATCTTCCATTGCCGTTTGTCTCGGTATCACACACTTCAATGTTTATAGTATAAATCTGAAGCATACAAGGAGAGCTATACAACAGTATATAATATGTGTATGAATCTTATTAAATACATCTTGATGTGTCTGTATGTCCGCCCAATGTCTTCCACAGCGAGCGTTTTCCATATTGTGTATTGTTCCACTTCCTATTTTTACACTACCTAATTTTGACCTAGTTTAATAAACACCCATTTCTACAGAGGACACATCTGTCGCAGCCTCGACATTTTTTTACACTTATCAGCATTGAGTCACTCGGACAAAAAGATTTGTCAAAAGTCATATCATTATTATTAATGAAGTGAAACAAGGACACATACGATGAAAAAAATAATACATTTCTCCAATTCACTTTTTTCCAACCAGGAAGTCCTCTTAAAATCTTTACCTACTATTCTGACAAGGCAAATACGATTTGTTCCATACCAATCATCCAGTCTGCTACTCAACATGTGTTAGCTATGTGACTCACAGCTGATAACTGCATCTCCATCACCTTTTTAGAATTGTGTTTTGTGTTTTACGTGAATATGTCATTACTGATTTTCTGAGGTGGTTCTTGGGTATTTTACTTTGGAGTAATGAACATGAAACACACGTTTATGGTATATTTCATAAATAAATCAGCATCCTCTACATTACTGCTAATTTAAATAAAATTACGTGTATTACTATTAGGATGTTTCTCTCAAAAATAGGCAATTTTACTTTAATAGTAAATTTTCAAACGTCCATTAAACTAATCTTGATATTTAACTTATTTTGACAAATTAATTCTTTCTAAATGTCTTCTGTCTCCTATTATTTGCACTATTAGAGAAATAAGTTATGAAGTATGCAAAACAGTTTTGTACCTTAAACAGTACATGTACATTAAAGAATTGGGGTTCTGCATATTCACAATGCCATTTAATTATTGCAAGGATGTTGTACACTAAATCCAGTATTCTTTTATTATAAGTAAACAATTGTATTATTATACCATCATGATTTTCCCCCAATTTTATTCTTTCAGCTTTTCCAACAAAATATCTGTTCCAAAACAAATTTTTTGATAAATATAGGAACAAATTCTGAGTAAACACCATTTTTCTTTTGTTGTCGTTGTTAATGGTAGACTGAGAGAAGAAAATGCAGCAGCATATAATATGAACTTAAGTGAAGTTATGAACTTACTAAGCCTGGATTTAAATAAATGGTATCACTTGTATTTCTAATGACAGCCACAATCCTCTTAGTTTGGGCTCAAGACCAGCAATAGTGAATAGAGGTATTTCGAAAGACATATAACAGCTCACTCATTATAATGTTACTAATTAGCATTATTGAAAACTTCTTAGATATCAAAATAAATAGTATATATGTATGGTGCTTGTTGGCGACATTGGCAGATTATTCACTCCACATCCTGGTTCCCGGGCAGTTTTGATCTCTCACAATAATAATCACGGGCATAGTGGCTCGTTACAAAGAAAATCAACAGATTTGGGTTCTAACCTGTAACACTATTAACATATTATATTGTTACAGGTTAGAACCCCATCCCTTGATTTTCTTTGTAACGATCCCCTGTCATCATGGGCAGTAAATTTGAAACATACTACTTCCGGGTCAATCTATTTTTAAGGTGCAATATATACTAGTACATAATGGGAGGTAACTCAAGTTGTGCTATTCAATTCAATTCATTAATGAAAAAATGGAAATAAATAGGTAAAAAGGCAATTATTTATTTTGCAGATGAATATTTATCGAATATTTAACATTCAGCAGCATAAATATGCATTTATTTTATTGATATTTGTGGCAAGAGTGCAGAAAAGGACGACGTGCTTCGTGGGCAGATGGAAATCTGCCCACGAACTTTTATCTGCCCACGAAACCGTCTGAGGACGACAAAACTGCCCACGACCCACCTTAAATAATAGTATATATATATATATATATATATATATATATATATATAAATAAAACATGTGTCAATGTTAACAACTCAAATGAGATAATAGAAAGAAAAGAAACAACAAGGATGAAAATGAGGAAAAAAGAAAGAATAGCGGGTGGGGCAGTTGATATTAGGATACTGGTAAGAAATCTAAACAGTAAAAATAGCAAGACTGTAAAGAGAGCAACGCTGAATCTCCGTATTTTGGTAACGGAATATCCATGGCCTTAGTTTGTGAAAACAAGTTTTGGATGAAACGTTGATGAAATAAAAGGCAGTGTCATCAACATACATTATTTAACAATAGGTTAATATCATGTTTGGTTTTCTTACCGACTGAAACGAGATCTTTTACTATATTTTTGCAGGTATAGTAAAATGAGTGAAATAGTGATATATTCACCCAATAATCACTTGTTAATAATTTTGAAGGAGAATACATACCGTGTAACGACATATCAAGATTTGTTCTATATACACGGATTTGACTCTTTTGAGATGCATTAGTAAACTCAGTTGAGGATGCTGCAAGTCTTGAAGTTGAATTGGATTTAGATAGGTAACGGACTGATATAATCAAACACGTCAATTAATACACTCTAGATATAGCATGGGCTATAGGATGAAGCAACGCACTTGAGATAGTTGTCGACGAATATACACTTCTCACATCTTGGTTCATTGTGAACAAATGACAAGACTGTTGAAAATTAGTCCTTCACTTATTTGATTTAAACTGAGTCGTGGAACGTTACTAACGGTATCACGTCTTGTTCTATGCTCAGCCAATCAGAGCTTGTCTTCTTTATTCCATCCATCGCCTGTTTTGTATGGAAACCGTTTGGAATGCGGATGATGTATGATATGACTCTTGGTGGATGTACAAAGTTGCATTTCTACCATCAACCGTTTCAGAGTATTTTACAGTTGTGCTTCCCAGTATCAATCACAACAGTGCCGCCGCTACAGTATCAATCACAACAGTGCCGCCGCTACTACTCAGCCATTGCGTCATCCACTCCACTCTGTGTTAACATTATCACAGTAATTTCGTATGTCACGGGTATAACCTTTCCTACGATACGATGATTTCAAGAAGAAAGAAGAATAGTTTGTCAGAAGGAGCAAGAAATTACCTTCACATGGCAGCAAGACCAAGAGGAGAGGCAACAAAGCACGAACACGATGATTGGCAGCGGTCAACAATGAACCCAGACGTGCATCACAACATATCCCGACTGAGCGGAAAGAGATGGGATTGATTTATCAAACTACTATGCCCAACACTAATAGGAGTAGACCCACACCTCCTAAACAATCTGAACCACTAGTGTTACGATTATATGGTAATAAACTAAGTAACAGAGAAAAGCTAAACTAGCAAGTTTTGCAAAACTTAAAAAATAATTTCATTTTCAAAGTTATACAATGAAAATGAAAAAGGAAGTTACATTATTATGAATTGAATCAAAATAATCCTAAAAGGTTCTATTCGAGTCCAAAAGAATCGAATAATTTGAATGAATTTCAGATCCTCGAATATACTTATGACGATGGCATTATATAAAACTTCTTTGAACAATTCAGAATAGTCCCAAAAATGTTCTAGTCTTATGAGCACTTTGTACTTCCATTGAATACTCGTCCAAAAACGTTCTAGTCCAATGAGCACTTTATACTTCCATTGAATAATCGTAAGAAACGTATCCTATCAAATTATCTAAACACAAAATTAAACACATATTTAGACTGATTTTCACATATGAAATAAGAATGCAAAATAGGAATGATTTCAATATAGAAATGAATCCGATCGCTCAGTTCTCTCCTTTTATATACTTTCAATAGCCTATTACGACTGTATGTCGCACTATACTCCACGTGACATATGTTATTACTCGATCTAATATGAAACAATATCTGTTCACATGACCTAACCCATTCAGTGGAAATAACTTAATTCTTCTCAGAACCCACCTGACCAATGATAAAATAACTCAAACTTGTCAACAGCTGTTATTATTAGAACCTGAAAACATCTGTTTATAGATCCTTTGCAATCTATAGGTACTGCCATATCTTAAAAATATAATCTATACTCGTGTACATAATTAGCTATGCAATACTTTCTTTAGAGATAACCACCACAGTCTGCAATAATGAACAAAATTTACACAATATATGGACAGTCACATACCAAGAGTTACAAACATTTAGATATACATTAAACACAATAACTATGAGCAACAAATACAACAACAACCAGGACGACAAAGCCAACGGAGATTGGATTCCGTCGAAGGAAATGATTAAAACAGATACAGTTCATAGTGGAAAGTCCATAATTTTCAAACAGTCCTATTCAGGACCACCTTATCTGTCAGAAAAGATATATATAGTTCCGAAAATAATAAATAAACGAAAAACAATAAATGGATGTGTATATTTGTGTGTATTTGTGAATATAAAACACATTATATCGTCATAGTGACAGGACTGAAGAAAGTAGGAAAGGCGAATAACATCCGAATGAACACCAACTGATTTTGTTTTGGTATATTATGGTGAATAGGCAGACCAGCAGACTTGAAACATGCCATTTCACAAAATTCATTTGTTTTTCCCTGTTTCCTTGTTCCAGGCATCGAAATATGTCTCTTGATCGTCTCATAGTTTCTTCGAGGGAGTGGGGTTCTCCTTATACTTCTTATGAACGTATCACCACTAGTAGTGAATAGGGACGATCTGGCGACAATGGGACTTATCATTAAAAACTGAGACTGTTTAGCGACTATGTAAATTTAACATTAACCACCCTGGGACTGTTTAGCGACTATGTAAATTTAACATGGACGAAAAATCGTGGGACTGTTTAGCTACAAGGGAAATTAACATGGGAAATAGATTTTGGGACTGTTGAACGACAAGGGGAATTGAACATGGGAATATGGGACTGTATAGCATCAAGGGAATTTAAACAGGGTGGGACTGTATAGCGTCAAGGGAAATTGAACATGGGATTTTTTTTACAAAAAAAAATAAAAAAATTAAAAAAAAGGGGGTAGGCAATGGAAAGTCAATCTCTGTTTGAGACCTATGAGTGGCCCTGAAAAGGGCCTTTGGGTTTATGTTAATGTATCCATTAACATAAAGGGCAGCGCATTGGTCTTCTTCTTGTCCTTAGGCTGCGTCTCACTGTAGGACCGTAAATCAGGACTCTTTTGAGGCATCCTTGTCTTTCTACGTAGATCCTACGTATCCACAGACTGGTGTTCTGTCCTGTGGACAACTGTCCACTTGGACCGGACATACATGGGTATGTCCGTCCGGAATATCATTGAAGACACAAGCGTAGAAGATTGCACATCGGTCCACATCTTGAGGCGCTGAGAACAGGTGAATCAATTCAGTGAACTGCGCTTATTTATAGGTAGAGGTAGAATTCAAATGGATTGAGTTTGTTGACCAATCCAAAAACGTGTTACAAAATTCAGTCAGCCCGCATCCAATCCGAAGAGAGCAGTCTGTGACGTCACGTGGTCTATATAGGTTCGCCAGCGCCTGTGTGCAGTCAATCTATGCGACAGTGATTCAACATGACGGAAACTCAGAAAACGATCCATTTTGGTGCACCAGCTGTGGAGACCGCCCAAGGGAACCCGGACTTACTTTCAGAAGAAGTAAATTGGGATTTTGTGGATTTTCTTACCTCGCAAGAATTTGTTCCGGAACCTTCGTCACCTTCATTACCGCAATTGGAGAATTTTAGACAGAGACAGAAAGAAGAATTGGAGAAATTTATACAACGACAAAAGGAAGCGGAACAAGCTTTTCTCCTACAGCAACAGCAGCAAGAAGAAGAGGTAAGAAAAAAACAACAACAAGAAGAAGTAGAAGCAAAGAAACAAGAGGGTGAAAATCAAACGGTCACGGTACTGTTGGACATTTTAAGAAGTCTGAAACAAATGTATCAGACTTCTTTATTACGACCGAAGAGAATACGACCTTCCCGAGCTAAACACGTCAACCCTGTGACTAAGCCTACCGTACCACCCTTAGTGATTTCAACCCAATCATCATCATCAACATTACGCAGTCCAGAAGTAGGCCTTGGCCGTGGCAAAGGCTTAAGGCAGTTAAAGTTGATTGCTTAAACTCACCCCTACACCAAAAACCAAAGGCCCTTTTCAGGACCACCTACGTCTCTCGAAAAGAGATAGACTTTCAATTGCCAATAACTCAAAAATCAAAAAAAAAAAAAAAAAAAAACAAACCATTTTACCCCTATAGTACGTGAATATGAGTGCGTGAGTGTAGCTTCTTATTTAAAATCAAAACTCAAAGACACTTACCTTATATAATTAATGTATTCTTTTATCAATAGTTACAATCCAATTCACAATTCACAACAGAGCACTTTAAAAAGTTCTTACACTCCTTCTGTCTCATTGTTTAGTCTCTCTGTTTTTTTAAATTTCTTCACCGTCACAGTCTTTTCCTCCTCTTCCTCCTCACTTTCTTCCCTTCTTCTTTTCTTCTCCTGTTTCTTTTTCTTCACCTGTCTGCTATCTTGCTCCTCTTCTTCCTCTGAAGAATCCCTCACTTCTTTTGACTCCTCTTGTTTTTTTTTGGGCAATCTGGAGACCAATGTCCTTTTTCTTGACAATAATAACAGGTATCTTGACTTTTGTCTTTTCTAGCCTCTGTTTTTCTTTTTTGACGGTCTGGACACTCTGAAGACCAATGCCCTTTCTTCTGACAGATATAGCAAGTATCTTGACTTTTATCTCGAAAGGAAGGAGAATAGTCCGTCGGCTGGTCTGAAGAAAATTTTCTAATGACCCCTCGCAAAGCTCTGATGAAACGTTCGATTTGGCTAGTCTCTTCCATCGTTGTGCTCAGTTAGAGAGTGAAATGAATAGTGAAAGGACAAGACACACACCCTTTTATATACGCTGGTCTGCCATGACTATAAATTAGTCTATGGTGTTTAAACTTTAGTCATTTGACGTTTTTCACTCAAGATGAAACGATCCTATTGATTCTAGAAGAAAGAAGAAGAAAGTAAGAGGCAGAAACGTGATCTATCGCCTCGTACCAGGGCTGAAGTCTTGGCACAAATTCATGCCAGTGATTTTGAAGAGGACATGAGTGAACCAGAATCCGAACCCTCTAAACAAAGTTCACCACCCTTAGTCAACCCTGAAAAGTACTATTCCATTCGAGAGACGGAAAAGCGCTCCTCTAGAAAATTTAGAACCACGGCTTACAAATACACAGTGAAGTTTAAAGATTTCAAGGCTGAAGTACCGTTAGAGAAAGCAGAAGGGTTCGTCACTGGGGTGTGGGATTCTTTGCTCACCGCACTCAAGCGACAATGTCAACCCAAAGAAGACGATCGCTTGAGACTTTCCATACAACACGACGGTTTGAAATCCCCTGTTTGGATCGAGTTTAGCAGACCCGCAGAATTGACTGCTTCCAAAGTCATGGACAAGATTCAACGCGTGCAACAATCTAATGACCAGTTTGACATCACCGATGGAAAAGCCACACTGGACATGACCCACGTCTCTCCTCCTCAAGGGACCGGACAACGCAATAAGGTGTTACTGGTGAACGACCTTCGCAGCACCAAAAAGAGTCTCGTCCAAATTCACAATTCTTAAGACCAGATGTGTTTAGCCCGAGCCATCGTGGTGGGACGAACCTATGCCAACAAGAACGACACGGTAGAATGGAAAAGAACCTGGAAAATTATTCAACGATCGGACAGAGCCAAACAACGAAACGAAGCAGAACTCCTGTTCCAACAAGCTGACCTATCCAAAGACACACCCTGCGGCATTCCTGAAATGCAAAAATTGCAAGATGTCCTAGCTCCACGCTACACCTTGAAAGTGCACCCGCAAGAAGTGCGTGGGCCTCTGTTGCTTCGAGGCCAAGACTTTAAGGACGGAAAATACATTCATGTCTATTATCACGATGAACATTTCGATACCCTTACCAGTATCACTGCATTCCTGGGAAATGTGACCATGGTTATAACAATCGAGAGCAACACAAACATTGCGGATTGAAATGCTCAGGATGTTTGGCCTCTCCACCCTGTCTGAGCGAAGGACAAGAAAGAGTACATTGTCCTGCTTGTCTGCGCACGTTTGTCAGCCCTGCCTGTTACCAACATCTGAAGACGCAAGGTTCACAGCAGAAATGTGCTTGTCAACTCCTGAGATTGTGCCCTACCTGTGGACAAGGCCTATGTACCAATACTGTCAAGGCACACGTATGTCGAGGAAAGAAAAAATGTCACATTTGTCATCACATCGTGGACTTGGAACACCAGTGCTGCGTGCAAAAATACCAACCCCCACAAGAGAAAGAGGATGGTCACAAGAAGAAGAATAAAGGCAATTTCATCTTTTTCGATTTCGAATGCATGCAAGAGACTGGCATTCACATTCCTAATTTCTGCGTGGCTCATCGAGCGTGCGAGAAGTGCATTCAAGAACCTATCTTCAGTCATTGCCCTCACTGCAGTAAGATTCCTGGAGGACGTGAAAAAATCTTTCGAGGGCCGAACACGCTAGCCGATTTCGCCCGATGGGTCTTAGACCCCATCGACAAGACGTGGAGCCAAGAGGACATTGAACGTTACGGAGATTGTCATCGTCATGCCACAGTGATGGCTCACAATTTCTCCGGATACGATGGACAGTTTCTTTTGAGGTACTATACGGAACAAGGCACCGAGCGTCCTAAAGTGACTTTGAACGGAGCCAAAATCATTTTCATGCAAGTGGGACAAGTACAGTTTAAAGATTCGATGAGCTATTTGGCCATGCCTTTGAGTCGAATGCCTAAAACGTTTGGAATGACAGAAATGGCTAAAGGGTACTTTCGACACTTTTTCAATACGGAAGCCAATCAACACGCCGTTCTACCCCATTTGCCTGAGGATCACTATTACGACCCCGACAACATGCGTACCGAACAACGAGAAGCTTTCTACGCTTGGTACCAGGCTCACGCCTCGGACCCTTTCGACTTTCAGGAAGAAATGCTAAAGTATTGTCGTTCCGACGTGGACATTTTACGACGTTGCTGTGGAAAATTTCGAGAACTGTTCATGGAACACGGAGGGGTCGATCCTTTGAAAGAAGCTTGCACCATTGCCAAAGCGTGTTCCTTAGTGTACCGGCAACGATTCATGCCTGAAAACGCCGTGGCTGTCATCAGTCCTCAAACGACCAACTATGTCAAACGTCAATACTCGGTCAAAGCCCTACGTTGGTTACATTACTTGTGCGACAAGGAAGACAAATGGATTCAGCATGCCCGCAACGGAGGAGGCGAAAAGACCATCGGAACGCATTCGGTCGATGGTTGGGACTTAGAAAACCCCAAGATCGTGTGCGAGTTTAACGGTCGCTTATTTCACGGATGTCCCGTCTGTTACCCTGACCGCGACACTAAAAATCAGTTTTTACAACGAACCATCTAAGACTTGTACCAGGCCACTTGTCAGCAACGCTTGAAGTTAGAACAGGAAGGATACCAAGTGGTGGAAATGTGGGAACACGAGTACGATCACCGTTTGAAAACCGATCCCGAGTTTAAACGCCTCGTGGAAAGTTACCAGTTCATGGACCCCCTGAACCCGAGGGATAGCTTGTACGGAGGAAGGACCAATGCCACCTGTTTGCTGTACCAAGCCGACGAAGAGAAAGGAGAAGAAATCAAATACTTGGACGTGTGTTCGCTGTATCCCTACGTGTGTAAATATTGTCGCTTTCCTACAGGGCACCCACAATTGTTCACGGAACACATCGACCTGAAAAACATTCGACAATACGAAGGCTTGATGAAGTGTAAAGTTTTGCCTCCCACGAACCTATACCATCCCGTCTTACCTCACCATTGTCAAGGCAAACTGATGTTTCCCTTGTGCAGTACTTGTGCCGAAACGTGCAACCAAGATCAGCCTTGTCAGCATACCCAGGAAGAACGGGCCTTGACGGGAACCTGGGTCAGCGTAGAATTGTTCAAAGCTCTGGACGTGGGATACCAACTGTTAGAAGTGTACGAAATTTGCCACTTTCCCAAGACAGAACAATACCACAAGGGTGACCCCAGTCAGAAAGGCATTTTTGCAGACTACGTGGATGCCTTTTTGAAACTGAAGCAAGAGGCCAGCGGCTATCCTTCCTGGTGTCACACTCCCGAAAACCAAATAAAATTCAAAGAGAAATACTATGAACAAGAAGGCATCACTTTAGACCACATAGAGAAAAACGAAGGCAGGCGATCGTTTGCCAAAGTGATGTTAAATTGCTTGTGGGGAAAAGTGGCACAACGTCCGTGTTTACCCAAAACGGAATATTTGACCGAACCTTCCCGCTAGTTTCAGATGATTCACGACAAAACCAAATTCATGAAATACGTGGACGTCGTTCGCGAGGATTTGATCTTGGTCAATTACGAAGAAGAACTGGACTTTGTACAAGACGACTCCTTTGGAAATGTCATCATTGCGGCTTACGTGACAGCCCATCCTCGCTTAAAATTGTACGAAGCTTTAGAACTGTTAGGGGAACGCGTCCTGTACTTTGACACGGACAGTTGCATTTACATCCATCACCCGAGTCAACAGCACCCTGACATCGAAGGAGACCGTTTAGGAGCCTGGACAGACGAGCATCCCGACGACAAGATTCTAAGTTTCGTCAGTGGCGGTCCCAAAAATTACGGCTACGAATACCGGGACCCACAAGGAGAAGTGCACACGACGTGCAAAGTGAAAGGATTGACTCTGAATTATCGTACCAGTCGTGTGGTCAACTTTGGGGTATTGAAAGAAGCCTTGCAATCCGGAGAGGATGAACACTTTAATGTGACCATCTATCAACCGAACAAGATTGCACGTTTACCCACTCACCACATCGTCAGTTGACCCTTGGAAAAAGTCTATCAAATCGTGTACCAGAAGCGAGTGCGACTTCCCAATCATTTCACTTTACCGTATGGACACGTCGGTATTGGTCTGTATAGAAAAAGGAACTCTAGGCAAGACGATAGTTCATTGTGACTACCAAGACCAAGCGAACAAGATGAATACTTTGAAAGAGACATCGTTCCAGTTTGGAGATTGTAAAAAAGTTGTATCTTCCTCTAGTGTGACTAATATTGGATGGATAAGACCCAGGCATTGCGACGGAAAATGTCCGGAAGGAAACTGCGATTGTCCATGTGGTTACCATTGTAATTGCGTAACGGAGTTTGCAGACGAGTGCGATTGTGAGCCTTGCGATGGGAGCGATGCTGTACGCTGTGACCTTAGCGATGCCGTAAAGCATCATGGGAACTTTGTTCTCACTACCCCTATCATGGAAAGTGATGCTGTGCGTGTCAAACCTGAGGGATGCGAAAGCGATGCCACTCGTCCTCTTGGACATTTTACTGGGTTTCGTTTTAAAGGGGAATGTCGACCTTCACGTTTACCTCCCTACGGATGTCATCCAGCCCTGAGCAAACTCCTGTCCATGTCACCCAACCCTCATCGAAACGAACCTGTGAAAGACGAATATTCGTTTCCTGTGCGTTTGCCGGAATACTGCGACTTTGAAATTCGTCTTCAATCGTTCAAAGGAAAATGGCCTAAGTATCTGGGAGGACCGACCCCCGAAGAATTAGCCAGAGCCGGATTGTTCTACTTGGGCGAAGGAGATAAAGTCAAGTGCTTCAGTTGCGGTGTGTCACTTCACCACTGGGAACCACAAGATTCGGCCTACGTAGAACATGCTCGATGGTCACTGAATTGTCATTACTTACCCTTAGTGGGACAGAGACATTGAAGTAACTTACCATGTCGTTGAAGAAGAAGAAACCAGATTGGTTAGGAGTCAAATGTTGGACATCACCGAGATCAGTATTTAAACTTCATTTCAAAAACGATATTGAATCATTACCTAAAGAACTACAAGAGAAGATTTACAAGGAAGTTTGGCAGGGACTTGCCAGAGTGAAATCTCAATGGGTAATTGTAGAACTTTTGTGCCGAGAAATTCACAAGAGGAAAGTGAAAAAAGTCAACCAGTGTGTTAGATTCCTTTGGGTCAAGTGTGCATTCGTCCTATTGTATTCCTCTAGACCGTTTACATCAAAAGAGTTCAGTGACATTCTTGGACGTTACCCTGAATGGCAGTGGTCAGAAATTACTCACTATGTGGATTACTTTTGCTCTAGGAGAAGATTGTGAATTGTACGGACTGACCTATTCATGGATACTTTACAAGAGAACATTCGTGCTTTGCCTGTGGAGTTGAGAGAACGCATTTACCGAGAGCTGGTCAAAATACAAGTCAAACGTAAAGAACAGTTGCATCCGTTACGTCACCGGTGTTTGAACCACTGGTACCTGAATGGTATAAAAGAACTGATTCGTCAGAAATTGTTTCAGTGGTCAGACATTGTTCAAAACTTTGAGGTCTCCAATGATCGACATGTTCATAATTTTGGTTACTTCGAGATTCACCTAGTGCAACGCATTGAGGAAGACAAGTTAAAGGATTACCAACATATTTTACGTGGAATCTACTTAGCGGAAGAGGAAACTCCTAAACAAACTCTGACGTTTCGGTTACAGTATGCAAGATTTAGATTCCCTACTGGAGAACGAAGATGTCTGGCTAGAAAGTACGTGTATTGCATCCGAAAAAAGAGAATATAAAAACAGGCTGTCATGCCACGACTTATGTCACATGTAATTGAACAGATTCCGTGGAAGGAACTCAGTGACCATATTCAAACCGTGGATCATTACCATAGATTATTACAAGAACTGTATCCATTCAATTTGGGTCGACAAGTGCTGTGTGTCTTAGTGATTTGTTTTCTGGGATTTCGTTTACCAGCCGATTCTTTGTGGACTCTTTACGAACAGTATTTACCATCCCATTCAACATGAAAGTGGTGCCTTTAAATGTTCACGAGAGACTCCTTTTGCTCAAAGCCTTACGTTTTCATCTGGATACTTCTCGACATCTACGGGAAAAAAGATTCGTCAACCTTTTGCTACCCAAGACGTGTATGACGATGTGTGTGTAGTTTGTGACTTACACCCCCATTGGACAGATGTCCGTGCCTGGAAAAAATGGGATTTTGAGGCTTGGACCCAAGAAGTGGCCCAGTATGCTCGAGAGTTGTGATCCTTCCTTTCAACGTCCAAAGAAAAAAGTTACTTTTCAACCTGTGTTAGTGACGGTGCCAGAAGAACCCGTCACCCAGGACAGGACTGTCGTGGACAGGCCTGAAAGACCCTTTCGGGAGGACACTTGTGTGACCTTACCCCCTATAGAACTGGTCAGAACTTTACCCAAAACATGATGTACAGACACTTGTTTTTATTCAACGTTAATGATTTTCATGTGCCTTTTATCGTTGTATTTAAGCCTTTGGCTTTTATGTATTTTTGTCTTCCGTATTCATGTTTAAACCATTCAATAAACGTGTTCTGAAAAAAAGTATATAAACTCTCGTCTTGTTTGTTTTCGTGTCACAAGTGACATTCCTGACACTATGGCTACTTCTGCTGTCTCTGCTCCCTCTTCCTCCACTGTCAAAGTCATCGACGAACACTTAGATCATGCCAGTTGGGAGGCTTTGTATCTTCGCCATCCCTTTAACATGCTCATTGCTGGACCTAGCGGTTCAGGCAAAACCGAATTCGTCAAACGTTTGATCGAACATAAACATCATTTGATCGATCGACCACCTCAGCGGATCGTGTGGTGTTACAAAGAGTGGCAATCGGCGTACAGCCTCTTGCGAGAAAGTCAAGGCGATTCCATCGTGTTTGTGGAAGGCATTCCTAAAGAAGACGACGGCATCGTCTCTGACTCCCGTCAAACCCATTTGGTCATTTTCGACATGTTAGGAGAAGACGAAGAAGAAATTAAACTGTGGTTCACGCGCAAAGGGCATCACCGTAATGCCAGTGTCGTTTACATCACCCAAAATTTGTTTCAACAAAGTAAAGCCCATCGCACCATCAGTCTCAATGCGCATTACGTGGTCTTGTTTAAAAGCCCTCGAGATAAATCGCAAGTGCAAGTCTTAGCCAAACAGTTAGGAACGCCTTGGCTGACTCAGGCGTACGACGATGCCACTGAAACGCCACACGCCTATTTACTCGTCGATTTGAAACCTACGACCCCCGAGGATTTGCGATTTCGTACCCACTTGTTTCACCACTGGTGCCAAGACGGAGGGCCTGTCCTGTACACGTCTCCGTCCTCGACTTAATTTCACTCCACAATAAAATCTATAAAAACCTCAGACCCTTTTCGTCTGTCTCACACACATTTTGAACATGACGTCCCTTCAGTCGCATCTTCCCGTCAAATTGATTCGTGCCTTGTATGGCATCAGTCGAGAAAAAAAATCCACAAACACGAGCTCGTGTCTTAGAAGCTAGTCTCAAAGACGTCTTACGATGGTTCACGGTGACGGCACGTCAATTACTCCAAGGAATCATTCAGATTCCTCATCAAAACAAACGCTTTTTTGATCGAAACAAAGTCGCTTTGATCCAACTGGCCGATCCCCGCATCAACACTCAAACCAAAAAACAAATCATTTTGAAACCTGGAGGGAGCGGTACTCTAGGAGGGGTCATCATTCGCTCACTCTTAAGATGGGATGCTAATACCCCCAAACTTCTCCCCAAGAAAAGAGTCAAACGAAGCCCCAAGAAGAAAAAGACCAGGTCCCCAAGGAGAACTTCTCCAGTGACGGGACCCTCCTCTTACCAGACACCACCCCGGAAAAAGAAAAGAAGCCCCCAGAAAAAGAAACAGAGAAAACGTCCCCAGAAAAAGAAAGGTCCACAAAAAACTAGTCGCAAGAGAGGCACTTCGGCCAGGACGCAACCTTACATTCGCAAACCACGACCTGCCAAGGCGGTGGCCGCATCTCCGGCAGCCTCACGTTCATCCACTTCTCCGTTGATGACACCAAGAACTGAAGAGTACTTGGAGACGTTGATCACACCAAGAACTTCTCCGTTGATGACCCCAAGAACTTCCCCAGTGGCAGGACCCTCCAATTTAGTGACAGTGGCTGCTGCTCACAAAGTACCTGCTCCCAAAATCAAAGTTCAAGAAAGATCGGGCATGTTACAAAGTTTACTGGATTTGTCCAAGCAAGAACTGGCTCGATTTAGTCCGTTGCGTACCCCTGCACGACGTGTCATGCCTGTCCTGAAGTTGATAAGACGTAAAGACAATCAGTGGCGACGCGTTCCAGTATAAAAAAAGATGTGTGAACAAGTAGGGTATCAGTGTTTTGGTGCTCCTGAAGATGTCACCCTCCAGAAAACATCCCTCTTCTAAACAACCCCAATGAAAGAAAAGGAAAGGACTGCCTCCTCGTTTAGTCAAACATGGGGACATGTTATCTGTCCTGTCCAAAGCTTCTCCACCCCTACGAAAAAAAACTCATTCAATCAGCCTCCAAAGAGGTCATCGATACCGTGTGCGAATGTTGTTTGAACGTCTTGAAAGGCACGATCCCTTTGTCTAAACACCAGAAACAATGCTTAGGCAGACATCGTCACGTTCTTCGCCAAATGGTTCAAAAGAAAATTCCCATTCGTCAAAAGAAGAAGATGTTGGTCCAACGTGGAGGCATTTTACCCCTCTTGTTAGGCCCCTTACTGAAGGAGTCTTGGGAACCATGTTGGGAGGACTGGTGGGAGCAAGATAAAAAGGCCGTCTGAAGTCCCAAGATCTCAGAATCGACCCCTGACAACCCCATGGAAGGACGAAAACTAGCTTTAGTGCCTTACAAACGATGGATGGAATACCTTCGTTGGCAAGAACAACGCTCCCCGCATTTACCTCCCAATCCCCATTTGAGCGAGATGTCCCAGTTACAACACGAATTGCAGTCCTTGATGGATCGCCAAGATTTGTCCGAAACAGAAAACTCGCAAAAGTACGGTCAACTCTTGCAACGACTGCAACTCTTTCACCAGAAATCTTTAGACGAAACAGCTCTACCCACTCTGAAAGATTTTAAGACCTTAATGAAAAGTCCAGCACCATCATCACTGCCACCACCACCACCACTACTACCATCCCCAGGGGTCACCAGAGATGCTACCCCACGAAGACCTGAGGAAGAAGAGATGCGAGAAGTGTTTCAAACACCGTCAGCAGCACCCATTTCAAGTAAGATTGCAGCATCCTTGTTGACCCCGTCCCCCACACCCCAACGAGAAGAAATGAAAGCTTGGGTTAAAAAGATGATGTCCACTCCTCCTTCGACAGAAGTGAAAAAGAAAGAAGGGAAACGAGAAGTGAAAAAAGAAAAGAAGACCAAAGCCATTCCATTGCCACCTCCACCTCCACCACCACTACCTTCGACTTCTACTCCCGTAGACCATCGGACACGTAAATCCGTTTCTAAACCACACTTTCGTCCCACCCAAAGTAGCATCACCGAAGAGTGGGTAACTTATTAACAGACAAACAAACACAAAAAATGGAAAAAGTCTTAGCCAGCATTTACTACGATCCCTCCCATCCTGCAGGTTACGCAGGAGTTCAAAAATTGTATCGTGCTGCCAAAACTCGACTGAAAAGTCTCCGTTTACCTCAAGTGCAACGATTGTTACAAGAACAAGATACTTACACTTTACACAAACCCATTCGACGCAAGTTTTCCAGAAGTCGCACCCGAGTGGAAGGCATCGATCATCAATGGCAAGCCGATTTAGCCGATGTCTCTCATTTGGCCAGCTACAATCGCGGCTATAAATATTTGCAATGTGTCATCGACGTCTTTTCCAAATTTGCCTGGGTCGTGCCCTTGACTTCCAAATCGAGCAGCGAGTTAGTGCGAGCCCTGCAACGGGTGTTGAAAGAAAGCGGTCGTCACCCTCTTCGATGGCAAACGGACAAAGGCACCGAATTTCTGAACCAAGCTTTCCAAAAAGAATTAAAGAAACGTGACATTCATTTTTTTACCACCGAGAATCCAGAAACCAAAGCTAGCATTGTGGAACGTTTTCAACGCACTTTGAAAGAACGCATGTGGAAATATTTTACGCATCACCACACTCTGAAGTACATCGACATCTTACCGCACCTGGTGCAAGCGTACAACCAATCTTACCATCGAAGCATTGGACGTGCCCCGCAAGAAGTGACTCCCGACAACGAAGTGCTGGTGTTTGAGCGCCTGTTTGGTACGTCCCCGACGAGGGCTGTCCCCAAGAAAAGTGGAGAGTTGACCGTAGGAGATTGGGTGCGCATTGTCAAAACCAAACGCACTTTCGACAAAGGTTACTTACCTAACTGGACGACCGAATTGTTTCGCGTCACTGGACGAGTGCATGGCCGTCATCCTGCCGTCTATAAATTGGAAGACATGAACGGAGAAGTGCTCAAAGGAACGTTTTATTTGCCCGAGTTACAACATCGAAAGCATTCTCGAACGCAGAACCCGTAAAGTGGGCAAACGACGTGTCAAAGAAGTCAAAGTACGTTGGAAAGGATATCCACCCAGTTTTGATTCTTGGATCGACGCTTCGCAAGTCATCGACTATAAAAAGAAGTGACCATCATGCCCTTTCACACAGACGCAGCTACGTCGACCACTTCTTCACCCAGTTCTTCTCTGCAAGATTTACAAAAACAACTCTTGTGGGTGTTTTGTGGAGAACGTGTGCCTAAAACGCAAATCGTCTTTTTCTGCCAAATCTTCGTGGTGTATTGTGTCATTGGGGCAGCCATCGCCAATTTGAGTTTGCAACAAGGAGACAAACAATTGTGGACCATTTTATTGTGCAGTTGCATCGGTTACCTGCTTCCCAATCCCTCCTTGAAATTCTCCTCGAACGGGAACCACGGAAACCTTGTGTCCAGTGCCAGTGCCAGTCACCACTCCAATAACAACCACATCCAGAACCCCATTTTGGGCCGAGACACACCTCTGACGTCCAGTAACCCCTCGGACAGCCACAGAACTCTGGAATTATGAGTCACCAAAACCAATTTTACTAAACCTTACCCAGTGACAGTTCCATGGAGGTGTTTCCCCACAACACGTTGTGCTGTTACACGGCCAAATTACCTCAGGCCATCCCATCAGATCACGAAGCCCATTGGGAAGTGGCTTTGGTAGAAATGATTTACCCAACACAAATCAAAAACATCACTGAAACTCAAAACAATTTTGAGGTCGAAATTCTGGACCCAACAGTGCAGCAAACCACGATGACCACTCCTCAACATAAATCATTTCTTGCGAAGACCCCAATACCCCGTAGCAGTGACACTTCTCCTCTTTTTTACGTTTATCACTTTAAAATTAACCCAGGCCATTATTTTAGTGGTCAACATCTGGTGGAGACCATCGCTGACAAATTCTATGCAACATTTGACAAAGTTCTGACCAAACTAAATAAACGTGTCACTATTGAGGACCACAAAGTGTCTCACCGTCTACTCATCAAATTTGAAAGTGAGGATAGAAGTATACGTATTAAATTTTGCCCTGAATTGTATGCCATTTTGGGTGGAGACCTCAATATGGTCACGGATAAGCAGACCAAAAAGATTGAGAAAGCAGACATTGACAACAACGGGCATTTTGCGAGGTATTTTCGTTTCCCGGTAGAACTGAACCAGGGACTGAATTTGATGTTTGTGTACTCCGATGTGGTGGAGTATAACGTGGTGGGACACACCTCCGTACCGTTACTGCGTGTCATTCCTTTCAAAGTGGATAGTACCACGACCAGTGACCAGGAAGGTGGAAACACCTATCACGTCCACCGCAAATTTGTACATCCTCACTATTCACCCGTCAGTCAGTCGTATTTGGACACGGTCAACATTGCTATAAAAGGAGATCTGGGACAAAATATTCCATTCACCAAAGGAAAAGTCACGGTGAAACTCCATTTTCGAAAACGGTTCTCTAGCGACTCATAAGTCAAGTATCCAGTGTACCGAGGGGTAGCTCGACAGCGAGGACACGGTTTAGGAGATATGTTGAAATCGGCCTTTCGTTCGGTGGCTCCGGTGTTGAGACCGATGGTGACACGCGGATTGCACGCCTTGAAAGATGCGGCACTGACACAAGGCAAAGACTTTCTCCAAAATGTGATCATCGACAAACAAAACCCCAAAGAAGCCTCCATGAGGGCAGGCAAAAATGTCTTGCTACAAACGGGCAAAGACCTTTTGGGCCGACGAGAAACACCTATAAATGTCCCGCACGCTACCGAGTCAGGCACTGAGCAAGGACAAGGCAGAAAGAGACGACGAAGAAAACACCCTTTCACCAGACTTCACACGTCTAAAGCTAGAAAAACAAAGAAAAGAAGAACCGTTCGAGACTTAGACGTTTTCGATTATTGAGACACAGCAACAAAAAAATGATGCACCGAGAGTCATGCGCTTGTTCCAAGCCGGAACTGGATCTGTTTGCCATGCCACCTACCATGATGACGATGCAAGAATCCCACTGGGTGGAATTTCACCCTGTCTCCTCACTGACAGATTCCGTTCCCATCGAGTTTGAAATCAAAGGACAGCCCGAAGATTACATCGATCTGAAGAGCAGTTACTTGTACTTGAAAGTCAAAGTTCTAGATAAGGGAGGAGATACTATAGTAGACGAGAAAGTAGCTCCCGTCAACAATTTCATGCATTCCTTGTTCAGCTCAGTGGATTTGTACTTGAATAACAAACTGGTCAGCAGCAGCATGGATACTTACCCTTACCGTGCCTACCTGGAAAATCTCTTGACGTACGGAATAGACGCCAAGAATACCCATCTCAATGCCTGCGTGTTATTGGAACCTGACGATGCGGAAAAGTTTAACGAATTCGAACCGGATGCAAGCAAAACACCACGCAATGATGGATTTGTAGAACGAAGAGACAAAGTATTAAATGGAAAGAGTTTAGAACTGATGGATCGTTTGCATTTGGACATGTGGTTGCAAGAGAAATATTTGCTGAACGGGGTGGATGTTCGCTTGAGACTGAATCGTAGCAGTACCACTTTCCATTTGTTGGCTGATAGTGCTGGCGTCAATCCCAAAAGCAAAATCGAGGAGGCCAAACTCTACGTACGACGCGTGGAAGTGTTACCTAAAGTGGGAAATGACATCAGTCAGACGTTGAGCAGAACGACCGCCAAGTATCCCATACGACGCGTGGAAGTGAAAACGTTCACCATTTCCGCTAACCATCATTCCATGATCCAAGATCATCTGTTTCAAGGACAGTTACCCAAGCGTTTAATCCTTGGTATGGTCGAGAATGAAGCCTTCAACGGAGCCTTCGATAAAAATCCTTTCAACTTTCATCACTTCAAGGTGAAGAAAATCGAAGTCAGTCGCGATGGCAAGACCTTGTGTACCAGACCTTTCGAACCTGACTTTACCCAGAACAATTACTTGAGATCGTACTTGTCCCTGTACGAAGCCACCGGCCAGGTAGGAACCAACACCAGTCACGGTATTACGTACGACGATTACTCTGGAGGCTATGCTTTGTGGGCTTTCCATTTCACTCCAGACCAAGGCAGCGACGAGGGACATTTCCACCCTGTAAAATCTGGCCAGATTCGTGTGGAACTTCAGTTTGCAAAAGAGCTGGAAGAGACGGTGAACGTCATCCTGTATGCAGAATTTGATAATACGATAGAAATCAACAGTTTGAGAGAAGTCATTCTAGATTATTAGAAGCTATGGAAGACTGTTATCCCTCTTTACCTAGTGGAGAAACTTTGGAGATGGAATGTGAGGAGACCGTGGAAGGAGAATCCCAAGACAAAGACGAAGAAGTTGTCATGATGAAGTCAAGATGGCCAGAACAAGAAGCCCATTTAGTCTCCTGTTTTGCCAAACACTTGGTCGAAAAAATGACGGAATTGATCAAGAAAAATTGCTATGGATGTCAAAACGATCATCCCAGTCAAATTCAACACGATAAAGGCCTGATGTTGAGTCAAGAAGCAAAATTGGACGAGTATCTGGACGAAGCTTGGAGTCTCATCTTGGACGAAGTCGTGTTGCATCAGTGGTATAAAGACTTGCGTGAACATTCTTGTCCACCATTAACCACTCAAGAGATCGATCGTATCGAAGCTGTCCTGAATCAGAGTGGGGAGACGAAACGAAGAAACGGTTATTTGTCAGACATTTTCAAGCAAAAAGTCAGAATCGAATTGATGACTTATTATTACCTGTGAAGAAGAAAACACACAAATCAATGGATACCTGGGAACTTTATTACCTTTTGAACCACAGCTCGTATAATGCTTCTTGGAATCCTGTCGTCTGTGCTAAAGATGAACTGCCTCATCGCAAACCTCAAGACCATCTAGCTTATGTGATCAACACGGACGACAGTCATCTCCCAGGAACCCACTGGGTAGCCGTCTACTTTCCTCAAGAAGGATGTGTGGAATATTTCGATTCGTACGGATTGCCTCCTTTGGAAGACGATATCATCGACTTTATAGAAGAAATGCTCAGACCACCCGATTCAATAATGTGAAATTACAAGGTACAGATTCCTTGGTGTGTGGACAGTACTGTGTGTATTTTCTGCATCATCGCAGCCTGGGCTATTCCTTAGAACATTTAGTGACTCATTTTGATCCTCGTTCTTCTTCTAGAAACGATGTGAAAGTAGATCGATGGTTTTGTGACCATTATGCTTATCTTTTGTCTCAAGCTAGGAAACGTAGTGTCCATCAATGGCCTAATGACTTCCATCAGTGGAAATCACAATTTCATTCACAACGTTGTCAACCCTGTTTAAAGTAGAGTGTTAATTGAAAAAAATGTTTGAGATTTGAAAAAAATGTTTGATGTTATATTGTTGGATTATTGTTAAAAATGTTAGAGTTGTTTGTTAGTGTTAAGTGATTTTGAATAAAAAAATGTTGTGTTTTGAAAAAATGCCTTTGTCTTTTGTTTGGCTTTAAGAATATTGATTCATGCTCTTTGACTTCTTACTATCCCTCTCATGACACTCATTGAACGTTGCGGCTCGAAAACCGTGGAGGGATGTTTTCCTTCGCGTCCGCGCTTTGACTTTAAGAACCGGGGGCAGTTTCCAGTCTAACCATCCATTGTCGACTCATCCTCCTACGAAGATGTGCTCCAAACTAGCTAAGCTAAACGAAGCCTACGTGAATTTGCATAGGGTCAGACACAGTCTGATACCGAAGCCAGAAGAGATAGAGAATGTGAGAATGTTAAAAGTCACTGAAGACCTGATACAAGAGCTCTTCAGAGAAGAAGTGAACAGGGAGAAAGAAGAATGGACAGAGAAGTACAGACTTCAGAGACAGCAGCAACAGCAACAACAACAACAGCAGCAGCAGCAGCAGCAACCTGAACCTGACAGAGGCTTTGTCGATTGTCGTATCACACCAAAGAGTTCTTCTTCTCTTTCCGAAGAAGCAGACCTATCGTCAGAAAGTCTATCCTCAGAGGACGTCGCATTCTTAGAAACTAAAAGATTGCCATAGGAAACAAAAAAAAAAAACCCAGCCCTTTTCAGGGCTACCCAATACTCTAGAAAAGAAATAACAATCGATTTGCCAATGTGTGTATGTAGAGTAGTGTGAATATAAACACTGACTCTTTTTTATAGTGTAAGTGTATGTGTTTGTGTATATGATTGTGTGTTTGTAAGTGCTCACGTACGTTGGTGTGGATAGTAGATTAAGATCATGTTTTTTTGCTGTTTGAGGTGTGGGGAGAGTAGATTTGGGGTTTGATTGGATTGCTTTGCGTATGTGAATAGTATATTATTTGTTTAATAAATTTTTTAGAATAGTGATGGGCAGTATAAAAAAGTGAGTGTTTCTTTTAGGTCCGCGCGTTATTTGGTTATGATCTAGGTAAGATCAATTTTGTTTTAGGGGGATGTTTTCCTTCACGTCCGCGCTTTTAGTATAAATTGAAAATCGCTGGGCAGTCTAGCTACCCTGTTCATTCGTTAACAAGACAATGAATACCAGAATTGTAAAGCTTCTAGAACTCCAGATGCAACTGGAATATGCCAGGCGCATACTAAATGAACTGGCCGTGGAGGCCATTGTCGAAGAGGGAAGGATGAAAGAGGAGGAGGAAAGAAGAAAAGAAAAGAAGAGGAGGAAAAGGAGAGAAGAAATTTCAGAATCCCAGAGACAGAAAATTGGGATTCTGAAGCCACTTATCCCGCCTCTACACTCCCAAGAAAAAAGGTAAAAGGAGATTGGCGAAGAAGATGTGTGTGTGGTGCCAGGCCTGGAAGGTGCCATCATTAGCCAGGTGTCACTGGAGTTCAAAAACAAACAGCCCTTTTCAGGGCTACCCAAACCTTTAGAAAAGAAATAACAATCGATTTGCCAATGTGTGTATGTAGAGTAGTGTGAATATAAACACTGACTCTTTTTTTTATAGTGTTTGTGTTTGTGTTTCTAAGCGCTGACGTAGGTTTGTGTGGATAGTAGATTTGGGTTTAATTTTAATGCTTTGCGTGTGTAAATAGTAGATTAGGGGTTTGTTTATTGATGCTTCACGTATGTGGATAGTAGATCATATGAAATGAGAAAAGGAGGGGATGTTTTCCTTCACGTCCGCGCGTTTTAAGTAATGATCTAGGTAATATCAATTTTGTTTTAGGGGGATGTTTTCCATCACGTCTGCGCTTTAACTATAAAGCTAACAGTGTTAGCCATTAGAACCCATTCCACGGAATAAAGACAAAGAAAATGGTGGTAGCAACAGCGTTACTGAATCATTTGATAGGCATTTATTATTGGATAGTAGATGTTACGTTTGTCATGGAAAAGATAGAGAAAGAATTCAAATTAGAAAAGTGTCTTGACTGTTTTATTAATTTGAAGGAAGCAAAGGAGATAGTAACAGGAATGATGGAAGAAGAGGAAAAGAGACTGAGAGGATTGATTGACCCGCCTTATGTAAGAGTGGGAAGTTTAAAGGAAGCACTTGAAAATGTCATCGAAGTCAGGTGCTTCTTAGAAAAGATATTGAATTGGACGGAGTGGCGATACGTAAAATGGGGGTTGGAGCAGCTGACAAAAACGGAAGAAGTAATGAGGAAAGTGATGACGGAAGAGGTAAAGAACATCAAAGAAAAGTGGACTAAGGAAAGAAAAGAAGAAGAAAATAGAAAGAGAAAAGAAAGCTTTGAGAAACTCAACAATAACTGGATACGAATACAGGAGAAATTCCGAGCGATAGGTCATCCTGACTGGATGCCTGAATCAGAAATAAAGAAGAAGACAGGAATAATGGCAAAAGTTAGAAGATGGCTACAGAAGTGGAGGAAATAAAAGAAGAAGATGATGATGAAACCAAAGGCCCTTTTCAGGGCCACTCATAGGTCTCTAAAAGAGATTGACTTTCCATTGCCTACCCCTTTTTTTATTTTTATTTTTTTAAAAAAAAAAATCCCATGTTCAATTTCCCTTGACGCTATACAGTCCTACCCTCTTTAAATTCCTTTGACGCTATACAGTCCCATATTCCCATGTTCAGTTCCCCTTTTCGCTCAACAGTCCCAAAATCTATTTCCCATGTTAATTTCCCTTGTCGCTAAACAGTCCCACGATTTTTCGTCCATGTTAAATTTACATAGTCGCTAAACAGTCCCAGGGTGGTTAATGTTAAATTTACATAGTCGCTAAACAGTCCCAGGGGTGTTTTTAATGATAAGTCCCATTGTCGCCAGATCGTCCCTATTCACTACTACCACTTCTTCCTTGTTTCTTCTCTTTCTTGTTAATTTTCTTCCCATCACTTGCTTTTTGCTTTCTGCACACTCTGAGGACCAATGACCGTGCTTGAGGCAAACAAAATATTTATCTATACTTTTGTCTCCAGACTATGTTTCACGGTTTGTGGGAATTAGGTTTAATAGTTTTCGCTCATGTCGTGGTTATTATGTGGCCCTATGCCTTTTTTCTTGATAGACATAACATGTATGTTTACCTTTATCTCGAGAACAGAGTTCCCCTATAGGACTTGCTCGAATCTCATTAGGGAACTAATTAAATGGCCTCTATCCTGCATGATAATATTCTTTCCCAAGGATAAAACAATCAGCTCTATGGAGTATAAATCTCTCTGTCTCTGTCTCTCTCTCTCTGCAATGTGAGCTTTCGTCTTCAATGTATGCCCACCTTGATGACTAAATTCACGCCCCAAGATCTGTGCTGCAAAACCATGGCATCCCATTTCCATCTGTAGATTCCAGGCCTTACATCTATTCAGATGGCATTCATAGATGAGTGGCTGATGTTCGTACAATGTCCTATCATGGGGATACTCCTTTCTAACATCCCATGTCACTTCCATTTCCACTAAAATCACTGGCTTGGTACATCCCGACTACAGTACAATATCAGGTCTGAAGTTGGTGTTATATGTCACTTAAGAAATACAGCCGTTCTTTTACGCCTGGCGCCATTTCCCAATCAAGTGTTTTTGTCAAGATGTATCTTACTTCAGTCATTTGCTCACGTGTTTCGCCGCTTCTCACAATGCTGACGAATCCTGATACCACTATTTACTTGATGTTTCTTTCTCCTGGTTACATCCATCCTAGCAAAAATCTCAGTAAACACTTGGCCATGTCGCCAATGACAATGCGTTAAAGCTATGTTGCATGATGACACCATATAATCTAAATTTGAAAATTTCACTGTTATGTATATTTAATTTCCACTTTTTGTTAGTGTTTCTATTTAGTTCATTGTATACTGTAGACAGGGCTCGACCTTGTCCAAAACAAAGTTCATTTCCTACCTAACCTGAATCATTGATTTTGGTTTTGTAAACATGTTCATTATATTTTTAATCCAAAAACAATGAAAAGTCCGCATTTTCTTTTGTCTCCTTTTTATTATCCGACTTAAATTGTTTCACATTGACAATTGTTATCATCTCCAGCCGCTTGCCCCTCATAATAATGGCATATATATATATATATATATATATATATATATATATATATATATATATATATATATATATATATATATATATATATATATATATATAATACATGGGTCATGAAAATCAGGTCTACATGTTGTTTACCACGTTTTATTTGATAATTATTTTATTTTGTAAACACAATGAAAAATTTTTAAAGTTAAGCTCGAGTAACAGTAACACAAGAAAGAGTGAAAACATAAAGCTTTGAAAAAACTACATTAATTTATTTTCCTGGAAAAATTCTGTAAAAATGAAGAGACAAAAATGAAATAACGGTTTTCTAGAAACAAATCCAAAATAACCCAAGAATAGTTCAAGAATAAAATTTTTGAAGTCCTAATAAAAAATGTCCTACTGATCTGAAGTTCGAATCCCGACGAAGAATCCAAGATGGAAGACGATGACGTATGCTGCAATCTGTAATGTTGAAGTCTACATTTCCTTGTAGAAACAAAAATTATCACTCCGGTTTTGGAAATCAAAATAAATTTCTAATAAGAGCTGTCTTTGATTAAGAATCTCAAATGTATTTTCAAGAAAATTAACAGAATTAATACTTTTGAATCCATGACATTTTAAATAACTCCAAACAGCACAACATACAACATACAGTTTAACAGCCCAGCTTCTACTTAGAATAATTGTCCAAAATAGAGGTTATATGGTCTTCATAAATGTAAACAAGGGGTCACGTGATCATCTTCACGAAACTTAAAGAAAATAAGTACTTGTTGGTGATCACGTTTACCCATTGTGACCCTGACGAAAACCAATCATTTTACCCTAAGAAATAATAATAAAAAAATTGTTTACATCTTAATGACGAAGTCCCATCATGACCTCGACAACAACCAATCATTTTTAAATAAAGATAGAACTTGTTTACGTGGTTGCCACAAATTTTGAAACAAGGCCAGGATTTAGATCAACACCCCGTGTTTATAAACTAACAGTCAAAGTGAAATTGTGTACTGAAAAAAGTATCATCTCTAGAGAATAAATTTATATTAAAATAGCCTTAATAAAAAATAAAATCTTAAAACTGACAAACAAATAAATTGAAATAAATATATATTAAATCAAATACAAGTATATCAAATATATATATAACTATATCAAACAGAACGGAAAGTGCTTTCGCGTGATATTCATGCTTTTCTTTCTGTTTTGTGCATATCTGTAATTCTCTTTAAATATTTATATATAATGTTACGGATCTATGTACCTTCTTTTGAAATTATAGGTTAGTATTTATCAAGTCATTTGAGAATATGACATTTATATTTTATCTTTTAAAATTCTTTAATTCAGCGACCAGTACTATCGTAAAGAATATGTACACTTCGTCCGAAGAATTCACTCAAAACAATGTCCGATCAACAGAAACATAAGTCAAAAATATCAACGCGAAAATGAACGGGGGTCACGTAAACAATGCGTGGAATTCAGAGTACAATTGCCCTGTAGAGAGATATCAAGCATGCCCTAGTATTTAGTTGGTTTGATAAGATTTGAGCGTCAGAACATGACTGTTTGTTTACGATTGTTACTTTGTTTCAGTCTAGAAAGATTTAAATTGTTGAGAGATTATAGTGAATTAGATTTGTTTATCTGAAGTGCAGATGAACAATATATATTGACGATGCCTATCACGTTTATTTTTCTTTTGCAATTATGATGGCTGTGTAAGAGTCAGAGACGATCTTGTAAATTATTTATAATTTTCGTTGGATACAACATGGTGGATAATCTTTAATATAAACAGACGTATTTTGGTTATATGTAAATTTTTACAAAGAGTTGAATGTCTGAAGAATGCTATCGGATGATGTGAAACGTTCAAGGACTTCTGTGATATTCTAAGTTAACGTAATTTCATTGAAGTAAAAACGTTTGGATTATTAGCTGTGTTAAATTCAGTGGTGTTGTCACGGTAGCACACAGACTTTCGAAGCTTCATTCGGAATACCTAGAAACATATTCCGGATACGCGAGAAATTGATAATACAATTAAGATTATTGGGATTACATTCTATGAAATCATATATTGTAAGAGAAGTAATATGGGATTGTGTAGGGTCTATGGAAATCCCAGTCAAAAAGTTCGTGGGGGTGTTTAGGGTCCATGGTAAATTTAACATGGGGCAAAACCTTGGGTTTTATAGGGTCAGTGGAAGTTCCAGTCATACAGGTGTCCCGGCACTATGAGGTCTTTGGGAATTTAACATGGGTGGGCATGTATAAGAACAACGGGAATTTAACGTGAGAATGGCACCTGGGGAATTGAACATGTGTAACGTCATAGGGCTTATAGGGTGAAAAACATTTATAGTGACAATGGCTGATGTGGACAAACATAGACATACAGAAACAAACAAATACACATTCAAACAAAGAAGATGGAAACACACAGAAAAGAGGACAACATTTGTTCTAAAGGATAACTCACAGATAGAATAGACATTCGAAAAAGAAAATCCTATTGTATGGGTACAACACATTTATTCAAGTATATACATGGGCTCTCTGGCCTGTACTTTGATCTAAGTACTATCCATTTAATACATTAACATTTCGACATGAAACAAACCTATTTATTACTTATTTAGTTCTTGGTTCTAGTAAACTACTTTTTAAAATTAAAGTTCACGCCTTTCTAAAAAATCACTTCATATACAACTCATTTACATTAAATGTTCACTTATAAGAAAAAGCAAACTAAGACATGTAACAAACAATCAAATAGGACAAAGTTCATGTTTGTCTCTATATCCGTAACACACGTTGTTTAAAATCTGTTCAGCTATCACTTGTGTCCCAGGATATATGTTTCCCAGCACGTAGTCCATTTCATTCGTAAATCTGTTGTTATGTCCATCTTGCTAGGTACACTTATCGGTAAGTAGATCAAGTGCATTCATCGTCTTCTTCCCATGGAGGTACAACGTATGCCATATGAATGGTCACTTTTCCATCGGTAATGTCAAATATTTCTCATTTCGTCTGCACGTCTTCAATAGCCCTCAAAATTTTGGAAGAAGTTAAATATGCAGGTGTGCTAAACCCGAGACATACAGGAGAGTTCAAATTGTCGTGATACATAGATAGGCTCAAACGACCTCGATCTTTGACTTGGCAATGACATTTGCGTTCCTCTAACAGTGAGTCAAGAAGGACCATGTAGGTGTAAGTTGTAGTCAGAAATTTTTTCGAAGTCGCTGTCCGAGTCATTGGGATGCCAAAATACTGCTTTAGGTCTACTGAATCCTTTCCCTTCTTGGACGTACTTTGCTGTAACGGTATGGTGGTGAAAGAGGTCATTGAGTTTGTTCCTTCTCTTTTTTCATCTGAATGGAGTGATTCATCTATCCCGTCGTTTGTCCTCACAATGAAATGTCGCTCTTGGAAATCGTCCCTTTTTATCCTGGGCGATATCAGCATGTCCATAAGGTTGGGTCTTGTGGTCTGGAAGTTGCGCTTGTTGCACGTAGTTTGTCATGGCGTCAGTACATAAATAAAATGTGATATTTCATTCGTGATGTGATCGTGAGGCATATAATCACACCTGAGTTTCTCGTTAGACTTGAGTCTTACGTTCGATAATTGCTGTTTGAAATGATTCAACTTGCTCAATTGACGTTGGTAGTTACAATGAACAATTTGTCTTGGACGTTCTCTCTTTTTATGTGCTGACCAATATCGACGTGACTTGTCGTCGGGGTGTTCGTCCGTCCATGATCCTTTACGGTCTCCTTCGATGTCAGGGTGATGTTGACCTAGGCGATCGATGGAGATGCAACTCTCCATGTCAAAGTACAGAACGCGATCTCTTACAGTTCTAAAGCTGCGTACAATTTTATGGTAGCATGGGCTGTCACGAAAGTCGCAATGATGACATTTCCAAAGTCGTCAGCTTGTACAAAGTCCAATTCTTCATCGTAATTGACCAGGATCAAGTCCTCACGAAGGACGTACACGTATTTCATGTATTTGGTTTTGTCGTGAATCATCCGGAAGTAGCCGGATGGTTCTGTCAAATGCTCTGTCTTGGGTAAACACAGTCGTTGTGCCATTTTACCCCACAAGCAATTAAACATCACTTTGGCACAAGATCGCCGGCCTTCGTTTTTCTCCACGTGTCCTAAAGTGATTCCTTCCTACTCCCAGTATTTCTCTTTGAATTTCTTTTGGACGTCAGAAGTGTGACACCAGGAAGGATAGCAGCTGACTTCTTGTTTCAGTTTCAAAAAGGCATCCACATAGTCTGCGAAAATGCCTTTCTGAGTCTGGTTACCCTTGTGGTACTGTCCTGTCAAGGGAGAGTGGTAAATTTCGCACACTTCTAACAGATGGTATCCCAGGTCCAGAGCTTTAAACAATTCCACGCTGACCCACGTTGCTGTAAAGGGGCGTTCTTCCTGGGTATGCCGACAAGGGTCGTCTTGTTTGCACGTTACGGGACAAGTACGGCACAAAGGAAACATCAATTTTTGTTGGCATTGGTGAGGTAAAACGGGGTGGTACAAGTCGGTGAGAGCGAAGACTTTGCACTTGATGAACCCTTCGTATTGTCCAGATCGATGTGTTCCGTCATCAATTGCAGGAAAATTGACAATATTTGCACACGTAAGGATACAGCGAACACACATCCAAGTATTTGATTTCTTCTGCTTTCTTCTCGTCGGCTTGATGCAGCAAACAGGTGGCATTTGTCCTTCCTCAGCACAAACTGTCCCGCGGATTCAGTGGATCCACCAAGCTGAAACTTTCCACGATGCGTTTAAACTCGAGATCGGTTTTTCAAACGGTCATTGTACTCCTGTTCCCACATTTCCACCACTTGGTGTCCTTGCTTTTCTAACTTCAAGCGTCGCTTACAAGTGGCCTGGTACAAGTCTTCCATGATCCGTTGTAAAAAGTGATTTTCGGTGTCACGTTGAGGGTAACAGAGAGGACATCCGTGAAATAAGCAACCGTTAAACTCGTACACGCTCTTTTGGGTGTTCTAAGTCCCAACCATCCACCGAATACGTCACGATCGGCTTTTCGCATCCTCCTTTGCGGCCATATTGGATCAATTTGTCTTCCAAGTTGCACAGAAATGTAGCCAGCGTAACGCTTTGACCGAGTATTGATGTTTGACAAGGTTGGTCGTTTGAGGGCTGATGACAGCCATGGTGTTTTCAGGCATAAATCGTATACTAAGGAACACGCATTGGCGATGGTGCAGGGTTCTTTCAAAGGATCGAACCTTCCGTATTCCATGAATAATTCTCGATCCCTCCGTGTTCAATGAATAATTCTTGAAAGTTTACACAGCATCGCCGTAAAATGTCCACGTCGGAATAACAATACTTTAACATTTCTTCAGACAAATGGAGTAGAACGGATTGTTGATTGGCTTCGGTATTGAAAAAGTGCGGCAATAGCCTTTGACATTATCTGTCATTCACAAAGGTTAAACACATTTGACTCAATGGCATGGCCATGTAACTCATCGAATCTTTAAACTGTACTTGATCCACTTGCATGGAAATGATTTTGGCTTCGTTCAAAGTCACTTTAGGACGTTCGGTACTTTGTTGCGTATAGTATCTAAGATGAAAGTGCCCATCCTATCCGAGAAATTGTGAGCGACGACAATCTACGTAACGTTCGATGTCCTCTTGGCGCCACGTCGCGTTGAAAGGGTCTAAAATCCATTGGGCGAAATCTGCTAGCGTGTTCGGCCCCCGAAAGATTTTTCCATGTCCTCCAAGAATCTTGCTGCATTGAGGGCAAGGACTAAAGATAGGCTCTTGGATGCACTTCTCGCACGCTTGATGAGCCACACAGAAATTAAGAATGTGAATGCGGGGCTCTTGCATGCATTCGAAATCGAAACAGGTGTAATTCGCTTTCTTTTGGTCATCTTCCTCTTCTTGTGTGGAATGGTAATTCTGAATGTAGCATTCGTGTTCCAAGTCCACGATTGGGTAACAAATGTGACATCGTTTGTTTCCTCGAAAAACGTGTAACTTGCCACTATTGGTACGTATGCCTTGTTCACAAGTTAGGCACAATCTCAGCAATTGACAAGGACTTTTCTGCTGTGAACCTTGCGTCTTTAGATGTTGTTGGTGACAGGTTGGACTGACAAAAGTTCGTTGACAAGCAGGGCATTGCACTCGTTCTTGTCCTTCATCAAAACAGGCTTGAGAGGCCAAACATTCTGGGCATTTCGATCCACTCTGTTTGTGTTACTCTCAATTGTTATAGCCATAGTCACATTTCTTACAGTAATAACTGTATTCCAGGAATGGGGCGATACTGGTAGTGGCATCGAAATGTTCATCGTGATGATAGACGTGAATGTATTTTCCATTTTCGAAATCTTTGCCTCAAAACAACAATGGTCCGCGCACTTCTTGAAGGTGCACTCTCAAGGTGTAGCTTGGAGCCAAGACGTCTTGCAATGTTTGCATTTCAGGTCATTGGATAGCCCCGCTTACACGGTCCGATTGGCGAATGTTCTCCCAGGCTCTTTTCCATTCTGCCGTGTCGTTCTTGTCGGCATACGTTCGTCCCACCACGGTGGCACTGGCTAAACACATCTGGTCTTGAGTGTTGTTAATTTGAACGAGTTTTTTTTTTCGGTGCTGCGAAGTTCTTCCAACACCTTTTTGCGTCCTGTCCTTTGTGAAAGAGAAACGTGGGTCATGAACAGTGTCGCTTTTCCATCGGTGATGTGAAACTTGTTGTTGGATTGCTGCACGTGTTGAATCTTGTCGATGACTTTGTTAGGTGTCATATCTGCTGGGCTGCTAAAGTCGATCCAAACGAGGGACTTCAAACTGTCGTGATGAATGGAAAGTCGCAAACGATCGTCTTATTTGGCATCACATTGCTGTTTAACAAAACATCTCACACCTCGGTGATGAACCCCACTGCTTTCTCCACCGGTACGTCGGACGTGAAATCTTTAGTTTTCACCGTGTACGTCTAGGCCGTGGTTCTAACTTTTTTAGAGAAGTTCTTTTCCGTCTCTCGAATGTGGTAGTACTTTTCAGGGTTTAGTGGCTCTCTCGGTCTGGTCGAAGACGTGGAAGGTGATGGTTCAGGTTCGCTCATGTCTTCGATTTGAGCGAGCACTTCTTTTTGTGTGTGAGGCGATATGTCGCGTCGCTGCCTCTTACCTTCTTCTCTCTCACTGAAATCGTGCTATCGTTTCATCTCGATTGCTGGTTCTGAAATGATTTAACTAATTTCTCTCTCTCTCTCTCTCTCTCTCTCTCTCTCTCTACCTCTTGCTGTGACAATGACTTGGTATATTTCACAAGGGCAAGTGAAAGTCAAACAGTTAGGAACCATAGCTGACTTATGCGAACGACAATGGTGCATCTTAAACACATCATGCATCTTCACGGCCCTTCGATTCAAACCACGAAAGAAAAAAGTTGCCAGAAAAAACAACAACAGACAGTTGGTGTCATCAAAAGAACTAGAGACGGTGCTGTGCCGTTCGGACACGTACGTACTCCAGAAAACCACGCTGCTCGGCAACGATATCTCCTTCTCTCTGTCACTTCTACTTTGTCGTTGACCAAGATATCTACCAACCCTGATTTAACACTCTTGTTTCTTCATTTGATTTTTAAAAAAATACTAAATCCATTTTTAACAGAACTACCCGTTTTTGACAGCAGTGGCGACGTCTCCTACTGCCTTACCACTATTGTTGCAACTACAAAGGTGATCTTTCCTAAGACCAAATTTCAAGACAAGGCAAGTGCGTTGTGAAGTTGACTGGAAGGATCTACACAACAACTGTCACCCCCCCCCCCATGTTCTACCTCTTGTTGTGACAATGACTTGTGATACTTTACATTATCTAAGTAGAAATGTTTACAAACCGTACAAAGTTATGTGACGTTGGCATTTGACACATTCACAGACTCTTCACTTTACAAGTGTCACGAGAAAAATGCATATCCAATTTTTACCATTTTCCAAAACACGCACACATTTGCAACGTGACCAGAAATCTCTACTTCTTTATTTGTGGATATCCCACAGACCCATCCAAGCATATATAACTGATTAAGAACGTTATCCCCTCATTGATTAGAAATATCAAAGATTTATGTGTATTTTCCCCTCTTCCACCCTTTATTCGTGCTTAGGTATGTTCCCTAAAAACACAAATAATTTTGAGAAAAATGAATTTTGAATTGATTTTTCTCTCTGTTTATAATTTATTTTTTTGGTGCATGGCAGATTGCATTCGCATACCTTCTGAAAGTTAAAGGCATATCTGCACATCATTGCCTTTATTTAATTCCGTTTTGTTGGTTAGTCATTGTTAATCTTTAATTCTATTTTTGATGAATTTCTTTTCATAGAAGATTTAATTTATTTTTATAGAAGATTTAAGGCTTTCTTTTGTTGTTACGGTATATATGTTGTTTAGTCTATTGCTGCGAAGGAATATATATATATATATATATATATATATATATATATATATATATATATATATATATATATATATATATATATATATATATATATATATATATATATATATATATATATATATATATATATATATATATATATATATATAGCAAAGTGCTTCAGTTTGTTCAGTTTTTTCTTTCAAGCTCTACAAAAGGTACCATGTTTGTCTTAAAAGGGATTGAAACTCTAAGTTACGCGGACGTGAAGGTATTCGTTCTAATCACGATTGCTTTACATCTTTATATTTTAGAGGTCTGTAACGTTGCCCTATTAGCATGAGAGGTGGCTAATTTGATTTGGCTAGCGTTATCTAGAGGATGACTCCCTCGATATTATAGCCCTGAGGGAGTGAAATAAAAATAGATTTTCAACATAGAACTGAGCGAAAATACTGGAGAAATGGAGCAATACGAGCCCCCTTTTGACAAAATAAAATAACAAATTTAATTAGAAAAATTAATAACGGCAATTCCAATTCAAGTTAGATTATATCAAAAGAATGTATCAGGTGTGTCCAATTTGGATTTTTTCCATCATCATAACGAGAGGTGAAAAGAGATCAATGTTCCTTCCCTTTGACCGTATATCAACGTCTTCTAGTTCATCCTTCCTAAGCTCTATGTTATGTCTCTTTATGGACTTCCTGGTCCCTTTATTTTGACCTCGTCCTTCTTTTCCTCGGACTTCTGTCTTCAGACTGTCTCGTCTTTCTCTCAGAAAGCTGTTTCTTAAAGGACAAAATTCCCCATAATTCCTGTATATCCCACTCTCCAAGACGTATATAAAATTTCCCCACGTTATTCAGAGCATCTGGGCTATCCACACACTGCGTAAATCCTGACTTATTACGGTAGGACATTGACCTCGCTTCCAGCGGCAGGTCTTAAATTACCACGTGAGCGTATATTAAATACTACCGTATTCTTTTACATGCTACTACATGTTCGATTACTATTGCATGAGATTCACAAATTGTAACTCACAACAATCCTTAACCTACAAGATTATTCAAACATTAGAAAATCAGATATAATTAGGAAGTATCGTTAATTCACGATAATCTGTATCTTCCTAACAAACAAAGGTTATAACCCTATGAAATCCTACACATATAAACATTTGGATCTCACGCAATCAGTTCTACCAATGAACTAATAAATGTACACTGGAACACGAATACTACATTCAAAATTACCATCCCAAAAAAGAGGATCTTGATGACCAGAAGAAAGGGAATTTCATCTTTTTCGATTTCGAATGCATGCCAGAAACCGGCATTCATATTCCTAATTTCTGTGTCGCTCATCGAGCTTGAGAGAAGTGCATCCAAGAATCTATCCAGTCATTTCCCTCACTGCAGCAAGACTCCTGGAGGACGTGAAAAAATCTTTCGAGGACCGAACACGCTTGCAGATTTCGCCCAATGGATCTTATGCCCCATCAACGAGACGTGGAGCTGAGCCAAGAGGACATCGAACGTTACGGAGATTGTCATCGCCATGCCACGGTGATGACTCACAATTTCTCGGGATACGATGGGCAATTTCATCTTAGATATTATACGGAGCAAAGTACCGAAGGTCCGAAAGTGACTTTCAACGGAGCCAGAATCATTCAATGCAAGTTGTTCAAGTACAGTTTAAAGACTATATGAGTTACTTGGCTATGCCTAAAACATTTGGAATGACAGAAATGACAAAGGCTATTTCCCGCATCTTTTCAATACCGAAGCATATCAACACGCCGTTCTACCCGATTTGCTTGAAGAAATGTTAAAGTATTGTTGTTCCGACGTGGCCATTTTACGGCGCTGCTGTAGAAAATTGCGAGAATTATTCTTGGAACACAGAGGGATCGATCCTTTGAAAGAACCCTGCACCACCATTAAAGCGTGTTCCTTAGTATACCGCTAACGATTCATGCCTGAAAACACCACTGCTGTCATCAGCTCTCAAACGACCAACTTTGTCAAACGTCAATACTCAGTTAAAGCGCTACGCTGGCTACATTACTTGTGCGACTTAGAAGACAAATGGATTCAATATGCCCCTCTGTTACCCTCAACGTGACAGCATGGAATTGTTTAAATCTCTGGACCTGGGATACCAACTGTTAGAAGTGTGCGAAATTTACCACTCTCCCCAGACAGGACAGTACCACAAAGGTGACCAGAATCAGAAAGGCATTTTCACTGACTACTTGGATACCTTTTTGAAACTTAAACAAGAAGCCAGTTGCTATCTTTCCTGGTTCCACACTTCCGAAGACCAAAAGAAATTCAAAGAGAAATACTGGGAGCAGGAAGGCGTCACTTTGGACCACGTGGAGAAAAATGAAGGCAGGCGATCGTTTGCCAAAGTGATGTTAAATTGCTTGTGGGGCAAAATGGCACAACGACCGTGTTTACCCAAGACAGATTATTTGACAGAACCTTCCCGCTACTTCCAGATGATTCACGACAAAACCAAATACATGAAACACGTGGACGTTCCATCTACATCGACCGCCTGGGTCAACGTCAACCTGACATCGAAGGAGACCGTTTAGGAGCTTGAACGGACGAGCACGCCGATGACAAGATTCTAAGTTTTGCTAGTGGCAGTCCTAAACATTACGGCTACGAATACCGGGACCCACAAGGAAAAGTGCACACGGAGTGTAAAGTGAAAGGATTGACTCTCAATTATCGCAACAGTCGACTGGTGAACTTTGGCGTATTGAAAGAAGCCGTGCAGTCTGGAAAAAATGAAAACTTTAAAGTGACCACCCGTGAACAGAACAAGATTGTGCGTTTACGCACACACCAAATCGTTTGTCAACCCTTGGAAAAAGTCTATGAAATCGTGTACCAGAAGAGAGTTCGGCTTCCCAACCACTTCAGTTTACCGTACGGTCACGTCGATATTGATCATCATATAAAAAGGGACAACGTACAAGACCGATATTTCATTGTAACTTTCAACGTCAATTGAGAAAGTTGAATCATTTCAAACAGCAAGTATGGAACGTAAGACTCAAGTCTAACGAGAAACTCAGGTGTGATGTTATGCCTCACGATCACATCACGAACGCAGTACCAGATTTTAGCTGTTTATGTTCTAACGCTATGCAACTTCCAGACCACAAGACTTTACCTTACAGACATGCTGATATCACCCAGTATAAAAAGGGACGACTTCCATGAGCGACACTTCATTGCGAGGACAAACAAAGAGAAATATGAATCACTCTATGCAGATGAGAAAAGAGAAGGAACAAACATCATTGACCTGTTCCACCACCATATCGTCCCAGCAAAATGCGTCCAAGAAGAGAAAGGATTCAGTAGACCTAAAGGAGTATTTTAGCATTCAAATGACTCAGACAGCGACCTCGAGAAGATGCAGGACGACAACTTACACTTACACGGTGAAATTTAAAGACTTTGCGTCTGACGTTCCACCCGAGGAAGTAGCAGGTTTCATTACAGACCTACTCGACTCACTGTTAGAGGAACGCAAACGTCAGTGCAAAGTCAAAGATCGAGGTCGTTGGAGCCTATCTATGTATCACGACAATTTGAACTCTCCTGTATGTCTCAGGTTTAGCACACCTGCATATTTAACTTCTTCCAAACTTTTGAGGGCTATAGAAGACGTGCAGACGAAATGAGAACAATCTGACATCATCGATGGAAAAGTGACCATTCATTTGGCATACGTTGTACCTCCATGGGAAGAAGACGATGACTGCACTTGATCTGCTTACCGATAAGCATGCCTAGCAAGATGTACATAACAGCAGATTTACGAATGAAAGGGAGTACGTGATGGGAAACATATATGCTGAGATACAAGTGGTAACTGAACAGATTTTAAACAACGTGTGTTACGGATATAGAGACAAACATGAACTTTGTCCTATCTGATTGTTTGTTACATGTTTTATTTTAGCTTTTTCTTATAAATGAACATTTAATGTAAATAAGTTGTATATGAAGTGATTTTTTAGAAAGGCGAGAACTTTAATTTAAAAAAGTAGTTTACTAGAACCAAGAGCCTAAATAAATAATAAATAGGTTTGTTTCATGTCGAAATGTTAATGTATTAAATAGATAGTGCTTATACCAAAGTACGGGCCAGACAGCCCATGTATATACTTGAATAAATGTTTTGTACCTATACAATAGACTTTTCTTTTTCGAGTCTCTATTCTATATGTGAGTCTTTCTTTATAACATTTCTGTCCTCTTTTCTGTCACCTCTGTCTGCGTAGGTTCGAGTCTCGGATTCGGCCAATGTCGGTATGTGAGAAAGCTTGCCAGTAGCTTCTCGAGGGTCGGTGGTTCTTTCCGGGGATTTCCTGGGTTCTTCCTCCACCATTAATACTGGCCGCCATGTATAGCCTATCTTGTGCTGAAAAATGGCGTTAAACCCTACAACAACAACAAATCCTCTTTTCTGTGTGTTTCCATCTTCTTTGTTTGAATGTGTTTTTGTTTGTTTCTGTATGTCTGTGTTTGTCCCCATCAACCTCTGTCCAAATAAATGCATTTCACCCTATAATTAGTTTTGACCCTATAAACATCATGACGTTACCCAAGTTCAATTCCCCAGGTGCTATTCTCATGTTAAATTCCTGTTGTTTCTATACATGACCACCATTGTTAAATTTCCAAAGACCCCATAGTGCCGGGATACCTTTTTGACTGGAACTTCCATTGACCCTATAAAACCCAAGGTTTTGCCCCATGTTAAATTTCCCATAGACCCTAAACAGCCCCATGATCTTTTTGAATGGGATTTCCATAGACCCTAAACAGCCCCACGATCTTTTTGAATGGGATTTCCATAGACCCTAAACAGCTCCCTATTACTAATAGTAAGTTATATTTATTTCTTTAACTTTTATATTTTATTTAAATAAATTTATATTGTGGAACTTGAATGCTTGTTTGGGTTTTACCCGGTCTTGTTACTTAAGTTTAAGTCCCTAGACGTAACGATACCATGGTTTCTGTCATTGGAATCCAGAATAACTGTACATATGAGAATTAATTACTAGGTCGACATAAGGGTGTGCCTGCTATGCATGGATACCCATACCACTGGCTCTATCCAATCATTTTTGGTGATGTGTGCATGAACGAGATGGTATAGTGGTTGGTGCGTTCAGGCAAGGCGATGGGTGCCGTTTACTCGCAAACCCAGATTCAAATCTACGTAGCGTACGAATTAAATTTTTTATAACCTGTATGTTAATATTATTTATTCGTATATATAATTTTGAATTAGTGTATAATAGATCTCGATGTACTTATAAATAAGTTTATTGTCTATTCTTATGTAAGTACCGGACATGTCGTGTAGTACAAACAACATGATATTGCGGCGAATGGACAAACCTTGAGTTAAAATAATCTTTTTGTAACACAATATGAATTATATCTGGTATTAACGTAGAATTGGGATAAAAAACAAAACAATACAAACGCCGAAAATTCTGTGCCGAAAAAACTGCCCCGAAAAAACTAATATCCACCAATATGTGGAATATTCTTCATGTCATCCCATGGCATGTAAAAACGGTATACCATATAGCCAGACAAAAATATAACCGACGCATTATTTCAGATAATTGTCAATTAAAAAATTCGTTAAATAAGTTACAAACAAATTTCCAAAATAGAAATTATCCTAAGCATATAATTGATTCTGCGCTGAACAAAGCCCGTAATCTTACTCAACATGAGGATTTAAACACAGCAGAATGTAAAATAGAGAAAAATATAATTCCTTTCACAATACAATATAATCCTTCATTACCTAATATAGGTCTTATAATTAATAATTATTATAATCTCCTAAATTTATCAAATAAAACCAGCGTAAAATCACTTCACAAAAATTTGCAAGATTTTCTAGTTAGAACTAAACAGACAGAAAATAAAAAAGACAATTTTCGTCATCTAAATGTAAGAGACACTGGTGCTCTCAACGTGCAAACATAAGAGAAAGCACTTCTTTTAGTAGCGCTAATACAAAAGAGGTATTTTCTCTAAGTGATAACACTAACTGCATCTCAACTGATGTCATTTTTTTGATAACCTGTAAAAAATATAGCATGCAATATGTTGGACAAACATTTCAACAAGTTTCTAATGGAATTAATAATCATCGCTTTCGTATAAAAAGTTACATAGATCCTCAGTTTTTCTCTAATATTTCAACACACTTTAACACCAATAATCACTCGATACTCGATTTTTCGTTCATGCCAATATATATTGTACATGGTGACATGAAAAGACTCATACAAGAAACTTACTGGATTCATAAGTTAGATACTTTGTATCCCAATGGCCTTAATGCCAATGCACTATATAATATTGGATAAAAAAAATTTTAAATTGATATATTGAATATCCTTTATAACAATATAATTATATGTATGACTTTTTGTCTCTATTTTATTCTATTATTTTACTGGTATTAACGTAGGAAACAGTTATCTTTTCATTATATGCCAAACTTGCTTTAAATCGAAGCTTCTGAAATTATATTCCCTCTTTTGCACCCACCTCACCTTCACCGCCCTTTTCGTAAGTTTAACCGCAGTTTCAATGACCTTCATTGGTCAATCATAAATATCATCCATCTGAGGTAACTGATGATTTGGGATGAACCGCCCTATTGCAATACTCCACATTTTTGACATTTTATAAATTATTTCACTCTATCTTTCCACAAAGGGAAAGTCCGATTGCACAATGCTATAGAACAAGTGGTACATGTTATGCATGTGTTCAGTAACAACTCTTTCAGTTAGGGGTGATATTTAATCAAATTTGGTTACACATACCTTGAAATAGCGATTATTCACTCTGATGATTATATCGCACCCTACCCCTTTTCGAAAATACACCACACTTTCATTACGTGATCATATAAAATATCATTGACTTACGAGAACGGTGGGATTGGTCTGACTTAATCCGTCGTAGTACATTACATTTTTGAAATGTTTGAAACTATTTGACGACATTTGACGATAAAACACTTCTGATTTAGCAATGCATACAGCTGGTTTAACGTTGCTGCCAATGGGACAGAGACACAAACGGCATTGAGTCAAATTTCTTCAACAAAATTTAGTTTCGATGTCTGAAATGTAATGTAGTTTCTGTTTAATATATCTAGTTTATATATTTCATTCTCGAAAAATTTAGAATGAAAAAATGCTGAAACAACTGCTAATTTTCTCTAGGGATCGCAATAATGGGCACAAACTCGAAAAATATTGTCTCCTTGAGCAACTAAGTTATCGTTCTTCGAACTGAGAGAGAGAGAGAGGGGGGGGGGGAGAAAGAGAGAGAGAGAGAAGCAGTATTTTTTCTTTTCTTTTAATTAAAGGCTTTTAGATAGCAATTATGCTTGAAAAAATAGTTTTAACCTTAACGTTCATAAAATACCAGGCAAGCCCTAAATAGCAGTGTTTACCACTATTAAAAGAGATGAATCGCTAGTTTGCAAAAAGTAAAAACTTTAACCAGGCAGATACTTGTTGCATGAGTGTTTCAAATTTAATGTATACTATCGTCATATTTAATGTATTTTTTCATCAACAGGTTTAAAGTTTAACATAATCAGTAAATCAATTCACACTATCAAACTCTTACAGCTGATGTTAGAACGAATAAGTCTTTCAAAGCCTATCATAAGAAGTGCTTTCTAAGCAAATTAATTTAAAGTGGGCTTAGCCCAAAAACAAACAAAAATAGTTGTTGCGTTTAATGTAAACCAATAAATAGATTTCACCCTTGGTCACAGAGAGAGAGAGAGAGAGAGAGAGAGAGAGAGAGAGAGAGAGAGAGAGAGAGAGAGAGAGAGAGAGAGAGAGAGGGAGAGCTTGCTTATTTAGCCATTACTAGTCGAATTAGCATTGATATGAAATTTAACTAACAATGATTCAAATGAAACCTCGTTTGATCTATTTCACGTAATACATGTAGATATACAGACTCGAAAGGTTGAAATCAGTCCCTGTAGCTATTTCACGTAATACATATAGATACAGACACTCGAAAGGTTGAAATCAGTCCATGTAGCGATGTCACGTAATACGTGTAGATATAGAGACTCGAAAGGTTGAAATCAGTCCCTGTAGCTATTTCACGTAATACATATAGATACAGAGACTCGAAAGGTTGAAATCAGTCCATGTAGCGATGTCACGTAATACATGTAGATATAGAGACTCGAAAGGTTGAAATCAGTCCATGTAACTATTTATGACTGTTCGTTTTCTACTTCTTTCATACTTCCTAACAAAAATATTTAAAAGTTTCACGATTATTTCATTTTATTTTATTTGTCATTAAATGTTGATATTTTAAAGTGTTTGGATTCATGCAATAATTAAGTTCAGCGTACCTCTTCACTAAGAGCAATGGAACTTCGTCACCCGGATATTTGTCTGATATTTGGTATAGTTGGCATATTGTCTTTCTTCATATGGAATTTTATTCCATCAACCAGTTTCAACAGGTAATTTATGGCTTCATTTCCTTAACTTTAAAATAAGTAGGTACACCTTGTTTAAAAAATGTAATTTTTAATTTTTAGTTAATATTCTTTCAATTGTATATTAGTTTTATGAATTTTAAAATTTGCCATTTGAACGACTTTTTCCAAAATATGAAACCAGTCTTGTTTGAGTTCGTTTAAGAGGAGAGTTTTTAAGGTAATTTCGTATTTAACATATGTTATCATTTCTATCATGGAACATAGTCCTAACTTAAAGAACTGTCATTTTATGCGTCAATCAGTTTTTAAAACGGATATAATGCACGCCCAATGTCATCATTCTGTATACTAAAGTGAACAGTTTATTGTCATTTCCACTGATGACTAATAGCCAAGAATTAATCAGATGGTTATTTATGGTGATGCATAATTATTGTTGAAGGACACCTGGATACATTTTTATCATTGTTATTGATGATACATGATGATCTCTATTTGTGTAGTGTAAAGCTTTGCAACTATAAATGAAATATTGGAAGAAAGGAGTGTACATTAAGAATAATAATGTCAACACTTTCTCTGTCTCTGTGTCTGGCTCTTTCATCATTGGTAATACAATGACTGAGGTATTACTGACATATCTTGACCTGCCTTAGTATGCCTAATTTGCATATTTTCACACGTGACTCCTGGAATTGTGTTCTTTTTATCTCTCAGAAAGCGTTTTTAATATTGGGTGATCTTAATTGCAAAAAAGAATGATATTGAACTCTTGCTACATAAACAGGTTGTTTACAAATGACCATTTTCTTAAAGTGTAATCTTCCATCATGGACAAAAGTTATGTACACGATATAGATGTATATAACAGTATGTCACTTCGAACTTGTAGTCAACGTCAAGGTCAGTGTCGCATTTTCCCTTCGCAGAAATGATAATTTGAGTATTTACTACCAAAAGCAAATTTCGACATTTAAGCAATAATTTTGTAAAATATTTCAACTTATCAGTTACATTTAAATCGCAATATTTGTACGTATATATATGATTCGTCTACTTACAGGTCCTAACCTAGTCTCGATCCGCATCGTGTCAGCTTGTTGACTCTAACAATAGGCTTGTCAAAGATTGTTTTTATGTATACGTCCGATTTTAATTGTTAGTACTATAACTTGTGAGATTTGTTTGACAGGTTAATTTGGAAATAAAAATGCACTCGTTTCTGACGATTAACCACAGGAAGCACTTCGTTCGGTAGAGAGGGAATGAGCGTTTTAGGTTCTGGGAATTGACGTAGGTCGGCGCCTTCTATACTCCAAGACTTTGTCCTCCATCACACGTGTATGCATGTAAAGCCGAGAAGTATAATCCGTGAAAGTTACCAACAGGAGCTCATGCAAGAGGATAGTCATGAGGGGTTAAAGACTGTGACCGATATCGGTTATCAACAAATTTGCTAATATAATAACTTCTTGTATATGTCAAGATTTACTTTGTGATGAATTTTTAGAAGGTGCAATTTTTTTGAATTGTAATTTAAATTTGCATGATATTAAATTTGTATGATTTGATAAAGATGATGACTGTTATAATTTTTGTATTGTGTGATTGTAAATTGTATGCATTTAAAAAAGTCTATCATTGTTAGAGCTGCATTATTGTAAAACCAATGTTCAGTAGAAGTTACTATAGTTCTTAGGTATTACAGTATTCTTGTATATTCTGGTAAAGAAAGGTAGCAAATGCACTACTCTGGTTGGCATCCTTTAGTCTCGAGAGATGATGGAAGTGCACCCATGAGAGATGTCCTGTTTAGTGGTTGAACAGCATCTGCTGTGGCTATGGAGCCCAACACGGGAGTGGCAGTGCTTGCTGCACTTGTAGGTTGAGTCTAGTATGAGTTGGAACTGCTTCTTCTTCCTCTGAGATCGTTTTTCATCAGCTAGAAAGCGTAGCTTTCCCTCGTCGGCTTTTACATCAGTGATCAGATCGTGTCACCAGCTGAACCTGTCTAGAGCAAGCTCTTCCCAGATGTTGACATCGATCCCAAGGGCTTTCATGTCGCGCTTGCAGACATCATTGAAGCGGAGACGTGGCCGTCCGATCGACCTTTTGCCAGAGGCAAGTTTCGAATAAAGAAGGTCTTTGGGGATCTGTCCATCATCCATCCGACGTAAATGACCCAGCCATCTAATGCGACGTTGGCGAAGGAGTGTGAATATGCTGGTAAACTTGGCACGTTTAAGCACATCGTTGTTTATTATTGGATCGCTCCAGTTGGTCCCAAGTATGCTTCGGAGGCATCGCATGTGAAACGCGCTCAGTCTTTTCTCTTGTGAGGCTTAAAGAGGCCAGGTTTCAAAAGCATACAGGAGAGTGCTTAGCACGCAGGCACGGTACACGAAGACCTTAGTGTTCAGGGCGAGCATGCTGTTGTTCCACACGCTCTGCGACAACATGGAGAGAATTGTTGATGCCTTTCCAATCCGCTTGGTGAACTCAGAATCGAGCGAGAGGTTGTTGGTGATGATAGAGCCGAGATACGTGAACTGAACGATTACCTCAAGTTCGTAGTTACTCATCGCATGTTTTAGCAAAGCGGTCCATCAGGCGCTGTAGCTCAGCTTAAGAATAGTCCAGACGTGTCGATCCTTGACTACTCAGCCAGGTTAATCCAGTGTACCGCCGTGTGAGTGGTTAGAGGAGCTTCGTCTGCGAAGAGCATGCCCTGATGGCTGCTTCACGCACGTAGCTCTTTGCCTTCAGTCGTGCCAGGTTGAAAAGTCTGTCGTCTAATCGCGTGTGCAGGTAGATCCCATCTGTGGAAACCCAAAAGGTGTGCTTGAGCAGGACAGCAAAGAAGATGCCGAATAGCGTAGGGGCAGGGACGCAGCCGTGTTTCACTTCTCTACGGATGTCGAAGGGGTGGGCAATTTAGCTATCGTGCTGCATTGTGCCTTTCATGTCATTGTCAAAGGACTGGATCATGCTTAGCAGCTTTGAAGGACATTCAATCTTCGTTAGGATTGTGAAGAGTTCGAATCTGCTGACCGGATCGAACGCCTTGGTGAGGTCTATAAATTCCATGAAGAGGGATCTGTGTTGTTCTCTGCATTTCTCTTGCATTTGCCTGACGGAGAAGATCATGTCCATTGTGGACATCTCTTCACGGAACCCGCACTGCGACTCAGGATCCACTCTGTCAGCAATCATCTGCAGTCTGTTCAGGTTGACGCGTGCGAAGACTTTACCCACGGTGCTGAGAAGGGATATTCTCCTGTAGTTGTTGCAGTCGCTTCTGTCGCCCTTGTTACAGGGTTACGATGTTGGCGTCTCTCATGTCCTGAGGCACTGCACCCTCATCCAAGCACAAGCAGAGGAGATCGTGCATGTGTGTGAGGAGCGCGTTGCAGCCGCACTTGATAACTTCTGCTAGGATACAATCCTTCCCTGTGGCTTTACCTAAGGACAGCTTCTCTAAGGTCTTCTTTACTTTTGGCACAGTATGTTTCTCGTCCAGATAGTCCATGAGAGGGAGGTTTTCAATGGCGTTGAGGGCATCGTGGGTCACGTGGATCTCTCTGGAGTACAGGTCAGAGTAATACTCCACCCAACACTCCACTGCTTGCCATTGTCGTGGATGTTATCGCATGCGGCAGACTTCAGTGGTGTTGTAAATTTCTTCGTGGGGCCCATTGATTTCTTTATGACATCGTACATGCCTCTGATGTTTCCGATATCTGATGTTGACTTGATGCTTTGAAGAGCTGAAGCCAGTATTCATTGGTGCACTGCCATGCTAACTTCTGCACTTTGCTTCTGGTCGAGCTGTATGCATGTAGTGTCTTCTGGCAGGGAGATCGCCTGTATTCTAGGTGAGCACTGCGACGCTCTTCTATGACTGGCATGAGTGTGGCAGAGTTAGCCTCAAATCAGTCGTTGTTCAATGACTGTTTCTTACCAAAGATTCGTGTAACTGTGATGTACATAGTCTCTCTGATGTGATCGCATCTCTCTTTAGCACTGCCGTTGGGAGGGTCTGAATAGAACGTCTTGGAGAGGACATAAGTGAATTCCTCAGACTTTTCTAGATATGACGACTTGCTCACATCGATGCGTGGTCTACCCTCTTGTTTAGAGCGGTGGATCTTTTTCGGCAGAAGCTTCATTTTGCAGCACACGAGCGGGTGGTCGGCGTCGCAGTCAGCGCTGTGGAAGGTACGGGTAAGAAGCACACTCTTCATGGCAGACCGTTTAGTAATGATCAAGTCCAGCTGGTGCCAGTGTTTGGACCGGGGATGCCTCCAAGACACTTTATGCTGTGGCTTTGTCTGAAAGTATGAATTGTTGATGCTGAGTTCGTGGTAAAATGCACTGCATACACGAGGAAAACGATTTACACCTACATTCTCAGTCTCTGACATAAAGAAGGCATAACGATGAAATTAGTACAGCCAGTGTCAGAGTTTTGCGCTGTAGGCAAATTTTAATGGGGCAAATTATTCTTGGAAGAGGAATGCAAAATGGACGGCTCTTAGTGGTTTTCCGAAAGCTCGAGCGGTCATTCAATCTCCAAGAACACGCAAGTTGAAACTGAGTGTTATAAGCCAACCTATTAAGGAAAAGGCAAATGCTGTATAACTATAGGAAAAATTATATATACAATCCGCTCTCGACAGCCTAGTCAGAATTGCTATGTTGCAGACTTCAGGTTCTGACTTTGTTTTTCCAGGTAAGACTGACTTCCTTTTTCAGGTAAGAAAAATGTACCTAGTCATAGTTTAGAGATTTCTCCTGGGTGTCAAAATACACGGAGACGAAACATATTTAGAAATTGTTTCACTTACCTTTAAAGCGTCTGCAATCTGTTATTTTTATACAATATTAATTTTTAAATACAGCGTGTCTCTGATTGTTTAAATGTATTGAGAATTTGTGTTAATTTATAACATTAGGAGATATGTTTGGAAATATGGTTTGCTACCAACTTCATGCTATAAAATATTTAATTTCGAAACGAAATGCTTTACAGAAATAATTATTTAGTTTCTAGACCAAACATTCGATTACTTGTTGTGATTGCAAATAATTTTGGTGATAGTTTGTAGCATTTAATTCTTAAGCATTTTTTGATAATGTATTCGGCATTTAATTCCAAACTACGAAATTACAGAATGCGTGAAGTTGGGTATCTTTAAATAAATACAACAGTATCTTCATTGGATAACTTGATTTGTGCGTACTTTTTCTATAGTGAGTAATGTTTAATTTTGATAAAGAATTGCTGAGTTGCATACTCCAGGTTCTTACTTCCTTTTTTTAGTTCAAATCCAGTACCTCTCAGTACACTAGCGATGAGATATCCACATCTCAGAAATGGCACTGTCCGCATAAAGGAGTCCAGAATGATGTCTTTCTCTATTTCTTTCTATATGCGAAGTGTACCATCAATAGACTGGGCATGACGAAAAGAACTCTATTCAGTAAATTGACCATAACAATGGGCTAAAAGAACCAGTATCATTTTCATTTCGTAAAACGTAATGTCAAACAACGTGACACATAAATCATTTGCATGGCTTCTATGAATCTCTGGGGGCAGATGCTTTAAAATTTTGAAAAAATTTCCACCCCTAGCGACTAGATTGATAGCTTTTACTTAAGGTACATGGAGGTCGGGTCGGGTGTGGTTGCCGCGTGTTCGTATGGATACATGTTTGTATAAATCTGTAAGCCATTTATTGACTTTAAATTTTCTTCTGTCCGAGTGCAAATGCATTCTGAAGGAAGATCCGTACATGATTCAAAATGTTAAAAAAGAAGAAAAAAAGGTATGAATGGTTCTGCATGTCAGTGTCAAAGATATAAAACAGTGTGAACTATGGTCCACGGACTTGTTTTATGACTATGAGCGGTTCTGCATATAAAATATAGAACTAATGTATACTGCGGTCCAGGACCGTGTGATTAGTTTTGTTTAAAAAATAAGAGTGATCCAAAAAAATTTTCATATGGGGATACGCGAAAAGTCACCGTCTAGCTTAATCGGCGGTACACTAGATTAAAGTGACTGAGTTGTCAAGGATCGACACGTCTGGACTATTCTTAAAATTAATGATCGGCGGTACACCGGATTAAACTGACTGAGTTGTCAAGGATCGACACGTCTGGACTATTCTTAAAATTAATGATCGGCGGTACACCGGATTAAACTGGCTGAGTAGTCAAGGATCGACACGTCTGGACTATTCTTAAAATTAATGATCGGCGGTACACCGGATTAAACTGACTGAGTTGTCAAGGATCGACACGTCTGGACTATTCTTAAAATTAATGATCGGCGGTACACCGGATTAAAGTGACTGAGTTGTCAAGGATCGACACGTCTGGACTATTCTTAAGATTAAGACATCTAATACGTCTTATTTAGATACATGTTTATAAGACAGCTTATTTTTTGTTCGGAAGGAATCGCGTGAAAGTCGAAAAAAGCATCAGAAATTAGAAAAGGAAACGGTAAAAGCATTTGGCTTTCTCATCATCAAAAAATACTGTAAATTTATCGGTACTCTGTAGTGAATTAGCATATTGTGACTGATTGTCGTTGTTTCAACACAAGGCAGATTCATTTTTTTTTCTTCAGAATTTGTACTAAATCTATTATTATTTCATAAACTATAAACGAGTATTTCCTTTGCAAACTTCTTTGATTAGTTGCCTCATCTGGAAGCATTGCCTGCTCCCATTCCTATAATTGCTATTATTTGTTGTTTTCCTTTTGAATCGATCTTGTTTTTTGTACTACGTCTTATTCTGCTCTTATACAAGGGTTTGGAAGAAATGCGCATATCTGTCATGTGGGCGAAATACACGTATCAGGTTCGTGGAAGAAATGCGCATATCTGTCATGTGGGCGAAATACACGTATCAGGTTCGTGGAAGAAATGCGCATATCTGTCATGTGGGCGAAATACACGTATCAGGTTCGTGGAAGATATACACGTACCTGCCATGTGGGCGAAATACACGTATCAGGTTCGTGGAAGATATACACGTACCTGCCATGTGGAAGAAATACACGTATCAGGTTCGTGGAAGATATACACGTACCTGCCATGTGGAAGAAATACACGTATCAGGTTCGTGGAAGATATACACGTACCTGCCATGTGGAAGAAATACACGTATCAGGTTCGTGGAAGATATACACGTATCTGCCATGTGGAAGAAATATCGCGTATCGGCCATGTGGAAAAAATACACCTATCTGCCAGGTCAATAAATAGGTATAATAAACATCTCCAGCCTGATTATTAGTGAAGCTGTTTTCAGTAATGTTTGTCAATCCGTGTCAGATACAAGTCTAATTACTTATTCAATATCCACTCTCTTTTAAATCCAAACTTTGCATTTGTCCAATCCGAGTCCCAAACATTGCGTTTAGAGGATGTTGCAGATTTGTAATAAAGCAGTGTCATTGAAAAAGAGCTTTATGGTAATTTACAGGACTCTCATCAAAAATGAGATCAGATGTAATAATTTCTATATTAGAACGTGCGCTTATAAGATGTAGAAGAGTAAATGGGTTCTCTGTTACTAAAGTTTTTTGAGACATTTTTATAAAAGTTATTGAAAACCAACCAATTTATATATTAAACGGCCCTTAATACAGTTCTGCTTGCTGGTAACCATGTATTTGAAATATGGCACTCTAGATATGGGCGCCCGCACTTGATAACTGACCACTACATGTTGGCCTCCCCTCCTCCATTCCCCTCTAAAAATAATTTGGAGGACTCCCTTAACTCTAGAGCTACCAAAAATAGTTCATCTCAGTTTCATAGCTCTACCGATTGGTGGAGGGATATTGTTTATGAAAGGCGTAATAGCAGCTAATTTTTAATCATTCTAGTTGATTATGAACAATGAGGTAGCTAACATTTTGAGGTTGAAGAGTTGCTAGATGACCCGACGTTATTTTGTGATGTAATTTAAACTAAAATTTATACTTTCAAATCAGTCAGTTAGAAAGGTTGCATTTATATTCCTAATTAAATGTTGTGAAATGTAGAGCATATGATAATATATAGTAAAACTCATCAAGGGATGAGCACTATTGTTATATTTAGTCTGCACTCAAACATGCCACAGTAACTGTTGCGTAGTCATGTTTCTCCAATCTAAGTATTCATTGGTTAGATTATTTTGCAGAAAGAACGAATGGAATTCAAGTAGCAATTTGCGCAAGCCTCTTCTTGATAATGTATCTATTCTATTACGATGCAGTAATTTTTGGAGGAATCCAGGAGATCATTTCATTTCTTTGTCTGTATTCAACTGCACTACGTTACTTGAAACGAATCTGCAATCTGTTTTGTTAGAGAGCATACAGTCGCTATGATTAGTGAATGCACATAAAAAACCGTATCAACGATTGCGCGAGCACCTATCCACCTTGGTTATGCCATATAAACTTAGATTCTCTAAATATACTTGTAATTTGTGTTTTATAATATAATTATTTGATTTTGCATTTCGTTCTTTAACTTGGCTTATTCGCACTGCTTTCGAACTCATGGACATTTTAAATTTCGACAGATCTCAAATTTATATATATTTAAATAAAGAGAAGGTTTCTGAAATATTATTACAAAGTCTGTATTTTCCTTTCCCTGATGGAAATACACGTTATCGATGGTGGAATACACTAGGTTAAAGAAGGTTGATGGTGGAATACAATTGGTTAAAAGAAGGTTGATAGTGGAATACACAAGGTTAAAACAAGGTTGATGGTGCAACACACGAAGTTAAGAGAATGTTATCGGTAACACACAGTGTACTCTGACCTGAGTGTGTATGTGGTTAAAGATGTTATTCTTAAAAACGTAAACACATTGAAGACTATCGTTGATCCCCCCCCCTCTCTCTTTGAAGCTGATTCTATGAACAACCACATTCCCTTACCATTTGAAATTTGCCTAGAGTTTCTAAAATGACACTCTTTAACGATATTTATCCATTATTAACCAAGAAACTACGTGACAACCAAAGTTCGTACACTTTCCCTTCTGGTTATTCATCTGTCAAGATCTTCAAAAAACGTATCAACTAAAGATTATTCCACGGTTTGTTCTCCTTTTCCAACAACAACAAAAAATGGCAGGGGATTTGGGAACTGGAAGACTTAGTCAGAACAGTTGTGCAGTTTATCTCAATGAATGAAGTTGCCAGAGTCCCTGATGCATGGCCGAAGAAAATAAATGTGTCGATAACCGAGACGCGACTATATATTATCGACTCTTTATTGCAAGCTGATTTTTCCACATTAGTAAATTTCTTTGTGCGTACTAAATTTTAAGAAAAAGTTTTCGTTTGTCTTTTCCCAGTGGATCTTCTTAACACTATTAATTCTGTGATAGTACGTTTTCTATGGAACTAATAAGCATCAGTAGTTAGTCCACACATATATCTAGTACTATCACGCACTTTATAGGTCACGTGTTAGCCTTTTAAAAGTGTGTGTGTGTGTGTTACCAAAAATCTTAAAATCATGATATAAACATGAAATTTTTGTCTTTCCCTTGTTTTACTTTTGTATTTTTTGTAGTTAAATACTCACAAAATGCATGTATTCAACAGTCAAACTTGATGTCATGTCACACCTCGTGAAACGTGTGGCAAATATTGCAAATCAACTCCGTATGTCTCGGGTCACTACTGGCGACGTTTGTAGACAAGAGAGAATGCTGAGAGAGAGAGAGAGAGAGAGGTGTGTTTGTGTTTCAGACCACAAACACGCGAATATTAAGAGGTAAACTTATGGCTACTTACTTACAGTGATATAGAAAATGGAAGCGGATGTTTATTTCCCCAAGTAAAAACTCAATGATCGCAGGATATAATCTCTTACTGATGTAAACTGTTGAAAACTATGCACCTAATTACTCAGTTTATTAAACAGAACGGATAAAACAATTGTACTCATATTTCGTTGTTGTCAGAAGACCACCTGCCAAGTTTGAAGCCTGTGTCTCGTACGAAACTGAATTATATTTATAGGCGTTTTTTCTATGTCAGTTTTCAGTTCACAATAAGAAAGAACAGCTCGTAGAAGATACAGCATGTTTTACCTACGACAAAAAAACTTTGTTGCTGCATGTGTGTGTGTGTGTGTGTGTGTGTGTGTGTGTGTGTGTGTGTGTGTGTGTGTGTGTGACGAGTGTTCTTGCACACTATGTTAATATTGTATTTTGAATTGTTGTCAGAACTGTACTGCTCTGTTCTTGTCGGTAGCTAAATTTATTATAATAGATTTCTAACACTAACAGTACACAAGTGACAAGCACCAACGGACTATACATTTCTATCATTGAAAACGAAGTAATTTATAAAATCTACAATAAGCTGGATCGAATGAAAACTGCTACAGGTAGTGTTATTACACCATATTACATACTTGAAAATGTTACAGGTAGTGTTATTACACCATACTGCATACTTAAAACTGTTACAGGTAGTGTTATTACACCATACTAAATACTTAAAAATGTTCCAGGTAGTGTTATTACACCATACTACATATTTAAAACTGTTAAAGAATTTTATTCCAGTTTGTCAAATAGAAACGGAAAATGCCGTATATAACCAACGTTTTACAATAAGTCAATTGTTTGTTTCTTGTACAAAAGGATTCAGGCACAAACTATCCCTAAAACTCACGAATAACTCAAAACAGCTGGGAAACAAATGTTGGTGTATTAAGTTGAGACTTTTTAAAATTTATTGTGAATAAAAGAGAATTAAGGGGAAAGTAACTGATGGAAAAGAACCTCTTTTATTAACTATACAATGTATTGAGAAAAATATTTACTAAAGTGTTCCTTTTCAGAACTATTGTTAGGGATAATTTATTTCATTTCTTTTATTGAATGATCGTTTTCTCTACGAAAAGGATGCCGCCATATTGTAAACTCTTCAACATTGAAAGCAGTAATAGTCTGTACTAAGTTCATTCCGATTGAAGTCAGATTACTATTATTAGTTCAGTACCCACGAATGTAGTCCCAGTCTAGTTTTAGAGTTTTATTATGTCTCCTTTATGTGGTGATATAAAAGATCGATTTAGTTGTTGTTGTTGTTGTGGGGTTTAACGCCATTTTTCAGCACACGATAGGCTATATTTGGCGGCCAGTATTAATGGTGGAGGAAGAACCCGGGAAAACCCCGGAAAGAACCACCGACCCACGAGAAGCTACTGGCATGCTTTCTCACATATCTACAGTGGCTGAATCTGAGACTCGAACCGGCGCAGACAGAGGTGAGATGGCAGTGATCCGTAACGGCGAACGCTTTAGACCACTCGGCCACTCGGGGCCCCATCGATTTAGTCATTGAAGGTATGAATTTAAAGGTAATTCTTTATTCTTTAGAATATGAGCTTATGGTATGGTTGTCTTGTGTGTTTCGGCGACAGTTTACAGTGAGCAATAACGTCTTGGTGATCGTCCGGAAGTGAAATTTGTGTTCCATTGCACATTGCTTTGATTACAGTCCAGCTTCTAAAAGAACTGCCAGCGAATCTAAGACAATAACTTCACTGTGAATTTATCTTTGAAGATACTTTAGAATGAGATATGATCTGCTATCATTAGGACACAAAGGAAAGTTCAGTACTGAGAAACAAATATTGAGAATATATGCTAAAATGAATTGTGTTCTGATTCCGATTATGTAACAAGTTGTCAATCGGTTGAAAGTGACTCAAAGTTTGGTAGAATTTAATAAGTTTGGAGGTAATGTGGATATAATTTGACTTCATCATAAAACCACACCTCTTACCAGTATCGTTCAGTGTCTAGATAATAAGTGGAGCTTACGTAACGACTGTTAAGTTATACGTTGTGAAAGCCGCAGTGTGTCGGAGTAGTTTGTACTAATCTGACAGACTTATAAACTGGTTCCTCATATATGCACCTGATCTGAATATTTTTTTTCACTTTTTTCTAAATTGTTTAACATCGTTTCCCTATATTATTTTTGTTTTGAGCGATTTACGAACATTGTTTTATCACAAGAAATCGGTAGACCGATGTATCAGCGATAGACCATATGCGACTTGTTGACATCAGTGCTATATCTTTCATAGCGACACTCATAGCCCAGAGTATAGACGCAAATGTTTGCAGTTGAGCGAATATTTAAACTGGCACAACAAATTTGAATACAAAGTTGTTTTGCATATATATATATAATTTCAGCAGTAACGATCCATGACTAATGGTTTCCAGTGATGAAAGAGTTATTCTTTAATTTCGTCAACAAAAAGTACTAAGGACTTTACAAAAAAAACTACAAACTGTCCTTACTTTTAAAAATGTTTCTTACGAATTAGAGATAGATAGCAACATAAATAGTGCTTAAAAATGCAGAAGTAAATAAAAATACTTATTATAAAATCATGAAGAAATTTTATATACCGCTTCTATTTTGATACCCTCCGCCCCCAAAATAAGAAGTTATGTCAAATGTTATTGCATCTTAAAATCATTGATCGATTGGAGATACTATGGAACGAAAGAAAGGAAATAGAAGGAATACAATAAAAGGAAAAGAAAGAATAGTTGGTGGACTAGTCGACAGCAGGATCATGGTAAGAAAGTTGAACAGTGACAGACTGTAAAGAGTATGTGTGTGTGTGCGATTTGGAGTTTTTAACGTAGCTTCAACAATCTTTCAGTGATCTCGCTATGATGTCTACAATGTGCAGTGTGACAGCTTATAGTTATATCTAGCACTGAGGCATCATGCTGCAGACATGTAGCATGATACCTCACTTAGTCACATTATCCTGACACTAGGCTGACCAGTCCAAACACTAACCTCTTAATGCTGAGCGCCTAGCGATTGTAAAAAGTACACGAGTGAAATGATTGGTAGCCGAATATCCATGGCCTTAGTTTGCGAAACGAGATTTGGAAGTAAAACCTAAGAAATAGAAGGCACTATCATCACGATGTACAATTTAGCAGTAGTTAATTATCATGTTTAGTTTTCTTCCAATTGAAACAAGAACTATTATAGTATTTGTTCAGGTATAGTAAACGAGTGAAATAGTTAGATATTAACCCGACAGTCTCTTGTTTAATAATTTTGCAGGGAAAAGTTAGAATTCAGCGTAATGAATTCATAACTGCTGCACGCATAACACAAATGAATACACATACCCTGTAATAATATATCAAGCTTTGTCATACAAGCATGATTCTGAGTTCTAGGAGAAGCATCGATAAATTCAGCTGAGGATGTTGAAAGTCTTGAAGCTGAATTAGATTTAGGTAAATAATAGAGTGATAAAACCAAATACATCAATTAACACATTCTAGAGAACGCATGGAATGGGTAATCAGGATAAGCAAAGTAATGGAAATAATCGTCCACAGATATATATATATATACTAACCCACATTTTGGTTCATTAGCAACTGATGACAAGACTGGTTTAAAGTGCATTATATAACAAATCAGTGGATTAAAATTGAATCGTGACATGTTACTAACGGTATCATGACTTTTTCTACGCTCAGCCAATCAGAGCGCGTCTTCTTGATTCCATCTTTCGCGTGGGTTTTTATGGAACAATTTTGAATGTAATATAGTGTGTAACATAACTTTTTGTGGATGTACAAAGTAGCAGTTCTACCATCAACCATTTCAAAGTATTTTCGAGTTATTACAGTATATTACCATGACAAAAAATGAAGACGAACACGATGGGAAGGAGTGGAATTGCAATGTTTCCCTGTATCGATAACAACAGTGCCGCTGCTGCTGCTATTACTACTCAGTCGATGGCGTCATCCGTTCCATGCGATTGTTTTGATTTTTTTTTACCATCATTTCGAGAATTTTTGATGTCACTGGCAGTATTATGTCACTGGAAGTACCCGTCTTACACATACGGGTATTTCAAGAAGTAAGGAGAAGACAGATTTCAAAGTTTCGTTAGAGGGATGAAGCAACAAGCTTTCTGCAGCAGGAAGAACAAGTGGAGAGGAAACAATGCATAAAAAAGATGACTCTCATGCGGTCAGCAGTGAAACCATACGTGCATCACACCACATCCTATCAGAGCTGAAAGGGACGAGAGCTGTCTTTCTCGCCCATATGACAGATTATTTTAGCTGTTTTGATAACCTTACTTTTCTTATCTCATTCTGGTTGTCTCGGTTTGGATGTCTCAGTCGTTGTGTCGACGCGCTAGAAACTAATTCTAAAAAGAAGAAACCCTTGTTGTCACCTGCAGTGTATGACGGAGATGTTATAAAATCAAGCAAAAACAACAGATTTTCGGCAAAAGGAAATTCACCTATTGAGTCAAAAAGCATCTTAAGGTCTCTCCAATTTTGATAACGCACCATACCAAACATTTTGAGACAGACAGACAAGCACACCAAGTTGAGCTATTTAGAACTATCCTAGACACTATAGTTCGTTCCACACAGTATGGCGAATTTGTTCATATTTGTAACCCATGAAAAATGTTCAGGTCAGCATCATTAAATGTAACTAAAAATACCTATTTCGTTTTAAAATTTCCACTTAGATAATTATTTAGATTTTCATAAAAGAGTACAGAAACTGATTACCTTTATGACAGGGAATATTATGCGATTTATATTGTATGTGTTGAATCTGACAACAATATTGCAAAATGCAGGATTATTTTCATTTGAAAATCTTGTATGAGAAAAACAATCTATGTTAGCGTTTGAACAAAGACAAGGAAATCCAAGTCGCTGGGTTTCATTATTTGTTATAATGTAACCCGTTGACTTAAATTTCTGTTAATAAAACCATTTTCCCGTCCAAGACCAAGAGAACAACGCAAATTATGAGTGTTATATATATTTAATTTAATTGTTCTTTTGTTTAATTTTTTAATTTTTTTTCTTTCTATTACATGTTATTGTAATATAACATTCTTTGCTGGACATGACCTTGTCCAGCAATTTTTTCCTGCTTGACCCGATTGACCTTTTTATATTTTTAATTTCATTTATGTAAACAACTAAATTAGCTTCATTATACTCTATGTGTATGAGCTTATTAACCAAATTATTATTCAGGTAAACAAGAAGTGGTAAATATGTTGATCAGGGTCAGGGTTTTAGAGATTCCCACGTGAATTTTATAGGTTAGTGTGTTGTAAGTAAACAAGGCTCATTATACCATTCTAGAAGGCTATTGTTCATCAGGTAATGGTTGTTTTTAGAAAATATTAATGTGACTTGAGGTCAAGCAGAGAACTATAGTATCTTGTGACTTTGAAGATTTTACCAGTTGTGGATCAACGTCTTGCACTTTAAGATGTATTATGTTGTGACCAGTTTGGGTTGAATTTTATTTTCTTCAAATTATTGAATTCAAGTGATTATTTTCTCTCGAAATACAAAAGTGTTCTGACAAAAGTCTTGGATATAGACATTCATTGGAATTTATACCGAATTCAAACCTGGAATAATATTTCAGTGATTCAACAAGAGACTGTTGACACATCAGCACTTCGCTGACCATAACGGACACGTCCTCAACTTCAATTTTGAATCTCTTCAGGACTTGAACTGAGCTTAATTCAGGACGTTTTATGAAAACCACAAGTGTCTTTAATTCTTGGATTATAATTTGAATTTAATTTGCAATGCTGTAAGTTATTTTGTCTCATATTTCACTTTGTATCCTAGGGAAATAAATTATTTCAAAAAAGTTTACAAAGCTTCTCATCTTACTCTTTTCTGTTTCTTAATTTAAGAGCATAGACTCGTAGCAGAAAATTGGGGGCTCTTCCAGGATACGAATTTTGCTAAAATATTTCAGACAACTTTGTTTTTGAAATGAAAATTCCCATAATTTCGGAATTTTTAAATCCCATGTATTATTCCATATTTTAGAAATCTTTAGTGAAATCAATAAGCTTTTTTTTTTACAATGTCATCAAACATATAGAACTTTATTTCTAATCCTACCGAGAAGCAGTTAGACTTCTTGAAAAAATATGAATTTCTTCAAATTGCTAGAAAAATTTGATCTTTCTTAGGCAAAAGCTTCTTTAACGAAGCAAGAAATAAAAAATATTTTGGTTCAATATTTGGTGGAAAAGAATGTTTAGATAAAAGTGCATTGGTTTTGATCAGTCATTCTATATCAGACTCTACATAAAAGTAAAGGAATTAAAATTAAAATACAAGATGGAATTACATTTAAGAAAGCTTCAACTTCAGAAAGAGGAGAAACAAATGCAATTATATAAAGAGGAAAATGCTATTGGAGAAACAGGCAAGAAGAATAACAAATGCTATTGGAGAGAGAGAGAGAGAGAGAGAGAGAGAGAGAGAGAGAGAGAGAGAGAGAGAAATACATTCAGTTACAGAAAGAAGAGAAACAAATGCAAATGCAAATAGAATTACAGTGAAAATAGAGAATTAGAGCTGGCAAGTGAAAAGCACATTCCCACTTTGCATACAAATTCAAGTTTTGCTGTTACTAAGAATATTAGGTTAGTGCCCCCCTTTTAAAGAAAATGAGGTTGATGAATATTTTAATCATTTTGACAAAATTGCTGAAAATCTGAAATGCCTAAAGGAGTATTGGAGTCTATTATTATTACAGAGTGCACTTTTTGGCAAAGCCCGAGACTTCTATGCATCCCTGTCAGTACAGCTGAGTGCTGCCTATGATTTGGTTAAGAAATGCATCTTAAAGGGTTATGAGTTAGTCCCTGAGGCTTTTCTACAAAAATTCAGGAACAATAAATGAAGCTGGACAAACGCATGTTGAATTTGTAAGAGAAAAACAGCTAGTATTTAATAGGCGGTGCTTAGCCAAGAAAGTTGATACAGATTACGAAAATCTAAGACACATGGTATTACTATGCGTACACAGTGACATTAGGATTTATCTTGATGAGCATAAGGTCGAAACCTTAGAAAATGATGCTCGTATTGTTGACGAGTATTCCTTAGCTCATAAAGTTTCTTTTATAAGCAAGTCTTCTCCTCAGCAGTCGTCTGGTAATTTTTTTTTGTTAATGTCCCTATCGATTGTGTACATTTTTCATCTGACTTAGTCTCAGGACCCGTGGCAATCGGAACAGTGTTTTCTTTACCTGTTGAGGGCATTCATTTATTATTATTCAATGACCTAACTTGAGATAAGGTTGTGAGTAGACCACATGTAACTGACAATCCTTGTTTGGATCCGAAAGTAGATCATATTGAAAAAGAATTCCCTGATTTATACCCAGCTTGTGCAGACAAAAAAAGCTATGACAAAGAAAGCTCTTGAGAATGACGCTGATCAGGAAAGTGTTTCTTTAGTTTAACTTATATTGGTCAGGCTTTTGATGAGGTCGCTTTCACTCATTGTTTGGATCAATAAAAGGGTATTGATCACAGTGATCCTCTTCTAACTACTCATTCTCTTTATTCTAATCAGGGTGACAAACGACAACAACTTGTTGAACAGAAAAAAGATCATGTGGTCTCCTGTTTGTTTCCAAGGGCCATTAGTGAAACTGAAGTCACAGAAGTAACTGTTCATTATTTCATTAAAAGTGGGATTCTTATGAGAAAATGGAGATTCCCTGATGTACCTGCTGGTGACGAGTGGTCAGTGAACTATCAAATTGTAGTTCCAAAATGATACAGACAGGAAATACTTTGTCTGGCCCATGAAACTCCTTTGGTGTGTCATTTAGGGATTAATAAGATTTATCGCAAGATCACGAATCACTTACATTGGCCAAAAATTAAAAGTGATGTTTGTAAATAATGCAGATCTTGTCATACTTGTTAAATGGTAGGAAAACCAAATCTAAAGATACATAAGACTCATCTGCAACCTATTCCTGCATTTGACGAACCATTTAGCAGAATAATGGTAGATTGTGTTCGTCCCTTACCTAAGACTAAGTCAGGTAACCAACACTTGTTGACCATAATGTGTGCGTCAACAAGATTCCCAGAGGCAATTCGTTTGAGGAATATTAAAACTAAAACAATAGTAAAAGCTTTAATAAAGTTATTTGTAACTCTGATCAAGGGTTACGTTTTATGTCTGAAATTTTTCGGCTAATTATGCTTGAATTCGGCATCCAGAAAATCAAGTCAAAAGTGAAATTATGGTTCAACAGACCTGCAGTGGAGAGAAATTTTGAGTCTGGTGATAGAGTTCTGTCTCTCTTGCTCATTCATCACAATTTTCTTCAGATTAGGTATTACGGCCCTTAAAAGGTAAGGAAGAAACGAATGAGTTAAATTATGACAACAGTACTCCTGGGATGTAGATAATTTAAAGGGGTACAATTATGTTTGAGAGAGATAGCCAGGTTAATCATGCAATTAATTTAGTTGTACCTGTCCCACTCATTAAGGATTTAAACGAAGAAATACAATCGGACTTTGTTGATTTTGGAGTAACAAATCTTCGGAATTCAGAAATTAATAATCTGGACACGAAACGTTCACATTTGCAACAGCAAGAAAAGAATTAACTTAAACAGTTATTACTTGAATATGAGCACTTATTTCCAGATATTCCTACAAGAACAAACAAAATCTATCATGACGTTGAAATTATAAATTACACGCCTGTGAAACAACAACGATACAGGATAAACCCTCTCAAACAGGAATGCTTGAAAAAAAAAGAAGTTCAGTATTTGCTGGAGAATGATTTCATAGAGACGTGTAAACGTAACTGGAGTTTACCATTTATACATGTTCCGAAACCAGATAACACTTTCAGATTTGCACTGATTATAGACAGGTGAATAGTGTGCCAAAAACAGATTCATTTCCATTACTAATAAACGATTACTGCATTGATAAAATCGGAAACGCAAAATACGTCGACATATTTCACCTTTTGAAAGGATTTTAGCAAATTCCACTGCCGGAAATGGCAATGGAAATTTCGGCACTCATGATTCCTGATGGATTTTATCAAGATAAAGTTATGCCGTTTGGGATGAATGGTTCGCCATGTACATTTGAACGTCCAGGTATGACCTTGACTCAACTTAATGTTTCTTACTTTAAGAAAGAATAAAAAAGCGTTGTTTACTAAAACTGTCACTGATGTTATTGTAAACAACTAGATACATTTTTTCTATTATCAGGTAATTACATCAATAAAATAAATAAAATCAAATCAATCAAGTCAAACAGAACTGAACTCAATTCTGAAAAACATCAGTCCAGTAAACAATATTACATTGCATTACCATGTAATGGAATTAAAAAATGTAAATCTAACAAACAAACAATTAAATTAAATATATATAACAATTGATTTTATTTGTATGCTTCTAGGGATACACTTACGGCGTTCCAAGTCACGGCGTCCTCCGCCGAGAACTTTAATAGTATTCGTAAGAAGAGATCTCCAAACAAATTTCTTGCGGAGATCACCAAACACCTCACTTCACATATGTGGCCATCTGTGAAACACAAGCTTCGGTCGCGTAAAGATAAAAAATAAACGTTAAATTTTGACCTTATAGAACTCGCTGATAATATCCAGATTGTACCCAGGATAGTGTGCTTCACAATGGTGTACATCGCTGGATTCATTTCACGCAGCAACGTTATATTATGGTGTACATCGCTGGATTCATTTCACGCAGCAACGTTATATTCATATCGTACACATTTGCTTTTACTGCAACGGCGTTTTTCAGTTACTGTCACTGATCGTGGATGTACAACCGATATGTATCAGCGTCCATGACGACTTAGACAAGTAAGTATCGGCATAGTTCTGCTGCTTCATTAGTTACCTCGTCGCATGTATTGCTGGCTCTCGCAGATGCGACTAACAATTCTAACCGTGCTGCTGGGTAATCCAGGGTCACCCATATCCGATATGGATTAAGTCCACCGAGGATTTAGTTCTAGAGGACTCAGTACACCTGTTGCTTCTTCTTATGGATATGTAATCTCTTTTGTTTATTTCTTCAAAAATTTGTATACGTTCGCTATTTTTATATCGAAGTTTACTTTTATCAGTATACTTTCACAAAGTCAACAATAACCAAAAATTTATTCGAGAAGACCTAACGTTTAAATAAATGTAATTTTCGATTTTTATATTCAGTCCAAGCAAATTAATTACAGATGCTAAAAACCACTGCGCAAATGACAGAGAAGACTTCTCAGAAAAAGGCAAAGTACCTGATAATAAAAGACTCTGAGGAGCTCAAGTGTCCCTTAAAAAATTAATAGGGATGGGATTGGCTGAATCACCCATGAGTGATCTAGGACCTTTCGACATTAATGGTTCATTATTCCTCCATAATGGGGCTTATTAGTCTTCTCGGCCAGACTGTTGCGTGGTTAACATATTGCTGAAACGTTTATGTGCCGTTTCGTACTCGCACGTGATTCTTATTTGATCTGAGATTTATCTTTACGTGTTAAGTTTCTTGCGCGTATTAAACCCATATGAAACCTAACTCTACGAGGTAACGACGATGTTGTGCGTTTGTTAAATCAACTGTGACAAATCCGTGAGGGACATGTTTTCTTTGTTGATTTTGCGCTTGCAAGAGTACATTTTTGAATGCGTTCTGCGTCATGCCGTAAGCACACAATTTCGGTAAATATTTAATAATCCGTGCGTCTCAATACCGTTAAATAGCATCTACATGTTAGCGTTATCGCGGATAACTTTAGGTATGTGCACAAAACGCTTTGTAAAATCACATCGATGTTTCAATGATGTCCGGAGGAAAATATTTTTCGATGCGGTGGGGGAATGTGTTAGCTTGTCAAGCATGACTTCATCATAGACAGCAAGACTATTCAACGACTAAGTCCGTGATACATTCAACAATGAATTATTTTCGTCGTCATTGTTTGTTTTGTTTGTTAACGAATTGACAACGTCTTTAAAATCACGAATTACAATATAACACGACTGATCATCCGCAACTGAGCCAAGGTATGATAATGTTTGACAACAACTGAGTCTTTCTCGCCCCGATGGCGGATTTGTCACACGTGATGAAAGTACATGATGGTAAGTGCACTACGTCTGGAATTAATTGGCTACATAACTAGTATAAAAACTGATCAACACGATCTCATATTGTGACACGAACCACAGACGTAATACCGCTTACATTGGCAAAGGGAGGATTTGCCATCAAACGAAACTTTACTCGATGCGGTATATTGATATATACATTTGCAGGCATCAACGCAGACAGTATTGTACGTGCAGTGGTGATATGTCATCTGCGCTAAAAAGACTTCCCGACCTACCAGGTGCTACAAATCCAAGAGAAAAACATATTCCCGGATATAATTACTGTGGATCTGGAACACCGTTAGATATACGTCACCAACTATATACCATAACGCGGAGAAGAACCCGTAAACAGAACGAATGAAGCTTGTCATCGACACAACATTGCTTATACAAATCTGCAGATATACTGATGTTAGTTTGATACATAATTTAATTGCAATTACTGAGTCATCGCTGGATAGTAAATGTGGTATGAAATAAAATGTTGTACTTGGTCGACAAAATCAACAGTAGATTAATCCACCCGGACAAACTCCGTGGCGAGCAGTGTGCGATTTCAAACTGATGTGATTATATGAACGCTAGACTTGCCGCTGTTTATTAAGTTCACGTGGTTATCAATGGTGTATAACCGCTGCTGAATAATTAAATCGCGAAGTACACGTCGACGTCAGAGATGCACTCGTGGTTGTCTAGATAAGCGCTGTTGCAGATTTGTCTACTGGCCCCAAACAAAATTCCACACCTAACGAGCTGATTTTTAATTTTCACCACACGATGAAGTAGGCAGACAAGAGAATACAAATACTCTTTGACTGTTGTGGTAAGAAGTTTTAAAATACATCCTGGCGAAGAACTGAACGGATTATGTCGAGGCTAATGAAGCAGCACCTGGTACACATTCGTCGTGGACATGCTAAAATTCATCGAGATTATGATATTGTGCAGCGATTTAATTGTAATCTCGCGAAACGATTATTTGGACATCGATATGCACATGAAATATGAACGCGGAGTGCTATCTTGGAGCTAGATCTTGCAGATCGGTTAACAAAATTTCCCACAGTCGCAGCCGGGTTGAATAATAAAATTACACACACAATCAAATTAAAACTTGTTGATGGTATCAAAAGAAAATAATAGAATCGTGACCGCTAGCGTCTACTCGTAACGAGTTACGAGAACGTGTATTGGGACACTATATCGTTGTAAGGTATTTGCATCCCTCTGGTGAACTTGGTGAGCTTGAAGGTGGTACAAGGAGAGATACTGTTCCCTTCTGGAGTTTAAGTTCACCTAAAATATCTCTTGTGACTTGTCGTAGTAATAAACCGGCGCTATACTTTTTATTTAACAACTGTTTCTCCACGTTAGTTTCTTCGTGAGGAATTACAGGTAGTTTTAGCTAACACAATTACCGTTTGGTGAGATAATACTGTCACCTCTATGACAATGACATTCGAGGCAAGTCAGCATATCTTAATTCATTAGCAATAATAAATTCGGTTACGCTGACTTGTCTCAGATGTAATACGTTCCTCTGAGAAGCGTTTATAATCGTTGTGAACATTCCACGTAAACTCAGTATTACATTTGATACAACGATCATTTTGACGATGGATCATCACAAGAAAGTCTTGTTCCCTCAGATCACATACGTGTTTATGTTGCTGATTATTGCATCTTTATGATATTTGTTTTCAATTTGTTTTTCGCACGCAGGAGTATTATCGAGAACAATTCTGGACTCCTGTTACATACATTCAACCTTACACACAGGGATATATGCTAAATCCTCGGTGAGATCATCAACCCTCCAAAAAAGCTTCTGATAAGAAAATCATTAATCCTTGTGCATATTGTACCATCATTGCATACAAGACACTCCATTTTGACGGTTTACCGTCCAACGCGGATTTAAGTGCATTAACATCAACATATACGATATCGTTTGACACGAATCCGTGCCCGAATTATACCTTTAATTTTGCGGAAACTGTTCGTCGGCGACTGTCTTCGGGATGATGTAACAACAGAACATGACATGTAGGAAATTAAATAATTACTGTGTATGAAGTTTTTGTCATCATCAAATAACAACTGTATTATATGGAGTCCTTGTGAACAAAAAAATCTTTAATAGACATCCCTGGGATAAATGGTGATGAGAAAACACATGGATAGTAATTTTCATTTCGCTAAAGTCTACGGTTTGATTTTAAATGTTATTGGGTTTTGTAATACCATCTAATTTCTTATTTTTGCATCCTATTATTAACCTGTTCAACGATATGTCCTAGAAATGTAACACAATCACGACAAAACTCGCTTTTGCTTAAATTATTTGTCAAATGTTGCATTATTGAGTCTTTTTAGAATCGTCTCCAATAGATATGTCCAGGTGTCGTTGTAGATGATGACGTCATCGATATAAGCGTCAAAATTATCTAGACCAGGTGTAATAATGTTCATTAAACGATGGAAAGTGCAAGACGTACCTTTCATTCCAAATGGCATCACTTTTTATTGATAAAGTCAATCTGGAGTTACGAATGCCGAAATATCCTTTGCCCTTTCCGTCAGAGGGATTTACCAGAACCCTTTCAAAAAGTCAAACTTGGTGACATATTTTGCATTTCCAACTTGATAATGCAGTCGTCGACATTTGGCAATGGAAACGAGTCTGTTTCGGTCACAGTGTTCACTTTTCTATAGTCATGAACATGCAGAATGTATTACAAGGTTTCGCACAAGAATACAATGTGAACTCCAATCATTTTACTTGGTTCTATGAAGTCATACTCTAGCAAATAGTGAATGTCTTTTTTCAAGCACTCCTGTTTGAGAGGAATCAGCCTGTATCGATGCTGTTTCACCGGTGTGGAATCTACAATTTCAGTTTCATAGTAGATTTTATTTGTTCGTGTTGGCACATCTGGAAACAATTGCTCCTATTCAAATAATATATGTTTTAGTTCACTCTTTTCTTTTAGAAGCAGATGTGAAAGATTCTGGTCCAAATATTGGCTACACCAAAGTCACTACATACCGATAGCATCCCATTACTTAAGTCCTCACTGTGTAGGACAGGTACAAATAAACTGAATGACTAACACGGCCATTCTATCAACTTACTTCTATAACACTAGCGTCCTAGTGGTATTAATGATGCAATTTAAGTCATTTACTTTTTCTAACTTTATAACGACCATATTATTTTGCCTTAGAAAGATTTTATGATATGGGCAAGATAGCGAATACTCCATCACCAACCTGAAAACTCCTCTCCCATGTATGTATGCAATACCTTAATTTCATGTTTGACCTGGTCATAGGTGAGTGTATACACAAGCTACCATTATTCTCCTAAATGATTCGTCAAATGCAGGAATTGATTTCAGATGAGCCTTATGTATCTTCTGACTGCATTTCCTAGTATTTGACAAGAGTGGTAAGATCAACAGTATTTACCGACATCATTTTAACATTCGGCCAATACAAATGATTCACGATTTCTTGTGATAAGTCTTATTGATCCCTAAATGACCAGCCTAAGGAGTTTCATGTGCTAAGCTAAGAATTTCCGGTCTATACTGCTTAGGAAAAAGCATTTGATAAATCACTCATCAGTCGTCACTCGCGGTATGTCAGGTGGTCTCCATTCTCTTATAAAACTACTCCTGTGGCTTCAGTTTCGCTATTAACCGTCTGAAACAAACAAGAGATCTGACTATCATGTTCCTGTTCGAGAATGAGTGGCTGTTGTTTGTCGCCCTGATTAGAATTTAGAATAGAGAGAACGATTAGTGAAAAGATTATCGCTGTGATAAATGCCGCTTAATTGATTTAAAACATGAGCAATAGTGAACTCATAAAAGGTCTGACCAGTACATGAATCAGCTATAGGAATAATTTACTGATCGACATCATTCTCAAAAACATTGCTGCGAAAGCTGTGTATAAATCAGGGATTTCATTTTCAATAAGATCTACCTTCTATCCAGACAAGGCTTATCAGTTACAAGTGGATTAACCTCAACCATATTTCCAGCTATGACATTGTTTAGTAATAAATGAGTACCCTTGATGAAAAACGTCACTTTTTCAACTCAACGGTCTTAAGACAATGTATGATAACACATTTCCACAATGGAGAGGAACATTAACACTGCCTTACTCTCCACCCTGAATAAAAACACTTTCATTAGAAGAATTAGAAGAACTCTTGTTAGTTAAAGGCACAGTACATGAATATAAAAGACTGAGAAGCAGCCTTGTCCCTCAAAAGTTTAATAGGAATAGCATTGGCAGAATCACTAAAAGGTAACATAGAACCTTTTGACATCATTGATTCATAATTCTCTATAACCAAATCAGATTGGGGTTCATTTCAACTAACAAATGTATTGCTTTCAACACATGACCGTGACCATAACCTCGTACAAACATGAGCATTCGGAATAGCTCTGTCTTGATTCTGTTGCTTTTGCAATTTACAGCAATACTTCTCATATTCCGTCGACGTAGGAAGAGATAAGGATTTCGGATCAGTCTTATCAGAAACTCGATTCTTAAACGTTGTGCCAAATTTAGATTTAGAAGTGATTGTATGAGACTGAAATGTTTATTTTATACTACAAAAATGCTGAGTGGAATGCTTAATGACAAAAGAAAATTTGTGAGTAGAGAATAATCGTAAGCTGCCTGTGCATCATTTTCTAAAGTTTCGAACCTTTGCTTATTAAGGCAGGTCTTAACGTCACTGTGGACACAATTCTTGAACTCTTCAATCAACATGTGCTGTCTGAGGTTATCTTAGTCTTCACTAACCATGTTAGCTGAGCACCACCTATAAAGATTATAAGTATTATAATGCAAATTTATTTGACATGGGCATGTTCAGTTTCTATTTTTTGCAGTTTCTAAACCTTTGTCTAAATGCATCGGGTACCAAACCATAACCCATAAAGACATATTCCTTGATCAGATCCTAATCAGTACATGTACTGACAGTAAAGTGTAGACCTCACGAGCTTTGCCAACAAGTACACTTTGTAATAATAGTCCAATGCTCTCTTTTCCATTTCAGATTTTCAGCATTTGTTTCAAACGAGGAAAATATTGATCTTAATTCTTTGCCTTTAAATTACCTAATAGTTTTGATAACACCAAAAACCGAACTTACAGGTGGGTGGGGATGTTTTTTCCATTTGCCAGATTTAATTATTTTAAGCTAAATTTAACTTCCCTTTCTCGTCTCTCTTCTTTCGTTTTCTCTATATTTCCCTCTGTTATTTGTCTCTTTCTCGCGGCATTTGTATTAGCTTATCTTCTCATTCATGCTTCTGTTCTTTCTGCAACTGCAATTCTCTTTCTTTTTTTCTGTTGTTGCATTTGTCACCCTCTTTCCTCGTTTTGCAATTGCAATTCTCTTTCTTTTTTCTGTCGCTACCGTTATCTCTATTCTATCATTTGGAGAAGCGGAAGCTTTTTGTAACTATATTTTCATCCTGTGTTTTAATTTCAATTATATTACGGAGCCAGATAGACTTGCTAATCAAACCCAAACCTCTTTTATCCAAAACATATCTATCCATAAAATATTGAACCAAAACATTTGTATTTCTTGCTTCCTTTTAGAAGCCTTCGACTCAGAGAGTGCATATTGTCTGGCAAGCTGGAGTAACTCATACGTTTTCAGAATAAAGTTTAGTCAAGATTATAACTATATTATTTGTCTGTCTCCTTTAATTTTAGGGATATGAGCAGACTTGACTTTGCCTGAGACGGACAATTATGAGTTTACGCCAAACGTTGATCCTGTTATTCCTGCGTGGTTGTCTTGGTATATATAATTTAATATTACGTATCATATCGGATGTAAACTGTACTCGGGATTCGTTTCCATGTACAGCGTTTATACTATATTTTGGAAGCCGTAAAAACTGTAAGAATGACTTACTCATCTTGCAACAAGGCTGCAGACTTTTAACTAGGTCGATCAGTACAAAACGCAGTGTTTGCGTGACACTAACTTCATCCGTGATACGTCTTAGAATATATATTTGTAACGTTCTTACGTGCGCAGGACAGTGTTTTCTAGTGTAGGAAAACTGCAAAGCATGTATATCTGTTATCACTTGACTGATTCTTTTCATTACATGACCTTTTACAGTTCTCATAGTCAACACAAACTCTCTCTCTCTCTGACTTCCATCGTCACTTGAGCATTACTTCACAATAATCAAGATACATATCAAGGACTTGCGGTATGGGAACCTGTCTAGAAATGAGTGAACACAAAAGAGAGAGCATATGGGTTTGTCTGGCCAGGATTGGTTGATAATTAAAGTAAATATTTAGTAAAATGAGTCATTTAAGAGCTTCAATATATGGGTTTGACTGGACAGAAATGATTGATAATGAAAGAAAATTTTAGCGACAAGAATCCTTCGAGAGCTGATCATAATTGCTACTGGAAAAAATAGAGAAATTACTTCATTGATAGAATTTCAGTTCTTTTTACAGACTTGAGTTTGGAAAATTCATTTATGAAATTAGCACCCTGGCTCATTGGTGCGGAATTTAAAATATGTGTTTAAAACACATGTAGATCCCCCCCCAAAAAAAAAACGGCAGCGGGTTATATGGTTTTTACTAGATAGAATATTTGTCAAGTACATACTGAAACATATAGATTTGATCATGAATTTTCAGAAATGTACGGTTATTGAATTTTAATAACATGATGTTACCATATGTTTACTATGGGAGCTAAATTAGTGCCATTCAAAAGCCTGCAGCGGTAAAAAATTATGTCCCGCAAACACCATATTTTGCGCTATTGACCAAGCAGTTACGGCTTGAAATGGTACAGAATCTGTATCCAGGTTTAGTGTATAAAAAACCGTTTTGTAATTGTTTTTTAAACTCAATTTTGCTACATTCATTTAAGAAAGGAAACTTTATTTTAGGTCAAAGCTGAATGGAGGATTTGGTGTCATTTTTGTTCTGTCTCGTTTAATATTAGGGATCAGAATGGACTTTATTTTTATATGCCTGTTTACGTTTGTATCATTATGCCAACTATGACGAGTCCACATCTTCAGATAATGTGTTCGTCAATCTTTGGATGGTTTCTACCACTGACAAGTTTCTGTAAGTTAGTCATTTTTCAGTGGAAACCTGACTTTCTACGGTGTCTTAAGGTGAAGACATTTTCAACAAGTTCTCGACCGTTTTCAAGTTGCATCAGTATTCGGAATACGGCATTTTGACATCGACCCTCATTTTCAGTTCAGGAATCTGAGAAAAGTAATCATTCATTTTGCATCGTCAGATACTGGATAAGAAAATTCGATCATTGGTTTCAGAACCTTGCGCCAGACACTGGGTAAAGTCTCCTTTGGACACACGAGTAAACTTTTTACCCTAATTCTATTGTCCTCAAGTTGCTATACATATATAGTCGTGTTTTCCAGGGTAGAATACCAGTGTAGGACATCCATATATTTCATTACGTGAACACTGTCTTTCAGCAAATGGAATTCTACTTGGAGCATAGTGTACACATATCTCAAGAACGCACAGATTTCCATCATCATTCTTTTATTCTTTGACGATTATGAAGATAAATATTAATTTCATCACATTTACGTTCTAAAAGAGCAGTGGCTGGAGTTGGTGTCCAACACACAGGACGTATTACGCTTATAGACAGTAGGCCTCCATGTACAGATTCTGTAGTCCGGTTTCGAATAGAAAAAGCCGCAATTGTATTGTTTTGAAATTAATACTCTCAATCATTACCTAAGAAGAGTAAATCAGTTCTATATCAAAGCTGAATTGAGGATTATATCCATTTTTGCTTTTGTCTCTCTTAGTTAATCTTACGGATGAAAGTGTATTGCGCAATCAATTTGCAGTATGCATTTTGGACGCTGTGTATTGATATTACCGTAGTTAACTCAATAACTGGTCTTTAAATGCTGAACCGTATTTTAACGTATTGCGTTTCTGTAAACCTATATGCTTACGTTCTTCTTAAGGCGAGGGAATTTTCGACAAAGCGTTTTGCTGCTTGAATGTTACATCAGTTTTGGCAATAAGCGATTTTGATTTCCGCCATCAATATTCGTTCCGTAATGTGAATACATATCCTTCATTATGCATAACGTGTTAGATAGGAAAATCCCATCCTTAGGAACATGAACACATCCGGTAAAACCTCGTGTCTGATGCAGATTTCAAATCCTCGGGGGAACTTTTCATATCTTGCATTTATGCATATGAAGGATTCTATTCATCTACACACCTAAAATACAACTATGATGGCATTATCGCGTGACTTGCTATGCAGAAATCATGAATTGGGATGAGCCAATAAAGTTTCCACTTGTTGGACGTTGTCAAGTACTTATTGGGTGTTAATACGTTTGTTACTACGCACCATAAGGTCACATCAGATCTATCATTTTGTAACAGTTTGTAAAAATATCGCCACATCGTGCAATGTATTTATTACCGATTCATTTTTAATTAACAATATTTATCTTAAGTTTTTTTTTCCTGATCGCTTTAATTTTGTGAAGCGCAATTTAAATACATTTTGTTTTTAATATTGTAATAAATTTGGAGTATGCGCATTTGGTTATAGCCCCCGTTTTAAGGAATTCTTAGATTTTTGTGATTACATGTCTGTTCATTGGAATTCGGTGAAATGGAAATATTCCTTAGCCCGAAATAATTAGCCAATTACTAGGAGCAAACGTCACGGAGTGAAGTGTTATTGAATTTCCATGATGCCATGGTTCACTTATTGTGAATTAAGGTCAAAACTGCATGCGGTGTCCCTGTCGTTCCATAGTCCCTATTAAAATATAGTGATGTACATTGGTGGTGTGACTGCAGTTGCAGGATTTACGGTCAGAAACCGGTAAATTACACAATGGAATCAACAACAAGGAACTCGGCAGATACCGTTTATGTCGACATGGTGGCAATTGTGATGTAGTTGTATTGGCGAGAGTGCCTGAAAACTATGGACTGACTGGCCTAAGCTGGCGTAGTTAAAATAGTTCCTTGTGTTAGGTGATAGCTGTATAGTTTCCACGGCGTGAACTGCTGGATGTACGGACACCTAACGAAGAGAAACCATGCATATGTGCGGTTCATATATATTTGGCTGGTTGTGAGATCTGTGGTATTGCATTGATTGAAGTAACATTTATGTATAGAACGGACGCGTCGAGCTTTCCAACTTACAACTAAAGTTGTATGGAAGTCTTTTGAAATTTAGGGTATACTTGTGACTTCTAGCGGGAATCGCGCCAGGGTTTGACACCGCTCGGTCAGTAAATACCAATGGCTTGTAACAATATGTTACGGTATATGATAAAATAAGTTGTGTTTGTTGGATAATGTGGTCTTAAGTACAATTGGCTCGCAAGACTTCTGAATCACCTACAATAGCCAACATTACATACACAAATATTTACATTTCTCAAGTGGTAATTGCCTAAAATGATAGCATTACGATTAAAGGAATGGGACGAGATAGTTTCAAGTGGGGAAAATTCGTCATGCTTGGACAGCGTGCAACCTTTGAAACGCATGATTAAATGCATGTCATAATGACTAATTTTCTTATTGTGTTTTTTAATTCGCATGTTTCATTATGTGCAGAATAGAATAATACTTTGTTTTCTTGTCAAATGAAATTTATGAATCTCATTGAATGATTTGAATTATGTTACTCGCAAAAATTCGAGAAAGATAAACATTCTACCTGTTTTATAAATCTCATTGGATTTGGAATTTATTTTAGAACCCCATTGGGGCCACGAGTGGCTGGGTGGTCTAATGCGCTCACCGTTACGGATCACTGCCATCTCACCTATGTCTGCGTGGGTTCGAGTCTCGGGTTCGGCCTATGTGTGGTATGTGAGAAATGCTAAATGAAATGAACCGAATTTCAATGGAACCAACAAAAATTAAAATTGATTAAACAAAACAAAAAACAAAAAACAAAAACACATATATACAACAGTCATGCGCAAAAACTATTGACAAATGAACGAAACACGATAGTCGTATTTTCAACTTTGTGAAAAGAACAGAGAACGCTCCTGCTTTGAAAGGAGAGATTACACTTGTTGGGCCAAGAGTGCAAAACATTTGCACATGTAACATCAGAATGGACAAAATGATATAACTAACGCTATAAGGCTGTTAAATGCAGCAACAGATTTTATTGTCGCGCGCTATAACAGGTAACAAATTAAAATCTCGTTGTAGTGGTGAATATATAACCATATGAGTCAATGTATATTTTATACAAAGTCTCCCATCGGTTTAAATGTTTTCCACTTGAAGATATTCTAAGTTTTCTCTGTGGCACAAAAAAGACTCAAGTGGTGATACTTATCATAACCTTGTCAAATAGGATCTACGGTTGTGCAAATCAAAACATTCGTCTTTATTAGTATCGTAACCAGTTTGCCCCGTGCATGAGAAAATGCAGTCTCTACTTGTTAATAATTTTCAGGCATGCAAGTTTGAAAGAGGTTGAAAGAGACAAAACGAATTAAAACAAAAACCAACCACACTGTCGTCTTCATAATAACCGTGACAAACGTTTATTATATTGATGATTTATTGATTTGATAGTCTAATAATTTCAGGTCCATGGAGAAGCTTACAGATATTTCTAACTGCATTGTGTTCTTCTTTGCATGGACAAAATTCATAGATATATGAAGGCAGAAACCTTTTCGGCATGGGGTGGAGTATAAAAACTTAGAATGAAGAGTTTATTTTCCTGCTTCAGGTAAAATGTTGATACTGACAATTCAGCTGTCGAATTAGCAAACATAACGGATAATTTCATATAGTTTCAATGTATGTCAAGTTGCGAATTTGTGGTCAATGTTTTTCAACATTCAGTCTTAAAGAACTAATACATAATTAGTACAAAACACAACCCGCAGTTTTACTATTAAATCTAACTAATGATAATATTAAAATACTATGTTGATATACATATATTTTGGTTGAAAATACATAAATTAAACAAATAATTATATGTATCCAAATATAACCATGTTAATTACATAGACCTGATATGAAGATTCCAATACTATTTCTTTCGAACCAGACATGAAAGTAAAGAAGTTTACGCCAGGTTCGATAACTCTGTGTACTAAAATTTGTAATAGATACGATCCCATGCACTAACTGCGCTCTAAACTTTAAAGATAATGCTATTCTTCCAGACGATGAAAAAGATCCTCAGAAAACTTTGAATAAATTATGTATATACGGCAAATAGCAAAGATTAAAGATAAATTTTTAAGGGTAAAACCCCACAATAAAGATAGTATTTTTTCCTTTTTTAATGAAATACATTAGTGGGAAATGGTTAATTAATTTGTGTATTTATGGTCATTTCTTAAATAACGTTGTTCCTTTTATGAGGCAGAAAAGGGAGTCACTGACCAAGCTAAACAATGCATACCTTGTTCTCAATAAATAAATATGAAATGTGTGTCTATATCGTTGGATTTACGACACAAACCTTTACACAGTACTGTTTTGTCATTATTGCTATATAAATGTGTGATCATCAGTTTTAAGCATAATTCCATTATGGAACATGTACTCACGTTTTATTTTACAAGAAAACGTACGAATCTTTATGTGTTGTTTGGAATATTTATATCTGAATTCTATTTTGAGGCAGTCTTGTTAATGAAGAAGTCGAAATTTCATAAACGATATTATGTCAGATTGTGGTGCTGCCAGTATAGGTAGTTGAAATTGGTTTTCCTCTATGAAACAAAATTTGTATAAAACTGATATTCAAATCGTTCTGTTGTCATTTAAACTGAGAAGAATAGTTATGTCGATTGCCATTTCATATTTTTGTCATGCATTAGCAAAATATTGATCATAATATCTCTCTATTTTTTCTTTTTCGATCGCCTATACCAATACTATTAATAATTTGTAGCTTTTCATAATCTGTTATGTGTATTGTAAGACCTGAATTGGCAGTAAAGTTCAGTTCTGTTAATTCTTTCTTTTAGTGCTATATTGTTTCTGCATTTTAACTGCGTAAGGATTTAAGGCTCTGTAAAGGTTACAATACTGACAAGACATCATCGTTTGATATATGGGAGAATGAACGGGCGATAAAGAAAGAGAGAAATCCTAATCCAGCGTACATGACAGCTACTCGTTTGTTCATTGTTCTGTGTGTATTTTAACCCAATATATTTGTATATCGCCATTACATTTTAAAATTAACATTAATTAGACGTAATAGTAAAAGTGCTTTTATATCATGTTTGCATTGGGTATCAGTTCTGAAAGGTTAAATTGTTGATCCCCCCATCTCTGAAAATTCGCAGTTTGACATACATGAAAACTGTAAGAAATTACCGGTAGTGTTTGCTAATTCCACAGCAATATTATCCATATAAATGTTTTCTCTTAAACAAAAAAGAAGAAAAAAAAAAGAAATAATCTATTTAAGATTTAACACCCAACACCAACCTACATGTTTTTACTTTCATATATCGATCAGTTTTGTCCTATCAAAGAGGACAGTAGTGTAATTATTAATATATGTAAGCTTCCATGGACCTCCTGTTTGCTTCTAATGAATTAAACCGAATTGATTAGAAATGGAAAATAAGCATTTCACAACCAATTAGGAAAAATTAAATTGGAAACTCGTTGAAAAAATTTATCTTTGTCAGATGATGATGATGTTGCCCTGGTCAATTCAAAGGACGGACTTCATGCTGCATGTGGCCCTGGCATCGTCCGAGCGAGCTGCTACGGCCTCGATTCACTTGTATTGCTTTCTATGACGCGTGACAACGGCTGCTTCATTTAACAGCCTTAAGCCTTAGTTATATATATGTTCAAATGTTTTGCGCTCTTGGCCCAATAAGTGTAATCTCCTGTTTCAATGCAGGGGCAAAGTTGATCAACTCATGTTTCGTTCATTTGTCAATAGGTTTACGGATAGGTGCTGTATATGTTTATGATTCTTTGCATTTTCGGCGTATTTTTGCTTCATTTTTATGTTAACGAATCCAGTTTGATTTTTGTTTGCTTCATTTGAATTTGATTTGTTTCGTTTGGCGTTTGCTTGTTTCATATGCATTTTGTTTGTTTATGTTGACAGTTGTCTGTTTCGAGTGTACCTTGTTTATTTTATTTGAACATTTATCTTTTTGCTTTAAACACCATTATCCCAACTGGCGTTGCTTGTTTCATTCGTATGTTATTTGTTTTATTGACATTTATCTTTTTTCGTTCGTGCATCGTTTTTTTTTTTTATTAATTTGAGAATTTATGTTATTGTCTGAGCTTTTTATTTTGCAATTATGCTTGTTTTATTTCAGTTTTTCTTGATTTGTTTGAAAGGTACGTTTTTGTTTTAATTTCATATTTTTGGTGCTGATGGCTATCAATAATAGATCTAATAAAAAGGCGAAATAAAAAGGGCCAAAGTAAGAGATTATTAAACAAAACTCTTACTCGTGACACTATTATGGGATGGTCATAGTAAATAGGCACATATGTTCATCCAAAAGTCACTGAAATAATTTTCCCCATGTTCTCTTTGTCGCCGATATTGAAAGTCTCAGATATCACACATACACGGTATTACTTTAATTGTTAGAGCCGGATCTAGTTATAGGATAGTTGCACATAAAAAAATACATGACTGATATTACACTAAGACTGATATTGCACAATGACCAACATTTCACTAACACCATCAGAACGACAGATTTTTACAGTAAGACCATGCAGTTAACGCATTACTTCCTCTTCCTATCTACCCTCGTCACCTCTTGTGTACAGTGTAGCTTATGTGTGCAAATTGTCTGCTAACTACGTTATGCGTGAGCCAAGCGTGGAGGAAAATAGCCTACCAGACGTAAATGTCATTAAATTGAGTGTAATGAGATGTACTGTCAAACGGTTTGGTGAAGCCACACAAAAAACCCTGTATTTGTGTTGCTGATGACGTTGTATGTGCATTACTCGGCATCCTAAATTTAATCCTTGATTTCGATGCGAATTCTAGCAATCCGACTGCATCTTAGTAATAACCAATTAGTTTCTTGGTTATGTAAATTGGGGATGAGGTTTGAGCCCATGATCATGGGAATGGCCACATTGCGTTTGTTCAGTATATTTGTCACGGCTGTGATAACATGAAGCGTCATACAAGTCTTAAAACATTAGCTGCGAATGGGTTAAACAAGTCATTATAGCGCATTAAATACATTTTACGTTTGAAGTGAATCCCAAACTTTCGTCCCTTCCTGAAATCAAACTTCATACCTAACTCAAGAATCAATCTCTTTGGTGTAAGCAAAATAGAACGTATATTAATGCATTTAAAACGAACTGTATGACAAATGGAGGAAGGCAGCGCCTATCCACTGACATGAATTTACTTCTCACTCAAAATGGCTGAAACCTTTTTACATCGCCACGGACCAAAACATTAGATGGAATAGAACATCTATGTATAATGGTTGTCGAAAGCATTACTCTCTTGAAATTACTATCGAAATTTCTTCCTCAGTCATGTGATCTTTATTTTTTGGATATATATTACCATATTGGGAAATAACATATCCTGAACTCCAAGAAAAGGTCATGCGAATAATTCTGAAATTTACTATTTACTCTGATTATTTTCTCTACGTCAACAGTGGCTACTGATAAAGGCTTAAATGAACAATTTTTCTCCATATTATATCTCTAACCTAATTAACGACTGGGAAGAATCGCAATTCTACCATTATTAATAAATTTTAGATTCCAAGATAAAGAACCAACCATTTCAGAAGCTCTTTTACTGTGCCAAGGCCTACCTGTTGAAATTTCCTTCCATGTCGATATAGAATAAAAATTCCCTTGCTTCATTTAAAACTTCATTAAAGACATTCTTGCTTGACCAGCTGGAATGATATATCAAAGCCTCCCAGCGCAGAATTTTGTCATTGTAACCAGATAGTGTGTGTGATTTTATTTGTTTATGTCTCTGTAACTTCTGACATGTTGAAATGTGCATATATGTTTATAGTATATGTTCATGTATGCACCTGTTCACCACTTTTATTATTATTTTTGTTATTATTATTATTATTATTATTATTATTCCAAAACAGGATCATCAGTTTTTGACTTGTATAAAACTCCTCCAAATTTAAAGAGAATTGTTGAAGCCAGAGCCGAATTGGGCTAAGATTTCTGCACATCTAGTGGATTCGGCCAAAAAGATTTTTCTAAAAGAGACAAAGCACAATATAAATATATAAGTTAACCAATAAATAGAAACTTCATGAAGCTAGTTTACTCATACATTAGTAAAAGTAATTTTAGATGTCGTTATTCAAGAACCTGTAGAGTCTTCTGGTACATGTGAAAAATAATAAAACCAACTGACAGCGACAACTGAATGGACTCCTCTAATTGGCGTGCGTGTACAATAGACCCCCAGGTTCCCTGTTTCAGTAATATTTCTCATGATCAAAGCATTTTGAAACAGAGAACCAGTCCACACATCTTCAGCCCCCAGCTAAACATTTTAAAGAAGGCCTTGAATCCATATAAGATGACCAACATTCAGTAAGACTGTTGTCTGCGATTGCTTTGCGAGAAGAGTAGAAATTGACGATGATGCTCCATATACACTGAATATATTTCTGATATCACGGACATATATTGAAAAATCGTTTAAAGCCCGGAAAGGTTTGCGCATTATAGGTCACAAGTTTGTTTATGGCTGGTCAAAAACAGACCCTGGCTGAAAGGGGCAAACAGCTATTCGCCAAAATATGAGTGACCACAAACGTTTAGAAAAGATTCTCACATGTGATGAAACATGGATTCACTTTATTTTTTTAACCTGAATCAAGACGAAAGATTCAATTTTGGATCGGAGAATATAGAAACCGAAAAATCGATTTATATGATCTGACTGTCAAGGGAGATTTATTCTCATTCTTTTTTTCTTCTTCAAAAGACCAGTTCGTCCATTTATCTTGCATAATATTTATAGTGTCACTGGATGTTCCATGTCTCCAAAGAGTTGCCAAACGTTGTGAAACACTCCCGAACCACCTGTCCGCACAATTAATGTGATGATAAACATGTAGAAGGTACTTTTAAGAATACTCTGTGTAATAGAAATATATATTATAGGAATCAATGAAGAATACGTATTGTATCTGAAACGCAGCTCTACGTTTACTTAGTAAATATTTTGATTTGCTTAGTACTGACAAACATTAATGTTGATATAACTATATTGTTAAATGAGTTCTTGGGTATCTAACAGATGTTATGCTCGTGGTGATTTCAGCACCATCATGCACAGTTATACAGTTTTTGTACGTTCATAATACTGATAATGACTTCAAAGCCTTGAAACAACTTCTATTATGTGACCAATTAGCCACTTAAATGTCGATTATACAATTTTGATTCGAATTATGTCTAATAAAATGAAATATGTGTTTACACCTAAGTTGTCACCTGAACAAACTTGATGTGTTAATGGGCCTATACGACTTTTAGCATAAACTGATATTATTAATTTCCCTGAACATGCACCAAGTTAAATTTTACAAAATAGAACAGACTGTAGGTAGCTCTTCTATATGTTTAGCAAACATTTGGATTTGGAGAAAGATGTATTAATCGAATCATACTATTTCATGCTGATATAAAAACCAATGTCAAATAGAATGGATATTTTACAAAATACTATCAAGTTTTAAACTCGGTTTAACAGGGATTTAACTTTCTGTAATATTCTATATTTAAGCAGCTTATTTGCAGGACGCACTAGATTGTATCTCTTTCAAAACTGTTCCATTGTTTCAATTTATTTTCAAAATTCCCGCTAATACAAGTTAAAAGGAAGCAAACCTGGCTTCCCTATGTAGGCCGACTTTGTAAAAAAGAAATCGGCATACGTAAAATAATCCAAAGGAACCAAAGTTGGCTTCCTTATATCGGCCGATTTCATAAAAAAAATGTTTTTAAAAACCCACAAAACAACATACTTTAAAGAATCCAAAATCAGTTATCGGGGTTGGCTTGCTTTGTAATAAAATAATATTTGTATTTGATATCCTGTCGGTAAGTTTTAGCAATGAGTTTAGTGTTCGCTGCCATTTGTGTTTATTCATCACCCGGACTTCTATTTGTTTGCCATATGGAATGATAACTGATACAAACGTTCATTGATGTTTATAGGGTATATAGTATACACAGAAATAACTTGCTTTAATAATACTTTTGTAACCCATGCTAGCGAAAAGATTATCATTTACACTCACAGTGAACGTATTTTCAAATAATGATATTTATTTGCGCGATACCGTCTTATAGTTAATCGTGATACAATACAATCTTAGTCATTTTGAACTTTATAACGTATCATGCGTAAATGGCAGGTGCCCGCAAAACAATCGAGTGATATTCCCTTCTCATCTGCGATTGTGTTACCTGACATAAGCGATACACACTACAGTATGGATGCATACACCAGTCGGCGTCATCTACATATACAGAGTTCGTGGATGTAAGATTTTCTTTCATAAATTCGGAATGATCAAAAAAGAAGAAATAAATAATAATAATGAAAAGAAGTTTCTTTCATTTTATTTTCAAATCAGTGTTTTGTTTATCTATTTTATTGTACCCTGCGGGGGTGGGGGGTGGAAGACACAAATTGAACACAAAATTATTTCGTTTCATAAGTCTTGGGGCATCAACCTTGATGAAAAAAAACTTTCCTCATACGTTCTGGAAGGGAAAATATATATATATATATATATATATATATATATATATATATATATATATATATATATATATATATATATATATATATATATATATGACTAATTCTACGGACGTGTACACCTATAAATGAATGATAATAAAGAGTTTGATCAAAGTATACACTCCGCACGTTTAAAAAAATTATGATTATTTTAATCATTAATATTTTACATCTGCAGAACATTACTGTACTGTAATCCTTTATTTGCTTTATTTTGCTTACGCTCTTTCTATCCTTCTTCTCATATGGACCATAAAGCTTTCTACGGAATTTAGGAAGATTTAGGACTTTCCCATCCCTCACTATATTCGAACCCACAGCTTCAATCCACATTTGTGTGGTAAACAGGGTCTTTCGGAAAATTAAAGAACCCTTTTGTTCCATCATCACTCATTTGGTTACATCCGTATGCAACAGAGTGTACCATATTTTGCTGCACAAAAGCACAATCGTAAGATATATCACATAGTCATTTACGTGGGAAAATTAAACACTTGAATGGCTAGGTTAATTAGAAGGGATAAATGTACGTCATATCCGTTTTTGGCACGTGGAAATTACCGATTGTTTACGGAGATTGTCAAATAATTGTTTCAATTAAAAAAGCAAATTTTTAAGTCTAATTAAACATTTTTATGGAGTGCATACAGACCAAATGTGTTTTTTTAATGACTATAATAATATCACACGTTTGTACAATATACGTGGCCAGTGACCTTGAAATACGTTGCAAATAGAATACTAACTGAGAAACAGCAAAACTGAGTCTGTTTTAAGTCACGACAAACGTCCGTGATGCATACAAATCGGATAGTATGTCATACTTTTGCAGATTCATCGCTGGTATTTCGTTTAATTTTTATTGTTGGCACAAGAATTTCAAAAATGAGATTGAAAAATAGAAAAGTGAACATTCGTTGCTCCCTGAAGTTAATGAAAAAAAACACAAATCTGGTTCATACTTCTTGTAACGGTAAACTGTAATTAAACAAAATAAACTTAAATGTTATATTTTTTCAATCAGAAACGCACATTAAAGCAAATTAGTAAATAAAATAAATTAGTAAAATACCCCACGACTTTTATCGCATTATCAATAGCCCACCCCATACCGACATCAGCCACGCGCCTCCACGTACTCAAACCCACGCCCACACAATGCTCCAGGGGACATAATGCCAAATCATTCACACATGTGATACTGGATATATATTGTTTTAGTCAGAAATACTTCAAAACGTCACTGTAATTGAAAGTTAGGTTATATTTAAACTTTGATCCCATACATGGGAACACTGTGGTGGGAGTCAGTGATGGTACACCCTTCTTGCAGATGGTTATCATAAGCGCAGCATAGCATGAAACGTTTAATGAAATTACACTTTGTGCATTAGGGCGATATGTGGTAACATAGAGGCAGAGGGCCTGATGGACAGAGAGTCAAACTGAGAAAGGAGAATGTAACAATAAAACTTGAGGTTCAAATTCATGTCTGCAGAGAAATCTGGTTGGGGGCAAACATTTTTGCATGCATGCATTATCCTAATATGACAATTTCTATAAGATGATTGAAATTAGATAAGATACAAAGAGCATCACGATAACATTTTATTTATCACCTTTTCGTCTTTACAATCAGGTAGAAAGGAAAGAAAAAGTTGTGGATTTTTGTCATGAGAGTTCTTAACTACGTAAACAAAAGCACGATGAACCAAGTGGAAGCGGATCAGAATAGCATATCAGGTGGTTTCCCTCGGCATTTGCTTCGTGTGAAGTACAATAATATATGCTTTGATCCGGCTTTAGCTGAACTACAGTTATAAATTAGGTTACCGATTAATTAGTACTTACATATTAGGAAAATCCCATCGCAGGGTAAAAACTGACAACATCGCGTGGGCTATGCTATGTGGTTCGCTGATATATTTAGATTTGAGCTAAAACTATAAATCAACGACAGTCTAACTCTAGCCTCACTTTAGTCTGTAGACACGTTGAAACTGTGCGTAAACGTTAGTATTACACAGCTAGAAGAAAATACTTGGTAATGGATGGAATCATGGAGATACACGAAAGTCATTGTATTTTACATTATGATGGAAATAAAAATTATTTCAGTTGTGGGAATAGTTCTGGATCAGGCAAACACAGTGAGTTTCTTTTTCTCCTTTTATACGAAGAAAATTATTTTCGTTTTTTGTGCCTAATTGTGAAGATAGTGAAATATTTCCGATCCTGAAAAATTAAGCATTTCAAAAAAATAGACACATATAATATGCCTCCTTATTTTCTAATATATTTTATTAAAAAACATACAATTTGAAAATGAAAATAAATTTACAAAGTTAAAATTATTAATATTCTATAGAGCGGCACGGTCAAACAATATACATACCAATTCTTTCTTCCTTTCTTTTTTCTCTTTCTTTCTTTCTTTCTTTCTTTCTTTCTCGCTTTCTTTCTTTCTTTCTTTCAGAATTATACAGCTGAAAGTGTATCAGTAATAGGTATTGGTAAGCAAAACTAAATTAAATTTTCATAAAAGATTAAAGCAATCAGGTGTCAAACATGCAAAGAGACGCATTCAGTAATTTACAGCTACAATGGGATTGAGCAATCATAAAAAAGTAGCAGCAAAATTAATGGTAATATTATATTAATTTCAAAGTGGTAGTAGTCGTTCTGTTTAAGTGGTGACGGGGTGAAAATAATTAAATGTTGATTTTCATGCTAATATTAAGTAATAGGTGATTATTTATTTACAAAATTCATTTCAGTGTGCTTGAAAATGAGTGAAGTTTTGGCTCTGAAAGATCACGTGAAGGCAGGAACTCTCAAGTCATATCTGGTTCTTCATTATATTGTTCAAGGCAAAGGAAAAATTCATAGGACTAAACATTGCACCATAACGGGTGAAGGTGATCAACATATGCGATTAAAGGTTGCAGTTGACGGTATTTTAAAGAGTATGTACACTTAATTTGGAATTAATGCAGAGGCATATACATACAATATATAACCTTGTTTGAGAAAAATATAGCATTTTCCTATATCAATTCAATCACGCTCTATTTGTATAATCTGAGAGAGAGAGAGAGAGAGAGAGAGGTTGAAGGACGGAGAAAAAAGATCATGATATTAACAGTAATATGACACTCCAAGGCAACTTGATGTACAGTTTTAAGAAATATGTAATGGAAAATTTTGTACTCGTGGGACATTTCGCTGACCCATTCCAGAGAAACAATAAATTAAACCACTTTGATGACTGATAACAGCTTTGTACTCTCTTTGCATTCCGTATTTACGTACTTCGCCTGAACTGGACGACATTTGTATCTATACTTTAATTGAAACTATTTAATTAATTGATTTATTTTACCTTCCAGGCTTTCACCGCCCAAAACGGCTACTGGTTTTTGTCAATCCCAACAGTGGTCGTAGAAAGGCCATAGATATTTTCGACAATATGGTGAAACCTTTGTTTGAACTGTGTGATATATCGCTCAAAGTTATAGGCAAGTATGTCATTTTGTCTGTCCTTCTATTTGTCTGGCTTTTTGTGTCTATGTCTCAATTAATTAATAATTAATTAACCCGCTTGTTTGTCTCTGCATACATTGATCGATCTACCCGACGAGTAATAGAACATGCAACATTCAATAAGGTTTAACTTAATTTTGTAAATTCAGCTGACGCCAGTCCCACTTATTGTACTGTCAGATTGGTTGCGACATTCTTAGACTAATTAGGTCAAACGTGTTTAAATGCAAATTATTAGTCTATACCTTTTTGTACGCACCTTTCAGGCAGCAAGGTAAAAACCACTGATGTAGGCGGAGAGGTTAGAGAAAGAATCCCTCTAGCGTTATAAAACAATGTTCAGTGTCGTCTCATCCCAGTAGTTATAGTGAAACGATAATCTTTACAGCGTGAAATGACATACTGCATGCATTCTTAATGTTACAGTAGCTGTAGGGTACAACAGATCATATTTGCCACTGAAAATAACTTTCACCAGATATTCAATGAACAGTAACAAATCTCTTTACAACTGTCATTTAAAAAGTAACTTCTTCTGTACATATAAACTAGAGGTAGGGCATATACAGAGCACATGTATATCACACACATCAGAGTTATATATGAAGTTAACTAACAATATTAATTTGTTTGTCTATTCAGAAACAGAAAGGCCCGGTCAGCCAATAGAACTGCTAGAAAATTATGATCTACGACTCTTGGATGGGTAAGTTGTCTACTAAATATTCGCCCCCAAGATCTTGTTCATTTGTTGTTGTTTTATTTACCCCTCATGCGTTTCTGTACTAAAAAAATATAAAGACCATATCTGTTTCATTCTCTTAATAAAAAGTATTGGGATAAAATCATTTACCTGGTTATCAGCCAGAAAAGAGTAACCTTGTCAGTAATACCACATCTGTTTCAGATGGAAATTAATTGTCTTAACAAAAAGTATTGGGATAAAATCATTTACCTGGTTGTCACACACACACACACACACACACACATACACACACACACAGACAGACAGACACACACACATCATGAGTTTGTATTAAAAAGACAGTCTGTATTTATATTTTGTCTTAATTTTAATTTATTTTTAATTTTTTTACAGTCTTGTAGCAATCGGTGGTGATGGTATGTTTTCTGAGTGTATGAACGGACTGTTGCTGAAGTTACAGAAGGACGCCCATGTGGACTATAATGACGCAGATGTATCATTATTAGCGTCCACGTTACCAATAGGCATAATTTCAGCAGGTAACTCTCTCTCTCTCTCTCTGTGCTATATCTCGCATCTTAAGCGACTACATCGCCATCTGTTGGTAGAGAAAGACAAAGATAGAGAAACACAACGATATCAGTGCTATCAATGATTCCAAATAAATCACCGTCAACATTGATGACAAATTAAATATTATAAAATGTCGTTCAAAGATTCCCTAAATAAACGATGTGTTCAAAACTTCCCAAAAATTAAATTTTACCGTTAAAGATTTGAGCATTAAAAAAAAAACAGAACCAGCAGCAGAGGGGGCGAATCGGACATTTTGTCCAATCGTTATTTTGCTTAATTATTACTTTCTGCACTCAACGATCTAGTGTCGTCAGCGCCTGGTAAAAAAAAAACGACGACGTCGTTGGGGGATCGTCGCGTCGTCATTTGGTTTAATTAACACCTTCTGCGCGTTGATCCCCAGCGTCGTCAGCGTCCGGTAAGCACATCGACGACCGCGTCGATGTCATCGCCCCCTCTGCTGCTAAGTGGTTATTTACAATGAAAGTCTTTATGATCTTACAAACAGAGTGATCACTAACTCCTCCTCTTGCAGATCAATTAGGTTATTTGACTGATCGGTAATTCTAAAATTAATTCTCGTTAAAAACCGATCATGGCATCGCATATAGACCGGATTAATCGGACTCTCAACGATTAAAAATCCCGGAGGGGCTGTTGGTGAAAACGAATAAAGGATATATCCCTGTTGAGCCTGATTTGATTGCTTGGTATCTACCTGGTAACTTCCTTCGATAGCATCACACACTAGATTAATCGCTATCACCGATGCAATATTTACGTTGTATGGAGCAATATGCCTACCACCATCTCCGTTATCGTGTCTGAGGATAGTTGATGGGGGGGTGTCCGCGGGTGGATTCTCAGGCCATCCTAGTATGGTTCTTATTGAACTGTTATAAATATCAACCATATACCCCGGTGTGCTTATTTCAATCGTCGACGATAACGTCGGTTCATGAACCGTAATAGCGATTTTTGATTCCTTTCCTGTGATCGATTTTATCCTGCGTTGAAATTCTTTATTGATTTGTTCTATTTGGTATGACCCAGTTGGTATTGTAACCTCCTCCCAGTCTGGGGTCCCATCGGGTTTATTTGTCCGTGCAAAAACCAGCGAGTTATTAGGTTGTTGTCCGTTAAATGCGTCCGCTCGGATATTAGGCCAACTGTGATATACTCGCAATTTTGCCAGTGCTATTTCCTTTACTGGAACCGGTGATGGAAAGTTTACACTGAATTCGGGTTTCGTTGACGTTATTGATATCATATTTGTTTGTACCGGAGTGGTGTTCTCCGCGATCCGCTGAAGTAATTGAGACCCTTCGGGGTTCAGCGACATTATTATTATTCGTTGTTTTTAGTGTCTAATTTTAACAACCAGGTGGTTTCGGCTTCCAGTTGAAAATCCTCGATTTTTGACATCGCGGAGCTATATAACTGGACCATCGTGGAGAATTCAACATCGGATACGAACAAATTATCAATTGACAACGAGATCAACCCGGATAATTTCGAGTACGCGTCGGATACTATTTGATGTTTTACTGTATACTCGTTGAGTTTTTTCTGAAAACACGATGATATCTTCCTAGTGATTGCGTTGGCGACTCCAGCAATTGTTGTCATCGCGGAGATAGCGATTGGAACAGCGATCGGGGCTATCGTGGTCACCGTGGATAAAATAACACCGGTACCGGCTACTATGCCCGACACCGAGTACACGACCGCGTCGATGGCGGTTATTTTTCTGCGGTATTTTTTTATTTTTGCACGGTATTGTTCGGAAAGCGTTTTCAAATTCGCGGAGAATTCTTTTGCGGTATCGAATCGATATTGATGTGACGTCGGTGATACCTCTGATTCAATTACCCTGGTGGTCATTTTATTTTAAAAGAGCTAGTGTTTTTAATTACTTAGATTCGCCGCAAATTCCACATACCATGTAATGTTTGCCCGGGCTAGATTTCTATCAACGGCATAAATTGTAAACTGTTCAGTTGCGTTCTTGTTTATAATTGTTGATATTGTATTGTTAAACCCGGATGAACTCGACGATAATATATTAAACTGCATCATTGAAACCAGTGTCAGTCGATAAATACCCTTAACAGTTGCGGTGATATTTACTGTATTCTGTGTAGGAGTCCAATCGAATGATCCATGCCGAATTGTGTATACTGTGTTGATGATGTTCTCATGAGGGGTTTTTATTTTTTCGAATTGCTCTGCTACTCTCGGTAGCCCGTCTTTAATCGCTTCAACATCAGTTTTAATCGTTCCTATTTCCTGTATATGCGTGTCCACATCTTTTTTGTTCGCTGCAACCCTAGTAATGAGTGTATTTATTTCCTGTATATGCGTGTCTATACTTTTTTTGTTCGCTATAACATTAATTTTGAGTACTTCTATTTCCCCTTCATGCACGTCTATACTTTTTTTGCTCGCTATAGCATTAGTGTTAATTGTTTCTATTCTCTGTCTATGCGCGTCTACATTATTTATGATCGTTACAACATTAGTTTTGATTGTTTCTATTTCCCGTGTATTCTCGGTCATACTTTTTTTGTTCGCCGCAACATCAAGTTTGATTGTTTCTATTTCATATGTATGCACGTCTATACCTTTTTTGTTCGCTGCAACATCAGTTTTGATTAATCCTATTCCCCGCCAATACGCGTCTACATTTTTTTTGTTCGCTTCAACATCAGTTTTGATTGTTCCTATTTCCTGTGTATGCGCGTCCACACCCTTTTTGTTCGCTTCAATATCAGTTTTGATTATTCCTATTTCCTGTGTATGCGCGTCTATATTATTTATGATCGTTGTAACATCAGTTTTGATTGTTTCTATTTTCCGTCCATGCGAGTCTACATTATTTATGATCGTTGCAACATTAGCGCCGATTATTTCTATTTCCCGTTCATGCGCGTCTACACCCTTTTTGTTTGTTGCAACATCAGTTTTGATTGTTTCTATTTCCTGTCCATACGCAGTGATATCATTTATAGTTATTGTGATTTCATCCGGCTTGGTATTTTTTTTACCAAGGAATTTATCAAAGTTGTCATCGATCCTGTTAACATTTTTTCGTAACGTGTAAAATTGGCCCGACAGCGTCGTAAACTCCAAAATAGTATTTTTTATTGTTGCAAGATTTGGTTCGAATACTATCGGGTACCCAAAAAATCTATCGATAGTTGTTTTCACATGCCCTTCGAGTTCGATTATTGATCTATTCAACCTTATACCACCGTCTCGGATTAATTCTATCATTCTCTCTATCTCCACTATATTTCGACCCGGTTTGAGTCGTCCGTCGCTGGTATACAGCGCGATAGTGTTCTCGTCGGCATCACGCTGTCGTATTAAAACATCATTCAGTGACACATTACCGGATTTCAATTTACCCTGGCGGTCTTGAAATACAACTATTTCATCTGGGTCAACACTGGTTAAGTTCAACGTATCAGCGATTTCATCCTCAATTAGTTTTTTTATGTCATCGGTGGCGGCTGTTTCCGTGGATTCTTTCAGCGCCGAAACCGATCGTCCCCAAATATCAATCATTATTATTGTAAATGTTATTCTCTAAAATCCGTTGAGCTTCTACGACCCCACTAGTGTATTCGTTTACAACCACATGAGGTGGTTTTCGCGATGATGAAATCGCCGCAAGTACGTTCAATACCTCACGGCCACATATCGGTGGGTCACTTAATCGCTGTGTTGGCAGCGTGGAATAAAAAACCCGGGCTGAACACGCCCTGATATACCGCATGAACTCTTTTGGCGGGGCTAACCCGTATGAATCAAAATAGACGATCGCACGCGGATCAATCGCGTACGCAACCCAATGAGTTCCCGCTCCGGCGGACCCATCGAGGTTAATTATGCCTGTTTCAGTATTCCTTGGGGCCGCCGGTAATTGATCCCTCATAAAAACACCTCTGAAGTTTTTTATCGCTAACGCGTTTGCGGCGTCTATTAAATCAAAATTAGACATTGGAGTCATAGACTCAGGAGTCATTGACTCCCGAGTCAATAAACGGTTCCCGGTAGTCTTAGACCCTTTCCCGAATACCATGAATACGGGGTTCCCGGTAGTCTTAGACCCTTTCCGGCTACGGGTCGTTTTTTTTTGTAGCCTTTCCCGGTTGCCTTCTTCAATGCCATCCCCGCCGCGGTACCAACGGCCCCCAACACCGCCGCCTTAGCCACTGCTGGTGCGGCCGCGGCAATCAATGCCGGAATCGCAGCTAACAGCGGAAATATCCCACCGGTCTTTTCCATGTTTTTAATTGCTGCGGCCGAAAAATCTATTTGAACACCCTTTTTATTCTTCATCGCATCATTGAAATGTTTTATTTGACGCGCCGTCAACGATATCTTATGATTACCACCCGCCATCTGCGACGGCTTCAGCGTTATTGTGGTTCCGCATTGTTTAGCCGACTTTGATCGTAATTTCTTGACTTGACCATCGGTCAACTCTACACCGACAACACTATACGACATTTTTATTGTAAACGCGTTTATGTTTTCAATTACATGTTTTCCACTGGCGCATCAACGATTCTCATTCGTCCACCAACGCCTTCCAACAGCATTGATTTATCGCTGAGAATGACAGCAACCGCTCTATAATCGGCGCCACCCGGGGCTATACGAGCTCTGAAGTGTATATCAACGACGGATTGTCTCGTTAAATCAAGATGTTCCAGCGAAAAATAATAAATCGGATACAGGTTTTTAAAATCAAGTTGTGATATTTGCAAACCAGTGTCGACGTTTTGATCACGACCCATATACGACAGCAATCGATGGTACACACGTGCGATATGGTTGTCGCCGTAATTAAGCTGTATATCCTCGGATGGTTCCTGTTGTCCGTTTATTCTCAGCGAAACATCCCTGACTCCTAATTGATCAAATATCATATGGCTGCGTTCTTGACTGCCCAATCGTTCCCTATTCTGCAGCGCTATGAATATATGACGCGGGGCTGAAACACCCTGTTTTGATGCCAGGTGCCATGTAAACGTATCGGCGACGTTATCTTCTTTAGCATCAGTTGTTACCGCTAGCCAACTCAACAACGATTTCCCTCCCTGTTCCATAAATGCTAACAATCGTGCTTCCGTGGTAACTGATGGAGTCAGCACCGGCATCCACAATGCCATTTTAGTTAAAATGACTTTACCGGCAGTGACGCCAGCAGCACGCCATATTGCATTGTTATCATCGCCCCTTCGCGTCAGCGCGATTGTATGCTTGGCTCCATAGATAACTTTTCTGACATTTCTGCAGAATCCAAATATGTGATGGAGTGGAATCGCGCATGAAAACTGTCGGCGTGGTCCTTGCAACATTCCTACTCGTGCTGCGAATCCTAGATTGTAATCATTGTTGGTGCTTTTTATAATATTGAAATTAGCGCCTGGTCTTGCTCTGCGGTCTGGATTGGCTGCTTCAGCCTGTGGGTCAGTTGCGGTATTTTTTTCCGCCAGCACGTTGATGTACTGAATATGGTCAGCGTTATTGGTGGTGTCCTTCGCAAACATCATAGATGGGCCCGCCGATCTTGTATAATCATCCGAGTATCTCGCTAACCCAATTATCGTCGTTGCAACATCAACCTCGCGTTCTATTGATTCAATTTCTCGCCCGTCAATAAGATATCTGGCGCTCTCAAATAACGCCATGATACCGTTGTTGACGAAGCCAACTCGAACACGATGGTCATCTGCGTATGGTGCATTATCGGCGGCATTTGTCACGAGTTCTCCCTCGATTTCGATAAACGCTTCACACGGCAAAAAATATTTACTGGTATCTTGGACTTGAAGTTCAATTCGCGATCGTAGGTCGGGTTGCGCTGCATAATAAGAATAAAATTGATAATCACGGACAGAATCATCCCTGCGCACTGGGGCGTCCATATCAAACGCGGGATCAGCGGTTCGCGCAAACATTCTATTATTTATCATGTTGATGTTTTCAATTGCGATTTTTTCGTCGTAAATTCTTTGAATTTAAACCACTCCCCGCTATCGCGTTCATGAGCGCGTTGGTTGCCGCATCGGCGGATGGCTGAGCCGCCAACGACTCTAATTTTTCTTCCACGGCGTTATTTATTACTTTACTGACATTTGCAGGCATCACTGTCGTTGATGGCATTACCGGTGGTTTCTGTTTTTTTCTCTTGGATTTCACCAATGACATTAGTTTGTCCCGCGCGGCTGAAAGCGCCTTTCCGGCAACATCTCCAATGGCACTAATACCCTTATCACGAATAACATCAATAGCCTTCATTCCTAATTGTTTGGCTAACGGCGCTACTTTTGGAGCCATTCTTGTAAATAACCCCGCAATGGTGCTACCGAGACCATCTCCATAGTACGCGCGGTAAACAGGCAATCGCGAGTTTACCACGTAGACGAGTACTGGTTTATCATGGTTGTAGTGTATGATCATCCTTATTAAAAACACCAGTTTTCCAATTAATCATCCACGAGTTCGTCTATGAGCGTTCGATATGCATTAATGTCCATAATATCGCCTGCAAATAACCGCTTGCAAATATCAGCGGCTTCATTGATTATTTCCGGAGAGTTATTTCCGGCTCGTTTTCCTCCAATTAGTACCTCTAGCCGTGATATATCACTGAGAACACTACCAGGACAGGTAACGCCGTAGGATTCTTTACCAACAGGGTATCCTTTTCCTTTTTTTGGTGTTATACTCTTAACTTCCTTGTGGAATTCATCGTAATCGGGATCACCACGATGTGGTAATGCTTCTTTATGTTTACTCGCTAAATACACTATTCTTGCCCAGTCCTTTAACGACTTTATATTTTTCTCGTAACCGCTATTGATATGCTTCTTATCTCGTATGCTCTTAGCAAAATTGTTGGCAGCAAAATTAATTAATTCTTCCCTGCTGCTGAAGCCTCTAATTTCATCTATTGTGCTCTTCTTGAGTACAATACGGGGTATATTCCCCTCTTTTTCTTCCGGTATTTCTTCTTCTGGTATTTCCTCTTCTGGTATTTCTTCTTCCGGTTCTTTCGCAGTAGCACCTAGTTCTTCTTCATCGGCCATTGTAACATAGGGTTCTTGTGGTTCGGTTATAGCGAGTGGTGGCGGCCTCCGTGTTGTAGCAGCCGCTATTTTTGCAGGAAGTGTTTCTAAAGACCTTTTTGTTTGTTCGGTCTGAGCCGCTATCTTTTCAAGCGCACCAAGAACGGGTACAGTTGCCGCCGTAACATCTTTGGTCGCTTTAGTTACCGGGGCAAAGAGTTGTTCGCTTCCAACAGTAAAATCGGTTTGTAGTTGCTGCCGCGTTTGAAGTTGTTCTCGGACCCTGTCTCGTAACGGTATAAACTTTTTAAGCGCTGCTAGCCGCTCTCTGGCTAGCCGAGTAGTAAGTGATTCGCCTACCATTATTGCAATTGCGAAGCAATTTCTAATTTCTCGCCGGAGTTTTCGTCTATAATCCTTCTAATGTTTTTGATCTTACTAGAAATCTCCCGGCGTCGTTCATAAACACGTCCGAGTTTTTTTCGTATTATTTCAACGGCAGTAAATAGTCCAATGAATGCATTTGCGTCATTGTGGTACAAGTTTTCATTAATCGTATGTTGTAATCGTTTTATAAAAAAGTACTCGCGGGCCAGGGTAAAACGCCCCCGTTTCGACTGTTCGTTAATAATCTCATAATCGGATAATATTTTTTCACTGTCGAGACCATCAGATAATTCAATTCCTTGATTTTTTAATTTTGAAATCTCGGCTAATATATTATTGATGTCTTCGATATTCATTATTCTTATAAAACATCTTGTTTTTAAATAAAAAAAAATGAAAACCCCGTGTATCAATTCCGAGGTGTTCATACTTTGTTTTCTTCCGGAACGGACAATTTATTGTCAGCGCCGGTGGCCTTGTCAGCGCCATAGGCGCCGGTGACTTCGTCACTCGCTGATATTTACATATGAAAATCGAATTCTGTGTCCGGTCCTTTTTGAGATCGCTGTTTGATATACTCGTTCTGCAACAAATCGTACTGAGGCCCTACAAATGTCGAAATATTTTCCTGCCGCATGCATGGAGTGAAATGTTTTTTCCTCGTGCGTTGATGTATTAAACGATTTGACACCTCTTGCTTGATTTGAACACTTACCAGTTTGGCCTTTTTTAATATTTTCGCTCTGAGAGATAGCTTGCAGATTACACAGTCTGTTATCTTGACAATTAGAATTAATGTGATCAATAACGAGGCCATCTTTGATCAATCCGTTAAACGCTTCATATACCACCCTGTGAACAAAATACGTCTTCTTTCCAGCACTAAATTGCAAATACCCCCGATTATTCACGGTACCAACCGGCTTCTTCAGTTTGCGGTTTCTAACAATGCCGTCGCGAGATGCCTCGTAACTGACGAGCACAGGATGCGGCTGAAATTCTTGGTCCATTTGTATAATAATACTATTTGTCTAATTTATTATTTGGTTTAATTATAAATCTTTCAACGTAGTCTTGGGGGGTTTTGATGACGAAGTCTGCGGTAGGGTCAATGACGGCGTTTTTAATTCGCTTGTCATAATAGCGTTTTAGTTCCCTGTATCGCTTTCCGCCACAATTAATACATAACTGTGATTTTCCTCTTACACCGACGTGGCAAACCAAGCACGGGAGAGGGCCAAGAGAACCATTACGAACGCTTTGTAAATGGTATCCGCAGAATTCACCTCTACATGATTTATTGCACGGGGTTGTCGACCCAATCATCAACCATTTGCAGTGATTCATTATACTATATTCTTTCATTTAAATACTTGTTTTAATTATATGGATGAGTTTGAGAGATTGGCAGCAATTAAGCCCCGGAAAAATATTAAATTCAATCTCGATAGAGTCCTCAAGGACACACCAAAAGCGTTAATAAACGATAAAACCCTGTTGAATAAAATACGCGATTGTATCAATGAATTCAAGCGTGATGGCGCATCTCACAGTTGGTCAACATTTCGAATTGATGGCATTGTTGATGCTACCATGAACGACAACCGCGCAGCAACGATAATATCACAACTTGACGGTAAAAGATATTTCTTCAGAGTAAAATTCATTGTCCGGGTGAAATCAGGCGATTGGATCATACGTGATAAATTTGAACCAGTTCTCAGCGACAAGAAAACAGTCATTGTCAGCCGCGACTCCAAGCCGGGGTTGTTAACCGGAATTGACAGACCATACTATGAACGAGCGTATCCTGAAACAGCAGTTGTTTATGGAATATACCCGTTAAATAAGAAACCTGATATCGGAAAACTGAAACCGATGAAACAGTCAACCGGGATAAATTGTGTAGCAGAACGAATAATAGAGCATTTTACAAATGCGTGTCGAGGAAACAAATTGACTGATTTACGACGTAGCAAAATCAACCAGTGGGAACTAACCGTAAAAGAGCGTGGAGCGACCATCAGCGACATAGCGAGATTAGAAACATCGCTGAGATTTCCAATAACCGTTACAACGATAACCGGTGAAGTATTATACGAATCAAAGTATAAATCGAAGGGAACCCCAATCAAAATTATTGATCATAACGAACACGCATGGACGCCCGCGATCACAATATTTCCACGGGATAGAACAGTAAAGTATATACCCGAAGAATTCCTGGGAGAACAATTCTCCAAGGACGGTTTTCTCGCGGAGAGGAAACTATTTGATGCTATTGCCTACTTGTGTAAAAACGACCCTGTATCAGTGTGGTTACTTCGCAGCGCTGAAAACGATGCGGATACCTTTGATCAGTTTGTAAGACCAAACGGCGAATTATATCGTACTGAAGCATTTCACAACAGGATGAAAAAAACCGCCATGGAATTTGAAGAGCATGATGAACAACTGCTAACAAATTGTTTTACGATTCCATCGGTTGTAGCTCATGTTGCAGCAAGGAAAAATGCGTGGAGACCAACGCGCAAGGAATTTTTACCAGATGTACAATCCAGTTGTTTGGAATACTATCACGGTGGACTATGGAACACTGAATACAACCGCGACGCTATGATTTCCGTTGATATGGTTGCCTGTTATCCAGCGAGTTTTCTCGGGTATGGATCCGCCGCTGAGTATTTCAAACGATTTGGACACCCCAGACATGAAATGACTCGTGTTGCTATTAATGGACCACTGCCTGATTTTGATTTAACCGGATTCGCTCGCATAGTATCATTTGAATTCGCGGCAGGACTCCATCGCTGTTGCTATATTTGGATCGGTAGACACATAGCTGAAAAGAAGTGGTTGCCAATAGCGCTGCTACGGTATATGATTGATTGTAGCATGCTAGTTTCGTTGATTGTCAGTGACGCGATTATATCATACCGGGCGCAGACTGAAGTCTGGTTACCAGAACCAGAGCGTCTAGATAGCATAATTGATGAATCCAGAAAACACATTGATGCCGACGAGGAATATATCATCGAATGGTCCAGGAGGATATTCAACCAACGAAACCACGAGGCAAAAGATCTCGGTAGAAGAATAATTGGTAAGTTTACACAAGGTGGAAAAAACTGCGATTACAAACGATATTGCTCACGGCTGATTATAGATGACGCAGAATATGATTTCGTAATCAAGGACGCAGTGGCGAAAAATAGATACGTGAACTGCAAAACAGCTTTCTTGTCCAATGGAACAAAGTTGGGTACAGTTGTTTCCTACAGCGATGGAGACAGCCCCGCGTATCCACATTTGAGGGCGTCTATGCTGGGTTACGCCGCTATCAATTTATTCTCGATGATAAATAGATTTCCCGATACCGCGGTTAGAGTAGCCGTTGATTCATTTTATATTGACGTAAAGTATAAGAAAAACGTAACCGAGTTTACTAGTCCGGACGAGAGTTGGGGTACATGGAGAATTAAAGAAGAAATACGACGCGATTATTCCCCGTCAGCAAATGTCATCGTTGAGAACAATTACCTACGCGGTGATAAATTGTCAGAATGGTCTAATGCACCACCGTGTTCTGATCCAATTTGTAGACACAAGACGGTTTATTTAAGCGGCTGTGGCGGGTCAGGAAAGACGACTCGGGCAATTGAATTATTTCGAACGCGGGCAAGTATAATCGTGCTTACACCGACCCATAGACTAGCGCGAGAGATAAAACAACGAAATGTTGACGCCGTTACTTATCACAGCTTTTTTCGATACAGCGGCGGTGAGTGGACTCCTGATCGAATGGGTGAAAAATTTATTCCTGAAGTTATCATCTGGGATGAGATATGTACTGTTTCGTTAGATACTTTACGAATGTTTCTTGATTGGTTGCTGCTCGCGAATACAGCGGTAATCATGTGTGGCGACCATGGCCAACCACCACCATTTGTCGGCGAGGGTCCACATGATTGGTTGAGCGGGTTCGTGGACTATTATGAAGAAACCGATACTGATTACCGAGCACTTGATGAACAACTGCGCGAGGTTAAAAAACTAATCAGATTACAGCCGGATAAAATTCAGTGTGAAATAATCCGCGAGGTAATTCCGGAAACGCCGTTGAATGAATTCTGGGAAACATGGAGACCAAACGATTTGATTGTAGCGAGTAGAAAGATAGTCAGAGACACACTTCAGCGGAGGTTGTTTGCGTTGCATAAGGAAAAGTTTCCAACGCGCCCAGTGCCGTTGTGTTATAGACCCGCTGACACACGGCGGCAGAACATTGAAGTTGAAATCCCGGGCCCGACAGCGTCAGGGACAAAAAAACAAATTCTTGTGCTGAATGATATTGTGCTCGTTGATATCAGCGTCGTCGAGGACGCGCTACGTGCTGATAAATCCCCGTGGACGCTAGGATACGCAACAACAATACATTCCTCGCAGGGACTAACCATCACGGACACAATTGTTTGGATGGTTGATAATCGCATCGAATGGTCGAATCTAGTCTATCTTGCAGTGTCCCGAGTACGAAGGATAAATCAGCTTCGAAGAATTGTTGTTGACGGAGCCGGTGACGGAGTCACTGACGAAGCCGGCGACAAAGTCACCATCGATGCAAGCGTCATTGATAGAAAACTCTCGGGTTACCGCCAACAGGATAAAAAAAAACAGCGGCGTTTTGATATTGATGCCGAATTAATAATCTCGCTACGACAACAACAGAATAATCACTGCGCGAGTTGCAATTGTATAATGAGTTGGCGTTATTCGGATAAAGACACTCGCCAATTTACCGTGGATAGGATCGATAACAGTCTCGGTCATGTCAAAAACAATGTGAGGTTGACCTGTCTTGAGTGCAATAGACGCAACGGCGCTAGTTAAGACCACGTGGGGGTAATTGAGTATCGTTAGGTATCACTTGTAGTTGCTCGCGTGTAAATCCGCGCTGAGGAGCAGTTGAATCCAGTCTATAGATCGGTGGTCTACCAGTTGATCGTGTTATCGTTGATATGTTATGTGTGGTAACACTCCAAATAGGATCGGTAGCCCTTTTTTTACCGCCTTCAAGCTCTCCTGGTTCATATAGATATCTAACAGTGACATCGCCAAGAATCGGCTTAGAAACGCTATTTATTTTTAATTTTCCGGGTATATACTCGTATTTAATCGCGTCGCTGGGCTTCATGTTGATTACTCGGGTAATCTCGTTATTTAACGCTGCAATTACACCTGGCAACCTTTTAACCCATTCACGAGATCGTTTTTCTTGGATGAATTCCTTCGCGTATTGATATCCAAATAACCGTTCAGCGAGAGTCCGATTGAATCGTTCAACAATTGCCTGATCACGATGTAGCGCAGTATGACCTCGTCGTATCGCGACGCTATGATGTTTCAGCGTTGATAAAACAGCGCCGCGAAATTCACTACCGGGATCAACTTGTAATAGATTTGGCCAGCGCAGAGGGCCTCTTCGATAAATTCTTTCAAACGCAGCGGCTACTTCAGTTGCTGACTTTGTTTTTAACGGCTCCGCTTGTTTGTATCGACTCGCAACATCAACTACGGTTAGCGCGTATTTGTAACCGTTGTCATGCGGCAAAAATAGTATATCAGCCTGATGAACTTCATTGGGTACGCTGACATCAAAGCGCGAGAAGTTGATTTGTTTAGGCGGTGGTAGATAAATTTGCCATATAGCCTGTTTGGATAACCAATTAACCGCAGTGGCCTTTGTTACCTTTGCAGCGCTTGCGAGTTTACCAATTGCGGCCTTCCCCTTCCAGTATCCTCTCGGGGAATAATAGATGGAATCCATGTTGTTATTATAAACGCTAGCGTTTTCAATTACCAGCGCGAGAAGCTCCGCTTCCAATCATTAATTTACCTTTCATAGCCGATTTTACCAACCATGAAGCCAATTTTTCTTTGACGGATTTATCAGGAATAGCATTTAACGCGTGAATTAATTTTACGTCCGCGATATGACGCTGTTGCAGATCGCTACTTTTGTAAGCAACATCATGAGCATGACACGCCTTATCGATAGCGTTTATTGGATACTCACCGGGTTTGGGCTGATTTTGATCATCGAGTCTAATATCTAATCGTGTTCCGGGGCCACAGTAGTTATATCCTGGGAGGTGTTTTTCTCCTGGATACTTTGCCCACGGGGTTCCGGGGAGTTTTGATAACTTGGCTGCGATGTCACCACCTCGCTTTTTTTTAAAACATCTCCGGGTCTAATAGAAATAAATCTAAATTTCTTTGTACCGCATTGTACACACTTGCCAGTAAGGGCCGATCTGTTATTTCTTGTTGTAGCGGTTGTCATATCATTTGTGCCAGTACGTACTCTACACTTCACACAATATAGATCCATAATTTATGTATAGAGATATGAATATAATTGATTTTTCGGCGACTAAAACAAGAGAACCAGTTAAGCATGTTGCAGCGTTACCAAACTCGATCCGGATGATTATCATCGGACCATCTGGATCCGGCAAGACGCAATTGTTACTCAATTTAATAATGAGATGGATGAAGTGGGATAAGTTGTATTTGGTTGCTCCTAGCGTAGATGATCAACGATGCTACGAGGTGTTGAAAGATTTCAACGAGAATGCATCAGCGATCGCTAAAAAAAATGTTATTGAGTTTATTACGGATATCAATGATGCACCGGGTATTGATGATATTGATGGCGACGTTAACAATCTAGTCGTGTACGATGATGTTATGTTAGACAATCAAAAAAACCCAGCTAGGATATTTTCCAGAGGCAGGCATAAAAACACTGACGTGATATATGTCACTCAACGATACACTCAGATTCCAAAAGTAATCAGAGATAACTGCAATATTCTTGCTGTATTCAACGGCGTTGATACACACACGCTACGAAATATTTGGCAGACATGGTGCGGCGGTGACATGGACTTTAATGTTTTTCGAAACTTTTTTAGTCATGCTCAGTCGACCCCACATGGATTCATAACGATAAATTTACATGATCCTCGGACACGATATCGTATCGGACTTGACCAAATATTCGGTTAGTTGTAAATAATTTTCATTGTAAATAACCACTTAGCAGCAGAGGGGGCGATGACATCGACGCGGTCGTCGATGTGCTTACCGGACGCTGACGACGCTGGGGATCAACGCGCAGAAGGTGTTAATTAAACCAAATGACGACGCGACGATCCCCCAACGACGTCGTCGTTTTTTTTTTACCAGGCGCTGACGACACTAGATCGTTGAGTGCAGAAAGTAATAATTAAGCAAAATAACGATTGGACAAAATGTCCGATTCGCCCCCTCTGCTGTTTTTTTTTTACCAGGCGCTGACGACACTAGATCGTTGAGTGCAGAAAGTAATAATTAAGCAAAATAACGATTGGACAAAATGTCCGATTCGCCCCCTCTGCTGCTGAACGATGTGTTCAGTCTAACTGATATTTAGATATGATGGTTTTTCTAAAAGTATTAACGTGAAATCTGGAATTCAAGAAGCTCTTTTCCCCATGTTTTTTTTATCTAACCCTGTTTATGATTTATTGTAATAAGACAGCTTAACATTCTTAAAATGTCGTTGTCGATTTGTGCTTCACGTAACATCAACACATAACGAGCTATACCAGGTCGAGGCAATGTGACTAAAGTTTAATTCCAAGAGACACACAACGGCAGTCGACCTGGCTTGATCTAGGAGGGATTCGAAAACATGCTTCACGGATATGGCATGCAGTCCACTGAGCTACCTCGGCTTGTTACAAAAATCGATAATGTGTTTCTTCCGTGTGAAAAATACAACAAATGTTTATATTTTAGGCTCTGGAAACATGTTAGTGCAGTATCTCCACGGAACAATCGATGTCGAGACGGCAGTAATAAAGATCATTCTTGGTAAGTGTCTTTGTCTTGGAAGCCTTTATTCTAAAGTCTAAAATATTAAAAATACAGCAACGTCCAAAGAAATGAAACAGCTGCATTTGTGAATGTAGTTTTATTGTAATTTTCAAACCCATTTTCACTGCCCATTTATTTTTGGAATCTTAATTTGACTTTGCAGGAGACCACCTACTGTCGAATGCAGTAAGCGTCCATCAAGGAAGGGCACTTTCTTCTTACGCCGGACTCATTGTAGACTTTGGTCTTTGTGGAGATATGATGAAAGATTGCGAGAAATTTAGATGGCTGGGGCCGAAAAGATATAAAAGTAAGTTTTTTTGTGATAATAATAATAATAATAATAATAATAAGTCTTCAAGGTTTATAATAATTATAAGTTTTGAATTTTAAGATCTCTTAGTTTTGAATCTCCATTTTCTATAAACAAATTTATAAACAATCATACTTATCTGTCTTTAAGAAAATATTGATTAACAATTACTCATTGATGGAACAATTTTACATTTATTGCAGTTGTGCCACTGGGAACAATTTTGAAGAGAAAATCTGTCTATGTAGAAGTTGAATTCTTTCCAGAGGAACCACATAACGTGAAGGTTATTCATAAAATTCGTAAATTCGCCCGACAGATGTCGTTGCCGGCATCGCGTTACCAAGGAGGAAAAGCGGTGATGAGACTGAACTCGAGTCCCGAATTTGAAGAGGGCCGGAAATGTAATATAATTACCGTCATAAATGTTCTGTTTGATTGTTTCATAAAATTGTTATCGAGGAGATGTATCAGATTCTTACAGAACCGTGTGTATCTTATGTTCGCTTCTTCATATTTGATTCTTGTGGGTCTTTTTTTTCTAAACCAATATAAATGTTTACAAGTCCTGTAAAAGAGAAATTGTTGTATGCATATGATATATAATGAGGTTACTGAGGTTACAATTATGGTTATAGTTATTTGTAATATTACTATTTCTGTTGAACCATTTTTGTCGTCAGTTATATTAAACATACGACAGGAGTTATAAAAATACACCAAAATAAAAAATTTCATATATAGTCTTGTATCGTAATACTACTGCTACCACTAACACTACTACTACTACTACCAATAACACTACTACTACTACTATCACTACTACTACCACTACTATTACTATTACTACTACTACTACCTCTACTACTGTGCGTAATGTGTGTGATTTGGATTTGTAACGTAGCTTTAACAATGTTTCGGTTTTATCGCTATGATCTCTGCAGTGTGGCAGTTTATAGTGATGTCTAGCACTGGGGCATCATGCTGCAGACATGTAGCATGATGTCCCACCCAGTCACATTATACTAACAGCATGCCTACCAGTCCTAACACTAATCTCTTAATGCTGAGCGCCAAGCGAGGCAGCTCTTAGTACCATTTTTTTAAGTCTTTGGTATGACTCAACCAGGGATCGAACCCACGACCTCCCGCATCCGATGCGGACGCTCTAACCACACCTCTACTACTGCTACTATTAGCACTATTACTACTCCTACTCCTCCTACTACTATCACTACTACTCCTACTACTACTATTACCACTAACACTACTTATGCTACTACTACTACTACTACTACTACTACTACTACTACTAATAATAATAATAATAATAAACACTCGCTTTTCAGGTTGGCTTAAAGAAACAGGTCATGTGTACGGGATCGATAGTTATGTTGTAACTCAGAAAGAAAAGGATGGCAACTTGGTGCCTTATTTCGGAGATGGCGCTCTTCATGTTTGGCTTACCGACAAATGCAGCTTCAGTAGCCATGTTAGCCAGCTTAGTTTGCTACAGCAACAAAAGCCCGGATGTGTAAGTAGTATAATTTGAAACAGTATTAATGGTAGTAAATAATAATAATAATAATAATAATAATAATAACAACAAAAGAACTACAGTGTTGTGTGTGCACGATTTTGGTCGTATAATGCATCGAGAATGAGAAATCTTGTTCTTTACATTGAAATTAAACATATATATTAGCATAAAGAGCCCCATGTGACCCAATGAATAATATCACAAAAGCTGAAAGCCGCCTAAACAAATTGTATATGGACCATTATAATTTAACGTTTTAAAGCCAATTCGTTTACTCCAGTATGTTGCAGACTAACAGTTTGTACAGAATACAAAGCATAAATAATATTATTACCAAGAAATACAGTATAGTTTCAGCAAACACATGTTTCCAAATCTTTGTAGAACGCCATAACTACTTATGATACACGTACTTATCATTTCAGTGGGATTTCAAGTTTATCCGAGAGATTCGTTGCCGTGGTTACAGGGTAAAGCTGCCATGTTCTCCATATTATATAGATGACTGTGGAGAGAAAAAACTGAAGAAGCCCCATTACATTAACTGTGACGGAGAAGCTCTGCGAGTTGAATATCCCGAGTTTGATGTTAGGTATGTAATTCAAATTTTGATCAGGTTTTGGTTCCATGTTATTATTTCCCCGCGATGCATACCTCATAATGTCTAATATAGAGGACTAAACCTCGTGCGTCGTCCGTTGTCTTATTAGAAGTGAAATTTGGTCAGCATTGTTATATATTTTTGTTGAATTGGCAACAAGTACAGTTAAGATCCTAACACAGGTTAACAAGGATTCAACTTTGCTTCTTTTCCAAGAGAGACATACTTATTTCCAGAATAGCGCTTGTACTGATTACAATTTGTTTGCTAAAGAAAGACCATGACATCACCGTGCCCAGCTGCCGCCATATTGTTTTCGGACAAAGCACAGAGGGATGCTTAGAAACTACGTCGTAAATCACGACATATAGGCAAAAGTAAAGTTGTTTTTATTTGCTCTTCCATCACTGGGAATGTAATGTTTTGATATATTAGATATAATCTACTGTAATATATGAGTGTGCACAGCAATAATTTTGTACATTTTATTTCTTTGTCATCATTTTGTACTGTTTTCATATCTACGTTGAGCAAAGTTGTTGAATGTACACATTAAAGGAATACATAGTATAAGAAATCATAAAACATTAAATACACAAGTGAGGTCAAAAAGGTCCATATTTTGGGGTACTTATATTAAAACAAAGGCATACGAATATTCTCTACTTGACCAAAGAAGTCAATGGCAGTTCATAGCAGAAGAAGTTTATGCACCCCAACCCCAAATTTATATCTGCAATTGTCATGTCCGGAGGTCATTGTTCACACCATGTGATGCTTATAGTGCAAACACGAGCCGTTTTCCTAGATGGCATTTCTGCAAAACAGTGTGTACTAAACAGGCTGATGCGATCGCAGATAGTTGTCATCCAAACCGTTTTTGAGATATTCTACTTGCCCTAAAGCCATGTGTTTACTGCTATGGGTGGCTAGCTCTTCTTCCTAGCTGAATATTGGTATTTCACTATTAATATACTGAAGAGTAACTATGGAATGTGTACATGCCTGACATTCAAGAACAACACAAGCCCGAAACACCTAGTTCACAAATATATCCATGTCTTGATATAGCAAACAATAATAGTTTAAAAGGTTACACCATAGTCTTAGGTTAAGAAATTTGCCAGGGGCCAATTTACGATACTGTACCCTGCCACCTGAGGGCGGATTTCTAATTTATTCCAAACAAATGTGCTATCCAGTGTGATCTGTGAGGCAAGTTGAGAGAATTAAAAAGTCAGCAAATTTTAAAATCTTAATCAACACACTGAGCAATGGTTTCTTTTATTTGATCGTTCTCGTTGGTAGACTTTTAAGTTTTACTTTGGAGCTGTACAAGTGGGAATCAGATCACAGGTCTGGATGAGTTCTTAAGTTCTAGTAAAATGGATTTGATTCAGTGCTTAAATTCCCTCTTAGTTTAGATTTACAATCAGTTTCATTTCATCGTCTTATAGAAAAGAAAAATACTTTACTTCTCACGTGTTTTACATGCCAACTCATATAATATCAATACATTGAGGAACAAAGTTCAGTTATCTAACACGTTATCTTATATTCTTACAGGCTTCATCATAACGCAGTGTCCGTATTTGGGAGAGTTGTATGACATGAGCACGCTAGAGTTTACAATTGTATCGTTTGATCATTGTCTCAAATGTACCGATTCAAGAATCAAGATCAACTTTTGTCTGAGCTTCTGTTTGATCTCCGCAATCGTTATCGTCTCAGCCTGACAATGTAATGATGGAGACAGCAAGAGCTTAAGGATTGGCTAGAATGCTCTACCGAGTGCACGGAACGGAATTACGACAATTATTCACGGATTACAGGGAATGTTATCTACTGGCTGAGAGTGATGATTTTGTTTTTGACTTGTTTGCCGAGGGATTCTAGACATCGATTGACATGATATTGTACAATAGCAATTTTAGTGATACGGGACCGTATACTATTAGTTTCATCAAACTACCTCAAGCAGAAAATAATAACATATATATCCTGATGACAAACAAAATTATGAAAACATTTACACTGTGTTTTTGCATTTTTGTTTGCTTACGAATCTTTAAATGCATATCAGAATCTAATAATAGTTTTCAAACTTGAAAGAAAATACCTTCTGTTAAATTGCAAATCCTATCTGTATTAGTGTGAACAAGAATCAACTAACTTTATTATAAACAGTGGATTAAAGTAACATACACCGGCTTTCCTCCTTCCTTCTCCCATTATCACATACACTTGATAGTTGGTATTTTTCTTCAAATCCAGAAGGACTCACGGCAATAATTCAGCTCCCATAGTAAACTTATTCAACCATTATGATATTAAGAATTCAATAAATTTAAATTTCTGAATGCTCATGTTCGAACCTATATTTATCAGTATAGACAAATCCTTAGTTTCTATGTAGAGAAAACCACATCAGCCGCGGCATTGTTTTTGGAATCTACGTGTGTTTGAAACACTTATTTAAATTTGGCACCCAAGAGTCAGATGCTAATTTCGGTAATAAGTATTCCGAACTCATCATGTCTGTAAACGGACTGAAATTCCATGAATATAGCATTTTCGTTTTTCAGTTACAGCTATGATAAACTCTGAGGAGATTAGTTTTACTTAAATGTTACTTTCATTATCAACCAATCATCCATATATATTCTATTTTATCTGCAACTATTTCTATCCCTATTCCTATTCGCCCATATCATTAGTACCTCAAGTTCAGAACTAGCAGTCCACTGGCTCCATACAATCACAGAATAATAAACCGCGTGAGTGATATTACTTCGGGATAACATTATTTCATATCCGTTGATCAACCATATTCAAAGTATCGGATACCGTAAATTCTATAGTAAGTTGTATGGCTTATTTGCAAATTTCCTTATTGTCAATGTCGTATTATACAGTTTGCTTTAATTATTATCTGTTCATTCCCTGAACTGCTTGAGACACCCGTGATGAAATTCTCAAGGAAGATAAAATAAATATCTGGCAAACAGCTCAGATCGTTACTCGATGTACAGTAGAACGCCATATTTTTTTCTCAATCTGCCTATCTTAGCCTCGTTTCGCGATACATTAATATTCATGAGGATCTCATTAAGAATGGTCTATAAATAAGCGGAACTCAACCTTTCAATGTTCACTGCAGAGTAACCGATTATATATATATATATATATATATATATATATATATATATATATATATATATATATATATATATATATATATATATATATAATCTGAATTTAGTCGACGGTGAAACGTATTATCACATTTCGGGAAGTCCTCATGTCAATGATAAGATTATGTGTTAAATGCTTTTTATTTTTATGAAGGTTTTGAAAGATTTATATTCGGGGGGTTACGGTTATGAGTCGAGATACAGTGTATGTGATCACATCATAGCACACGCAGTTCGGAGGCGAGTTACGGTGTTTGGAAGAATGTTTCTGTTGATATTGAAAATTCGTTTGATTTAAAATTTAATTTAGTTAAAGTATTAAAATATGAGAAAAATATTTAAAGACATAATTGATTGCATAATGTAAGCTATGTTTGATTAGGTGCAGCTGAAGTCCGCAACTCCCTCATTTATTTATTTATTTATTTATTTATTTATTTATTTAAAGGCGAACACGTGTAATACTGAATCTTAGTCAGTTATGTTTGTTTAAGATTAACAAAGACATGCGGGGAGAGCATTTAGAATGGTCGATTAAGTTTACGCGCGTATAAGCATTGTATTGAACAGTTAATAGTTATTACTAGAAATATATTTTATAAGATTTTGTGGTTCAGCAATAAAAATTCAAAACAGATTCGAAATGAGTGGAAACAGAAAGTTATAAAATATTTTAAAATAGTTGTTGTCTGCTAGAATTAAAACTAAAGGGGTATTAGAACTATTACAGCTGTATTCGTCTTGCGTCACAATTTTATCAACTTTCATTCGTTAGTAAAAATTAAATTAAAGCAAAATTAAAACGGCCAATCAAACAAAAAGGCGTACTGGTGCAAACATATCAATAATGTCCGTAGACTGGTGTCTTCTTGTACTCTAAACCGTGTTCCAATTAATGAAATAATCCATGTACTCTAAACCGTGTTCCAATTAATGAAATAATCCATGTACTCTAAACCGTGTTCCAATTAATGAAATAATCCATGTACTCTAAACCGTGTTCCAATTAATGAAATAATCCATGTACTCTAAACCGTGTTCCAATTAATGAAATAATCCATGTACTCTAAACCGTGTTCCAATTAATGAAATAATCCATGTACTCTAAACCGTGTTCCAATTAATGAAATAATCCATGTACTCTAAACCGTGTTCCAGCAAATGAAACACTCCATGTCTCAAGCTGTCTTGCAAATTACAGAATATTTGCATTTCCATGTGAATTTTGACGTTGAAGGTAATAGGGATGTTATTGAACTATTTCTGGTTCGTACCGGGCATTCATGTCAGTGATTCCATGAAGAGACGTCATTCTACTTATTAATAATGAGACACAGCGACGATACGGGTGATCCATTCAGACACAGTGACCATGCAGGTGATCCAATCATACATAGTGACCATATTGGTGATCCAATCAGACATAACGACCATACAGGTGATCCAATCAGACATAGTGACCATACAGGTGATCAAATCAGAAATAGTGACCATACAGGTGGTCCAATCGGACATAGTGACCATACAGGTGATCCAATCAGACATAGTGACCATACAGGTGATCCAATCAGACATAGTGATCATACAGGTGATCCAATCAGACATAGTGACCATAGAGGTGACCCAATCAGACATAGTGACCATACATATGATCCAATCAGACACAGCGACCATACGGGTGATCCATTCAGACATAGTGACCATACAAGTGATCCAGTCAGACATAGCGACCATACTATTGGTCCAATCAGATATAGCGACCATCCCAGAGTTCCAAGACTGCAAGGACATTGTTTGTTGACGAATCAGTCTGCTAGATCAACGATGGAACTACCTGGTTTGTTTCGTTTTTCGTATTTTTCCGTTGGCAGGGCTATTAACCATTCTTGCACAAAAAACAATTTTCATTGATATGCTTTCATATGGCTCCACTGAACATTGTTGGCTCGTATCAAACGTGTGTGCAACACGAAGCCACGTGGCTGAAGTCACTCGAACATCACAGTTTCGACGTGCAAATTAAAGTAGCTAATTTTTATCTTGGCGTTTCAAAGTCTTTCCTCTTCCCAGTTTTAAAAGAGTTCCTCGAATTCTTCTCTTGCTTGAAACAATAATTACGTTACAGAAAATCGCACTCCACAACTGTGAATGGCGTATAGCATGGTTCCTTTTTGTATGTTGTGTCCAATTGCTTTTCACCTGATGTATCCTTCTTATCACTAGCATTAAAAATAGTTTACATTCACTTCGAAAAGACAGATTTACTGCATGGGTCCTCCAATCATACACATATTTTCACAATTTAACTGGCATTAGCAATGTTCTTCGTCTGCCAATGCTCCAGACTCCCAACCATTTGAGTTCGATTCCACAGGTGAAGCATTTACCGCTGACTCCATATTCGATTTGCATTAAACCTGCTCTGACTATCTCTTTCATGATGGGTCCTGGTTAACACTTTGGATACTTATCTTCAAAACGTTTGTAGGTGCCTCAGATTTAATTCTAGGATTCAATTCCCTTTCATTTTCCATAGATGTTGTGGTTCCAGCATCTACTTTTTTAAAGTTAGTTTCTCGACTGGAAAGGTTGAAAGCAGGTTCTCCTTGTTTACTCAATCCACTTTTTATTCTCCTTTTTCTAACTTTCCATCTGTCTGACAACGGAAAATGCTCACACTTTAAAGTATACGCCACAAACTGCTTTAAACCAGCTAAAAGCTGATTCATTGTTATCCAGCTTGACCAAGAGTTTGACTAGTGCTATGTGCGGACGATGACTTTCAAAATGTGCGAATGAGCTCGATAGATTTACCATCCTTCCTGGCTCGGGTTGCGTTTCATACAGGAAATCGAACTTTTTGATTTCGGTGGTCGTGTTGTCAATACCAAAAAAGAAGATAAATTTGATTTTGTCGGTCGAGATTTGTACATCTTTTAAATTTTCATTCCGTTAAATCTGCAATCAACGAATCTACAAGTACGGTAAACTTCATTTTTAGTAGAAGTTATCAACAAGTACCGAATGTCCACACAAGAATATACTTCACAAATATTTAAAAAAAATATTACCACCCCAATACCATTTACAATCAATACGTTTCTCTTTCTTTATTTTTGCAATTGCTTGCGAAATATATTCCAGGAGCCATTCCAGGTTTTACCTAAGTGGAGTCAACTTATTTTTTAAAAATTTAGGGGCTGGATGGTATTTTGTTGTCATGTTCCTTCTTAGAATCTGCTTCCAAGGTTAATCTGATTTGAACTGACTGGTATAAAGTGTCGTCATGGTTATTTCATCGCTTTTTGCCTTTGAAGGTAGTCATTTGGATGGAGTAGTTGAAATCTCGACATTTGTGCTATTTTCGCCGATGACAAGCTTTTCGTGAAGAACGCAACTGGTGCAAAATGATTAAAAGCGAAGAGGAGTACTAGTACAAGAAAGGGTAGAATAATTAAATGGTATTCAACAGCTTCGAAAAGTGTGTATTGTTTTATAACGTCGACAACCTCTAGTCGCATGCACGTTATACCCACAAGTTCGAAAATTTTGTTTTTATATCTTTTGAATTTTACAATGAATGATTAAATTTGCTCCATTTATTAAATATATGAAGTAATTATATATTTAATATAAAGGATACTTTCGTAATCAATCTCAGCAAGCTATAATATAATGCAATTATACATCTTTACATTTGCTGCTTTGGTGGCGTATGTTGCAGAAATTGTGTACACTTCATGAGTACTTGTTATATAACAAATACTTGTATTTTTTCATTATTATTATTTATTTTGGTGGTTGTTGGTGTTTGTTTGTTTGGTTGCCTTATATAGGTTGTTTACGAAACTATTCTTTTGCAGCTATTATATACGACCGAATAGTATTCAGGACTGATATTTTGACATATTCGCCATAAACTTTAATTATGATTCATACCATTACATTTTGAATTGCGCTGTATAATTTGGGGAAACTGAAATCATTTAAGTATTGTTAAATATATGTCAGCACTAAGTCATGATGGTATTTATTAATTTTGTGTAATTATATGTCACAAACTACCTACGGCCTAATATTCAATAAAATTTTTTACAACATATATTATTCTCACGTTGATATATTTATATGATCGTGTTTTCCAGTGTAGAACACCGCTGCAGGACAGCTGTCCTACTTCACACGTGACCTTTATTCTGACTCCTATATTACTATGATCTTCTACTGCACGCATGGTGCACGGAGTGTGGCAGAAACTTCTTGATTTCGATCAGCACTAAACATTCTTTCGCAATAATCAAGATAACGTTAACTGCAACACATTTACGCACAAAATGATTATTGGTTAAAATTAAGTGTCCAAAAAAGCCGTTTTGCACTGATTTACCTCGCTATATGTACAGTTACGCGAAGTTAAATTCGAGTCGATAAAGCCATTTTGGCAATTGTTACTTTTAAAAATTCTTACTCCCATTATTATTTATGAAGGTTAAATCAACTCTAAACCAAAGCTGAATAGAGGACTAATTCTTAATATTTTGTCTGTCTTTTATGGGTAAGAGCAAACTTTATTTGTTGTTATTGTTGACTTCTTCGTATTTGTATATTTGGGCAAGTTATCGGTATTACACAATTCAGACGCTTTGTAATGCCGTCACCATAGCCACCACTGTTTTTTGAAAGCTAAAATGTGTCTAAATAACATTTACAGTTTACACTGAATTTTTTTTATTGCAGTCCTACTTCTTACGCTTCTTCTGAAGGGCTTTTATTTTCTGTTTGAAAGCTGAATTAGCATTCATCATACATATCTTGACTTTGAGACTTATTTTTCGTTCATAAATGTGATAAAAGAATCCCTGATGCTTCTTCATTATATTATAGGAAATTTCCATACTTGAAGTCAGATATGTCTTAAGTCCGATATTGTAACTCGACAACAAATCCAGCCTTACTTACGTTGCGAACATATTGTGGAAAAGAAAAAGGAAAAGGAAAATAAAGCACAATGAAATAAAGGATGGTATAATAAGTCACTCCATACGTAAGAGTACAACATTTGAAGGAAAGAAGAATTAGTCACACCCATATATAAGGTTAAAAAAATCATTTCAAAGGCACATTTTCCATATATAAACATTTCCATTTTAAGTCCCTCGATTGCTTCCGTAATGTTGTCTTCAGATATGCGTTTTTATGTTCTATTTTTTTATTTTGTCACAAACTATTTTACCCCTTAGTCTAATGACAGACTGGATCGATCCCCGTCTTCAGCTATGGTGATTAAATTATCGATATTAACCAAACCTGTTTCTTTCATCAAATCATAATAATTTTCACCCAACTTTTGCCCAGTGTTAAATATTACTTCCTGGTAATGTTCCGGAATTCATCCGGTCAGTAGCGCTATTTGGAACGATAGGTAAATAGTAACATCAAATAATAAACATTAAAATCGCCAAAATCGAATGAACCATTTTCTCAAAAGAAAGTCCCATTTAGGGATTTCATAAGCCAATTTATTATAACCATCACATGTCCCACAGATGTAGTCACCCAGTGTGCCACTTTTTATGCGCCCCTTGGCTATTTTTCGACGTGTAGCGCACATTAATCGGTTTAAAAGTCACAGTAATAGTAACGTACTGCCTCCTAAGGTCAAAACTCCACTATTTTCATTAAAAAACCAGCGTCGGTTACAGCTAGACATTTCAAGTGAGCTAATATAAAAAAAACAATATGAAGGTAACATCTTTGTTTCTTTTGGTTTTGACATTTACTTTTGAAAGAGAAATATTAAAAACCATGTGATGGAAAATGTAGTGTCTATACTTCTGGAACGATTGAAAAGTATTGCCAAATCTGAATCATGAAAAATGATGAAAAGGAACAGAACATACATAATGATGAAAAGGAACAGAACATTCATTATTGTCAACACAGGTCTAACAATATTAGCATCAGATTGAAGTACCAATACAAATCATTAAGTGTGGGGATGTAGCTCGTCAATTTAAGGTAGAAAGAGAGGAATCGAAAATAATTTTGTACAATTCCTAATTTGTTTTAGAAAAATCGACATTTATGCACAGTCTTTAACTGATTATTCGAACGTTTACATCTTATTATACGTTTCGTAATGCGATTTCATTTTCTGTTTGACAATTGTTTGCTGCATTGTGGCCAAATTCTGCATGGCGTTCCCTTCATATGTCATACTTTTCTATAGCACCGTATCACTGAATTAGAGACGATTCGCGTTTCGGCTCTCTTTCTCTCTCTTCTCCCCACCCCTCTCTGTTTGATATTTTTATTGGAAGATACTGAAGTAAAATGCCGAACAGAGTTCCTGCGTTAGTTCGTGCTATCTCTCTATCCCTGAAAAATAGCCCAACCTTGCTACAGCTGATCCGATGTTCGTCGCATCATTAGTTGTTGCACCTAATTCATGAACCCTTTCAAAACGAACTCTAATAAAAGATCAAATGCCGTATAACGAAGAGTACGGTATGTACGGTATGTGTGCACTTATAGTAAGCAGTTTTGTTTTCTCTGCACCATTTCATTGGAAACATAATAGTCCAATGACGTAATGAATTCTCAAAATTGGGTTTGGGTTGATGGTTTGCATTGGAGTTTTACGATATATTACAAAAGCAGGTTATTTAGTGTGGAGGAAATTAAAGCAAAGTGCCTGGCCCAAAGACACATTACAGCGGCCAATTCTGGCTTTTCTTGTACGATTCAAACCCACCTTTTTTCGTTCGATAAGGATGAAAATGAAGCCGGATGCAGTACCGTCGATGTTTAGTTTACTTTTGGAACATATTTGTAATTGTAGCAAGTGGGTGACAAAACTAACATAATTTTTAGAATTCAATATAGACCTGTTTTTCTCTGAACTGTATTTGTATTTGAACTGACTCAATTCAAGCTCGCTGTCTTTATAGTTATGGAATTTTGCCTTGGTTTTCTCTTATGATATCCTTTGCTCTGATACCACGTATGTAAGTGTTAAATAGTTACAAAAACACCAGCCTATTACAACTGACTTAATTACATTCAGTTAGCGTGTACGTCAGTCGAAAGTGGGCAAGTCATGCAACGAAAAGTGCATACGCGCATATGTGCACGTGAAATATAAATCTATGCAAATGGCTTAGTTACGTTGGCACCATCCCACTGGCAACTCAATATTCCAACTCTGTGGCGGAAATGTCAGTATTGGGATGCGATCTTGATTATAGTAAACAAGGCTATCAAGTTCCAAATTTGAAGGTAAACATACTCTAATATTTATATGGACTTTGAAATAATACTAAGAAAATCATCAAGTTCCAAATTTAAAGGAAAACATACTCTAATATTTATATGGACTTTGAAATAATGCTAAGAAAATGATAATATATACACAAGCCGCATGCAAATCCACCGATTTGTTAGTATTGAATGGGGGCGATTGGGCCTTAATGGAAAATCCAGACAAAAATGTGTCTCGGCCCTTTAGCCTCGAGATTTATAGTCTCACGTAGACTTCTATGTTAAGAAAGTCCAGGCACTATAGCATCAAGCTTGATCTATGCATGGGCCTGTTTAGACTCAATAGGAATTGACGTTACGGTAGTGGACACTGGCAATAATTTTGCAAGTGGCTGACCTCAATTGGCGGAACACTGGCAATAATGCTGCAAGACTCACACCTGAATACGCACTACCGTAGGTAGAGACAAATACAGTAGAGACATAGACATAATAACACATGCATAGATTTATCAACAAAATCTATCACACATAAAATCGACTAAAATTATTTAGACAAGAGAGCAAATCTTTTTGAAACATACGACTGGCCCTGAAAAGGGACTTTGGTTTTTCGTAAACACCATTCAGTTAGCATAGAGGGCATCACACGGATCTTCTCATCATCAAACTTCGTCTAACATCTGGACGGTAGATGAAGACTCGTTTCAGGCAGCCTTGTATCTCCACATATAACCTTCGTTTCCTAAGGGACGTGTCTGTCATCAAGTTAATTGTCCATGATGATCTGACATACATAGGATAGCCAGGGCTCAACATCATCGACGATAGGAGGGTAGACGATACAACGTTAGTCCATATCTTGTGACGAGAACATGTGAAGGGAATGAAGTGAACTGTGGTTGTTTATAGTGGAAGAGCGGATCGAAACGGATTGAGTTCTTTCACAAATCCTAACACGTGTGAAAAAATTTAGTCACAGTGCGGTGTCTTTCTTCTAATCCGAAGAGAGCTACCTGTGATGTCACATTCCCTTTATAGGTGCGCTAGCGTCTCTGCACAGTGAATCGATGCGACAGAGTTTTGAAACATGACGGTAACTAAGAAGGCGATGAATTGGGGTGTACCGGTCTTGGAGACGAGAAACGATGGTTTAGCAGCGGCTACCAAAGTCAACACAGTCCTACTTCCAAAAGGGATCGATTTTAATCGGGATTTAGTGGATTTTCTCTCTTTTTCGCAAGAATTATTATGGTACCAGCACATTGTTACCTTCTTTACCACACTTCGAGGATTTTAAACAGAGACAGAAAGAAGAATTAAAGAATTTTTTACAACAGCAGAAAGAAGCAGAACAAACTTTTCTCCTTCAACAGAAACAGCGAGAAGAAGAAGAGGCAAGAAGAAGGAAACGACAGGAAGAAGAATCAGCAGCAGAGAAGAAACAAGGTCAAGGAGAAAGGGAGGACATTGAAAGTCAATCGGTGACGATACTCTTATACAATTTGGCAGAGTTATAGAGCCCCAAAAAATGTATCAGACTTCTTTATTACAACCCAAGAGAGAAAGAAATACTCGAGCCAAACAGCCCAACCCTGTTCACACACCTACTACTCATGCGATACCATATCATCTACAGAAGCAGGTCCAGAAGTAGTTAAGGCAGTTAAAGGTGATTCCTTCCCGTTCATGAGTTTTGTTTAAAAATGAAAACACACGTCGGTCCTTTTCAGGGCTACACACCTCTCTCGAAAAGAGATAGTATTCATTTTGCCAAAATCAATTAAAATTCAAAATCTCTTTTTTTCCCCAATGTGTGAGTGCGTGAGTGTAGGTTCATATAAAAAAAATCAAAACCAAGAGACACTTATGTTTTCTATCTGGTCAATTCTGGTACAAATTTGACATTCCAATTCACAACACAACACTTGAAGATTTCAAGTCTGACGCACCGCTGAATAACGCAAAAGAGTTAATCCCTGATGTGCGGGATTCTTTCTTAACCACACTGAAACGGCAATGTGAAGCCAAAGAAGATGATCGCTTGAGACTTTCCATTCATCACGACAGTCTGAAGTCCCCGGTTTGGGTCGAGTTTATCAGCCCATCAGAATTGACACCTTCCGAAGTCATCGACAAGATTCATCACGTGCAACAATCCAACGACAAGTTTCACATCACCGATGGAAAATCGATACTGTACATAACCCATTTTGCTCTTCCCAAAGTGACCGGACAATACAGAAAAGTGTTATTGGTAGACGACCTTCGCATAACCAAAAATAGCCTCGACCAAATTAACTACCGTCAAGACTAGATGTGTTTAGCTCGATCATCGTGGTGGGACAAACGTATGCCAACAAGAACTACACGGCAGAATGGAAAAGAGTTTAAAAACTATTGAAGCCAAAAAACAAAGATAAGCAGAACTCCTGTTACAGCAAGCTGGACTATCAAAGACACACTCTGGGGCATTCCTGAAATGAAAATATTGCAAGATGTCTTGGCTCAACGCTACACGTTGACAGTACACCCTCGAGAAGTGCGAGGACCTCTGTTGTTTCGACGCAAATATTTCAGAGACGGAACATACATTCACGTCTATCATCACGATGAACAGTTCGATACTATTATCAGTATCACCGGATTCTTAGGATACAATTATTACTGCGAGAAATGTGACTATGGCTGTAACATTCGAGAGCAACATAGGCATTGCGGATCGAGATGTGAGGAATGTTTGGTCTCTAAACCCTGTCTTAACGAAGGACAAAAAATGAGTGCATTGCCCTGCTTTTCAGCGAACTTTTATCAGCCCTGCCTGTTACCAACAACATCGAAAGACGTACGGTTTAAAGAATAAAAGTGCTTGCCAACTGCTTAGATTGTGCCCTACTTGACGATAAGGCATACGTACCAACAGTACCAGGTCACACGTATGTTCAGGAAAGAAACGATGGCAAATTTGGCGACAAATTGTGGACTTGGAATACGAATGCTTCATTCAAATATAACATTCCAAACATCAAGAGGATGATGACCATCTTTTTCGATTCCGAATGAATGCAAGAGACCGGCATTCACATTCCTAATTTCTGCGTGGCTCACGTGCGTGAAGTGCATCCAAAAGCCTATCTTTAGTCATTGCCTTCACTGCAGCACGATTCCTGGAGGACGTGAAAAAATCTTTCGGGGACCGAAAACGCTGACCGATTTTGACCAATGGATCTTAGACCCAATCGACGAGAGGGAGCCAAGAGGACATCGAACATTACGGAGACTGTCATCGCCATTCCACGGTAATGGCTCACAATTTCTCGGGATACGATGGTCAATGTCTTTTGAGATACTATACGGAACAAAGTGCCGAATGCTCGTACGTGACTTTGAACGGAGCCAAAGTAATTTCCATGCAAGTGGGACAAGTGTAGTTTAAATATTCAATGAGTTCCTTGGCCATGCGATTGAACCAAATAGTGCCACTTTCTCGCAGGGCACCCGCAATTGCTGACGGAACACATAGGCCTGGAGAACATTCGACAATACGAAGGATTGATTAAAGGTAAAGTCTTGCCTCCCACGGACTTGTACCATTCTGTTTTACCTCACTATTACCAAGGAAACCTGATGTTTCCCTTGTGTTGTACTTGTGCCGAAACGTGCAACCAAGACCAGCCTTGTGAAGAACGCCCCTTGACAGGAATGTGGGTCAGCGTGGCATTGTTTAAAGCTCTGGACCTGAGATACCCATTGTTAGAAGTGTTGTCAGACCAACGGTGAGGCCTGGTCGTCCTGGCTATTGTCGTTAACATCTAAATGATTCAGGACAACAACAAACTGCATTTTCAAGGTCATCCAATTCACTTAAAAATGAGCAATATACCCTGAGTGTTAATTTGCCGTTTGGCTCTAAATTGATCCACCACATGCAAATCAACTGTTCTAGAGTGGCTCATATTGTGACTATCAGATCCTGGGTGTTTGTAATTTGGAATAATTTTTATTGCTTCAGTTTCCTCAGCTAAGGTTGATCCCCCCTCCACGATTATTGTCTAGTCTAGGAATATCCCATCAGTTGCAGAGAGACTTGATACTAATTAGATCTACTTTATGAAAAGAGTATACTTTCTTATAGTGAATTTTTTCCTTCAATAATTTCTTCCTGATTGTTGGCAATGGTTCCATTTTTTTTCATTAATTAGAAATTATTTCCGGTTATAATATATTTTTTCTAATGGCATAAATTTTGTGCTGCCCGTTCTCCCTCCTCAAACCAATTTGCTCGTGATATTATTTTCATATCTTCCATTTTTTCCTGCCACGTTCTACCTGAAGTAGTCTTTCCTTTTTTTAAATATCTTTGTGTGCTCTTTAAATGCTGTACTTCATCAGTCTGACCACTTCGTTCCAAGCTATTATTTTCGGCATTAAGTTGTTTCTCCAGTTGGTCTCTGTGTTTTTATAAACATGAAACTATGATATTCTTTTAGTTCTGGTTTTGAAAAGTAACGATTTTATAAAGGTGCGTCGTTAATGATGAAATTCAATGCAGAAACTGAAGATTCAAAATGAAATAACTGTTTATGGCAAATATATTGACTATTACACTGTTTAGGGCAAATATATTGTTATGTATATTTGGTTTAATTATATCTGATTTAATTGTTTGTACGTTTTAAAAAGATTTTGTAAAAAAATTCATTATATGTAAAAAAAATGTATGCTAGGAACTCATACTTTTTCCAGAAAATAGATCGACCTTGACTGTTCGTTTTAGTAAACACCAGGTGTTGAACTGAACCCTGACCTTGATTCAAAGTTAGAAGTAGCCACGTACATAAATTCTATTTTGATTTTAAAATGATTGGTTGTTGTCGGGGTCATGATGGGACTACGCAGTTTAAGACGTAAACATATATTTTTAATGTTATTTCTTAGAGGAAAATGATTGCTTTTCGTCAGTTTCATGTTAGGTGTACGTGATATAAACACGATCACCTGGCCCTCCGTTCGATTTCGCAATTCTGGGAGTTTCGAAACTGCGTTTTAGAATACGATATAACCTTTGTTTTAGAAAAAGACATCTCTTATAACTATTTATTCGGATTTCCAAAATCGGAGTGATATTTCTTGTTTCTACAAGAAAATGTAGACTTAAACACACTACAGGTTACAGCATACGTCATCGTCTTCCATCTTGGACTTTTCGTCGGGACTCAAACTTGGAAATCATTAGAACATTTTATTATCAGGACTTCTAAAATTGTATTCGTGGATTATTCTTGGATTATTTTTTGATTTGATTCTTAAAACCGTAAGTTCATATTTTTTCATTTTTACAGAATCTTTCCAGGGAAATACATTAATATATTTTTCAAAGCTTGTTGTTTTCATTCTTTCTTGTGTTACTGTTTGTTCGAGCCTAAACAAGTAACATAAGAATATGGATTTTTACACTGTTATGGGCAAATATATTTATTTTTACACTGATTAGGGCAAACATATTGACCTTTACGATTATAAGGGCAAATATATTGACTTTTACACTGATAAGGGCAAATATATTGACTTTTACATCGTTTATGGCAAATATATTGACTTTTACACTGTTTAGGGCAAATATACTGACTTTTACACTGATAAGGGCAAATATATTCATTTTTGCACTGTTTAGGGCAAATATATTGCCTTTTACACTTTTTAGGGCAATACATGGACTTTTACACTGATAAGGGCAAATATATTGACTTTTACATCGTTTATGGCAAATATATTGACTTTTACACTGTTTAGGGCAAATATACTGACTTTTACACTGATAAGGGCAAATATATTCATTTTTACACTGATAAGGGCAAATATTTTGGCTTTTACACTTATAAGGCAAATATATTGGCCTTTGCACTGATTAGGGCAAATATATTGATTTTACACTGATTAGGGCTAATATATATACTTTTAAACGTCACATTGAAGGAAAAGTTACCTTTTTGATTACACTTGCAGCAATCAAAGGATTTAAACCATTCGGTTTAATGTCAATACCAAACAGACCATGAAAAGATTTTTTTCTTTCTTGCATGCATCGAGTATTGCGTCATGCGACGTCAGCTTTGAGTTAATACGGTGTCCCAGGTGTGTTGGCGAATCAGTAACTGGCAAACGTGACGTCACAAGATACCATTTCATACTGGCATAATTCTTGTATTGGGGACTGAAACTGATAATGTATGACTTTGTGACACATCGCTCGAATCGCCACTTATTACAGTAGATGTTTGCTATATCTAACAAGGTATCAAAATAAGGGCGGGAAAATTTGGGAAGTGTACGAAAAAGATAGAGGGCTTTACAAAAGGATAGAATCAAAAAGAGGTAGGAAAAGAAAATAGAGTGTATAAAAATAAATAATACATCCCACAAAGACAAAACATATATATGAAAAGGCATTAAAGAGTATTATGCAGAAATTTATAAGACACAAAATATTGATATCGACATTATAAACAACTACATGTGGAAAACTAATTACCAAAAAATACCAGAACAAGATAAAGAACACTGTGACAAGTTTATTACTGAAAATGAAATTCGTAAAGCAATTAACAGTTTGGATTAAGGAAAATCACCAGGTCAGATGGGATTACATCTGACTTTTATATTAAATTTCAAAACGAATTAATTGACGTATACTAATATACCTTTTAAGGGGGATATGCCAAAAACTTTGAGGGACGGGATAATTACATCAATATATAAAGGGAAGGGAGATGGGAACGAAATTAAAAGCTGGAGACCGATTACACTACTAAATATTGACTACAAAATGGTAAGCAAAATTATCATCAACAAAATTAAAACCTGCCTAGATACAATAACTAATGTAAACGAAAGATGTGGGGGATGGGTAGAAATATTTTAAATAACACACTATCGATTGGATCAATAATTGACATTTTAACTAAAAGGGGGAAAAAGGAGTCATGTTTCTATCGATCAAGAGAAAGCTTTTGGTTGAATAGAGCATGACTTCATCACTAAAGCACTGGAATCCTGTGGTTTCGGCATAAATATCATTAATTGGATAAAAGCCATGTGCAAAAATATAAAATACCAAATAACAATTAACGGTTCAGAAACAGAGGAATTTATGATACAAAGATCAGTAAGACAGGGTTGCCCCTTGTCAGTGCTAATATATATTATAGCAATAGAATCTTTAAATATTAACATTAATAAAAATAGTAATATTCTTGGAATTAAAATACATGATTTGAAATGGGAATTTAAAAATATATAATTGTGTCGATTTAACGTTTCTATTTTTAGAAATAATATACTTACAAAGTTACTGGAACCACCGAGATGCGGTAATAGAATAAGAGATTTATCATATACGTACAGAGACAATAGTGAAATTTTGATTGGACATAAAATATATAACAAACTAAACGTTAAAATATTCAAAGCGAAACATGAGATAGAGCTACAGCAACCAAATGTATGCTGGGCGAATATATGGAATACATGGGCAGGTATAGGATTGACCTCCATACAAAGTAGGATGTTCCTATACCAGCATGACAAATGGGTGACTGGAGAGGTGGCCTTCAACAGGCACCTAATAAGAACTATACCACCCTGCAGACTGTGTAACAACCATACAGATTCAAAACGTCATATTATTTTAAGATGTAGCAAACCTTCGACAGACAGGTATAGCATCACGAATAAGATTAGAGATAAATACGGTGGAGTGGAATCTAAACAATTACTATATACAAATGACATCATATATAAGAAAATATACCCTGAACACGCTTCATTAACGAAAGTATGAAAATCTTTAGAAATGATACGTAGACCTTAAAATTAATTTAATTTGTTTTTCAAATATGATATATAAACAGAAACAGACACGACGCGATAGGTATGAACTCTCCTATATAATTTATCATAAAGGAGCTTCTCTGCATAGTTTTTGTAACTGTAACTTTGGAACTATGTTCTTATATCTAGATTATATACTTTTAAAACATATTCCAGATGACAGAAAGCAATAAATTAATTTTATATGATATACAAACAGAAACAGACACGATGTGAGAGATTTGTCCTAAACAAGCTTCTCTGCATCGTTTTTGTAACTATACTTTTGGAACTATATTCTTATATCCAGATTATATAAACAACTATAACTATTCATATACTTTTAAAACATATTCCGAATAAAGGGAAAAAATATATTCATTTTATATGATATACAAATAGAAACAGACACGATGCGAGAGGTTTATCCTAAACGAGCTTCTCTGCATCGTTTTTGCAACTGTAAGTTTAATAATCTCTGTCAACATAAATACTGAATTTAATACTAATAAAATAGTATACTAATACTGAATTTAATACTAATAAAATAGCATACTAATACTGAATTTAATACTAATAAAATAGTATACTAATACTGAATTTAATACTAATAAAATAGTATACTAATACTGAATTTAATACTAATAAAATAGCATACTAATACTGAATTTAATACTAATAAAATAGCATACTAATACTGAATTTAATACTAATAAAATAGCATACTAATACTGAATTTAATACTAATAAAATAGTATACTAATACTGAATTTAATACTAATAAAATAGCATACTAATACTGAATTTAATACTAATAAAATAGCATACTAATACTGAATTTAATACTAATAAAATAGCATACTAATACTGAATTTAATACTAATAAAATAGCATACTAATAAAAACTCTGAATACCTCGTAGAAACTAATACAAGCAATACTATTGATTGGTACAAAAAGAACAAAAACAGTGGGACATGGATTGGCTTTACTGATTAAGGAGCATATGATGGTACGACGCCTAAGCTACGTGATTCACGCGAGATAGCACGGATCGTATCAGATCTCCCCAAAGGTTAGGTCAAATTATAGAACATTACGAAAACACCAGAACGAGGGTACATATAGAATCGAAAAAAAAAACTACGAGGTATAAAATGCACAACATACACGCAGTCAGTAATAAAAAATAATTTCTATTTTCTTTCTCCTCTTGATAATTTTATTTTCAAACTTATACTTTTCTCTTCTATTCTACACACATCACTTTCACACTCGGTAAGGACTTTCACGGAAACGTGTGAATAAAATAGCCGAGTCACATGACACTGCCACATGCTAATACAGCACCTCACTAGCTGGAATTAATTTTTTCTTACATTGGAATCCTCATAACTACAGACAACTCTAAGCATGAATGTAATTATAGAGCCAGTCCATACAAAAATCAAACAAACGGGCTACATACAGTATATATTGCATACGCATATAACATACACTGGACAACATAGATCTCTGGCAAGGATCACTAAGGTAATTAAAACTCCGAAACCATCCAGGGTTAAGCAGCCATATAAACACTAGAGTAGGACGGTGTACAAAACCCTAATACAAATTAAAAATTCTATTTGAAAATACACGCACTACATATACTATGGGGGCAACAAAACACATAAAATCATTCCAATTTCGGCACTAGGGGGTCCTCTCTATGATGGAGTCTGAGAGGGACCACACCAAGTAATCAATACACTTACGACTTACGACCTCCATAGGGCTGGATGGATGGATAGCTGGATGGATGAATAAATGGGCTGGAAGAACCATAATGGCGACGGCATGACATGCATTGTGGCAGCGAAGCCATTCTATTCAATTCATCCGACAGTGTATATATTACATGACTGGAATCATAGGATAGGAATTCCATATTCTTGAGAAGGCCAAGGAATATTGGTGTGAATTCCAAACTCTTAGTAAGATCAGCATACAGTGTTGTGTTTACAAAGACATATGTTTGTGTAAACCATACTTATTTTACTTTGTATGATATAGTTGTGTGAACCATATACTTATTTTTACTTTGTATCATATGTTTGTGTGAACTGTACTTATTTTCCTTTGTGTCATATGGTTGTGTGAACCATATTTAATTTCCTTTGTGTCATATGGTTGTGTGAACCATACTTATTTTCATTTGTATCATATGGTTGTGTGAAGCATACTTAATTTCAAGCGTGGGTACGTGGGAAAGCCTGCCAGTAGCTTCTCGTGGGTCGGTTCTTCCTCCAACAGTTATACTTGCCGCCATGTATAGCCTATCTTGTGCTGAAAAATGGCGTTAAACCCTAGAACAACAACAACAACTTAATTTCATTTGTATCATATGGATGTGTGACCCATACTTTTCTCTTTTGTATCATATGGCTGTGTGAACCATAATTATGTTCCTTTGTGTCATGTGGTTGTGTGAACCATACTTATTTTGATTTGTATCTTATGGTTTTGTGAACCATACTTAATTTCCTTTGTATCATAAGGTTGTGTGACCAATACTTTTTTCCTTTGTATCATATGGTTGTGTGACCAATACTTTTTTCCTTTGTATCATATGGCTGTGTGAACCATACTTATGTTCCTTTGTGTCATGTGTTTGTGTGAACCATACTTATTTTCATTTGTATCATATAGTTTTATTAACCATGCTTAATTTCCTTTGTATCATATGATTGTGTGACCAATACTTTTTTCCTTTATATCATATGGCTGTGTGAACCATATTTATTTCCTTTGTGTCATATTGTTGTGTGAACCATACTTATTTTCATTTGTATTATATGGTTGTGTGAACCATACTTAATTTCCTTTGTATCTCACTGATGTGTGACCCATACTTTTCTCCTTTGTATCATATGGCTGTGTGAACCATACTTATGTTCCTTTGTGTCATATGTTTGTGTAAACCATACTTATTTTCATTTGTATCATATAGTTTTATTAACCATGCTTAATTTCCTTTGTATCATATGGTTGTGTGACCAATACTTTTTTTCCTTTATATCATATGGCTGTGTGGACCGTATTTATTTCCTTTGTGTCATATTGTTGTGTGAACCATACTTTTTTCTTTGTGTTATATGGTTGTGTGAACCATACTTTTTTTCTTTGTGTTATATGGTTGTGTGAACCATACTTTTTTCTTTGTGTTATATGGTTGTGTGAACCATACTTTTTCTTTGTGTTATATGGTTGTGTGAACCATACTTTTTTTCTTTGTGTTATATGGTTGTGTGAACCATACTTTTTTCTTTGTGTTATATGGTTGTGTGAACCATACTTATTTTTCTTTGTATCATGTGATTATGTAAATTGCACTCATGCTTATTCCTTTTTATCATATTATTATGTGAACATATGAATGATATTCATATATTTGTATATATGAATCTGTCTACTTTTTATAACATGTTCGGTATGGTAATCTTATATCATATGTAGTGGGTGGGTTTATGAGTCTACTTGTGTATGTATTGTCGTGAACATTTTCTAATTTCATAAACTTCCATTCACCTATTACGTGTTGTATTATCATTCAGTCCAAAAATCAATTCACTTTCAATCTTGTTACATTGACTTTTACACAAGATTTAGGGCAAATTTATTGACTTTAACACCGATTGTTGGCAAATATAATGACTTCTACACCCGTTAGGGCAAATATGTTGACTTTTACAACAATTAGGGCAAATGTGTTGACTTTTACACAGATTAGGGCAAATGTATTGACTTTTACACCGATTAGGGCAAATGTATTGATTTTTACACCGATTAGGCTAAATGTATTGACTTTCACTCTGATGACTTGTACATTTACAAGGGATATGTAATAAATTTCTCTTAGGAATTTAATAACAAATTTCCAATCATTAGTATGTGGTTATTATTCTAGTAACAAAGTCATATTATTGTTTATTCTATCAATGTGAAGAAATTGTCGGAAATAAGAAAAAGGCAAGTCTTGCTGGCTTAATTTGATTTTTTTTACCTACATGTAAATTTTCAAGTTCCAATATTCCTCTTTCGCCAAATATAGAGGCTGATTGCGGTTACGAATGTACAAAGCTAACAAATACCAGTCCAAATGGTTTGAGACCAATTAAGGAATCCGGCAGTGTGGCTTCATTTCTCCATTTCATTATCTGGTAATGATAGATGAATTGTTCTATAAGCTGGTTAGGAGCAACATAGGTCGTAAAATAGGCAGCTTCCAACGTTTCTATCTTAAACCTGCAAATGATCTTACATGTCTTTGAAACTCTGCAATAATTGCCTAATCCTTATGAAAATGGCGCTGCGAAATAAATATGTAAACGTTATTCATTGTTTTATTTGGAAAGAGTAGAGGTTTAAATCACAGGTTGTTCCTAAAATTTAGCGATACAGTCGTTGAATAAATATATTTTGCTACTAACTGGAGTATGTTACAAGATAAGTCACCTCGTTCTATTAATCACACCTTTAATCCTGTAAAAAAAGAACGGTAAACATTTTGAGCACAAGATATGTGAACCCAAAACTGCTGTGGGGTTGTGAAATTTAGAGTCAGCTTCAAACGATAAGACATATGAGCTCAATAAACATCATTTTATTGCGCAGTACATTCGAGGATGTCAAAAACTGTCACATACATCTTAGTCTATGCTTCAGCAGGTGAGAATAACAGCTGAGAATGAACGACATAAGCTCTTATTTCCCGGAAACCATGTAGTGTCCGAGCTCGTACTAATCTCCAAACAAATATTTCTCATGCGTATTCTTATGTTTTATGATGCCATGTAACCATTTGATGCCTTTGTACTAAGGAAATATTCAGTGGTACATGCACGATCAGTTTTGTCCAACCTTTCGCGTGGAGATCAACCAAAGTGATGATGAGTTCCCGCTGCTGAAACTAATTGGGCTTACTCCTGACACTCCCATGAATAACCTCATATTACCCGATTTCGCATACTCGTTATTCTGATATCAAGAATATATTTCATTACCTTAATTATAGCACTAATCTCTTAATTTCATGACATTTGGCATTTTCTAGTATAGGTCAAGTATTGATAATGAGTGAACCCAACACTTGACACTTGGAGTTATGGGTCCCACTTAAAATTAATACTTTATACACGTGAGTGCACGGAAATACCCACATAACTAAATTGCCCTCAGGCAGACGAAATTGATGACAACCCATTCTTGGTAAAGAAATAGAAATTGCAGTTAGGTCACTAAAGAAAGGAAAGTCAGCAGGCGCTGATAATATACCAGCAGACAATATACCAGTATATCTGCAACAAGATATGGCAGACAGGAGAATGGCCTACCACGTGGACTTAATCCTTGGTTATCGTGCTCCCCAAGAAAGGAAACCTACAGCTATGCCAAAACTACAGAACCATCAGTCTCATCAGTCCCCGGAGGAAAGTCATGCTGAAGATAATTCTTTACAGACTAAAGCCTCAAGCAGAGAAAATTATTGCTGAAGAGCAGGCAGGCTTACAAGCAGGAAAGAGTACCACAGAACAAATATTCAATCTCAGACTCCTTTTCGAGAAATGTCTTTAGCATCAGCAGAATTTATACCACGTCTTTATGGATTTCAAAAAGCCCTTTGATAGAGTATGGATCAGCTCGAACCTGGTGCAGGTTGTCAAGCACCTCTATGACAAAGCCACCAGTGTTATTCCTTATTAATGGCAGAGGAGATTGGTTCTGAAAAACAGTTGAAGTCAGACAGGGATGTATATTGTTACCTACACTCTTCAACATATTCCTGGAAAGGATCATGGATGATAGTTTGCATAACCACAAGGGCAATGTCAGCATCAGAGGAAGAACTATCCCCAACCTTCGTTCCTCAGATAATATTGATGGTTTAGCAGGAGATGAAAAAGAACTAGCTGACATGGATGAGCGCATCGACACAACCTCCACAGCATACGGTATGAAGATTAGCGCCGAAAAACCAAACTAATGATAAACAACAACAATGGCATCAGTGCAGAAATAAAGATCAGTGGACAGAAGCTGGAAAGAGTCACATGCATCAAGTACTTGGGATCAATTATCATAGATGAGGGCTCCAATCCAGAACTACTTTGCAGAATTGCCCAGACAACAGCAGCAATAACAAGATTGAGACCGATATCGAAAAATACCAGCATTCTTATAGAGTCCAAAATAAGGCTGATGCGCTCGATTGTCATATCTATCTTTATGAATGCTTGTGAAACGTGGACGCTCACATCAGATCGACAAAGAAGGATACAAACCTTTGAAATGAGATGATACCGCAAGATCTTGGGCATCTCATACATTGACCATGTAACCAACGAAGAAGTCTACAACAGGATCCAAAGAGCTGTAGGATCATATGAAGATTTCTTGACCACTGTAAAAAAAAGTGCAAACTGAAATGGTACGGTCATGTCTCAAGAATATCTGGACTTGCAAAAACATTCTTGCAAGGCACAGTGCGAGGGTGCAGAAGAAGAGGCAGACAGAAAAAGAGGTGTGAAGAAAACATCAAAGAGTGGACAGGCATGGGATTTGGAGATTCTCAAAGGTCGGTAGAGAACAGGGAAAGATGGAGGAAATTGGTTGTAAAATCAACTGTGGTGCCCCAACGACCTCTTTGGTTAATGGATTGATGATGATGATGATGATGATGATGATGATGATGATGATGATGATCCACATACCATATTAACATCAATAAGCGCATGTAGAAAATCTTTGTTCATCTTTACGTTTATAAACTTATATTTTGTGTTCATCTGTACATTTCCAGACATATATTTATTTACTTCATCGTTTCCCATTTGATGCTTAGGTACGGTTGTTTATCCCTTTTTACTGTACAGTCGGTGAACCTAACCACTGCATATTTTGAAGCATTTTTATTTGGGGGGGGGGAGGATAATGTGAAAGAGAGATTTAGATTATGCCATAATGCCAATTGTCTGCGCATGTTTATGTGTGTGTGCGTATGGTGTGGTGTGTTTAGGAGAGAGAAGCCGGGTATGTATTAGTGGAAGAAGAATAGGAATAGGGAGTGAGGGGGTATTTAAATAAACCCGAATTTAGGTACAAAGCTTGCTTTTATGCAATTATATTGTTTGACATTTATTCCTTGGTATTGGTTCCATCATGGACAAGGTGGGCAACTTAGACAAGAATTTATGATTAACAGGATCAATATTTGTTTAAGATTAAGAGTTTAGACAATTTTAATTTTTGTTGTTGATTTTTTTCCTTATTATGTTATCGAATTTCAGTTTTGCAAACATATTGCAATCGAAGATTCACAAGGACTTCACCTTTCGTAAGGATTTAACATTCTCTAGGAATTTAGAAATTTGTCTCATGGCATATCCTTTGATTACGATTCGGGATCACTTCATCTTTAGCCTTATAAAAGTGTGAAATAATAAAAATATGTGAATAACTGATTTCAGTCACAGGTAAATGTTTGCAGTTTCTAAAACTTAGGAAAACCTGTTATGTCAACATCACATAAATCGGTCACGATATATGACCAGATAATGCTCCTAAATGGGTATTGGAAGTCATGCATCGATTATTATTTACTCTAAATGGGTACTCGAAGTCACTCGTCCATTATTTTCCACTCTATTCCTGGACAGTGCACAGTCTTAGAGATCTAATTAGAGCTTGCAACGTAACTACACAGCTTCACGTTTACCTGACGCAGCATTGAAGAAATATGTTTGTAGTGAAAGATAATTACCTTTGCTTATTAAATCACACTCGTAATGAGATGTAATTACATATGCTTACTAAATCACACTGGTAATGAGACATAATTACATTTGCTTACTAAATCACACTGGTAATGAGACATAATTACATTTGCTTACTAAATAATACTCATAATAAGACATAATTACCCTTGCTTATTAAATCACACTCATATCCTATATGCAGTCCGATATATTGATACGAATAGTTTTTAAAGGATGTGAGTTTGTTTTACCTTCCAACAGTGGCACGTCCAGCATGACAAAGAAAATATATCCTAACGGGTGCATTCTTTTCACAAAGAATTATTTTACAGTATCCGTTTTGACTGATTATGTTAATCTGTATAATAGGCGCAGGCTTACAAAAAAGCGTAAAAAGAAAATTATCTCACGGGGTTCTTTTGGTACTTTTATTGCAAAGGTAAGCGTATTCACGAGTGTATCAAAAATGTCCGAGACACAATATTCATCTTTGATGATAATATTTCTAGAATTAAATCATTAGTACCTCTATTTATATGTTTTAGCGACATGTCTTGTTACTGCATTTTCTATTTTATTAGCTTGCCTTCCCTCTTTCTGTTTTACCTTCTTTCATAATATTGTTACGTTTTTCTCTATCATCTTTTTGTCTTAGTTTTTATTGGATCATTCTGTCTTGACTTCCTTGGTTTATAGTATTACCATCCTTTTTATCCTTTTACCTTGCCTTCCTTTGATCACACTGTTACTCCCTAAATTATATTTCTATCTCAAATGTTTAAGATCATTCTCTACTGTAATTACAAACGACATGTGTCTATCTTACTAATCCAGGTCGCTAATCGGACACAACATGAAATATCAGCATGAATTATGTGCATTTTCTAGCATAAATTGGACTTGAAAAAAATGGTGGAATTTGTACTGCAATAGACCTTTCATAATCCCACCTGTCTGGGAAGATTCACAATAAACAGGTTATTATCTTTTCAAGTTTGAATGGGCTGTCTTTTGAATGCCGGCAAGGTTATTCAGTAGCTATCAAATCTCCTGGAAAAATCAGAGAAAAATATGAATAACTTTCTTAAGAGATGTAACAGGATGCGATAACGTCTGACTGGTTCAATTGATGTGGCGATGCATTTTAATGTGAATAAGAATACTTAAGAACATTACACCATTTCTTATATATCATATACAGGCGGTTAATGTTTAGATTTTGCAGCAGATTACATCCACCGAATAAAAATAAATTTGTAAGCGATACATATTGCAAGAAATATCAAAGCAAAAACAAGATACCAAGAATGGCAATTTTATTTTTTCTTACTTTCATAACCAGCTCATGACTAAATACTTTTTAATTCGCACATTTTCATGAAAACAAAAATGAATTTAAGTTCATTTAAATCATGTGCTACAACATCGTTTATCTGTGCTCACTGATACTCTCACGCTTTTCTGACGTATTTAATATTTCAATCTGTGATAAGATATACGTATTTCTGTTTTCCATACTTGAAGAACATAAACTGACATCATTGATCAGATAATGGACATTTCCGCATAATATTTATATCGACTCGGATATTTTATTTTGTACAGCACCCGACTTGCAATCGTATCGAACACCGGCCTGGATATACACATTTCGCATGTTACATGTGGTGGAAGTGGTGGGTATAGCCATGTCAAGACATCTCAAACGTGATATAGTCTTTCATTCTGAGTTGCTAAAAGTTTGTTACGGTCGAGCGTTAGGGTTGGAACATTGATCTGGCAGACTACTATGGATCTACCACTACCTACTGACCGATACCCATTGATCTGCTATTTAACATTCCACGATTACTATGCATCAAGCCATTATTAGTGACCAAAACCTGGTTATCTACTATCCAACACCCATAATATACCATCAACACTCCGTTATTTGTTCAATACTAATTTATCTAATACACAATACCCACATTCAACCATCAACACGTAATATGTGACCAAACCCTGGTGTTCTACTATCCAACGCACAACACCTACTATCCAACACACCGTTTTGAGTGACCATTATTGAGTTGAGTAAACACACCTTTTCCTCCCATAAAGTCGATAAGATCGTCCTACAGAGGAAATTCTCCTTAGGAATCACAATATTCCACACCGTAATCCTGGGTAACTAAACAACTTCTCAATGTGTTCCTGAGCGATGACTGTCGTCTATGTTGATAACATTCGCTCGATAGCCTTGAGGTTTGCGATTAGGAAGTTGAACTTAAGCACACATCAAAGTTTTCCGAGAAGTTGTCTTACAACTTTTAGCCAGTAAGTAGTGGAATTACCAAGTATTTATTTCCACGGGTAGCGATAGGTGATGAGTTCATACTTGAGTTTTCTTTAAAAATACATGTGAAGTAAGTTGGTGAACGGGAAGTCTCTATTCTGTTGGAAGAGTCCTTCGACAGGAATAATTTTCAATGAAAACGTCCATTGAGATAGGGTATTGTCACCTAAGACTTTTATACAACTCTTTCAAAATTTTTTCTTCTGAAACGAGACGTGTTACAGATACTCTTCCATTCTTTCTCCATGATTCATCAAAAAGAAAACGAAAACTTTTGTTGGGATGTTTCTGACAAGGATGATCTAGTGGACAACCATAACACTGTTATCTGGTCATAAGTTGTACTCTTCAAGACAAGTGGCGAGCTGAACAGGAGTCTAAGTATTGTTCTTGTTCTAGCGACATCTTCTCCGCCTACTGTCTGTGGCTGGTGTTCGGAATAGAAAACGTCATCTTCTGATACGCATGTCACTGAGTTTCATGTTTCTAATAATCTAGGGTCGCGTGTCTCCAGCTGTTTATTTCCAGAGTATTATAGAACTCACTTATTGAACGATTGTACAACGGTAAATGAGAGACATCAGCCAAGCAAGCTTTACATTCATGATTAATTCCAGCCATTTGTTTCACTTCTATGAAATGTTCGTTGAATGGATTTGTGTAACGTATACGCAGATTGTTCTTGCATCAATTATTTTACATCTTGCAGACGTTGATTTTTAAGTTAGGTGTTCTGCTGACGATGCAAGTTTTGAATTTTTCTGAGGCCAGCGGCATAAGCCGGATTGCCCATTATTTAATTTCCTCTTTTCTCGCTGTAGGAGAAAGCATCAACAGAAGGTATCACTCAGTGGCTAAAAGGTGCTTTAAAGATCGAGTTTGAAACACTTGTCTTGCTTCTTTGCCTTCATCCTTCATTGTTGCTGTGTGTGTTCGTATTGTTGCACTTGAAAAAAATGGTGAAATTTGTACTGCAGTAGACCTTTCATAATCTCACCTGTCTGGGAAGATTCACAATAAACAGGTTATTATTTTTTCAAGTTTGAATGGGCTGTCTATTGAACGCAGGCAACATTACTCAGTACCTATCAAATCTCCTGGAAAAATCAGAGAAAATATGAATAATTTTCTTAAGAGATGTAACAGGATGCGATATCGTCTGACTGGTTCAATTGATGTGGCGATGCATTTTGATGTGAATAAGAATACATAAGAACATTACACCGTTTGTTATATCATATACAGGCGGTTAATGTTTAGATTTTGCAGCAGATTACATCCACCGAATAATTATAAATTTGTAAGCGATGCTTATTGCGAGAAATATCAAAGCAAAAACAAGATACCAAAAATGGCAATTTTATTTTTTCTTACTTTCATAACCAGCTCATGACTAAATACTTCTTAATTCGCACATTTTCATGAAAACAAAAATGAATTTAAGTTCATTTAAATCATGTGCTACAACATCGTTTATCTGTGCTCACTGATACTCTCACGCTTTTCTGACGTATTTAATATTTCAAACTGTGATAAGATATACGTATTTCTGTTTTCCATACTTGAAGAACATAAACTGACATCATTGATCAGATAATGGACATTTCCGCATAATATTTATATCGACTCGGATATTTTATTTTGTACAGCACCCGACTTGCAATCGTATCGAACACCGGCCTGGATATAGACATTTCGCATGTTACATGTGGTGGAAGTGGTGGGTATAGCCATGTCAAGACATCTCAAACGTGATATAGTCTTTCATTCTGAGTTGCTAAAAGTTTGTTACGGTCGAGCGTTAGGGTTGGAACATTGATCTGGCAGACTACTATGGATCTACCACTACCTACTGACCGATACCCATTGATCTACTATTTAACATTCCACGATTACTATGCATCAAGCCATTATTAGTGACCAAAACCTGGTTATCTACTATCCAACACCCATAATATACCATCAACACTCCGTTATTTGTTCAATACTAATTTATCTAATACACAATACCCACATTCAACCATCAACACGTAATATGTGACCAAACCCTGGTGTTCTACTATCCAACGCACAACACCTACTATCCAACACACCGTTTTGAGTAACCATTATTGAGTTGAGTAAACACACCTTTTCCTCCCATAAAGTCGATAAGATCGTCCTACAGAGGAAATTCTCCTTAGGAATCACAATATTCCACACCGTAATCCTGGGTAACTAAACAACTTCTCAATGTGTTCCTGAGCGATGACTGTCGTCTATGTTGATAACATTCGCTCGATAGCCTTGAGGTTTGCGATTGAACTTAAGCACACATCAAAGTTTTCCGAGAAGTTATCTTACAACTTTTACCCAGTAAGTAATGGAATTACCAAGTATTTATTTCCACGGGTAGTGATAGGTGATGAGTTCATACTTGAGTTTTCTTTAAAAATACATGTGAAGTAAGTTGATGAACGGGAAGTCTCTATTCTGTTGGAAGAGTCCTTCGACAGGAATAATTTCCAATGAAAACGTCAATTGAGATAGGGTATTGTCACCTAAGACTTTTATACAACTCTTTCAAAATTTTCTCTTCTGAAACGAGACGTGTTACAGATACTCTTCCATTCTTTCTCCATGATTCATCAAAAAGAAAAAGAAAACTTTTGTTGGGATGTTTCTGACAAGGATGATCTAGTGGACAACCATAACACTGTTATCTGGTCATAAGTTGTACTCTTCAAGCCAAGTGGCGAGCTGAACAGGAGTCTAAGTATTGTTCTTGTTCTAGCGACATCTTCTCCGCCTACTGTCTGTGACTGGTGTTCAGAATAGAAAACATCATCTTCTGATACGCATGTCACTGAGTTTCATGTTTCTAATAATCTAGGGTCGCGTGTCTCCAGCTGTTTATTTCCAGAGTATTATAGAACTCACTTATTTAACGATTGTACAACGGTAAATGAGAGACATCAGCCAAGCAAGCTTTACATTCATGATTAATTCCAGCCATTTGTTTCACTTCTATGAAATGTTCGTTGAATGGATTTGTGTAACGTATACGCAGATTGTTCTTGCATCAATTATTTTACATCTTGCAGACGTTGATTTTTAAGTTAGGTGTTCTGCTGACGATGCAAGTTTTGAATTTTTCTGAGGCCAGCGGCATAAGCCGGATTGCCCATTATTTAATTTCCTCTTTTCTCGCTGTAGGAGAAAGCGTCAACAGAAGGTATCACTCAGGGGCTAAAAGGTGCTTTAAAGATCGAGTTTGAAACACTTGTCTTGCTTCTTTGCATTCATCCTTCATTGTTGCCGTGTGTGTTCGTATTGTTGCACTTGAAAAAAATGGTGGAATTTGTACTGCAATAGACCTTTCATAATCTCACCTGTCTGGGAAGATTCACAATAAACAGGTTATTATTTTTTCAAGTTTGAATGGGCTGTCTATTGAACGCGGGCAACATTATTCAGTAGCTATCAAATCTCCTGGAAAAATCAGAGAAAAATATGAATAATTTTCTTAAGAGATGTAACAGGATGCGATATCGTCTGACTGGTTCAATTGATGTGGCGATGCATTTTAATGTGAATAAGAATACATAAGAACATTACACCGTTTGTTATATCATATACAGGCGGTTAATGTTTAGATTTTGCAGCAGATTACATCCACCGAATAAATATAAATTTGTAAGAGATACTTATTGCGAGAAATATCAAAGCAAAAACAAGATACCAAAAATGGCAATTTTATTTTTTCTTACTTTCATAACCAGCTCATGACTAAATACTTTTTAATTCGCACATTTTCATGAAAACAAAAATGAATTTAAGTTCATTTAAATCATGTGCTACAACATCGTTTATCTGTGCTCACTGATACTCTCACGCTTTTCTGACGTATTTAATATTTCAATCTGTGATAAGATATACGTATTTCTGTTTTCCATACTTGAAGAACATAAACTGACATCATTGATCAGATAATGGACATTTCCGCATAATATTTATATCGACTCGGATATTTTATTTTGTACAGCACCCGACTTGCAATCGTATCGAACGCCGGCCTGGATATACACGTTTCGCATGTTACATGTGGTGGAAGTGGTGGGTATAGCCATGTCAAGACATCTCAAACGTGATATAGTCTTTCATTCTGAGTTGCTAAAAGTTTGTTACGGTCGAGCGTTAGGGTTGGAACATTGATCTGGCAGACTCCTATGGATCTACCACTACCTACTGACCGATACCCATTGATCTACTATTTAACATTCCACGATTACTATGCATCAAGCCATTATTAGTGACCAAAACCTGGTTATCTACTATCCAACACCCATACTATACCATCAACACTCCGTTATTTGTTCAAAACCAATTTATCTAGTACACAATACCCACATTCAACCATCAACACGTAATATGTGACCAAACCCTGGTGTTCTACTATCCAACGCACAACACCTACTATCCAACACACCGTTTTGAGTGACCATTATTGAGTTGAGTAAACACACCTTTTCCTCCCATAAAGTCGATAAGATCGTCCTACAGAGGAAATTCTCCTTAGGAATCACAATATTCCACACCGTAATCCTGGGTAACTAAACAACTTCTCAATGTGTTCCTGAGCGATGACTGTCATCTATGTTGATAACATTCGCTCGATAGCCTTGAGGTTTGCGATTAGGAAGTTGAACTTAAGCACACATCAAAGTTTTCCGAGAAGTTGTCTTACAACTTTTAGCCAGTAAGTAGTGGAATTACCAAGTATTTATTTCCACGGGTAGTGATAGGTGATGAGTTCATACTTGAGTTTTCTTTAAAAATACATGTGAAGTAAGTTGATGAACGGGAAGTCTCTATTCTGTTGGAAGAGTCCTTCGACAGGAATAATTTCCAATGAAAACGTCAATTGAGATAGGGTATTGTCACCTAAGACTTTTATACAACTCTTTCAAAATTTTTTCTTCTGAAACGAGACGTGTTACAGATACTCTTCCATTCTTTCTCCATGATTCATCAAAAAGAAAACGAAAACTTTTGTTGGGATGTTTCTGACAAGGATGATCTAGTGGACAACCATAACACTGTTATCTGGTCCTAAGTTTTACTCTTCAAGCCAAGTGGCGAGCTGAACAGGAGTCTAAGTATTGTTCTTGTTCTAGCGACATCTTCTCCGCCTACTGTCTGTGACTGGTGTTCGGAATAGAAAACATCATCTTCTGATACGCATGTCACTGAGTTTCATGTTTCTAATAATCTAGGGTCGCGTGTCTCCAGCTGTTTATTTCCAGAGTATTATAGAACTCACTTATTGAACGATTGTACAACGGTAAATGAGAGACATCAGCCAAGCAAGCTTTACATTCATGATTAATTCCAGCCATTTGTTTCACTTCTATGAAATGTTCGTTGAATGGATTTGTGTAACGTATACGCAGATTGTTCTTGCATCAATTATTTTACATCTTGCAGACGTTGATTTTTAAGTTAGGTGTTCTGCTGACGATGCAAGTTTTGAATTTTTCTGAGGCCAGCGGCATAAGCCGGATTGCCCATTATTTAATTTCCTCTTTTCTCGCTGTAGGAGAAAGCGTCAACAGAAGGTATCACTCAGGGGCTAAAAGGTGCTTTAAAGATCGAGTTTGAAACACTTGTCTTGCTTCTTTGCCTTCATCCTTCATTGTTGCTGTGTGTGTTCGTATCGTTGCACTTGAAGAAAATGATGGAATTTGTACTGCAATAGACCTTTCATAATCTCACCTGTCTGGGAAGATTCACAGTAAACAGGTTATTATTTTTTCAAGTTTGAATGGGCTGTCTATTGAACGCAGGCAACATTACTCAGTACCTATCAAATCTCCTGGAAAAATCAGAGAAAAATATGAATAATTTTCTTAAGAGATGTAACAGGATGCGATATCGTCTGACTGGTTCAATTGATGTGGCGATGCATTTTAATGTGAATAAGAATACATAAGAACATTACACCGTTTGTTATATCATATACAGGCGGTTAATGTTTAGATTTTGCAGCAGATTACATCCACCGAATAAATATAAATTTGTAAGAGATACTTATTGCGAGAAATATCAAAGCAAAAACAAGATACCAAAAATGGCAATTTTATTTTTTCTTACTTTTATAACCAGCTCATGACTAAATACTTTTTAATTCGCACATTTTCATGAAAACAAAAATGAATTTAAGTTCATTTAAATCATGTGCTACAACATCGTTTATCTGTGCTCACTGATACTCTCACGCTTTTCTGACGTATTTAATATTTCAATCTGTGATAAGATATACGTATTTCTGTTTTCCATACTTGAAGAACATAAACTGACATCATTGATCAGATAATGGACATTTCCGCATAATATTTATATCGACTCGGATATTTTATTTTGTACAGCACCCGACTTGCAATCGTATCGAACGCCGGCCTGGATATACACATTTCGCATGTTACATGTGGTGGAAGTGGTGGGTATAGCCATGTCAAGACATCTCAAACGTGATATAGTCTTTCATTCTGAGTTGCTAAAAGTTTGTTACGGTCGAGCGTTAGGGTTGGAACATTGATCTGGCAGACTCCTATGGATCTACCACTACCTACTGACCGATACCCATTGATCTACTATTTAACATTCCACGATTACTATGCATCAAGCCATTATTAGTGACCAAAACCTGGTTATCTACTATCCAACACCCATAATATACCATCAACAGTCCGTTATTTGTTCAAAACCAATTTATCTAGTACACAATACCCACATTCAACCATCAACACGTAATATGTGACCAAACCCTGGTGTTCTACTATCCAACGCACAACACCTACTATCCAACACACCGTTTTGAGTGACCATTATTGAGTTGAGTAAACACACCTTTTCCTCCCATAAAGTCGATAAGATCGTCCTACAGAGGAAATTCTCCTTAGGAATCACAATATTCCACACCGTAATCCTGGGTAACTAAACAACTTCTCAGTGTGTTCCTGAGCGATGACTGTCGTCTATGTTGATAACATTCGCTCGATAGCCTTGAGGTTTGCGATTGAACTTAAGCACACATCAAAGTTTTCCGAGAAGTTATCTTACAACTTTTAGCCAGTAAGTAGTGGAATTACCAAGTATTTATTTCCACGGGTAGTGATAGGTGATGAGTTCATACTTGAGTTTTCTTTAAAAATACATGTGAAGTAAGTTGATGAACGGGAAGTCTCTATTCTGTTGGAAGAGTCCTTCGACAGGAATAATTTCCAATGAAAACGTCAATTGAGATAGGGTATTGTCACCTAAGACTTTTATACAACTCTTTCAAAATTTTCTCTTCTGAAACGAGACGTGTTACAGATACTCTTCCATTCTTTCTCCATGATTCATCAAAAAGAAAAAGAAAACTTTTGTTGGGATGTTTCTGACAAGGATGATCTAGTGGACAACCATAACACTGTTATCTGGTCATAAGTTGTACTCTTCAAGCCAAGTGGCGAGCTGAACAGGAGTCTAAGTATTGTTCTTGTTCTAGCGACATCTTCTCCGCCTACTGTCTGTGACTGGTGTTCGGAATAGAAAACATCATCTTCTGATACGCATGTCACTGAGTTTCATGTTTCTAATAATCTAGGGTCGCGTGTCTCCAGCTGTTTATTTCCAGAGTATTATAGAACTCACTTATTGAACGATTGTACAACGGTAAATGAGAGACATCAGCCAAGCAAGCTTTACATTCATGATTGATTCCAGCCATTTGTTTCACTTCTATGAAATGTTCGTTGAATGGATTTGTGTAACGTATACGCAGATTGTTCTTGCAGCATATTTTACATCTTGCAGACGTTGATTTTTAAGTTAGGTGTTCTGCTGACGATGCAAGATTTGAATTTTTCTGAGGCCAACGGCATAAGCCGGATTGCCCATTATTTAATTTCCTCTTTTCTCGCTGTAGGAGAAAGCGTCAACAGAAGGTATCACTCAGGGGCTAAAAGGTGCTTTAAAGATCGAGTTTGAAACACTTGTCTTGCTTCTTTGCCTTCATCCTTCATTGTTGCTGTGTGTGTTCGTATTGTTGCACTTGAAAAAAATGATGGAATTTGTACTGCAATAGACCTTTCATAATCTCACCTGTCTGGGAAGATTCACAGTAAACAGGTTATTATATTTTCAAGTTTGAATGGGCTGCCTATTGAACGCAGGCAACATTATTCAGTAGCTATCAAATCTCCTGGAAAAATCAGAGACAAATATGAATAATTTTCTTAAGAGATGTAATAGGATGCGATATCGTCTGACTGATTCAATTGATGTGGCGATGCATTTTAATGTGAATAAGAATACATAAGAACATTGCACCGTTTGTTATATATCGTATACAGGCGGTTAATGTTTAGATTTTGCAGCAGATTACATCCACCGAATAATTATAAATTTGTAAGCGATGCTTATTGCGAGAAATATCAAAGCAAAAACAAGATACCAAAAATGGCAATTTTATTTTTTCTTACTTTCATAACCAGCTCATGACTAAATACTTTTTATATCACCAACTTACAGTAAACTCTTACCTTCTCGCCACTAACCTCTTAATGATGAGCGCCAGGCGAGGCAGCTGTTAGTACCATTTATGTAAGTCTTTGGTATGACTCGGCCGGCGATCGAATCCTCGACCTCCCGCATCCGAGGCGGACGATCTAACCACCAGGCCACCGGAGCGGTTAATAAAATTTGTAATGAAATTAGCTGACACTGAGTAAAGTCGGACAGTATACTAAATCTAGGGTGGCGAAACGTAACTTTGTAATAAACCAGCTCATCAGATACAATATATTAATGTAACAATACCAGTGTTTATCAAGTGGCAATAGGTATCAGGTTATACAGAGAAAATCAAGTCTATGATGGCAAATATGACGAGAAAGAAAAAAAAAACTGTGTTACAAATTCTAGTGTCCATACATCATTCACATCAATGGGTATGTTTTAACACACGTTTTCAACTGAAAAAGTAAGCATATGACTACTGAATGCTATGTTTTTGTTTGCGCGTAAGTACTCCTATTCTTTGGTCTCTCTTTCTTGTCACTTCATGTATGACGGCGTATAAGTATATTTATGAATGTGTGAGCAATCCTACCCGTTGGTTGGTAGATGAGACTAGTTTAGTTACTCCATACGGTGTGTTGGATAGTAGATAGCTCACAAGGTGTAGTTTCTTTCGATTGCATTACGTATACCAACCCACTATGTTGATACCTGCAGACGCTTTTAACATTATATTTCCCTCCTGTATCCATACTGTTCCATATTGTTTAAAATGCTAACTAGTGCTAGATTTCTCTTTTACCCATATGGTATCATTTATCACATGTGTACAAAATAAAAGATACAAGTACAAAGGAAATTCCCTTGTTTAATTTTAGCATTAATATTCTTCATGCACTCATAGAGTCCCACCCTTTGGACTGATGTTATGCTCAGCTTTAGTCCATACGACCCCTAATATGGTGGACTAATGTTAAATTCCCTTTGTACCCCAAGGATTGCACCTGGGCTAATGGTAAATTAGTCTTGTACCCTTAATCTGTCCTCATAATTATGGGGACGCTGGAAGATACAATATCAGCACTACTTTTAACCTCATTTTAACACGTGAAAGAAAACTCAGCTGCATATTTATCCAATATATTCATACTGAAAACTCATAGACGCTGAGCTTAGTGCACATTGAAGGATACATTGTAATAGTTCATATCAGTAACTATAAAATGTATTCTAATACAGCTTTGTCTTGTGTTAGAGGGTAATTATTTGTGTTTGTCTCTGGTGGAGACTATGCAACTATTTTTGGCGTGGTTCTTTCCTTTAAACATGGCGTTCATTGTATGTTTCAGGGCATGCAATTTTTAGTATTTGTACGTGTTAAAGCTTTGGCAATGAAAATGTTTTCTGGATGAGTGCTTGGCGCATTTAATTTGTTTCCGAGTCTTGAAGTGTATATGCTTTTAGGATATGGGATAAGCATTTCATGCACAGTAGTAACTATTACCTGCATGACTTCCTGGTCAGCGAAGTGCTCACTATCAGTGTTATTTATTACAGTTTGGATATTACAGCTGACTAATTTTTTCTTTCGTGTTTGTATGTTGGCCTTGTTAGATGTTTAGGGCAAAATCAGTTCGCTAAGTCGAAAATGTTACAAATTTTGTGAGAATGCGCACAATCGCATGGAGTATTTGATAAGTGAGGTAAAGTGTGCGTGTATGTGATTTAGATTTTTAAAGTAGCTCTAACAATTTTCCAGTCATATTGTTACGACGTCTGCAGTGTGGCAGTTTAAAAGTGATGTCTAGCGCTGGGGCATCATGCTGCAGACATGTAGCATGATACTTAGTCACATTTTCCTGATACCAGGTCGACTAGACCTAACACTAACCTCTTAATGCTGAGCGCCTAGCGAGGCAGCTGTTAGTACCATTTTTGTAAGTCTTTGGTATGACTCAGCCGGGTTCGAACCCACGACCCACCCACACGCATCCGGGGCGGACGCTCTAACCATTAGGCCACCGGAGTGGTTATAAGTTAGGTAAAGATGTTATACGTGCAAATTCACACGACGATCAGCATTATTCTGAGCAGATGATGCGACCTTTTAGCGAGATCTTTCAAAAGCGGCTCTAATCAATATGATACAAATTACTTTAAGTTTAGTTATTTTAACTGGCAAGATAAAAAGTTACCTGTAATGTAAGTTTTGAGAATTCCTCCTTACAGGGACCTTTTATCATGAAATTCCATCATGTTGCCTCATTTGCCTACTTTTTGTAACTCATTATATACGATAAGAAATCTACAATCAATACACATATTGCGGGTGACTATAAAGAACTAAGGATGATCTTATTTTCATTCTGATATTTTATCATCTAATTTCATTACATTCTTTACTGGTGTTGCCATCACAGGAATAATATTCAATAGTAGCACATAAACTGGAACTGCATGTATCGACACTATGGACGCTTTATTACGCATCAATATTGCTATGTGCATTGCTGTTATATAGATTTCCGTATAAATAACATATCTTCCTATACCCAGAATTTATTCGTGTTACATACACTTGTAATTATCTGATGTTGTCTGTTCTATTACTTAACATTTATAATGGTGAATTATATCATATTAAAAATGCAAATATTGATAAATTGGCTAATGCTGTTAAATTTGTATCACTGACTGGCACAAAGACGTACCTTACCCTTTTTAAAACACTAATCCATAAATGGTTGGTCGCTTAAGACATTCGTAATCTTGCTGTAGCAGGAAGGTGACCAGCTTCACTAGTTTCTTGCCTAGTTTCTTGCCTTACAATACAAGATAGTTGGTTTGTTGCAGTACGATGCTGTCATCCGAATGACACAAAGTCACTTGCATTGACTTTCGTCAACCTTTAGAATAACATATGCTCTGTCGTTACCATCAGAGGATATTATCACAGTGAGATTTTGAGAGTTAAAATATTTCATAGAATATATGTTTTGATCAAGCTCTATTTTTTCCATAAGCCAGTTTTCCTCTGACTTTTATTTGTACACGATCCACGTTTTTTAAAATTATTTCCTATTGGAAGAATAAAAGGATCATTACCAATTATTACTCTTTGCTTATGATGCTATGGATTGACCTCGCTAGGGAATACTTGATTGCACTTGAGGCCAACATTTCTTAAAATCCTGAGTCATCCGGTCTAACAGTGTTGCAAAGAATGTTTCACAATGATAATATGATCCTTTACAATTACGTGATTTACAGCTTATACAAAGTTATTTCTGAAAGTGGCATTTTCTTAATATCAGTTGTCACACTCAGATCTTTCCTCACTTCCGTGAACATTAATCATTTTCCTTTTTTAGAAGGTGGAGATATCTTGATGAAATCTTATCCTTTGGATTTTCAAAATGAAGGGTACCTTAGCGTTCTTTTCATATTCTGTTGTATAGTTAAAAACAAGTTCATATTCATTATCGCTCATTACTGCTCGTTTCTCTATTAGCACTCGAAGAACCATCATGAAATGTAATATTTGGGTCTTTGTGGGTTTTTTTTACTGCTTAACATGATTTATGTGATTCTTCATTAAATGCATCTTTCCTTGGATCGCCATTTTTCTTTACCTATTTCGTTTGGTTATCTTCGTATTTCAATTGTGAATCTGATTTATCTTACTGAAGAGTTCCAAACATGAATCTTTTTTTTTTTTTACAATATAATGCTATAGGATGGCATACATTAAAATTAGATTAATTTTCATGGAAGACTAATAAGATAAAATGAGAAGATATGCACATACAAAAACGACCAATCGCTGTTACACTCTAGAAACCAATCATGCCGTTCATATTAAATGATGTAAACATAAACTAAAAAGGATCTCGAAAGGGAAATGCCGTGGAAATGCCATGGAAATGGTATAGATATACGGTTTCATGGGCACAATTAATGAAACAAGATGGTGGCATTCAAAAGTTACTTATACTCCAGGGAGAAACATTATTTCTTCAGCCAGATCGTTTGGAAATGATCTTAAAAAGATCAATATTTTCAAGAACTAAAGGAAATTTGTTTTTCTAATCAGCACCCCATTCATAAAAATGTAACGAAACCTCTAACTAATATTCACAGTGAAACAATGTTTAAAATATTTTGAAAAAATGAAGCCAACAAAAAAAAAATCAACACTTTAGAGATTATTTTAACAGATATGCTTCCAATCAAAATGACACGAAATGAAACTATTAAAGTTAACTTAGAAGATTTTTCCCCACGGTATTGGGGCACAATGAGTTGCTATTCGTAATGATCCCAAACACACAGAAAATTTTGTTGTTGTTGAGTTTAATTATAGTAGCGTTCGCACAATTGTGCATGTGCCACTTTATTCTGACTGCACCGCAGCCTGCTAGTTGTTCCTGGGGAAGGGGATGGTGCCACCTCCCCCAGGCTTTTATGGATTCAAGGAACCCTGATAGTTTGGCCTCAATCTGTAGGTCCATAAAGGTCCTTACAGTTGAATGGTTGGCTGTCATTAGTGGGAAGGAGAGCTCGGGAACGGTCCTGCTTGCTTTACATCGCTGGTTTCTTGTTGCATTTGTCTGGTGTTTTTTTTTTTTTTTTTTTTCGAGATTTTTTTTTTTTCTTCTTCAAAATGTTCTAAAAGGAGGGGGGATGTGCTATGCTGTTTATAGAGGTTCTTAGTAGATATCATGTATGAAGAGAGATTTTCAAGGTTATTATGGGATTACTAGTCGAGGTGTTTAGGGTGTGTTTCCTACGTTATGTTATTTATAAGTTTTTAGATATTACCTCTTTAAGTTATTTATTGATTGATGTTTTTAGAGACTGAATGTTATTTATACTTTATTTAGCAAGAGACCGGAGTCCTAGCTTATTACGCGGTTCGTTAAGGACATCTAGGAGAGGAATCCTAGCTGATTACTCGGTTCGTTAAGGACATCTAGGGCATCCGATTTTGCGGTTTCCTTAGTTTTTTTATAGGTGCTTCGTAAGTGAATTATTTATTAATATTTTTATAAAATTGAATGATATGTTATGGTTTTTTATGTGGTGGCTTCTAAATTTATTTAGCTAGTTACTGGGTCTTTTGGTTTGTGGGGATAGTAATTATATTTTGTTCCTAAGTCCTGCTGAGTCTATGAATTGATTTATATTTTTTATATGCTGATTGTTTATTTTTATTAGAGTCCATAAGTAACTCTGGGTATGTGTGTGGTGATCCAATCTCTTTTTGGTTTTTGATAAATATTTTCCGAGCGGGTTGGTATTTTGGGCATATATTGAATACGTGGTGTAGATCTTCGGTGGTGTGGCAGTTAAAGCAGTTAATGGTTTGGGTCCTATAAACCTTCCAAAACTGCTTGCTAGTTTAGTTTTTCCAGTTATTATCCTGTTTATGGTTTTCTGTTCTAAATAGGTACTCTTAGGTAGCTGTATGTTCCTATCTACGTTTTTTTGGGTTACATGGTGCTTTTTACCTTTTGTGGAGGAGTTCCAAAAATCTTGCCATGTTTGGTCTATATATGTTTGTGCGAAGCTTACTGCTTCTGTATAGCTATAGTTAAGCTTGATAGAGTTTTGATCTCCTAGTTTGGTTTTTGCAACTTTGTCTGCTGTTTCGTTGCCAGAGATTCCAACGTGCGACGGTATCCAAATGAGCTCGACTAATTGATGTGCTGTGGTGATATCGTCGATTAATTGGCATGCTCTGTCGAGGAATTGTTCCCTAGAGTGTGTATTGCGATTTTGGATCGATTTGATAACGCTTAGGAAATCGCTTATAATGACTGCTTTATGTATTTGGTTGTCTATGATCCATTGTGGTGATTCAAGTATAGCCCAGAATTCAGTGGTGTAAATGGAGCAATAGTCAGGTAATTTGGATCCCGTTTGTATATTGAATTCAGGGATGACTATTGCTGCTGATGTTCTTGGTGGGTTGTTTGTTTTTGATCCATCGGTATATATTTTAACATAGTCCGGGTATTTTTGGTTGATTTCGTTTACCAGTACAGGTTTTAGTTAGTTTTCTTGTCCTTCTTTATTGCCTAATTTGGTAGCTTCAATGTTAATCCTTGGTGGTTTTTGTAACCGTGGTGATTTGTCCTGGTCTGTATTGTTTGTTACCTGTTTTTTTAGTAGAGGTATCTTTTCTCTTAGTTCAAGGATTACTTTGCCACTTGGTGTGATAGGTATGATTTTGGGTTTGAAGACAACTTTACACTTATTTATACCTATTTTGGTGGGATGGTTGTCTGGGTGGGTATCTAATCGAATGGAGTATCGGAGGAGCAGTTCTTGCCTACGTAATTTTAAGGGTAGTTCTCCTGTTAGTGTTTGTAGTTCTTCTAATGATGTTGAGGGGAGTGTTCCTGTGCATAATAGCAAGGCTTTTCTCTGGATAGTGTCAAGTTTTTGTAGTACAGGCTGCTTAGCAGAGTTATATGCTTGACAACCGTAATCCAGTTTTGATCTAATTAGGCTTTTATATATCGTGAGGAGGGTTTCCTGGTTGGATCCCCAGTCAGTCCCTGTGATGTTCCTGAGTAAACTGAGATCTTTCTTACAATTCTGGGTGAGTTGTTCAATGTGGTGTTTCCATGTGAGGTGGTTGTCAAAGAACATTCCTAGGAATTTTACTACTGTTACGTATTTGATTAATTGATTTTGTATATAGAAGTTTAGATAGACTAGGTTGTTATTTCGTTTGCCGGTGAATATGATTGCCACAGTTTTTTCATGAGATATTTTGAAACCCCATTTGTCCGCCCATCTCCTTATGTTGTCTAGGCTCTGCTGGATTTCTTTAACTACTGTGTTATTGGCAGGATTTCCATTCCTCCATATGCCACTATCATCTGCAAATTGTGACAAGTTTATTTTTGTGGAGGCTACCTTGAGGTCAAGGTCGTTTACCATTAGGTTAAATAGTAACGGACTTATTACACTGCCTTGCGGTGTTCCATTTTCAAGTGAAAATTCTTCCGAATGGGTGTTGCCTATTTTTGTGGTAATTTTTTGGCCTGTGAGGAAATCGCCAATCCAGTTGAACAAGCGTCTAGTTATTCCAAATTGGTTTAATTTGGCCATTAGTCCATTGGTCCATACTAGGTCGAACGCTTTTTCTAGGTCTAAAAAACCGCTATGAGGTTGCGTTCGGTTTTCCTATGTGCGTTAAAAGCGACTTTGATGTCTGTTTCCAATCTGAGAAGTTGGTCAGTGGTGGACCGTTTGTTCCGAAAGCCACATTGATTTATGGAGAGTAGGTTATTGGTTTCTAGGTGGTGTTTTAACCTATTTGCGATTATTGTCTCCATTATTTTGCAAATATTGTTTGTAAGGGAGATGGGTCGGTACGAATTTATGTTGTTGGGATCTTTACCTAGCTTGGGGATTGGTATTACTATGGCCTGTTTCCATTTGGTGGGTAGTTGGCCTTTTTCCCATATCCTATTAAAGAGTTTGATTATGGCTATTGTTATATTGATAGGTAGTTTTTTGTAGATAATGTAACCTAACTGATCGTTACCAGGGGATGTCTCGTTTTTGGATCGTAGGGCTATCTTCCATTCATGTACTGTGATGTCGCTATTTAGGTGAGATTCTTTTGTTCATTGGTCTTGTAACATTTGAGGTTGGGTTCCCTCCATTAGCTTTTTGTGTTCTTGAAAGTTTTTGGTGTGATTATTGTTGCTACTCATGTTCGAAAAATGCCTCGCTAGGAGGTCTGCCTTATCTTTATTTGTTATGGCATTTTTAATTTTTGGGGCTGAGGTAGTTGCTTTCCCTTTTATGGCTTTTATCTTGTCCCATATTTGTTTTGAGTTTGATTTTAGACTCAGTTTAGAGCAAAAGGTTTGCCATACATTAATTTTAGCAGTTTTTATAGTTTGTTTTAGTGCTTTTTCTTTATCTTTATATTGCTGGAAGTAGATAGAATTTTTGGTGCGTTTATATTTATTTAAGGCCCTTTTTTGTCTTTATGTGCTATAGTGCCATGGTACAGGGTTTTTATTTTGGATATTAGTTGTCTTTGGTATGCATCGGTTAGCTGCTTCTATAATTGTGTCTGTTATGTTATCATAATACATGTCAATACTTGGGCTTTCTAAGTTATCTGGATTTACTCTAGCTAGTAATAATTGGAATTGGTCCCAGTCTGCCTGTTGGTACCTCCATTTAGGTGTGGTTTCGTTAGGAATGTGTTGAGTTTTTGTTTGAATATTGATTGTGATGGGAAAATGGTCACTTCCTAACGTATCTTCCTGATCCACCCACCAATTTGTGATTTGAGCCAATTTGGGGTAGTGATGGTTAGGTCTATGGCTGAGAGAGTGCCATCCTCAGGGTTTAATCTAGTGTTCGACCCGTCATTTAAGATGACCAGATTGTTCTCAGTTATCCATTTTTCAACCATTTTTCCTCTTTGATCTTTCTTTTTACCTCCCCATAATTCACTGTGTGCGTTGAAGTCGCCACAGATCATTAGATTGTTGTTGTTGTTATTAGTGATTGCCTTTAGTGAGATTAGGTTGGTAGGGTAGAAGGTACCCCCTGGGTCGTATGCATTTATTATTTGAATGTTTGTGGTTCCTATATTTATCATTACTGACATTATTTCGATGCTATTATTGATGTTTAGGTTAGGGGGTACTTCTATTACTTCATAGTAGATTAGTGTATCTATTAAAAAAAATTGCTAGTCCACCCCCTTTCTGCCCCATGGGTCTGTTTTTAAAGATTCCCTGGGTATAACCTTGTAGTTTGGGCAGGCGTTTGTGTTCTTGTGTTATGAGGGTTTCCTGTAGGCAGATTACGTCTGGTTTTATGGCCGTATTATTCAGTTTGTTCTGCAGTTCTGATAGGTTTTTAAAGATTCCTCTGCAGTTCCATTGCCAGATGGTGATTTTATTATTTTTTGTCCTATTCATTTTTGACGTTGTCTTTATCTGTTAGTCTTGTGGTCCAATCAGCTAGTATGGTGAAAATAGTTTTGAGGGTTCTGATTATGCTACTGAGATCTTGCATTAGGGTTCGTGTTGTTAGGTTCATTACTTCCTGTATTAATTCTGTATTGGGGTGTGTGTTAGATTTGGGGATGTTTGGGGTGACAGTTTTGTTTGTATCTGGAGTGTTATCGGGGTGGTCATGGTTTGTTACAATGTGGGTTGTAGTTTTTGGCTCTTTTGTTTCCTGATTCGAGGGTATGTTTTGTGGTGCAATGTTTTCCCTTCTGATTCTGCGTGGAGAGTTTTGGTGCTCATTGATTGTTTCAGAGGTAGATTTTGGTGTGTTGGGGTTGTTTTTACAAATAATGTTTTTGGCAGAATGGTAGGTGAGGTGTTTTTCGTTCATTAAGTCCTCTATTTGTTTCTCTTTTATTGCAAATCTGCATTCTGCCGATCTAGGATAATGGTTTTCGTTACAGTTAGCACATTTTTGTTTAATTGTGTGGCATTCTCCTTTGTGTTGACCTCCGCAGTACTTACATCTTGGTTTGAATCTACATCTGAGGGCATAGTGTCCCCAGTGCAGGCATTTGGTGCAAAATCTTGGCCTATTTATGTAGTTTTCCAGCTTATGGTACACTCCTGACTGTCCTAGTTTTATTATTGAGGGTATTGGCTCGGTAGTCTCTATAACTGCTTTGTTTGTTCCTTGTCCCTTATGATTTTTAAGACGATACACTTTGGTGGTCTGTGTTCCATTTGCTGTGAGTTTATGAAGTAAGAGTTCATTGCTTATGTCCTTGTTGTATCCGTTTAGTGCTATTACTTTTTTAAAGATAGTGGTTTTAGTGGGTTCAGCCAGATTAGTTGTGGTTTCACTGTGTTTGGAGTTCGAAGTGACTCGTGGTTTCCTCTGAGTGCTATGGTGTCTCTCTACTTTGATCTTTATTGGGCCTATAGTTTCAATTTGGATGAATTTTTCCACCTGTTGAATTGTGCTGCATTGGACAATGAGGTAGTTTCGCCTTGGTCTTATCAGTTTGAATTGTCCAGTGTGAATTTTGGCCAGTGCTGTCATAATACTATTGGTACTTAGACTAGTAATTCTGTTGCACCTGCTGCTTATGTATATGGTGTGTTCTATGGAATGATAACTGTACATTTTGTTTTGGGGGTTATGTTGTTGTTTTATTTCCTGTTTTGAGTTAACCTTACTTGTGGGTTTTTTGGGTTGTTTTGGGGTTTTAGCGGGCCATTGCCATTACCTAGGTATGTGTTTTGGGTTGTTTGGGGTCTTTGGGTTGCCATATTAGTGATGCTGCTGGGCCGTTTTGTAGTGTCTAATTCATTGGATTTGTTCCCATAGGTTGGTGGTTCCCTTGCTGTTATTATCCCAGATGGTCCAGGAGTTTGGCTTGAGTGTCTAGTTTCTTTCCTAATGTTTTGATTTATTGTTGTTGCTTGATTTCCTGTTGTTGGTTTGTTTGCATGCTTCTAGAATTGATTATTTCATTATTGGTGAATTTTGGGGTGCTGGTTATGGTTATATGGTCTAATTGTGGGGAGTTTAAGGTATGTAGGTTACTGTCAAATTCATTTGTTAGGTTTGGAATAGTGGTGTCTATATCTTCATTTGTGTTTGGTTTTTCCGCTTCCTTGAAGAGGATTGGCGATAACATTTGCATTGTATTTATATTGTTCCCTGGGGTGTAGTTTTGTATTTCTAGTAGTTTCTGTTGGTGGGGTGGGGGTGTTTTAATTATGTCTGCTGGTTTGTGGTTTGTTTGGTCTGTGTTTGAGACCAGAATTTGGGGTCCCAGTGTGATGTTGGTTGAATTCGAGTTTGCTGTTGTTGGTACTACTTGCGTTAATCTTGCTTGTTTTACATGCTTTATTGGTGCTGTTTGGAGTTGTGATACATCCAATATTTTTTCTGATTTATTGACAGGGTTGTTTGGTGGTTTGTGTGTTTGCGTGTTTGGATTGAATAGAGCCATTTATTTGGACCTAGTTTGCATTCTTCTACTTAAATTGTGCATAGCATTGAATGATGACTTATCTTTTTTTTTTGTCCTAACCCAGTCTGCTCCTCCGCTAGAAGTCTCTCCTTTGTTTTCTGTTACGTATTCCTATCGTTCCTTTGTTTGATAGTTCCTTTGTTCTGTTTAATTCCTTTGTTCACGGCTTGGCGGTTTGCTAATCGTTTCCTCTTCTTGGTATTATACACAGAAAATGATTACGTTGCTTAACATGGGTTACTTCCACGTGTTATTATTAAGAACTATGCGAGTGGTAAGCAAATTGTTTGCAACTCTTCTTAAATTCTACATTGGAATGTTATTATGTGTGGTTACTATTGTGTGTATTGTATCAGCCATATATATGGAGGTAAAAGCTAATCGACAGCTTTCTTAGATTTTAAACAAGGGTTGGGGTTATCCCAAGCCCTAAACATAAACCTTTGATGCAAGCTGCTTTTACACAAGTCGTGTATACGAAATAAAACATCCACAAATAAAACTAAACACACAAATTGCTGATTTGCTTGTGTGTTTTGCTTTTTTTTAAACAAATTTCACGTGCAGTCATCAATTCATCATTTTCCAATTTGTTAAAAGTATGGTCAATAAACCAATGATCAGGTATAAGTCCATTAGAATATTCCCAAACAAAACGATCTGTTTATATACTTGTAAAGTCAAATGCCTTAGCAATAAAAGTAACTCCACAATAAAAACTAATCCATTATTCTCAAATTCAAACATATTTATTTTTCCCCATTTATTATTAAACCATCTTTATTTATTGTACATGAGTTATAAATAGGGCGCGTTCTATAATTTATTGTATATTTTATTGCATTTAATTCTTTAGACGGAAAATAGTACTTAAAGAATTAAATCTAATATAAAATATAGTATAATGAAAGACTTTAGAGAACCGCTAACCATTCTTTTCGAATCACTTCCAATCTCTTTCTAAACAAGCAAGATATTCACCCCATGCTGTGGATAAAAACTGAAAAAGTCATGCTGTTGAAAAGCTGTCGAAATTAAGCAATTCTAGGGAGTATTTTATAGGATAAAAACATTATCACGTAGATAAATGAAACAAGATGAAATGATTATCTAAAACTGATTATAATTAAACAATAAAACATATGCCATCACGAAGAATTAACCCTCTGCCATATACAAGAAAATCAGATATAAAAACCTTTAGAGAACTGCAGAAATGTTGTCGAGTCTTTTTAAAAAAAATAATTAACCTCAGCAGGAGATCAAAATTTCATTGGCCTTGCTCTCGTAAACTAAAACGAAATGATTATGAAAGACTATGTTGAACATAGTGCAACAATAAAGTCCGTTCCAGCTCCAAGTAAAACAGCGCCGTCTCCAATAAATAGCCATTCTAGCCCGAATAAAAACAGCGCAATCTCACCAAAAGTCAGAAATCAAAGCGTTCCATCTCCAAGAAAACTTCTGCCAGCTGCTATTAAAACAAATTCCGACCCCAAGAAACACATTGCAATCTCACCAAATATCAGATATCAAAGAATTCCATCTTCAAGAAATCTTCTGCCAGATCCGCTCCAATAACGTGTGTGCCGTCTCATGAACACTGGCACAGCATCCTTGATTTGTTACTTAGATGGAATTAACCAAAGAATAGCTAAATTGGTCCGCCGTTAAAGAGGAGAAAATGACGTAGATAAAACAAAATGTATCAAATAAAAAATTTAAAAATTAGAATAATCTTAAAAAATGAAATATTTGTAAAAGAATGGAATAAAATTCAGTATTCCGATAAAACTGCGGATATAAAAAATAGCAAATGTAGGTAATAAAAGTAATAGATGAGATCGATGCCTTTCTTACTGGTAAAACGACGCTTGTGTTAAATTTAAATAATCTTAATGACAGTATCATAAACGCTTTTAACAAAATAAGGCGCAAATTGGAAGTATTCGTAAACCTGGCGAGTGGTTTGAATTCTCCTCATCTTTTTAAAAGTCTCAAACCATTTTGGGGAATCTGTTACATTCCTCTACCAAACGAATATCAGCAACATACGGGTGCACACATGTACAGAATAATGATAAATGTCTTCAGCGGTCTGTTTTGTCAGCTGAGCGCATATCCAGGTATAACACTCAGGAGAAGTTAATCTTTGGTGACATCAAGTTCCCTGTTTCTTTTAAGATATTAATTTACTTTGAAAAACTGAATTACAAATCAGATATCAATATTTTGGTAGCATGACGTATCATACCCATTTAGGGTAGCAATGAAAAAATGGAACATAATTTTCTGTACTATTAATACGAGAGGATGACAAAAATAATTATTTATGGGTAAAAATCATTCCTTTTTGATAGCTGTAGCAAAGCCTGAGCAAAAAAGTATTTTTATGTACAAGTTGTATTCACGTCATTAACAAAAAAAAAAACATTCTGGAAAATCATGGGATTAATTTTAATGGTATTGAATCTGCATGCCAGTTGGCTGTGCTATCCATAAGGGAGAAAATATTCAAACTTTAAGAAGCATCAAACTCAAATAAGGGTATCATTATATATTTAGGCTGGTTCTGAAACATGAAATCGAAGGGTTGAAATAAGTAAGAGTTATAGTACATAACAAGCACCCAAACAATCTCCATGCAAATACGCGTATAAGATATGATGGATATTTACAGATGGAAAAATGTTTTTGAAGAGTTTCTTAGTAATCAGGACTATAAAGTTAAAGAAATGAGAGTCTTTCAAAAGGTCGATGTCAATGAAAATTACAGAAAATAATAAAAACTGCTTTGAAAATGCAACTTCCTAAATCATCTGCAATAACAAACTAGATGTTATTCGCTCTACCAGTTCGAAGATGATTATGACCCAACCAACTGGTTTGATATATGCGAAAACGTCTGATCAAGCCTATCTGTGCTATGGAATGTTGGTGGCTCACTTGACAGGACATACCGCTTGAGTTTGCTTGACCAAAAAGGACGTGCTGAAGTTCTGATTTTTCCTTGCTCCAGTTTATGTGCTGACTATGCAATTCTCTTTAGTTCAAAGTCTGTAGCTCTAGTATGGATGAGACCCCGAAAGGTGGATCGATCCTATTTGAGGTCTTCTCTAGACTCGTAATCATTGTCGATGTGTCCTGCCATCTCCTCGTCATCAATTTCCTCAGTCAGTCTACGTGAAATCATTCACATTCTTGGTATGGCACTGTACACCGTTCAGCTTTCGCATGCATACAGCATGGTCGGCAACCGGATGGCGATGTAGATCTTAAGTTTTCTTTGTAGACTGGTCTCTTTGAACTTCAAGATAATTGCACACAGTCTGCCAAAGGCTACACTTGCTTTAGAAATTCTGGCTTATATTTCATCATCGATGTGAATTGCACATAACGTTGTACTGTCAGGTTAATTGAACGTGTGTACTGCCACGTGGGTTTGCCCATTTACTGTAATGGTAGGCTCTACGCAAGCTTTTTCTTGGGCCAGGAGTGTATCGCCTCTATCTCCTTGATAACGACCGTGAGACCGAAATAATTCACAAGCTGAAGAGACATTGCCCATACTGTGTTGTATATCATACTCAGATTTGGCATTTATGTAACAGTCATCAGCAAATAGGAGGTCAAGAACAGTTACCTCCTGTGACTTTGATTTTGCATGTAGTCTCCTCATATTGAAGAGCCTGCTACTGCCATCTGTAAGCATGAGACAGAACGACATACTAAAAAGGGTTGGGGACAATACACAATCCTGCTTGATCGTGACTGGGATTGGTACAGATGACTTGCCGTCGTCAACGACATGATCGAACATACCATCATGGAACTGCCGAACCATCATCATGAATTTCTCAGGGCAACAAAATTTTGTCATGAACTTCCAAAGGTCTCAAAGGCTGATTGTGAAAAAAGGCTTTTGTTAGGTCGATGAATGTTGTGTACAAATTCGAGTTCTGTTCCTGGCATTTCTTTTGGTGGTGACGGCATGAAACACCATGTATGTGGTCCCTCGTCCTTTCATAAAGCCACACTGATTATCAGCTACACTGATTATCAGGCAGGAGCCTTTGATCAATGTGATGAACAAGACGATTCAGCATTTTGTCGGCTGTTGACAACAAGGAAACTCCCCTATGGTTCTTCACGATTTAATGTTGCCTATTTAATGTTGCCTTTCCGCTTTACAAGTGGACGATGGATGCATCATTGTACCCCTGGAGTACAATGCCCCGAGTCCACATTTACTGAAATAGTTACTGCGTGGGTTCGAGTCTCAGTTTCGGTCAATTAGGGTATTTGAGAAAGCTTGCCAGTAGCTTCTCGTGGGTCGGTGGTTCATTCTGGGATTTTCCCAGGTTCTTCCTCTGCCATTAATACTGGGCGCCGTGTAGAACCTATCATGTGCTGAAAAATGGTGTTAAACCTCACAACAACAAGAACAAGAACAACAACAACAACAACTAAAATAGTTCAGTAAGTTTCTATGCCATGGGCGAGCCTCCAGCTAAACTTCTGCTTATATAAAATCTGTTCTGGATGCTTTGCTATTTGACATTCGATCAATTACTTTCATAGTTCCAATCAACCTAGGAAAATCAGCAAGTGCTATGTTGATTTCCACTTTAGGCGATCGATCAACTGCATTACCACTGTTTATATGAATGTTGATTGAGGATGCTATTGCTGTGTTCTGTCCATCTTTGAAGTATCTTTCTTTGTCAGTGGTTATGTCGCTCTTGTTTGCGTTGGACTGAATTTCATCTGCCTTATTGCTCATCCATGAATCCTACACTCTGTGAGTTTGCATCGGATAGTCCTCTTGATGTTATTAAGGGCTGCTTTTCTTAGATGATGAAGCGCTATCGCTGAGGCAGGCCTTCTGATACCGATGTTTCTCACTCAGAAGTCTCTGTAAAGCGGCATCGTTTTCATTAAAGCAATATTGATATTTACATTTTGTGGGACCAATGTATTTTTTCTTCTTTTCGTAACGAAACTGGTTTAGATACGCTCACTGAAAGCAGTTTGTATTTGCAAATCGCAGAGAGCAAATATCCTTCAAATCGATAGAACATCTGACACTGAGCATCATTTTTCTAAACTGGATCTACATTGAATCCCCATGTGCAATATGATAGAAGAGCCTTTCGTTAGGCATACACATCGAGTAGAAAGTTTACATTGTGTTAATCTAAAGTGTGTCAATTCCACTACTAAACTAGTAAACACTTGTTGGGTATTCATGTGATGCTTTCTGGATGGAGAAATACCAGAATTAATGTATTTGTGACCAGACAGTTGCATTATTTGATTTGGAACAGTGCAATTAGATATAGGCAAACTTTATTGAGAATGATAATTGCATCACATAACAAGAACCTTTAGCTCTATAGAGCTATTTTACGGCGAAAAGAATTTTGTGCTTGGAGAACAATCTGCACATTCTTCTCTAAACAGGGGTGAGTCTATTTACTCCTATACGTGAACATTTAAATCATATTTGACATAGACTAAGTCCATGTTGGTGGATCCCACACTACACGCTCCTGCCTATTAACTGATATCCTTAATTTTATTTGTAACAAGCCCTTGTGTGGTAAATTGGCCATATTCCGACAGATGTGACCATTTCCCCAATGTCCCAAAAACAATCGATTCGAAAAATGGCCACCAACTGTTGATAATGCCCTTGACGTCAAAATTTGAATCAAGCTTGTCATTGTCATAAGATGTGGTCCCTGTTACAGCTCCCCCTCTCCTCCAAACCTCCATGTGATACCGTTAGTGTTTTGTAAGAAGCCTCTGTAAATTGACTATATTCCGACAGAAGTTAAAATTTTAACCAATGCCTTTTGGCCAATCGATTAGAAAAATGGCCGCCAAAATGTTGATAGTAATAGTAAAACAAAGAAATGTTTTAGAAGGTTGGGTAATGGAAATTCCAACGATTTTAGCCAATCCGTAAAAATAATACGTAACAAATCCGTCTGCTTATTTGTACCAATCAGAATCACATAAAGTGATATGTTACCATGTTTTCATTAACAAAATATTTAGCCCACACAATATATGTAAAGTGCACCACATATGTATTAAACATACGATAGTTATCACTTAATGTTAATGAATTTGCACTATCCAGTTACATTTCTATGTGACGTTGTTAAGTGCCCCATCACATTTTGGCGAGCTATTTTTGATCACATAGTTGGTGCAGCTTCCTAACGTATGAGCAGTTTCATATCGTTGATATAAAAAAAAAACGTGTTACATATCACTTTACGTGATTCTGATAGGTCGAAATAAACCCATGAAATTATTGTGCAGTATTCTTTACATTGATTTGTCACGATCGTGAGTAATATTTTATAAACCCGCCTTTTGGAATCTTTTGTTTTCTATGAACATTTTTGCTTTTCGACTCGAGTAAGGAAACGAAATTGGGGACAAAATGGTCTCGTCTGTCTGAATACGGCAAATGTACACCCTCCAGGGGCTTGTTATGTCGTGTTTGACATATCATTCTTTGAAAAATTGCGTAAAATGCCAAGACATGAATAACAACAACAGGAACAAGAACAACAACAACAACAATACAAAAAAAAAGTAAAACGAAGGTTATTACACAGTTGATAGCGGGTATATGGGGTGGAGGTGGAGGGTGGTGGTGGTGGTGGTATACCTATAACATGGAAGCCACCTTATATACAAACGTGGTTTGAGTGTTAACTTACAGAAGTAAATAAACTCTAATCCAGGGGTCTCAAACTCAAACCACCCTGAGGGCCGCATGAAGGGATTTTCAATGGCCCAAGGGCCGCACCACCTCTGTTATCTCTCATGACACCTTGTAACGCCAATCGTTTTGCTGGCCACAGGATACGGCTTGGCGGGCCGCGTGTTTGAGATCCCTACTCTACAGTCTTATAGCGAAAGTTGCTCTTACTGAATCTTCGTTGCACTGACTAACATTGGTAAAGAAACTTCTTTGTTTGCATAATGCTGATTTAAGTTGCATAACTTTATCCTCTCTAATTTTGCCTGCGTAAGCGTCATATTTCTCACGGTGCATTGTTTAGTAGTGCCGACGCACGTTATACTCCTTCGGAACAGCTATTGTTTGTTTACAAACGAGACATTGAATTTTATCGCTGACCTCAGTGACAAAATATAAATCCTCCCATTTGACTTGAAAAACTCTCTTTTCGTCCGCGAGTTTTCTTTTTTTCGAAACAGAAGACATTTATACGGGCTTTTATGTTTATAAAAATGCAGCAAAATCAACTTTATAATTCAACATCAACTCGATCACTTTACTAAAAAACCGGAACCGGAAGTCCGCATTAAGGGCGACAATTAATAGAAAGACTACGAATAAATAAGTAAGTCAGAGTTTCTTATGGTTAACGTTAAAGTTCAAAAGGCGGCGAGAGAAAAAGAAATAAATGAATAGTCAATTTTTTGACAATCTTAAAATGCGTCGCGGGCCGCACAATATGCCCTTGCGGGCCGCATGCGGCCCGCAGGCCGCGTGTTTGAGACCCCTGCCTTAGGGTAAACATGGTTCGTCTAATGTACTTTAACTGATCCTGTATCACATAGTGTGACATCACACACATTGGACATTCTGTGTTAAAAATGATTTCGTGTGTGGAAATATATTCTGTTTCTTGGAAGGCCGTTTGTTTTTTTATTTAAAGCTTGTAAAAAAGTATCATCTACTTTAGACGTTAATACTAGTTCAACTTTATTTTGGACTATATTTATGCACAACAAAGGAGGGGTGGAGCGCATGTGAGAATGAAGGAAAGTATTTGTTCCTCTTTCGATCTAAATACTTTCCAGTGAAATAAAAACTGTGATAAAACGAGTTTCAAATGGGTAATAATTTAATACTTAATTTGTGATACTCAGAGAATAATGTCCAAAATTTAACCATTCTCTTCGTAGTCAGAATAATCCTTTTAATCCGAATGTATTAACAACTATTCTAGAAAATGTCATTTTATTACTTCAATTTAGATGGCCCAATATTTTCCAAAATTTATCTCTGGCTTGTCTCACCTTTGTCATTTTCCGCTATTTGTCCTTACCTTAACATCGCTCTCTCCTATATTTCTAACCGTTATCCTAGCTGGCCCTAAATAAAATCCAGCCTTGCCCCCAAACAGAGTCGATACCATCTTTGGCGGGGAGCAATAAAATGCGATACGTCAAAGCTAATTATTTTGTGTCACGCCGACCGCGACAAAAAGATGCTGCGAGAGCATCTACAAAATGTTTGGTCGGTTCCAAATGAAAACTGCGTGGAACTGGCATCTAATATGACCCTCCATTTTGGAAAATCTTATGCTCTAATTAAACATCTTCTAAACGGATGGGGATGGGGATATATATATATATATATATATATATATATATATATATATATATATATACACACACATATATATATATATATATATATATATATATATATATATATATATATATATATATATATATATATATATATATATATATATATATATATATATATATGCAAAAGTAAAGGAAACACTATCTAAACACATGAGTGAGAGAACTCATTGCGTGAATGTATGTACGTACGTACGTATGTATGTGAGTGGGTGTGTATGAAAGCATGAATGCATGCATGTATGTATATATGTATGTGTACACTATCACTTCATGTGGTCGTTTTCCGAAATATATTAATCGGTCGGCATTCGTTCTAACTGAAGTCGCTCTTTAACATACCGTATGCCTCAGTTATCTTTAATTCATTTATTTCACTTCTAGAGTAATTGTCTCGGTGGAGCAAATAATTTTACATTTATCTATTTACATTTACAATGACTTGGAACAAAATAAGTGGCGCCAAGATTTCACCTGTCTTAATCCTACGAATATGCTTTCTAAGGGCTCTCTCTACACACACACACACACACACACACACACACACGCACACACACCTCTACATAAGTATATGGACCTAGATGATAGACGCCACGTTAGGGGATGAATGGGATTGATTCCTGTTTGAAACATGATAAATAGGATATTAATACCTAACCTGTGTGCCATTCAAATTTATTTCATATAATCGTGTGTCCATTTCACGTGACGTATTGATTGGTACTTTCCTCTCTATTCGGATTCGGTTGGAGCTAATCCTATGTATATAACTTGTTCCAGTATGTGGGTGTCATTCCATATCCATATAGTTTGGGATCTGGAGATAGAGTTCTCCTATCTGTTTGATATATAGATGTGATGCATAATTACATGTCCTTGGGTATAGTTTACTTTTATAAAAAGAAATTAGCAAGTTTATACACATAGCTGAATATTAATTTTCGATGTCTGGTGCACTTCGAGACCTTCCCTTCGATACAGTTCAATCGATTTTTTTTGGCGGTGGGGTTGAGCGCATGTTCGTGTGAGCTAGCGTGATGGTGCATGGAAGTCAAGGGCGGATGTTCCCTAGGAGTTAGGCTTGCGGTGCTGGTTCCACTGGCACGGGTTCAATTCCTGCTTGGAACGAGTTATAACTCTCTAGCTAATTTGTTTATGTTGCTACATTTCGATATAACGTTGTTTTATATAGCCCTGCATCCTAACATGTAAATGCATGACCCAGGGATAGGCGGTTTTCTCTCTGGTATACAGGTATCATTTATAATTATAACTGTATGTGGATACCTTCGATTTCTATATATAAATCCAGTGGGCTTGTACACATAGCTGAGCGTAAAAGTTTGCTTGTTTTGCGTTTGAGTTCTTGTGCACCTTAAGTCCGCACCTTCGACCTGCTACCATCCCGTTCTGGCGATGTTGTGGGCATGGGCATTGTTAATAAGAACAGTGCAAACCTAATATGTAATTAGTTTTAACTAGATATCATAATCCAAATGACAATGATAATACAAAGAAACCATACCAAACAGAATATATCATCTCCGTCATGCGTGTAACATTGGCGGTTTTCAGCATGTGAGAGACATGTGGGAGACACCGAGAAACTGCACCAAAGGATCCATCTTCAGACATATGATTGGATGACAAGGAAGTTGAACAGAGGCCAGTAGCATAAAACTTCTGGTCATATTTTCAGTGACGCTCTGCTAACTGCCGACATACACATCTAAACCAGGATAGGAAAGGAATCGTACCGGATACGCTAAAATCACTGAAACCAATCGGCCTATATGAAGAACACTCCAAATTGGCAACCACATGAAAATAAAATTAAAAATAATCATTATATTTTCAGCGCCTATACTTTTCAATTTAAAAAGGATTTAATTTAGTCCATTGTTCGTTCACTTAGCTACAACTGATATCTTATTTAGTTCTTGTTGCTATTATTATTATTGTTGTGGTTATTGCTAATATGAGACAATGTACTATTAATATAATCAACGGCTACAAAACTTTATGTTAGGAAGAAACATGGGGCGCTTTTGTTCCTCTTTTGAAAGTTAAAACAAAAACACTGTCATTTTATCATCTGAGTTCAAGCTATATCTACAAGTCATAACTTATTTTAGATCCATAATCATGTAAAACTTTGTAAATTAAACGTTTTCTTTGCAAGTATTGCTTGCATTGTTTGTCTCCGTTCTGTAATTTTGCCATTCTCAAAGACTCAGCGGGGGCCGAAAGCACTTAGGCTAGTAGAAAACAAGACTTGCACTGGCCGTTGTCAGTTCGTTGCATTTATCTTAATCGCTGACACACGCGATCCTCTGCTGTATCAAGTGTACTTGTAGGTACTGTTAATTGCCACATATATAAAGGTAAGTTGAGTTGGGATGGTTTTGTATGGGGTCTGAATGAATTGTAATCGAAAATGCACTTAAAGAAAAATAAATTTAGTTGTTGGATTAGATTCTTAATAATGATAATGACAGATAATATCTAGTGTAAGAAAGAGTATGAAATGAAAGCTTATTTAATAACTTTCATCTCATAACAATGTTTACCAGTTGTGAATCGCGTACTTGATTACTTTAGCAACCAGTACTGTACTTGCATACTGCAGAATAAACCCAGCTAAAGGACTGTCGATAATGAGTCAGTTTCCTAGAAAGTCCGAATAAATCAGGCCCGGCGAACGAGGCAGCCGCTTCTTGGCCTCGCGCTTTCACGCAATTCAGTTTGTTTGCTTGGGACCCCGCGCTCGTCGCTTGCTGCCTTGGGCTCTGCACATCCGTGGGCCGGGCCAGGAATAAATGCATAAGCACTACACTATAGTCATATGGAATGGGTGTAAAGACTAATTAGGGGCAATTTGTATTCACTCTACTCTGGTTTCGGGCACAATAAAGTACCGGTCGCTGAAACAAAGAGCTGAAATGACTGGAAATGTCACAACAATTTGTTACCCTTTTAACGAATTGTTTTGCAGTCTATATTCAACTTTTCGCTTATTTTCAGAGACGTGACAGCCTTTTCATGTTTTACCGGCATGTTTTGATTACTTGTAGTTTATACATTGATGTTGTACAGGCCTGTCTTGACTACTTGTAGTTTATGAATTGATGTTGTACAGGCCTGTCTTGACTACTTGTAGTTTATGCATTGATGTTGTACAGGTCTGTCTTGACTACTTGTAGTTTATGCATTGATGTTGTACAGGCCTGTCTTGATTACTTGTAGTTTATGCATTGATGTTGTATAGGCCTGTCTTGATTACTTGTAGTTTATGAATTGATGTTGTACAGGCCTGTCTTGACTACTTGTAGTTTATGCATTGATGTTGTACCGGCCTGTCTTGATTACTTGTAGTTTATGCATCAGGAACTTTTCTACATGAATTGAAAATGTAAATAGATTCGTTTAATTTAGGGGATAAAAAGCGAATTTAGTTTTTTTTTGTACAGATGTGGGTTTATTTAGTATGCTGGGTGTACTTTAGTGTAAAGATGATGCATTCTGGTTAGTAAATAGTATAGAATGATATTCAACTTTTCTTTAAAACTGGCCACCGCTCCGGTAGCCTAAGTGGTTAGAGCATCCAACTCGGATGCGGGAGGAGGAAGGTTAGAACCCCAGTGAGTCATACCAAAGATTTACAAAAATGGTACTAGCAGCTGCCTGACTTTGCGCTCAGCATTAAGAGGTTAATGTTAGGACTGGTCGACCTGGTGTCAGGATAATGTGACTGGGTGGGACATGATGCTACGTGTCTGCGGCATGATACCCCAGTGCTAGACATCACTAAAGACTGCTACACTAAAACTGGCATTGCTTTGCTACGAAAGTCCACCGAATCGTCCAGCGAAGCTTGTTTAGTTTTTGGAAGCACAGGTATTGTGGATTACAAATAGTTCTGATTACCCTACGCGACATGGAGGTTTCCAAAACGAGACTCGCTTTAACCAGATTGTAAAATGTGTTGTGTTCAGGTTATTGTTTGTTTTTCAAAATTGTCAAAACCAAAGATAAAGAAAACGTTTTAAAGATAATTAGCAGCATGTCAAAAAGTAGACTTTTAGCGTCCTGACAGAAGTGTCGCATCAATGTGACAATTAGCAACTTGTGAAGACTTGCACCTTTAGCGTCATGACAGAAGTGTTACTCCAATGTGATAATTAACAACATATAAAAACATAGACTTATAGCGTCATGACACAAGTGTTGCATCAATGTGACAATTAGCAACTTGTGAAGACTTGCACCTTTAGCGTCATGACAGAAGTGTTACTCCAATGTGATAATTAACAACATATAAAAACATAGACTTATAGCGTCATGACACAAGTGTTGCATCAATGTGACAATTAGCAAGATGTCAAAACTGATACCTTTAGCGTCATGACACAAGTGTTGCATCAATGTGACAATTAGCAACTTGTGAAGACTTGCACCTTTAGCGTCATGACAGAAGTGTTACTCCAATGTGGTAATTAACAACATATAAAAACATAGACGTATAGCGTCATGACACAAGTGTTGCATCAATGTGACAATTAGCAACTTGTGAAGACTTGCACCTTTAGCGTCATGACAGAAGTGTTACTCCAATGTGATAATTAACAACATATAAAAACATAGACTTATAGCGTCATGACACAAGTGTTGCATCAATGTGACAATTAGCAAGATGTCAAAACTGATACCTTTAGCGTCATGACACAAGTGTTGCATCAATATGACAATTAGCAAGATGTGAAAACTTATACCTTTAGCGTCATGACAGAAGTGTTGCATCAATGTGACAATTAGCAAGATGTGAAAACTTATACCTTTAGCGTCATGACAGAAGTGTTGCATCAATTTGAGGTAACATCCTATTATGCCTGGAATTGGTGTTCTTAATTGTATGCAAGAAAATTAATCAAAATAAAGGATCTTTCTTACCTGCTCATGTGTGTTCTCTGACATTTCGAATGAAAGACGGCCTATTCGTCTGGAATGGTGTGAAGTTTTTATGATGTTATGTATATTTAACCTAATTGTTTGTATGTCAGTTTAATTTGTTTTATTTCAGTACATGTTATTGTAATGTAACATTGTTTACTAGACTTGACCTTTTCCGAAATTGAGTTCATTTCTGTTTGCCCTGATTGAGTTTGATTTTTGAATTTCGTTCATGTAAACAACTAAAATAGCTTCATTATACTCTATGTGTATGAGCTTATTGACCAAATTATTATTCAGGTAAGCAAGAAGTCGTAAATATGTTGATCACTGTCAGGGTTTTTGGAGATTACCATGTGAATAGGTTATTGTGTTGTAAACAAACAAAGCTCATTAAGATCATTCTAGAAGTTTATTTTCCATTAGTTAATAGTTGTTTTTAGAAAATGGTAATGTGACCTGAGGTCAAGTAGAGAAATATGTTATCTTGGAACTCTGAATATTTTACCACTCCTGCTTTAACGCCTAGCAGTTTAAGCTGTATTATGTTGTCGCCAGTTTGGACTGAATTTTATTTTCTTCAATTTATTGAATTCAAGTGATTATTTTCTCTGGAAATACAAAAATTCCCGGATAAAGACATTCATCAAACCTAGAATAATATTTATGTGATTCAACAAGCATCACTTCGCTGACCATAACAGACACGTCATCGCCTTCAATTCTGGATCTCATCAGGATTTGAACTCAGTTTCAACCAGGACTTTGTATTACTATGTCTTGTGTTTTTAATTCTTGGATTACAATTTTGATTTAATTCGCAATTCCGTAAGTTCTTTTTTCTCATGTTTCACTTTGTGTTCTAGGAAAAACATTATTTTGCTAAATTTTTACAAAGGTTGTTGTTTACACATTTTTTGTTACTTATTTTAAGAGCGTATTCTCGTAATAATGTAGCAAAGAGTAATGATTGCCAAAATCCAGGTAACACTATCATGACGTCAGTAGTTAAGGGGGACGATTCAGCGACAATGAGAATTAGCATTACAGAACCCCCTGGGACTGTTTAGCGACTATGTAAATTTAACATTAACCACCCTGGGACTGTTTAGCGACTATGTAAATTTAACATGGATGAAAAATCGTGGGACTGTTTAGCGACAAGGGGAATTGCACATGGGAATATGGGAATAAACAGGGTGGGACTGTTTAGCGACAAGAGGATATGAACAATGGTAAAAAAAATCTTGGGTCACTCTATTTATTTTTTTAAAAAAAAATAATAACAAAATAAAACAAAAAATGGGGTAGGCAATGGAAAGTCAATCTCTTTTCGAGACCTATGAGTGGCCCTGAAAAGGGCCTTTGGGTTTCTTCTTCTTCTTCTTTTATTTCCTCCACTTCTTCATCCATCCCCTTATCTTTTCTAATAATACTTTCTTCTTCTTTATATCTGACTCCGGTAACCAGTCAGGATGGCCCAACTCTCTAAACTTCGTCTGTATCTTCATCCAATTGTTGTTAAGCCTCTCAAACTCTTCCTTTTTCTTTTTGTTTTCCTCATCTTTTCTTTCTTCCCTCCATCTCTCTTTAATCTTCTCTACTTCTTCCTCCATTACTTTTCTCATCAGATCTTCCCCTTTCTTCACCTTGTCCAACACCCATTTTACATTCCTCCACTCTGTCCAGTACAATATCTTTTCTAGGAAGCACCGGACTTGGATGACATAATCCAGTGCTTCCTTCAAACTTCCCACTCTGAAGTAAGGTGGGTTAATGAAGCCTCTTGACTTATTGACTTCTTCTTCTATCATCTCTGCTATGATATCTCTTGCTGTCTTTAGGCCTTGAACTTGACTGGTTACCAAGTCTTTCATATCTCCATGCCTCCATTCCTCTTCTATTCTTCCTACAACATATTCTGCATCCATTATCCAAAAATAGATGTCTCTCAATAGATTAAATAAAACTGATTCTTGAGTCATTTTGTCTCAGTTATTCCTTAGAATGGTTCCAACATCAAACTTTGTGGGTTCTTATAGTGAAAGCGCGGACGTGATGGAAAACATCCCCCTAAAACAAAATTGATCTTACCTAGATCATGACCAAACAACGCGCGGACGTGAAGGAAAACATCCCCTACTTTTATCATTTCATATGATCTACTATCCACATACGTTAACCAACAATCAACAAACCCCAAATCTACTATTCACACACGCAAATCATTAAAACAAAATCCATAATCTACAATCCACAATCGTACGTGAGCGGTTACAAAACCCAAACTATACTCTCCACATACGCTAAGAAACAATAAACAAACCCATAATCTACTATTCACACAAACGTACGTGAGCGCTTACAAACACAAACACACAAACACAAACACAAACACATACCCTCACACTAGGAAAAAAAGAGTCAGTGTTTATATTTACACTACTCTACATACACACATTGGCAAATGGATTGTTATTTCTTTTCTAAAGGTTTGGGTAGCCCTGAAAAGGGCTGTTTGTTTTTGAACTCCAGTGACACCTGGTTAATGATGGCACCTTCCAGGCCTAGCACCACACACACATCTTCTTCCCCAGTCTCCTTTTACCTTTTTTCTTGGGAGTGCAGAGGCGGGATAAGGGGCTTCAGCACCCCAATCCTCTGTCTCTGGTATCTTGTAAGCCATCCTCTCTGGTATTTATTTGTCTTTTCCTCCTCTTCCCTCTGTCTTCTCTCCTCCTCTTCCTTCTTTATTCTTTCCTCTTCTACTATGGCCTCTGCGGCCAGTTCATTTAACAGGCGCCTGACATATTCCAGATGTATCTGGAGTTCAAGAAGTTTGCTTATTCTGGTATTCATTGTCTTGTTAACGAATGAACAGGGTAGCTAGACTGCCAAGCGAGTTTCAATTTATAGCGAAAGCGCGGACGTGAAGGAAAACATCCCCAAGACAAAAGTTATCTTACCTAGATCATAACCAAACAACGCGCGGACCTAAAAGAAACACTCACTCACTTTTTATACTACCCATTACTAATTTAAAAATTTTCATTAATCACTTCAATATACTATCCACATACTCAAAGCAATCCAATCAAACCCCAAATCTACTCTCCCACACCTCAAACAGCCAAGAACATGATCTAAATCTACTATCCACACAAACGTACGTGAGCACTTACAAACACACAATCCTATACACAAACACATACACTCACATCACAAAAGAGTCAGTGTTTATATTCACACTACTCTACATACACACATTGGCAAATCGATTGTTATTTCTTTTCTAGAGTATTGGGTAGCCCTGAAAAGGGCTGTTTTTTTGTTTGCTATGGCAATCTTTTAGTTTCTAAGAATGCGTCGTCCTCTGAGGATAGACTTTCTGACGATAGATCTGCTTCTTCGGAAAGAGAAGAAGAACTCTTTGGTGTCGATACGACAATCGACAAAGCCTCTCTCAGGTTCAGGTTGCTGCTGCTGCTGCTGCTGTTGTTGTTGCTGTTGCTGCTGTCTCTGAAGTCTGTACTTCTCTGTCCATTCTTCTTTCTCCCTGTTCACTTCTTCTCTGAAGAGCTCTTCTATCAGGTCTTCAGTGACTTTTAGCATTCTCACATTCTCTGTCTCTTCTGGCTTCGGTATCAGACTGTGTCTGATCCTGTGCAAATTCGCGTAGGCTTCGTTTAGCTTAGCTAGTTTGGAGCACATCTTCATAGGAGGATGAGTCGACAATGGATGGTTAGACTGGAAACTACCCCGGTTCTTAAAGTCAAAGCGCGGACGTGAAGGAAAACATCCCTCTACGGTTTTCGAGCCGCAACGTTCAATGAGTGTCATGAGAGGGATAGAGAGAAGTCAAAGAGCATGAATCAACATTCTTATAGCCAAACAAAAGACAAAGGCATTTTTTTTTCAAAACACAACATTTTTATTCAAAATCACTTAACACTAACTAACAACTCTAACATTTTTTAACAATAATTCAACAATATAACATCAAACATTTTTTTCTAATCGTAAACAGTTTTATTTCAATTCACACTCTACTTTAAACAGGGTTGACAACGTTGTGAATGAAATTGTGATTTCCACTGTTGGAAGTCATTAGGCCATTGATGGACACTACGTTTCCTAGCTTGAGACAAAAGATAAGCATAATGGTCACAAAACCATCGATCTACCTTCACATCGTTTCTAGAAGAAGAACGAGGATCAAAATGAGTCACTAAATGTTCTAAGGAATAGCCCAGGCTGCGATGATGCAGAAAATACACACAATATTGTCCACACACCAAGGAATCTGTGCCTTGTAATTTCACATTATTGAATCGGGTGGTCTGAGCATTTCTTCTCATAAAGTCGATGATATCGTCTTCCAAAGGAGGCAATCCGTACGAATCGAAATATTCCACACATCCTTCTTGAGGAAAGTAAACGGCTACCCAGTGGGTTCCTGGGAGATGACTGTCGTCCGTGTTGATGACATAAGCTAGATGGTCTTGAGGTTTGCGATGAGGGAGTTCATCTTTAGCACAGACGACAGGATTCCAAGAAGCCGTATACGAACTGTGGTTCAAAGGTAATAAAGTTCCCAGGTATCCATGTTTTGTTTTGTTTTTTCTTCTTCACAGGTAATAATAAGTCATCAATTCGATCCTGACTTTTTGCTTGAAAATGTCTGACAAATAACCGTTTCTTCGTTTCGTCTCCTCACTCTGATTCAGAAGAGCTTCGATACGATGGATCTCTTGAGTGGTTAATGGTGGACAAGAATGTTCACGCAAGTCTTTATACCACTGGTGCAACACGACTTCGTCCGAGATGAGACTCCAAGCTTCGTCCAGATACTCGTCCAATTTTTCTTCTTGACTCAGTATCAGGCATTTATCGTGTTGAATTTGACTGGGATGATCGTTTTGACATCCATAGCAATCTTTCTTGATCAATTCCGTCATTTTTCGACCAAGTGTTTGGCAAAACAGGAGACTAAATGGGCTTCTTGTTCTGGCCATCTTGACTTCATCATAACTTCGTCGTCTTGGGATTCTTCTTCTTCCACGGTCTCCTCACATTCCATCTCCAAAGTTTCTCCACTAGGTAAAGAGGGATAACAGTCTTCCATAGCTTCTAATAGTCTAGAATGACTTCTCTCAAACTGTTGATTTCTATCGTATTATCGAATTCTGCATACAGGATGACGTTCACTGTCTCTGGCAGAGGATTTGCAAACTGAAGTTCCACACGAATCTGGCCAGATTTTATAGGGTGGAAATGTCCCTCGTCGCTGCCCTGGTCAGGAGTGAAATCGAAGGCCCACAAAGCATAGCCTCCTGCGTAATCCTCGTACGTAATACCGTGACTGGTGTTGGTCCCTAATTGTCCGGTGGCTTCGTACAGGGACAAGTACGATCTCAAGTAATTTTTCTTGGTAAAGTCAGGTTCAAAAGGTCTGGTACACAAGGTCTTGCCATCGCGACTGACTTCGATTTTCTTCACGTCGAAGTGTTGAAAGTGGAAAGGATTTTCAGTGAAGGCTCCGTTGAAGGCTGAATTGTCGACCATACCAAGGATTAAACGCTTGGGTAACTGTCCTTGAAACAGATGATCTTCGATCATGGAATGATGGCTAGCGGGAATGGTGAACGTTTTCACTTCCACACGTCGTATGGGATACTTGGCGGTCGTTCTGCTCAACGTTTGACTGATGTCGTTACCCACTTTAGGTAACACTGCCACGCGTCGTACGTAGAGTTTGGCCTCCTCGATTTTGCTTTTGGGATTGACGCCAGCACTATCAGCCAACAAATGGAAAGCGGTACTGCTACGATTCAGTCTCAAGCGGACATTTACACCGTTCAGCAAATATTTCTCTTGCAACCACATGTCCAAATACAAACGATCCATCAGTTCTAGACTCTGTCCATTTAATATTTTGTCTCTTCGTTCTACAAATCCCTCATTGTGTGGTGTTTTGGATGCATCCGGTTCGAATTCGTTAAACTCGCCCGCATCGTTAGGTTCCCATAGTACGCAGGCATTGAGATGAGTGTTCTTGGCGTCTATTCCGTACGTCAAGAGATTTTCCAGGTAGGCACGGTAAGGGTAAGTATCCATGCTGCTGCTGACCAGTTTGTTATTCAAGTACAAGTCCACTGAGCTGAACAAGGAATGCATGAAATTGTTGACGGGAGCTACTTTCTCGTCTACTATAGTATCGGTTTCAACACCGGGGCCACCGAACGAAAGGCGGATTTCAACATATCTCCTAAACCGTGTCCTCGCTGTCGTGCAACCCCTCGGTACACTGGATACATGACTTACGAGTCGTGAGAGAACCGTTTTCGTAAATGGAGTTTCACCGTGACTTTTCCTTTGGTGAATGGAATATTTTGTCCCAGATCTCCTTTTATAGCAATGTTGATCGTGTCCAAATACGACTTGCTGACAGGCAAATAGTGAGGATGTACAAATTCGCGGTGGACGTGATAAGTGTTTCCACCTTCCTCGTCAGTGGTCGTGGCAGAATTTACTTTGAAAGGAATGACACGCAGTAACGGCACGGAGGTGTGTCCCACCACGTTGTACTCCACCACATCGGAGTACACGAAGATCAAATTCAGTCCCTGGTTCAGTTCTACCGGGAAACGAAAATACCTCGCAAAATGCACGTTGTTGTCAATCTCTGCTTTCTCAATCTTTTTGGTCTTTTTATCCGTGACCATATTGAGGTCTCCACCCAAAATGTCATACAATTCAGGGCAAAATTTAATACGTATACTTTTTTCCTCACTTTCAAATTTAATGAGTAGACGGTGAGACAGTTTGTGGTACTCAATGGTGACACGTTTATTTAGTTTGGTCAGAACTTTGTCAAATGCTGCATAGAATTTGTCAGCGATGGCCTCCACCAGATGTTGACCACTAAAATAATGGCCTGGGTTAATTTTACAGTGATAAACGTAAAAAAGAGGAGAAGTGTCACTGCTACGGGGTATTGGGCTCTTCGCAAGAAATGATTTATGTTGAGGAGTGGTCATCATGGTTTGCTGCACTGTTGGGTCCAGAATTTCGACCTCAAAATTGTTTTGAGTTTCAGTGATGTTTTTGATTTGTGTTGGTAAATCATTTCTACCAAAGCCACTTCCCAATGGGCTTCGTGATCTAATGGGATGGCCTGAGGTAATTTGGCCGTGTAACAGCACAACGTGTTGTGGGGAAACACCTCCATGGAACTGTCACTGGGTAAGGTTAAGTAAAATTGGTTTTGGTGACTCATAATTCCAGAGTTCTGTGGCTGTCCGAGGGGTTACTGGACGTCAGAGGTGTGTCTCCGCCCAAAATGGGGTTCTGGATGTGGTTGTTATTGGAGTGGTGACTGGCACTGGCACTGGACACAAGGTTTCCGTGGTTCCCGTTCGAGGAGAATTTCAGGGAGGGATTGGGAAGCAGGTAACCGATGCAACTGCTCAATAAAATGGTCCACAATTGTTTGTCTCCTTGTTGCAAACTCAAATTGGCGATGGCTGCCCCGATGACACAATACACCACGAAGATTTGGCAGAAAAAGACGATTTGCGTTTTAGGCACACGTTCTCCACACCACACCCACAAGGGTTGTTTTTGTAAATCTTGCAGAGAAGAACTGGGTGAAGAAGTGGTCGACGTAGCTGCGTCTGTGTGAAAAGGCATGATGGTCACTTCCTTTTATAGTCGATGACTTGCGAAGCGTCGATCCAAGAATCAAAACTGGGTGGATATCCTTTCCAACGTACTTGACTTCTTTGACACGTCGTTTGCCCACTTTACGGGTTCTGCGTTCGAGAATGCTTTCGATGTCGTACACGTCGTCTTCTTTTTTGGTCACACGTTGTAACTCGGGCAAATAAAACGTTCCTTTGAGCACTTCTCCGTTCATGTCTTCCATTTTATAGACGGCAGGATGACGGCCATGCACTCGTCCAGTGACACGAAACAATTCGGTCGTCCAGTTAGGTAAGTAACCTTTGTCGAAAGTGCGTTTGGTTTTGCCAATGCGCACCCAATCTCCTACGGTCAACTCTCCACTTTTCTTGGGGACAGCCCTCGTCGGGGACGTACCAAACAGGTGCTCAAACTCCAGCACTTCGTTGTCGGGAGTCACTTCTTGCGGGGCACGTCCGATGCTTCGATGGTAAGATTGGTTGTACGCTTGCACCAGGTGCGATAAGATGTCGATGTACTTCAGAGTGTGGTGATGCGTAAAATATTTCCACATGCGTTCTTTCAAAGTGCGTTGAAAACGTTCCACGATGCTGGCTTTGGTTTCGGGATTCTCGGTGGTAAAAAAATGAATGTCACGTTTCTTTAATTCTTTTTGGAAAGCTTGGTTCAGAAATTCGGTACCTTTGTCCGTTTGCCATCGAAGAGGATGACGACCGCTTTGTTTCAACACCCGTTGCAGGGCTCGCACTAACTCGCTGCTCGATTTGGAAGTCAAGGGTACGACCCAGGCAAATTTGGAAAAGACGTCGATGACACAAAACAAATATTTGTAGCCACGATTGTAGCTGGCCAAATGAGAGACATCGGCTAAATCGGCTTGCCATTGATGATCGATGCCTTCCACTCGGGTGCGACTTCTGGCAAACTTGCGTCGAATGGGTTTGTGTAAAGTGTAGGTAGCTTGTTCTTGTAACCATCGTTGCACTTGAGGTAAACGGAGACTTTTCAGTCGAGTTTTGGCAGCACAATACAATTTTTGAACTCCTGCGTAACCTGCAGGATGCGAGGGATCGTAGTAAATGCTGGCTAACACTTTTTCCATTTTTTGTGTTTGTGTGTTAATAAGGCACCCACTCTTGGAAGATGCTACTCTTTTTCTCTTGGGGTACTTTCTTGGATTGCAATGCTTTGCGTGTGCGACCGGCAATAGGTGTCGAGGAGGATGTCGGAACAGGGGATAATTTTTCTTGTTTCACTTCTGTCTTCACTTTCTTTTTCTCTTGTGATGAAGAAGGGGTGGCCATCATCTTTTTAATCCATCCAGTTCTGGAGGTAGGTGGTGTTGTTAACTTGCGTACTTTTTCTGGTGGAGTTTGAAACCCTTCTTCTTCTTCTTCTCCTTTTTCTGTCTTGGTCACTGGTAGTGGTGGTACTGGTACTGGTGATGGTGCTGGACTTTTCATCAAGGTCTTAAAATCTTTCAGAGTGGGTAGAGCTGTTTCGTCTAAAGCTTTCTGGTGAAAGAGTTGCAGTCGTTGCAAGAGTTGACCGTACTTTTGCGATTTTTCTGTTTCGGACAAATCTTGGCGATCCATCAAGGACTGCAATTCGTGTTGTAACTGGGACATCTCGCTCAAATGGGGATTGGGAGATAAATGCGGGGTGCGTTGTTCTTGCCAACGATGGTATTCCATCCATCGTTTGTAAGGCACTAAAGCTAGTTTTCGTCCTTCCATGGGGTTGTCAGGGGTCAATTCTGAGATCTTGGGACTTCCGAGGGCCTTTTAATCTTGCTCCCACCAGTCCTCCCAACATGGTTCCCAAGACTCCTTTCAGTAAGGGACCTAACAAGAGGGGTAAAATGCCTCCACGTTGGACCAACATCTTCTTCTTTTGACGAATGGGAATTTTCTTTTGAACCATTTGGCAAAGAACGTGACTATGTGTACCTAAGCATTGTTTCTGGTGTTTGGACAAAGGGATCGTGCCTTTCAAGACGTTCAAACAACATTTGCACACGGTATCGATGACCTCTTTGGAGGCTGATTGAATGAGTTTTTTTCGTAGGGGTGAAGAAGCTTTGGACAGGAGAGATAACATGTCCCCATGTTTGACTAAACGAGGAGGCAGACCTTTTCTTTTCTTTCCTTGGGGCTGTTTAGAAGAGGGATGTTTTCTGGAGGGTGACATCTTTGAGTCTTCAGCACCAAAAACACTGATACCCCGACTTGGTCACAGGCCTTTTTTATACTGGAACGCGTCGCCACTGATTGTCTTTACGTCGTATCAACTTCAGGACAGGCATGACACGTCGTGCAGGGGTACGCAACGGACTAAATCGAGCCAGTTCTTGCTTGGACAAATCCAGTAAACTTTGTAACATGCCCGATCTTTCTTGGACTTTGATTTTGGGAGAAGGTACTTTGTGAGCAGCAGCCACTGCCACTAAATTGGAGGGTCCTGCCACTGGGGAAGTTCTTGGGGTCATCAACGGAGAAGTTCTTGGTGTGATCAAGGTCTCCAAGTACTCTTCAGTTCTTGGTGTCATCAACGGAGAAGTGGATGAACGTGAGGCTGCCGGAGACGCAGTCACCGCCGTGGCAGGTCGTGGTTTGCGAGTGTAAGGTTGCGTCCTGGCCGAAGTGCCTCTCTTGCGACTAGTTTTCTTCTGTGGACTTTTCTTTTTCTGGGGACTTTTTCTCTGTTTCTTTTTCTGGGGGCTTCTTTTCTTTTTCCGGGGTGGTGTCTGGTAAGAGGAGGGTCCCGCCACTGGAGAAGTTCTCCTTGGGGACCTGGTCTTTTTCTTCTTCTTGGAGCTTCGTTTGACTTTTTTCTTGGGGAGAAGTTTGGGGGCATTAGGATCCCATCTTAAGAGAGAGCGAATGATGACCCCTCCTAGAGTACCGCTCCCTCCAGGTTTCAAAATGATTTGTTTTTTGGTTTGAGTGTCGATGCGGGGATCGGCCAGTTGGGTCAAAGCGACTTTGTTTCGATCAAAAAAGCGTTTGGTTTGATGAGGAATCTGAATGATTCCTTGGAGTAATTGACGTGCCGTCACCTTGAACCATCGTAAGACTTCTTTGAGACTAGCTTCTAAGACACGAGCTCGTATTTGTGGATTTTTTTCTCGACTGATGCCATACAAGGCACGAATCAATTTGACGGGAAGATGCGACTGAAGGGACGTCATGTTCAAAATGTGTGTGAGACAGACGAAAAGGGTCTGAGGATTTTATAGATTTTTTTATGTGGAGTGAAATTAAGTCGAGGACGGAGACGTGTAGAGGACAGGCCCTCCGTCTTGGCACCAGTGGTGAAACAAGTGGGTACGAAATCGCAAATCATCGGGGGTCGTAGGTTTCAAATCGACGAGTAAATAGGCGTGTGGAGCTTGAGTTGCATCGTCCTACGCCTGAGTCAGCCAAGGCGTTCCGAACTGTTTGGCTAAGACTTGCACTTGCGATTTATCTCGAGGGCTTTTAAACAAGTCCACGTAATGCGCATTGAGACTGATGGTGCGATGGGCTTTACTTTGTTGAAACAAATTTTGGGTGATGTAAACGACACTGGCATTACGGTGATGCCCTTTGCGCGTGAACCACAGTTTAATTTCTTCTTCGTCTTCTCCTAACATGTCGTCAAAAATGACCAAATGGTTTTGACGGGAGTCAGAGACGATGCCGTCGTCTTCTTTAGGAATGCCTTCCACAAACACGATGGAATCGCCTTGACTTTCTCGCAAGAGGCTGTACGCCGATTGCCACTCTTTGTAACACCACACGATCCGTTGAGGTGGTCGATCGATCAAATGATGTTTATGTTCGATCAAACGTTTGACGAATTCGGTTTTGCCTGAACCGCTAGGTCCAGCAATGAGCATGTTAAAGGGATGGCGAAGATACAAAGCCTCCCAACTGGCACGATCTAAGTGTTCGTCGATGACTTTGACAGTAGAGGAAGAGGGAGCAGAGACAGCAGAGGTAGCCATAGTGTTAGGAATGTCACTTGTGACACGAAAACAAACAAGACGAGAGTTTATATACTTTTTTCAGAACCCGTTTATTGAATGTTTTAAACATGAATACGAAAGACAAAAATACATAAAAGCCAAAGGCTTAAGTACAAGGATAAAAGGCACATGACAACCATTAACGTGGAATAAACACAAGTGTCTGTACAACATGTTTTGGGTAATGTTCTGACCAGTTCTATAGGGGGTAAGGTCACACAAGTGTCCTCCCGAAAGGGTCTTTCAGGCCTGTCCACGACAGTCCTGTCCTGGGTGACGACGGGTTCTTCTGGCACCGTCACTAACACTGGTTGAAAAGTAACTTTTTTCCTTGAACAACTCTCGTGCATACTGGGCCACTTCTTGGGTCCAAGCCTCAAAATCCCATTCTTTCCAGGCACTGACATCTGTCCAATGGGGGTGTAAGTCACAAGCTACACACACATCGTCATACACGTCTTGGGTAGCTAAAAGCTGACGAATCTTTTTTCCCCGTAGAGGTCGAGAAGTATCCAGATGAAAACGCAAGGCTTTGAGTAAAAGGAGTCTTTCGTGACAATTTAAGGCCATTGGGGTGGTAAGTACTGTTCGTAAAGAGTCCACAAAGAATCGGCTGATAACCTAAATCCCAGAAAACAAGTCACTAAGACACACACCACTTGTCGACCCAAATTGAATGGATACAGTTCTTGTAATAATCGATGGTAATGATCCACGGTTTGAATATGGTCATTGAGTTCCTTCCACGGAATCTGTTCAATAACATGTGACATAATCCATGGCATGGCAGCCTGATTTTATAGTCTCTTTGTTTCGGAAGCAATAAAGGTAATTTCTAACTAGACATCTTCGTTCTCCAGTAGGGAATCTAAATCTTGCATACTGTAACCGAAACGTCAGAGTTTGTCTAGACGTTGCGTCTTCCGCTAAGCAGATTCCACGTAAAATATGTTGGCAATCCTTTAACTCGTCTTCCTCAATACGTTGCAGTAGGTGAATCTCGAAGTAACCAAAATTACGAACGTTTAGTTCATTCACTAACTGAAAGTGTTCAACAAGGTCTGACCACTGAAACAATTTCTGACGAATCAGTCCTCTTATACCATTCAGGTACCAGTGGTTAAAGATCTGGTGACGTAACGGATGCAACTGTTCTTTACGTTTGACTTGTATTTTGACCAGCTCTCGGTAAATGCGTTCTCTCAACTCCACAGGCAAGCCCTAAATGTTCTCTTGTAAAGTATCCATAAGTATATACACTGTTTTTGGAATCCTTGGGTGGTGGCCAATAGCCTCGTTTACCTTTGTGGCTGATGTAATATCCACTCATAATCAGTCTTCTTATACTTTGGAACAGAGCATAATTTAAAAACGGATGAATAACTTTGCGTTTGCGTTTCACTTGTATTTTGATCAGTTCTCGGTAAATGCGTTCTCTCAACTCCACAGGCAAAGCACGAATGTTCTCTAGCAAAGTATCCATGAATAGGTCAGTCCGTACAATTCACAATCTTCTCCTAGAGCAAAAGTGATCCACATAATAAGTAATTTCTGACCACTGCCATTCAGGGTAACGTCCAAGAATCTCACTGAACTCTTTTGATGTAAACGGTCTAGAGTGATATAATAGGACGAATGCACACTTGACCCAGAGAAATCATACACACTGGTTGACTTTTTTCACTTTCCTCTTGTGAATTTCTCGGCACAAAAATTCTACAGTGACCCATTGAGATTTCACTCTGGCAAACCCCTGCCAAACTTCCTTGTAAATCTTCTCTTGTAGTTCTTTAGGTAATGATTCAATATCGTTTTTGAAATGAAGTTTAAATACTGGTCTCGGTGATGTCCAACATTTGACTCCTAGCCAAACTGGTTTCTTCTTCGTCAACGACATGGTAAGTTACTTTAATGTCTCGGTCCCACTAAGGGTAAGTAATGACAATTCGGTGACCATCGAGCATGTTCTAGGTAGGCCGAATCTTGTGGTTCCCAGTGGTGAAGTGACACACCGCAACTGAAACACTTGACTTTATCTCCTTCGCCCAAGTAGAAAAATCAGGCTCTGGCTAATTCTTCGGGGGTCGGTCCTCCCAGATACTTAGGCCATTTTCCTTTGAACGATTGAAGACGATTTTCAAAGTCGCAGTATTCCGACAAACGCACAGGAAACGAATATTCGTCTTTCACAGGTTCGTTTCGATGAGGGTTGGGTGACATGGACAGGAGTTTGCTCAGGGCTGGATGACATCCGTAGGGGGGTAGACGTGAAGGTGAGCATCCCCCTTTAAAAGGAAACCCAGTAAAATGTCCAAGAGGACGAGCGGCATCGCTTTCGCATCCCTCAGGTTTGACACGCACAGCATCACTTTCCATGATAGGGGTAGTGAGAACAAAGTTCCCATGATGTTTTACGGCATCGCTAAGGTCACAACGTACAGCACCGTACCCATCGCAAGGCTCACAATCGCATTCCACTTCAGAAACCCCACACTTGAATTGTGCCTGTCTAAACTTGTTTTGTGTTTCTCTGAAAGTATTCATCTTGTTCGCTTGGTCTTGGTAGTCACAATGAACTATCGATCTTGCCTAGGGTTCCTTTTTATATACAGACCAATACCGACGTGTCCATACGGTAAGGTGAAATGATTGGGAAGTCGCACTCGCTTCTGGTACACGATTTGATAGACTTTTTCCAAGGGTCGACTGACGATGTGGTGAGTGGGTAAACGTACAATCATGTTCGGTTGATAGGTGGTCACTTTAAAGTGTTGATCTTTTCCAGACTGCAAGGCTTCTTTCAGTACCCCAAAGTTGACCACTCGACTGGTACGATAATTCAGAGTCAATCCTTTCACTTTGCACTGCGTGTGCACTTCTCCTTGTTTGTCCCGGTATTCGTAACCGTAATTTTTAGGACCACCACTGGTGAAACTTAGAATCTTGTCGTCAGGATGCTCGTCTGTCCAGGCTCCTAAACGGTCTCCTTCGATGTCAGGGTGCTGTTGACTCGGCTGATGGATGTAAATGCAACTGTCCGTGTCAAAGTACAGGACGCGTTTTCCTAACAGTTCTAAAGCTTCGTACAATTTTAAGCGAGCATGAGCTGTCACGTAAGCCGCAATGATGACATTTCCAAAAGGGTCGTCTTGTACAAAGTCCAGATCTTCTTCGTAATTGACCAAGATCAAATCCTCGCGAACGACGTCCACGTGTTTCATGTATTTGGTTTTGTCGTGAATCATCTGGAAGTAGCGGGAAGGTTCTGTCAAATATTCCGTCTTGGGTAAACACGGACGTTGTGCCAGTTTACCCCACAAGCAATTTAACATCACTTTGGCAAACGATCGCCTGCCTTCGTTTTTCTCGATGTGGTCTAAAGAGATGCCTTCTTGTTCATAGTATTTCTCTTTGAATTTTATTTGGTCTTCGGGAGTGTGACACCAGGAAGGATAGCCGCTGGCTTCTTGCTTCAGTTTCAAAAGGCATCCACGTAGTCAGCGAAAATGCCTTTCTGACTGGGGTCACCCTTGTGATATTCTTGTGTCTTGAGAAAGTGACAAATTTCGTACACTTCTAACAGTTGGTATCCCATGTCCAGAGCTTTGAACAATTCTACGCTGACCCAGGTTCCCGTCAAGGCGCGTTCTTCCTGGGTGTGCTGGCAAGGTTGATCTTGTTTGCACGTTTCGGCACAAGTACGGCACAAAGGAAACATCAGTTTGCCTTGGCAATGGTGAGGTAACACGGGATGGTACAAGTCCGTGGGAGGCAAAACTTTACACTTGATCAGACCTTCGTATTGTCGAATGTTTTTCAGGTCGATGTGTTCCGTGAACAATTGTGGGTGCCCTGCAGGAAAGCGACAATATTTGCACACGTAGGGATACAGCGAGCACACGTCCAAGTATTTGATTTCTTCTCCTTTCTCTTCGTCGGCTTGGTACAGCAAACAGGTGGCATTGGTCCTTCCTCCGTACAAACTATCCCTTGGATTCAGGAGGTCCATGAACTGGTAACTTTCCACGAGGCGTTTAAACTCGGGATCGGTTTTCAAACGGTGATCGTACTCGTGTTCCCACATTTCCACCACTTGGTATCCTTCCTGTTCTAACTTTAGGCGTCGCTGACAAGTGGCCTGGTACAAGTCTTCCATGGTTCGTTGTAAAAACTGATTTTTAGTGTCGCGGTCAGGGTAACAGACGGGACATCCGTGAAATAAGAAACCGTTAAACTCGTACACGATCTTGGGGTTTCCTAAGTCCCAACCATCGACCGAATACGTTCCGATGGTCTTTTCATCTCCTCCGTTGCGGACATGCTGAATCCATTTGTCTTCCTTGTCGCACAAGTAATGTAACCAACGTAAGGCTTTGACCGAGTATTGACATTTGACATAGTGGGTCGTTTGAGGGCTGATGATAGCCACGGTGTTTTCAGGCATGAATCGTTGTCGATACACTAAGGAACACGCTTTGGCAATGGTGCAAGCTTCTTTCAAAGGATCGATCCCTCCGTGTTCCATGAACAGTTCTCGAAATTTTCCACAGCAACGCCGTAAAATGTCCACGTCGGAACGACAATACTTTAAAATTTCTTCCTGAAAGTCGAAGGGGTCGGAGGCGTGAGCCTGGTACCAAGCGTAGAAAGCTTCTCGTTGTTTGGTACGCATGTTGTCGGGGTCGTAATAGTGAGCCTCAGGTAAATGGGGTAGAACGGCGTGTTGATTGGCTTCCGTATTGAAAAAGTGTGGAAAGTACCATCTAGCCATTTATGTCATTCCAAACGTTTTAGGCATTCGACTCAAAGGCATGGCCAAGTAACTCATCGAATCTTTAAACTGCACTTGTCCCACTTGCATGAAAATGATTTTGGCTCCGTTCAAAGTCACTATAGGACGTTCGGTGCCTTGTTCCGTATAGTATCTCAAAAGAAACTGTCCATCGTATCCGGAGAAATTGTGAGCCATCACTGTGGCATGACGATGACAATCTCCGTAACGTTCGATGTCTTCTTGGCTCCACGTCTTGTCGATGGGGTCTAAGACCCATTGGGCAAAATCGGCTAACGTGTTCGGTCCTCGAAAGATTTTTTCACGCCCTCCCGGAATCTTACTGCAGTGAGGGCAATGACTGAAGATAGGTTCCTGTATGCACTTCTCGCACGCTCGATGAGCCACGCAGAAATTAGGAATGTGAATGCCGGTCTCTTGCATGCATTCGAAATCGAAAAAGATGAAATTGCCTTTCTTCTTGTGACCATCCTCTTTCTCTGGTGGGGGTTGGTATTTTTGCACGTAGCATTCGTGTTCCAAGTCCACGATGTGGTGACAAATGTGACATTTTTTCTTTCCTGAACATACGTGTGCCTTGGCATTATTGGTACGTAGGCCTTGTCCACACGTAGGGCACAATCTCAGCAGTTGACAAGCACATTTCTGTTGTGAACCTTGCGTCTTCAGATGTTGCTGGTAACAGGCAGGGCTGACAAACGTGCGCTGACAAGCAGGACAATGTACTCTTTCTTGTCCTTCGCTCAGACAGGGTGGAGAGGCCAAACATCCTGAGCATTTCAATCCGCAATGTTTGTGTTGCTCTCGATTATTATAACCATGGTCACATTTCTCACAGTAATAACCGTATCCCAGGAATGCAGTGATACTGGTAATGGTATCGAAATGGTCATCGTGATAATAGACATGAATGTATTTTCCGCCCTTAAAGTCTTGGCCTCGAAACAACAGAAGTCCGCGCACTTCTTGAGGGTGTACTTTCAAGGTGTAGAATGGAGCTAGGACATCTTGCAATTTTTGCATCTCAGGAATGCCACAGGGGGTGTCTTTGGACAGTCCGGCTTGTTGTAACAGGAGTTCTGTTTCATTTCGTTGTTTGGCTCGATCGGATCGTTGAATAGTTTTCCAGGTTCTTTTCCATTCTACCGTGTCGTTCTTGTTGGCATAGGTTCGTCCCACCACGATGGCTCGGGCTAAACACATCTGGTCTTGAGAATTGTGAATTTGGACGAGACTCTTTTTGGTGCTGCGAAGGTCGTTCACCAATAACACCTTATTGCGTTGTCCGGTCCCTTGAGGAGGAGAGACGTGGGTCATGTCCAGTGTGGCTTTTCCATCGGTGATGTCAAACTGGTCATTAGATTGTTGTACGTGTTGAATCTTGTCCATGACTTTGGAAGCAGTCAATTCTGCGGGTCTGCTAAACTCGATCCAAACAGGGGATTTCAAACTGTCGTGTTGTATGGAAAGTCTCAAGCGATCGTCTTCTTTGGGTTGACATTGTCGCTTGAGTGCAGTGAGCAAAGAATCCCACACCCAGGTGATGAACCCTTCTGCTTTCTCTAACGGTACTTCAGCCTTGAAATCTTTAAACTTCACTGAGTATTTGTAAGCCGTGGTTCTAAATTTTCTAGAGGACCGCTTTTCGGTCTCACGAATGGAATAGTACTTTTCAGGGTTGACTAAGGGTGGTGAACTTTGTTTAGAGGGTTCGGATTCTGGCTCACTCATGTCCTCTTCAAAATCACTGGCATGAATTTGTGCCAAGACTTCAGCCCTGGTACGAGGCGATAGATCACGTTTCTGCCTCTTACTTTCTTCTTCTTTCTTCTCGAATGAATTGGATCGTTTCATCTTGAGTGAGAAACGATTAATGACTCAAGTTTAAACACCATGGGCTAATTTATAGTCATGGCAGACCAGCGTATATAAAAGGGTGTGTGTCTTGTCCTTTCACTATTCATTTCACTCTCTAACTCAGCACAACGATGGAAGAGACTAGACAGATCGAACGTTTCATCAGAGCTTTGCGAGGGGTCATCCGAAAATTCTCTTCAGGCCAGCCGACGGGCTACTCTCCTTCCTTTCAAGATAAAAGTCAAGATACTTGCTATATCTGTCAAAAGAAAGGGCATTGGTCTTCAGAGTGTCCAGATCGTCAAAAAAGAAAAACAGGGGCTAGAAAAGACAAAAGTCAAGATACCTGTTATTATTGTAAAGAAAAACGACATTGGTCTCCAGATTGCCCAAAAAAGAAACAGGAGGAGTCAGAAGAAAAGAGGGATTCTTCAGAAGAAGAGAGGGATTCTTCAGAGGAAGAAAGCAGACAGGTGAAGAAAAAGAAACAGGAGAAGAAAAGAAGAAGGGAAGAAAGTGAGGAGGAAGAAGAGGAAAAGACTGTGACGGTGAAGAAATTGAAAAAAACAGAGAGAGTAAACAATGAGATAGAAGAAGTCAATGAACTTTTTAAAGTGTTATGTTGTGAATTGGATTGTAACTATTGAGAAAAGAATAAATTAGTTATATAAGGTAAGTGTCTTTGAGTTTTGATTTTAAAATAAGAAGCTACACTCACGCACTCATATACACGTACTATAGGGGTAAAATGGTTTTTTTTTTTTTGGTTTTTTTTTGAGTTATTGGCAATTGAAAGTGTATCTCTTTTCGAGAAATGTGGGTGGCCCTGAAAAGGGCCTTTTTGGTGTAGGGGTGAGTTTAAGCAATCAACTTTAACTGCCTTAAGCCTTTGCCACGGCCAAGGCCTACTTCTGGACTGCGTACTGTTGATGATGATTTGGTTGAAATCACTAAGGGTGGTACGGTAGGCTTAGTCACAGGGTTGACGTGTTTAGCTCGGGAAGGTCGTATTCTCTTCGGTCGTAATAAAGACGTCTGATACATTTGTTTCAGACTTCTTAACTCCGCTAAAATGTCCAACAGTACCGTGACCGTTTGATTTTCACCCTCTTGTTTCTTTGCTGCTACTTCTTGTTGTTGTTTTTTTCTTACCTCTTCTTCTTGCTGCTGTTGCTGTAGGAGAAAAGCTTGTTCCGCTTCTTTTTGTCGTTGTATAAATTTCTCCAATTCTTCTTTCTGTCTCTGTCTAAAATTCTCCACTTGCGGTAATGAAGAAGGTGACGAAGGTTCCGGAACAAATTCTTGCGAGGTAAGAAAATCCACAAAATCCCAATTTACCTCTTCTGAAAGTAAGTCCGGGTTCCCTTGGACGGTCTCCACTGCTGGTGCACCCCAATGAATCGTTTTCTGAGTTTCCGTCATGTTGAATCACTGTCGCATAGATTGACTGCACACAGGCGCTAGCGAATCTATATAGACCACGTGACGTCACAGACTGCTCTATTCGGATTGGATGCGGGCTGACTGAATTTTGCAACGCGTGTTTGGATTGGCCAATGAACTCAATCCGTTTCAATCCTTCCTCTTCCTATAAATAAGTGCAGTTCACTGCATTGATTCACCTGTTCTCGGCGCCTCAAGATGTGGACCGATGTGCAATCTTCTACGCTTGTGTCTTCGATGATGTTCCGGACGGACATACCCATGTATGTCCGGTCCAAGTGGACAGTTGTCCACAGGACAGAACACCAGTCTGTGGATACGTAGGATCTACGTAGAAAGACAAGGATGCCTCAAAAGAGTCCTGATTTACGGTCCTACAGTGAGGCGCAGCCTAAGGACAAGAAGAAGACCAATGCGGTGCCACTTATGTTAATGGATACATTAACATAAACCCAAAGGCCCTTTTCAGGGCCACTCATAGGTCTCGAAAAGAGATTGACTTTCCATTGCCTACACTATTTTTTTTTATTTTTATTTTTTATTTTTTTTTTAAAAATAAATAGAGTGACCCAAGACTTTTTTACCATTGTTCATATCCTCTTGTCGCTAAACAGTCCCACCCTGTTTATTCCCATATTCCCATGTGCAATTCCCCTTGTCGCTAAACAGTCCCACGATTTTTCGTCGATGTTAAATTTACATAGTCGATAAACAGTCACATGGTGGTTAATGTTAAATTTACATAGTCGCTAAACAGTCCCAGGGGGTTCTTTAATGCTAATTCCCATTGTCGCTGAATCGTCCCCCTTAACTACTGACGTCCTATATGGATCGTATCTCATTAGTATTTAGCCGCAGTCATTATTCCATATATTATGTCGAATAGCTAATACCGGTATCGCTCTCCAACCGACGAGTTGACAAAGACTCCTGAGAAGGGGTAATTTTCATCCTGAAACATGAACTTGATGAAGTGTTTTGTGCTAACATGCCATAAATAAATATTACCAGTCTAAATATGATTATCACTGTTAGAATTGCCATCAATTTACAGAACATAACAGCACACGAAACTTCATTTACATTTAGGTCAAAACGGTGGCATATAATGGTTTTCCTTTAGATATCGTAAGATGGTAATTAACAAAAAAATAATATACAATTGAATCGTTTCCAGGAATTATAAGTTTTCAGTTGTACTTCGAATAAATGTTAACATTTCTAATTATATTAATGATTTACTATCCATCATACGGTTTGAATTAATAAAGATGAGTCTTTGTATCAGACTTAGGTGTAAGGTAAATATATTACATAATTCTATCATCAGGTTTGGTGTTTATCGATTTGTAAATTTTGCCTAATCACTCACACAGTAAATAAACTCCAAAAGTCAATATGTTTACTTTGTGAGTGATTTGAGTGATTAGGTAGCAGTTTACACTTCGATGTATACAAAGCCATGATCATTTAATCTTTATAATTCCTATTTTCCTCCTTTCTGTCGTCAAGTCAGCAGGTTTCATCAACAAAGCATTCGATTTTGGGTAGATTGTAGGTTTTTTCAGTGACCTTTCGCACTGCACCAGAATATCTAACCCACCTTAGCTAGCAAAGGGTCGTCAACTCTTATACTGTATAATAGTGACGGGTAGATTGTCAGTGCTAGTCATAACAGTTATTTGAGGGACCTGTTTCACTTAATACGACTGTTTGTTTCCAATACCTAAGCTGTTGTTTTTATCGTAAACATTTTACTTGAAACATACCAGGAACATAATCAGATTTACTAAAGCGTTACGTATTTACATGTACTGACAATGATTAATGTAACACATGAAAAGTATCAATCTTTCACGTAAATTTCATAATCACCCGATTTGCTTTAAAAGGAAAAGAATGAATATCACAGAAGCATATTAAGGCATTGTAGTATGACGCCTTAGTCTTTAAGTTGTTGTTGTTGTAGTGTTTAACGCCATTTTTCAGCACAAGATAGGCTATACATGGCGGCCAGTATAACTGGTGGAGGAAGAACCCTGGAAAACCCCGAGAAGAACCACCGACCCAAGAGAAGCTACTGGCAGGCTTTCTCACATACCCACGTTAGCCGAGTGTGAGACTCGAATCCACGCAGACAGAGGCGAGATGGCAGTGATCCGGAACGGTGAGCGCTTTAAACCACTCGGCCACTCGGGGTCCCTTGTCTTTTAGTATGATCGTGTCAAGAAAACAGAAATTCGTGTGAAAACGTCCCGTAAATTGTAACTTTAAATAGAACTTTGTATATTGTAAATTATAAATTAGAAAATTACCAACGCGGCTTGGGTCTTTGAAGACTGTGCTTCAATAGTGTAGCCTATTTTCTAATTTACACAACCCAAAAAATCCTTATTCATTTTCCGTATAGAGTACTTTCGTTTGGCATTTCAGCGATAAATTAAATTTCATCTTAAAAGTCATGATATTCTGTTTCCACATGCAAAGGTTTGGCACGAAGATGAGAGACCAGGCTTTCGATTCCTAAACATATGTATGCCCTAGTAAATATTTGCCATAACTATGGTGTATGAAAAGTACAAATATAGTTGCAACGGTATCAGAATTGTCGGGGCCCCGAGTGGCCGAGTGCTCTAAAGCTCTCACCGTTACGTATCATTGCTATCTCACCTGTCAGCGAGGGTTCGAGTCTTGGTTTTGGTGGGTAAGTGAAAAAGCTTATCCTGAGTCGGTTGTTCTTTCCAGGGTTTTCTCAGGTTCTTCCCCCACCTTTTATACTGGCCCATCTTGTGCTGAAAAATGGCGTTAAACCCTACAAGAACAACAACAACAACAGAATTGCCCCTTGCAATATACAGACAAATTTAGTGCTGTAACGATAACTGGATAACCTCGCATTGATATTTGGATACACTTGACACAATACCTTGTCCGATTAAAACTGAGACATAATTATATTAGGTACATCTAACAGCAGTTTAGTATCAAGAGATTCTGCCGTATGCACCATCTCGCCCCGTTAGAACTCAATTTTGTGGCCCCTGCCAATAAAATTTCATACGGAAGCCGTATTTTGCTTGGTAAATCGAAAGGTGATCTTGTATGGTGTCAATTAGACATCCGTTATGTGGGACCACTCGACTTTTATCGACTTGACATATTAACTTAAAACACGTAACTTCAACTCCACGATGCATCCTTTTTTCAATTCTTTACAAAGTGCATACAAGTATCTTCACACTTAAAATAAAATAGGAAAACACACTTATGTAATTTAATTTGACTCATAAAAAGGGAATACGATACTGTTCGGGTGAAAACAAATAGACATATAATTTGCATAAAATCCTGTCTAATCTCCACACAGTTCAAAGATCCGGTGGTCCTAGGTTGGCAATAACACCTACACGATACGAATCAGGTAATGATATAATTCAGAGACATACATTTCGGCTTTGATTATATTTTCTGTGTATGCTTAGCTCCTTTCAATAAATGTTGTCTGTCAGCAAAATAACAAACAGCATTTATACTTATCAAGTAGTCAGATCGTTTTAGTCGATCGAATCCATGAACTTTTCTCACAATAGGATAATGTCTTGATTGGATTTGGTGTTTAGCTGCACAGCAACACTTTAAACGTTATATTGTAACGAGTCAAGTCGAGTCTTACAAACAAAATAAAAGGAAACTCCGTTCATCCCCCTTGCTAGACTATACACTATAGAGACGACTGGTAGCACATTCTGTCTGAAACTTATCTTAAATTTCGAATATAAATGTGTACAATTATAACAAAAGATAATTTAGTTCATATAAGAGACATGTTTGAAACAATCTAACTTATAACTATCTTTCCTTATACGCAAAGAAAAAGTGAGAAAAAGATAATAGTTATACACCATAAATAGTGTTAGATAATAGTTATGCGTAATATTTAGCGTAATAGCTATCTATGAGATACTGTATAATATGATAGATATGTGTGCTATATAATTTCTTGAAATAGATAAGCATGTCTTAAATGCAGACGAAACGTTCATTTCTTATCCGTACGAAATGCATTTTTCTAGATCATAGAAGAGAGATACTTGCATATTTTCTTTGGTGAATTCTCTTGTGTGAGAATCACAACAAAATTTCACAACACATCACACAAGTTCCTTTTTTCTTATTTTTTCTTTCATTGTTTGTCTCATTCGTTTTTAAATTTCTTCACTGTTATGGGTTCCTCATGTTCAATGTCTTTTATTGCCTTGTCTTCCTGAATTTCTTAACACGTATGGGTTCTTTTGTTTCTGCTTCTGAAGAACGCTCCTGCTCCGCCTGCTGTTATACTTTTCTTGTGATACTCTGAAAACCGATTTTCTTGTGATACTCTGAAAACCGATTTTCTTTTTCCTGATCACAGATACGTTTTCTCTCTTTTCTCCTGCTGTTCTTTTCCTTTGACTTTGTGGGCATTCTGGAGCCGAACGCCCTTCCCTTGACAGATATAGCAAGTAACCTGACTTTTATTTCGAATGGAGTAGGCTGTAGTAGGCCTTAGAAGTATACCTTCGAATGATTCTCTGTAAATATCTGACAAGAAGGGTGATCTATTTTTACTCTTCTGTCTTTTCACAGTCTGAATTGCAAAATTTCAGCGAGAATCATAAAAGGAAACCAAGAGACCACGACAGCTTTAGGTGTCGCCGTTTATGTTAACTAAAATATTAGTATAAGTGCATGCCATTGATTTCGTAGATGACACGAGTGAACCTAAAACAGGAGCCTCTACCCACGCTACAAGACTAAGCGAGTCAAGATCCGCTATGGAAGAACGTTGTTTCGTGACTCCCGAAGGTTATTTCACATTTGGGAAACCAGCACAGTGACTTCCATTATATTTAGAACCAATTTTTTCGTCTATGTGGTGACATTTAACGAGTTCTAGTCTCAAGTGCCACCCCAGCATGCAGGGAGTTTCATTACCAATTGTGAGATTTGCTGTTAGAAACATCGAAACGATAATGTCAAGTCAAATATGGCGATAGTTTGGGACCCCCATTCAATCGTGTCAGTTTCAAGTCTCCTGTCTGGATCGAGTTTATTACACCGACAGAATTAACACATTCCAAAGTCATTGAGAACAAGTCAGTACGTTCAGCAGTCGAATAACGAGTTTTGACGTGGTCGATGGAAAAGCCAATCTTCACATTCACTACGTTTCACCTTCTAGAGGTAGCGGACTCAGAATGTTTTATTCATGAAAAATATTCACAGTACCAAAAGCAGTATCTTCCAAATAAACATATCACATGATCGCATGTGCTTAGCCCGTGTGAAAAATGTCGGTCCTAAAAATGAGATTTTTATATCTGTATTTTGCAGTGCAACTAGATATTCCAGATTATTTGGTATCATTGTAGAGATACACCTGTCTACCTTTCTATAATACTACCAACTTTAGTGTATCATGCATGACCATGACTCTACAGAGCTCGGCAGTAGGCTACGACCTCCTGCCCCGTTAAGTCGTCGCTAGGGGTTAGTGTGTTAACAGCTGAAGTTCAAAATCGAAATAGTTTTTAGAAATTTCAACACGTTTGATTCATCCCAGTTAGTAAACACATTCCACTTACCGGTGTGAGGATTGTCTCCGGCGGAGGGCAAACATCGCTTCTAACTTGAATAACCTTGTTCCACGTTATGCCAATGCGAGGAGTGACTCCTGCATTGTGAGAGTATCGCGATCACTGTTTAACGTAAGAGAACTGTGACACATTTTAAGTTGTACTTGTGTCTTAATTCATTAAACTTGAAAGAATCGCGCAGTAACTCTACTGAGACAAGACCTTTCCGGTAAAATAAAGTACATACAGCGTATTCCTCAAATTACAAACAAATTCACACTAACTGGCCAACAAGATTGGTGATAAAGGGTTTGGGCATATTTTATTAAAGTTATTTCCCACGGCGTGTTTCTGTGGCACTGGCAAATAATTTAACTCACATTGACAATGTTGATGGTTGGCCAAATTACTTCTCTCTTAGTAAGACAGGCAAATCAGGCTTACATCCTTTTAACAACCTAGCTATCCAAGAGGACACGTTTAAAGCGACGAAAATGACATGCTGCGTTAGAAAATATTTCATGCGGGTGCCCACGGTAAATATCGATCCTCTGCGATCACGTCGTTTGCATCCAGTATTACCTGTGCAAAGACAATGATAAAGAGAAAATAGTTTTAGGTACAGACTTACAACTGCGTAAAATTTAACCCATATGTAAATTCTTCTGAAAATTTGCATTAATTCTTGCCGGTAATTATTGTCAACTAAGCAGAGATCCAGCCTCTATTCTTTAAATACGGTTTTTAATTTACACCAAACATAAGCTGTATTTAATGTACACCACACAAAAGCAGGTTCAGTAACTCTTAAATAATGATCTGCCCGTCAGCTATGATTTTTGTTTTTACAACTTGGAAAGTGCGTTACTGGTGTTTGATGCTTGGTTACAATCGTTCGAGTAACCGACCCTGACGATGGAATCAAGTGTCGAACGTAATGCTATTAACTCATATATACCCCTGCAGCTATCTCTCCATTATTTTCATTATTTCCTAAGGCATGCCAACACAAAAGGTTAAGTGATGGCCCACTGTTGTTTTTGTTATACATGTATGAAATAAGCCAAAAGCCTTGCTTACAACTTACAAGAAAGTGATAGACCGTGCTCAGTTTGCCACTTAAATACGTTTGTAGAGTGAAATACTATTAGAGAGCGCTTCAGTCGGTTCTGTAGACGTCATGCTTTTCATTTCTGTGAGGCGTACAACTGATAGTGGGTAGGATTTCACATACGGTACAAGATCAACAGTCTCCTGGTTCATTTTACTTTTTGGCGCAAGAGTTTCAAAATATGATTGAAAAATAGAAAATTGAACATTAGTAGCTCCCGGTAATGACTGAAAAAAACATAAATGTTGAAAATTTTATTAAAATCAGGAACGCATATAAAAACAAATTAGTAAAATACCCCACACTTTTTATTGCATATTCCAAAAAAAAAAACACTTCCCCCCACCCGTCCATACACTCAACCCACATACAGGCACTAATCAAGGTGTCATAATGCCAAATCCTTCACACTAATCTTGGTATACAGTTTTGGTCGGAAAATCCATTGCATTTTGCGTACATTTGAACTTTTACAACAACCATCCCTTGGACCACTTGCGTAGCTAGGATATTTGGCCCTTTATGCGGGCCACCATGCAAAGCTTACCGATGGGCCCCATTAAAATCAATAGTGTAAAAATGTCATTCGTGGGCCCTTATGCTTTACATTCTCTTGACATATGGTAGCTACGCTCCTGCCTGGGGCCATTCATGGTTGCCTCAAAGACAACTGCAGCATTCCGTGACGTCCCCTTTAGTTTAGGATGATGTTGTAAACAACATACAGACGGACAGACGAATGGTATTACAATAAATCTTGAGTATAAAAATTACTTTTTTTTAAAAAGAGATCGGGTCGAAGGGAAATATTCATGAATGTGTGTATTAATTTAATATGACAATTTCCGTTAGATAACTGAAAATAAATAATATACAAGGAGCATCACGATTGTATTGGTAACAGTTTATTTGTCATCTATTCGTCGTGAAAACTATGTAGGAATGAAATAAAAGGTTGTGAATTTCTATCAAGGAAAATTTCTCATCTGAATACGGGTATTTGCCACGTGGTAAGTGTACAGGAAATGCATATCAAGTGACTCCCCTATTCCTAGAAGATGCTTTGTTCCGGCTTAAGCCGAACCTAGGTGTTTAACTTAACATCTTCGGGAATTCCTCTCACAAACTGACAACATCGTGAGGTCCTGTGGTTGGCTGTTATATTTAGGCTACGGTTTAATTTATCCTCGACAAAAGCTATATATTGACGGCCGGCGTTCAATTACCGCAATATGAATCTGTAAACACATTGTAGTAGATCATAAACGTGCAACGTAGCTAGAAGAGAAATAATTTGCAATGGATGGAACGATAGAGGTGCACAAAGATAACTGTATTCTAAGCTATAATGGAAAGAAAGAATACTTCAGTTGCGGGAATAGTTCCGGATCGGGCAAACACGGTCAGTGTCTTCATTTGTTGTTGTCCTTTTGGATATTTCATCTACTTTTTAAAAACATAAGATTGCAAGTAGGATGAAAAGTTTTAAAGAAGATAATTAATTTCGTTTTTGAGCCATTATTAAGATGATTAAGTAGTTCCGAGCCTGAAAAAATAAGCATAATAAATAGATGTGCATATTGTATGCATGCTTGTTTTTCAATATCGTTTTAAAATATAAAATTTTAAAATGAAAAATTAATTATGATTATGATTGAGATTAAAATATTAATATTGCATAAATCGTCACCGTCTAAACAGTGATATGTGATTCTCTACTTTCTTTTTTCTTTCTTTCTTTCATTCATTCATTCATTCTTTCTTTCTTTCTTTCTTTCTTTCTTTCTTTCTTGCAATTACAATATTGAAGTGAATCTGAGATCGAACCATATATCAGTAATATGTACTGGTAATCGAAACTCTAAATTGAATTTTCATAACTGACTAACAGCGGGTTGTGGAAAAATACTAAAAAAATTCAACAATTTACAGCTACAGTAAAACTGAGCAGCCATTAGAGAAAGTAGCAGCAACATTGTTGTTAGTAGAAGTAATATTAATTGTAAAAGTGACAACATTTACTGATAGTAGCAGTTCTGTTTGGATGCTGACGTTGTGAAACTAACTGTGTCTAAGAAAAAAGTGTGAATTCAAACTAATATTAAGTAAATGGTGATTATTTATTTACAAAATTCATTTCAGTGTGCTTGAAACTGAGTGAAGTTTTGGCTCTGAAAGAACACGTGAAGGCAGGAACTCTCAAGTCATACCTGGTTCATCATTATTTTATTCAAGGCAAAGGAAAGGTTCTTGGGACCAAAAGTTGCATCATAACGGGTGGAGCCGACCAGCAACTGGGATTAAAAGATGCAGTTGATGCTATTTTAAATAGTACGTACTTAAGTAAACTTAATTTAGAATTAATATACAAAGGTAAAAGTATGAAAAAGTAACCCTGACTGATACAAATTTAACATTTTTCCTATGTTATTTCAAACTATTATTTACAGTCTTACTGAGAGAGAGAGAGAGAGAGAGAGAGAGAGAGGAATATAACAAACACAGTTATACAGTTTTAAGAAATATGTAGTGAAAAAATGTGACTCGTTGATAATTCCGCTGACCCCTACCAATTGATAATGCTTGAAACCCCCTCAATGAACAGGAAAAGTGGGACGGCGAATTTTCATTTTCATTTTTGTTGTTGTAACTGGTGTTAGTTTTCTACAATACTTAATTTTCATACGATATATCAACACACTTTACCTGAATTGGACGATATATTATATCTTTACTTTAGCCGCAGTGTTAAATTAAATTACTTCGTTTTCCTCCCAGGCTTCCATCGCCCAAAGCGGCTAGTGGTTTTTGTCAATCCCAATAGCGGTCATAGAGAGGGTGTCAACATTTTCCACAATGTAGTGAAACCTTTGTTCGAACTGTGTGATATATCGCTCAAAGTTATTGGTAAGTCTGTCATTTCTTCTGTCCTTCTATCACATTTGCTTCCATGTACCTAACTCTCAATCACACATATAATTAATTAATAATTCATTGATTCATTAATTAACTAATCTGCTTACCAGACTTTGGGTCAGTTTGGTTGAGTATTCATCTGTATATACGATGCGCATTAGAACATATGGGTTAGCTAAGTTTTGCACACTACTTTGTCGCCATTACCACTTAAACTATTATCAGGAAATATGCTGGAAAAAACGTTCAAGGTCGTCTCGTACCAGTAATTAAATTGTAACGATATCTATACAGAGTGAAATTACATGCTGCTTGCTATTCATAATGTCACAGTAGGTGTAGTGTAAAATAGACTCTACCTGCCACTAAAAATAACTTTCACCAGATATTCAATGAGCTTTATACTCTTTACAGATGTGTTACCTAAATAGTAATATATTATGTACAGATACACTAGAGATAAGGGCAAATACAGAGTTTATGTTCATCACACCAGAGTCCTATATGAAGGTAAATTGCAATATTTATTTATTTATTTATTTATTTATTTATTCAGAAACAGAAAGGCCCGGTCAGCCAATAGAACTTCTGGAAAATTATGATCTAAGACTAATGGATGGGTAAGCTGTCTACTAAATTTTCACTGGGAAAATCGTGTTCAAATTTTTTAATAAGATGACGCATCAGCATTGGAGTTCCTCGTTTGTTACAAAAGCTCGAAAACAACCACTACACAGTAGAACATTCATTAATTTGCTGAATATCGCTATAAATTTACCTTTACTTACTCAGAGGTTAATGCTCAGTACTGAGCGCGTGTTTATATTGCATGGAATATAATGTACTGTCTTATCTTCATGTAAGAATTAACTTACCTATCAAATGGACATTACGACCATTAATTCGATGGCCATTTTGAAATTTTAGGCATTCCCATACACAACTGACTGTTCTTCAACACATGCACAATACAATCCCTGAGTTTGAACAAAAGACAGCCTGTATTATATTTTGTCTTCAATTTTGTTTTATTTCTTTTGATTGCAGTCTTGTAGCTATCGGTGGTGATGGTATGTTTTCTGAGTGTATGAACGGACTGTTGCTGAGATTACAGAAGGACGCCGAAGTAGACTATAATAACCCGGATGCACCATTATCAGCGTCCACGTTACCAATAGGCATAATTCCAGCAGGTAACTCTTTGAACCTATCCCTGCTTTAACTACCATGCAACTAAGGCAACTACAGAGATAGACAATGCTAGAATGGCTATAAACGATTTAACATAAATCAAGTTTTATTTTGATTGTGGCAGATTGAATATCATCTATAATTGTTAATTACTAACGGCATATTAAATATAATATAATGTTGTTCATAAGAATTCCCTAATTATACCATGGTAACATACTTTCAATTAAATTGACTTGTTCTGTCAAAGATTTGCGCATCAGCGTAAACAGAGAGAAGTGTTCAGTTCAAGCGATCTTTAAGTACGATGATTTATCAAAGTCGTTAATTTCTAGGGTGTAATTCAAGAAGTTTATTTGGTCTATATTTTTATCTAACCTAGTGTTGATTTATTGTAATAAGACAGCCTAACACATTCTCAGAAACTTGTTGTTCATTGGTGATTCACGGAACATCAGTACATAACAAGCTATATCGTGTTTAGGCAATATGACTAAATTGCCTTTCCAAGCGACACATCACGGTGGCTGATCTGACCTAATCGAGGCGGGATTCGAACCCACACTTTTTGGTCACGAGTCCGTCATTCCAGCCACTGCTTCTCATTAAACTCTATAAATATTTATATTTCAGGCTCTGGAAACATGCTAGTGCAATATCTTCACGGAACAATGGACGTCGAGACGGCGGTGATAAAGATCATTCTTGGTAAAAGTCTTTGTCTTTGAAGTTTCTCTTCTTAAGCCCACTGTAGGTCCTTTTTTTTTTTTTTTTTTTTTTTACGGTGTAGACTGATGCACCATGTTGGAATTAATTTGTTTTTATGTCTGCCAAAAGTAAAATTTCACAGCAAATGCTATTGTTGCAATTTTTTTATACATTTGACGTTATTTAAGTTATGTAACACAACAAGTGTAATATCCTCTTTATAAAGTAAACAATTCCTAGCTTTTAAAATGATCTTCGCCATTAAGTATGGACACCGATTATATTAAAAACACGGCCACATCCAAAGAACTGATACAAGTATATATGCGAATATGTCTTTTTTTGTAATTTTCAAACTGATTTTGACTGCCCAATTATTTTTGGAACATTAATTTGGCTTTGCAGGAGACCATCTGCTGTCGAATGCAGTAAGCGTCCATCAGGGGAGAGCACTTTCTTCTTACGCCGGACTAATTGTAGACTTTGGCTTGTGCGGAGACATGATGAAAGACTGTGAGAAATTTAGATGGCTGGGACCGAAAAGATATAAGAGTAAGTTAATAATGATAATAATAATAATAATAATAAGCCTTCGCGTTTTATAATTATAAGAAGTTTTGATTTTTAAGGGCAATCACTTTGAAATCTCCATTTTCTATAAATAAAAATAGGAAGAAGCATACTTATCTACGTTGAAGAAAATATTGATTAGCGATTACTTACTGATGGAATAATTATTCATTTCTTGTAGTTGTGCCGCTGGGAACAATTTTGAAGAGAAAATCTGTCTATGTAGAAGTTGAATTCATTCCAGAGGAACCACATAAAGTGAAGGCTATTCATAAAAGTCGTAAATTCGCCCGACAGATGTCGCTGCCTGCATCGCGTTACCAGTTCGAAAAGGCGGTTCTAAGACTTAACTCAGCTCCGGAGTTTGCTGAGGACAAGAAATGTAATTTTTTTTTACTTGCATAATAACTCTTCTATTTATTTGCTTCATTAAATTTGTATCAAAGAGTTCTATCAAATTCTCACACAACTATATGCATATTATGGTCTCTTTTTTATTTGAATGGTTGTTTTATTTTGAAATTCTGCACAAAAAATGTAACACTTGCGCTTGAGTTCTTAAGTTATGTAATTGAAAAACTTCTTTATGTATACGCTATAAAAGTGGGTAAAGTGACGGTCATATTTATTTATAATATCAATATTTCTGTGAGATCATTTTCTCATCAATCATATTAAACCTACGTCAGGAAGAATTGAAAATACACCAAGATTACTAATTTTATACACAGTCTTGTAATAATAATAATAATAATAATAAACAACTCGCTTTTCAGGTTGGCTTAAAGAAACAGGCCATGTCTACGGGATCGATAGTTATGTTGTAACTCAGAAAGAAAAGGATGGCAACTTGGTGCCTTATTTCGGAGATGGCGCTCTTCATGTTTGGCTTACAGACAAATGCAGCTTCAGTAGCCATGTTAGCCAGCTTAGTTTGCTACAGCAACAAAAGCCCGGATGTGTAAGTAGTATAATTTGAAACAGTATTAATGGTAGTAAATAATAATAATAATAATAATAATAATAATGATGATGATGATGATGATGATGATGATAATAATAATAATAATAATAATAATAAAGAACTGTAGCCGGATAATACTTTAATAACTAGAAATTATGTTATTGAGGACTAAATGATCAATATTGACATTGGCTGGAAAGAGAACCACATTTCATATGGAATATTTTTACAGAAAATCATTCACTATTTGACTTATACTTAAATGTCTTTAGCCAATATTTTATTCCAGGATGTTGTAGAATAGTAATTTGAACAGACTACAAGACGTAAATAAAATTATTACCAAAAAATGAAACATATTTTCAATACATATTTTTTTCAAATCCTTGTGGCACACAGTCATTACTTATAATACACGTTCATATCATTTCAGTGGGATTTCAAGTTTATCCGAGAGATTCGTTGCCGTGGTTACAGGGTAAAGCTGCCATGTTCTCCGTGTTATATAGATGACAGTGGAGACAAAAAACTGAAAAAGCCCCTCTACATTAACTGCGACGGAGAAGCACTGCGAGTTGATTATCCCGAGTTTGATGTTAGGTATGTAATTCAAATTTTGATGGGGAATTTGTTTCGGTAAAGTTCCTTCCCCGCGTTATTGATCTCAGAATGTCTGATATAGAGGTCTAATGGTGGTCCGTCGTCCGTTTTTTCTTCTGAATCATGTTTGGTCACAATGATTTTTGTGGGGTTTATTTTGTTGTTGCTGTATAGTTTCCATTTTATTTTAAATGGCAACAGATACTTTTAAGATCATAATTCAGGTTAATACAGATTCAGAACAACATCTCTTCTTTCCGAAAAGAAACATATTTTTTTCTAGCATACGGGGTGGGGTAGGGGAGGACAAGTTTCCATTTTTTTATGTAGAGACACCTACGATACATAGTGATCAGTGAGCCAAATTGAGCAATTAACACGTCAGAAAATTTTAATATCTTATTCAACACACCGAGTTTGAAGTTCGTTTTATTCCTTGGTTCCAATGATCGACCTTTGAAGTATTAGTTTAAATCAAAGCAAGTTACTGGAATCTGAACACATGTCTGGATACGGCCTTAACTTTAATCAAACCGGATTGCTTCGGTACTTATCCATCTTCAAATTTCACGTATCAATCCCAATGAAATAGATCCCGTTTCATTCCATTCAAATTCATTATATGATGTTCTTTGGACAACAAACACTTTACAACTGAAATGTTTTCCACATCAGCTCTAATGATATGAAAACTTTGGGAACAATATTCATTATCTAACACTATGTTATTTCTTACAGACTCCATCATAACGCAGTGCCCGTATTTGGGAGAGTTGGATGATAGGGACCATACAAGAGCATGCATGTGAAGTTGTTTAATTTTTTACATCGTCTCACATTTTCGAAAGTATGATTCAAGACTCAAGATCAACTTTTGTCTGAGCCTTCGTTTGATCTCGGCAATCGCAATTGTCTCAGCGGAACAATGTACTGATGGAGACCGCAAGATGATAAGGACTGGCTAGAATGCTACCGAGAGCACGAAACGGAAATCCGACAGGGATTAAACAATAGTCGAAAAGTACGCACGTATTACTGGGATTGTATCTACTGGCAGAGAGTGATGATTTTGTTTTTGACTTGTGTGCCGAGGGATTCTATACATTAATTGATATGGTATTGTGCAGTAACAATGTACGTGATCTGGGGTTGTACAATATTTGTTGGCTTTTTTGTTATTGTTGTTTTTCTTTGTTCTTTGTAATGAAGAAAATTCATGTTGAACTACCTCAGGTAGACGAACTAGAATAACAACAAGAAGAGCACACATACAGAGAGACAGACACACACAAATATTCTGATGAAAAATAAAGTTATGAAACCCATAAACAGTGTTTTGCGCTTATTTTATTTAGTTATGAATCGTTAAAAGTTGGTTCAAAAGAGTGTTAATTTCAAAGCCAGTACGTATAATGTTGAAAGCTCCCTTTCATTCAAAATCTAAATATAGTCATCATTTAATTTCTTATTTTATATTTTAAGTATTTAAGTTGGGGAAAAATTATTTTAATGGCAAGATCGTTTGCATCGCGTAAAATACGTATGCTTAGGTGCAGCTGTAGACCTAACAAACAGTATGACTAGTTCACTTTTTATCTATCTATCTATCTGTCTATCTGTCTATCTATCTATCTATCTGTCTATCTGTCTATCTATCTATCTATCTATCTGTCTATCTATCTATCTGTCTATCTGTCTATCTATCTATCTGTCTATCTATCTATCTGTCTATCTGTCTATCTATCTATCTGTCTATCTATCTATCTATCTATCTATCTGTCTATCTGTCTATCTATCTGTCTATCTGTCTATCTATCTATCTATCTGTCTATCTGTCTATCTGTCTATCTATCTATCTATCTGTCTATCTATCTATCTATCTATTTTTCTTTCTTTCTTTCTTTCGTGAAAGCGAACGTCTATCATAATTGCTGTCAGAGAGGTCCTTAAAAAAAGTTTCCTTAAGATTAAAATTGAAATAACGAGAGAAAGTGTTTACTTGAATTATTGCCAGTAAACTGCATGGTTGTTAAGTACATCCAATATCTCCACCTCTTTTGGATCTTTATTAAATCGGCTGCCCCATATGGTTCGATTTCTTTATCTGCGTTTATGACGGAGCGTCGTTTTGTCTGTTAATCTGTTGACATATACTTAGTGACAATGTCTTAATAGTATTAAAATCAACTTACAAATATGTACGTGTATATCAGCAAACTTTGTAGAATTTTGATCTCATTAGTGATAAAAAAGAAACAAGTTTCTTGTGAACTGTGTTCTTGATTAGCTAACAACAAGTAACACGCAGAAATGGAGATCGAAAGGGACAAATCGATAGTCCTGAACAGTTTGAATGAAGATCACTTTGCAATTATTAACAATTATCTATTGATGTGAATCTTATATTAAATTAATACTTTTATTATGCAGTTAATAAGGGTTACGAGAAATATATTTTTGTCAGATCACGTAGCTTAACACAAGAATTAAAAATAGAGCTCTTAACGAGTGGACGGAAATTTATCAAACTTTCTCTGTGTGTGCGTGTGTGCGTGTGCGTGCGTGCGTGCGATTAGGATTTGTAACGTAGTTTATAGCGATGTCTAGCAATGGGACATCATGCCACAGACATGTAGCATGATGTCCCACCCAGTCACATTATCCGGACACAAGGTCGACCAGTCCTAACACTAACCTCTTAATGCTGAGCGCCTAGCGAGGCAGCTGTTAGTACCATTTTTATAAGTCTTTGGTATGACTCGGCCAGGGTTCCAACCCACGACCTCCCGATTTCGAGGCGGACGATCTAACCCACAAGGCCACCGGAGCGGTCATCACACTTTCTGTGAGATTCATTATATACTAGAATTAAATATGAAGGGGCATAAATTAATACAAATAGTGCAGCATTAATGTAAATGACCAACAATTAAAAAGAATTGTATGATATTGAACTCATTAACTTATTATTTAATTACGATTTACAAACCTATATATCGAAATTATACAACTCAAATGATAGTTTTGGACCCTATTTATCCACGAGTGTAGACAGTGTTTGCGTTTTTTACAAACAAGATTTTAAATAAAAATCCTTTTTAACAGCATTCCATTTGCAATCATCACAAACTCTGATCAAGTGATTTATTTGCAAATGGCCTTTAACGGCTAGATAATAATCTATGCAAAGGTCAATCAAGTAATGCAAATTAAATATACGTAACATCTTCAATATCAAATTGTTATATAATATTTTGTACCATGTTCAAACACATAATACAGATTAAATATACTTATCATCTTCAATAGCTAGATTGTCATATAATATTCTGTACAAAGGTCAATTTAGAAGTGTCCGGAGTAGACCATGCATTTTGATGTTTTCGGAGTAGACCACGCAGTTCGATGTTTACGGAATGTGTGTGTGTGTGTGTGATTAGGATTTTTAACGTTACTTTAACAATTTTTCAGTCATATCGCTACGATGTCTGCAGTGTGGCAGTTCGTAGTGATGTCCAGCACTGTGGCATCATGCCGCAGACATGTAGCACGATGTGCCACCCAGTCCCATTATCCTGACACCGGTCCGACCAGTCCTAACACTAACCTCTTAATGCTGAGCGCCTAGCGAGGCAGCTTAAGTACCATTTTTGTAAATCTTTGGTATGACTCAGCCTGGGTTCGAACCCACAACCTCCCGCTTCCGAGGCGGACGCACTAGCCACTAGGCCACCGGAGCGGTCTGTTTACGGAGTAGACCAATCCGTTCGATGTTTTCAAAGTAGACCATGTAGTTTTATATTTTCTTGCATGCGACCAAAATATGTGCATACAATATTATACATAATGATTATCAATATATGGGACACTGCTCACACGTATATCCTAATTAAATTGGTTACATGTATATAAAGGAAATGATAGGTTGTTACAACATTAAAATAACTATTGTTTGTATTTGTCCTCATATGAAATAAAGCATTATTATTTGGTGTTGCTAATTATTTTAGAGTTAGTGAATATTCAGTAATAAAATTGCAGTTGGATATATCACATTTTATCAATAATATTACCTCCATTTCTTAGCAACATTACATTATCTTTTCCTTTTGTCCGTTCAAAAAAAAATCTTTGTTTTCTCTGTATTTAAACTTAGTGTTCATTTGTCACAATACTATTCAATTGTAGTCAACATGCATTCTAGATTTTAAATTATCAAAGAGAATTACTGTACCGTCTACATACTTAACGAGGAATAGGCTTAGCAAGGACATATCGTAAGGTAAACGATTATAAATAATAAATTCAACAAACAGTGCCTTATGCATGGTGGCAAAGTATCTGCCTGTAAAACTTCAATAATATTTTATAAAACACACCTACCCCCGAAAATTCAAACTCAACATATCTACAGACATTGGTTAATTTTAATGGTTTTCCCCTTAAACCTAGTTTTACTATTTTAACCTAAAGCAAGGACATTTTAACCTTGTATCTTAGTCTCTAAACAACGTTATACTTAGTAACTAGAGTAAGCGCTACAAAGATTGCATTCACAGTACTGTGTCCTTGACAAATTCGAAATCGCGCATAGGTTGTTGGTAGCGCTACTGGTCGTAGATCAGAAGATCAGAAGAGATAATGGGAAGGTCTTTTGACCTTGAATAACTGGCACTGGGAATCAACTGGAATAACAACTGGAGTAATGAACTAGTTCATAAAGTATATGATCCCGTCACGACACGTTTGCACTCAATCAGAATTGTACGACTGTCAAGCGTTTTTCTACTCATTACACGCGACTGCTTTAAAAAGCATGAAACAAGGAGGTAACCTTGACTACGAATGTTTTACCAGTCACAATAAAGCAGATATGACCTTGGAGATAAATACTGAGCAGAAACAGCAGGTAACCGAATCATCGAAAAAATTACGAGAACTAAATATGGCTTCTCACCTTATCCCATCACAAGCTACATAAAAAGTTAGTTTTCGTCTGTTTAGGCGGATAGATTTTGCAGGATCGTGGAAAATATTCACAAAGCCATCCCATCCGTAAAGAAAGAGAGACCTGTTCATTGTTTATATTCTTTGGTGATGATGTTTTCATTTGTATTAGTAAAGAATATCCTCGTGTAGACATTCCGCACTTGAGGATGTCTTCCTCCGAAAAGGAAGTTTACCATACTCGTAGAGGCGTTGCATTGCAGATTGTATGGTGTGAAAAGTTACAAATGTCGTAAAGATCACAGCGGACGAACTTACAGGCATCTTGTATTTTATATTTATAAAACAAACATCAAAATACAACGGGTGCAGTTAGCTGCAATGCAGCCTTAACCAGGAAAGATAGTAAATATATGTAGCCGAAGTCTACATTTCGCCTGCAAAGTATCACTGTCAAATATTTAGATGGGCCCCTGACAACGGCGACGACATGCACTTTACGCTTAGGTCAGTGAGCGGTTTCAAAATATGTCGCTTAAGGTTACATGCAGCAGGTATGGCATATGACGTCAAGATAACCCCAAAACTCGTGTTTTTAACTAAGGTTCAAACCCGGTCATTCGTGGTCACTTTCAACGACATATGTTCAATGAAACTCCTAATAACAGGTTTTACCTATGACGGACGTCATCCGTGCATGATTGCGTTAGAAACGGGACATTATGAGTTCGTGCTACATTTCATATAACACTTGTACTCGAACACAAAATAAATTGTGATCTAGCACATTATAAATGTGACATGCTATATTTTCATATGACATTGCTATCAATTAGCCCATTTACCATTTTGAACGTGGAAATAATATTCTCAATTTAGTTAATGCTAACCTAAATTCATAATAATAATAAAAGTATGATATCCTTCAAATAAATAATTGTTTGCAATCTGAATATACAATTTTGCCCAGAATTCTAATTTTGAACAAGTATCTTTAAAGCACAGAATTCTAATTTGGAAAGGTATCATTCAAGCCCAGAATTCTAATTTTTTAACAGGTATCTCCCAGGCACTGGATTCGAATTCTGATCAAATTGCTACTAGCTACACGTCAACATTACTTACACGTATATGGAACAATATTTGCCGAAGCCAAGCGTTACTCCAGTCCTTTAATTCTTACGACCTATCGTATTTTATTTGACTCTACATATACAATATCATAAACAAAATTTTATATTTATGCTACTATAATTTAACATTTGAACTAATATTTAATCATTGTAAATTGTCGAAGTAGAATACCTATTTGTACGAAAGGAGACCAGAATGAGGTCAATAATTATTATAACATAACATTGATGTTTAATTTTACTAAGTTGTCCACTTCTATCCTGAATGAAAGATTGATTAATGCGTACAGAAACAATAATACAAGAGTCCTTCAAAGGGACCGACTCTCTGCTAGATGAGAATGAATTTCCAGGAATTCAAGATAAGAACATTTCTTCTTTGCAACTGTCGAGTGTTTAAATCAACTCTAACATTTTTCAGTGTTAGGAAATCTTCAAATCTTTCCAGTTATCTGCTGGGGTGCACACACGAGATGCCAGCTAAGCACGATTTTCTTTGAGACCAAATAGACCTCCTTTAGAAGTCTGTTCTTGGAAACCCCAAGTCATAATGATTATGGCACCATAATTTAGCTGTCTTGCATCGCTACAAGAAATACCCTGTTATACATAACAACTGAATTTTTTTTCTCCAGATGATCCAGTCTTGTTATATATACTTACCAGACATTATGTCAAGCCTACTCAGAAGAAACATATTTGAGGTCAAGGTTTACAGCGTGTACAGTTTTCATACATTTATGGACCAACACTTGTATATTATGTCAGCGTTTCAGGTATTATTTACTCCCACCGAATTGCAGATATTTAGCTATAAAGTTATTGTAAATGCGCTGAACGTTTGCATGGACAATTAAACTGAGGTCGATTATTTACTCCCACCGAATTGCAGATATTTAGCTATAAAGTTATTGTAAATGCGCTGAACGTTTGCATGGACAATTAAACTGAGGTCGATTGGAAAGTTCTTCAAGCGGTTTACGACTATTCCACGTAGTCAATATCGTTCCAAGCTTATTAGGGGCTACCAAATTCTTCAAACCGTTGTGTCGGGATTCAGTCATAGATTCCAACATCATTTACAGGCTTACTTACGTTGCAATCATATCAGGATCAAACGGAGGAAGAGCACAATTAAATAAAGAAAGGAATATTAATGCACACCCATTCATTACAGCAAAAGAAATAATTTCAAAAGCAAGTTATCTATCTCTGAACGTTATCATTTTATAATCATACCAATTGCCTCCTACATGTCATGTTAAGATTTGAGTTCATCTAATTCGGGAAAACTTTGAATTGAAATTTCCTAATAATGTTTCACGGGTAAAAAGTGAATTTGTTGAATTTGTCGAAATTAAAGATTATCCTTTTCAATATTTATCAGTGATTAATATTAATTTAATTCAAGTATTAAGTTATTGTCTTTGCTTGAAAAATTAGTGTGAATCATTTGCTGCAAATTAAGAGAATATACGCTGTTTTTATTAAGATACACACATTTCACATTTTGTTTTAAACTAATGTTTTGAATAATAACGTGTCAGAGGCCTTATTAGGACTCCCTGAATCCCAAATATCTGAATGTTATGAAGAGTGGGTCCAATCAAGTCACGCAAGGAACGGTAACGTTTACAGAAATGGAGATATGGTTTGCTCGCGGGATTGGTAGTCGCTGTTTAAATCGTAATTAGCTTCCTGGTTTGCATTTAATAAACCAAAATGACCGATCCGATATGTTTAATTACATATTTATAACGATAAATTGATCATATTCCTTGCTTCCTGAAATTTGACAAAACTCGACCATTGTCCAGTCTTTAAAAATTGGTTAATTGGATTCTGAGGCAGAAAATATGCACCAGTTTACAGGAACTGTTATTTTCAGGCACATAACAACGACCTTGGCTCTCACTTTTATGAGGATTCTAGACACGTAGTAATATGATATTATTAGAATAAACGCTGTTATTAATATTGAGTCGTGCAATATTGACTGTGTTGTATGAAATAAAAGCTCATTATCGACAACCTGAAACCGATTAAACGTGAAGATATTATCTGCCGTCTGGCGAAAAGAAATGATACAAAAACATATTAACTGTGCTTTATTCTCATTTTTTGTTTTGCGAATGAATAAAGGAACATTTATCAAACGTGGTCAGAATACAAAGTGTTACATTTCAAAGGCACTTTGTGAAATGCTGATAGTTAAAGATAAACGTTATTAACGTTAACTCCTTAGATTTAAAGAACATTAATAAAGGTAATCTGTTAATATGCCCCTTCCCCGTCTCTCTCTCTCTCTCTCTCTCTCTCTCTCTCTCTGCATAATTTTGCAATTCCAGATTTGTCAATCCATGGCTCCACAAAAGTAAAACTACATTAACTAAATCCTTTATATATTTCCCAGGTTGGTTTGTGATGGCATTCATGGCATTAAAGCTTAGGATGCATAAAGACCATCTTACTCGTCTTAGGCGCTAACTTTGACACAATCTATGGAAAAGCAGCATGAATTATGTTGAGTTAACTGAGTGGAATGACTGGAATATTGATGAAAATGCATCTTTCCTGAACTGGCCAAATCACACCTGTCTGCACTGACAGCCTAGAACAAATTCAAGAGGCTGAACGAACTCGATCAATATTGTATTTGCTGCATAAGATTCCACGCCGTTTTTGTTGCATGCAAGCAACATTTTGCTTAGCTAATCTCCAGAAAAGTCATTAATGTTTTACTTAGGTCCTACAGTAGATGGCGATAACACCCGATTGACAAAGTTAAGGTAGTGATATAATGAGAAAACAAAAGTTACACATATTTAATGCATTTGATTTCTTTGCGAAGTATGAATGCTAAAGCATAGCTTAAACGATTTGTTGCTTTTTCTCCAGCGTGGGTTGCTCCTAAGAAATATTTGCAAGAAGGTGGTCTAAGTGAAGTGTCATGTGATAAAGCAGATAACAAATGTGGTGTCTAAACACAATTCATACGCCATGCTCGTGAGAAAATGACGCTCCCTTGAAATTTTGAGCTACCTCGAATATAATTTTTACCAGTAAATTATTATTTAATCTTAAATACAATATTTTGTTTTAAAGCTGGTATATTTTTTAATATTTGATTTTTACAAATTGAAGTAAAATCTCCATTCAGTTCTTTGCTTTGGAAGCAGCATGTTCCCATGTTTTCTCCTTGTGCTATTTAAGAGACACTACAGTAAAGTTTCACTGCACTGAAGTCGGCAATGAACGGTCTGAGTGATATATGTAAATAATTACATATATTTATATATACTGATAAGCTATCAGGTTCTTGTACATGTTCACAAAACATCGTATTTCGATTATATTACAGCAGCTGGGATTATGTTGAAACTTTGCTATCAGTCAAAGTTTAAATCTATGGTTAGTTTTAGTCAAGAACTGTGCTATAATCATTGCACTTAAGTACAGGAGAACTGAGATTTTGCTTGGTCGAGTGATGCTGAGACATATGTATCATTTTTACGGCGGTGACGGTGACAAAGTTTCGAACATGGGTTGTTGTATTAAAGATTGTGAATGTGCTATACATTGGGGTTATCACGTAGCACAAACGTTATACATTTTAGGACCATTTCTTATCTGATTTATGGCGCCAAAATAAAACATATCTATGTCATCCTATGGTAAAGGATGTGAGACAAAAAATTAACTTTACAAAACGTTTAAACGACGTCTGTAAAAAGCATTTATCTTTATCAAACGATTGTTGCCGTGTAATGAGGAGTGCATATGTACGATCTACGTGCACTGATATAAACTGAGCCACAGCAAACAGCGTAATTATCTCTACACTGTTTACTGGAGACTTAAGATCCAAAGCGGTTAGGAATTTACATAATTGGCATCTATAGGGTAATTAAACATTAACCTTTTTGTTTAATGCAATGTAATTTTGTTTCCATGAATACCGCTCCTTAACACAGATTTGATATCAAGGGCTTTCAGTAATGTTTAGGTATTTTTTAGAATAAGATTACGGCGATATTATGCTTGCTTATGATCATAACTTCAATAGTTTTTTTTTTTTTCTATTTTCCTATGAACCTAGACATTGAGGAATACCTTTCAATTGCCATAGATTAAGTGTTATAGATAAAGAAAAAGGTATTATTCAGTTAAACATGTCTGTGTAAAATGAACGGGTAAGATGAACAGAGGATATTGAGATAGCTCTTTATACACTTTGGCATAGACTATCGACCTATTGGCAGGGTAGAGATAGCTCTTTATACACGTTGGCATAGAATATTGACCTATTGGCAGGGCAGAGATAGCGCTTTATACACGTTGGCATAGAATATCGACCTATTGGCTTTACAGATATAGATCTGTGTACACTATAATGTAACATCTGACATACATTAAGTATATTTTGCTTTTGACATAATGGTTTTATTAACTGTACAATGTTCATAAACATCAATATTTCGGTGTGATTTCTTTTCAGCAGTTTCAAAACGAACATAAATGCAACAACGAATAAGCAGCTATAACCATCATTGGGAATCTCATTGTCTGTACTATCTGCTGTTAATTGGTCATTTTCAAATGACTCGATGGATTTGTATATATGTGTAGTGTGAATCATCCCAGGTTAAAATATTCGTTGAAACGTAGAGTTTATTATCCGTTAAGAATGGGGAGTGAATTAATTGGTTACACAATCGCGTTTTGAGGAATGTGCTCCTCCTATTCCGTTGTAAAATTATAATAACTCATTGATTTACATTCTATAACAATGAGTTCCTGACAGATTTAAATGAGAGAGTTCAAGTGTGATGATGTCGAAGTAACTAATATGTTTGCATAGTTCCATTTCTAATGCACATCTGCAATTTTTCATTATACTATTTGCGCACTTTACAATGATGTAAACGCGTACCAGATGGAATTCAAACATTGATAGATTTTGGTAGTTGTAATGGTTTGATACCTAATCGATGATATAATTAAGTGCATATAAATTAAATAGCATAACGCATGCCCTTAAACTTAATAACAGTAACGTATAGTATGTTACATACAGAAATTGATATTGGGTCATTCCACTTGAAAATTAGGTTCGGGTCTATATACAATGCATTTATAATAACATTTTACGTAAAATATAGTCAGAAGCAAAGGTAATATATTTTATTTAATTTGTTAATTATCTATCCCATTGCATTTTTAAAATCGTCGTGGATATTGGGATAACCTTTTGTCTCTCCGTCTGACTGTCTGTGGATTTCCACACCTCAACCCTAAACTGCGGGGAACATTAAGGAAAATGTGTTGTTATGTTGTCACTGTGCTAATCATCTGGAAGATGTGTGTCATGTTTGACTCAACTCCCTAGAGTCCATGGTATGAATCAAATTGTTACATATACGACAATCTCAATTACGGTGATTTCCAAATAAAATCTTTTACTGATAATACACGATATATGCAGTTCATAATGCTGCTTGGTGACGAGTCATAGCAGGAAGGCGTTAATACATATGACAGAATTCGCTCTAAGATCCCTTGGTCGCAGTCGGGGCTGGTATTGTTATAGAATAACGCTTGTCAATAGGACATGGGAATTAATTACTAGTTCGTCATGCGAGTGTGTCTGCTACACACGAGTGCATATAACACCGACTGAGTAACATCGTGTCTCTCTCTCTCATATATATATATATATATATATATATATATATATATATATATATATATATATATATATATATATATATATATATATATATACGCAGCAAACAATGCTGTCAGGTATTAGAGCTGTTATAGCTTCCCATAATGAACTATAAATAGGGCCGCGGGCAGGATTTATGTTTGCTTAGGAAAATTCTCCAGTTACCCTCCGCCTCTTGCAAATGAGAACCGCTGCGAGGCAACAGCATTTTGTTCTACTCTGTCCGCGGCCCTGACCAGATGTTTTTCCACCATACACTTGTCAAATCTACTATTCATTATGAACAAAGATAATATGTGTGTGCAGACGAAGCGCACATTAATAATCAAGCCGTATAGACATTTAGAAAATAGAAATGAACACAGCTGTATGAATAGCTCTTGGCCTTTTTGTTTTAGAACTGCATTGCATGAACAAAGATTATAATTATTAATTTACAGGACTAAACCAAGCAGAAAGGAAAGCGATTATCTCTGTATAACCGTATCGTATGCAAGAATATGAGGTTACATTTTCTTTTATTATTAACAACGGTATAACACCGATATCAACATAGATATTGGTGAATTACAATTGATTCCAAACAGCAGAAACTCTTAACCACTTGGACATGTGTTGATCAACTAGAAAAACAAAAAGATGAAACGAAGTCGAAAAAACATTGGGAATCCGTGTAACTTGTAAGACTAGTCTTTTACCTATCCATATAGTAATGTTAAACCTATATTCATCATTGCACATGATCTAGCAAGCTGGGGAATTCCCTCACACTGAAAGGTTAGTCACTTGTTCATGGTCATTTGAGCATCGATAGGAAATATCTATCGTCAAATCCGTCTTGTTCATATGACATTATACCTCGTCAATATTTCCCAAGACCAATTTAGCAAGATATACCAATGTCAGACAAGAGTTAGCTAATACAGAATACACAAACTGCATCTAAGCAAGAAATGACACGTACTTAAAAAATTAATTTTAATTAATTTTAAACGAAATTGTTATACAACTAAAATCTTGTTACGTTTGGTCCTAAGACACTCTGGGCGTTTCTGTCTGTTCCACCATGTCTGTGACTGAATACCCTTTTCCTTTTAATGGAAAAATGTTGTTTGAGCATTTAACTGAGAAAATATATATATATATATATATATATATATATATATATATATATATATATATATATATATATATATATATATATATATATATATATATATATATAATCACCTGATATTTGAACTGACAAAGATATATATCTTTTTAAATTTACTTTTCCATTCTTATATAGAGGCACGTCTTTTAATCGACCAGTGATTATGTACTCTGTGGTACCTTTACATTGTCAGATATTTCCATGGCCTGATAAATTGATCTTGGAAAACATTCACGAGATATATTAACAAGGCGAAGTTAACAAGGCCAGTTTTATGACATTTTGTTACGCTGGTCAAATGACCATGAGCATTTGATTAACCTTACAGTGAGAGGGAATTCCCCAGCTTGCTAGACCACGTGCGGTGATGAATATTGGTTAACCATTATTATAGGGATAGGTGTTAGACAAACCTTACAAGTTACACGGATATTCAATGTTCTTCTCGACCTCGTTTCATCTTTTTGTTTTTCTAGCTGATCAGCGCATGTCCAAGTTGTTAAGAGCTTATGCTATTTGTAATTCTCCAACCTCTATGTTGATATCGGTGTTATTTCGTTTTTAATAAAAATATCTTTTGTTAACCTCATTTTGTAATGTTGCATGCTTTCCTTTGAGTTTACGAAATACTTATCTAGTATAAATGTAACCTTGACAACATAATTTAGAACCACCTATGTTGCTAGTGACGATCCATTTTGGAACGATTTCTTTGGCATATATCTTATGGTTGTATAGACATTGTAAGCAAACATGTTTTTCTCGCGCACATTTCCATATTTCAAACCATCGAAAGAAGCATAAAAGGGGTTGTATTTTATTAACATACATGTTTAAAAAGTGACTAGAGAATGAACATAAAATTTCACTTGTATTTTCTTATCAAAAGTTACCCTTTCCTGTCAAAAGGATGCCCTAAATAATCCTGAATAATCTCAATGTGAAATGCTTGTTTTACAATTTCCCCTTAAGAATGCAAGTTTCAAGATTATTATTATTATTATTATTATTATTATTATTATTATCTGTATTATTATTATTATTATTATTATTATTATTATTATTATTATAGATTAGAGGGAATCAATGATTTTTCAGTGTTTCGATTAAAATAATTAAATATAACAGTAAAACATACACGTAAAAAAGATATATAAGAATAACATAATGGGCTTTAAATAATACTACGATATGTAGTTTTAGGGAAAAAGATAAATCCTACACAATACGAAATAAAAACATCTTCAATTACCAAGATAGTGCATCCATTAAACGTGCCTTTGACGGATGACAGAGTACACATACAATAAGATATTAACACATTCTTGATTATCAAAATAGAACATTAAATGATAAAACAACAACACGATCAAAGTGTAGATTAAAAATATTACGATAGACTATTTACAACAGGATATAAATATTAAAACGAATATCTTATATATTTTAAACACTGGTCACGTTTTAATTTAAAGATTTGAGAGCTCTTAGTGAGATGTACATCTAACGCTTTTTGAAGCAATTATCTATAATTGAGTTGTATGTACTGCTATGATTTAGACGTATACATCTAAAGGTTTAATAATTATACGTGACCTCTTTTCTGACACGTGAACTATTTTTACCTTTTCCTGCAAGCATAGTTTGCTTAAAGTAATAAACCCTTCCCAAATTTTCTATCAAAATTTAAACATCAAGATAAACATTAATTTCATCATAATACGTATTAAAACGAGTAGTGGGTAAAGCTTGAAGTGTCCAACAAAGAGGCCGTTTAGCAGTGTCTGGTAAAGCTTGAAGTGTCCAACAAAGAGGCCGTTTAGCAGTGTCTGGTAAAGCTTGAAGTGTCCAACAAAGAGGCCGTTTAGCAGTGTCTGGTAAAGCTTGAAATGTCCAACAAAGAGGCCGTTTAGCAGTGTCTGGTAAAGCTTGAAGTGTCCAACAAACAGGCCGTTTAGCAGTGTCTGGTAAAGCTTGAAGTGTCCAACAAAGAGACCGTTTAGCGGTGTCGGATAAAGCTATCTGTGCTGTTTCTTTAGTCCAGTTTAGAGTTTTTAAAAAATACCTTGTTGTAACAGTTATTGTTGTAATTCATTCTCACTTTATTATTTTGAAGGGTAAGTCGATTCTAGATCAAAGGTGAATCGAGGACAATTTCATTATTTTTCACCTCTCCATACTTGTAGATTGTACACTGATGTTTTACCGGCCTGTCTTGATTACTTGTAGTTATGCATTGATGCTGTACCAGCCTGTCTTGATTACTTGTAGCTTATGCATTGATGTTGTATCGGCCTGTCTGGATTACTTGTAGTTTATACATTGATGTTGTACCATCCTATCTGGATTAGTTGTAGTTTTATACATTGGTGTTGTATCGGCCTGTCTGGATTAGTTGTAATTTATACATATATATTGTACAAGCCTGTCTTGATTACTTGTAGTTTATACACTGATGTTGTACCGGTCTTTCTTGATACTTGTAGTGCATGAATTGATGCTGTACGGGTCTGTTTTGATTACGTGTAGTTTATGCATTGATGCTGTGCCGGTCTGTCTTGATACTTGCAGTGTATGAATTGATGATGTACCAGCCTATTTGGATTAGTTGTAGTTTTACACATTGGTGTTGTATTGGCCTGTCTGGATTAGTTGTAATTTATACATTGATATTGTACCGGCCTGTCTTGATTACTTGTAGTTTATATATTGATGCTGTACCTGTCTTTCTTTTGATACTTGTAGTGCATGAACTGATGCTGTACTGGCCTGTCTTGATTAGTTGCAGTTTATACATTGATGTTGTACCAGCCTATCTGGATTAGTTGTAGTTTTATACATTGATGTTGTACCAGCCTATCTGGATTAGTTGTAGTTTTATACATTGGTGTTGTATTGGCCTGTCTGTATTAGTTGTAATTTATACATTGATATTGTATCGGCCTGTCTTGATTACTTAATAGTTGTACCCATCGATGGTGACGGAGGGAGGAGAGTCTGCGTCCTGCGCCATGACGTTCGTTTTCTTCAAATTGATGGTCATTCCAAATTCCTTAAAGGCGTGGGAGAGGCGGCATGCCAACTGCTGAAGTCCATCTTCCGTGTGTGATATCCAAGCTGCATCGTCGGCGAAGAGCAGTTCACGGATGAGTACCTCTGTGACTTTAGTCTTAGCACGGAGACGGGCGATGTTGAACAGCTTTCCGTCAGCCCTGGTATGGATGTACATTCCCTCGCTGCAGCCCTTGAAAGCGTACTGGAGAAGCACGGAGAAAAAGATGGCGAAGAGCGTCGACGCAAGGACAATCTTGTTTGACTCCGCTGATGACTGGGAAGGCCTCTGATGCTGCGCCATTGAAGCACACTGTGCTGTGCATGTTCTCTCCAACCACACTGAATAAAACGTGGTGACTTCACAATTGGAATTATTTATTATTACCGAACTATGGGCATTCAGTAACACAAACAGCATTTCCATTAGTATTTATATCACAAAACAAACACACTATTTGTTCACTAGGAACATTGAATCCTTTACCAGCTTTAACAGGTAAATTGTTATTACAGCACCAGAATTCAGACATCTTTATAAGAAGAAAACCTTATAAACTTCGGAAGATGTACTAGGGCATCTACACTGATTCATCAAATACAAGGAGCTTGTACATAGCGTAGTTAAATTTAGTGTAGCTCTCCCTAAAACAAGTTTTCCTCAGAAGCTAATAATTCAGTTCTTAACTTATATAAAAGACATAACGACAAAGATCACCATATAAATACAATTTGGGGTACTTCTTTTCACTTAAGAACATATCAATAGGCTCCTAATATTTCAGTATTTTCAAACGCACAAACATCATACATATACAGTAAAATAGGTATAACAGTGTGAACAAAACATGTGTTTTGTAGTTTATGGGAATATTACACTATCCTTTCTCCGCCTTAGTAGACATAGTTCTCCTTGCACAGTCTGTCAACGTTTTTCAACCCGAGAGAAAGCAAATTTTCAAAAGAATGAAACTCGCATGTTTGTATTTTTCCGTGTCTCTTAAAATAAAATATTGGGGATATTGGATAACTTTAGTTTGTTCGTCCGTCTGTTCGTAACCATATCTCATTTTAAACATCTCATTTTAAACAACTGGATAGAAATTCACGGAGTAATTTCTCTATTTTATCGTCATCAGCACATGGGTGATAAAGCCTTCCGGTGGAATGAAGACAGAACAAAGGAAAGTAGCAGAAATATACCCGAAACATAATCAGTATTCCTAACGCCGCACGTAATTACATGTATTAACACTAATTGCAGTAGAAAAAGTAAATGATTATTTTTTCACATAATTTTCATACCACATGATTTGCCTTAAAAGGAGAACAGGGAATTTCACAGAAGAACTACTAAAGCAATGTAGTGTGACACCTTAATCTTTCAGTACGACCGTGTCAAGAAGACAAAACATCGTGTGAAACCGTCACGTAAATTAAAACTTTATGTAGAAATTTGTATATTGACAGGGACGTGAATTATAAACTAGAAAATTACCAACGAGGCTTAGGCTTTGAAAACGATGCCTCAATATTGCGCCTATTTTCCTTCCTAATTAAAACAGACAAAACATCCTTATTCATTGTTCGTAGTACGTTCGTTTGGCATTTCCGCGATAAATGAAATGTCAATATAAAAGTTACGATATTCTCTTTCCACATGCAAAAGTTTGGCACGAAGATGGAAGACCAGGCTTTCGATTCCTAAACATATATATGCCCTAGAAAATACTTGCCATAACTATGGTGTGTGGTAAGTACAAGAATAGTTGAAGGAGTATCAGAATTGTCCATTGCATCAGTGTTGTTTCCTAAGGCAACGATATTGCAATACCATTTCACCTGCAAGCTTTTGCTATGGTAAATTTTATTTTCACATTAGCGTTGAATCAGACGAATTGGTGCTGTAACGACAATTGGATACGGTTGATGTGATATTTTGATACCCTCGCAGTGATAGTTGGATACATTTGACACAATTACGATTAAAACTTAGTACGATTAAAGCTGAGATCTAAATATAATATGTAGATCTGACAGTGTGTGTGCGTGTGTTGGATTTTTAACGTAGTTTTAACAATTTGTCAGTCATATCGCTACGATGTCTGCAGTATAGTGATGTCTAGCACTAACGCATCACGCCACAGACATGTAGCATGATGCCCCACCCGGTCATGTTATCCTGACACCAGTCCGACAAGTCCTAACACTAACCTCTTAATGCTGAGCATAAAGCAAGGCAGATGTTAGCACCGTTTTTATAAATCTAACCACTAGGCCACCGGAATGGTCAGATCTGACAGTGGTATTGTAGAAAGAGATGCTTCGACATGTTCCCGCCACCATCTCCCACCTTTTGAACTCAAGTATGCGAACCCTGCCAATAAAATTGCATACGTTTAATTGAAAATTTTCCCTCCCTATCTCTCAGTTGAGTATGTGCTTTCTACTCCACCGTTGGAAAGGTTCACGTTCTTGCGACTTTTTGGAATTATCTGTCCATTTTGTTTAGGAACCCATCAGATAAAACGTTAGTTTTTTGTCAGTGTAACGTCGTCTTCTTAGCAAGAGGGGTGGTTCATTGGATTTGGCTGGCGTTATCTAGCAGGTGACCTCCCTCGAGATTACAGCCCGGTGGGAGTGGAAAGATAGAATTTCAACAGAGAACTAAGCAAGAATATTGGGAAGAAATAATGCAATACGAGCCCGCTTAGACAAGAAAAATAACAAATTTAATCAAAACAAATTAATAGCGGCAATTATAATGCAATCTAAATTATATCAGCAGAATTTAATAGCAGTGTCTCATTTATATTTATTTCATCATAATATCAAGTGGTGAAAAGAGCGCAATGTCCACGACTGATTGCCTCACCTTTCTCCCGTGACCGTGTATCAACGTCTTCCTGGTTCTTCGAGCCTTCCTATTCTTTACGCTTCACCCCTTCCTTGACAACCTAGTCCTTTATTCTGAACTGGTCACTTCTTTTCTTTAGATGTCTATCCTCGGACTGTCAGGTCTCTCCCCAGAAAGATGTTCCTTAAAGCGGTTCTCTTCCAGACAGTGTGCGTCCTAGCACTAAACCCTGTCCTTTGTTACAAGACAGCAACCTGGTCACCTTTTCTTGTTTAACGAGGAAAGCACTGTTCTTTTTAGGCGTCCTCAGAGTCACTTCTCCTCTTTCATGATTTTAGACTAAAGAATTTCGATTAAGGTCGTCACTTTAAATTCACATTATTTTCAAAGTGTACGCCTTAATTTACTCTAGCCAATCGTAAGCAACGGTTTCTAAATTTTTCCCAAGATAATCATTTCATCTGTCAGAAGTCAGACAGCATAGAATCTGTGAAGTACTGGCATATAAATTTCCCTTTCAAAAGGATAATTGGACATGGGTTCCTATCAAGCGGTATTGGTTGGTAGCTCAAATGTTTACTTTCTCAGGACAGCGTAGCAATGCCCTCATCAATCTCACGGAGTCAAACATTCAAGCTTTCAAGTTTTAACACTGACGGGGGGGGGGGGGGGGGGGGGGCGGGGGCGGGGGAAGAAGAAAGGTCTAAGTGAAATTTCACAAAGACTTTTCTGGCTTAAATGTGATAAAATTTTAAAGCTCAATGCATTCAACTTTAAGGTTCAAGACAATTCGAAATTCGACACTTTACAGTCAGGAATAACACTTTCGAAACAAAATGTTGCGAATTATATTGATCACTTCAAAAATGATAAAGCTGTATTTAGCTTGGTAAAACGAAAGGTCAACAGAACATGGCCTGGTATGGTGACTGCGAGACATCCGTTATGTGGGACATCTCGATTTTGATCGGCTTGACATACTAACTTAAAACACATGCCTTCAACTCCACGATGCGTCTATTTTTCATTTCTTTACAAAGTGTATAGAAAAATCTTCACACTTAGAATAAAATAGGAAGACACACGTATGTAATTTAGTTTGACTTTGTAAACTAGAAATAATACTGCTTTGAAAGTGAACCTCTGAGTTAAATGAACATTTGGACATCACACCAGCTGTATTTGTTTATATAAACCAGTTTGTGTCTATAATAGAGGAATAAAACTGATTTTCATTATTGTAATTGTATCCCTAGACATGATGATATATAATTCAAACAGACTGTGTAAAGCTAGTATAAATTAGCTTTTGCGACTCACGGACATTTAAAACAGACACAAATATATACAAAAAAACTATTTTCAAACTCTTTTCGCCCCCGCCTCCATCTCCAAACACGAAAATTCAAACTTCCTATATGCTAATGCATGTACTTGTTTCTTAAATTATCCCCACGTTCCGTTCCCCACAATATGGAAGGAACATTACCGAACATATATTGACGCCTGACCTATATCTATTTTGAGTCCAAATAATCAAGCCTTCCTTATATAATCTTTCGTCTAAATGCACAATTCAGAAATCGGAATAGCTTGTTGTAATCATACAAATAGAATACGATACTGTTCGCGTGAAAATAAATGGATATATAACTTGCATAACATTGTGTCCAATCTCCACACTATCCAAAGATCCGGTTGTCCAAAGATGGCAATAACACCTACGTGATACGAATCGGGTAATGACGATATAACTAAGAGATAAGCATTTCGGCATTGATTATCTTTTCCGTGTATGCTTATCTCCTTTCAATAAATGTTGTCTATCACCAAAATAGGACGCATCAATTATATTTCTCAGGCAGTCAAATCGCTTTAGTTGATCGAATCCATGAACTTTTCTTACAGCAAGATAATGTCTTTTTGGATTTGGTGTTTAGCTGCACAGCAACACTATAGGACACACGGTACTAATAATACGGAAGAACTGTGAATCAGTCTAAAAATGGGTGAACAAATAATAGAGTATTTATGGATTTGGTGGTCCATAATTGGTTAATAATGAAAATTAAAATTTTAGTAAAAATATCTTTTGAGAGTTTATCCTATCTGTAATTTAAAAAAATGCAGACAAAATTCTATTGATGCAATTTTAGTATTTTTACAGGCTTGACTCAGGAGCACTCAGTGATGAAAGTAGCACCTGATTCATTTGGTGCAGAATCAATTGATTCCATGAAATACAAACAGATCGAGAATGTTGTTTATCAACTTGTATATGCACCTTTGGCGATATCAGTTTGTACCTTATTCATGTACGGAGTCATATATGCTTTATGTATTTTTCATTTTTCAATGCATGTACACTGAAATGTAAATTGGATTTTGTTGTTACACTTTTTGAAAAACGCTAAACATGCATTAAATTCACGAAATATCTTGTTCCGTTGAAGGCAGTCTCAGAATTTATGAATTCCATGGACATGGCTGCATCCGTCTGCTACATTCTCAATACAAATGACGATAAAAGTTAGATCGTCAACGTTGGGAGCCATCGTGTGCACGCCAATCGTTTAACATGTCCATTTCTGGACCGATTAAACCAGGCAAAGCCAATTTGGCAAACGTTTGATCGAGCACCAATCACAAAAAGTGACCAAAACATTCACAGTCATGGGGATTAAAGACGACACATGAGGAGTCTTCAAAGTCCGTCTGCTCAAATACATTGTGAGATTGCAGCTCCTTTGTTGACACCGTCCCATAATCCTAGACGACAAAACAAATGAAAGGTTCGGTCAAAACATAATATCGACACCTTCTTTAGCAAACGAAAAAATAAGGAACGAAGGGAGCACTGGAATTAAAAAGATATCAAGACACAAGCAAAGGTCGTCACCCCACAAATGATGATCGGTCCTACTTCTATTACTCGTCCGACACGCTGGGTAACTTACTGATGAGCAGTAGCAAAATCAACAGCAAATCTCATCATGGAGACGCTTTTAGCTAGCATTTACTACAATCTTGCACATGCTCCTGTTTACGGAGGAGTTCCAAAATTGTATCGTGCTGCTAAAACCAAACTTAAAAGTGCACGTTTATAGGATGTGCTGCAGTCCTTACAAGAACAATCGGCGTACATGATACGCAAAACATTCGACGTAAACATTTTCAGAGGTCTACCGAAAGTAGCTAGCATCGATCATCAATGACAACATATTTAGCCGACATGTCTAATTTGGCAGCTTACAGTCGTGGTTAGAAATATTCGCATTGTGTCATTTTTGTGTTTTCAAAATAAGTTTGAGTAGTTCGTTTGCCTTCCAAAACAAGTTGAGAGCTATTGTGCTCTTTAAATCTGGTTTCGAACCAAAGTGGTGTCACCCTTGTCACACTCTAATATGGCAAGCATGCAACGGCATCAAATGTCTGAACCAAGCTTTACAAAAAGAACTGAAACACTGTTCACTACTGAAAATCATAAATTGAAAACAAGTGTCGTAGAACTATAAAGTATTAAAAGGAATATCTTTTACTGGAATGAGTAGTAATAAGTGGCAAAGAAAGAGGATGACGTGCGCGATATCGAAGAACATGTACAGTGGACAGACGTCGATTCCAAGAAATGAAAGTGAGTTATACATTCGGGCCAGCTTCATGTGGAACATCAGTTTGCAGTAGCTTTGGCAATGACATGTAAAGTCGTCTTGTATGCATTATGTAACAACATTGTTAGAATATTGTAAGAGATGAAAGATGACGAACCTATGGAATTAAGCTATGAGGATGTATTTGATCCATACGAAGAAGACAGCAATCCATTCATGATGCATCATCTTCACTAGCAAAGGTTCCGATATGTTGACCCTATCTACACCTTTGCGGATCGAACAGATAATGTAGTGCTTTGTCCTAGTGACATCTATTGGTTTCCATGAGTTGCATCCCTTAGTATGTAATGCCAACTAACCAGTAGTGTTGACATCAAATATATGACTACTTGCCAGAGAAAATCCATTACAGGTGTGTTTGAGTGAAAAGTATTTGTACAAACACGAGCCGGCAATGGAACATTACTTATTTATCAGTCAAATCTAGTTGTGTGTTCCCCTTGTTTCGATCATGAACTACTTAAGTTTGGATGGATGCGGTGGTTTGCCGCCACATCCAATGAAATTTACAGAGCCGACGCACATACATATCTGATCGATATGCCAAAATATGGATAGGGTCATCATATCGTTACCGTGCTAGCGAAGATGGTCAGGATGTCAAGATGACCATAAACAAGAACAATATATATTCTCCTGTTTTGATACTGTCTTGGTTTAAATAATCAACAACCTGGCCATAGAACATCGTGATGGATGAAAAACAGATCATCCTATTGTATTCAAGTACTGTTTCCTTTTGTTGTACCTTCCTACCTATTTAAAAAATAAATGACATTAAGATAGAAACAATGCGCAAAATTAAGTCATTTCATTCATCCGTTTATAACTTTCAAAATGATTCTCACCGGGGGATCCCAAACACTGTCAACTTGTTGGTGTTTCCAATCGAACTGGAGTTACTCTAGTAAAATGGTCGCGATATTTGCATGGGCTAGTCTATGTTTTCAAGCAACAGATGACATGTAGTTCACTATTTTTGATAATGTCAATAATTCCGTAAATGTTGGAGTTACATGTCTTTGAGCAAATGTATACAGTAGTTCTTCAATTTTATTCGTTTACTTTTTTTGGAAATATTAAAACTCAACATCGCAAGCATTGGAAGCAGACGACACAGTTTTTAGTCACATGGACTATTCTAGAAACCAGAAAAGGACAGTGAGCAGTCTCTTCGGTTGTTTACGTTGAAAGCTTCCGTTTAGGTTGACACGCCAACAAGTTGACGATGTCAGAATCCACTAGCTAAAATCAGGTTAGAAATTATAAATTGGTGAATAATAGGACTAAATTTTGTGCACATTTGTATCCTTGCTTTTCATTTTCAAAATCGGTAGGGGGTTGGAACAAACGGGAGGATGTGCGAATGCTGTCAGCAGAAACAACATGACAAATGCTTGATGCTGTGTTCAGAAGTTAATTTGGAAGAGTATCAGGAAAAGACATTTTCACTCGTCTCAGAAGACTTTTCTGACTTAAATGTGATAAAATTTTAAAGCTGAATGCATTCAACTTTAAGGTTCAAAACAAGTCAAAATTCGAAACTTTACAGTCAGGAATAACACTTTCGAAACAATATGTTGCGAATCATATATATCACTTCAAAACTGTGAAAGCTGTATTTAGCTTGGTAAATCGAGATGTCAACAGAACATGGCCTGGTATGGTGACTGTGAGACATCCGTTATGTGGGACACCTCGATTTTGATCGGCTTGACATACTAACTTAAAACACATGCCTTCAGCTCCACGATGCGTCTATTTTTCATTTCTTTACAAAGTGTACAGAAAAATCTTCACACTTAGAATAAAATAGGAAGACACACGTATGTAATTTAGTTTGACTTTGTAAACTAGAAATAATACTGCTTTGAAAGTGAACCTCTGAGTTAAATGAACATTTGGACATCACACCAACTGTATTTATTTATATAAATCAGTTTGTGTCTATAATAGAGGAATAAAACTGATTTTCATTATTGTAATTGTATCCCTAGACATGATGATATATAATTCAAACAGACTGTGTAAAGCTAGTATAAATTAGCTTTTGCGACCCACTGACATTTAAAACAGACACAAATATATACAAAAACCTATTTTCAAACTATTTTCACCCCTCTCCCCCATCTCCAAACACGAGAATTCAAACTTCCTATATGCTAATGCATGTACTTGTTTCTTAAATTATCCCTACGTTCCGTTCCCCACAATATGGAAGGAACATTACCGAACATATATTGACGCCTGACCTATATCTATTTTGGGTCCAAATAATCAAGCCTTCCTCATATAATCTTTCGTCTGCATGCACAATTTAGAAATCGGAATAGCTTATTGTAATCATACAAAGGGAATACGATACTGTTCGCGTGAAAGCAAATGGATATATTACTTGCATAACATTGTGTCCAATCTCCACACTGTTCAAAGATCCGGTTGTCCAAGGTTGACAATAACACCTACGTGATACGAATTGGGTAATGACGATATATCTAAGAGATAAGCATTTCGGCATTGAATATCTTTTCCGTGTATGCTTATCTCCTTTCAATAAATGTTGTCTATCAGCCAAATGGGACGGATCAATTATATTTCTCAGGCAGTCAAATCGCTTTAGTCGATCGAATCCATGAACTTTTCTCACAGCAAGATAATGTCTTGTTGGATTTGGTGTTTAGCTGCACAGCAACACTTTAAACGTTATATTGTAACGAGTCAAGTCAAGTCTTACAAACAAAATAAAATCAATTCATCCCCCTTGTTATACTAGACACTTGAGGAAGACGATTGGTAGCAAAATATGTCTGAAAGTTATCTTAAATTTCGAATATAAATGTGTAAAATGATAACAAAGATATAATTTATTTGATACAAGATACATTTATGGACCAGCCTATACTATAATTATCTTTCCTTTTAAATAGAGAAAAAGAGAGAAAAACATAGTCTATCGGGATTCCCCCCCCCCCCCCCCCGCCAGTTTTGTAATCAATGAAATTGTCATTACTTGTCATCCTTTTGGTTCAGGACCCAATTTACCCCACATTAGTTTTACATCTGTATAATTACAAAAATAATTACAATAATTATTTCCACATACGATTCTACTGAATGTTGAACAATGTGTGGTGTGCGTGTTAGTGACTTTTTTCTCGGATTTCATTAACCAGCACATTCATTGTGCATAATGTATGAACATTGCATGAAATAAAGACATGACTGCCGAAATTTTATTTTGAGCAGGAAAGCCGAATTGTGATGAAAGTGTTGAGAATATTGATGGAGACAAATCGTGTACCTCATGTGTGAAGAAGACAATCATCGGACTTTTTCACGCTTTATACTTACTAAGAAGTGTGCTTAGCTAGGTGGTTAAACCAACAAATTTAGAAGAAGACCCCAACATAGAGCAAGAAATACTTCAAGATTGCCAAAGTAGCAGTTGTGTACAGATAGAAAAGAATGACGAAGAACACGAGAGCGTGTACATTATTCCATGAAACACAAACAGATCGAGAATGTTGTTTATCTACTTGTATATGCACCTTTGGCGATATCAGTTTGTACCTTATTCACGTACGGAATCGTATATGCTTTATGTATTTTTCATTTTTCAATTCATGTACACTGAAATGTAAATTGGATTTTGTTGTTACACTTTTTGAAAAACGCTAAACATGCATTAAATTCACGAAATATCTTGTTCCGTTGAAGGTAGTCTCAGAATTTATGAATTCCATATGGCTGCATCCGTCTGCTACGTTCTCAATGCGAATGACGATAAAAGTTAGATCGTCAACTTTTGGAGGCATCGTGTGCACGCCATTCGTTTAACACGTCCATTTCTGGACCGAGTAAATTAGGCAAAGCCGAATTTGGCAAACGTTTGATCGAACAACAATCACAAAATATGACCAAAACAAGTTGACGGTGTCAGAACCCACTGGCTAATATCAGGTTAGAAATTATAAATTGATGAATGATAGGACTAAATTTTGTGCACTTTTGTGTCCCGGCTTTTCATTTCAAAATCGGTAGGGGGTTGGAAACAAACGGGAGGATGTGCGAATGCTGTCAGCAGAAAAAACATGACAAATGCTTGATGCTATGTTCAAAAGAAAATTTGGAAGAGTATCTGGAAAAGACATTTTCTCTCGTCTCAGAAGAAACAATTTTGAGAAAGAGGTGTAAAGACTTGCTTAACCAGTCCTTACCTCCATTAACTTTCCTGGAGACCTCTCTTGCGACAGAGTACGGAGATTACTCGTGCATTGAATGACTTGACAACCTTTAAAGGAAACATACACACGTGAATTATTGACTTGTCACCACCTGCGAAATAAAATATGCATGTCTGTCTGTCTGCATGAATGTATGTATGTATGTATGTATGTATGTATGTATGTATGTATGTATGTCTGTCTGTCTGTCTGTCTGTCTGTCTGTCTGTATGTATGTATGTATGTATGTATGTATGTATGTAATGTTTGAATAACAATAACCTTTGCAATACTCGCTGCTAAGAATAGTTCTTATAATTATAATATTAAAGACAATATCTGGTACAGCGAAATCATGTCAAGGTTCACGGTTTAAAATCCGCTAACTATAACAAAATTAGTGCTAAGGAAAGTATTGAAAGATATTTGTTCTATTAAGGTCCTAAATAATATAGTTTTGGACATTTTTCGTTGTAACTGAGTATATCATATCCAAATTTTAAAATGGCGACTTCACTAAACATTCTAGTTTACTTACCTAGCGACCGACTATAGTCAGTGCCTAAACTTACATAGAAAAAAAAATGTGCAAAATAGAATATTCACTCTCAGTTGTTTCCAGTAGACACGGCTGTGAAAATTCATTGATCAAATTTCAGCTCAAATATCCTGCATAAAAGGTAGAAAACGTTTGGCATGGTATAATTCAAAGTTGTATACAATATAAGTTTTTATTTGTGTTTCAAACGTGAGTTCTATATCTTATTGGGAATTGTAATAATACCACTTTCCAATCAGCTTTTATTTGCGAGATTCAAAAAGGAAAAGACAGAACATTTCTTTGTAAAACATCTTGCAAAGGCATCAGCGGAATAAAAATAGGCAATAAGAGGATTTGATAAAATTATTTATTCAACAGAGAAAGTGTGTGAGAGAGAATCATTTGGTAATGATTCCTCCAAATTGACATACTCATAGTTTTCATACGAATCACTGTGATGTAAATTATTGCATTGGATTAACCGCCGAAGCTCAAAATTGAAATAGTTGTTGGAAATTTCATCACTTTTGACTCCTCTCAGTTAGAAAAGACCGCCCACTTAGCCGTGTGAGGATTGTCTGCGGCGATGAGCGAACATCGCTTCTAATTTGTATAACCTCGTTCCACATTATGCCAGTGCGAGGGTTGTCTCCTGCATTGTGAGAGTATCGCGACCAATGTTTAACGTGAGAAAATTGTGACACATTTTAAGTTGTATGTTAATGCATTACACTTGAAAATATCACCCATTTACTCCGTTGACACAAAGTATTGTTTGCCATTTTTAGGAACATAATTAGTGTTTCTCCACATACTTGCTCTAAATGCCAATTGATTTGCCACAACAACCACCTCGTAAATAACTATCCTTTTTATTTATTCCAAATGCGATTTCATATCAATATGTGGTTTGTATATAGATAGTATATTTGACTCGGATTAGTATTCATCTAGTCTGGTTCCCTGCTTAGTATGATCCCTGCGTATAGCGGAGGGCAACGCAGGGAGCATACTAATCAGGGAACCAGACTATTATTCAGCCTTATTTCTTTGTACGACAGCCAATCGGGTCCATAAGATATTTCAACTCACATCAAAGACGATGTTCTCGCTGTTTTACCCACGTTTTGTATTGAAGTAAACAATCTTCCATTTTAATATTTTAGTTTCCAAATCCATTTGTTGCTATATAATATTTGTATGTATGATGTTTATTTCAAGATTTGATAAAACGTTTAATTTCTTGAAGCAATGCCATTATTTCCGTACCTGTGATTAGTGAAATAACTGACGAATTTTACACTGAAAAAAAATTATTTGCTTGTCTAATATGAGTCATTGTGGTGCAGACGAGGAATTTACCGTAATATTGTTTAGCTAAGTTGCTATTACTTTATATTATACTCTAAGACCGGCAAATCACGCCTACGTCCTGTGAACAATATATCTATCCAAGCGGAGACGTTACAAGCAATAACAAGGATATTTAGGCAGCATGCTCTACTTGACAAAAATTCTCTTCTTTTTGCCACTATGAAAATACGGACCGGTGAGATCATGCTTTTGACATCCAGTAGTACCTGTTCGATGAGAGTATATAAAAAAAAAAGAGAACGGGTTTATATTGAAGCCTTCTGTTGCATCCTCATACACAGCAGTGGCATTGCAACTGCTAGGGGAGTTGGCGGGGAGGGAGGGGGTGGCATCGCAATATGGGCCCAGACGTAACGTCAATCATATGAAATTTTATTGAGAGGGGCCCCAGTTTTAAATTTTACGGGGGGGGGGGGGCGTCGGCAGAATTTATTGCAATGCCGCAGATATATAGACCTGATAGCTTATTCCTCAGATTACAAAAACATTCACACTAACTGGCTAAGAAAACTGCTGACAGAGGGTTTGATCATATTCAGGGCCGTACGAAACACCCGGGCCACTCTTAGTTCTTGTTCAGACAAAAAATGTCTTTTATAAAATTAAAAATTGTTCGGGTCTAGCCGGGTCCAAATCACGCTTACATCATGTAAACAATCTAGCTATCTAAGAGACACGTTTAAAACGCTGCGCTAGAAAATATTTCATGCGGGTGCCCACGGTAAAAACCGGGTCCGGTGCGATCACGCCGTTTACATCCAGTATTATCTGTGCAACGACAGCGATAAAGAGAAAATAGTTTTAGATCAAAACTACAATTGCGTACAATTTACCGATACGTAAATTCTTCAGAAAATTTGCATTAACTTTTACCAGTAACAATTGTCAACCAATCAGCGACCCAACCTCTATTCTGTAAATATGGTATTTAATGTACATCGCACATAAGCTGGTTCAGTAGCTCCTAAATAATTAGTTGCCTGTAAGCTATGATTTTTTTTTTGTTTTACAACCGACAAAGTGCGTTACTATTTTTGGTTGTCCCTTGTTACACTCGTTCGAGTTACTGGCCTTGGCGATGGAATCGAGAGTTGAACACCTAACTATTAAAACGTATATACCCCCCGGGCCGACAAGGGGGGAGGCAACTGGGGATATATCCCCGGCGCCCGGGCACATAACGGGGCCAGGGCTGAACAACACTTTTTTATTTTATAAAAGATTTTTTTTGTTTGAACAAGAACTAGGAGAGGCCTTGGTGTTTCGTACATCAGGACCCATGATCGTTCTCTACGGCCCTGTATACTCCTGGAGCTTTCTTTTGATTATTTTCAATTATTTCCCACAGCGTGTCGTCAGAAAGGGTTCTTTGATGGCCCACTGTTGTTTTCTTTATACAGGTATGAGATACACCCAAAGCCTTGCTTACAATTTACGAGAAAGGTGGTAAACCGTCCTCAGTTTGCCACTTAAATACATCACAGTCTCCTGGTTAAACATTTTTTTTGGGACAAGAGCTTCAAAATACAAATACAAATGTAACAATAAACGTTAGAAGCCTCCGAAAATCACTGGAAAAAAATGTTGATACATCTTGAAATTGTATACTAAAATAAAATAAACTTAAATGTTGAAATATTTATTTCAGTCAGGAATGCATAAAAACAAATTAGCAAAATACCCCGCGCCTTTTATTGCATATTCATATGCCAATATTGCCACCCGTCCACGTACTCAATCCACACTGAGGCAATAATCAATGGGTCAAACAGCTTTTCGATAGGCACCTGCCTAATCTATAGTCTAAAAATATAATTCGTGGGCCCCTATGCTTTACACACTCTTGATATATGGTAGCCACGCCCCCTGCCTGGGACCATTGATGGTTACCTCAGTGACAACTTAACGGCAGCATTTCGTGAGGTTGCATATAGTTTGGGCTGATGTGGTAAACAACATGCAGATATACAGACAATAATGCTCGAGTATACAATTTTTTTTTTTTTAGAGACACCTGGTCGATAAGAAATATTCATGAATGTGTGCAACAATTTGTATGACAATTTCCGTAAGATAACAGAAAATAAATAAGATGCAAAGAGAATCACGATTCTATTGATAACATTTTATTTATCATCTTTTCGTCTTGAAAACTATGTAGAAAGGAAATAAAAGGTTGTTGATTTTTATCAAGGGACATTTCTTATCTGCATAAAAGAATGCAGACTTATGGTACGGGTATGAGCCAGGTGGTACGTGGACAGGAAACGCATATTAAGTGATTTCCCTCGGCTTGGCCCTTCGTGTAAAGTAGAAGAAGCTTGTTCCGGCTTAAGCCGAACCTAGGTAAATCCCCTCGCACGGTACAAACTGACAACATCGTGAGGTCCATGCACTGTGGTTGGCTGTTATATTTAGGCTACGGTTTAGCTTAGCCTTGACAAAAGGTATAAATTGACGGCGGGCCTACAATTATCGCATTATGAATCTGTAAACACATTGTAGTAGATCATAAACGTGCAACGTAGATAGAAGATAAATAATTTGCAATGGATGGAACGATACAGGTGCAAAAAGATAACTGTATTCTAAGCTATAATGGAAAGAAAGAATACTTCAATTGCGGGAATAGTTCTGGATCGGGCAAACACGGTTAGTGTCTTTTTTTTTGTTGACTTTTTGGAAATTTCATCTAGATTTTTAAAAAACCCATAAGATTGCAAGTAGGATGAAAAGTTTTAAGGAAGATATATATTTTCGTTTCTGAGTAATTATCAAGACGATTAAGTGGTTCCGATCCTGAAAAAAAAATTAAGCATAAGAAATAGATGTGCATATATTATGCATGCTTACTTTTTAATATCGTTTTTAAGGTAAAATGTAAAAATGCAGAATTAATTATGATTATGATTGAGATTAAAATATTAATATTGCATAAATCGTCACCGTCTAAACAGTGATATGTGATTCTTTTCTTTCTTCCTTTTTGTCTCAACAATTCACAGATACGATGAAACTAAGCAGCCATAGAGAAAGTAGTAGCAAAATTGTTGTTAGTAGAATTAATATTAATGGTAAAAGTGGTAACATTTACTAATAGTAGCAGTTTTGTTTGGATGCTGACGTTGTGAAACTAACTGTGTCTAAGAAAATAGTGTGAATTTGACATTAATATTAGGTAAAAGGTGATTATTTATTTACAAAATTTATTTCAGTGTGCTTGAAACTGGGTGAAGTTTTGGCTCTGAAAGAACACGTGAAGGCAGGAACTCTCAAGTCATACCTGGTTCTTCATTATTTTATTCAAGGCAAGGGAAAGGTTCTTAGGACCAAAAGTTGCATCATAACGGGTGGAACCGACCAACAATTGCGATTTAAAGATGCAGTTGATGCTATTTTAAATAGTACGTACTTAAGTAAACTTAATTTAGAATTAATATACAAAGGTAAAAGTATGAAATAAATAACCCTGACTGATACAAATTTAACATTTTTTCTATGTTATTTCAAACTAATTTTTTTTTACAATCTTACTGAGAGAGAGAGAGAGAGAGAGGGAGGAATATAACAAACAATTATACAGTTTTAAGAAATATGTAGGGAAAAAAATGTGACTCGTTGATAATTCCGCTGACCCCTACCAAATAACAATGCTTAAAATCCCCTTAATGCACAGGATAAGTGGGACGGCGAATTTTCATTTTCATTTTTTTTTTTTGTAACTGGTGTTAGTTTTCTACAATACTTAATTTTCATACGATATATCAACACACTTTTGCCTGAAATGGACGATATTTGTAATTTCACTTTAGCTGCAAATGTTAAATTAAATGATTTTGTTTTCCTCCCAGGCTTCCATCGCCCAAAGCGACTAGTGGTGTTTGTCAATCCCAACAGCGGTCACAGAAAGGGTGTCAACATTTTCCACAATGTGGTGAAACCTTTGTTCGAACTGTGTGATATATCGCTCAAAGTTATTGGTAAGTCTGTCATATCTTCTGTCCTTCTATCACATTTGCTTCCATGTACCTAACTCTCAATCACACAGATAATTAATTAATTAATAATTCATTGATTCATTAGTTAACTAATATGTTTGCTTACCATACTTTGGGTCGATTTGGCTCATATGGGTTAACTTAATTTTGCACAATCCTAAGACGCCTTTCCCACTTGACCTAATATCAATTTCCATGCATTTTTGCGGCTAACTAGGTCAAAAATGTTTTTAGTGAGAATTTTCAATCGTTTACATTTTTCCCTAAGTACCTTTTAGGCAGGAAGGTAAAAACTACTGACAAAGTAGCGCTGGAAATAACGTTCAAGGTCGTCTCGTACCAGTAATTAAATTGTAACGATATCTATACAGTTTGAAATTCACTTGCTGCTTGCCATTCCCAATGTCACAGTAGGTGTAGTGTAAAATTGACTCTACCTGCCGCTAAAAATAACTTTCACCATGCACTTTATACTCTTTACGGATGTGTAACTTAAATAGTAGCATCGTCTGTACGGATACACTAGAGGTAGGGCATATACAGGGTTTATGTTCATCACATCAGTCATATACGAAGTTAAATTACAACATTCATTTTGTTTATTTATTTATTTATTTATTCAGAAACAGAAAGGCCCGGTCAGCCAATAGAACTTCTGGAAAATTATGATCTAAGACTCATGGATGGGTAAGTTGTCAACTAAAAATTTTCACTGCGAAAATCGTTTTGAGTTTTTTTTAATAAGACGACGCATCAGCATTGGAGTTCCTCATTTGTTACAAAAGCTCGAAAACAACAACTACACAGTAGAACATTCATTAATTTGCTGAATGTCGCTATAAATTTACCTTTACTTACTCAGAGGTTAATGCTCAGTACTGAGCGCGTGTTTATACTACATGGAAAATAATGTACTATCTTATCTTCATATAAGAATTAACTTGCCTATCAAATGGACATTACGACCATTAATTCGATGGCCATTTTGAAATTTTAGGCATTCCCATACACAACTGACTGTTTTCAACACATGCTTAATAACATCTCTGAGTTTGTATATAAAAGACATTCTGTATTTTAATTTGTCTTCAATTTTGTTTTATTTCTTTTTATTGCAGTCTTGTAGCTATCGGTGGTGATGGTATGTTTTCTGAGTGTATGAACGGACTGTTGCTGAGATTACAGAAGGACGCCCAAGTTGACTATAATAACCCGGATGCACCGTTATCAGCGTCCACGTTACCAATAGGCATAATTCCAGCAGGTAACTCTCCATGTCCCTATCCCTGCTTTAAATATCATACAACTTCGGCGACTACAGAGGAAGGCAATGATTGCATTACTATAAACGATTCAACATAAATCAAAATTGATGTTGATTATGGCAGATTGAATATGATATATAATTGTAAATTATTGATGGCAAATTAAAAGATGGTAACATAATTTCAAGAAAGGTCACTTGTGCTGTCAAAGATCTGAGCATCAGCATAAACAGAAAGAAGCGTTCAGTTAAATTGATCTTTAAATACGATAATTTATCAAAGTCTTTAATATCGAGTCTGTAATTCAAGAAGTTTATTTTGTCTATATTTTTATCTAACCCAGTTGTGATTTATTGTAATAAGACCGCCTAACATTCTCAGAAACTTGTTTATTGGTGATTCACGGAACATCAGCACAGAACAAACTATATCGTGTTTAGGGCATATCACTAAAGTGCCTTCCCAAGCAATAAATTACGGCAGCTGATCTGACCTGATCTAGGCGGGATTCGAACCCACGCTTTTATGGTCACGAGTATGGCATGCTACGCCACTGAGCTACCATTGTTTCTGATTAAATTCTGTAAATATTTATATTTCAGGATCTGGAAACATGTTAGTGCAGTATCTTCACGGAACAATCGATGTCGAGACGGCAGTAATAAAGATCATTCTTGGTAAGTATCTATGTCTTCGAAATTTCCTTTCTTAAGTGTAAGCATAAGGTGGGTGTATTACGGTGTAGGAGAGACGGATAAAGCATGTTGGACATGTTGGAATTAATTTTTTTTTAAATGTCTGTCAAAAGTAAAATTTCACAGCAAATGCTATTGTTTTTAAAAAAAATTATAAATTTGACGTTATTTAAGTTATGTCATACAACAAGTGTAATATCCTCTTTATAAAGTAAACAATTCCTAGCTTTTAGTATGATCTTCGCCATTAAGTATGGACACCGATTATATTAAAAACACGGCCACATCCAAAGAACTGATACAAGTATATATGCGAATGTGTCATTTTTTTTGTGTAATTTTCAAACTGATTTTGACTGCCCAATTATTTTTAGAACATTAATTTGGCTTTGCAGGAGACCATCTGCTGTCGAATGCAGTAAGCGTCCATCAGGGGAGAGCACTTTCTTCTTACGCCGGACTAATTGTAGACTTTGGCTTGTGCGGAGATATGATGAAAGACTGTGAGAAATTTAGATGGCTGGGACCAAAAAGATATAAGAGTAAGTTAATAATAATAATAATAATAATAATAATAATAATAATAATAATAATAATAAATAATAATAATAATAATAAATCGTCGCGTTTTATAATTATAAGAAGTTTTGAATGTTAAGATCATTTGCTTTGAAATCTCCACTTTCTATAAATAAAAGTATGAAGTAGTACACTTATTTGTGTTGAAGAAAATATTGATTAGCGATTACTTACTGATGGAACAATGATACATTTATTGCAGTTGTGCCGCTGGGAACAATTTTGAAGAGAAAATCTGTCTATGTAGAAGTTGAATTCATTCCAGAGGAACCACATAAAGTGAAGGCTATTCATAAAAGTCGTAAATTCGCCCGACAGATGTCGCTGCCGGCATCGCGTTACCAGTTCGAAAAGGCAGTGCTAAGACTTAACTCAACTCCGGAGTTTGCTGAGGACAAGAAATGTAATTTTTTTTTTTTACTTGCATAATAACTCTTCTATTTATTTGCTTCATTAAATTTGTATCAAGGAGTTCTATCAGATTCTCACACAACTATGTGCATATTATGGTCTCTTTTTTCTTTGAATGGTTGTTTTATTTTGAAATTCTGTAAAAAAAAATGTAACACTTGCGCTTGAGTTCTTAAGTTATGTAAATGAAAAACTTATTTTATGTATATGCTATAAAAAGTGGGTAAAGTGACGGTCATATTTATTTGTAATATCAATATTTCTGTAAGACCAATTGGCCATCAATCATGTTAAACCTACGACAGGCAGAATTGAAAATATACCAAGATTACTAATTTTATACACAGTCTAGTTTTAATAATAATATCAATAATAATAATAATAATAATAATAATAATAATAATAATAATAATGATAATAAATACTCGCTTTTCAGGTTGGCTTAAAGAAACAGGCCATGTCTACGGGATCGATAGTTATGTTGTAACTCAGAAAGAAAAGGATGGCAACTTGGTGCCTTATTTCGGAGATGGCGCTCTTCATGTTTGGCTTACCGACAAATGCAGCTTCAGTAGCCATGTTAGCCAGCTTAGTTTGCTACAGCAACAAAAGCCCGGATGTGTAAGTAGTATAATTTGAAATAGTATGGTAGTAAATAATGATAATAATAATAATAATAATAATAATAAAGAACTGTAGCCGGATAATACTTTAATAACTAGAAATTATATTGTTGAGGACTAAATCATCAATATTGGAATTTGCTGGAAAGAGAATCACATATTTTATTGAATAATTTTACAGAAAATCATAGTCACCATACGACTTATATTTAAATGTCTTAAGCCAATATTTTACTTTAGGATGTCGCAGAATAATAATTTGTACAGACTACAAAGCGTAAATCAAATTATTATCAAGAAATAAAACATATTTTCAGTACATATTTTTTCCAAATCCTTGTGGCACGCACTATTTACTTATGATACCCGTTTTTATCATTTCAGTGGGATTTCAAATTTATCCGAGATATTCGTTGCCGTGGTTACAGGGTAAAGCTGCCATGTTCTCCATATTATATAGATGACTGTGGAGAGAAAAAACTGAAAAAGCCCCATTACATTAACTGCGACGGAGAAGCTCTGCGAGTTGAATATCCAGAGTTTGATGTTAGGTATGTAATTCAAATTTTGATGGGGAATTCGCTTCAATAATGTTCCTTTCCCGCCATTGTGATCTCAGAATGTGTGATATAAAGAACTAAAGCTCGTCCTTCGTCCTTTGTCTATTGAGAATCATGTTTGGTCACAATGATCTTTTTGGGGTTTATTTTGTTGTTGCTGTTTAATTTCCATTTTCTTTTAAATGGCAACAGATACCTTTAAGATCATAATTCAGGTTAATACAGATATAGAACAAACTCGCTTCATTCCAAAGAGAAACATAATTTTTTTTAGCATGCGCGGTGGGACGGGAGAGGACGAGTTTCCAATAGTTTTTATGTAGAGACACTTACGATATATAGTGATGAGTGAACCAAATTACAAATTTAACACGTCAGCAAATTTTCATATCTTATTCAACACTCTGAGTTTTGAAAATCGTTGTATTCCTTCGTTCCCAGTGATCGACCTTTGAAGTTTTAGTTTAAATCAAAGCAAGTTACGGGAATCTGAGCACATGTCTGGATAAGGATTTAACTTTAATCAAACAGGATGGCTTCGGTACTTATCCATCTTCAAATTTCACGTATCATTCCCAATGAAATAGATCCAGTTTCATTCCTTTCATATTCATTATATGATGTTCTTTGGACAACAAACACTTTACAACTGAAATGTTTTCCCGCATCAGCTCTAATGATATGAAAACTTTGGGAACAATGTTCATTTATCTAACACTATGTTATTTCTTACAGACTCCATCATAACGCAGTGCCCGTATTTGGGAGAGTTGGATGATAGTGACGATACAAGAGCATGCATGTGAAGTTGTTTTGCATTGTTTCACATATCCAAAAGTGTGATTCAGGACTCAAGATCAACTTTTGTCTGAACTTTTGCTTGATCTCCGCAATCGTTATTGTCTCAGCCGAACAATGTACTCATGGAGACGGCAAGATGTTAATGATTGGGTAGAATGCTCTACCAAGAGCTCGAAACGAAACGCAAATCCGACAGGGATTAAACAACGACCGAAAAGTACGCACGGATTACAGGGATTGTTATTTACTGGCAGATGTTTTGTTTTCGACTTGTGTGGCAAGGGATTCTAGACATCGATTGGAATGGTTTTGTGCAATAACAATGATAGTGATGAGGGTTGTGCAATATATTTTTTTTAATTTTATTTTTTTTCTTCTAGTTGTTTATTTTAATGAAGAAAATTCTCGTTAAACTACCTCAAGTAGACGAAACAACAAGAACAACAGCGCACACACACATAGACACACACACACACATATTTTGAAGAAATATAAAGTTATGAAACCCATACACAGTGTTTTGTGGTTATTGTATGTAGTTATGAATCGTTGAAAGATGGTTCAAAATAGTTTCAATTTCATAGCCAGAACGTATAAAGTTGAAAGTTCATTTTGATTCAAAATCTAAAAAATAGTCATAAATCAGTTTCTTTTTATACATTTTAAGTATTTATGTTAGGGAAAAATTATTTTAATGGCAAGATCCTTTGCATGGTGTAAAATATGCGCCCTTAGGTGAAGCTGTAGACCTTTAGAAACACTATGACTAGTATACTTCTTATCTTATCTTATCTTATCTTATCTTATCTTATCTTATCTTATCTTATCTTATCTTGTCTTATCTCATGTCATCTCATCTCATCTCATGTCATCTCATGTCATCTCATCTCATCTTATCTTATCTTTCTATCTTTGCATTTTTCACAAACACGATTTAAAATAAAATTCCTCTTTCACAGCAACAATTACCACAAACTCTGATTTATTTTCAAATGGCCTTCATTAGCTAGATTAGTAGATGATAATCTGTATACAGGTCAATCACATAACATATTTTAAATAAGCATAACATGTTCAACAGCTAGATTATCAGATAATAATCTGTACGAAAGTTAATCACATAATGCAAATTCCATATACATAACATCGTCAATAGCTAGGTTGTCATATGATATTCTGTACAAAGGTTGAATATACATAACGTCTAAAAAAGCTAGGTTGTCATATAATATTCTGTACAAAGGTCAATCACATAACACAAATTAAATATACATGACATCTTCTATAGCTAGATTGTCATATATATATATATATATATATATATATATATATATATATATATATATATATATATATATATATATATATATATATATATATATATATATATTCTGTACGAAAGTCAATCACATAATGCAAATTCCATATACATAACATCGTCAATAGCTAGGTTGTCATATAATATTCTGTACCATGGTCAATCACATAATACAAATTAAATATACATAACATCTTCAATAGCTAGATTGGTAGATACTATTCTGTACAAAGGTCAATGCCATAATGAAAATTAAATATACATAACATCTTCAATAGCTAGATTGGTAGATAATATTATATACAAAGGTCAATGACATAATACAAAATAAATATACATAACATCCTCAATAGCTAGACTGGTAGATAATATTCTGTACTAAGGTCAATCACATAATACAAATTAAATATACATATCATCTTCAATAGCTAGATTGTCATATAATATTCTGTACAAAGGTCAAACACATAAAACAAATTAAATAGACTTATCTTCTTCAATAGCTAGACTAGTAGATAACATTCTGTACAATGGTCAATCACATAATACAAATTCAATGTACATAACATCTTCAATAGCTTGATTGATTGATAATATTCTGCACAAACGTCAATCACATACTACAAATTCAATATATATATAACATATTCAATAGCTAGGTTGTCACATAATATTCTGTACAAAGGTCAATCACATAATGCAAATTGAATAGACATATCATCTTAAATAGCTCGCTTGTCATATAATATTCTGTACAAATGTCAGTCGCATAATACAAATTAAATATACATAACATCTTCAATAGCTAAATTGGTAGATAATATTCTGTACAAAGGCCAATCGCATAATACAAATTAAATATACATAACATCTTCAATAGCTAAATTGGTAGATAATATTCTGTACAAAGGTTAATCGCATAATACAAATTAAATATACGTAACATCTTCAATAGCTAGGTTGTCATATAATATTCTGTAGAAAGGTCAATCACATAATGCAGATTAAATATACTCATCTTCAATTGCTAGGTTGTCATATATAATTCAGTACAAAGGTCAATCACATACTGCAAATTCTATTTACATAACATCTTAAATAACTAGGTTTTCATATGCTATTCTGTACAAAGGTCAATCGCATAATATGAAGTAAATATACATAACATCTTCAATAGCTAGACAGGTATATACTGTTCTGTACAAAGGTCAAAATTCGAATTCTGCTCTTGAATGATACTTGTTTAAATTTAGAATTCGGGGCAAAATGTATGATCACATTACAAACAATTTTTCATTTGATGGACATCTTACTTTTATTAGTATTATGAATTTAGTTTAGTACTTCCTAAATTGAGAAAATTACTTCCATGTTCAAAAAGGTAAATGTGCTAATTGACAAGCAATGTCATATTAAAATAGGTCAAGTCACATTTATAATATGATATATGACAATTCATTTTGTACTCGAGTACAGGTGTTATTTGAAATGTAGCAGAACCCACTACGGCCTGGTTCTGAAGCATGCACGAATCACGTCCGTCATAGGTAAAACCTGTGATTTGGAGTGAAACTGAATATATTTCACTGAATGAATGACCGAGTTTGAAACTTAGTCAAAGACCTAGTTCGTAACGAATATTGTTTTGGGGGTTATCTCGACGTTATATGCCATACCTGTTGAGTGTGCGCTTAAACGATATATTTTTAAACCGTGCGCTGAACTAGACGCAAAGTGTATGACGTCACCGTTGTCAGGGGCCCATCCAAGATTTCAAGGTGATATTTTGCATACGAAACGTAGACTTCGCCCCATAGACTGACCATCTTTCCTGGTTAAGGTGGCATTGCAGCTAATCGTACCCGTTTGAGTTTGGTGTTTGTCATGCATCAAGACAAGATGTATTTTAGTTTGTCCGCTATGATCTTTACAACTTTTGTAACTTTTCACACAGTTCAATCTATAATACGTTGCCTCTATGAGTAGGGTAAACGTCCTTTTCAGTGAAAGGTATCCACAACTGCGGTATGTCCACACGAGGATATTCTTTGCTTATTAACACCCTAACAATATAAAAATGCACACGTCTTTCTTTCTTTACAGGCTTTGTGAATATTGTGTAGGGTCCAGAAAAAATATCTCCACCTAAGCAGACGAAAACAAGGGTTTTGTGTTGTTTGTGGTGGGAGGAGTTGAGAAGCCATACTCAGTTCTCTTACTGTTGTATGTTGTTTCTGCTTAGCAACCATCTCCAATGTCATATCCGCTCTTTCGTGACTGGTAGGCTATACTATTTCGTTGTCAATGTTATCTCTTTGCTTCTTGCTTTTTAAGCAGACACGTGTAATCGGAAGAGGAAATCTTGACAGTCGTGCTATTTTGACTCATATCAAACGTTTCGTAACGGGGTCAGGTACTTTATGAACTAGTTCATTACCCTAGATTTAAATACGTCATTCACGGTCACTTCCAATGACTGCTATTCAAGATCACTCCAAATCGCAGGTGTGATCTATTGCCTCTTTAGCTCATGCATGCCTATCGGTAACATATTGGGAACGTTACTAATATAAACAATTATGTACCTAAATATGATTGAAGGCATACATATATGGTTACATTTATTGATATTTCAAGCAATAATTAGAAGATTATACAAAAGCAAACCATTTTTATTTATATATTCACATCAGAATGAGTTATTGAAATATGTCTAATTATATTTAATAAACAGAACGCTTTCTGAAGAAGTCTCAATAAGTCATGTTATAATATAGAGAAATGCACATTTGTACAAATTTCTGCTTTAATTTGCTCAAATTGTTTACACTTGACTTTCTTTATATGTGATTGGATCTTTTTTTTTCACTGTTAGTATGTATTCTTAAATCGGTTTGTAATCCTTTGTGCATGATTTATCTCTTATTCAAGTGTAATAAGACTAAGATTTTAAGGTATAGATGTAAAGTTTTAATTATGGTTCATCCTATTACTTTTTAAATTGCACTGTCGATTTGGAAATATTGATTTATATTTATAGGTTACTGCATTTGTATGGGAAAATATGAACGAGTTTTGGGATGGAATACTGCATGACCTTGGGAGTGCAGTATATCCTTCCGACAAAACGAGTTCATATTTTCCCATACAAATGCAGTAACCTTTTTATTATATGCTCTTTTTTTATTCTACCTTAGGTTTAATTATATAAACAAAATACACTACAAGAAACAACGTAAATGAATGAATGCCGTATTCCAAACTAAATACACAAGCGCAGATTTCTCATTACACAATGACATCATTATTAATGCGCACATAACTCCGCCCAGATAAATTTGAAATTAGTCGGCATAACTTTCGATAGAAAATGGCGTGTCTAGCTAAAATTTAAATTTGCAGTCATATTGTGAATGAATTCGCATTGCAACAACTTTTCCATTTGATCTGGAATGAATATATTTTGGTATTTTGTTTCGAGTCGACGAAAGTTTGTGATTTTGGACTGGATTCATCCGTGCAAATTATACATGAAATACATCGAATTGAAGTGGCGCGGGAGAAGCGTGTTTACGTCTGCAAATGTGTTTCTGTTTTTGTCACTGAAAGTTTGAAATCGTACCGTGGGAAAAATATGAAGTCTTTCAATTGCAATTATCAAAAAGACGCTATGGAATTTAATGCTTATTTCATTTTGAGTGCAGTAAAGGGAATGCAATTGAACTTATCATCGAAATTACAGCACAATTTCGAAATGTGTAATCCAGATTGAAAACCTATGACATGGATCATGTAATTCAGATTTGCAGAATTAAGAAAAAACATTCTGAGGAAATTCAGGATGTAAAACTGTAAGTATATTTTATTTTGCCATCCTTATCACCAGCTAAAGACAGTATATGACTTGTCACTTGTATGTTATTTGTAAGGACCTAATCTTCCGTCTTTTATATAATGTAGCTGGCCTAAATCCGTAACATTGTATCAACGCGGAATGTGCCAAAACAGCTGGGTTTTTTCGCAGTCCACGAAACATGTTTCAGTTCAGAAACAAATTTAAACAACCACAACATAAAGATCCTCTTATGCGAGTGTACATGATTTTTTTACAAATCAAAATTGCTGGCGTCTGCGACCATTGTTTGTTTATAATAGAAAGTAGTTCCTTTATTCACGTGAATGCTATATGTTTATTGTCGCGCGCGTTCAGTATCGGGGAATACTGAACGATTCTGACAATGTAAAGTTAACGGCGGAAAAGTTAACGGGGGAACAAATGAGCATATAATAATTTTTATTGTTTAATATATTTCAAACAGTAGTTCATCTTGGTACTTATTTTTTAAATTTTTTGTGGTACATTTATGTGTCTTCAAAAATGCCTATAATCTAATATGCAATAAAGACCATGTAACATACATTATTCACATATTCCTGTATGCATAGGATCCCGATTCCTAAAGTAGAACATTGGTGCACAATATTTTTATCCTACCTCACACGTGACCATTATTCTAACCATTGGACTATTTTGAACTTCTCCTGTAAGCATAGTGCACACAAAGTAACACACCCTTCCCAAATTCTAAAAAAAAATTGAACATTCTTTCGCAACAATCACAATAAACAAAAATTTCATCACAGTTTCGTACCTTTGAATTTTGAACCTAAGTGTCCCGCAAATTGGCTGTTTCCTACTGCTTCACCTAGCTATATGTTCTGTTTCTTTAGTCCAATTTAAAGTAAAAACAGCCATTGTTGTAATTGTTTTAAGCATCATGCTCTCATTATTTATTCTGAAGTGTAACTCAATCCTAGATCAAAGTTGAATCAAGGACTATTTCTTGCCTGTCTCGATTAATCGTATGGATAAGAGTGCATTTTGTTTTACCTGTTCATATTTGTATCATTGCGCAATCTGTCTGCAGCACACAATGCCAATACAATAGCAGTTTCAACGATTGTTCATTGAAAGCTAAACTATATTTAAATCGCATTTAGAGTTATCACTGTTTGTTTGAGCTTCAACCAACGTTTTACGCTCTGTCTTAAGGTAAGGAAATTGTCTAACCCATGGCTGGAATTTAGCTATCTTGCATCCATACAAGCAGGACGTTGTTATACACAACAACTGAAAAAATGTCCAGATAATATAGTCTTGTTTTATGTGATACACTAGAAGACCAGACATTATGTCAAGCCTACTCAGAAGAAACATATTTGAGGTCAAGGTTTACAGCGTGTACAGTTTTCATACATTTTATGGACCAACACTTGTATATTATGTCTGCGTTTCAGGTATTATTTACTCCCACCGAATTACAGATATTTAGCTATAAAGTTATTGTAAATGCGCTGAACGTTTGCATGGACAATTAAACTGAGGTCGATTGGAAAGTTCTTCAAGAGGTTTACGACTATTCCACATAGTCAATATCGTTCCAGGCTTATTAAGCACTACCAAATTCTTCAAACCGTTGTGTCGGGATTCAGTCATAGATTCCAACATCATTTACAGGCTTACTTACGTTGCGAGTATATCAGGATCAAACGAAAAAAGCACAATGAAATAAAAGAAAAGAAGATTAAATCAAACCCATTAATCAGGGTGAGAGAAATAATTCAAAAGCACGTTATCTATCACCGAACGTTATTATTTTATAGCTCATCTAATTCGGAAACATTTTGAATTGGAATTCTCCTAGTAATGTATCACGGTTAAAATGTGAAGTTATTGGAATTCTCCTAGTAATGTATCACGGTTAAAATGTGAAGTTATTGGAATTCTCCTAGTAATGTATCACGGTTAAAATGTGAAGTTATTGAATTCTCCTAGTAATGTATCACGGTTAAAATGTGAAGTTATTAAATTCGTCTAAATTAAAGATTATCCTTTTCACAAATTTATCGCTGGTAAATTTCGATTTTGTTCACATATTAAATTCTTGTTCTTGCTTAAAGCATTAGTGTGTATCGTTTGATACAAACTAAGAGTCATATATCCAGATATTTATTAACATATCGATGGTTCTTGTAAACACATTTCAAATTTTGGTTTAAAGTTTTGAAAGACAACCTGTCAAAGGCCTTCACAAGAATCCCTGAATCCCAAATATCTGAATGTTATGATGAGAGGCTTCAATCAAATCATGGCAGGAACGGTAACTCCACTCATGTTTACTGAAATGGAGATGCGTCTTGCTCGTGGTATAGGCGGTCACTGTTTAAAACATAATTAATCTCCTCTGTTATATTTAATTAACCAAAATGAGCGATTTATTATGTATAATTACATATTTATAATGATATTTTATCAGAAACTTTGCTTCCTAAAATCTCGACCACTGACAAGCCTTTCAATGTTGGTGAAATGTGAATTGAACGGAATGTCTTGAATTGTGGGTCACAAAATTTGCACCGGCTAAATGAAATGTTTCTTTCTGGCACAGAATAACGACCTTGGTTCGCACATTTATGAGGGATTCCAGACACGTGGCGATATCATATTATTATAAAACCGCTATTAATAAGATGGAGTCGTACAGAATTTGACTGTTTTATGATATAAAAGCTCATTATCGTCTACCTGAAGCAGATTAAACGTGAAAATGATATTCAACATCTGGCCAAAAGAAATGATACATAAACATATAAACTCATTTTTTGTTTCCAGATGAAGTAAGAAACGTTTTGGATACTATCCGTTATCCGACTTGCTAAGAATATGAAGTGTCAAATTTCAAAGGCATTTTGTAAAATACTGACATTTATAGATAAACGTTATTAACATTAACTTCTCAAATTTAAGGAACACGTACTTAACCTGCCCCTTCCCCCCCCCCCCCCATTTATTTTAAATTCTAGATTAGTCAATACATGGCTCCATAAAGGTAAAATTACATTAATTAAGCCCTTTATATATAATTCCCTGGTTGTTTTGGCATGACATTCAGAGCATTAAAACTGAGGATGCACAAAGTTTATCTTAGTCATGTAAGGCGCTAACTTTGACACAACCTATCGAAAAGCAGCAAGAGTTATTTTGCGTTTCTAGAAATAGCTGCATTTGACTGAAATGACTGGAAGCATTCAAGCAACATTTTGGTTAGCTAAACGCCGGGACAAGTCAGAGGAAAAATATTAATGGTTTTCCTAGGAACTACAACAGGTGGCCATAACACGTGATGGGCTCAGACAATGTAGTGTTACAATGAAGAGATTAAAAAAGTTGTACAGTTTTAATACATTTGTTTTCTCTGTGTCTGCATCAACAATAAACAATAGCTGAAACGTTTTTATGCATTTTTTTGGCGTGAGTTGCTCCAGAGTACAGATTAGCAAGAGAGTGGTATAGTTGGAGTGTCATGTGATAAATTAAGTGTCAAATTGGAGGTCTAAACACAAGACACACGCAATGCTCACGAGAAAATGGCGCTTCCTGAAAATTTTGAGCTAGTTAGAATATATATTTGCAAGTAAAATATTATTTAATCTGAAATAAAACATTTTGCCTCAAAGTTGGTATTTTGTAATATTTCGGTTTTGTAAATAAAGTAAATGTCAAAGTGTTTGGTTGAATTCTCCATCTAGTTAGTTGCTTTGGAAGCAACATGTTCCCAACAAGTCTAAACTTGTCATATCTCAACAGATATTTACGAAGAATGTATATCACTTGAGTGTGCCCAAATGTGAAAAGTATTGAGATTAGTTTCCCATTTCTGGATTTAGAACCCTGTATAGATATTAGGTGCCTTAATATTATTATACCCACTTTGAAATAAAAATTAATGTGATATACGCATGTATATGTTGCTTTCCAATCAACAGAAGAAACGTAAAGTCCACACAGTGGTAAAATATGCAATCTGATACATCTAGAGACAAAAGTTTATTATTTTTTTTCATATATGACCAGACCAGGAATTCCCCTATATAGTTTGCCAATGCAGTATGTATATTCTTTATTTGTTTAATCAAAGTCTAACCTTTAGAGAAAGACCAAGAAATATATTAGTTCATAATTCTTGTCAAGGCAGACTCGGCGCTGCTCCAGTTAAGTTGTCTAGAGAAAGAAAACAACAACCAAGAACCAAGCAAGCACAGGAGTCCAATTCACACTGTGGCATTCTTCCATGAGTGTTACTATGCAATCAAGTTTTGCTTCATCAAAATCAAGCTTCAGAAAACTTCAAGGACCTGCAACCATCTGAAAAATTAATTTTTATAACAGGTGGATTTAAAAGAAATGAATCGTGTCTAATTTTGGTGTTTCTCACCTTTGTAAAAAAAACCCCAGAAATCTGCATATATGCATCCAAACAACTAATTTATATACTTATTTCGGTCACTAACCGTTATGTAATTAGCTATAAATGCATTTCGGTCGCTTAATTGATCTTTAATTTTCCCTTGTGTTATTTAAGAGACATTACATGGTATATTAACTGCACTTAAATTGACAATGAACCGACTGAGTGATATAGGTCGATGATAACACAGTTTCATATCAGCTGATTAACTATTAGTATCTTGTACATATCCACACTACATCATATTTTGAATGACATTGCAGTTATTATTTTAAAACGTTGGCATCAGTCAAAGTTGCAATCAATAGTTAGCTTTAGTCTCAGAACTGTGCAATAATCTTTGAACTTAACAACAGGAGTACTGTTTTTTTTATCCTTGGTCGAGCACATTCAGTAGATGTGCGAACAATATGTGTCATTTTTGTGGCAGTGACGTTGCCATAGTTTAGAGTGTGTGTTCTTGTGTTAAAGGCTGTGAACGCGGTATACATTGGCGTTATCGTGGTATAAAACCGACGTCTGTGTTGCTATTGGTCGTCAATATAGGACCATTTCTTTTCTAATTTATGCTGCCAGAATAAATACAATCTATGTCATCCTTTGCTAAAGGACGTGAGACAAAAGTTAACTTTACAAATTGTTTAAACGATGTCTATAAAATGCATTTATCTTTATCAAACGATTGTTGCCGTGTAAGGAGGAGTGCATATGTACGATTGTTGCCGCGTAAGGAGGAGTGCATATGTACGATTGTTGCCGCGTAAGGAGGAGTGCATATGTATGATTGTTGCCGTGTAAGGAGGAGTGCATATGTATGATTGTTGCCTTGTAAGGAGGAGTGCATATGTATGATTGTTGCCGTGTAAGGAGGAGTGCATATGTACGATTGTTGCCGTGTAAGGAGGAGTGCATATGTACGATCTACGTGCACTGATATAAATTGAGCCACAGCAAACAGCGTAATTATCTCTACACTGTTTTACTGGAGACTTAAGATCCAAAGCGGTTAGGAATTTATATAATTGGCATGTAAACTATAGGGTAATTAAACATTAACCTTTTCGGCGAATGTAATGTAATTTTGTTTCCAAGAATACCGCTCCTAAACACATATTTGATATAAAGGGCTTCCAGAAGGGTTTAAATTTTTAAGAATAAGATAACTGCGATAGCATGCGTGCTTATGATAGTAACACCAATAATTTTATATTTTCTATATTCCTATGGACCTAAACGTTGAAGATTGCATTTCAAGGACCATATATTAAGTGTTATAGATTTAAAAAAGTATTATACATTAAACATCTCCATGTAAAATGAATAGGTAAGATGAATATTGACCTATTGGCAGGGCAGAGATAACTCTTTATGCACGTTGGCATAGAATACTGACCTATTAGCAGGGCAGAGATAGCTCTTTATACACGTTGGCATAGAATACTGACTTATTGGCAGGACAGAGATAACTCTTTATACTCGTTGCATAGAATACTGACCTATTAGCAGGGCAGAGATAGATCATGATACACTTTGTCATAGACCGCTCCGGTCACTCCGGTGGCCTAGTAGTTAGATCGTCCGCCTCGGAAGCGGGAGGTCGTGGGTTCGAACCCTGGCCGAGTCAAACCAAAGACTTACAAAAACGGTACTAACAGCTACCTCGCTTGGCGCTCAGCGTTAAGAGGTTAGTGTTAGGACTGGTCGGCCTGGTGACATGTTAATGTGACTGGGTGGGACATCATGCTACGTGTCTGCGACATGATGCCCCAGTGCTAGACATCACTATAAACTGCCACACTGCAGACATCGTAGCGATATGACTGAAAAATTGTTAAAAGCTACGTTAAAAATCCTAATCACACACACACACACACACACACTTTGTCATAGAAAATTGACCTATTGGCTTTACAAATATAAATCTTTGTACACTGTAGCGTAGCATCTGACATATATTGAACGTTTAATTTTTGCTTCTGATATAATGGTTTTATTAACTACAATTTTCATACAAATAGATATTTCTGTGTGATTTCTTTTCTGCAGTTCCTAAGCGAACATAAAGCAACAGCGAATAAACAGCTATAACCATCACTGGGAATCTCATTGTCTATACTATCTGCTGTTAATTGGTCTTTTTTAAATGGCTCGATATATTTGCATATATGTGTAGTGTGAAATGTTCATTAACTTAAATTAATGATTGAAACGTAGAGTTTATTGTCCTTTAAAAATGGGGCGTGAATTAATTGTTTACACAATCGCGTCTTGAAGAATGTACTAATATTCCGTTGTAAAATTCTAAAAACCTTTTGATTTACGTCCCAGTGCAATGGGTTCCTGACAGAGCTTAACTAGAGAGCTCAAATGTGATGAAGACGAAGCAACTAATATGTTTGCATAGCGCTATTAAAGATAAAGAATAGCTCTATTTCTTACGCATATATGCATTTTTCATTGGATTATTTGCGCCCTTTACAATGATGTAAACGCTTACCGGATGGAATTCAAACACCCATGATAGGCTGTGGTATTAGTGGAAGTTTGATACGTACATGGATGATATAATTAAGGATATATAAATTAAAAAGTTTAACGCATGTCCTCGAATTCAATAACAGTAAATGATATTATGTTGCATACAGAAATTGAGATTGGGTCATTCCACTTGAAAATTAGGTTCGGGTCTAGGTACAATACATCGATAATAACATTTTATGTAAAATAAAGTCAGAAGCAAAGGTTTAATAAAATGCTTTTATACAACACTTTGTGTTTAATTCGTTAATTATTTATCCCAATGCATTTTAAAAATCCTCATGGATATTGGGATAACCTGTGTCTTGCCGTCTGACTGTCTGTGGATTTCCACACCTGCCCCTACACTGAGGGGAAAATTCAGGAAACTTTGTAGTTACGTTGTCCTTGTGATAATCATCTGGAAGATATGTGTTATGTTTGACGCCACTCCCTAGAGTCCATGGTACGGATCAAAAGTTTACGTATACGACAATCAATTTACAAATATTCTTTCTAATCATACACGATATATGCAGCTCATAATACTGCTTGGCAATGAGTCTTAGCTGGAAGGCTTTAATACATAGTTATTGTGCATTTATTGTGAGAGAAAAATCGAATGTCTATGGATGACGTACACGCATGCAAAATGAGATACCAATGTTTTCCTCAAATGTTCAGTATTGTAACCTGAGTGTAATAAAGATTTGTCTTGTCTTGTCTTGCTTTGTCTTGACACAATTCGCTTTAAGATTCCTTGTTCGAAGTCGGGGCCGGCAGTGCAAGCAGGAGATGGGATACAAGTATATATGCAGTAAACATTGTTGTCAGGTGTTAGAGTTGTACTAGTTTACCATAATAAACTATAAGTAGGGCCGCGGGCAGGATTTGTATTTGACCTAGGAAACAATTCTTCATTCGCCTCCCACCCCCTATGAAATAAAAATTACGACCGCTGTGAGCCCCGGAATTTGTTACATTGATGCTCAAATGACCATAAGCAAGTGAGTAACCTCTCAATGTGAGGGAATTCCCCAGCTTGCTAGATCATGTGCAATGATGAATATAGGTTAAACCTTATCATTATAGAGATAGGTGATTGACTTATCTTACACGTTCACGGATTTCCATAGTTTTTCCAGTTTCATAAGCCCATCCACAAGTTGTTAAGAGCTTATGCTGTTTGGAACCAACTGTAATTCTCCAACATCTATGTTGATATCGTGTTATTTCGTTTTTAACACAAATACCTTTCTTAACTTCTTTTTGTAATAATGCATGTTTTCCTATTAATTTACGGAATACTTATCTAATATAAATGTAACCTTGACAACAGAATTTAGAAGCAACTATGTTGCTAGTGATGATCCAGTTTGGAATGATTTCTTTGGCATACACCTCAGAGTTTTATACACATTGTAATCAAACATATGTTTTTCTCGCATATATTTCCATATTTCAAGCGATCGAAAGAAGCATGAAAGGGGTTGTATTTTATTAACATACATGTTTAAAAAGTGATTAGAGATTGAACTTAAAATTTCACTTGTATTTTCTTATTAAAGGTTACTCTTTGCTGTCAAAAGGAAGCCCCCAAACATCATGAATGATCTCAAATGATATGCTTATTTTACAATTTGCCTTTTGTGGCCCCGAGTGGCCTAGTGGTCTATAACGCTCATCGTTACGTATCACTGCCATCTCACCTCTGTCTGCGTGGGTTCGAGACACGGGCTAGGCCAATGTGGGTTTTTTGAGAAAGCTTGCCAGTAGCTTCTCCTGGGTCGGTTTGTTCTTCCCAGGGATTTCCTTGGTTCTTCCTACACCATTTATACTGGCCGCCATGTATATCCTATCTTTTGCTGACAAATAGCGTTAAATCCTCTAACAACAATAACAAGAACAAGTTGCCTTTAAGAATGTAAGCGAGATCTGAATTTTTAAGAGTATTATATATATATATTTATATATATATATATATATATATATATATATATATATATATATATATATATATATATATATATATATATATATATATATATATATATATATATATATATTATATATATGCATCCTGGTTATTGGGAATCAATGATTTTCCAATGTTTCAATTAAAACAATTTTATATAAAAATAATTTAATATAAAAGTGAAACTAACAAATGTCAACCGTACATGCGAAGAACATAATGGCCATTAAGTAATACGATGATTAGTAGTTTGAGGGCAATAGATGGATCATACACAAATACGAAGTAAAAACATCCTGAAACAATAATATACTGCATCCGTAAAACGTGCCTTTGACAGATGACAAAAGACTCATGCAATCGGATATTAACATATTCTAGAATATCAAAATAGCACATTAAACGATTAAACAAGGAGCTCTAAGTGTTAGAATAAAAAACAACACAATATACTATTTATAACAGGATATATAGATTAAAACAAATATATTGGATTTTAAACACTGGTCACGTTTTAACTTAACGATGGGAGAGCTATTATCGAATTGCACATCTAATGCTTTTTGCAGCAATTAGCTATAATTGCGTTGTATATACAGCTATGATTTAGACGTATACGTCTCAAATTTCCTTTATAGTTCATATTGTTGTATTTCAAATTACACTGTTGATTAGGAAATATTGATTTATATTACTTATTGTTTAACCATTATTTCAAGTTGGTATTTATTAATTTTTGTATTCATATGTATCCAAAACTGTCGATGATCAGATATGCAAACACGACTATGTAAAACATGCATTATTCTCACATTCCTGTATGTATAGACCATCTTTTCTAGCGTAGAACACTGGTGCACAATAGTTCCATCGTACCTCACATGTGACATTTATTCTGACTCTTGGACTATTTTGAATTTTCCCTGCAAGCATAGTGGACACAAAGTAGCAAGCACTTCCCAGTTTCCATCACAGCGTTAACATTATTTCGCAATTGTCAAGACAAACATTAATTTCATCACATTACGTACTGTACGAGTAGTGGTTAACTCTTGAAGTGTCCAGCAAAGCGTTCGTTTAGCGGTGTCTGATGTAGCTATATGTGTTATTTCTTTAGTCCAGTTTAGAGTTCAAAAAGCCGTTGCTGCAATATGTGTTGTTTTTATTAATTTTCACTTTATTAATTTTGATAAATAAATCAATTCTAGATCAACGCTGAATCAAGGACAATTTCATTATTTCTTGACAATCTCTATTAGTGAAATGGATGTGTTTTACCTGTTCAATTTGCATCATTGCGCAAATTATATGAGGTACACAATTCAGACGCTGTGTAAGGAGCTTATTAAAGCCATTTCAACCGCTGTTCTTTGAAAGTTAAATTATGTTTAAATGTCATTTTAAGTTTACACATACATTTTCAGTATTTGAATACGTCATTTTGACTTAGACCCTCATTTTTCTTTGGAAATGTGAGAATAAATTCCTTCATTATTCATCCTTGTTGAGTAGGAAAATTGGACTGGTATCAAAATTATGCATACAATTATGTATAAGACATTCGGCGGTGTCTCGTGGCTGACGAAGAACTTGCACCGATACATCTGAAGGATTCTGTTATAAACAACAAATGAAGAACTTTCCAAACAATGCATTTGTTTTTAAATATCTTTACCAGACGAGTAGAAAACACGTGACCCTTATTCGGAAGAACAATGACCGGTAAGTCGAAGAAATTTAGAATGTATATGTTCCATGGAAATTTGTGGATTACGTAAGTTAGGTAAATGTTTCTCGTGCAATTTATTCCCACCGAATCTCAGGTGTTATAGCAGTAAAGTTAATATACAGCTACATTGTCCTAAATGTTGCCTAAACAGTCTGACGAAGACTTTTACAATTAAGTCTGGCGTCATTGCAGAATTAGTTAATCATTTATTAAAGTAGACATATATTAATACTGGAGTGTTCTGACTGGTATAACATGTTTATTTTATGTGCTGCGTGCGAGAATATTCGCGAGGAAAAATCAACACTCCCATAGCGATTTTGCCTATCATATTCCGGAAATCAAAAGTGTTGAAAGTATGAATAGACCGGTTAAACCGAGGTCAACCGGAAAGATCGTGAAGATGTCGATATCGTTCTAAGCTTTCTACAGGCTTTGAACGCATTGAAAATTCTTAAACAAGTTGTATAGGGTTGATTCAGCCACTGACAACAGCCGCCCATTTAAATATAGGAAGGGAGAATAAGTAGAACCAGTATATAAAAATAAATATTTTAAATTCATAAATACGTTATCTATCCCTGAGCTTTATCTTTTATAAGCCTATCAATTGCCTTCGACATTTCATGTTAAGGTGCTAGATCATCTAATTCAGAAAAACTTTGATTTTGTTAATGCATCAAGATTAAGATGCGATTTTGTTGAATTTTTCGAAATTAATGATTTAAAGTTTGACAAATTCTTCGGCCGTTAATGTGAATTTAGAACACGGATTAAGTTCTTGTCCTTGCTTTCGAAATTGGTGTGAGCATTTGGTCCAAACTATGAGTCAAACACACAGGTTTCCTTTTATTAACATATTGCTGGTTCTACACACATATTTAAAATGTATTAAATAATGCTTTCTAAGAAAAGATGTCAAAAGCCTTAAAAGGAATCACAAGTTTTTTGTTTTTTTTTAATATTATGAAAATTGGCACCAATGAAGTCGCGATAAAAATGGTAGCTCTGCTATGATTACTAAAATAAGAATGCCTTTTTCTCGCAGGATAGGCTGTCGCTATTAAAAATGGTAATGATACTACTGTTTTACATTTAATGAACCAAATGATCGATTGGATGTGTTTATCTACAGATTTATATTATTTTATCGCAACATTTGCTTCCTAAAATTCAACAAAACACGACCATTGACCAGTCTTTAATGATTGGATAAATATTCATTAAGTGGAACGGCTTGGAGTTTGGGTCGGGAAATAGTTATTTTCTGGCACAGAATAACGACCTTACTTCTAACATTTATGAGGGATTTCAGACACGTAGCAATAAGATTTTATCCTGAAACTCTGTTTATGAGAAAAGTTCATGAGAAACTATCTTACGCATATAAATGCCAAGATAGTATGTACTATCTGACAAAAATAATGATGTATAGACATATAATCTGTTTTTGGCACCCATTTTGTTTGGTCAAAATAACCCAATAAACATTTAGAAACTACTACTTATGAAGCTACATAAGAATACAAATGACTAAATTTCAAAGGCATTTTATGAAAAGTTGATACCATAGATTATGAAGATTAACTCTTGAGATTTAAGTAACGTAAAAAGAGTTAACTTGTCCCTCCCCCATCTCTTTCTTTCTCTTCCACCACTCATATTTTTATTTGCATTTCCTGAATTTTCGACTAATTCTTTCCATACAGGTTCAACTACACTAATTAGGTTCCGTATATATATATATATATATATATATATATATATATATATATATATATATATATATATATATATATATATATATATATATATATATATATATATATATATATATATATATATATATATATGTATGTATGTATGTATGTATATATATATATATATATATATATATATATATATATATATATATATATATATATGTATATATATATATATATATATATATATATATATATATATATATATATATATATATATATATATATATATATATATATATATATATATATATATATATATGTATGTATGTATGTATGTATGTATGTATGTATGTATATATATATATATATATATATATATATATATATATATATATATATATATATATATATATATATATATATATATATATATATATATATAAAACAGCATGTCGGCCAATTCTGCGCGTCGGCTAATTCTGTGCAACGATACATCACATCTGTAAACATTGGATCACATGTTATTTTGGGCCAAAAATCCATTTTGTATCAAGAAAAAACGATCGTACTTTAATTAAGAATAGTGATATTTATATAGTGTTAAAAAATATCCCACATTCGACTCGAAATGCATATGAAAATGTGATTTCTAAATGTCAACATGAGGACCCATTCCATGACCTACTTGAACCTGTAACCCCACAAATCATAATTACTATGTATTTTTAGAATTATGCAAATAAATACATTATTTAAAAGATGGAAATGTATACATTAAAAAATTTCTGCATCTTAATCTAAGTTTCCAATTTTGCAAGAAGTTGTCTCAGACGTACAAAATCGTCTGCTACCCAACGTTTCAAATTGTCGCTAGACCGGGATTCTCAAGAAATTCCGCAGCGTATAATCTGTTTCTAAATTCTTTAGTAATTTTACCCCATAAACAAGACGATGTAAACACATTACATCCTATTCATTCTTGTTTCTCTTCCACATAATAGCTTTTTTTTATACAAAGTTGAACTTTACTATTTGTTTTACAAGATCGGTTTAGTCTGCTTAATATATATCTTGCCATTTTTTGGCATTGTTACGCTGAATTTGTAAAACTAGCTATACACCTAACCTAATTGTCGATTGAACTGCTGACAGAAACAGTCCAAAGTAATATATTTCATTTCTATACCCCGATGGATAAACATAACATCTTTTCAAAGCTGTGTGCAGAATAGGCCGACATATCGTGAGTCATGAAAACACGGGGTTGGTTAACACAGGGGTGGCATACCGTGTGTCTAAAATTAATATTATTATGAACAGAATATTCTGGTGACAATTGCCTCTTTTCAAATGGTAAGCATTGCAGTGTTTCATTTTCGTCAATTGGTCGAATTCTGTATACGGAAACCTTACGAGCGCTGAAATGCCAGACACCATAGAATATATATATATATATATATATATATATATATATATATATATATATATATATATATATATATATATATATGCAACGAACAGTGCAAAACTAGTGTCTAATGCTTAACTATCTAACACACGTGATCCCTTGATGGATCCAGTGCACTTGTAAAGACTATTATTCGCCATATGATTTATATTCTGGATATATATATATATATATATATATATATATATATATATATATATATATATATATATATATATATATATATATATATATATATACATGAACACATACGTACATGTCTAAACTGTTTGATTAACGTGTATCTCTGTGTGTGTATGTGTGCGGAAGAGACACGTTAATCAGTTTAGACATGTACGCGTGTTTGTGTGTGTTCGGAAGAGACACGTTAATCAAACAGTTTAGACATGTACGTATTTGTGCATGTGCGGAAGATACATGTTAATCAGTTTAGACATGTACGCGCGCGTGTGTGTGCGGAAGATACACGTTAATCAAACAATTTAGACATGTGCGTGTTTGTGTGTGCCGAAGATACACGTTAATCAGATTAGACATGTACGTATGTGTGTGTGTACGGAAGATACACGTTAATCACACAGTTTATACCTGTACGATTTGTAGCAAACATCAAACAAATTAAAACAGCACGTAACAGCATTTATTGTATAGCTCTCGTGTCTCACTGCCCTTGTTAACTATGCCAAGCGCTTATCCACAAAACGTGCTTGAAACACAAATAATCCACTTCAATGCAAACAAAAATGAAAACACAGCTGTATCAATAACCCCTGGTCTTTCAATTAGGATTGCAACGTATACACAAAAATTATTATTACGAATTGACACAGCTGAACCCAAACAGAAGGGAAAGGGATTTTCTCTGGATACCGCATCTTATGCAAGGATATTTAGTTATAACATATTTTTCGCCCATAACAATGGAATAAAGATGATGAATAGTAACAACTCATTCCAAACAGTAAAGCCTATTAACCATTTCACCATACGCTGATCATTAAATAAAGATAGAACGAAAGAAAAATTGTGAATCCCAGGTAAAACGTAAATTTAGTCGATCAGTTATCACTTTGATGATTTTTAACAAAGCCTTACTCATAGCTCATCATCTATCAAGAGGGGAATTCCTTCACTATGAAAGGTTCGGCACCTTACCTGCTCATGGACATTTGAGCATTATAAGAAAATTTATTTCGCCAGATCTGTCTTGTTCAAATGACATTATACGTCTTAAGTGTTCCCCATGACAAATTTATCAGGACATGCAGATGTCAGAAAAGATGAAGTAAATGTTGAGTAGATAATAATTTATTGACTAAATCTTATGACTGTAAAGTAAAAAGGAAGAGTAAATTTAAACAAATAGATTTTTCAGCTCAAACGTTACCAACTTGATGTTCTCTCTCTCTCTCTCTCTCTCTCTCTCTCTCTCTCTCTCTCTCTCTCTCTCTATATATATATATATATATATATATATATATATATATATATATATATATATATATATATATATATATATATATATATATATCTTTCCTAACATGGAAAAATATTTTAAGTGAAATTCTCAATGAAAATTATCCTATTAATTGAAAAGGATAGTCAGTTAGGACAGGGTGTAGGACAGAAAGTGTCAGCCAAAATGTCACAGAACAAAACAATCACAATTTGAGTTATGAGAGACATGTTGGACATGGACGTAAAGTCGCACCTTAAATTTTGTAATGCTGCATGTCTTTATATGAACTTATGTAATGCATGCCAAGTATGCATGTAACCTTTAAAAAAGAGTTTGAATCACCCTAGTTGCTTGTGATGATCTACATTTTGGAATTATTTTATTTGACAAAGACCTTGAAATTATATTATCATTTCAATAACACGTATGGTCTGTTTCGATCATATGTCCAAATCTGAAGCCATGGGAAATAAAGCTGTTTAGCACTAAAAGGGTTTGATTTTATTAATACACGTCTTTAAAAAGGCGATTAGAGGTAAAAACCAACTTCTTGCAGTATATTCTTATCAAAAGCTACCACCTTAAACAAACCTTAAAGTGATATACTTGTTTAACAATTTGCCATTAAGATTGCTGTTGCTAAACTGCTTCGCTTTTCATGTGAAACCATAAAATTATTGTGATCATTACGACTATTAATTAAGAATTATAGAATAAGAAGAATTTAATACATTTTTTCTTAAATAAACATTTAAAATTTCATTGACTTGATCAACTATTTGAAGCTAGAATGATATGTTTAGCTTGTGAAGGCCATCAATGTAAGTCTTTGGCAATTGATATAGGGAAGGATGAGAACGTTATCGAAAAGTGAAAGAAGAACATATTTTAAAATCATGATATATGTGCCATGCCATTCTTGAATCTATTAAAATCATGTTCAGTCAATCTAACAATTCATGATTCAATGCTGCATACTTTAATTAATCCGTAATAGACGGACGAGAATAAATCGCTAAATTTGAATACTGGTAGAGCTGAAAACCAATAATTCTGCCTAACACTTCAGAGAGTAGTGATATAAGGTATAGTAACATAAATTTGGTTTACTACCTTTATTAAAAAAATAGTTTAAGTGCCAGCATTTTCCAGACGTTTGGGATTGTTTCTTTTCTTAACTAGAGATTAACTATGAGTGCAAGACTCAGAAATTACAAGACACGTTTTCCATGAGTTTAGATAAGTAGCTGTCAATGCAAGCGCGAGATTCTTTTGGGGCTATAAGAGACGTCTTTAAATATGTTATTCACATCTTCAATGGATACAGCATGAAAATATAGTTTGGTAAGATTTTCTTCAAGTAACTGTTAGGATTATGATCTCTTTAATGTAGCTTTAACAATTTCAAATAACGGTCTTTTATGAATATGCCAGTGTTCATGTGTACAGTAGTAGTTCTTTTCGATAATAATAATGTTTGTCGTGCTTTACAATGATCAATTTTGTTTCTTATCACATATCACTGTACCGCGACTGCTTTTGTTTCTTACCATACATCATTGTACCATCATTGTTTATTTCTTAGGATATATCATTGTATCACAGCTTAAAACCACGGGTTTTCCGCGAGTTTGAAAAATCGAAAAGCCCGCTGAATTAAGAAAATATTTTGTATACGAAAATATGGTTTTTATCAGGGAAATAAAATTCGGGCTTCTAGCTAACCCGGTAACGTGGAAAAAGTTGCTAAACCACGTTGTTTAAGAAATTCATCAATGGTTGGAAGTCCTTTACTCTGTATTTTTTCTTTATTTCTTTTTCTGTAATACACAACGAGGCAATGGTAATTATTTCCACCACAACTAACACAAATTGGATATGGACCTCGTACACCTTTTCCACAACCGTGGCATGGTTTTGTGCCACTATCAGGATTATTTCGTAACAAGCGAGCATGAATATTACAGTATTCTTTTACACGTTTTTTACCACATCGATCAGTACTACCTTGCAGCAACCATTGACATCTGTTTAGATTGTGCATATATTAATATTTATGTTTAATTAAATTTAATTTATTTGCTTTAACATTATATTTATCATCAATTAAAGATATAATATTACTATACAAATGTCACAACAGAGGACACAATTGTCAGGGTTAGTAGTATTAACCCCAATTGTTAGAATTCCAGGACGACAAAAGGTTGCTTTGTTGTTAAGAAGATTCCACGAAGAGATTTTTCATGAGCGGGTAAAATGGCCGCGATAAAATGTCAAGCTGTTTCATTTAGCCGATTTGATAGTTAGATCTGATTATGATCCATTAGAACTGAATTGGGAAAAGTTTGGTCAAGGAATGACAAACGACTTATCGTTACAAGAGCGAGTTAACCGTTTCTTAAACCATACAGTTAAAAAACCTAGAATAAAAAACCGCCAACAGATTGCTAAATCAATCTCGGAAACCTATTAGAAACTAACCGGTGCTAAACCACCATGGCCGCATCAAATAGTCAACAATATCCAAGACCGACATAAAATAAAAAAAACTCTGTTTTACAAGAACTAAAACAATAAGGTCCTAGTTTTGAGCCAATAGTTAATTTTAATGGGATATTTAACGGACTTAATAAAGAATATAAATTTATTCCGCGATTAAAACGAAACTTTAGCTGATTTACACTTCACGATTTAACAAATATTATTAATCAGATTGTACCAAAAACACTGTCTAAACATCTCACAATAAAGGTTAGTGTGGTTTATGATGTTATGTTTAAGGCGACTGATCCTACAGTTACGCAAAACCGCGATTTTAGATCCTCACCAAGGCATGTTTACAGTGGCACGGATTTAGATGATTTATCTAAAGAAATTTACCAGCAAATAGCGAAACTAGTTGAGCAACACACCTCCTATGGTCCAGGCTGGGTGTTGGATAAAATTAATCCAATAACCGTTTTTGTTAACGCGTTTGAGATGAAAGTTGGTGGATCTTATGTTGCTCCTCCTCCGTCAATAGCAAACACAAAGTCTTACATGAACGTAATAAACCAAGACAACAAATGCGTGTTATGTGCGTTTCATCCGCGTTATTTTCCGCTAACGACAACGCTGATCGTGTATCAAAGTATTTACCACATCTAGATCGCATCAACATGACAGGAATTGAGTTTCCAACAGCAATCAAACAAATTGCTAAAATAGAACAGCGGGATTAACATTTTTTCAGTCGATTCATCTAACTTTTTCCACTTAGGATATCACCAAGAGCCAAACACGTCAATGATGACAGTACGATAAATTTACTGTTGTATCATGATCATTATGTTGGGATAAAAATCTTTAGTGCGTTTATTGGTAACTTGCTGTCGAAACACCGAAGAAAGATTTTCTTTTGCTATTCATGCTTAAGTGGATTGCAAACCAAAGAAAACTAACCGAACACAACATATACTGTGATAAAGTGCAAAAGATCACAATGCCATCTTCTGATAAAAACATACTATCATTCAAAAAATGAGAGTGAACTATCAATCTTCCTTTTATCATTTATGGTGATTTCGAATCCTTTATCGAACTGTGTATCAATAACAAATGCAAGTGTGGCCAGCAGCCGTGTGAATGTGGTTTTAAAACAGTTCGTGTTCAACATCATCTTCTAGCATCATATTGCTTGCATACAGTCTGCACCGATGACAAATATTCTAAACTGTCTCCAATTTATCATGTTAATGACAGTAATGATCTCCCACCGGAAGTACACATGTTTAAGTACTTGTTTCGGGAACAAAAACGAATTCAGCGCTTGTTTAATATAGTTAAGGACGATACTGTAACAGAACCATTTACCACACTTTCGAGTTACAAAAAAGCTACAAGGTGTGTGATATGCTGAGAAGACTTTACGACAGATGAACTGAAAAGAGTACCATATTCTCAAGCCATAACAAACAAGTATATCGGAGCAGCTCACAAGCCATGCCGTGATTTACGGAACACTCAGAATTTTATTCCGGTGGTTTTCCACAATCGTCGCGGTTATCATGGACATTTTGTTCTCCGCGCACTTGGTCATCCTGAAATTGCGAAATACTGTGAGGAAAACAACATCAAACTTGGTAGGATACCAAACAACGAAGAAACATTTATGTTGATTACCATCGGCCAGTTGAGGTTTATCAATAGTTATCAGTTCATGAAATCATCGTTGTTTGTGTTAGCGAAAAACTGTTCCAGCTTTCCATCAATGAAAAAATACTATAACGATGAACAGATCAAATATTTGACTCGAAAAGGAATTTTCCCATACGAGTATTTTGACAGCTATGGAAAGTTCACTGAGGTGTCACTACCAGCCAAAGAGAAATTGTACTCATCGTTGAACGACAAGCATATAATCGACGCTGAGTACAAACACGCTAATGAAGTTTGGTCAGCATTCAACTGTAAAATCTTCGGCGACTATCATGATCTATATTTGCGTGTAGATGTGTTACTGCTTACATATATTTTTGAACAGTTTCGCAAAACCAGCCATGACCAATATGGGTTAGATACAGCTCACTATTTCTCAGCGCCTGGTCTTTCGTGGGATGCGTTATTGAAGTTGACAGAGATCAAACTTGAGCTGCTAACTGACCCGCATTGGCATTAGCGTTATTGTCGAAAAACACTCCCACGCGAATAACAAATATATGTCATCGTATGATCCAACTAAACCAGTTATCTTTATCACCTATCAGGGCGTAAACAACCTCTATGGTAACGCTATGTTTAGGCCAATATCATATGGAGTCAATTTCTCGCTGGGACTAACAGCTTAGCTACAGAGATGAATCCCAATTAGTGTTATTTTGTTGAGGCCGATATTGATTACCCAGAGTCACTTCGTGATCTGCATAACGATTTTCCGTTTTTAGCCGAACGAATGTTGATCACTGACGATATGATCTCACCGGAACAATTAGAGCTACGAATAACCGGTCCATCCAAGGTAACCAAACTAGTGCCAAATCTACTCAACAAGCGGAACTTCGTTTGCCATTATGCAGTATTAAAAGAAGCCGCTGATGCTGGACTGATTGTTAAACACGTCCATACGGTACTACGGTTTAATCACTCGACGTGGATGCCATCCTACATCGACGGTAACACAGCTCGCCGAGCAGCATCGAAATCCGAATCTGAAAAAGATTTCTTCAAGCTGATGAACAACGGTGTGTTTGGAAAAACCATGGAAAATATTCGTAAACGAGTTGATATAGACATCGTTAACAATATCCAACGACGAAACAAGCTAACCAAGTCAAAACATTTTGCAGAAAAAACAATGATTAATGACAATCTCGCGTTATTTAAGAAAAAACCCAACTTGTTTCTAAATAAACTGGTCTATATTGGAGCTTCAGTGTTGGATTTATCAAAATGGATGATGCTTGATTACCACTATGGGTTTACAAAAACAAAATGGCCTAATGTAAGATTGTTGTTTATGGACACGGATTCGCTCGTCTATGAAATCCCTGACAGCGATTGTAATGACGATCTTTACCAAGATATCTATAATAATCGTGCGCGGTTTGATTCTATCTGATGTTCCGCCAAGCACTGGATTTCACGACCCTGCTAACAAAAAAGTCATCGGAAAAATGAAAGATGAATTTAGCTTCACTCCAATAAAGGAATTTGTTGAAAGGAATTTGTTGGACTACGAAGCATGATGTATTTACTAACCTGTGATGATGGTGCTGATAAAGCTAAAAAAAGCTAATGGAATCAATAGCAACTATGTGAAAAACAAGATAAATTCAACGATTACTTGAATGCGTTATATCGTCGGCCAGGAGAAAGTTTACCATCCGTTATCACATACGGGATTAGATCTTACAAGCACGTAATCGTCACTGACAAGATTACGAAATCCGGGCTTTGCAATTATGATGATAAACAATATTGTCGTGATGGTATCAATACTCTTGCAATAGGTCATTATAGTCTGCGTAATAATAAAGCTATTGTCATAATCGTTATTGTTATAACATGGTTTTATCATTATAATATCAAAAAGGTCTTATCGTTATTGTAACAATAAGGTTTTATATCAAAACACGTTCAATTTATTATAAGACCTTATTAATTTTTGTCTTTACGCTATAAGGCCTTGTACTATTAAATTGATATTATATCAAATGATGGTTCACCCAGATCTTATACTGATAGATTAGCACGTGAGCGTCTAGAAGCAATTAAAACATACATACCACTAAAAGATGCAGTTAGACAAAAACTACAAGCTAGACAGGTAGCACAAGAGGGTTTTACCGAATCATCTGAGCTATTATTTAAGCCAGTCACTGAATCGCTTGGTAAACAAAAAATCGCATCAACGCGGTTGTCACAATAAGTCGAAAGATCCGCTGAAGCCGCTGGAAGATCAGCCGAGGCCGCATTGAGATCTGCTATTGCGATAGAACAGGCAATCAAAAATGCAAAATCTGATCCCGAAGCTGAAGCTGAACCTGAAACTGAAGCTTTTGTAGACGCAGAAGAAAGCGTTTCTCCGGTATATGATGTCAAACCACCGGAATACAAACGTGGCCCGGCTAAAATGCTTGATGATATTACAGATCATATTAAACTAAGAAACTATGACTCAGCTGTGGATCTCGCATATAACTACAACGACAGGGATATTTATTTGAACCAGGATCACCACCACTGAGTTTTGACCAGTGGCAGAAGTTGGTTTTTGCAACACATAAAAACATTAAGCGGGTAACAAAGAGGTACGAAGATGAGTTTGAGAATTTCAAAAAAAAAGTAAAACAAAGAATCATAGCAAGTCCTGTTGTCACTGTTGACTTATCAAGTCCACTCCCTACTAAAAGTCAGCCAAGCAAACCAATCGATGCTGCACCAAGAAATCAATCGATGTTACCCCGTTGGGCTTACCAGGCAAACCAAAAGATGTTACAAAAACCGGTGCTGGATTGGTAACAAACTGTTCTGAAAACATCATACGAGATCTTGACCGACTAGAGGTACTAGTTGGTGCAATACGAGCTGGTAACAACGCACATGAAATAACAAACGAAGCCAGTGATATTTGTCGAGGATTATTTCAAAGTGGTATTATGGAAATCGAAATTTATCGAGAGCTCATTGATGAAATTTTTGAAGCTGTAGAAACTGGTAAACGGGTTGATGAAATCGTAAGGAAAGCAAAACTGATTGGAGAGGTTCTAACTAAAAAACGAGAAGGACGATGTGATGATAAGATGATAGCAGAGGCATCTAGCCTTCATAGTGAATTATTTTCTTGTTTGGACAAAATTATCTACCGAGAGGTTATTGATGAATTGTTAGATGATTAGTTAACGATAAATTGCTAGATTGATGGTAATACTGAAAAAGTAATATTGACAAGTAAGCTTGAAAAATAAAAACGAAAAAATAAAACGAAAAAGTAAACTCGAAAAGTAAAAATATAAGGTAAAATTGATGGGTATACCTTTATTTTTTATCTGTTGAGTAATTATCTGTTGATAAGTAATTATGATCAAATAAACATAAAAAGAAACAATGAAAAATAAAACTATAAAAGTAAAAGTATTAGCGATCCTTATATGTTGTGCTGCTTCATTTATTTTCATCTAATAAACACAATAACATTTTGCTTTCTTGAGTAAAATTTAAACTCTGCACCGTGAATTATTACTATAAAATTTATTTTTAAGTTTTCTTAATACTTTTACTTTTATATTTTTATTTTTCATTGTTTCTTTTTATGTTTATTTGATCATAATTACCGATCAATATGCCTCGGAAAGCTACTTGTCGATCGCGGACGAGATGATGATCATGAATTTACGTGGACAGGAGTCTCCATTGGATATTGCTAAAGACACCGAATAGGGTTAACACGATTATACAAAATAAGGAGAGTCCAGAATAAACACCATCGATTTCCTGCTGGGTTAGCTGGTACCACAGCTGGGAGAAATCTCACTGAGTATATAACACAACTCGATGAAGAAATGAAGAAGGTTCGTGAAAAATATCATGTTGAAAAACAGCGTCGCATTGATGTCAACCAGGAAGTTAAGAAAGTCAAGGAAGAATTTGATAATCAACGCGATCAATTTTATCGAGTAAAATCTGAACTTGACTCGTTAGTGTCACAGCTAGCTAGTATGAACGAATAAAAAACTGCTGCGTTAAATTTACTAACTGAACAAAGAAACGCTGTGGATGAAATCACTGATGCAATTGACAGTAACAGCAAATTTATCGAATCAAAGAAACAAGAGCTGAAAAGTATTGAGGAAATAATGAGTTCAACTCTGATTGAAAATAATTAAACAAATAGTTATATTATAGTCGTTCTCGAGATAGTCTGGTGGTGTAGGATTCGCCTGGTGGTCAACTATGTTCACGTGACCGGGTTAGCTAGAAGCCCGAATTTTATTTCCCTGACAAAAATCATATTTTCGTATACAAAATGTTTTCTTGATTCAGCGGCTTTTCAATTTTTCAAACTCGCGGAAAAACCGTGGTTTTAAGTGTGTTTTGGCAAAACTGAGGCCTGTAAGGCTAAGTGAGCCAGAATCCGCTTTTTCCTATAATACTTGTTTAGCAAGTTGGTTGCCGTCCACTTCAAGCACTTTCCTTCGACTTTGTTCCATCAATTTTCGAGGACGCTTGCAAGGCAGAGTAAACAAAGGCAATATTGCACGAGAGTCAGACCATGTGTGCTGTACCGGTTAGCTTCATGTTTACTAGGAATCGTAAACTCTCAAGCCTCCTTGATTATAAACGTGATCCTTTTCTGAAAACGCAGATGAGTAAACTTCAATATGGATTTGAGTTTAAGACAGTGTGCAATGAACAAACTTACTGTTCGTTATGATAAATTAAACTTGAGCAACTGCAACTGTTTACCATCGCAAATTCCGACGGATTTTAGTGCATATCCTCTCCCGCTCCACTCCCAACCCCTAACTGAGACCAAAGGGATCTTACCACGAAATTCGTCATACATATTAAGCGCCTTGCTCTAACGGCTCATTGACCAGCATCATTATGGACTGCATATATCGTGTATGGTCAGAATCAATATTTGGTAATTTCACTGTAATTGAAATTATTATATACTCGTGTTTTTTTTCTTTCTCCGTTATCTTTACGTTGTCTGAATCGTGTACGACACTTAGGCTTTACGGAACTACTTTGTAAACAATCCATGTACACTCATGTAGTAGACATTAGGTTTCAGTTTATTAGATTTGTTTGTGGATGAACTAAAACAGCTGTTTCGTGTATTTGAAAGTATTTGAAAGTAAAGATGATAAACTGATGTGGACATGTTCACTGAGTCACAAATGAAATTTTAAAACAAGCAAACGAGTGAACATGATATTAACAATGTCCACAACAAACGTGAGATACGCTGTATTGAAAATACCATTCTGATCATTTTAACAGTTATTTAAGAGAATTGTTCCTAACATTTCGTTAATGGAATTGTTCGGACTATGATCAGTGATCTCTGGGGTATATAAAAATAGTATAGAAAAGCATGCTGAGAGATACGTACCATTTTTTCCGTGAAGGTACTAAATTTGTGGGAAAAAAGGAAATTAAGGTTTTGGTAGAAAAGTAAGAGCCTCAGAGCCAATAAGCCAAGACAATGAAGAATTTTTATTTCAGCTCGGTGAATGTATTGTGATACACCAGAAGCTGTGCAATTTTCGGTCTTAAGTATGTTGATACAATGTTTCGGATATAGGCCAGCGATAGACGCCATGATACTGAGTACTGGTCATAACATAACTGGGGAAGCATGCAATCGACCACGCATAAACATATCTTCCTTGCTAATATAAGAATGGCAAAATATACTTACATTTTTGCATCTTGAATTTCCTGAAAATGTACTTTCTTCGTTCTGCAAATCCGTAATTACATGAGCTATGTCATGGGTTCTAAAGCTTGCTTACACATTTATCGAAATTGTAATGTAATGTCGACTACATTCCAAGTGAATTCTACTTACTGCGCTGAAAATGAAATGAACGTGAAATTCCACAGCGTCTTTTTGACAATTACAATTGAACGAGTTCATATTTTCCCACATTATGATTCCATATTCAGTGACAGAAGGGAAACACATGCAGCCGAGTCAAAACGTGTCCCAGGCTCCCTGCTCAAATCACGGACATGTATTTTGTATGGAATTTAAACAACTAATAAATCCAGCGGAATTGAGTAAAATCAATAAAACAAACCAAAATCCATTCATTCCAGACCAACAGGAAAAGATGTTGCAATGCACATTCATTCACAATATGACTCTAAATTTCAATTTTAAGTAGAGAAAAAGCGGCAATTATTTTTAAAGTGATGTCGAGCGCGCGTCTTAGTTCAGATTTGGATGGGAGAAGTTATGTGCGCATTAGTATTGTTGTTGTGTACTGATGAATCTGCGCTGGTGTATTTATTTTGAAATACAGCATAAATTTAATTACTTTGTTTCATGTAGTGTATTAATGTTTATAGAATTAAGCCTGGGGTAGAAAAAATTAGTACAATATAAAATGGTTACTGCATTTGCATGGGAAAATATGAACTCGTTTTTTCGGATGTATATATTGCACTCCCAAGTTCGTGCAGTATATCTATCCGAAAAACTCGTTCATATTTTCTCCATACAAAAGCAGTAACCTATAATTATTGACCTTTTACCCGCACCCGTGACCATTTGTATGTAAGCAAAGGAAGGCACTATTCTTGCAGTAGGTTACCCACACAAGTAATATAACTAGAAAGGGTCGTGACTCATCGGGTTAGAAGGAAACGTAGGAACATTTAGACAGACGGATCGGGGGTGCCACAATATCCATTTTTTTTAAAAAAGTGTGTGGATGACTAATCAACCGATTAATTCAATATGCTGTATCTAAGTATGCCTTAATTTCTTTGCCTATACCATGCGTAAAATGTTATTATTCATGTATCATCATATCTAGATGCTGAATCCAGTTTCAAGTGGACCGCAACAGTTCACGTTTCCCGACATGCAATTACATCGTTCACTGTGCATGATGTTAGATGACTTGCAGGGGCCTACCTATTTTTTATATTTGGATACTCTTGGCTGACTTCGCAAAGCTATTACACATGCAAGTGTTAAATATTTACAAAATACTGCATCCTATTATGATTGAGTGAAATCCATTAGTTCTCGTTTACATTAGTTGAAAGAGTGCAAGTCATGCAACGAAAAGTGAACATGTGCGTACATATGTGCAGGTGATAAATAAATCCATGCAAATAGCTTAGTTTCATTGACACCATCCCACTGACAACTGCATAATCCAACTCTGTGGTGGAAGTCTGCGTAGTGAGATCCTATCTAGGAGTAATCAGGCGATTAAAAAAAAAAAAACGGAAAAGGAGGGCATCGTTTATTAGTGCGGTTGCTTTTCCAAACAGTGTTGCAAACAAGGCTTTCAAGTCACAAATTTAAAGGAAACCAAACTCTAATATTCATATGAGCGTCAAATAAGAATATATACCAAAACTGTGTACAGATGCATTGATCTGTTTTAAAAGATATGACCGATGAAATTTAAACACCAGCATCGTCTTGATGGAAATGGTCGTGTCGGCATTATGTTACAAACAGTCTATCATCGATACGTTGGCTTACCGCTTTGTTGGTCAGTGTTGATCTTTGTGTACATGTTGTTCTTAATAAGACCAGGTTGTCACGAGGAGATTCTTGTCCTTTAAATTCTATACGTTCAGCATTATCTTGTTCAAATTATATTTTTTTTCCAATGTTGGGTATTTTTGTGATCATGCTTCCACCTGTATGATAAAGTGAAATAATTCCGTTCAGCTAGGCAAGTTTCTTCGTTCCTTTTATTTTACCATACGTATTGTACTTACGAACATTGACAATCAAGTATGCACGGAACACTCAGTTAACAGAGTACCCTTTCAAGTTAGTACATTTCTTGGACACATCCTAATGGTGAAAGCAAGAAAATTTTACATGCGATCTGTATATATTTGTCTTTTTCAGTGAAGACTGATTGTTTTGACTAGAAAAGGGGAAAGGTCCCGTTTCTACTGAACCCCAAGCCACAAATCATATCTAAATCAACTGATGCCACAAATCATATCTAAATCAACTGATGCCACAAATCATATCTAAATTAACTGATGCCACATTAACATAGTTCTTAATAAAAATACATACTTAGTGCAATCACCATATATACCGTATGTACACGCTCATAAGTCGAGTCCAACTGCACAACATAGACCCTGATCTGTCGTTGCATAATGTGCTAACAAATCAGATCATATGTTGTTTGTTCTACTATTACTCGTAGCAAACTACGTAGATCTAGATACGCCAGAGCATTATGCGACGGCATATCTTTTCCCTGTGCAGTTTGCAGTTTAACTTATAAGCGAGAATAGACGTTATCTAACATGTTTTTAGGTCTCCCTGGGAAAAATAGAACAAAATTCTACGAACTACACTTAAAGTAAAGTGATGGAATGAGAGTGTGAATGTATTTCTGAAACGAACATTACGAATACACTTCTTTGCTTCAGACTTCAAATCGATCTGCCAGGGAAGTAGTAGGTGGAAGGGCAGTGTAACAACTGACACGAACTTAATTTCAAATCGCATATTATAGCAATTAATTCTCATGTATCTACACAATCATTCAAGATTCCTATGAAAAAATCAAGGTATATAGAATTAATTATAGTAATTAATTACTAGGTCGTCATGCGAGTGTGTCTGCTACGCACGAGTGCGTATAACACCGATTGCGTAACATCATTTATTGGTGATGTGTGCTTAGTCGATAACACCGATTGCGTAACATCATTTATCGGTGATGTGTGCTTAGTCGTGAGGGAATATGGGATCGAGCAGCAGAGAGGGTGAACAGACCATAGAATTCCGACAAAACAAATAAAACAAACAAATAAATCATCTCGTAGAAAGGTCCAGATTTTACAAATGAACTTTCCTTGAGATGTTTATTTTTTGCAATGACCGATTGTACTAATAAAACCTCAGTTCGAAATAGTATCTGAAAAAATAAAGTACTCTACGTGTTTATTTATTTCTTGTTTATTTTTTTGACGACCAACGTTGGTAGGCACCCTCTCTGCTGCTCCTCTTCTGCTGATATTAATTAAATTATCATGTTATAATAAAATGATACATCCAGAATCTCATACTGCAAGAACAGCTCGAGAACGATTAGAAGCAATTAAAAAATTTCTTCCTGTCAAAGACTCATTTAGAAAAAATCTACAAGCGCAGCAAGAAGAAAAAGTTGAGTATGAAGAGGACACTAAAAAACTATTTAAACCCGTCACTGCAGCTACTGAACAAGTTACAACTGTCATCAAAGAAGATCTTCTTCCGGTATCAAAAAAAATAGCAAGAAGAACTAAACAGACGAGGGAGATTTTACGAGACCTTCCAACTGGCATAGCCGCAGCTCAGCCTCCACCTGTTGGTGAGGAAATACTTGAAAAAATTGGACAACTTCGTGCTGAGATAGGTGATATGAAAGATCGTGAATCAACAAAATCAGAAGAAGGGAAAATGATTATGCTGAGCAATAAATTTACTAGTGCGGGTATCAAGTTCATAAAAGAAATTGAGGATATTAATACGTTATCAAAACTTGCAGTAGAAAGTTTTAATAAAAAAGAAAAACTTTTAAGACCTGAACATAGTTCCGCTCGTATTAGTGATCCTGAAATCTGGTATAAATGGATATATCGTATATATTACAATAAAGAAAGAGTTTACCCTAGTGATGAGGTATATAATGATTATCGCAGAAAAATAGACATGTATCTTGCACAAAAAGAACCAAAATCTCTCAGAACAATAAGTGAGGAAGAAGAAGAAGTATCACCCTCAAGACTATTTAAGAAAAGATCACCCTTAAGACTATTTAAGAAATCAGAAGAAGAAGGAGCTACTGGCAGTGGTCTGGGAAATAATTTTATTTGTCCTGATAATATCATCAATGACGTATCACGGTTAGAAGTTCTCATAGGAGGAAAACGTGCTGGAAATAATTCACCAGAAATAACCAATGAAGCAGCTGATATTTGTCGGCGACTATTTCAAGGTGGTATCATGGATATTGGCGTTTACCGAGAACTTATTGATGAGCTCGTTGATGACTAGTTGTTAGATAAATGGTAAATAAAATAAGATGATTGTGCATGATAATCATCGTAAACCCACACAGGTTAGAGCGGTAAACTCACGATTACCAATCTATGAAGCAATTTACGGAAATGGACTTGGTGATGTCATTCGGGGATTATTCACGAGGATAGCTCCCAAAGTAGCACCTGTTGCAAAACAATTATCGATGAAGGCTATTGATATTGTTCGTGATAAAGCTCCTGGTGCAATTGTCAATGTTGCTGGTAAGGCGTTCTCGGCGATCAAAGAAAGATTATCACGATTATTGCGACGAAAACAACAACCACCGGTGAAACTGGCAAGTACTGAGGTGATGCCTGCAGACGTAAGTAAAATAATAAATCAGGCTGCAAATCAAAAACTAGCGGCGATATCTGAAGAAGCGGAAAAAAATATAACAGCAAATTTAATAGCAGGAAGTGGTCTTCGTCGACGATGATCATCATTTGGAAAAATGGTAACTATAATAAAAATGTTCAGGCGCGAATCAGACCCAGCATTTGATATGGAGGCACCTGTCCTTAAGTACGAGTCAGTACGTGATTATCAGTTTTATTCTTATGACGCAAGACAACCAAATCATCCGGGGAGAATCGAATTACAGGTTCATGATACAAGTAGATATTTCTTGCCCGCTGAAGCGTTTATTGAAGTAGAAGGTATACTTGTAAAGGATGATGATACGGCATATGGTGCCAATCTGCGTGTTGGTTTTGTCAACAACGGAATTATGGCACTGTTTGATAGCGCCACATACATGATTGATGGAAAAAATATTGAATCAATTCAGAAGGATGTTGATGTTGCTACAACAATAATTGGTCTGGCGAGATATTCTGACGACTTTACAAGATCAGCTGGTCCAACAATGATGTTTGCTAAAGATATCACCGACAACGCCAACCATAATCAGTATATCAAGTTACTCACACCACAAAATACTTCTGTTGTTAATCAGGCAGAAGGTGCCAACCCCGATCGTGAAGCTAGACCAGGTGCTGATTTTGACATCATAAAAGATATTGCCCCGACTTACAACTTAGGGTTTGCAACACGCCGATCAGCGCTGTCGGGAAATAATAGAAATTTTTCGTGTGCAATTCCATTATCTCACATCTTTGGATTTTGCAGAAATGTTAGAAAGGTCATCTTTGGAGCTAAACACACAATTGTGCTCGTAAGAAAAGGTGATGATAATGATGCAATCTGGCGAGGTGCTGGTGTTGCTGATGCTGGTAAAGTAAATATATCAAAACTTTCATTGTGGATGCCAGTAATGACTCCATCTATTACTGAGGAACAAAAATTACTATCTTTTATGGATCAAGGCGGTAAATCATTGCTATCATGGTTAACAGTAACCACAGATGCTGCTCAAAGCAATATTAATGGTTTATTTACATGGCATATAGCATCACAACAGGGTGTTTCTGCACCACGACATATTTTTATTGCACTACAAGATAATGCTCGGACGAATAATCAACAACGTTCACATATGATATTTGACAACCTTGGAGTTAATGAAGTTTCCTTACGGATAAATGGACATCAAGAACCAACAGAAAATATACAACTAAATTTTGTTCAAAATCATGTAGCGCGCGCATATCATCGTTTAATGTCATTCATGGGACGTGATCAAAATATAGATACCGGCTTGCAAATATCACAACTAGATTTTACAGGTCTATATCCGATTTATTATTTTTCACTAGAACATCTTGATTTATCCAAACAATCTGTTGTTGATATACACTTTCGAGCTCATGTTACTAACCCTCCTCCTGATATAGCTGGTCCACCAATTGTTCGCGGCGCCTACAAAGCGATCGCGGTCATACTTAGCGATAAAGCCATGTTACTTGAAGGTGGCAGTGGTCGAATGAGGGTCGTTGATGCACCGGTGGAAAATCTTTAATCGTGTTATTTAGAAAAATATATTTTATATAAAAATGTCGTATAGTCATGTTAATGTTACTCTGACCCCGGGTCAGGTAAAAAAGCTTCAATCAAAAACCGCCAACAAATGCGGAACTAAAATATCACTAAAACGAGATCATATTAGTGGTGGTCCAAACAAATTATCGTTGACAAATAATCAGATTAAACATTTCAATAAAGCCCTAGAATCAAAAACTGGAGTTCAATTCCATCTCTCCCCGAGCGCCATCAAAGACATGGTTAAAACGGGTGGTATATTTCCACTACTTGCGGCCATTCCGGCATTAATAGCTGCAGCTGCTCCAGCCGTAGCAAAAGCGGCCGCGTTAGGTGCTGTTGGAACAGCCGCTGGAATGGCACTAAAGAAAGCAACAGGGCAGGGATACAAAAAAAAGGGACGCGGTCTAAGATTACCGGGATCTCGTTGGGGGAGAGGCCTAAGGCTTCCAGGATCATTTCGTTAGACGTTCCAGCATCAAATTTTGATTTACTTGATGCTGCTACAAAATTAAAAATATCCGCCTTTAGAGGTGTTTTTATGCGAGATCAATTACCGAAACAACCAAACAAACTAGAAACAGGTATTATTAATCTTGACAAACGTTCCGGACCCGGTACTCATTGGGTATCATACGCGGTTGATCCGCGTGGAATTGTTTATTTTGATTCGTACGGGTTAGCTCCACCTGTTGAATTTATCAAGTATGTCGCACCACTCCACGCAACAACCAGAGGTTCCAAAGTTTGGTATTCAACGCTACCCACACAAACAATGACAGATCCGCCAATATGCGGCCGTGAAGTAATTAATGTACTCGACGCTATATCAAAATCATCCAGGCCGCCACATAAAGTCGTGCACGATTATACAAGCAACCGATTTGTTGCGCGTAAAGCATTTTAAACAACGGATCTTATTATAATGGTTGATATTTACGGAAGATCTTCTACTAGTAAGAAAATAAAATCCGACGTTGATCTGTCAAAGTATGCGACCAAGGATGACCTCGCTGATATTATGAACTTTGCTGGAGTTGATCCAGATGAAGTTGTTATTTTTCAAGATCGATATGGTAAACTAAAAACCAGCAATATCAAATGGAATGATATAGTCCGGCGAGTACTTGGTGCAGTTACAGATAATATTCCCGTGTTTACTGATAGCGGCAAAATCAGAGATTCAAGTGTATCATTAGCAACAATTAGAAATGAAATTGAAAGAAGTGTTGCTAATCGCGTGAGAAACACCGGTGACACAATGACGGGTGAACTTAGCATGAACGGAAATAAAATAGTAGTTTTAAGAGATCCAACATCTGACGAAGACGCAGCAACAAAAAAATACGTCGACGTCAACTATGGCACCGTAGACGGTAAATTATCCACGTTACGGGCTGAGTATGACGTTCACGCAGGAGCTTTTGGAAGATTTCGAAGAAATTTTCAAAAAACCGATGATATCAAAAATAACCTAGACACGATCAAACAAACACAGCAAGACGTCGTAGCGGGAATTCCTGAGATTGTCAGTAAAACCAATTTGATTAAAATTCCAGCTGCAATAACTCCCGGGCATATGACAAACATCGTATGCACGGTATCATCGGGATTTGCAACATGGTCAAAACAAAATAATACTATCAAATATACCGCAACAGTCACTGGCGTGTACAGGCTGTCTGTGTTTAGTGCTGCAAAATTTGAAATATTTACAACGTTTCCATGGCGTCATTCCACAGACAGGTTTTCCGGGGTTGTATCTGTCGTATTAAATAACGGAACCGAAGAAATATTTATTCTGGAAGCAGCTGATAAGAAATTAACCGCAACATCCTTCTGGTGGTGTTTGGAATTTGTAGCTGAAACACCTCAATTGGTTACGGCATAAAAATATATATGGACGGTGCACAATACAGATACAATCAAGCACGTGAATGGCAGGCTGCGCTAAAAGATCAAGTCGATCAATATACAGTAAAAGTAAAAAAATATCGACGACGATTGGTTATCGTTGATGTGATTGTTTATTCAGTATCCGCTGTTGTTGCTGGAACCGGTGTAATATTATCAGCGTTGACAACGATGGCACCAGTAGCTGTAACTATCTGTATTTCAGCAGCAACAACTATTGCAGGTGTGCTTGGTATCATCACAAAAAAAATATGTACTTGTACGAACGAAAAATTATCCGATTACAAAATAAAATTACATACAGCGACGGTAGCATACTCGAAATTATCCTCGTTGTTATCAGCGAGTCTCAGTGATGGAATTATATCTGATTTCGAATTTTCAATGATGACCAAAATATACGATGAAGGTATTAAAGATACAAGTATCAATAATGACAGAATTACTTCAGCAGATCGTGACCAACACAACTCCGCCAAAGATAACGATGATCTCGGTAAGTTCAACTAATCCTGAATTTAGTGTTAATTTTCCTATTGCAATTCCAGTAAAAGAAATAGCACTAGCACAATTACGGGTATATTACAGCTGGCCAAATATCAGATCAAAATCATTTAATGGTACACCAGCAAATAATTCGCTCGTATTTACTAACAACAACAAACCCGATGGAACACCTGACTGGGTTGTTGTTGGAATACCAACCGGCAGTTACCAGATTGAAGAGATCGGTGAGGAATTTGCGCGTAGAATAAAATCAATAACGGGAAAGGAATCAAAAATATCAATAAACGTTCATGAGCCGACGTTGTCCTCGACGGTTGAAATAAACTCGCCTGATTATGCCGTTGATATTTATCAATCTTCAATCAGATCCGTGCTAGGATGGCCTGAAATATCACCACCGATAACACCGATACCACCAGAACCGAAAAAGTCTGATTATGTCACGGATAGACAATCATATCATGAAATTAATCCATCATACAGGGAACATCTACGTATTATAAAAAATAAATCAATGTTTCACGAGTTTACCTTCTTCGGTGAAATTGAGGCATGGTTTTTTAAAAATCCGGGAGAAACAGGACATTTTAGGGGTTTTTATCGAGAAACGATTATTGAATTTTTTCAGGAAATCAATCAAGAGTGTAAAAAACAACTAGATCAACTAAATCAATATTTTAACGAACATATTTTTGACATATCAGCGTCATCGCGTGAAAAAATCATCACGCGTGTGGAAATATTAAATCAGCTTACATCAGATATGGAATATATTAATAACCGAATAGTTCAGGAGATGGTTAGTCTTTTAAAATCACCTAAAAATTCTGATGCAAAAGCATGGTTAGAAAAATATAAATTAACAGAAGCCGATGTACCAAATTATAAATTTCCCGGGTATAGTGTAACCGAGTTAAGAAAATCTATCAATGATGTCATTGATGAGTTTTTTTCTAAACTACTCGATGCATGGAGAAAATTAATTCCACCTCCAACTGTTCTTAGACATGATAATGATCCACATGGCGGCGGAAGGCACGTATCCCCGCGGATCGTTAATATAACACCGACGGTCGCGGTCAATCTGGTTTGTGACGTAATCGATGGCAGCTATCAAATAGATCTCGGAAGATCAAATCAGGCTCAACAAGGATACATCCTGTACACGTTCACACCACAAGTTCCCCCTGGAAATTTAATCGTGCAAGAACCAACTAATCCCGTGTATTTGCGGTGTCACAATAATATGTTAACACGAATCAATTTTAAACTCACAGACCACCTTAATCGCTTGATTGACATACGTGAAGAAGAGCTTGTAATAAATCTGTATGTAAAGTCGTAAAGACTTCCGTCGTAAGGACTTCCGTCGTAAGGATTTCTGTCTAAGGACTTCCGTCGTAGATCTTCAGAATCAAATTCGATCAACTTAAAAAAATTTTTATTATTACTGGCACAAATTTGTGTTTGGTACAAATTAATCGGCCCAGGCAACTAAAAAAGCTAGTCGATGAAAGTAAAATTAAAATTTCTATCACAAAAAAAATAATATTTATTAATTTTCCTGATTTTTACTGAAATTGTACAAATTACTTGATTTTGACTACCAACTACCCCGTCAGAAACATAAAAATGCACGAACTACTTGATTTTGACTACCAACTACCCCGTCAGAAACATAAAAATGCACGAACTACTTGATTTTGACTACCAACTACCCCGTCAAAATCAAGAAAGTTCTAACCTTGTCAAATTGTTCCTAACAAATTTTATTTATTATAAATTAATTTTATTTATTAATAATATTATTTTTACTGAGATTTTTATTTTTTTTTAACTAAAATACAACGAAATTGCTCAATTTTCCTGATTTTGACTACCAACTACCCCGTCAGAAATCAAGTAGTTCGTGCATTTTTCTTTGATTTTGACTACCAACTACCCCGTCAGAATCAAGTAATTTGTGCATTTTTCTTGATTTTAGTAAAAAAAAATAAATTAATTCAGTAAATAAATAAATTAATTCAGAAATAAATAATTTGTAAAATTAAGAAATTTGTACAATTTTATGCTTTTGATGGGGTAAATGGTAGTCAAAATTAAGAAATTTGTACAATTTTATGCTTTTGATGGGGTAAATGGTAGTCAAAATTAAGAAATTTGTACAATTTTATGTTTTTGATGGGGTAAATGGTACTCAAATTAAGAAATTTGTACAAATTTGTTAAATTTCAGTAAAAAAAAACAAATTACTAACCCATCAAATTCAGAAATAATATTTCTGATCAAAGATCTCAGTCATCTTCAAAATTACTACTTTGGATCGTTTCACCAGTAACGAAGTTACCTTGGATCGTTTCACGATCTAACATTATTTTTCTTAATAGTCTTATGCGAGTACTAATCGTTTTCTTTGCCTCATACTCGTGGGATAATAACGACTTAATTCTTTCTACGGCGGTAGAAAGAGGAACGAACTCCTTCACATGATCATCTTCTACGGTAGCTAGCGACTGAAACATTGCCGATTGAATCCGTTTCATGAGACTGTATTCAGATGATAGTGTGTGTGTCCCCATGGTTTTACGTTCTTGTAAAATCTCAAAGTCAGAAACTATTTTTCAGGATTAAGTTCATCAGATATATTAATTCCATCTTTTTTTAATTTTTTAATAGCGACAATTACATCATTGATATTTTCATGGTTCATTATATAATATATAAATCTTTAAAATAAAAAAAATATCCCTAGAACACCTATCGAGTGTATTAGCGAGTTCGTCGGGATGTTTCAGGGACAGCACAACATATACAATGAATGAAGAGCTCCTATCGAGTGTATTAGCGAGCTCAGATTATGAATGAAGAGCCCCTATCGAGTGTATTAGCGAGCTCAGATTATGCTTGGACGGCACAAACATATAACTTAACTAAGGAAATGGATATATACAATGAAATGAATGATATACAATGAAATGGTTATATACAATGAATGAAGAGCCCCTATCGAGTGTATTAGCGAGCTCAGATTATGAATGAAGAGCCCCTATCGAGTGTATTAGCGAGCTCAGATAATGAATGAAGTACAAACATATAACTTAACTAAGGAAATGGATATATACAATGAAATGGTTATATACAATGAATGAAAGAGCCCCTATCGAGTGTATTAGCGAGCTCAGATTATGCTTGGACGGTACAAACATATAACTTAACTAAGGAAATGGATATATACAATGAAATGGTTATATACAATGAATGAAGAGCCCCTATCGAGTGTATTAGCGAGCTCAGATTATGAATGAAGTACAAACATATAACTTAACTAAGGAAATGGATATATACAATGAAATGAATGATATACAATGAAATGGTTATATACAATGAATGAAGAGCCCCTATCGAGTGTATTAGCGAGCTCAGATTATGAATGAAGTACAAACATATAACTTAACTAAGGACAGTACAAACATATACGCTCAGCAAAATCACACCCACAATAATTAATCCAGTGGGTGATACGAAAATATGTATCAACCACAAGTCAATATTGTGGGTGAATTTTGCTGAGCGGGGTGGGTTCTTGCGGTTCCCCCCACTATTATAAAAATCGCAATTATGCGCACCACCGACAAATTGTCAGCCATGGGGGTTTGATCCTGGACCGCGAGCGCCACAGTCCAATACCATACTGATCGAGCTATCAAACATTGTTACGAACATATGTTTCGGAAGTTAATATATAGCTAGCTATATAGCTAAGGAACCAATATTTACAGTAAACAGCGGTTTCTGAATAATAACGGTTTCTGTATTTAACAGTTTCTGTATTTGTAGCGGTTTCTGGATAATAACAGTTTCTGTATTTATAACAGTTTCTGAATAATAGTTTCTGTATTTGTAGCGGGTTCCTAAGTAGACTGAGAATCAATAATAACAGTTTCTGAATAATAGTTTCTGTATTTGTAGCGGGTTTCCTAAGTAGACCGAAAATCAATAATAACAGTGGCATTAATGCACAACTGCAGGTCGATTACAATGAGCAACGGTTTCTGTTTCACACACAGCTCCCTACGGATCAATAATATTATCATGTGTTGTATGATGGGAAAATATTTAAAAAACATAAATAATACTTCTACGAGTAATTAGTTACGATGTAATTAGTTACGATGTAATTAGTTAAACTGACTAATTACGATCATAAAAAACCAACCATCTACGAAGAAAACTATATATTACAAAGTAATCTCCCTTATGTAATCAAAAATTCAGTAGTGTATGGAGGACCTACTGTGACATAAATTAAAAAATTAATTCAATGTGGTGATGATAGTTAATAATGTGGTGATGATAGTTAATAATGTGGTGATGATAGTTAATAATGTGGTGATGATAGTTATTGATACTGAAATGTAATTTTCTGCTTATATTTTTTCGAGAGAGCAGATCTGGTTATATTATCTGCTACTTTTTGTACTGAACGCGAGTTAATATCAAAATATGTCGCAGCCGCGTTCATAGACTGAAACATAATTTCTTTACCGGTTTCTATGTTTGTAGAAATTACCGCCCTCTTTCCGATTGTCTTATATCTTCCTGTATTTCCACGTGTATTATTCTCGCTGTATGTGACAACACGAAGGTTGGATAAATTATTGTTTTGAGTGTCCCCGTCAATATGATCAATAACAAGACCGTCTTTGATCAAACCCTTGTGACACTCGTACGTAAATCTATGACATAGATAATGTTTCTTCCCAACTGTAAATCTAAGATAACCAACATTATTAATACAACCAACTGGTCTCTTCAACTTGCAGTGTCTGATGATACCATTAATATTTGATTCATAGTTTGTTATGACAGGATGTGGGACAAATATATTTTGCTCCATTATAATAATATTATATGTTTAAATCATTGTTTGTCTGAAATCTTGATATATAATCCTTCACGGATTTTATAGCGTTTTCACCGCTATTATTTTTTTTGTCATAATATCTTTTAAGCTCTCTGAACCGTTTCCCGCCGCACTTCCCACATAATTCTGTCTTTCCTCGCACTCCAATACCACACCGTAGACATGGTATTGGTCCTAGACTTCCTCGTCGTATGTTTTGTGAGTGCATCCAACAAAATTCCTTTCTACAGGATTTGTTGCATCGATTTACTGAGCCGATCATCAACCATCTACATTGGGACATTGTATATATATATATATATAATTTTCTTTATTTAAATATTTGTTTTAATTATATGAACGAGTTTGAGAGATTATCCCAAACTAGGCCTGTTAAGTATAAATTCAACCTTGACAGATTATCTTCTGACTTGCCAGTACGAGATCTGGTTGATCCGAAAAATAAAAGTTTGATCTCGAAAATTCATGACGCTAAGAAAGAATTTTACACGGATGGTGCATCTCATACATGGTCAACGTTCAAGATTATACGCAACACTGACTTTGTCACGGACGCTACAATGAATGACAAGCGAGCGGCAACTATCATTAACTACATCGCTGAATACGAGGGCAATCAAAAATATTTCTTCAGAGTAAAATTTATTGTATTAACAGAAACAGATAGTTGGATTATCCGTGACAAATATGATCCTGTCCTTGGTAATAATAAAACTATCATATTAAGTAAAAATTCCAGACCGGGTCTATTGACTGGTATTGATAAACCGTATTATGAGCGAGCGTATCCTGTAACAGCAGTTATTTATGGAATTTATGAGATAAATAAAAAACCCAACGTTGATAAACTAGCGCCGATGAAATTTTCAAGGTTAAATTGTGTAGCTGAACGAGTAATAGAACACTTTACAAACGCGATGCGTGGAAATGGATTAACTGATTTAAGGCGTGAAAAAATAAACTCGTGGGCTGATTCAGTTAAGGATACCGGTGCTACAATAAAAGATGTTGCTGAGTTAGGAAAAATATTAAAATTTCCAATAACTGTGGCGACAATAACGGGAGAAGTACTGTACCAGTCGAAATATAAATCGAAAGGAGCTCCAATAAATATTATCGATCATAACGCGCACGCATGGACTAACGCAGTAACAATATTTCCACGTGATCGAACTGTTAGATTTTACCCCACAGATATGGCTGTGGCAGATATGAGTATGTTTGATTTTATCAACGAAATAAGTAAAACCGATCCTGTATCGGTATGGTTATTCAAAAGTAATGAGGAGGGTGAATTTGATCAGTTTGTCAAACCGAACGGTGAAATATATCGCACAGAATCCCTCCATGACGAGATGAAAAATCTTGCGACGTTTTTACAGTGCAAGCACGCGGAAAATACTGACAAATTACTAACTAATTGTTTTACCGTTCCATCTGTTGCGGCTCATTTCGCCAGAGAACGAAATTCATGGAAACCAACACGATTTGATTTACTCGAGGACGTACGCGCAAGTTGCGTCGAATATGGACATGGCGGATTATGGAATACCAAATACAATTACAATGATGTTATTTCGGTTGATATGGTTGCATGTTATCCAGGAAGTTTTCTGGGATACGGAGATTGTTCTACGTACTTTGAAAGATTTGGTCACCCTACAAACGAGATGACGCGAGTGGCAATTAATGGACCATTACCTGATTTTGATCTGACTGGATTCGCCTGTATTGAGTCGTTCGAGTTTAACGAAAATCTTCACAAGATTTGTTATGTTTGGTTTGGCAGACATTTTTGTGAAAAACGTTGGGCACCTATAGTTTTGTTGCGATATATGCTAGATTGTATGATACTGACATCGTTGGTGGTCAGTGAGGCAATTATATCATATCATGCACAGACCAAAGTTTGGTTGCCCATGTCAGATTCTGAAGTTATCAGCGAGTTTAAGGACGATATTCCTAATAAACTCAAAACCGCAAAAGATCTCGGTAGAAAAATTATAGGTAAATTTACTCAAGGTGGTGCATATGATTATAAAAGACATCACGCACGATTAATTTTAGATGATGCCGAGTACGATTTTATAATTGCTGATACAACGGCGAAAAATACATTTGTAAATCGAGAGAGTGTTTATTTATCCGACGGAACAAAATTAGGTACGATCGTTAGTTACATAAATGACGTATCCCCGCAATATACTCATCTAAGATCTTCCATGTTGGCTTATGTTTCTATAAATTTATTATCGATGATTAATAGATTTCCTGAGACCGCAGTCAGAGTCGCAACAGATTCGTTTTATATTTCAAGTAAATATTTAGAACCTGTTATGAAATTTACAAGTAATGATGAACGATGGGGTTCGTGGAGAATAAAAAAGGAACTATTACACAATTATGTAGAATCAGCAGATGTTCCAGTGAGAGATTTTTATCGTGAGGGTAATAAAATATCAGAAATGTCGAAGGCACCATCGTTGAGTGATCCAATAACCAGATATAAGACAGTATATCTCAATGGACCTGGTGGATGCGGCAAAACAACTCGAACGATTAATGTTTTTAGAAATTCAGATATAATCGTGCTGACACCCACACATAGACTTGCACGTGAGATGAAACAGCGGCAAGTACAATCGTGCACGTATCATAGTTTCTTCCGATGGCGCGGAGATACATGGACTCCTGAACGGATGGGAGAAAAATATATACCTAAAATAATTATTTGGGATGAGATATGCACGGTGTCATTAGATACATTAAAAACGTTTCTTGATTGGTTGTTGACGAAAAATACCGCCATAATAATGTGTGGCGATCATGGTCAACCTCCGCCTTTTGTTGGACCATCTCCACATGACTGGTTAAAAAATTTCGTTGATTATTACGAGGAAATAGATGATGATCATAGAGCTCTTGATGCAAATTTGAAGGAGTTTAAAAAATTAATCAGATTACAATCAAACAAAATTCAGTGTGAAATAATACGTGGAGTGATCTCAGAGACATCAATGAGTGATTTTTTGAACTCATGGAGACCCACCGATTTGATCGTAGCAAGTAGAAAAATAATCAGAGACGCTTTACAACAACAGTTATTTCAACTACATAAAGAAAAATATTCAGAACTACCCGTACCGTTGTGTTATAGACCATCAGATACACGAAAACAGAATATTAATGTTGATATTCCAGGACCCTTGACAGAGTCAAGGAAACAGAATCTCGTATTAAATGATATTGTCGCCGTTGATATCAGTGTGGTCGAAGATGCATTACGCGCTGACAAATCTCCATGGGTGTTGGGATACGCTATGACGATCCACTCGTCACAGGGATTAACTATTTCTGATACACGAGTCTGGATTGTAGACGATCGCATCGAGTGGTCAAATTTAGTTTATTTAGCGGTATCGAGGGTCAGAAATATATCTCAATTACGTAGAATTATAATTCCTGAAATCGTTGATAAATTTAACATCATCGATGATGATATAATAAGAAAAAAATTAATCGGATACAAACAATCTGACAAAAAAAATAAACGCGACTTTGATCTTGATGTTGAATTTATTATTGAGTTAAAACAGCAGCAGAACAATCATTGCGCATGTTGTAATTGTATAATGTTATGGCGGTATTCGAGTAATGATTCAAGACAATTTACCGTAGATAGAAAAGATAATAGTCGCGGTCATACACGAGAAAATACCATGTTAACCTGTCTTGAGTGTAATCGACGTAGAGGCGCTAGTTAAGTGATCGAAATCACCGAAGTGATCGCGGCGGTAGTTGTGTATCCGCGGGAATTATTTGTAGTTGTTCACGCGTAAATCCACGTTGAGGAGCGGCCGAATCTAATCTGTAGATTGCAGGTCTGGAAACGCCTACATTTCTTCCAGCGGATCTTGTCACGGTAGATATTTTGTGTGTGGTAACACTCCAAATAGGATCAGTTGCTCTCGCGCTACCACCTTCAAGTTCACCAGGCTCATATAAATATCTGACTGTGACATCACCTAATATTTTTTGTTTTCCAGCATCTTTCCGTTGTGTTGGTATATTTTTTTTTGTGACCGCGCTAATGGGTTTCATGTTGGTTGTTCGTGTGATCTCATTATTTAATGCAGCTATCACGTTTGGTAATCTTGCAACCCATTCACGAGATCTTTTATCCTGAATAAATTCCCTCGCGTATTGATATCCAAATAACCGTTCAGCAAGTGTTCGATTAAATCGCTCAACAATTGCCTGATCACGGTGAATTGCAGTATGACCTCGTCGTATTTTGGTATTATGTTGTTTCATCAACGATGATACTGGACCAAGAAATTCCTTACCAGGATCAACCTGTAGTAGCTGTGGCCATCGCAGACCACCTTGTGGTCCAAGTCCTCGTTGATATATTCGTTCAAACGCATCGGCTACTTCAGATGATGTTTTCGCCGATAGCGGCTCTGCTTCTTTATATCTACTTGCAACATCAACTACGGTTAGCGCGTACTTGTACGTTTTTCCACGTACAGTATCATGCGGTAAAAACAGAATATCAGCTTGATGAACTTCATTAGGAACACTGACATCGAAATACGCGTACTGAATTTGTTTAGGACGTGGTAGATAAATTTGCCATATTGCTTGTTTAGATAACCACGTTTTAGCAGTAGAATGTTTAACCGATGCTGCATCAGCGAGTTTACCAATTGCTGCTTTGCCTCTCCAGTATCCTCTCGGTGAATAATAAATTGATTCCATTATTAATTACCAGCCCCAATCGCTAATTTACCTTTCATCGAGGATCTTACTAACCAATTAGCTAATGATTCTCTAATATTTTTATTTTTTATAGAATTTAATGAATGAATTAATTTTACATCTGCAATATGCCTATCTTGTAGATTTTTACTTTTATAAGCTACATCATGAGCATGACAAGCTCGATCAATAGCGTTTATTGGTTCCTCGCCTGGTTTTGGTTGATCTTGATCATCGAGCCTGATATCAAGTCGAGTACCAGGACCGCAATAATTATATCCTGGTAGATGTTTTTCTCCGCTGTATTTAGCCCATGGAGTACCTGGAAACTTTGACATCAAATTAGCAATATCACCACCGCGCTTATTAGGTAAAAACGAAAATTTCTTTCTACCGCACACAGAACATTTTCCACCGTACGCTATTTTTTTATTTTTTGTTGTAACCGTAGCTAAATCAGTAGTTGGAGTTTTAACTCTACAACGTAAACAATATAAATTCATGTTATAATATATATGGATATAATTGATTTCTCAGCAACTCGGCAGCGAGAGCCAGTTAAGCATCATCCTGCGCTACCGAACTCCATCAGAATGATTATCATAGGACCATCTGGATCGGGTAAGACGCAATTATTACTTAATCTGATAATGAGATGGTTGAAATGGGATAAATTGTATTTAGTAGCACCATCCGTTGATGATCAGCGATGTTATGATGTACTTAAAGATTTCAATGAAAACGCGCGATTACTGGATGAGGATAATGATGTTATAGAGTTTATAACCGATATTGATGAAGCACCATCCGTAGATTCCATAGACGGATTTATTAATAATTTAGTTGTATACGACGATGTGATGCTAGATAAACAATCAAATCCAGCCAGAATATTTTCCCGAGGTAAACATAAAAATACAGACGTGATCTATGTTACTCAACGATATACACAAATACCAAAAGTGATCAGAGACAACTGCAACATTTTACTTGTGTTTAATGGCGTAGACACACACACGTTGCGAAATATTCATCAAACCTGGTGTGGTGGTGACATGGATATAATTAAATTCAAAAATTTCTTCTCACGAGCGCAAGCTACCCCGCATGGATTTATAACAATAAATTTACATGATCCAAGAACAAGATATCGTGTGGGTATTGATAAAATATTTGGGTAACAGTGGTGATGATAAAATTAAATTTAATTAAATAGATATCATTAATATAATGAACAACTGTGCGTGGCTGCGTCAAGGAACAACAGATAAATGCAACAAAAGGTGCCGTGGAGAATATTGCAAGAAACATAATTATCTTATAAAGAAAAACCCTCATGCTGGTCCACGAAGATGTGTTGGATGTAACAACGGCGTTAGAGGATTATATCAGATTTGCAAAAATTGCGGTGGAGATCGATATCGAAGTTTGATGAACTATTACAGAAAAAGAAAAAACATAAATCCAAAAATAGAAAAACCACCATCAGAACTTGAATATTACTTGAAACATAGAACAAATTCCGAAGATTCAGATGAAGATGAAACAGATGAGGAAAAACGACAGCGAGAACGCGTTGAAAAATATTCATCAAACTTGGTATGGTGGTAAATTAATAGCAGCAGAGAGGGTGCCTACCAACGTTGGTCGTCAAAAAAATAAACAAGAAATAAATAAACACGTAGAGTACTTTATTTTTTCAGATACTATTTCGAACTGAGGTTTTATTAGTACAATCGGTCATTGCAAAAATAAACATCTCAAGGAAAGTTCATTTGTAAAATCTGGACCTTTCTACGAGATGATTTATTTGTTTGTTTTATTTGTTTTGTCGGAATTCTATGGTCTGTTCACCCTCTCTGCTGCTGATCGTGTGTGCAGGCAAAGCGACGGGTGCCGTTCTCTAACCTGTATGATAGTATTATTTGTATTTAAATATTAATTCTGCCTACTATTATCAAACATTCTTCTGTAGAATCTAGGGATAGCACTTTCCGTTCTCTCGGACGTATGTTTATAATTCTCTATCATTCTCTATCGTTCAATGCTGTCCTTTCTATTAGGAGCATGATGTATATTAATCACTATCACACTTCAAGATGATGCCGTCTTTTCCATAGAAGCATGATAGCTATTGATCGCTATCACACGCCAAGGTGATGCAATCATTCTATTAGGAGTACTATGGCTATTATTCGTTATTACACTCCATAACATGTTGTCATTCCTTTTGGGACTATGGTGGTTACAGATCGCTATACACTCGATTACATGGCTCATTCCTTTTGGGACCATGGTTGCTACAGATCGCTATTACACTCGATTACATGCTCTCATTTCTTTTGGGACCATGATGGCTACATATCGCTTTTACACTCAATTACATGCTGTCATTCCTTATGGGACCATGGTGGCTACATATAGCTATTACACTCGATTACATGCTGTCATTCCTTATGGGACCATGGTGGCTACATATCGCTATTACACTCGATTACATGCTGTCATTCCTTATGGGACCATGGTGGCTACAGATCGCTATTACACTCGATTACATGCTCTCATTCCTTTTGGGACCATGATGGCTACATCACGCTATTACACTCGATTACATGCTGTCGTCCCTTTTGGGACTATGGTGGCTACACATCGCTATCAGGCTTCATGTCGGATTTTGTAATTAGCGTTCACACAAAGCTTTTTCGGACTTGGTCATTTTCAAAGATTTTACCTAACTAACTATTCTATAATTTATTAGTTTGTCATACATGCTTTCCTTCAATAAAGTCAAATATATTATCTGACCTTTATATATAAAAAACACTGTTTCTGCTTATTTAAACAAATGGAGTTCTCACAAAATAGTATGTAGCCACATCCCTCTACACACATTTTAGCCAGGCAGATGCTACTTGTAGTGGAAAACGTTATCATATGCCGTTTCTTGATGCAAAGTGGAACTATATATTTTTTAAAGGTTTATATTGGGATAAATCGAGGCCCCTGAAAAGGGTACCATCCTACCTTTTATAACTGATGTAATCATTACACATCCAAAAAGAGCGCCCTTTTGTCATAACATGCTATAATGCATACGTGTATGAGTTGTTGTTGTTGTGGGGCTTAATGCCGTTGTTCAGCACACGATAGGCTATACATGGCGGCCAATATTAATGGTGGAGGAAGAACCCGGGAAAACCCCGGAAAGAACCACCGACCCACGAGAAGCTACTGGCAAGCTTTCTCACATACCCACATTGGGCGAATCTGAGACTCGAACCCACGCAGACAGAGGTGAGATGGCAGTGATCCGTAACGGAGAACGCTTTAGACCACTCGGCCACTCGGGACCCCCACGTGTATGAGTAATTAGTACATACAAAGATCATCGTATTATTGACTAGTAGCTACTGTAACTGAATCAAACCTTGTTTTATAGTTTTGAATGTAAATTACTAATAATATACCCAAATGATATAGAATTGTTCATGCATTAAATATGTCTTTACCCAATTAAAAAACAAACAAACAAATAAAGATAAAGAAAACAACAAAGGTTTTGATTGTTTCACATTTATTGTCGCTTCTTGGTTTATATGGATATAGATTGAATCACGAAGTCGCCGTTTTTAAATAATCAGTGGTTACAGAAAATATATGCGTTGTGGGTCAATGTTAGGTGCAAGTTTTTTCTCTAATATCCTTCTTTAGATGCAATTTTAGGAACCGCTGTGGTCTATTTGTTAGCGTGCCAGATTCGGACCGAAAAAGTGTGGGTTCGAGTCCTACTATTAAATCATCTCAGGTAAGGACCTGTGAAGTGTTCTTGGACAAGTCATATTAAGCCAGAGCTCTGACACTAAATGACGTAGGCCTATTGGTACTCCAGTGGTGTAATACAACAAACCAAGTCAGACCAATCAGGAAAATCTTTCTCGAAAGAATCACATTTAAAATGAGAAGAAGAAAAAAATACGTCGATGTCATTAAGTTGTAACGGTCGATGTAATTCGATAAATAAAACAACTCAGTTACCTTTCAAGATCTGGAAGTACTAGAAGTCAAAAGTGATTTTTTAAAATACAAATGTCATTATGCCCAACGTACATGTTTTGTATTATGCGCTAAACGTGTTTGGTCAAGCTATAAATTCGTTTGGACGAATGCACATTTTTTAAAAACAAATATACAAATTATATGAACAAACTTTGTACGTTAAGAATGGTTCATAATGGTGAAGAGTTTAAGATTGATAGTGGTTGTGATCAGGTCTTGTCAGTTTTATCCACTTTTTAAATAGTGTTTATGTTTTTTTTGGGTTTTTTTTTGTTTTAAATTCACCGACTCTATTTCCGTCTGCAGATTTGATGAATACTTTTACAAACCATCAATGTCCTAGACTGATTCTCTATTTACATGTTTTAAATTTGGTTTTTTATTTTTGTCGAGTTTATAATTTGTGTATAGACACACGAGTAGTAACATAATATATGCATGACATGCGCACTCAGCCAGCCCGGTCTATTTGTTATAAAAACTAAGAAGCACAGGCGAAACCTATTAACACGCATACTCGGTACGTAATAAAAACTATAGAACCACATGATGGACACATTTATTTGGTGAGTGTTGTTGTTGTTGGGTTTGTTCTACTCACTGATCTTATGGAGCAGAACAAGGCTATATTCGTTGAACTTATCGATCTACTAAGGCATAGACTGACGTTATATTAATTCTGGATTCTGCCGGTGCGAAAATTACTCGGTCTGAATTAGATGAGATGATACGCGAAAGACACGAGGCATTTGTGAGAACCTCGAGTAATGATGAAACGAAACATTTTTAAAAGCTCGAGTACAAACACAGATAAAATCTTGAACGAAATATTGCCGATTCTTATAGAACAAAATGCTGACAAAATTAGGCGGCATCATACTATATAAGAAACACTTTCAAAATTAAAGTGGAAGCAAAGACAAAATCACCTCCCAAAGGCATAAAATGTCAACAGGCAAGGTAAGTGGGATGTTCTACGAAGTGTCATGTCAACAGCTGATGGGCTTCGTATGGGCACCACATTAGACGGCAACAAAACCGAACGATTCGGGAAGTAACAACTTAAAATAATCGCACCTGTCAAATCAAATCAAACTGTATCAAACATTGATGGCTTGGTAAATCAAAACATAATGATAAAAATGTATCAGTTTGATTTAAATTATTGTAAATGAAATGGTAAATCCAAAGGAAAGTTGTAAAGTACGTGTTGTAGTTTTCTGTATGATTTGGTCTCATAAAGAGTGTGAACGAAAAATGAAGCAGTTAGGTTCTAGGTGTGTGAAGAATGTAGATGTCTTCCTAAAACAGTATACTCTACTCAGTCTACTGTAACTGAGTTATCAAATGTACAAACACAGATGGGTCCATGACTGTAGCAAATTAATAAAATACAGTCAGTGTACGAAACCAAAATATAGTCAGCGTATGATCAAATTTCCGCAGTTTCTTTACAAATTAAATGTAATGACACTTTTGTAACAAGGCATCTGAATGACATAAAACCGAAAATCAGATAATATCAAGGACGCCACAGCACATAAAACAGCTGCAGTGTCGAATAAAACACTATTAATGATTAAGAACCTGAAGTCAACAACTCCCAATATGTTACCACATCAGATTACAACAGAGGCCAGATGTATCGCTTGAAGAAAATCAACACAAAAGTCCCCATGATAAGCCAATTCAAATGGTCTCAACGATCCTCCCGCCGGGAACATTTCTTTTGAAGAGTACACTCGTGTTAGGTCTTGACCAAAATGTTGAAGTCAGAAATTAAAGCGGCACAACAACTGACAGCGGCTCTGAAGACTTGGGTTGAATAAATATATACTATACATTCATTTTACATGTAGGAGGAAAATATGGTAGCAACCATGTAACCCTTGGCTAGTTCAGATTAAAATATAAATAGTTGATAAATTACATCTTTCACACACATTCAGTAATTGTACCAGGTCTGTGAGGGGGCAAATTTATGTCGATCTACAAAAAGCACATTAGTTTGGGCCAGAGAACAATGGGTTAGATTTATGGGGACAGGCGCTTGTTAAATCGCTATAATGCAATGATTTCTAATGTCAGGTAGGTAGAGGTAGAGATTGTTAAATTAAGCATTCGTTTACTTAACCGCGAGACGGACTATTAGGGACACGGCTAACTTCGATTTCATAGTGGAACTGTCAAACTTAAAAAATTCCAGAAACCGTTAGTCGAAAACCTGGAAGGTCAAATTGACCCCAATTTTGGCGCCTAGTTCTAAAAGGCGGTAAATATATTTCATCCTGATTGGTTACGCTAGATAGGGGCGTGTATTCCACACGAAATTTTCTACTTGTAAATATTTCCCCACATCGAAAAATCTAATTAGTCTAAGCTTTGCTGCGAGAGTAAAGGTGTAGGGGACTCCGAGAATCAATTTGGAAGAAATTCTCTCGTAAAACATTTGTCCAAGGCACCGGATGTCTGGAAGGTCGACGGACACAATTTTGGCGGTATAAACGAACGATGCTTGAAAGCACAAAAGGTATTTGCGTCAAATGCACGAGATTCGTTGATACCAACGTAATATTTTGCTTGAAATTTTTGAGAAGATGTGCATGAATTTAGTTGTTTAAATTCGTAGATCAATTCTCTTGATGAGATTATAAATGTTGAGTTTATATATACAGTGGAATTGGAGTGAACCAGAAATAAGCAGGTTATGCAATTGTACAAGGCAACGACTTCGATTGTTCACTCGATCGTATGATGAACTAATCCTATCAGTAAAACAGATCGGCTGTTTTTATAATTATATTTGTGGTTCGAATTCGGTGAAAGATTTATTCCAAAAGAAGTGTATCTTCCTGATGTAATGTGTTATCACCATTGTTTATGTAATTGATTAAAGTTTGATTTTTAATGTACGTGGGTTAGAGTCGTTCTGTTCTATATATCTGCTCAGATCTCTATTTATTCTACCTATAAGTTCACTCGATCCGGGCAATAACACAGAGGGCGATCATCTCATAGATAATTTTTTTGTTGTTGTTGTGGGGTTTAACGCCATTTTTCAGCACACGATAGGCTATACATGGCGGCTAGTATTAATGGTGGAGGAAGAACCCGGAAAACCCCCGGAAAGAACCATCGACCCACGCGAAGCTACTGGCAAGCTTTTTCACATACCCACATTAGCCGAATCCGAGACTCGAACCCACTCAGACAGAGTCTCCTAGATAAAGAGAACCGAATAAAGCGGACACCTTGAAAGAAGGTACAATCCGCCAACCAAATCTCACCCTTTACAAAGAGGGGTGGGGTGCGTTTACAAGGTCTAATTCCTCGAACTGAAGACGATGGTACACCGTTTGATTCTAAAGAGGTATGCATATAACTGCACATTAGTGATGTAGGTAACCAAAACTTATTTCAACTAGCTAAAGAAGAAGTCACAATCTTTCCGTTTCACAGAGTCAAAATGTATGTTCGTCATAGTGGTACACCCACACTTATGAGAAACAAACATAGTGTGCGATCTGTCCTTAGCCTGATTCAAAATCACTATTTACACCTAACGTACAGCAGTTACCTAGTCGGCCATTACATTTGCTATTATACCACTTGTCATGTCTTCCAGCACACGGCGTATAACGCAGCCTCCTACATACAGGGGAGGTATCATACGAAGAAATCCTACCTGTATAGATAACCGTAACACAAACGTTACACGTAGACATTTGCATAAGAGACACTATATACATAGTTCAAATTACTGATTTTATGATAGTTATACAACTCAGTAAATCACTATAAATTCTGTAAGCTGAATTTACGACGTAAAGAGCTTTATTGAACTCTAAATCAGGATGTCATAGTGATGTGGCATGGATGTTTTTTTGAGTGTGTTCATCTAGATTGATGATTGCGTCATGCTCTGGTTGTTCTGTTGTAGAGTGTCTCTTCGTTTGCTTGTTTTAAGGGGGAGAACTGTTAGACCTTTTCTCAGTCCTTTTGCCCCACTTGTACTACAACCGCCGTTTGTTTTGAACATGATATTATTACGTTATTCTCGCCAGTTGACCCGTTTATGCAATGATGGACCCACATCAATTGCATTAAAGAACAACTCCTTGGCGCTTGGCAGAACATTGTGCACTATATATAAGAAATTGGGACTACAGTCATCTTTCCGTTGTCAGACTATACTACAAAGTGTGTGGTTCTAACACCCTTGGGCTACTCCATCAAGTCGTAATAACCTGATTATTCTTGGACATTTCAATTTTCACATCCTGGAAATCCATAGACATGGAAACGTCAAGGTTTTATTCACCTTTTCAACCTCAAACAGTGAATTAACCGACCTGTCCATATATATGGTCACATTTTAAACTAGATTCTTCACAGAGCTGATGACAATATTCTAAAGTCTTCATTGTTGCCCACGAAACTCGCATCAGGTCAGCTCTGCATCATATGCCAACTCACTCACCGTATCAGTCCTTAACTCTCCTGCTCCGTTTGCTACTCAGAGAAACCTGTGTAAGATAAATAGAACCCAGCTAATGCGTGAAAACCAAGCAAATCTATCATCATTTTGTTTTGTAATTTCATGGTGTTTGTTTGTGTAATCCTGTCGTAGTTTATGTTTTTCTTTGTTATCTATTATTGCAAAGCTCTTAGAGTTTCTAAGGATTAGGCACTGTACAAAGTCCACATTATTATTAGTATTGTTATTAATTTATACCCACCGATTCCCTCTTTGGTTTTAATGCTCGAGATAGAGGTTTACATATTGTAAATCTATAAATTGGAGATATTCTTCCAAGCAATTGATAAAGGTTAAATCAACAAGTACAACTTCTTGTCTTATCCATATCATATCTCTCTGTCCAACATTCTAGATAACTCTATTAAAAGATATCCTAATTAGGCTACAGCGGAAGGTTACGGTTTGGAGAGTAAAGAAGATGTACACAGATTCGATGGTGGGATATTTGTTGACAGTATATTTCGGGCAATTTAAAGTACACACTAATTATTATAACTTGAAAGTCATACCCTATGATTGACATGGCTAGAGATTTCATTCTCTAGATCAAAACTCTCTCTCTCTCTCTCTCTCTCTCTCTCTCTCTCTCTCTTGTGCAGCTCACGATTCCCTATCTCACCCGTTACTTGGATTGACATTTTCGATGCTGAAACAGAACGTGTCACTCTATCAAAGTCTAATATGGAATGCATCATAATGGGAGATCATAACATAGATCGTTTGCTTTAAAATCATGAAAAGTGACAGGAGACGGTTCTCTATATTAAAACCTAACACACTTTGGTAATAAACCAACAAATGATTCTCACTGTCAGTCGCATGGGCATAATATCATGTATACAAAATATTGTGACCCTTTTTGGACATATAAGGCAATTCAGAATGTGGCCCATAACCAATGGGTTGCTCGTATTTTCTCACTTTTCCCAATAAGCACCTGAAATGGGTGAGCAGTATGCCCCGTACTAAAGACCCTATTTTCATAGGGCAAGATTCTTTAAAAAAGATTTATATATAGATCGTTTTATAGATACCTACTAGAATCCACCTGGCGGGATAGTGTGATGGTATATTTTGCATGTATCAATATATCCTTGTGAAATTTATTTCTGAATCATTGTTACGAATCTATGGTCTTAAACAAAGTAACAGAAAAGAGAGAACATCAACAAGTGTTGTAAAATTCAACAAATAATTTTTTTCCTCCAGAATACAATGTGAAAATTTAAAATGAACTTATAGTATTGTGAATTAAGTCCAAACGGTTTAATCGTATGTCCTAATGAATAATGTTCTTATTAAATTCCAGTTGTTTTCAAACAAAGCTCGAACTCTGAATGCGTTGATGTGGCTGTAGGGGACTATGACGTCGAGATGGGCAACAATCTTTTGATGAATCACATTAATATAATCCAAGATGTTCTTGTCTGAATTCGCTATAATTCCAGATTAATGTATCAGTCCAAGAATATTATCGCGCTTTTTGTAATTACAGTGAATTTTTGTGTGGAATAAATCCAAATATCAAACTGAACACAATAATACAAATGATTCTCCTTCAGATGTTTTCTGAGATATATTTCAATGCTAAATAGTGTATCCTCTTAAAATAAAATTACTACTATTATTATTATTATTATTATTATTGAAATACTTCTTAGCCCTAATCAGCTTTGTTATGCCACTATAGACCATCGAAGGATTCCGCATTAACATCCTTTCTCGGGCGTTCGTTTGGTACTTAATCATTCACAATTTGTACCATCCGCTACCCCTTTCTACACATATTTCCAATCAACCAGTCTAAATGGGCAGGATATTGAAATAATGTTTCGAGATTAATATTATTTCGATATTTGGGATATGGCTCAAGTTTTCCAAAATTATATTGGCGTATATCTGTCTGTCTGCCTATATCTACACATATTTGAAATTATGCGGATATTGTTACATTCATTTATACTTTGCAAAATGGAACTTTAGCTAACAAAGTTTACGATTGATAGTGCTTTCTAGAAGGGTATACAGTCCTCCTTTTATCAATTGTCTGATTTGTACATGTAAAAGGTGAATAGAGTTTTCGTAAAAAGATCCAGTGTAATGGTTTCTGCATATGGTTCACAGAAATCAGTGTACATGGTAAATAAGTATATAGTGGTATCAAAAACCTTAGAATTATTATTTAACGCAAATTTCAGCTTTTCTTACATTTTCTGACAATCTTTTAATAATCTTGAAAAAGTCTATGGAATATTATTTTTTGTGATTGGTATTATATTATGAATTCTATATACGCATAACACGTGTCTAATGGGGCTCTGAGTGGCCGAGTGGTCTAAAGCGCTGTCCGTTACGGATCACTGCCATCTCACCTCTGTTCGAGTCTAGGATTCGGCCAATGTGGGTATGTGAGAAAGCTTGCCAGTAGCTTCTCGTGGGTCGGTGGTTCCTCCCGAGGTTTTCCCCGGGTTCTTCCTCCGCCATTAATACTGGCCGTAATGCATAGCCTATCATGTGCTGAAAAATGGCGTTAAACCCCACAACAACACGTGTCTAATATTTTACACCATGTACTTTACCACTCATTCCATGACAATCAATTGATGTGTAATGATCTCAAAAGTTTATCTACAATTCTCAATATCGCTACTGCACGTTATCTTTGAACACTTGCTCATAATTACTACACGTTGCGAAACATCGTTATTCTTTGCAGAACATTTGTTTTAGCACTACATTCATTTTATCACTGTTGTTAGTCGTTACATTGGTGACATGTTTTAGATCACGCGAGAAGAACCATTTGCAAGTACACGAACTGAAATACCAATCAAAACGCTTAATTAAAAATAAATGTCAAGCAGACGACAATTCATTTTACAATGAGAGCTAATTGTTGTTTTAGCTAAGTTGACCTAAATTTCTCAAGTATTTTGATGATCGCAGGCTCACCCCGTTTACCGATTTATGAAATACGAATTGTGTTGTGGGTGAAATTTTGTGGTTTTAATGCGAAGGGTGAATATATTTCGCAAGATTTATATCTGGCCGTTCATTTAAGTTCACGAATATATTGCAAACCAAAGTCGACCATACTTCGTCCATGCTGTCACATACGAAATTAATACTTTGCAGTGGAATTAATTTATAGATAATGGACAAAGGTGAAGCAAATGAAGTTGTGTCGAGCCAAACTTTTCCTTACTCCTAGATTTGGACGGTTACTTTTGCCTTAATATTACAATTTTCGGACATTTCCAAATCCAGTGCGTGGTACCTTACGCTATTACCCATTCCTACACTTTGCATTATGGACCGGCTTCAAGGACATACACTAATTTAATCAAGGAGTAATTATGGTTGTCGGCCAGATAAACTATTGTGGTGGAAACATTTCCCAGTATCATATTATTTACCAGATAAAGGTGCGTTATAGGAAGTGCATGTTCCAGATTCTCTTTAGGCTTGTGAAACTACGTAGAAAAAGAAGTGGATGTTGACATCGCAGCCCCCTGGTCTTTAACTGAAAACTGTTAATTAGTAACACTTGTAACCACTCAGCGATAATGTAGATTAAGGGATAGTGTATATGTTTTATTGCATGTATGCAACCAAAACCGTAGTGCAATAGCCTCAGCTATCAAGTCATTAGTTATCTAATTCGAACAATGTATTAGCAGCCCAAAATCTCGTTCGTAAAGAATGGCTGTCTATTTTATCTATGATAATTTTTAAAAAGGTGTTGTCATCAACTTGTAGAGTTTTCTCAGAATAACGTAATTAGATAATAACTATATTATTATTGGAAACAGAGTTCCATCATGTAACGAGGGCTTTGTATCGCAGACATGCTAAAAGAGACACTTCAGTGAATTTTGCTTTTAAAAAATCAGAATAATTGTTTCATTCAGATAATATCATATTATTGTCATGCATATTCAAGTGAATGGCTGAAAGCGTGTAATACAGAAAAACAATACGGAAAAAATATTTTATCGACGTTTAATATACAGTGTGTTTTAACTGACCTAATGGCGCGCAATGTCCCGAATGTGTGTGTGTGTGTGTGTGAGAGAGAGAGAGAGAGAGAGAGAGAGAGAGAGAGAGAGAGAGATTAGGATTTGTAACGTAGCTTTAACAAATTTGCAGTCATATTGCTCCGATATCTGCAGTGTGGCAGTTTATAGTGATGTCTAGCAGTGGGGCATCATGCCCCAGGCACGTATCATGATGTCTCACCGAGTCATATTATCCTGACACCAGACCGAGCAGTCCTAACACTAGTCTCTTAATGCTGAGCGCCTAGCGAGGCACCTGTTAGTACCATTTTTGTAAGTCTTTGCTATGACTCGGCCGGGGTTCGAACCCAAGACCTCCCGCTTATAAGGCGGACGCTCTAACCACTAGGCCACCGGAGCGGTCTTTGATCCGAATCAGGTACATCATAGCACATATGTACATCAACTGATTAGCGGTCAGGTTCTTGTACATGTGAATATTTCGAATTATATTATTGCAGCATTAATTATTTGAGGACATTGCCATCAGTCATTGTTGCAATCTATATTTAGTTTCAGCGTCAGAACTGTGCCATAATCACTGAACTAAAGTACAGGAGAATTTAATTTTTCCTTGGTCGAGTAGATGCTGAGACATATGTACCATTCATGTGTATGGTGGTGACGGTGCCAAAGTTTAGAGTGTGTGTTCTTGTGTTAAAGATTGTGAAAGTGGTATACATTGGGGTTATCGCCTAGCATAAACGTTATGCGCAAAAATTACCTTTGTACTGCTACTGAACTTCTATTTTGGACCATTCCTCTTCTGATTTATGCCGTTAGAATAAATAATATTTATGTCATCCTAAACTAAAGCAAGCGAGACAAAAATTAACTTGACAAATTGTTTCTCGTTTTCTTTAGACTAAGTCTGTAGCGTTTATCTCTATCAAAAGACGTTTGCTTTTAATGAATAGTACATGTGTATGGTTCAAGTGCACTAATAAAATAGAACCACATCAAACCGCTAAATTATCTCCCCACCGTTTAAATGGAAACTTAATATTCAATTTCCTTAGGAATTCTCATGTTGACTAGGATGTAAACTGCAGGGTAACAATAACTAATAATTACTGGAGCATTTCTTAGATTATAATTTCTTTGCGAATACATATTTGAACATTTTTAAATTTCAGTCGGTCATAAAGTCTGGGTTTCTAAGAATAAGATAACGGTGATGTTATGCCTACTACCAATAGTTTTCTGTTCCTCCTATGAACATAGACATTAAACAGTACTTTTCAAATACCATCGATCAACTTTTAGAAATAAAAACAAGTGTTATCCAGTTAACAATGTTCATGCAAAATGATAGGGAATCATGAACAGAATATATCGAAAAATTGACCTATCGGCATGGCAGATATTTTTCTTTGTACACGTTAGCATAGAATATTGACCTATTGCCAGACAGACTTACATCTTTCCGAAGTTAGCATAACATATCCGACATACATGGAAGTTTAATATCTGCCAGTAACCTTCATCATAATGTTTAAACTGTAACTGCTACTGAAACGTTGAACAAAATGGGTTGAAAAATAGGGAATGGAAGTTGTAGACGATCTGAATTTTTTAATGGAAGGAAACCATTTTTATCATACTATTTCCGAGACACATTTTTATTTGGTCTTAGACAAGTATCATAGATTCAGGAAAGAAACATATATATATATATATATATATATATATATATATATATATATATATATATAATTCTTTCCTTAATTCACGAGGATGCGACATTATCACAAGAAAGAAAAGGCGCGACTAAAGAGAGAGACAAACATCTTTGTTATCTCTTTCTTGGAACAATACTCTATTAAACCATATCCAGCACAGAAGGAAATTAATTGCTTACGAGACAGCAGCCTTATTAACTGTGAAAATTAACTGTGAAATGTCCATTAAAATATATGCTTAGGAAAGGTTTTGTCACACTCAGCGAACTGTATTGCAACAGTGAATCAGTACGAAGACGTAATGGCATATCAACCGGATGTGACTCAGTGACGAAACATCTGTATCCATAATTGCGAATCGGCATTGTCAATACTATTAACCCGAATGTTAATTGGACTTTTCATTTAAAACGATTCGTTTGATTTGCATAGCATTATGGTAGGAATCTTCATTAACATACCACATTCATCCAAGACTCAATTGAGATTTTGCGTTTGTTGTTCTTTATGTAAGGGACTTGAAAGAATTGTTTACACAACTCCGTTATGAGGAATGCACCCCTATCCCTTTTAAATCTCCTAAGAACAGTTTGGTTTGCATCTCAATACGGAGGGCTCCTCACAGAGCTGAATTAGTGAGTTTCCAAGATACTTGCATAGCTTTGTTTTTACGCACATACGAACTTTTCATTGCACAATGTGATCTATTTAGATTAATGTAAATGCCTTCCGGATAAAATTCAATCAAGCAGAGACTTTGTTATTTGAGAAGGTTTAATACTTACATGGATGCTATAATGAAGTGTATCTAAATTGAAACCCTAGATATATGTCCGTAATTGTTATGAACAGCAAACAATATTATGGCACAAGTGGAAATTCATATTTAGGCATTCCATTTCAAAACCAGGTTCGGGGTCTAGATATAATGCACCTCCAGATATTTGTTCTCATCATACACGACATATTCAGTTCATAATCGTGCTGAACATGTCATGAAAGAAAAGCGTTAATCATATGACGAATTTCGCGGTAAGACCATTTGGTCTCGGTCGGAGGGCCACAAAACAAGCCACCACACCAGGAAGATTATCCAACAAAGTAATATTCCTTTCATTAAAAAACTGAAACCATAACCACCCGGTGCGAAACTAACTTAAGATCTTATCTTACCCACTCTACAAGCTGAACAATGCAGTTACCCCGACCCAATACCATGGACGGGATGTAACCCTAATTGTAACACAATAGCCCTTAGTTATGGCAATATACACGACCAGGTATAAGGACAAAAATATTAGCCGAGCTAGAAGTAAAATACATAGGTTACATCAAGATATACACCGATGGCTCAATAATTACAAAACCGTACAAAACTGCTGCGGCAGTAGTAGTCCCTGAAACCAACACAGAAATCGGAGCTACCTGACAGATGCTCCGTTTATACTGCGGAATTCTGTGCCATTTTTGAAGCTCTAAAATGGATCCAACTAACAAACATTAGACAAGCAGTTATCATTAGCGACTCCCTTAGCGTCATCAACTCGATTAAATCAAACCACTCTATCGCAACAAGCAACTTCCTGAAGGAAACCGACCACTTAATTAAACAACTGCTAATAACAAACATATAGTAGAGTTCATGAGGGTGCCCTCCCATATTGGACTAGCAGGTAATGATAAAGCAGAGCAAGTAGCTAAACAATATCTCCATGAACCTCCAAGAATTGTATAGTATCATCAGAATTAAAATTGACAATAAGTGGCAACAACAACGGGATAACACCAGAAAAGGAAGCAAGCTATACTCCATTCTAAACAAGGTCGCAAGACATACCAACCCACCACAACTCGTTAGAAGTCAGGATCAAAACTTATCAATAGGATACTAATAGGCAAAACTAAATTAGTCAGCAGCTTTGGGAAATATTTGACAAACAGCATAAACTCAAATGTCAAATGCCCAAACTGTCCACTCCAAGAAGATTTAGAACATGTTTTTAACACCTGCCATAAGTATTGAACCTATAGAACTTGGTTTTAGAACTAAACAAGATAAAATAGGGTCCCCACCGACCTCTCCAGATTTCCTCGAAGAACAAAACTTAAACAAGGGCATTACTTTAAAAAAATATTATAAATTTCCTCACCGACTTTGGGAACAAAAGGGGGATTTAAACAAAAGTGCATGACCTGCTAAACAATAAATAAAAACAATTCAATTAATTACAACTAGGGGACAGGCTAACAAACTAAATGTAATGAACAAGAATACCAGATGTCTTTGACATGTCTTATCGACCCGAGCATTCGGCAAAGGTACCTGTCCTATCAAAATAGATTTAGCCTGAAAATAAAGTCACATAAATAACTCTGTCCACAAGCTAGGATAATAATCAAAACATAATAAGTCCAAACCTACCATAACTAGTAGACGGGCTAACAAAGTTACAAAGAACAGATTTCTTTGACAAGTCTTAGCGACCAGAGTATTCGGCTAAGATATCTGTCTTATCAAAATAGATTAAGTCTGAAAATAAAATAACATCACATAAATAAAACAAAATAGGAACAGTTATCATAACTAGTAGACAGGCTAATAAACTTAAAATTAGGGAATAAATAAGATCAGATGTCTTTGACATGTCTTAGCGACCCGAGTATTCGGCAAATATATGTCTTAATCAAACAGACTTAGCCTGAAATTAAAATAACAACATTCTAATAGTTTCATCCAAAAAAAAAAAAAAAATAGGAAATGAAAATCAAACATAAAGATAGATTAGCAAGTACTTACCCCAACCCTAAACCCCACACATATAGAAACAAAAAACTGCAATAACCCTTAATCTAAATACATAAAAAATTTAAAAAATATTTTTTCTTGTACTTTTTTTTCTTCTTTCTTTAAAAAAATGAATTATTTTTCTAGGGCACAACAATCCTACGACATGAAATTAAGGACCCTAACATCTTTTCCTACCGCAAGGTGACCGCAGGTTATCTGTAGTACAACAAACGCAACTGCACTAAGGCACAGCCTCTCCTCGAGGTACTAAAACAATTAGAACACCTAGATAAGACCAAAAAACTAGAATATATAAGGTGGTCTAAAAGGACCAAGACCATCAGGCCCCGCTGCACAAGGCATTCAAGTCTATCAAAAAAGGAAAACATACTATAACCCCAAAATTAATACCTATAAGGTGGTGCAAACCCCAAGGACGATCAGGCCCGGCTGCACAATGCAGTAACCAACTACCTAGCGAAACCAGATAGGACCCTAAACTTAAGAATATATGAGGTGGTCCAAACCCCAAGGACCATCAGGCCCAGCTGTACAAAGCGACGCACCATTAAGTCTAGGAAAGTTTAAATAACCATACACAAAATGGAGAACCCAAACCAAGAACCACCCCACCCAAATCAGACTCAATAGATAAAGTTTAAATAACCCTACAGACTATTACTAAGCGGTCACTGATGCGGTACTATCTTTAATAAAAATGGCACACAAGATATCTCCAAAAATCAGTAAAGACGACAATTCATTAACCTTTTGGCAAGGGAGTTAAAAAATGTATACTCCGGATAAACCAAGGTGCCTTCCTACTGAGAGCTACTCCCTGACAGAACCTTCCTACTCGCCACCGCCGGATATTAATAAACGTGCATAGCACATATTAAATACATGAAGGGAGAGGAACTTTTTTGTCTCTTCATGAACAATTAATTAACCCTATACATGCGGAAAAAAACTAGGTGTCCCGATGTGACGCCATAGTGGCTGACGTCACATACTGCTTGGTTGACACCTAGCGCAGCTAATGCAGACTGAATTGCTGGGTCTATCCCCACTCGCCTTACATTCAGGTCGCTAGGATCTATGAAGCCAGTCATATTGACCCAAGACCTGACGGCTGAATTAAATAGTGCCTTTTATGCACAGTAATGCCTGGGAAATGAAGCTCTAATTCCTTCCCCCGGGACCAATTAACTAGTCCGCTTGTGGACATTAACCAGACGTACATGCCCGTATGGGCGAAAACGTCTATAATTTAAATGATGATGATGATGATGATGATGATAATGATGATGATGATAATAATGATGATATGCCGTAGACATCATGAGGATATGTGAGTCTAAGGTATTGCTCCTGTTCTAATTTTTAATTTATTATAATGAAACATACGTTTGTTCACCATACTGGTCTTTTTCTTCCAGTCATGATGACCAAAGATCATCTGTGTTAGCTGACGAGGTGACGTTAGTAAGTAAGCAGTTTAGACAATTGGGAATCAGAAATGAGACCTGTATGAATCACCCCTAACCTTTTATTTAGGACTACAATATATAATAAAAATATTATCATTATTAACTTGCACGACTCAATCAAAGAGAAAGTACAGCTATTAACTCTGGATACCGCATTGTATGCAAAAAAAAAAAAAAAAAAAAAAAAAACGTTACTAAAGATTTTATTACAAAATTTAAACACTGATATGAAGGAAGATTATTGGAAAGTTACAATTCATTACAAACAGATTTTTTTTTACCCATTTGGCCATGTGCTGATTAACAAGAAAAATGATGGATCTAGTTCAAAGGAAACAAATGTAAGTTTAGCCTGTCAACTGTTCCTATAATAATTTGAAACCTATATTCATCATTGCACATGATTTTACAAGCTGGCAAAATCTCTCACTCCGTTTAGGGTAATTTGAAAATCGATAGAAAATTTCTTTCGTCAAACCCGTCTTGTTCATATCATATTGTAAATGTTCATCTGAGTAAATTTAACCTGCTATGCAAATGTCAGACACAATTAAGTTAATACAAAGCATATAATAATAAAACACATCAGACTAGCTTTAGGTGGAAATGATGGATCATACAAAATACCAAACTAAACGCATCGTCAAACACCAAGATACTGCATCCGTAAAGTGTGCCTATGACGGATGACACAGCACGCATACAATAAAATGTTAACATTGTCTAGCATATAAAAATAGTACATCAATATTTATTAAAAAAAACAAATCAAAGTCTCAGAATAATGAAAGTACGATTTATTTGTCCAATACGTCTAAATGGTAATTATAATTCATACTATTGTATTTTCAATTCAACTGTTGATTTGGGAATATTGATTTACAATGAGTATTGTTGATTATATCACATTATTTCACGTTGTTATTTATTAGTTTTGAATATTTATAGTTTCAAAAATAAAGATGATCAAATAAGCAAAAGGACTACCTCACACGTGACAATTCTGAATATTGGACTATTTTGACCCTTTCAAGCAAGCATGCTACCCACAAAGTAGCAAACACTTCCATATTTCCACCAAAGCTTGAAAATTCTTTAGCAACAATTAAAATAAATATTAATTGCATCACATGTACGGACTAAAACCAGTTGAAGTTGAAGCTTGTTATTCAGCCAACAGGCCGTTTTGTGACTGATTGACCTAGCTGTATTCTTTGGTCCAGTTTAGAGTTTAAAAGGCCGTGTAGTAATTGTCATTGTGTTAACATTCATTTTATCTTCTTATTTCTGAAGGATAAATCATTTCTAGATTAACGGTGAATCAAGGATAATTTCATTATTTCTTTATCAAATTGATAAGAGAGATATTTTTCCCTGTTCAAATATGCATCATTGCACATTCTATCTGAAGTAAACAATTCCTATGCTATACAATATCTTTTCCATAGCGGTTTTGACAACTGTTCTTTGAAATTTAAATTATTTTTAAATGCCAGTTTAAGTTTACACAGAAATTTTCAGTTTAAACCTAACGTGTCCGCTTAGTCTAAACAGTGTTTTGCCGTTTCAAAGTTGCATCGTTATCAGAATATGCCATTTTGACTTAGACCCTCATATTTCGTTCTGACACTTGCGATAAAGAATCCTTCATGATGCTTCAGTATAGAATAGGACAACCAAACCTTCGGGATCAAAATGTTTGCACAAGGCTATCGGAAGAGTCTCGTGTCTGACGCAGAACTATATCCCTCGTGTGGAATTTTGCAATCCTGCAACGATACATATGAAGGATACTGTTATACACAGCAAAAGAGGAAATTTCCAAACAATAAACTTCGTTTTAAATATCCTTATCGGAAGAATAGGAATCATTGCTCTCCTGCTTAGTGTCCGGTAAGATAAAGATATTCAGCATATAATATATTGCTTGAAATTTTATGGACCAGTACATGTAAACTCAGGCCCAGGTTTCTCGTACAATTTATTTGTACCGATTCTCTGATAATGTACAGTTACATGAGCCTAATGGTTGCCTAACCCCCCTCCCCCGATAAAGGTCTTGTATAGTTATGTATCACGTATTTGCATGATACGTCAGTCATTTATTAATACAGAGGGTTGTTATCCTGATCGAAATAACTTTTTATTGTATGAGTTACATACGGAAATCCTTTCGCGAGGAAAAGTGAAAGCTCCGATTGATTATTTGCACTTCACATTCTGGAGAATGAAAAGGGATCAAAGTATGGGTTTACCATTTAAAATGAGGTCGACCGGAAAGATCGTCAAGAGGTTTACGACTACTCCACTTTGTCGATATCGTTCTTAGCTTATTACAGTCTATCAAAGCACTGACAATTCTTCAAAACAATTTATAGTGTTGATTCATCCATTGACAATAACAACTTCAGACTTACATACGTTGCGAGCATATCGGGATAAAGAAAAAGGAAAAGAAAGCACAATGAAATAAAAAAAGATACACCAATATATAAAACTTTTAAATTCGAAATACACGTTATCTATCCCTGAGCTTTTTCTTTTTTTAAAGTCAATTTCATCCAATTGTCTTGTTAATCTAATTTTGGAAAACTTTGGTTTAGCAAATCTGCTAGTAATGTATCATGATGAATTTGTTAATTTCTTGAAATTATCCATATCAAAGATTTTAAGTTTAAAAACATTTCAGTCGTTAATTTGGATTTAGTTCACAGATTAAATTTGTGGAAAATATACACCAGTTACAGGGATAGTTTCTTGCGATCTTGATTCTAACATTAATGAGGGATTACATACACTTAGTGATATAATATTATCTAGAAACGCTGTTATTAATGTGGAATCGTGCGATATTGCCTGTTATTAATGTGGAATCGTGCGATATTGTCTGTTATTAATGTGGAATCGTGCGATATTGCCTGTTATTAATGTGGAATCGTGCGATATTGTCTGTTATTAATGTGGAATCGTGCGATATTGCCTGTTTTTATGAATATGAGAGGTCATTGCCGATTTTATCAAACAGATTCAAAATTTTAAGTTAATATGTAAAAAAGATAATGAACTGAAAACATATAAGTTGTTTGTTTTGTACTTATTTCATGTCTTAGAAGAGTAGTCAAAAGTTTGGAAACTACATAGATAAGAATACGTGCTAAATTTTGTGAAATACTGATATTCACAAATAAGAATCATTAACATAAAATATCCTTATATTTATGTAGCATGGAGTTAACTGTCCGCTGCACTCGCTCTCTCCCCCACCCCTTGATATTTCTTTGGAATGCAAGAAAATTCCTTCCATCGGTACAAGTACACTAATTCACTTCATTACATATTTCATTAACTGTTCGATAATTGTAATGACATTCAGGGAATTATAACTTAGGATGCACGAAACTGTCATTTATGTTAGGCACTAACTTGGCACAACCTATTCATAGTCAGCGTGAATTATGTTGCATATTTTGGAAATAGCTGCATTTTAGTGGAATGATTTTAGTTTTGATGTAATAGTCCTTTCCTAAAACCGGACAAATCACACCTGTCTGCACTGACTTCCCATGGAAAATCCAAGAGGTTGAACTCGATAAACATTTTATTTGCTGCATAAACTTCAACGCCGCCTTCCATTGCATTCTGGTTAAGTAATCTCCTAGAAAATTTTAAGAATGCATATGTACGGTCTACGTGCACTGATAGAATAGAACTCGTGCAAACTGATTAATTATCTCCGCACATTTTGACTGGAAACCTGTTATCCAATGTCGTTAGGAATTCTTATAACTGGGATGTAAACTGCGGGGTAATTAGGACATTAACACTATTAGCGAGCATTTCTTCAGTTGTAATTTGTTTCTAAGGAAGATTGTGAAGGAACAGATTTGATATCATAATGTGTATTTTCAGGTGGTCACATACTTGCATTTCCAACGCAGATAGGACTGACTACAGGCTCACATCTTTGCGTAGTGTGTCCGCCACAAATTTAGTTCTGTACTTTTTGCCGCGATTCACAACCCTCCTTGGAAATTGATAAGTTGTTCACTCTTTCTTTTTTGAGCTCCCATTTTCATTCATATTAATTAAATAAGTATAAGAAACCTTTATGATTTAAATGAAGAAAGCAGAGCTCTACAAACATAACATGGTTAACTTCTTGAACACTGAACTCGTAGAGATTCATTTATCAGCGAGTATATTTAAATGAGCGAGGAATATCAACAAAGCAAAATGACAAAGCAACAAGAGTTAATTCAAAATTTAAATGTATTTATAGTATATCAAATTCATTATTGAACTTTAATTAACATTGCTACCTATCATAAGATTGTTTTATCTTTCATTTTCTCTTGCCCTTTTCCTTTGGTCGGTTTGTCTGTAAATTCATTATTCCGTGGTCCAGAAATATTGCACAGGATAAAATCCGCTATACTGCACGGAGTTTATCCCCTATCAATCATGCTACGATGGTTTTGAGAGAGAGAGAGAGAGAGGTCTGTGAAGACTAAAATTAACGTCATTTTATTTACTATTCATCGTTATGTTTCTGTACTGGTCGATTAGCCTGTTGTATTACCAACCTTCACAAAGAGAGAAAAAGACGGTGAGCGATCATTGGACATTTTAATATTTAAAAATTATACGTTTGAGAGCCTTATTAGAGATTTGTTTTTAAAAATCATATATATAATAACCCCAAAGCATTAAATAGATTACAGTATGCGTGTGACTTCTAACTTAGAAATTTACTGTATAGTATCGAATGGCTATTGCAAATTTCTATCATTGATATTGTGAACACTGTAGATAATTCTAATGAACGTGTACACATACGTTAGGACCAAGGTTCTTGTAGGGTCCTTGGTGTAAGTTGTTTCAAAAGTTTCATCAATACCAAATTCTTTTTTCCCTCACTCCACAGATTTGCACATATTTTGTCCTTTACACATATTTTGTCCTTTACACGTCATTTCGCTTAGTTTCTATTCCACGCTAATTTCTATATGCCGGTACGTGAATACATGACAGTTCAGGTTCAGTGTACAAGAGGCTAACCGTGTTTGTAGTGCACTACTTGCTTCATAAAAAAATATTTCATGTTTAAATCATGAGTGCGTTTTATATTGATTTAATAAATGTGAATAAAAAAGAAACTCAAAAAGGAAACAATCAACTTATCAATTTTCGTATGTGATTGTGAACAACAAGAAAAATTAAAGAACTACATTTTGTAGCCGACATACTGACAGGGATGTGAGGAGTTCATTCACTCGGTTAATACACTGTTACCAGGAGCATATCGTAACTCCATTCAAAGTGCAAATATGTGTATTTGTATGTGATGTAAATAAAATATATGTATATTATGTACGCTGTATCAATGATATACCAGTCGTTGTATAAATTTTTCACTAAAAGGAGACTCGGCAGGCCTCGTTTTCTTTAAATGAAGAATGTATACATCTATTGGTATATCATGGATACAGCGTACATAATATATATATATATATATATATATATATATATATATATATATATATATATATATATATATATATATATATATATATATATATGGGAAGGAAGAAAGGACATCAATATTTTGGACCTTTGTACCATTTTTAACTAATTTAGACAATTGGGAATTATTAATATTTGTCTCCTTATTTTCCTACATCGTTAATGGTTAAAGATTCGTCACTCATCTAGAGTACAAGCGACAGCCTATTGTTGAAACAAAGTTTATATATGCGTATCAATGCTCCATAGGCGGATCACAATTTGATATACCAATAGTATTGGTATATCAAATTGCTTTATACCAACACTTTAAAGGTCATGAGGTTCTTTCCGTAATGCATACTGGATGTGTTTTTTTTTGATACAACACATTGTATTTAATTCGTTAATTAGTTACTCCAATGCATTTTAAAAATCGTCGTAAATTTACTGATAAGACCCATCCTCCTGCCTAAATGTCGATTTGATCATTTCGAAATATCCCCGTTACTTGAGATGAAATTTCACGAAACTATGTAGTTAGGTTGTCCCTGCGTAATCATTTGCAAAAAAGGTGCCACTTTTGGCTCTAGTCCAGATAGTCAATGGTCGGAGTCAGAGGTCAAATACACGATAATCTTTTGCAGATATGATAAATGCAGTTAATAATGCTGCCGGGCAATGCATCATATCAGGAAGGTGGTAATACAGGTGACGAATTTCGCGTTAAGACCTCTTGGTCTCAGTTAAGTTTAGCAGTGCAGACCAGAGATGGAATACATAGGCATTAAACAGCATGGGGATAAGTGATTGTGGTCTATTTGAGCTGCTGCAGTTTAATTTGCCATAATGAACCTTATGTTTGCTCACCACACACTAGCCTTAATTTTCATATTCATGACGGACAAATATTATATACGAGCGGTACAGACACGTTAATAATTAATCAAACAGTTTAGACATGTACTTGTGTGTGTGTGTGTGTGTGTGTGTGTGTGTGTGTGTGCATGTGTGTGTAAGATACACGTTAATCCAACAGTTTAGACATGTACGATTTGTAGCAAACATCAACCGAACTCGGACAGCAAGAAACAGCATCTATTGTATAGTTCTCCTGTCACACTGCCTTTGTTTTCTATGCCAAGCGCTCATATCAAATACCGATGATCAATGACAGGAAAGGATGAAAAGTTGTAATCGAAGGTCAAACGCAAATTTGGTTATTCAATTTTCACTGTGATAATGATTAACCTATATTCAACCTCGTACATGACCTAGCAACCTGGGGTTTTCCCTCACTCTGAAAGGTTAGTCACCTGCTCATCGTCACTTGAGCACCATTGGAAAATTTATTCCGTCAAATCCGTTTTGTTCATATGACATACCTCGTAACATGTTCCCCATGACAAATGTATCAGGCCATGCCGATGTCAGACACGATGAAGTAAATACAGAGTAGACAACTCATTGAATAAAACAGATGACTCCTAACTTAAAAGGAAAAGTAAAGTAACAAATTGATATCATTTCCATTAAAGACATGGTAATGGAGAGAAAGTCACAGCCATAATGTCACACGACAAAACAATCAGAATGGGGATTTTCACTATTATAAGTAATGAGAGACATCTAGGACGGAAAGTTACACTTCGATTTTATGTAATGCTCCAGGTTTTTATGTGAACTTATGTAATCCATGTCGAGTATGCATGTAACCTTTCAAATGACTTTAGAATCGCCTTTGTTGCTTGTGATGATTTCCATTTTTTTTAATGATTTCTTGGACATTAACGTTTGAGTTTTATATTAATTTCTATAAAAGATATTGTGTGTTTTGGACATATATCTATATCTGGAACCATAGGAAATGAGGCTATTTAGCAAAAAATGTTTTTTTTTTATTAATCAACATAATTCTTTAAAATGTAATTGGAGGCTAAAAGCAACATATTGCTCGTATATTCGTATATTCGTTTCAAAAGCTACCTTAAGCATAAATAAACTTTAATCTTCTTAATATGGTATGTTTGTTTAACACTTTGCCATTAAGTCTTCAGTTGCTAAATAATTCCCCTTTTCCTTTGAAGCCATCACTTTATCGTGATCATTAATATTTATACTTAAGAATTATCGACTACAATGATTTCAATGCATTGTTTCTTAAATAAATACTTAACATTTCATTGTGTACCTTTTGTTTAACACGCCCGCTATTGTTATAATAATTTACATCCTGACTTTCAGTCATGTAACTTTCTGTCCTAGTGCATTTGTGACCTTTTGTCCTGTGCTTTGCTCTTCTTTTACCGAGAGACATACCGTCATGGTACAACGAAGAAATTTACCAAGCATGACATCACATATATTATGACACATATATAAGGTTTCCTGGAATTATGAACAAAGGTATTACGTTATAATAGGCAAATGACGATATTGATTACAATTTTCTTAATACTCTCTTTAAAGAATGCAACCGAGATCTGACTTTTTAAGAACTGTTCTTGTACATATTGGTTACATTAAAATAATTAAATATAAAAGTGAAATCTACACTTGTCAACGGCACATACGAAGTATATAAAGGTCATTGAGTAACATGACGATTACTAATTTTAGTGGAAAAGGTGGATCATACACAATACAAAATAAAAGCATCCTAAATACCAAGTAACTGCATCTGTAAAACGTGCATATCATGGATGACACAGTACGCATACAATAAGATATTAACACATTATTTCATATAAAAATAGTACATGGAACAATATACAACAAAAAGTAAAAGTGTCAAAAAGATGAAAACACGAAAGATTATTTATCACAGGACATACATAATGAATTTAATATCTCATATATGTTAAAAACGAGTTATATTATGTCAAAAAATATGAAAACTGTTAGCGGACTGTACATCTTGTGGGAGGTTAACATACGTCACGAAGCCTAAGCGCTTACAAACACTATTGCCGTGATCTCAAACGTAGAATTGTTTATCGGATGTAGACTTAAATGTGAATTGGTCTGTTAAGTGTTTGTAACCTAAGACATACACGACCTTCCAAATTAAGTATCATATACTGTAGATAATCTGTTCTATAATGCAAGGAAAATTGATCTGATTTAGAACGAAATTATTGAATACATTGAAAACAGATTCAATCAATCTAAAAACTCATGATTGAGTCGAGTATCCATTCCTAAATAAAGACCGGACAGTTAAGTGTCCATTCCTTAATAAAGACTGGACAGAAGAGAAGAAATCGCTATATGTGAAAGAACAGTAGAGCTGAGAATCAATAATTATGTCTAACATTCTAGAGACTAGTGAAAGAATACATATTAGGGGATGGTAACATAAATTTGATTTCCTACCTTTATGAAAAAGTAGTTTGAGCGGCGCCATTTTACAGGCGTTTGGGATTGTTCGTGTTCTTAACTAGAGATTAACCATGAATACAGGCTCTCAGAAATTACTAGGCACCTTTTTCATGAGTTTAAATTTGTAGCTGCCAATGCCAGTCTGAGCTTATTTTTTTTTTTTTTTTTTTTTTTTTTTTTTTTCGAGTAGAGGGTATCAGAGACGTCTTTAAATATGTTATTAACATCTTCAGCGGATACAGTATGAAAATATATTTTGTTGTAATAGCTTGGAAAAACTTTCTGCAAATGATACAGTTGAGACAGGGGAGATTTATAAAATTATTTTGAAAACTATTTTCAACAATTTAAAAAGAGAATGTATTGAAGAAACCAGGTTGTATATTTGAATCAATAATGGTAAATACTATAAATGTTTATTTTTGTTTTTTTGTTTCTTTATTTCTCAAGTTGTGGCGTTACTAATGTGTTTTATCTTGTCTTTTATAAATTGCAAGTCTTCGGTAATAGGTAATTTTAATAAGAATGATGTTTGTCATGTTTTGCTGGGTCACTTACTGTGAATGCGTTTCATCCTTACAATATACTACTGTACTGTGATTGTGTTTGTTTTTTACCAAATATTTTAGCAGGAAAATGCTGATCTAGCATAATACTGAAAATATTTTTCTATTCCTAAGATAGTTACTTTCTTAAAAGATGCAAGAAATTGAATTTATTAATGACTGATCTGAAAATAGATCTAATTTTGAATTTGCTTTTCCTTTTCTGGACTATAGTCATTTATTATTATATACTATGAGTTGACCTATGTTGTCTGACAGTTTGTGGCCTGTTAAATTTGCCTTGGGGAACATGTGTTAGGTTTACTGTTGCATGAACAAGAGGAATTTGACGGCATAACATGTTTTATGGTACTCAAATGGCCTTTACCTAGGGAATAACAAGTCAGGGAATTCCCCCGTTTGTTTGATCACGCGCAATGACGAATATAGGCAAAACATTCTTAAATGAATATCTCACTGACTAAAACTACAGTTTACCTCGGATTCCCAAATGGTAGTTCATTGAACCCCGTTCCATCCTATGGAGCGCATGTCTCAGCAGTGAAGGGCGATGGTTCATGGGATTTGGGCGATAGCTGATGTACTTTTATAACGAATTGTTACTCCACAACATGTTTGTTTATATGTGTCATTCCAAAAACGTTTATTTGGCATACTTACGCGTCCTTACATGCGATGTTGGACCCAAGAGTAGTCACTTTCTTTTTTATTTGTGTAAATCCCTAATTATGCTCTTTGTTTATATATTGCAATTCTAAAGACAAGTCGAAGGGTTGTAAATGTGGAGCTGTGTAGTCATTTATGTTTGTTTAGCAAGCTGGTTGCCATCCACATCATGGACGCGGGCATGGCAGAGTTAACAAGGGCGATAGTGCCGGAAAGCTATCTTATAGACGCTGTGCAGGTTCATTTCATGTTTACTAGGTAATGTAAACTATAGAACTTCCTTGATCATAAACGTTAACATCTTCTGCAAATTCAGATGAGTAACCTTTAATATGGAGTTGAGATTAAGAAAGGTATGCAGTGAACAAACGTAAGGTTCATTAAACTTGAGCAACTGCAAGTGTTCTCCATCGCAAATTCCAACGCATTTTAGTGCACCCTCCCCCCCCCAACCCAACCCAAAATAGAGACCGAAATTCGTCATATATATTAAGCACCTTGCTCCTACAGCTCATTGGCCAGCATCTTTATGAATTGCATATATCGTGTAGGGTCAGAATCACTATTTGGAAATTTCATTAATTCAGATTATTGACCTTTGACCCCTATCAAGACCACAGAATGTGAGATAAGGAAGGTAATGTTCTTGCAGTGGGTTACCCACACAAGTAACATAACAAGAAAGGATCGTGACTTTGCACATTGGTTTGGAAGATGTATAAACATTTACACAGACGGACGGACGAGGATGTCATAATATCTACATTTTTAAAAAGGTGTGTGGAAAACTAATAAAAATATTAAATTCAAGGTGCTGTATATAAGTATGCCTTAATTTCTTTGCCTATACCATGCGTAAAATGTTATTATTGATGTATCATATCCAGACTATGTTCCAATTTCATGTGGACCGACCCAGTTCAAGTTTCCGGACATGCAATTCAGGACCGGCCCTAGGGCAAGGCGAACGAGGCAACCGCATTGGGCCCCGCGCTTTCAGGCAATGCATTTTTTTTGTTCCTTGGGGACCCGCTCATCGCTTTTGCTGCCTAGGGCCCCGCACATCATAGGGCCGGGCCTGATGCAATTATATCGCTTCCTGCTTATGAAGTTTAAGGACTTGTACCTATCCAGCAACCAATATTTACAAAATACTACAGCCTATAATAACTGAGCGAAATGTTAGCAGTGACATTAGTTGAAAAAGCGCAAGTCATGCAACAAAAAATGAACATGTGCGTGTATATGTATGTGCAGGTGGGAAATAAATCCATACAAATAGCGTAGTTTCATTGCCACCATCCCACTGACAACAGAATAATCCAACTCTGTGGCTGACGTCTTTGTAAAGAGATCCTATCTAGGAGTAATCAGGAGATTTAAAAAAAAAAACGGAATCGGAGGGCATCGCTCATTGCTGCGGTTGCATTTCCAAATAGAGTGTTGTAAATAAGGTTATCAAGTCTAAAATTTAAAGGAAACCAAACTCTAATATTCATATAAGCTTCAGAAAAGAATATATACCCAAACTGTTTACAAATCCATCGATCTATTTTACAGATATGACCGATGCATTTTAAACACCAGCATCCATTGTATGTACTACAGGAGTCATCATGATGGAAATGGTTATGTCGGCATGAAGTTACATCCTGTCTACCATCGATATGTTGGTCCACCGTTATGCTGTTGAAATACAGTTTGTTTTGGAATCGTTGAAAAGAAAATACACACAAAACAAGATCGTGTTCAATATAGTAAATAATTAAGACGAATTCAGAATAAGCAGATGAACAAGGAAACAGTTTAGAATGCACGTACAATTTCATGCACATTCTAATGGAGAAAGTAAGAAAACTGTACATGCGATCTATCGTTGATTAAATTCCTTCTTGTCTATTAATGACAAAGGGCACTAATGTCGATTTTAAATACCTTGACTGCAGTTGTACAGTGCCGACTACCTGAAGGTCTAAATAGAGTGCACAATTTCATTTTGTTGGTCAATTTTAATTTGTCTTGAATTTCACCCAGTCAGATCTATGGGTTCTAAACATATGATTAAGCCCATGCTTAAGTTCTCGACGTCTCAATACTTGTGATATGACGGTTTCTTGATTTCATCATCTTTCTTAACTTGCGTATTAATGGAGCAGATGCAGGAATTTCGTTATGGGGAATAGGGGTTGGAAATGACGGTGGTTCCTTTTACTGACAATGATCATCTGCATGTTTGTTTTGTTTTCAGTGAAGACTGACTGTTTTGACTAGAATCTGAGGAGGGTCGGTTTCGAGTGAACTCATAATCCCGAATTATATCTAAATCAATCGCTGTATTCAATGGATTACACTTTGATATTGTTCTTAACAAATCACGAGATAGTAAGCACCATATATACCGTATGTGCACGCTTACAAGCCGAATTCAACTGCAAACAACATAGACCCTGATCTGTCGTTGCAGAATCAACTAGCATATCCGATAATATATTGTCCCAAATATAATGATTCATCGTCTCGGTCTTTCAGACACTTGAGTGACTCTTTACTTTTTCACTGAGCTTAAAGGACGGATGGGGTTACACAAAAGTAATTAATAATAAAGAAATACAAAAAAGTGGTTTCAGATAATTATCTTCCGATATATTAAGCATTTAATTTACATGTTGACATCAAAGTACATCATTGATAAAAATTCCACCTAACGAACATAATAGAACTTTAAAATTATTATGTACGACAGTATACTTCCAAACAGTAATTATGTACGATTTTGTTATTCATTTTTAATTTATTTACTTCCAAGGCAGCATAAACATAAAGCAGATAAAAATAAGTCTATATTTTTATTTTTATAAATTGGTTTTCTATTTTCGTCGAGTTTATAATTTGTGTACGGACACACGTTTATTAACATAATATATTCATTGTATGCGCACTCAGCCAGCCTGTTCCGTTCGTTATAAAAAAATTAAGGAGCACAGGAGGGGCATATTTATTTGGTGCTGCTTTTTCTTTCCATTCGCTGGTTATTTTGAAACATAAGACCATGTTCGTTGAATTCCTCAAAATATAAATTTTTATTAACGCGCATATTGTCTTTCTATTAATCATTGATACAGTAGGTCCAAAAAATACTTTCTGAATTAGATACAACATTGTACGAAAGATAAGAGGCATTTGTGAGAAACTCGAGTGATGATGAAGCGAAACATTTAAAAATAACAAGTACAAACACAGAAAAAATCCTCTATGAAATATTGCCGGTTCTTCAAGAAACAAAATGCCAGTGAGGTTAAGCGAGCAACACACTGTATAGGTAACATTTTCAAAGACTAAGTGATTCTCCTCCTTGGGAGCAAAATCAAAATAAAAATGCCAACAGACAAGGTACGTCTGGTGTCTACCATGTGTCATGCCAACAGCTGATGAGCTTCGAATAGGCAACTCGTTAGAAGGCTATTGAACTGAACGACTCTGGGAATTAAAAACTTACAGAAATTGCAGCTGCTAAATCAAATTAAACCTTGTGAAAAAGTGATGGCTTGATAGATGAAAATAGTGATGAAATTAATGTATCAATATGCTGAAATTAATGTAAATTCAATCGTAAATTTAAAGCAAAGCCGAAATGATGCTCAGTAATTTCTGTATGATATGGTGTCATGCAGAGTGTGTATGATTTGATATCATGAAGAATGTGTCTGATTTGATCTCATGAAGAGTGTGTATGATTTTGTCTCATGAAGAGTATGATTTTGTCTCATAAAGCGTGTGTATAATTTGATCTCATGAAGAATGTGTATGATTAGATCTCATGAAGGGTGCGTATGATTTGATCTCATGAAGAATGTGTATGATTTGGTCTCAAGAAGAGTGTATGATTTGATCTCATGAAGAGTGTGTATGATTTGATCTCAGGAAGAGTGTGTATGATTTGGTCTCATGAAGACTGTGCATGATTTGATCTCATGAAGAATGTGTATGATTAGGTCTCATGAAGGGTGCGTATGATTTGATCTCATGAAGAGTGTGTATGATTTGATCTCATGAAGAGTGTGTATGATTTGATCTCATGAAGAGTGTGTATGATTTGATCTCATGAAGAATGTGTACGATTTTGTGTCATGAAAAGTGTGTATGATTTGGTCTCAAGAAGAGTATGTATGAAAAGTGATGCAGTATGATTCTTGGTGTATCAAGAATATAAATATCTTTCCAAAACAGTAAACTCGATTGTAGCTGCATAATCAAATGTATAGACGGACCCAACAATGCAGCAAATTGATCAGTCAGTGTACGAAACCAAAACAGGGCCAGTGTTTGATTAATTTTTCACATTTTCAATATAAGTTTACTGCAACTACTTCTTGGTAACCAAAACTTTGAATGACATCCATCAGAAATCAGAATATGTCGAAGACGACTTAGTACATAAACAATTGTCATGTTGAACGAAACACAATCAGTGATTAATATACTAAGTCTACAAGTTCCACTATGTTACCATTTCAGTTTACAAGAGGCCAGCGTCACTGCCGATTTTCCAGAAAATCGTTTGAGGAAAATCAACAGAAAAGTCTGTATTCTGAATCACCCCCAATGCCCTCAAGGAACATCTCTGTTGAAGGGTATACTCGTGGCAGATCCTGACTAAAATGTTTAATTCAGAACTTACAGAGACACTACAATTGACGGTCGTCGTGAAAAACTTTCATAGAATAGATATCAGAGTCCATACCATACAGTCAATTTACATCTGGGTAGATACGATGGTAGTACCATATAGGCCTTGTCTAGTTCAGATTCAAATATGAATCATGTCTCCATGACCTCTCTCCACACATTCGGTAATTGCATCGGTCTAATTCCTCGAAATGAAGTAGATGGCACACCTTTTCATTCTAAAGAGGTATGCATACAACTAGGCACGAGTGATATACCTAACCAAAACTTATTTCGACTACATTAAGAAGTCCCAGTTTCATAGAGACAAAATAAATTTTCGTCATAGTGGTACACCCACACTTATGAAAAACGCGAATAGTGTGCGCTCTATCCTAAGCCAGATTCAGAATCACCATTTGTGAACCAAGAATAGAAATTTGGCAGACACCTAACGTACGTCAGCTGCTTCGACGGTCAGTACGTTCATGATTCTACCAACTGTCACGTCTTCTTACATACCAAATATAAGTCAGTCTCCTAAACACAGAGGAAGTATTATACGACGAAACTCTTCCCATACCGATCACCGTAACACAAACTTGATTCGTACACGTTTGCATAACATATACCATATACAAATTACCAATGTTATGATAGCCATACAGATGTCTGTGACAGATGGCCTTTCGCAGTAAATCACAATAAATTCAGTACCATGGATAAAGCCTTTTGGAATCTGGATGTCATGGTGATGACCCATTCATACTCAAATCTGCATGTCATGGTGATGACCCATTCATACTCAGATCTGCATGTCATGGTGATGACCCATTCATACTCAGATCTGCATGTCATGGTGATGACCCATTCATACTCAAATCTGCATGTCATGGTGATGACCCATTCATGCTCAGATCTGCATGTCATGGTGATGACCCATTCATGCTCAATAGCTTCTTGTCCTCCTTCAACTATATTTGCCTTGAATGCAACATACAAGATATTAGCCTTTATGTCATTATCATAGGTCATATCTAAGTTTAAATAAGGTAAAAGAGAAATTACATAATTTATGTATTTTGTATGTACTTCGCATTATGTTAGACTAGAAAATATCCAGTTTGCATTGTCAGGTCTGTCTATTTCTGCTTACGCTTATAAAAAATGCAAATAACCATTACCGATAGTAGAGGTTTATTGTTTCCTGAATATTGTAGAAATTGAGCCACGAGACGTACACATTTTTATCTGTTTAATTTTTTTAAAAAGCTTTTATCATCCCCTATTATTTTACATCCCTGATTGAAAATACTTTAAGTATGGTTCATAGCGTTGCCTGGTGTATTTACCAATGCTCTTTGTATACCTTTTTATGAAGACCTTATGGGAGATTAATTTCAGTACTAAATATTGTATCCTCTTAAAACATGATTCCGAATTTACAAACCTTTCCAGGGTGTGCTTTTAGTACTTACCCATCCGCAATTTGTACCATCCACTACCCCTTTTCACACATATTTCCCATCAACCAGTCTATCAGCAAGATATTGAGATAATGTTTCGAAATTAATAGTATTGCAGTACATGGGATATGGCTCAAGTTGTCCCAACATTATAATGAGGCATCTTCCTCTCAACGTTTGTTAATTTGTGCAGATGTTACTACCATTTATGCTTTGCTAACTGGAACATATTTAACACAGTTTACGATTGATCCTGGTTTCGTTTCTAGAAGGGCTTACAATCTTCAATTTCATCAACTGTTTGATTCGTATATGTGCAAGATGAATAAATTTTTTCGTTTAAAAAATATCCAATGTAAGAATGCCTGCTTGTGATCATCGCACATCGTAAATAAGCATACAGAGACATGCAAGACCTCAGAAATAGTATGTAATGCAAAATTCCGCTTTTCTCCCATTTGACTGACGGTGGTGTCAGAAATCTTGAATAAAAACAACAAGATATTGATCTTTCTTTGCTTTATATCACGGTTGTACTATGAATTCCATATCTGCGTTAGACGTGTCGAGTGTTTAGCACCCTGAACGTTACCAGTCCTTCTATAATAATAATTTTATGTGTAATGAACACCAGTTTAGTCATGAGCAGCAATATCACCACTTTACGTTATTTTTTCAGAATTGTTAATAATTACTACATGTCGCAAAATATTATTATTCTATTCAGATATTTTGTTGGCAAAAGGTACAATTTTTCAATGTTGTTAGTCGTTACGTATGTGTTTTGATCACATGACATGAAGTACAAGCAAGCACATTAAAATAAACGTTAAACAACACACTTCAGTTAAAAATAGATCTCAAACAGATGACGATTCCTTGTACTTTGAGAGCAAGTTGTTATTCTAGCTATGTCGACCTTAATCTGATTTATTGCATACATTGTGAACTCTGTTGTGGATGACACTTTTGTGGTTTTAATACGAAAGGTGTGCTTCGCCAGATTTATATATGGCCGTTCCTTTAAGTTAACTAGTAAACTTCAAGCTAATGTCCAATATACATTCGCATACACATAAGAAATTAATTCTTTGTAGTGAAATTAATAAATAAGAGATTATAATGACCAAAGGTGAAGCAACTAGAATTAAGCCAATTTCTTCCTTAATGACTGGACAATTATTTGTTTCTTAATACTAAAATCTTCGGCCATTTGCGAACCACATGTATTACTGTACCCATTCCTACACTTTGCATTAAGGACCGGCTAGCTAAAGGACAAACAATAATTGAATCTAGGAATAAAAATGGTTGTGACCAAGATAAACTATTGTGGATGAAACATTTTTTCTGTTTAATACTATTTTGAAGACAAATGTGCACATGGGTTAGCAGTGAATACCGCTGGTTCTGTTTTGGGTATATTACCAGGCTTTTGAAACTGCGTAGTACAGTAAGTGGATGTTGAGAGTAGAAGCTCAAGCTCCCTGGCGTTTGAGTGGAATTGTTAATTGGTTGCAGTTCTAACCACTCAGCGGTGATGTAGAGTAAGGCATAGAGTACATGTTGCGTTGCATGAATGCAAACAGAGCAATTCTCCAATAGCTATAAAGTCATTAGTTTTCTCAATCGAACAATGTATAAATAGCCATAAAACTTGGTCGTAGAAAAAACAAATAAACGTGCGATAGGGAGTTTTGTTTAATTTAAGGCCACTCTTTTCTCTCTGGAGAACGGTTGCCTATTTTAACCATGATTATGTCTAACATTTATTATCTGCATCTCTTAGAGTTTTCGCAACGGAATTAGATAATACATGTGTTATTATTATTGGAGACAGAGTTACGTCAGGCGAAGAGGGTTGTGTCCTATCCATACTCAATGTTATGATAAGGAACAAATAAGTGATTTTGTTGTTGTTACATCATAAGAATTATTTTATACATTACATATTGTATTGTTGTTGTGTATCTTCAAGTGAATGGCAGAAAGAATGTAATACAGAAGGACAATCTGGTATAAATGATAATTTACCGACATTTAACAAACGAAGGTTATCTGTTATGATATTAACCCTTGTATACAAAATGACCCACAATGGCATGACAACATTTGTTAGGACTAACAAGAAATTGGTGAAACCGATGTACAATTCTTTCCGTACAAATCATGCTGCTCTGTTTTGTAAATTTAATTTACAGTCTTAATAAATAATATTTGTACAAAATGTACATTTATCAAGTACAAATTATGGCCGAACTGAACATACAAAATACTATTTATGATTTAGACTATATTCGGATCCAGACAGGTAACTGTAACGATAAAATTACACTCACCATCAAAATGTGCTACCATGGGCCGCTGTACCCTACAATTGATTTCTTTTGAGGTCAAAGTGTTTCTAAAAATCGGTTAGAGGCTAGTTGCCTGATACATTAAGCACTTTACAGCTTGCAGAAAATATCGAGAATAATTATACTATTTTATATTTCTATTTAGTCTTGTCTAATTTTCTAATTGAAAAAAGCCGTTTTCAAAATACTGGTGGCACTTTAGCTATGTACAAGCCACAAATGATTAGAGTTTGAATGTTTTGTGGATTAATTTGATGCATAAGTTATTTCCTTTTGCTCGTTACTGTCCTTCACTAATTTGCTGGAGGAGGGGGAGGGAAATGTTCATGGGGTGGGGGATGGAAAGCTGCAATGATTTACAAAAGAAAACTAGAGTTAGGCAGATAGAATCGGACTGCATATGCTCCCACCTCCAAACCATGCAGTTAAGGGTGTGACCTGACGCATCAGCTACTGTTGTAAAAGTGTGTTTTTGTCTTCGTGTGCCCAGTAAGTGTAAAAGGCTAATAAGACCAGAATCTGTATAGTTTTCAAGTTCTGACCCAAGTCCCTTTCCCAATCCATGAGTCATAATACATGGCCTGTGCTGGACTCGTATGTTCAGTGATCTAATTATGCCTATTTTATATATAGAGTGGAGATGATAATAAGTTTCAAGTTATGATTCAGGGACAAGTCAGAGACATAATCATGGGTCTGTATGCATTGTAATGTATATTTGATTTAATTATATTTGATTTAATACATATTTATTTAAATTTAATTGTTTGTCAGTTTTAAAAAAATATTTTTCATTACATGATTTCGCAATGTAAATTTATTCACTAGAGATGATACTTTTTAGAAATAGGTTTGCTCTTGACTGTTAGTTTATAAAACCAGGCGTTGATCTAAATCCTGACCTGTTTCAGAATTTGTAGCAACCTTCGTAAACAAGTTCTATTTTATTTTAAAATGATTGGTTGTTTCCAAGGTCATGATGGGACCTTGTCTTTACGATATAAACAATCTTTTTTTATTTATTTCTTAAGGTAAAAATGATTGGTTTTCGTCAGGGTCACACTGGGTAAACGTGATCTGTAACAAGTACTTGCTTCCATAAACTACCAGAAGATGATCACGTGAACCTTGTTTACGTTTTAGGAAGCCAATATAACCCATGTTTTCGAGAATTAATCTCAGTAGAAGTTGGGCTGTTAAACTGTTGTATGTTGTGCTGTTTGGAGTTATTTCAAATTACTTGGATTCAAAAGGATTAATTCTGTAATTTTTCTCTGAAAATACGTGTGCTCATGTAATATTCTGGAACAAGAACAGTTTTTAAAAAAAAATAAAAATTGATTCAGCTATCAGAAACCGGAGTGATAATTCTAATTTCTACAAGAACTGTAGACTTCAACACCACAGATTGCATCATACATTATCGTCTTCCATCTTTGATTCTTCGTTGAGATTCGAACGTGAAATCAAGAGAACATTTTGTTATTAGGACTACTCAAATTTTATTCTCGGATTATTTTTGGATTTGATTCTATAAAACCATAAGTTCATATTTTTTCTTTTTTTACAGAATTTTTCCAGGGAAATAAATTATTTATTTTTAAAAGATTGTTCTTTTCACTCTTTCTTGTGTTACCGTTTATTCGAGTCTAAACAAGTGACATAAGGTATATCCGATTTCTTCTACCCGTGACCTTCACATGTAGAGATGTTTGATGAGTGGGTGTCACGATAAAGTTACGGTATTGTAAATAATACTGCTGAATGTGTGCATTACTAATTTCGAACCCCCAGTAGCGAAGCTGACATCTAAATACATCACAACAAATCATGATTGAATAGATACAAAGATTCTAACGTGTAAAGAATCAACTTAATAAATACATGCAACATACAATCTTCAATTTCAGCACATTACACTTGACATGGTAATCGACTTGGTTATTAAATATTCTCAGCGTGTTTTTTATAATGTTTTCTAATCTCATGGTGTTTGTTTTTGTAATCATATCGTTATATGTTTTTTATCTTATAGGTGTTGTCTGATGTTGTAAAGCGCTTACAGCTTCTAAAGATTAGGCGCTATACAAAGTCATGATTATTATTATTATTAATTGGATTCCCATTTAACAAGTTAGTTCATCATTCGAAATTTCACGATCTATGTGTGAGAGAGTATCCATTCTCTGTGTTGTTCATTCTACTTATCTGTTCCAATATTTATCCTCCTTCATTCTTTCCGTCTTTCTTTCGCGTCGACATCTTCCAACTTTCTTTCCTCCACTATTCAACTTCTTCCTTTAATTCCTTCTTCCTTCTACTCTCACCTTTTTCGTTCTGTCTATCTTGTGTCGCCTAGTGCGTGCACCGTGGAAATTTGCTTTCGAAGCGTTTGAATTCCAATTCCCTGTTACGAGATTCACTGCGAATCTCAGAGTGGCCTTTCTTTAGAATTCGCTTCAGCCAGTTTCCGTTTCCTAGAATACTTTGGTTTAACTCAGACACACAGGTCGATACTCTTCTTGAAATCCTCAGCACAATGATGAAGTTTGTCCTTACGAACGGTGCCTGTTTCCTGCTTAAAATTTAGACCCCTCTCCCATTTCGTTTGAGCCCGCTAGTCGTCTATATTTGATTGCTCCGGTTCCATCTTTTGCATTTGTCATTGCGCCAGCCCACTCACACTTGGCTGTTTTAACACTGGGGTATAAGAGGTCCACTCTGACTACTGCAATAATCAAGGGTAGTCAAATAGTTATATTTCTTGACGAAATCTTATTGTGATCGAATATGGTCAGACGAAGTCGCGAACGAGGAAGTTAAAACCACTTACCAATACATAATGGACTTGCGATAAAAATTAGAGAATACGTGTCGGATGGCACACCAATAGCTCGCAAAGTCTGGTCGCAAGTTCGAGAAGTATCACAACAACGGAACGCGAAGTATGAAATGTTTATGTGGGTGATGGAGTGTTGGTGCTTCTCCCTACAAATAAAAACATACTATTAGTCCAAAGGAAAGAGCTATAAGAGGTCACTCAGGCTAAGGCGAAATGTACTACAACATCGATATGGAAGGTAGGTCGAAGATATTTCATGCCAATACGATGAAACTTTACGTGGAAAGACCTAGTTATCAAACAGTTGATAAAGTGGTCTTCAGCGTAGTATGTACTGCTGCCATAGAAGATCAATCGAGCGAAGAGTCGGAATTTGTCTCCAGTACTGAAATGCCCCTTGAATACCCCATCGAGGTAGGGAAAGAGGGTACAGACCAGATACGTGTGTGCCCGGACTTACATGAGGGTCGGTGTACACAGATCTTGGCAAATTTGTCCAAATATCCCGATGTGTTTACGAACCGACCAGGATGATATACCACGAGATAAATTTTAACACCTCAGAGCAAATCAGGAATAAATGATATCCATTAGCAATTAATGCGCGGGAGACGATCAATGAAGAAGTGGGGGAAATGTTAGATCTAGAGGTGATCAAACCTTCCAGTTCCACGTATTCGTCCCCCGTAGTATTAGTCCGAAAAAAAGGACGGACGAAACCACTTTCGCATTTACTTTCGGCAACTGAACGAATTCACCGTGTTCGATGCGGAACCGATGCCACATATGCAGGGGCACCAATACATTTCAAAGTTAGATCTTAACCAAGAATATTGGCAGGTACCCATCGCTAATAATGCCCGCGCATTAACGGCATTCGCGACTTCTAAGGGTCTTTACCAACTTTACGACATGCTTTTCGGTTTGCTCAAAGCCTGAGACTCGTGCGTTTAAAAGAAAAACACTGACAGTTTCGTACACGATATCTTTGTATATACGCGTGCCTGGGAGGAACATCTTAAAATATGAATCAACCTGTTTGGCAGACTCCGCATGGCTAATCTCACAGTTTGACCAACCAAACCTAGTATAGCATATTCTAACTAGGAATCCTTAGGCGATCTAGTTAGTGGATAGGGACAGTAGAAACTCCAAAATGACAAAATTGAAGCAATCAGAGATGCCCTAGACCAGAGATCAAGAAACAAATTAGATCTTTCCTCGGTTTCATCGTGGTCTATAGAAAATTTGTTCTAAATTTTGCGGCTATTTTCAGACTTAACAAGAAAAAGACAACACAATTAGGTATCCTGGGCTTCGTGTCAGGAAAGAGTTTTAACGCTTTAAAAAGAAATTGTGTACGTGCACCAATATTAAAGTTTCCACAACTGAACAAAACTTTTTCACGGAGGACTGATGCGTCCAATACAGAATTAGGGACGGTTTTGCAACAGGAGCAAGAGGGGATAAAGTTGTCCATTGCCTATGCATGTAAGAAATTGCTGCCTCGTGAGCAGAACTACTCCATGCTTGAAAATGAGTGTTTAGCCCTGGTATGGGGAATAGGTAAATTCCAAACCTACCTTTTCGGCAGTGAATTTGTACTTCAAACGGACCATCAGCCGCTCATGTATTTAAACAAAGCAAATGTCGCCATGGATGAGCTGGGCGTTGACTTTGCAGCCTTATCATTTCCGAATCAAGGCGATTCGAGGGTAGGAAAATGTGGGGGCCGACTTTTTAAGTAGCGTGTGATAGTATATTAATTTTCCTATGATATTCTAGTATTCGAAATTGGATGTTTTAGGAAGTGTTTTATCCACATTCCGTGGTTTTCAAAAAGTGTTGCCACTCTTTTAAGGGGGAAGGTATTGTCACGAAATTGTGTACATTTATTGTTTACATATCATTCGGAATAAAATGTAATCGGGTTTAGTTTCTATGTACAGCGTTACGTGGGGGTGATTTACCTATATCATAGATTATTTCGAATTAGTGAGTTCGGTTCACTCCATGCTGCACGAGCGAAGCGCTTACGATGGGAAAATCGATATACATTGGGCGCACAGGCCGTGCATTGCGACATAGCCTTTGTACATTTAGGCTCATGGTAGAGTCAAACATTACATTAAGGAAAGTCTTGTCAGTGAGCGGTCCATTTTGGAATATCTCCAGCGGTAGAGCTGTGAAAAGGGATGAAGGGCTGAAAAGAGTGAAGGAGTGACGGAGTGATAGAGCCATGCTGTATCTTCGTGTTTGCTCCGTACTGAAGGTGTCGTTTTAGCCGTGGTGCTAATTTGGGTTGATGTATAACCAGTGTTTTGCTGCTGCTGCTGCTGCTGGTGACGTTGGCCTGGAAGAAGGTAATAGTTATCTCGTAGTGAGGGACCAATACATCGGGACCAACGGGTCTGCAGGGAACAAGAGGTTATACTGATCCTCGGGCAGACTGGAATGGGCGAATCATTCGTGATGGCTCCTTGACCATCCGTCAGAGCATTGGGACTGAGATAGCTAGTGGTGATGAATTGGACACCGCAAGATACATGTCCCAATTTTTACAATCATTTATCACTTTTGGAGTGAAAACTTGATACACATATACACAATCATTTTATGACTATGTGCGTGAATATTTCGTTACTGTTTAAGTGAATTAATCATTTATCGTTATTTGAGTTTTGATGTCACGTGTTTAGGCTCGAATATACAGTAACACAAGAAAGAGTGAAAACAACAAGCTTTGAAGAAAATACAATAATTTATTTCCCTGGAAACATTCTGTAAAATTTACCAAAACAATATGAACTTACGGTTTAATAGAATCAAATCAAAAGTAATCCGAAAATTATACAAGAATACATTTTTTGAAGTACTAATAATAAAATATTCTTCTGATTTCACGTTCGAATCCCGACGAAGAATCCAAGATGAAAGACGATGACGTATGCTGCAATCTGTAGTAATGAAGTCTACAGTTCCTTGTAGAAACAAGAATTATCACTACAGTTTCTGATAGCTAAATAATTTTTTATTAAAAAAATGTCCTTGTTCCACAATAATACATAAGCACACGATTTTCCAGAAAAATAAAAGAATTAATCCTTTCGAATCCAAAAGTAATTTGAAATAACTCCAAACGGCACAACATACAACTTCTAGTGTAAGAAAAGGCAACTGATATTAATTGGCAAAACATGGGTTATATCGTATTCTTAACGTACACAAGGGATCAAATGATCATCTTATCGAAGGTTATAGAAGGCAAACACTTGTCACAAATCACGTTTACCCAGTGTGACCTTGACTAAACCCAATCATTTTACTCTAAGAAATAAAAAGTTAGAAAAATTATTTACATCTTAAAGACAAAGTCGCATCATGACCTCGAAAACAATCAATCATTTTAAAATAATAAAGAACTTGTTAACGATGGTTGCTATAAATGTTGAAAAAGGTCAGGATTTAGATCAACACCTGGTGTTTATAAGCTATCAGTCAAGATCAAACTATTTTCTGAAAAAAGTATCGTCTCTAGTGCATAAATTTACATTACAATATCATGTAATGAAAAATGAAAAAAATTTAAAACTTACAAACAATTTAATTGAAAAAAATATATATTAAATATTAAATCAGATACAAGTAAATCAAATATACATAACAGAGTGAAATCACAATTTTGAAGAGTCATTAATCTTTCATTTCTGCGTTTATTATTTTTTTCAGTAATCATTTCATTTTTCGTTTAAATTGCAATTCGTTGCAGTTAGGAACTGTATTATTTATATCAGTTATTTAACTCAGTGCGCATCATTGTGTTAAATGTCCAATATCTTGATTTGTTTGCGTGGGAGTTTTGGTATAGAATTTATCTACCTTTAAATCCCCTATAAATAAATATCGTATTTTCATTACCATTCTTAGTGTCTTCGTTGTGATCTGACCCCAACCCGGTACATCTCGTTACAGCCTGGGATGCGGGATGACGCCGGTTCGAACCACGGCCGAGTCATAACAAAGGCTTAAAATAGTACTCGCAGCTACCTCATTTGGCACTCAGCATTAAAAAGTTAGGGCTGGTCGGTCTGGTGTCAGGATAATGTGTCTGGGTGGGACATGATGTTACATGTCTGCGGCATGATGCCCCAGTACAAGACATCAATATAAACTGCACCACTGTTGACATCGTAGCGATATGACTGAAATATTGTTAAAGATAGGTTAAAAATACACACACACACACACACACACACACACACGCACACCTCTAAATGCATACTAGAATCTTAAGACAGGGTTTTTTTAGGGGGCCTAAGAAGGCCTGACTATATGATATATATTCCCAGAAATCGTCTGTTCATACGAAGTGTTAGAATTGATTATATTTACAAGATAATAACAACTTGGATATAGGCAAGTGTTAGACTACTGATCTATCAGGGATTTCTAGAACTATTGATCTATCAGGGATTTCTAGCACTATATGTTAGCAGCAGTGGGGGCGAACAGACCAAGGTCTTTTCACGAAATAAAAGTTCTCACAGAGAAATTCTCCGTAGAAAGCTCCATTTGTCAGATAAAAAGCTTCTACGGGACGTTATTTTCGGTGTTGGTCAGACTTTATGTTTATTCCAGTAGTAATATTTAACTCCAATAATGTGGATTGTCCGTGAACATCACATAGGTCCGCCCACCACTGCAGCTCCTAATTAAAACAAATCTTAAAATATCTTGTCGAGACCGATTCGATATAGTGCTCGTGGATCATGCAAATTTATCGTTATAAATCCATGCGGAGTTAACTGAGCATGGCTAAATAGATTTTTGAATTTATTTATATCCATGTCGCCGTTGCACCAAGTTTGATGAATATTCCGCAGCGTGTGCGTGTCAACACCGTTAAATACTGCTAGAAAGTTACAATTATCTCTAATTACTTTCGGTATTTGTGTATATCGCTGAGTTACGTAAATAGCCTCTGTGTTTTTATGTCGTCCACGAGAAAATATCCTAGACGGATTTGCTTGCTTATCTAACATAACGTCGTCGTATACAACTAAATTGTTAATTTCACCGTTAAGCTCGTCGACAGATGGTGCATCATTGATATCGGTAATAAATTCAATAACATTTTCGTTATTTTCACTTATTGACGACGCGTTTTCGTTAAAATCCTTTAATACTTCATAACATCGCTGATCGTCGACAGATGGTGCAACTAAATATAATTTGTCCCATTTTAGCCATCTCATTATCAAATTTAACAACAACTGTGTTTTACCAGATCCTGATGGGCCAATTATTATCATTCTAAAAGAATTTGGTAGCGCCGCATGATGTTTCACGTTTTTTTGTGGCAGAAAAATCAATTACATTCATGACATAATTATCATGGATCTATATTGTGTAAAATGTCGTTCACGTACAGGTACAATCGGTTTAACTACGGTTACGATGCGTAATAACAGATTAGCTGGAACAGGCAAGTGTGAAGTATGTGGAACAAAAAAATTTAGATTTATTTCTGGACAAATAAAACCGGCCAAAAAAAGCAACACGGCGGTGATATCGCATCAGGATTAACAAATTTACCTGGCGCTCCTTGGGCGAAATATCCTGGAGAAAAACATCTTCCCGGATATAATTATTGCGGACCGGGAACTCGACTTGATCTTAGACTTGACAATGATATGCCAAAATCTGGCGAGGAACCAGTAAATGCTATCGACGATGCGTGTCTTATTCATGATATTGCTTATCGAAGCGGCGATATTCAACAAAGACATCTCGCTGATGTAAAATTGATCCACGCATTAAATTCAATACCTAACAAAAATATCAGAGAAAAATTAGCTAGTTGGATAATTAAAAGTGCAATGAAAGGCAAATTAGTATTCGGTGCTGGTTAGAATAATGGAGTCGATTTATTATTCTCCGGCTGGATTTTGGCGTGGCAAATCAGCAATTGCCAAACTCGCCAAAGCAGCTAAAGTAGAAATTCCCGTTGCAGCGTCGTGGTTATCTAAGCAGGCCGTTTGGCAGATTTATCTTCCTCCGCCAAAACGAATTGAACATGCACATTTCGACGTTAGCGTACCTGACGAAGTTCATCAGACCGATATCATGTTTCTTCCTCACGACACCGTTAACGGCAACACTTACAAATATGTGCTGACCGTCGTTGACATCGCTAGCAGGTACGAAGAAGCAGAACCGTTAATAACTAAAACAGCTACCGAAGTTGCAAACGCATTTGGCAGAATTTATCAACAAGGACCTTTAACTTGGCCAAATTTACTTCAAGTTGACCCTGGTAGAGAATTTCTTGGCGCGGTTTCATTAATAATGAAAAACAATAACAGAAATATACGGCGCTGGCATGTTGGAATTCATCGAGATCAAGCGATTGTTGAGCGATTCAATAAAACGCTTGCTGAGCGATTATCTGATATCAGTATGCGAGGAAATTTATTTCTGATGAGCGATCTCAAGAATGGGTGCAAAGATTACCTCATGTGATTAACGCGATAAATAATGAAATAACGCGAACAATAAAGATGAAACCAGCAATAGCAATTACAAAGGCAATTATACCAATTCAACGACGTGATTTTTCAACTCGGCCAGTTTTATGTAGTATTATTGTTCGATATTTGTACAAGCACGCCGAAGCTGAAGGTGGCAGGAAAAGAGCGACCGATCCAGTCTGGAGTGTTACATCACATAAAATATCTGCCGTGACAAGATCATCAGGAAGGTCGGCGATTTATTTTCTGGATTCGCTAGCTCCTCAACGCGGATTTACTCGTGAGGAATTACAAATAATTTCCGCAGATACTCAATTACCGCCTAAATCGCTTAGGTAACGCGCCTATTACATTCTAAACACGCCAATGTGACGTTGTCTCGGTTATGGCCGATATTATTATTTTTCCTATTGGCGGTAAATTGTCGAGGATCATTTTTTATATTTCCATGCCATTATACAATTACAAATCGCGCAGTGATTATTCTGCTGTTGTTTTAGCATCATTATCGCGTCCACGTCAAGGTCGAATTTGAAATAATTCTTTTTGTCAAATTGATTATAACTGGTTAATTTTTTCCTAATTACATCTTCGCAGGTTTCATCGTTAGTCATCGTCGCATCTAAAACTATTCGCGCCAACTGAGATATTTTTCTAACACTAGATACGGCTAAATAGACCAAATTCGACCATTCTATGATTTCGTCAACGATCCAAACTCGAGTATCTGAAATAGTTAATCCCTGCGATGAGTGAATCGTCATTGCTTATCCAGGCGTCCACGGGGATTTATTTGCGCTTAGTGCATCTTTGACTAAATTAATATTAACGGCGACGATGTCATTTAATACTAAAATTTTTCTTTCTTGCCCTGGCACGTCGTCGTTGATATTTTGCTGTCGCGTATCAGCTGGCCTATAACATAACGGCACCGGCAGTAAGGGAAATTTATCCTGCTGATGTTGAAATAATTCTCGTTGAAGTTTATCTCCGACTACTTTTCTACTAGCAGCTATCAAATCACTTGGCGTCCATGAGAGAAAAAAATCCTTCATTGATGTTTCTGGTATTTCTCGCATTATGCTGCATTGAACTTTATTTGATTGTAATCGAATTAACTTTTTAAATTCACTCAACGCCGCATCGAGAGATCTGTAATCGGCGTCGACTTCCTCGTAGTAGTCAACGAAATTCTTTAGCCAGTAATGAGGTGATTCACCATCAATTGGACCTGGTTGACCTCGATCGCCGCACATGATTACGGCGGTATTTTTCAACGACAACCAGTCGAGAAGAGAAATAATTTTAACGTTTCTAATGGAACTGTACAAATTTCATCGAACATTATTACCTTATTGATGTATTTGTCGCCCATCCGCGAGCAACTCCATGAGCCTCCGCTGTATTTGAAATAACTGTGATAAGTACAAGAATTGACTCCACGCTGTTTCATTTCCTTTGCTAATCTATGCGTCGGTGTCAACACGATTAAATCAGAATTTTTAAACAATTCGATTACTCGAGCTGTTTTACCTGAACCCCTGACCCGTTTACGTATATAAATTTATGTCTCGATATTGGATCGTGCACGCACGGCGACGAAGAAATTTCTGATATTTCACTAAGATGATATTCATCAGCGTCTATGACGTCCGCGGTTTCACAATAATCAATAATATCTTCGTTTTTTACTCTCCACGTGCCCCATGAACCATTACCAGATAAATTTTCTAGCAGCGATGAATATTTTCTATCAACATAAAATGAATCAGTAGCTACTCTAACTGCGTTATGGGGGAATTATTTATCATGGAAAGTAAATTTATACTTACATATGCAAGCATCGAAGATCTTAAATGAGTATATAAAGGTGATTCCCCATCAAGATAACTAACCACGGTACCTAATTTCGTTCCGTCATTAAGGTGAATATTTTCTCGACTACAAAAAGTATTTTTCTCAGTTGTATCAGCAATTATAAAATCTAATTCGGCTTCGTCGATGATTAACCTGCAATGATGTCGCTGATGATTCATACGCGCCACCTTCGGTAAATTTGCCGATTATTCTCCTACCTAGGTCTTTTGCTGTCTTGTCGTCGTGATCAGTTGGCAACCAGACTTCAGTTTGTTTTTATACGATATAATCGCTTCACTGACTATCAACGACGTTAACATCGCCGAATCTAGCATATATCGAAGCAACGCCGTGTGAACCCAACGTCGTTGCGAGAAATGCCTGCCAAACCAAACGTAGCACATTTTATGTAAATTATCGGCAAATTTAAATGATACAACGCGGGCAAACCCGGTAATGGGAAAATCTGGCAGCGGGCCGTTAATTGATACTGGCGTCATTTCGCTATAAGGATGCCCAAATTTAGCAAAATATTTAGCGCAATCGCCGTATCCTAGAAAACTTCCAGGATAACACGCAACCATGTCAAACGATATCATATTAAGATAATTATATTTAGTGTCCCATAATCCGCCGTGTCCGTATTCGACGCAACTCATCTTGATATCTTTAAGAAACTCACCTCGCGTTGGCTTCCAAAGATTTTTTCCCTGGCAGCGTGAGCAGCAACTGATGGAACAGTAAAACAACTAGACAATAATTGTTTGGAATTTATCGACTATTTTTTCGTTTATTCACTCATCAAATCATGTAGCAGTTTATTCTATATACGTTACCGTTAAACCGCACGAATTGGTCATATTCTTCATCGCTACGAAACAACCACACCGACACTGGATCTGATTTGCTTATTTTGTAAATAAAATCGAACATTTCCGCGGAATTTGCAGAATTTTCCGAATAAAATTTAACAGTACGATCTCGCGGAAATATCGTCACCGCGCTCGTCCACACATGAGAATTATGATCAATTATATTAATTGGCGCTCCTCGATATTTATATGGGGAATCGTATAAAATTTCCCCCGATAACGACTTTACCGTTATTGGAAATTTTAATTTTCCCGACAACGCGGCAACGTCGTTTATTGACGCGTCGTTATTAACTGATTTCGTCCAAGTATTTATCAAAGATAACCGTAACGATGTCAAACCAGATCTGCGTTTTGTATTTTTTAAATGTTCTATCACTCGCACAGCTACACAGTTTATTGAAGATAATTTCATCAAGGGTAGATTTTAAACATCTGGTCCATTATTTAACCGATATATTCCATAAACAACCGCGGTGACCGGATAAGATCTATCATAATATGGTTTGTCTATACCGGTTAACAAACCAGCCTTTGAGCTAGCAGATAAAATCACATTTTTTTCCCCACTAATTACAGGATCACGTTTATCTCGAATAACCCAAACATCATCGGACATTTTGCCCGATGAATTTTATTCCGAAGATAAATTTCTCATCCTTGTGGTTAATTTTAATGTAATCAATTATACTTTTTGCCCGCTCATCGGTCATAGTATTATTAATTTCGTTTGTTTTCCGCGTCGTCCATGTGTGAATCGCTTTGTCGTCGTAAAATTCTTTTTTTAGCTTTATTAGCGTCAGATATATCAATATCAGCTTCGTCAAGGTCAAATAAATCCATGTTATATTTTAGACAAATATCTAATACAATAATGAATCATTGCAAATGGATATTGGTCGGTTCGTTATCTTGCTGCGAAAAATCATGTAAACGTGAATTTTGCGGAGAGCATATGCAGGCGATTCGCGTAGGTAATTATGGGCCAGTTAGGTGCATAAAATGTAATGTTGGATTACGAGGCAAAACTCGATTATGTTTATGTTGTGGCGGGAAACGCTACCGAGAACTTAAACAACATTATGACAAAAGACCAAGGACGATGACAAAATCATCAAATGCGAGGAGGATTATCTAAATAGGTTTACAAACAAACTTTGATTTAAACAAATAATGTTTAGTATATGGATAAGATATTCAAGAAGCATCCAATCACCGATAACTACGAAGCATCATGCGACGGCGTTGTCAGGCATTGCAAAACAAAAAATGCGGTTGGTAATGTTGATAAATTTGGTTATCTGATGTTTACCGCCACAAATCAAAAAAAATTTATTTATTTCATCGTTTTATATACGAATGTTTCCACGGACCAATCAAAAATAGTCTTGTAATCGATCATATTGACGGGGATACACTAAATAATAAACTCTCTAATCTTCAAGCGATTACGCAGAGTGAAAATTCTACGCGCGGAAAAACTGGTCGGCTTAAAAGTATCGGGAAAAGGGTGGTAAAATCAATTAACATGGAGACCAACGAGGAAATGATATTTCAATCTATGACATCTGCTGGTAAATATTTTGGTATTAATTCAACCTCAGTGCGAAGAGTTGCGGAAAAAACAATTAATCTGATATTTTCATACAAATTTGGGGACTGGATCAAATTTAATTATGTTCCACTAATTTTAGATGATTAAATTTGTTTTAAAAATATTATATTTACATTTTTTTGTATTAGAAAAACAATATTTACTATAATGAACGAAGAAAATATCAGTAATATAATTGATGATATTGAGAAATTAAAAATTAAAACAAATGATACTATCAGACGAGTTCGACGCTGAAAATATCATCGCTGACTCTGAAACGCTTGCTCAGAACAAACATGAAGGTAGATACGTTCTGCCGGCTGAATACAAGTATATAAAGAAAATTCAATCAGCGATGTATCAGTCGTTGGCATCCGTTGACGAGTCATCGATGGGAGATTTTGCTCCGTTATCGATTGCGATTGAAAAAATAAGATCAGAGTTGTCTGACGAATATGAAGCAAAAAAAGTGATTAACACTCGTGTAAGGCAATTAAGAAAAATAATTAATGACAAAAAGTAAAATTTACTGAAATTATTTATTTGCTGAAATTATTTTCTTTTTTACTGAAATTATTGTTTTTTTACTGAAATTATTTATTTGCTGAAATTATTGTTTTTTTTACTGAAGTTATTTGTTATTTACTGAAATTATTTGGTTTTTGTACGGAAATTATTGTTTTTTTACTGAAATTTCATGCAAATACCCCATCAAATTATAAAATTTGCGCAAATTATTTGATTTTGACTACCAATTACCCACTCAAATTATAAAATTTGTACAAATTATTTGATTTTGACTACCAATTACCCCATCAAAATTGTGAAAATTAAAAAAAAGATATTTTTCTTAATATTTATTGGTTTTTATCTGGGTTTTTTTTGTTGTTTTTTTACGTAGAGGTTTAAGATCAAGATCCAATATCCTTAGGATCAAAGATCTTAAGATCTTCAAGATCTTACTAGCAAATTAATACTTAAAGTTTCTCTGCGTAAATCAAGTAAATTTCCTCCCTGATCGGTTAATCTAAAATTAATTCTCGATTACAAACTATTATGGCACCGCAGATAAATCGGATTGATTGGTTCTTGTATAATTAAATATCCTGGTGGTTCTTTTGGTGAAAACGAGTAAAGAACAAATCCTCGCTGAACCTGATTTGAAACTGCTGCGTCGACGCTATAACTGCCCTCGACGACGTCACAATCAAGATTAACCGTGACGACGGTTGTTATATTTACGATGCCTGGTGAAATATGCCGGCCTTCTCCGTTTTGACTATTATTATGTTTAAGTATATTTGATCGTGGTAGTTTTTTTTTATCCACGCGGCGTGTAATTGAGGAAATAACTCATCAACGACATCAGTGACGGATTTTATAAATTCATCATCGTCATAACCGGGAAATTTAAAAGTTTTAAACGTCTCCTCGGTCAGCTCGTATATGTCAAGAAATTTTTGTCTTTCTGCTGATTTAACATTTTTTATGAGAATAATTAAATCACCGTTGATAATTCTCATTTCAGATGAGATCCGATTTATTATTTTGATGACTTCGATAATCTTGGCGCACGACCCTGATATATCAATGATACACTCTTGAAAAAACTGCCGTAATCGCCGTAGTTGTTCATCACGTGCCTGGTTAAAATCTTTGAGCCACTCATTAATATCGCTCAGCTCAACGGATTTTATTAGTTTACCTTTGTGAAGAATATTGAATAATATATCACCTTTACCTCTGACGATAAAATTGTCTTTGGGATCTAAATAATTCCTTGAAGATTCCGCATGTGATTCTAATTTTTCGTAACGATATTCATACCAAGTTCCACCTTTTGTGATATAATCAGATTTTTTAGGTTCTGGCGACACTGGCTGTTGCGGTGGTGCTGGCGGCGCAATTTCAGGCCAACCTAGGACGGTTCTGATCGAACTCGCAAAAATATCAACAATATACAGCGCTGTTACTTCAATGATCGAAGTTAACGTCGGTTCGTGTGCGGTTATTTTTATTCCGGGTTCATCTCCGGTTATATTTTTTATTCTATATAATAGCTCATCATTAATTTGTTCGACCTGATAACTACCTGTTGGTAATCCAACAACGGTCCAATCTGGAGTGTCGTCGGCTTTGTTTTTATTAGCAAAAACAAATGAATTATTTGACAATGATGCACCAAACGATACCGATCTAATATTGGGCCAGCTATGATAGACTCGCAAATGCGACAGCGCGATTTCGCTGACGGAGATTGCTATCGGAAAATTGATGCTAAATTCCGGCTTAGTCGAGCTCGCCGATATCATCGTTGTTACTTGCGGGGTCGTGTTTGTCACGATCTGAGATAACTCCGACATTATTATTATCTATGACTTTAATATCAGCCTGCGAGTAAATATTTATCATCGTAGAAAATTCGTGATCAGATATAACTCCGTCGTTGAGACTTTCTTATAGCAACGAAGATAATTTCGTATACGTGATCATTGCCGCGTATAATTTGACCACGTACGAAGATAATTTTTCACTCGTGCACGATGATATTTTTTGCAATAATATTAAGAACTTCAGCGAGCGTCGTTGTCGCACAAATGCAAATTGTAACTGCTACGAGAGCCATCATTGTTACCGCGGATAATATTATTCCAGATCCGGCAACGACTGCCGACACCGAATAAACGACGACGTCAATGATAACTAGTCGTCGCTGATATTTTTTTTATTTTTGCCTGATACGTATCTATGATGAGTTTTAATGAATTTTGCCACTCACGCGCCTGATTATATCTGTAATCGGACGGCGTCATTATATTTTACCAAGTCAACAATTGAGGCGACTCGGCAATAAATTTCATGCACCACCATACCGGGGTTGGCGCCATTGTTGCTCTTTCAGGAGGTTCTAACGTAAAAATTTCTTCGACGTCTTTATTTAATAAAATATTTAGAAATCCAAGAAATCTGTCACTGGAATGTCTCCATTTGTATTCTTTAGCGATTATTCTGAATCTTGCTGAGGAAAAAATATACAGCCGATACGCGTCAGTGACTGATGCATTGTATTTGAAATTATCATTTTCTGGTGTCCACGTTAATTCTCCCGTTGACATGATAAAAGTGATATTATTGACCTGCGCCGAAGTTATTGCCGGTGGAATCTTAATGAAGCTAGTTTTCGCAGTAACTCCAGGTATCATTGCTTCAAATCCCTTAAGTGTTTCAATACTTGCTTCGATGCTAGTAAGTTTTTTGTTAATTTCAGATATTTTTCTATTTGTTTCAGCGGCGGTTTCATCAACTCGCCTAATAGCTACGTTGGTCACCGAGCTGTTTTCGATGGCTACTTGATTAATTTGTCTGATAGACTCGTTAATATTTTTAATAGCTTCAGCGGTATCTTTGACGACTTTAGCGGCTTTTTTATTTACCTCGGCGGCTCTCTAGTTAATTTCATTAATTTCTTCTTGAGCGTTCGTAAAATCACTTATATGTGCGTTATATTCGGTACGTCGAATTATATCGGCTAAATTGATGTTGCTAGTTTTTAATTTTCCATGTTGATCTTGAAAAATAACAACCTCGTCAGGATCTATTCCTGATATCGATAGAAGTTTATTAACGTCGTCTTTGGTTGCGTACTTAGATAAATCAACATCAATCGGTTTTTTTTTCAATAATCGCGACAATAAAGTTCTCCCGTAAATGTCAACCATTATTTAATCGCGGTTGATTTAATTTATCGGATGTATACCTAAGGACGACTTTGTGATGCGGCTGCGATGATTTTGATATCGCATCAAGGACGTTAATTGCTTCACTGCCGCATATCGGTGGATCAGTTAGCGTCTGCCTGGGTAACGTTGAATACCAAATCGGGACGTTTAATTGTCTAGCATAATTTAAAAACTCATTCGGCGGTGCTAGCCCGTACGAGTCAAAGTAAATAATTTCATGCGGATTTATCGAATAAGAGACCGAATGCGTGCCAGGACCTGATTGTGAATCTAAATGTATAATTCCAGATTCGTTTAAATTCGGTCGATCTGGTAATTGATCTCGCACAAATACGCCTCTGAAGAATTTTTTTTTTTTTTTTGTCTTTGCTTCGTTAGCTAAATCTAAATTTGACATCGGCGTGACATCTAAAAGCTTTTTGGATACAACCGCAGTGTTCCTGGCAACTTTAAGCCGCGTCCGTACCAATACAGGGGCGTTCCTGGCAACCTTAGTCCGCGTCCTTTTTTTTAAACCGTATTTGCCTCCCGTTACTTTTTCTAGTATTTTACTACCAGCGTATCCAGCAGCACCTAACCCGGCTGCTTTTCCCACCGCTAATAACGCCGGCAGCAACCCGGCGAGAAGCGGAAAGAATCCACCTGTCTTAACCATGTCACTGATTGCACTTGGACTAAGATCAAACTGGACGCCAGTATTTGCTGATTTAGCCTTGGTAAAATTTTTATGTTGAGTTTTAATTAGCGACAGTTTATTTGGGCCACCTTGAATTTGAGCGTTTTTTACGTCAATTTTGTCCCGCACATTTTTGTCGCGCTTGATTGAAGTTTTTTCACCTGACCCTGAGTCAGAGTCACACTAACATGATCGTATGGCATTATAATTATATTGATGATTTAAATTGATCTCACATTTTTTCTACTGGTGCGTCAATGATTCTCATTCGGCCACCAATACTTTCAAGAATCATAGTTCTATCACTAAGCATAACCGCGGTTACCTTAAAATTGACAGCACCTATATTAGATATTCTGGCTTTGAAATGTATGTCAATGACGGATTGTTTTATCAAATCAAGATGTTCCAGTGAAAAATAATAGATCGAATATAAATTTTTAAAATCCAGCTGCGATACCTGCAAGCCGGTATCGATATTTTGATCTCGTCCCATAAAACTTAACAACCGATGATATCCTTGTACCATTGAATTATTAGTAAAATCTAATGATATTTCCTCAGTTGGCTCTTGTTTTCCGTTTATTCGCAACGATATTTCGCTGGCATCAAAATTATCAAATATCATATGGCTAGCTGTTTGATCATATCGATCAGCTCGCTGGAAAGCAACAAAAATATGTCTAGGTGCAGAAACGCCCTGCTGCGATGCCATATGCCAGGTAAAATTACCGTTAATTTCGCTAGTGATAGTATCAGTGGTTGTTGTCAACCACGACATCACTGATTTACCGCCCTGATCCATAAATGAAAGTAATTTATTTTCTTCGATTAGCGACGGAGTCATCGCTGGCATCCACAGGGTGAGTTTACTTAGTGTTACTTTGGCGTTATTATTGATATCAGCGCCGTCAGCACGATTACCTTCTCGCCAGATAGCGTCGTTGCTATTATCTTTTCGATAAAAAACGATAGTATGCTTGGCTCCAAAAATTACCTTCTTAAAATTTCTACAAAATCCAAATACATGAGATAATGGAATTGCGCATGAAAATCTTCTACGAATACCTGATAACATAGCTTTACGCGCAGCAAATCCTAAATTAAAATTAGGATTAGCGCTTATAACCACCGGTTCAACATCATCGCCGACAGCAGCATCGGTATTTGTTTTTGGTCTTCTTCCAATAAACTGATCACTTTCAGGATAATTAGAATTATCTTTGGCAAACATCATGCCAGGACCAGCTGATCTAGCAAAATCGTCTGAGTACCTAGCTAGGCCTATAATTGTCGTAGCAACATCAACGTCGTTGTTAATTGATTCGATTTCTTTTCCGTCTACAAAATACGCGGCGCTCTTAAATAACGCCATAATACCGTTATTGACGAATCCAACCTTATAATTTTCTAAATACTCGATATTATCCGTTTTTTGTGATTTCACCGACAACTTCGATGAAAGCCTCAGATGGTAGAAAATATTTACTCGTGTCATGAACTTGAATCTCAACTCGGCTATTACTATTTGGTGTTACCGCGTCGTACGAGTAATGTTGATAATCGCGTATCGATGTATCCTGACTTATTTGTTCGTCCATGTCAAATGCTTCGTTAGATGCATGCTTGAACATTTTATTATAAAGATTATCTTCTAAAACGAAGACTACTTCCTGATATCATGCTAGTATTTATTTGATCAGCTCCTTGATCTATCAGCGACGCTAATTTTTGATTTGCTGCGTCATTTATTACCTTGCTAACGTCGCTAGGCATCACTTCGGTACTTGGTAATTTAGCTGGCTGTTTTTTTTCTACGTACTAAATTTAATATTCTGTCCTTGACGGTGCTAAGTACCTTGCCAGCAAAATCACCAGCAGCGGAAAGTGCTTTATCACGAACAAATCCCATAGCTTTCATTGCTAATTGCTTAGCAATAGGTCCGGCTTTAGGAGCTATTCGTGTGACAAATCCCTTAACGACGTCACCAAATCCATCTCCGTAGGTAACTTTGTACATGGGCAACCGCGCGTTTACCACGCGAGCCTGCGTAGGTTTACGATGATCTTTGTGAATTATCATTTTATTCAATTGTCATTTATTTAACTAATCGCTGTAGTCGTCGACGATTTCATCAATTAAATTTCTATAAACGTGAACGTCCATGATACCGCCGCGAAATAATCGCTGACAAATATCAGTTGCCTCATTAATTATTTCTGGCGAGTTATTTCCAGCTCGTTTCCCTCCAATAAGAACCTCTAGCCGAGATACGTCGTTGACGACGCTATCTGGGCATTTAGAATTATAACCGCTACCGGTAAAACCAAGAACCTTCATTACATCATAAGGTTCTTCTTGAGGTTGCTCTTGAGGTTCTTCTTGAGGTTGTTCTTCAGTAATTTTTTCCTGCCGAGGAGGTACTTGGGGATGTTGCTCCTTAGCAGCTGAACGTCGCGATAAAGCATCTTTAGCCCTTAATCTTATCACTTCATCTCTAAATTTTAAATATTCTGGATCCAACAAATTAGTTTTAGCTCCAGTAAAAGCAGCATATAATACTGGAACCCATTTACGTCGGGTCATTTTTTCAACATATTCTGGAAGCAAAAATGAACCTCTTTGATCATAATCGAATGCAGCAATTTTAGCTACTGATTGTCGATCCTTAAGAAGATCAAGAATATCTTCTCTAAATATTGCATCAGGAGCAGGTTCTTGCAGAGGTGGAGGAAGCTGTAAAGATTTTTCTTCCTGATCACTTTTTAATTTTTGTGTTCTTAGATTTCTTGCTTACTTAGTAGCTTCATCAGCACGTTTCTTCTCCAAATTCATTCCCATTTTAAATATTACGTAAGTACTATCGCCAGAATCTATTCTTGATATATTTCTTTTATATTTGAATAACCAATCACCCCAGGTGTCACGACTAGCAACTTGTCTCAAATGTTCCTGTTTTAAAAATTTATATCTCTCTGAAAAACTTGCACCTGCAAAAATACCAAAATCTCGCAAGTCCTCAGTATCATGGACCGGAAATTTTTCTATCACTCGAGCACCATCTTCGGTAAATTTTGATTTAAGAATTTTAAGTTCAGTTTGAGGTTGAATTTTACCTTTACCTGCAGGTCGACCTTGACGACGCGGAATTACAACTGCGGGCGCAGGAGCATCTGCAAGCGCGGGTCGAGTTTGTTCTTCAATTTCTTTCAATACCGGAAGAATACCTGTTTTTCTTACGTCAATATCTTTAACATCTCCAAGTAAAACTCGCTCAGTGGTTGTAGTTATTGATTTGAATAACAACTCAGCTGACTCAGCAAATCCCTTTCTTGCGTCTTCGACGGCACGTATTTTTCGTTTAACAGATTCTCTCACGGGAATATATTTTTGTATTGCTTATTGGCGTTCTCGCGCTAATCGAGTAGTATATGCTTCTCCGACATCCATGAATATTAATATATTAATAATTTCAATTAATCTTTATAAAAGAAATTACGGATCGGTCTCGACAAGATATTTTATGATTTGTCTTAATTAGGAGCAGCAGTGGTGGGCGGACCTATGTGATGTTCACGGACAATCCACATTATTGGAGTTAAATATTACTACTGGAATAAACATAAAGTCTGACCAACATCGAAAATAACGTCCCGTAGAAGCTTTTTATTTGACAAATGGAGCTTTCTACGGAGAATTTCTCTGTGGGAACTTTTATTTCGTGAAAAAACCTTGGTCTGTTCGCCCCCAATGCTATATGTTTCAATTTGTTTGCATTTTTTAAATTAACTTCGAGATGGGTAATTTTCTGTACAGTCGAAGTAAACAAACGTAAAATTGGGATGATCTCCAGTTAAAAACTTAACTTCGTGTGACCTCATGATAGACGTGCATTCCTCTTCCGCCTGGACTAAATTGGGTAAAGTACACACGGTATTCAAAGTATGGCCATAACAATAAAACATTGATTGTTTCTTCTTGGAATGACTGGGTAACGCAAACTAGAAAATGCCTTCTTGGTTAATTAGTAAATCTAGTGATAGGTGGTAGATATACAGTTGTGGATCATTAACCTTTCATGGTAGAATGATGAAATCATTATCCCATACCATGACAACGGTAGAGCTATGCCGTCAAACTTGTCCATCCTCCCATCGTTCCATCCATCACATCTTGTTTCAGTTTTTACGTTTTGAATGGTTTCAACTCTGGTAGACAGCCTTATTTAAGTAGGTTCAAGAATATAAGAGAAAATGGGTCACTTTTAATGAAACAAACTACCATCCTCTCACAGCTGAATACTCTTTGAAACATTTTGGATTCGACCCTTGACATTGATAAATATTTCATGTGATGAACTTGAGCAGGTTGTGAAAAATTTAATTCCAAATGGTGATTATGCATTCGTTTTCGTAGATGAAGGACTTTGGAGTTGAATGCTTTGGCACCTTTCAAGCAAATTTCCACACTGATTGTTTTCATACTGAAAAGTGTGTATAGGGGATCAGTGACTCGTATCTGATGTGTTTTCGGAATGTATTTTGTCTGATTATCTAACAGAAAAGTTTATAAGATTTATTTGTTAGCATGTCCATAAAGTATATAAAAGCGCTCTTCCGTTTTAATATATTTTAGGCTTTGTTACCATTAATGGATTATAACTGGCCGATCTTTCTAATGATTTCGTCAAAGTATAATAGGTTTACATCTCATGGTTTTCACATAAAATTCTTAAGCACAAAACTTTCACAATTAATTGGAACAGAAAACCTTTACAATTAATTGTAAGAGAAAACTTTTACAGTGATAACAGAAAACATTCACAATTAATGATAACACAAAACGTAGCACAAAAAAACTGTAACAAAACGTTTGCACAAAACTTTAGCAATATACTTTAACACAAAAGATTATTAGTAAACTTTGACACAAAACAAGAACAGTAAGCTTTAACATACAGCTTAAACTTTAACACAAAATTTCAACAAGTTCAATTTTGTTGACGATTCAATGCTTATGTCACTCCATGCTAACTCAAGAATACGCCAAACTTCAACCCAAGACAAAATCAAAGTTTTTCGTTAACCACGAGCTTGCCTAATAGCTTAAGTGTGGGACAGGGATTATTGGGAGCGTGGATGGAGATGTGTGACATGTAATATCCACATGTTATCGAATTTTGGTTATCGTTATCTCGGATCGAGCAAACAATAAAAGAAAATATGAAAATAATAGATGAAATGACAGACAGACTGAGCAAAGATATAGGATAGAAAAAAAAACGAGTCCCCGTATGTGAAATATAACAATTTAATCAATTACATAACCAAATGAAGTTGAAACTGATATTTGAAATATACACTTTTAAAATAAAATAAATTAGAAAATTTAGCCGTTCTGTGATACCTTCTAACCAAATTTCATCATATAATCGAGTGAATGATACAAAATTAAATTGCCGGCATGTCAGCATTGAATGATTGCTTCCGGTCCTTTCCGTATCACTGTCGGTGACAGGTCAAATTGTAGTCTCCCTCTCTCTCTCTCTCTCTCTCTCTATCTCTCTCTCTCTCTCTCTCTCTCTCTCTCTCTCTATCTCTCTCTCTCTCTCTCTCCAACCTCTCTCTCTCTCTATCTCTCTCTCTCTCTCTCTATCTATCTCTCTCTCTCTCTATCTCTCTCTCCAACCTCTCTCTCTCTCTCTCCAACCTCTCTCTCTCTCTCTCTCTCTATCTTTCTCTCTCTCCAACCTCTCTCTCTCTCTCTCTCTATCTCTCTCTCTCTCTCTCTCCAACCTCTCTCTCTCTCTCTCTATCTCTCTCTCTCTCTCTATCTCTCTCTCTCTCTCCAACCTCTCTCTCTCTCTATCTCTCTCTCTATCTCTCTCTCCAACCTCTCTCTCTCTCTCTATCTATCTATCTATCTCTCTCTCTCTATCTCTCTCTCTCTCTATCTCTCTCTATCTCTCTCTCTCTCCAACCTCTCTCTCTCTCTATCTCTCTCTATCTCTCTCTCTCTCTCTCTCTCTCTCTCTCTCCAACCTCTCTCTCTCTCTCTCTCTCTCTCTCTCTCTCTCTCTCCAACCTCTCTCTCTCTCTCTATCTCTCTCTCTCTATCTATCTCTCTCTCTCTATCTATCTCTCTCTCTCTCTATCTATCTCTCTCTCTCTCTCTCTCTCTCTCTCTCTCTCTCTCTCTCTCTCTCTCTCTCTCTCTCTCTCCAACCTCAGTAGTGAAGGGGGATCTTATAGGGTCTATGGGATTTATCATTAAAAACACCCTTGGGACAATATAGGGTCTATGTAAATTTAACATGGAGAAAAATCGTGGGACAATATAGGGTCTATGGGAATTAACATGGCCAAAAACCTATGGGACTGTATAGGGTCTATGTAAATTTAACATGGCCAAAAAACCCTTGGGACTGTATAGGGTCTATGTAAAATTGAAACAGGGAGGGTCTCTATTTTTTTTTTTAAAAAATAAAAAAAAAAAAGATAAAATAAAAAATGGGGTAGGCAATGGAAAGGCTATCTCTTTTCGAGAAATATGGCAGGCCCTGAAAAGGGCCTTTGGGTTTTCTTCTTCTTCTTCTAATTTCTTCTTTTTCTCCACCAAGTTCTTATTTTATCTCATACACTCTTCTTCCCTTTCTTTTTTTTCTTCTCCTCCTCTTCTTTCTTCTTCTCTTCCTCCTCTTCTTTCTTCCTCTTTTCATTTTCTTCTTCTTTTTCAATTTTTTCGTTCCGTTTGCGTATTCTTATTCTTTCCTCTTCATCCTCCTTCTCCTCCTTTATCTCTTTCATGACACCACTAATCTTGTCCTTTGCTTTTCTTAAGTTATTAATTTCCATCTTTACACGATGGGGACTATAGGAATAATGGTCTTCAACGAGTCTTATTAGCATCTGTTCCATTATTCCTAAGTTGTCTAAAACGTCTTGCAAGGTTTGTATTTTGTCCATTTGGTTTGTCGCCATCTTCTTTTTATTCTTTGCAGAATGGTTTGAACAACGAACACTGTGGGTTCTTATAGTGAAAGCGCGGACGTGAAGGAAAACATCCCCTAATAACATAAAATTGATCTTACCTAGATCATGACCCAACAACGCGCGGACGTGAAGGAAAACATCCCCCTACTTTCTCATTTCATATAATATAACCCTAACTATACTCTCTACATACGCTAAGAATCAATAAATAAACCCATAATCTACTATTCACACAAACTTACTTCAGCATTTACAAACACAAACACACAAACACATACACTTCCACTATTAATAAAGAGTTAGTGTTTATATTCACACTACTCTACCTACACACATTGGCAATTCGATAGTTATTTCTTTTCTGGAGTATTGGGTAGCCCTTAAAAGGGCTGTTTTTTTGAACTCCTGATGCACCTATCTAATGGTTGCACCTTCCTGGCCTGGCGCCACACACGCATCTTCTTCCCCAGTCTTCTTTCACCTTTCTTCTGGGGAGCGCAGAGGGAGGATGATTCGCTTCAACACCCCAATCCTCTGTCTCGGGAATATTGAACGACATCCTCTCTTCTCTTTTCTTTTCGTCTTCTTCCCTCTCTCTTCTCTCCTCCTCATCTTTCTCTATTCTTGCTTATTCTACGATAGCCTCCGCCAATAGTTCGTTTACTATGCGCCTGGCATATTCCAGGTGCATCTGGAGTTCTAACAGTTTCACTATTCTGCTATTCATTCTTGTGTTGATCAATCAACAAGGGTAGCTGGACTGCTGAGCGAGTTTCAATTTATACTGAAAGCGCGGACGTGATGGAAAACATCCCCCTAAAAACATAAAATTCATCTTACCTAGATCATAACCAAAAACAACAACAACGCGCGGACCTAAAAGAAACACTCACTCACTTTTTATGCTACCCATCACTATTTTAAAATTTTTTCATAAATCACTTCAATAGATTATTTACATATGCAAAGCAATCCAATCTAACCCCAAATATACACCTCAAACACCAAAAAAACATGATTTTAATCTACTATCCATACCAACTTACGTGAGCACTTACAAACACATACACTCTCACTATCAATAAAGAGTTAGTGTTTATTTTCACACTACTCTACCTACACACATTGGCAAATTAATAGTTATTTCTTTTCTAGAGTATTGGGTAGCCCTGAAAAGGGCTGTTTTTTTTTTGTTTGCTATGGCATTCTTTTTTAGTTTCTAAGAATGCGATGTCCTCTGAGGATAGACTTTCTGGCGATAGGTCTGCTTCTTCGGAAAGAGAAGAAGAACTCTTTGGTGTCGATACGACAATCGACAAAGCCTCTGTCAGCTTCAGGTTGCTGCTGCTGCTGCTGTTGCTGTTGTTGCTGCTGTTGCTGCTGTCTCTGAAGTCTGTACTTCTCTGTCCATTCTTCTTTTTCCCTGTTCATTTCTTCTCTGAAGAGCTCTTCTATCAGGTCTTCAGTGATTTTTAACATTCTCACATTCTCTATTTCTTCTGGCTTCGGTATCAGACTGTGTCTGACCCTATGCAAATTCACGTAGGCTTCGTTGAGCTTAGCTAGTTTGGAGCACATCTTCGTAGGAGGATGAGTCGACAATGGATGGTTAGACTGGAAACAACCCCGGTTCTTAAAGTCAAAGCGCGGACGTGAAGGAAAACATCCCCCACACGGTTTTCGAGCCGCAACGTTTAGTGAGTGTCATGAGAGGGATAGTAAGAAATCAAAGAGCATCAATCCAACAATCTTCTAGCTAAACAAAAGACAAAGACATTTTTTCAAAACACAACATTTTTTATTCAAAAAATCACTTAACACTAACCAACAACAACTCTAACATTTTTTTAACAATAATCCAACACTATAACATCAAACAATTTTTTTCAAATAACTAACATTTTTTCTCAATGGACAATCTACTTTGAACAGGGCTGACAACGTTGTGAATGAAATTGTGATTTCCACTGTTGGAAATCATTAGGCCATTGACTGACACTACGTTTCCTAGCTTGAGACAAAAGATAAGCATAATGGTCACAAAACCATCGATCTACTTTCACATCGTTTCTAGCAGAAGAACGAGGATCAAAATGAGTCACTAAATGTTCTAAGGAATAGCCCAGGCTGCGATGATGCAGAAAATACACACAGTACTGTCCACACACCAAGGAATCTGTGCCTTGTAATTTCACATTATTAAATCGGGTGGTTTGAGCATTTCTTCTCATAAAGTCGATGATATCGTCTTCCAAAGGGGGCAATCCGTACGAATCGAAATATTCCACACATCCTTCTTGAGGAAAGTAGACGGCTACCCAGTGGGTTCCTGGGAGATGACTGTCGTCCGTGTTGATCACGTAAGCTTGATGGTCTTTAGGTTTGCGATGAGGGAGTTCATCTTTAGCACAGACGACAGGATTCCAAGAAGCCGTATACGAACTGTGGTTCAAAAGGTAATAAAGTTCCCAGGTATCCATTTGTTTTGTTTTCTTCTTCACAGGTAATAATACGTCGTCAATTCGATCCTGACTTTTTGCTTGAAAATGTCTGACGAATAAACGGTTATTCGTTCTGTTTCCTCACTCTGATTCAGGAGAGCTTCGATACGATGGATCTCTTGAGTGGTTAATGGTGGACAAGAATGTTCACGCAAGTCTTTATACCACTGGTGCAACACGTCTTTGTTCGAGATGAGACTCCAAGCTTCGTCCAGATACTCGTCCAATTTTTCTTCTTGACTCAACATCAGGCATTTATCGTGTTGAATTTGACTGGGATGATCGTTTTGACATCCATAGCAATTTTTCTTGATCAATTCCGTCATTTTTTCGACCAAGTGTTTGGCAAAACAGGAGACTAAATGGGCTTCTTGTTCTGGCCATCTTGACTTCATCATGATCACTTCTTCCACAGTCTCCTCACATTTCATGTCCAAAGTTTCTTCACTAGGTAAAGAGGGATAACAGTCTTCCATGGCTTCTAATAGTCTAGGATGACTTCTCTCAAACTGTTGATTTCTATGGTATTATCAAATTCTGCATACAGGATGACGTTCACTGTGTTCTCTGGGGGTAGTGGACTCGCAAACTGAATTTGCACACGAATCTGGCCAGTTTTTATAAGGTGGAAATGTCCCTCGTCGCTGCCTTGGTCTGGAGTGAAATCGAAAGCCCACAAAGCATAGCCTCCTGCATAATCGTCGTACGTAATGCCGTGACTGGTGTTGGTTCCTAACTGTCCGGTAGCTTCGTACAGGGACAAGTACGATCTCAAATAATTCTTCGCTGTTGCACCAAAGTTAGGCTCGAAAGGTCGGGTACACAAGGTCTTGCCATCACGACTGACTTCGATTTTGGACACATTGTAATGTGGGGATATTACTGGACGTCAGAGGCGTGTCTCCGCCCAAAATGGGGTTCTGATTATGGTTGGACTGGTGACTGACACTGGCACTGGACACAAGGTTCCCGTTCGAGGAGAATTTCAGGGAGGGATTAGGAAGCAGGTAACCGATGCAACTGCTCAATAAAATGGTCCACAATTGTTTGTCTCCTTGTTGCAAACTCAAATTGGCGATGGCTGCCCTGATGACACAATACACCACGAAGATTTGGCAGAAAAAGACGATTTGCGTTTTAGGCACACGTTCTCCACACCACACCCACAAGGGTTGTTTTTGTAAATCTTGCACAGAAGAACTAGGGGAAGAAGGAGTGGTCGACGTAGCTGCGTCTGCTGTGTGAAAGGGCATGATGGTCACTTCTTCTTTTTATAGTCGATGACTTGCGAAGCGTCGATCCAAGAATCGAAACTGGGTGGATATCCTTTCCAACGTACTTTGACTTCTTTGACACGTCGTTTGCCCACTTTACGGGTTCTGCGTTCGAGAATGCTTTCGATGTCGTACACGTCGTCTTCTTTTTTGGTGACACGTTGTAACTCGGGCAAATAAAACGTTCCTTTGAGTACTTCTCCGTTCATGTCTTCCAATTTATAGACGGTAGGATGACGGCCATGCACTCGTCCAGTGACGCGAAACAATTCGGTCGTCCAGTTAGGTAAGTAACCTTTGTCGAAAGTGCGTTTGGTTTTGCCAATGCGCACCCAATCTCCTACGGCCAACTCTCCACTTTTCTTGGGGACAGCCCTCGTCGGGGACGTACCAAACAGACGCTCAAACACCAGCACTTCGTTGTCGGGAGTCACGTCTTGCGGGGCACGTCCGATGCTTCGATGGTAAGATTGGTTGTACGCTTGCACCAGGTGCGGTAAGATGTCGATGTACTTCAGAGTGTGGTGATGCGTAAAATATTTCCACATGCGTTCTTTCAAAGTGCGTTGAAAACGTTCCACGATGCTGGCTTTGGTTTCGGGATTCTCGGTGGTAAAAAAATGAATGTCACGTTTCTTTAATTCTTTTTGGAAAGCTTGGTTCAGAAATTCGGTACCTTTGTCCGTTTGCCATCGAAGAGGGTGACGACCGCTTTGTTTCAACACCCGTTGCAGGGCTCGCACTAACTCGCTGCTCGATTTGGAAGTCAAGGGCACGACCCAGGCAAATTTGGAAAAGACGTCGATGACACAAAACAAATATTTGTAGCCACGATTGTAGCTGGCCAAATGAGAGACATCGGCTAAATCGGCTTGCCATTGATGATCGATGCCTTCCACTCGGGTGCGACTTCTGGCAAACTTGCGTCGAATGGGTTTGTGTAAAGTGTAGGTAGCTTGTTCTTGTAACCATCGTTGCACTTGAGATAAACGGAGACTTTTCAGTCGCGTTTTGGCAGCACGATACAATTTTTGAACTCCTGCGTAACCTGCAGGATGCGAGGGATCGTAGTAAATGCTGGCTAAGACTTTTTCCATTTTTTGTGTTGATTGGTGTCTTAATAAGGCACCCACTCTTGGAAGAGGCTACTCTTTTTCTCTTGGGGTATTTTCTTGGATTGCAATGCTTTGCGTGTGCGACCGGCAATAGGTGTTGAAGAGGAGGAGGATGTCTGAGCGGGGGATATCGGTTCTTGTTTCACTTCTGTCTTCACTTTCTTTTTCTCTTGTGAGGAACAAGGGGTGGCCATCATCTTTTTAATCCATCCAATTCTGGAGGTAGGTGGTGTTGTTAACTTGCGTACTTTTTCTGGTGGAGTTTGAAACCCTTCTTCTTCTTCTTCTTTTCCTTTTTCTGTCTTGGTCACTGGTACTGGTACTGGTGATGGTGCTGGACTTTTCATCAAGGTCTTAAAATCTTTCAGAGTGGGTAGAGCTGTTTCGTCTAAAGCTTTCTGGTGAAAGAGTTGCAGTCGTTGCAAGAGTTGACCGTACTTTTGCGATTTTTCTGTTTCGGACAAATCTTGGCGATCCATCAAGGACTGCAATTCGTGTTGTAACTGGGACATCTCGCTCAAATTGGGATTGGGAGGTAAATGCGGGGTGCGTTGTTCTTGCCACCGATGGTATTCCATCCATCGTTTGTAAGGCACTAAAGCTAGTTTTCGTCCTTCCATGGGGTTGTCAGGGGTCGATTCTGAGATCTTGGGACTTCCGAAGGCCTTTTTATCTTGCTCCCACCAGTCCTCCCAACATGGTTCCCAAGACTCCTTTCAGTATGGGGCCTAACAAGAGAGGTAAAATGCCTCCACGTTGGACCAACATCTTCTTTTTTTGACGAATGGGAATTTTCTTTCGAACCATTTGGCGAAGAACGTGACGATGTTTGCCTAAGCATTGTTTCTGGTGTTTGGACAAAGGGATCGTGCCTTTCAAAACGTTCAAACAACATTCGCACACGGTATCGATGACCTCTTTGGAGGCCGTTTGAATGAGTTTTTTTCGTAGGGGTGAAGAAGCTTTGGACAGGACAGATAACACTGGACAACAAATTTTTACAAAAGTCATGTTACTGAAATAAAATTAGTCAATTCTTATCAATTTTTATGTGCTGAACACGAATATGACAGTCAAATTGCAAAATTGGCTCTAGTTTTTTTGTAATCTGCAAGAAATTAATGTTTACATAACGAAATGCATTCCAATAGTAAAAGGTCAACTGTAATAGCCTACCTATAAAAAATCAAGTCATTGACTACATCTTAGATTTCTTCGCCTGTCTCTTGTACAGCTGTTCGGGAGCATCTCTGAGGAGTGTCCAGCAGTAGTCAGCCAGCATTGTAGTGGACCATTTTCCCTGGTATCTTTGTTCCATTGTTGCGATATCTTGATGAAAACGTTCGCCGTGTTCATCACTAACAATACCACAGTTGCTAGGAAAGAAATCCAAATGGGAATGAAGGAAGTGAATCTTTAGAGACATATTGCAGCCAAGTTTCTTATACTTCATCAACATGTCTTCTACTAGTTCCTTATAGTTTTCTGCCCTAACATTTCCGAGGAAGTTTGTAGAAACTAGGCGAAAAGCATTCCATGCTTGTTTCGCGTCACCTTCCAGCAAGTTGTTGAACCGGTCATCTTTGAAAAGCTCTCGAATCTGAGGACCCACAAAAACTCCCTCTTTAATCTTTGCTTCGCTGAGTCGAGGGAATTTTTCATGCAGGTATCGGAATGCTGGCAAAGTCCGGTCAATGGCTTTCACGAAGTTCTTCATCAAACCTTGTTTGATGTGAAGGGGTGGTAGCAAGATTTTCTGAGCCTCAACCAGAGCTGGGTGTTGGATATTCTTCTCTCCAATGGCTACATTCTGCCTGTGAGTCCATTCCTTCCTCATGTAGTGCATTTCCCTTGCTCGGCTATCCCACTCGCATAAGAAACACATGTATTTTGTATATCCTTGCTGCAGTCCCATTAAAAGGGCAACTACCTTCAAATCACCACAGAGGTGCCAGCTGTACTTGTTATACTCAATGGAATTCAGTAGCTGCCTTAAGTTATCGTATGTCTCTTTCATGTGGACAGCATACGCTACTGGAATAGATGGAAGAATGTTTCCATTGTGCAAAAGCACAGCCTTGAGACTCAGTTTCGAAGAGTCCACAAATAGTCTCCATTCTTGTGGGTCATGAGTGATTTTTAAAGCATTCATGAGGCCCTCAATATCGGAACAGAATATCAGATTACTTTCCTTTCTGAAGAAAGGCTCCAATTGCTGGTGGCGCTTTCGATATGCAGTAATTGTGACATCTTCTTCTAGAAGATTCCATTGTTGGAGTCTTGATCCTAGCAATTCTGCCTTGTTCTTTGATAAGTCCAAATCACGAATCAGGTCATTTAGTTCTTCCTGTGTTATTCTGTGTGGGGTTGATGATGCACCACAGTGAAAATCTGGATCACTGCATGCTGATGGACCAGGAGAAGAACAGGTCGACTCACCTTTGTCTTCGTCAGATGAATCAAGAGAATATTCTGCTGGAGGTTCTGGAATAGGAAGTCCCTCACCATGTGGAACTGGTCTCAATGCAGACGGAATGTTTGGGTAGACTATTCTCGACTTCTTTCGCTTCGTTATTCCGCCGGAAAGAGGAGGAACCAAGCAGAAGTAACAGTCATTTAGGTGGTTGCTTGGCTCTCTCCACACCATTGGGACTGCAAACGGCATTGATGACCTTTTGCAATTCAACCACTGTGAAAGCTGTGTTGTACATGTAGCACAGCATATATGCGGAGCCCAAGGCTTGTCTTGGTCACCAACCTTGCATCCGAAGTAAAGATGATATGCCTTCTTCACTTGAGAATTGATACTTTTCTTCTGGTTGGCAAATGTCACTTCCCCACAAATATAGCAAAAATTGTCCGCGGTATTAACACACTTTCGAGGCATTACTGTTCTTTATTGTACGTAAATGGATAAAATAATAAGTTTTATGTAACAGTAGCTTGAACTGTCTCGCACAACGTCTAAAATATTTTAAATGCTGAACCTATCTGATTGGGCTTTATATAGTACACTGCTTACGTCAGCTTCAGCAGCCGCCTGGCATTAGTATAATAGGCCTACACATGTCTAGTACACTGCTGACGTCAACTTACTTCAGCAGCCGCATGGCATTAGTATTGCATTGCATCAGAAAATGATGCAATCAACTGTGGATGATGTGAGCATGATGGTATTATGCAATGTTACATCATTATTCCGGATGTTGCTGCAGTCCTACTGGAGAAATTTACACAGTGAAACATAGAAAATGAGGTATATGAATATCTTCAAAACGAGAGCCAATACAAATTTTTCACGGTTATATTCGTGTTCGGCACACCAAAATACTACAGATTAGGGCCTTTTCAAGTCAGTAATGATTTCACTGTTGACCAGTGTAACATGTCCCCATGTTTAGCTAAACGTGGTGGCAGTCCTTTCCTTTTCTTTCCTTGGGGTTTTCTGGAGGGTGACATTTTTGCTTGTGGGTTCCGGGACATTCACCGAACAGACACTAACGTCGATGACTTAACGCACACCCTTTTATCTTTTTTTTTGGGACTATCGCTTTGTCATAAAGGTGACAATGTTTTTCCCAAAATCGCCAAGGAATCCTCCCCTTTGTTGACGCCTCTTTTTCTTGGAACGACTGTGTCTTTTCTTAGGGTAATGTCGATGCTTGGCTAAGCGCTTTGTCGGATGACGCGTCTGCCTTTGTCTCTTTCTTTTGTGGCTTCTTGGAGGTGACATCTTTTACAAGTTCACTGATACCCCGACTTGGTCACAGGCTCTTTTTATACTGGAACGCGTCGCCACTGATTGTCTTTACGTTTTATCAGTTTGAGGACAGGCATGACACGTCGTGCAGGGGTACGCAACGGACTAAATCGAGCCAGTTCTTGCTTGGACAAATCCAGTAAACTTTGTAACATGCCCGATCTTTCTTGGACTTTGATTTTGGGAGAAGGTACTTTGTGAGCAGCAGCCACTGCCACTAAATTGGAGGGTCCTGCCACTGGGGAAGTTCTTTTGGGGGTCATCAACGGAGATGTTCTTGGTGTGATCAACGTCTCCAAGTACTCTTCAGTTCTGGGTGTCATCAACGGAGAAGTGGATGAACGTGAGGATGCCGGAGACGCAGTCACTGCCGTGGCAGGTCGTGGTTTGCGAGTGTAAGGTTGCGTCCTGGCCGAAGTGCCTCTCTTGCGACTAGTTTTCTTCTGTGGACTTTTCTTTTTCTGGGGACTTTTTCTCTGTTTCTTTTTCTGGGGGCTTCTTTTCTTTTTCCGGGGTGGTGGTGTCTGGTAAGAGGAGGGTCCTGCCACTGGAGAAGTTATTCTTCTTGGGGACCTGGTCTTTTTCTTTTTCTTCTTGGGGCTTCGTTGGACTTTTGTCTTGGGGATAACTTTGGGGGCATTAGGATCCCATCTTAAGAGTGAGCGAATGATGACCCCTCCTAGAGTACCGCTCCCTCCAGGTTTCAAAATGATTTGTTTTTTGGTTTGAGTGTCGATGCGGGGATCGGCCAGTTGGACCAAAGCGACTTTGTTTCGATCGAAAAAGCGTTGGGTCTGATGAGGAATCTGAATGATTCCTTGGAGTATTTGACGTGCCGTCACCGTGAACCATCGTAAGACTTCTTTGAGACTAGCTTCTAAGACACGAGCTCGTGTTTGTGGATTTTTTTCTCGACTGATGCCATACAAGGCACGAATCAATTTGACGGGAAGATGCGACTGAAGGGACGTCATGTTCACACTGCGTGAGACAGACGAAAAAGGGTCTGAGGTTTTTATAGATTTTTTGATGGGGAGTGAAATGAAGTCGAGGACGGAGACGTGTACAGGACAGGCCCTCCGTCTTGGCACCAGTGGTGAAACAAGTGGGTACGAAATCGCAAATCCTCGGGGGTCGTAGGTTTCAAATCGACGAGTAAATAGGCGTGTGGCGTTTGAGTGGCATCGTCGTACGCCTGAGTCAGCCAAGGCGTTCCTAACTGTTTGGCTAAGACTTGCACTTGCGATTTATCTCGAGGGCTTTTAAACAAGACCACGTAATGCGCATTGAGACTGATTGTGCGATGGGCTTTACTTTGTTGAAACAAATTTTGGGTGATGTAAACGACACTGGCATTACGGTGATGCCCTTTGCGCGTAAACCACAATTTAATTTCTTCTTCGTCTTCTCCTAACATGTCATAGAAAATGACCAAATGGGTTTGACGGGAGTCAGAGACGATGCCGTCGTCTTCTTTAGGAATGCCTTCCACAAACACGATGGAATCGCCTTGACTTTCTCGCAAGAGGCTGTACGCCGATTGCCACTCTTTGTAACACCACACGATCCGTTGAGGGGGTCGATCGATCAAATGATGTTTATGTTCGATCAAACGTTTGACGAATTCGGTTTTGCCTGAACCGCTAGGTCCAGCAATGAGCATGTTAAAGGGATGGCGAAGATACAAAGCCTCCCAACTGGCACGATCTAAGTGTTCGTCGATGACTTTGACAGTAGAGGAAGAGGGAGCAGAGACAGTAGAGGTAGCCATGGTGTGAGAAATGTCACTTGTGACACGAAAACGAACAAGACAAGAGTTTATATACTTTTTCAGAACACGTTTATTGAATGTTTTTTTTCAAACATGAATACGAAAGACAAAAATACATAAAAGCCAAAGGCTTAAGTACAAGGATAAAAGGCACATGATAACTATGAACGTAGAATAAACACAAGTGTCTGTACAACATGTTTTGGGTAATGTTCTAACCAGTTCTATAGTAGGGGGTAAGGTCATACAAGTGTCCTCCCGAAAGGGTCTTTCAGGTCTGTCCACGACAGTCCTGTCCTGGGTGACGGGTTCTTCTGGCACCGTCACTAACACGGGTTGAAAAGTAACTTTTTTCCTTGAACAATTCTCGTACATACTGGGCCACTTCTTGGGTCCAAGCCTCAAAATCCCATTCTTTCCAGGCACGGACATCTGTCCAATGGGGATGTAAGTCACAAGCTACACATACATCGTCATACACGTCTTGGGTAGCTAAAAGTTGACGAATCTTTTTTTCCCGTAGAGGTCGAGAAGTATCCAGATGAAAACGCAAGGCTTTGAGCAAAAGGAGTTTTTCGTGACCATTTAAGGCCATGGAGGTGGTAAGTACTGATCGTAAAGAGTCCACAAAGAATCGGCTGGTAAACGAAATCCCAAAAAACAAGTCACTAAGACACACACCACTTGTCGTCCCAAATTGAATGGATACAGTTCTTGTAATAATCGATGGTAATGATCCACGGTTTGAATATGGTCATTGAGTTCCTTCCACGGAATCTGTTGGATGACATGTGACATAAGTCGTGGCATGGCAGCCTGTTTTTATAGTCTCTTTGTTTCGGAAACAATACACGTACTTTCTAGCCAGAGATCTTCGTTCTCCAGTAGGGAATCTAAATCTTGCATACTGTAACCGAAACTTCAGAGTTCGTTTAGAAGTTTCCTCTTCCTCTAAGTAGATTCCACGTAAAATATGTTGATAATCCTTTAACTTGTCTTCCTCAATGTATTGCTGTAGGTGAATCTCGAAGTAACCAAAATAATGAACATTTCGATCATTCACTAACTCAAAGTGTTGAACAAGGTCTGACCACTGAAACAATTTCTGACGAATCAGTTCTCTTATACCATTCAGGTACCAGTGGTTAAAGATCTGGTGACGTAACGGATGCAATTGTTCTTTACGTTTGACTTGTATTTTCACCAGCTCTCGGTAAATCCTTTCTCTCAACTCCACAGGCAAGCCCAAAATGTTCTCTTGTAAAGTATCCATAAGTATATACACTGTTTTTGGAATCGTTGGGTGGTGACCAATAGCCTCGTTTAACTTTGTGCCTAATGTAATATCCACTCATAATCAGTCTTCTTGTACTTTGGAACAGAGCATAATTTAAAACCGGACGAATCACTTTGTGTTTGCGTTTCACTTGTATTTTGATCAGTTCTCGGTAAATGCGTTCTCTCAACTCCACAGGCAAAGCACGAATGTTCTCTAGCAAAGTATCCATGAATAGGTCATACTAAATCCTCTTTGGTTTGACACAAGAAATGTACTGTTTGCACAAACATGGTTTCACTTCAGTGTCAAATTTAAATCGTTGAGTCACTAATCTACACATTACAATTCGTTCAGAAGTTTCCTCTTTCACCAAGTTGACATTGTGTTCAAGATGTTGGTAATTCGTTAACTCTTCCTCTGGAATTCGATGCAGTACGTTTACAATGATGTAGGTAGAATCGTCCATACCAAACCAATCCTTTTTAAAACTAGAGGATCGTTGATCAATGTCTGTCCGATGAAACACTTTCAATTGAATCAATCCTTGTATAGCCTTCAGGTACCAGTGGTTCAAACACCGGTGACGTAACGGATGCAATTGTTCTTTACGTTTCACTTGTATTTTGACCAGCTCTCGGTAAATGCGTTCTCTCAACTCCACAGGCAAAGCACGAATGTTCTCTTGTAAAGTATCCATGAACAGATTATTATGGTAAGAAGTTACTTCAATGTCTCGGTCCCACTAAAGGTAAGTAACGACAATTCGGTGACCATCGAGCATGTTCTACGTAGGCCGAATCTTGCGGTTCCCAGTGGTGAAGTGACACACCGCAACTGAAGCACTTGACTTTATCTCCTTCGCCCAAGTAGAAAAATCCGGCTCTGGCTAATTCTTCATGGGTCGGTCCTCCCAGATACTTTGGCCATTTTCCTTTGAACGATTGAAGACGATTTTCAAAGTCGCAGTATTCCGACAAACGCACAGGAAACGAATATTCGTTTTTCACAGGTTCGTTTCGATGAGGGTTGAGTGACATGGGCAGGAGTTTGCTCAGGGCTGGATGACATCCGTAGGGAGGTAAACGTGAAGGTCGACATTCCCCTTTAAAACGAAACCCAGTAAAATGTCCAAGAGGACGAGCAGCATCGCTTTCGCATCCCACAGGTTTGACACGCACAGCATCACTTTCCATGATAGGGGTAGGGGCACTAAAGTTCCCATGATGCTTTACGGCATCGCTCAGGTCACAAGGTACAGCATCGTATCCATCGCAAGGCTCACAATCGCACTCGTCTGCAAACTCCGTTACGCAATTACAATGGTAACCACATGGACAATCGCAGTTTCCTTCCGGACATTTTCCGTCGCAATGCATGGGTCTTATCCATCCAATATTAGTCACACTAGAGGAAGATACAACTTTTTTACAATCCCCAAACTGGAACGATGTCTCTTTCAAAGTATTCATCTTGTTTGCTCGGTCTTGGTAGTCACAATGAACTATCGATCTTGCCTAGGGTTCCTTTTTTATATACAGACCAATACCGACGTGTCCATACGGTAAGGTGAAATGATTGGGAAGTCGAACTCGCTTCTGGTATACAATTTGATAGACTTTTTCCAAGGGTCGACTGACGATGTGGTGAGTGGGTAAACGTACAATTTTGTTCGGTTGGTAGGTGGTCACTTTAAAGTTTCCATCCTCTCCCGATTGCAAGGCTTCTTTCAATACCCCAAAGTTGACCACTCGACTGGTACGATAATTCAGAGTCAGTCCTTTCACTTTGCACGTCGTGTGCACTTCTTCTTGTTTGTCACGGTATTCGTAGCCGTAATTTTTGGGACCACCACTGACAAAACTTAGAATCTTGTCGTCGGGATGCTCGTCTGTCCAGGCTCCTAAACGGTCTCCTTCGATGTTAGGGTGATGTTGAATCGGGTGATGGATGTAAATGCAACTGTCCGTGTCAAAGTACAGGACGCGTTCTTCTAACAGTTCTAAAGCTTCGTACAATTTTAAGCGAGCATGGGCTGTCACGTAAGCCGCAATGATGACATTTCCAAAAGAGTCGTCTTGTACAAAGTCCAGATCTTCGTAATTGACCAAGATTAAATTCTCTCGAACGACGTCCACGTGTTTCATGTATTTGGTTTTGTCGTGAATCATCTGGAAGTAGCGGGAAGGTTCTGTCAAATATTCCGTCTTGGGTAAACACGGTCGTTGTGCCATTTTACCCCACAAGCAATTTAACATCACTTTGGCAAACGATCTCCTGCCTTCGTTTTTCTCGATGTGGTCTAAAGTGATGCCTTCTTGTTCCCGGTATTTCTCTTTGAATTTTATTTGGTCTTCGGGAGTGTGACACCAGGAAGGATAGCCGCTGGCTTCTTGCTTCAGTTTCAAAAAGGCATCCACGTAGTCTGCGAAAATTCCTTTCTGACTGGGATCACCCTTGCGGTACTGTTGTGTCTTGGGAAAGTGGCAAATTTCGTACACTTCTAACAGTTGGTATCCCATGTCCAGAGCTTTGAACAATTCTACGCTGACCCAGGTTCCCGTCAAGGCCCGTTCTTCCTGGCTGTGCTGACAAGGTTGGTCTTGGTTGCACGTTTCGGCACAAGTACGGCACAAGGGAAACATCAGTTTGCCTTGACAATGGTGAGGTAAGACGGGATGGTATAGGTTCGTGGGAGGCAAAACTTTGCACTTGATCAAGCCTTCGTATTGTCGAATGTTTTTCAGGTCGATGTGTTCCGTCAGCAATTGCGGGTGCCCTACAGGAAAGCGACAATATTTGCACACGTAGGGATACAGCGAACACACGTCCAAGTATTTGATTTCTTCTCCTTTCTCTTCGTCGGCTTGGTACAGCAAACAGGTGGCATTGGTCCTTCCTCCGTACAAACTATCCCTCGGGTTCAGCGGGTCCATGAACTGGTAACTTTCCACGAGGCGTTTAAACTCGGGATCGGTTTTCATACGGTGATCGTACTCGTGTTCCCACATTTCCACCACTTGGTATCCTTCCTGTTCCAACTTTAGGCGTCGCTGACAAGTGTCCTGGTACAATTCTTCCATGGTTCGTTGTAAAAACTGATTTTTAGTGCCACGGTCAGGGTAACAGGCGGGACATCCGTGAAATAAGCAACCGTTAAACTCGTACACGATCTTGGGGTTTTCTAAGTCCCAGCCATCGACCGAATACGTTCCGATGGTCTTTTCGCCCCCTCCGTTGCGGGCATGCTGAATCCACTTGTCTTCCTTATCGCAAAAGTAATGTAACCAACGTAGGGCTTTGACCGAGTATTGACGTTTGACATAGTTGGTCGTTTGAGGACTGATGACAGCCACGGTGTTTTCAGGCATGAATCGTTGTCGATACACTAAGGAACACGCTTTGGCAATGGTGCAAGCTTCTTTCAAAGGATCGACCCCTCCGTGTTCCATGAACAGTTCTCGAAATTTTCCACAGCAACGCCGTACAATATCCACGTCGGAACGACAATACTTTAGCATTTCTTCCTGAAAGTCGAAAGGGTCCGAAGCGTGAGCCTGGTACCAAGCGTAGAAAGCTTCTCGTTGTTCGGTACGCATGTTGTCAGGGTCGTAATAGTGAGCCTCGGGCAAATGGGGTAGAACGGCGTGTTGATTGGCTTCCGTATTGAAAAAGTGTGGAAAGTACCCTTTAACCATTTCTGTCATTCCAAACGTTTTAGGCATTCGACTCAAAGGCATGGCCAAATAGCTCATCGAATCTTTAAACTGTACTTGTCCCACTTGCATGAAAATGATTTTGGCTCCGTTCAAAGTCACTTTAGGACGCTCGGTGCCTTGTTCCGTATAGTACCTCAAAAGAAACTGTCCATCGTATCCGGAGAAATTGTGAGCCATCACCGTGGCATGACGATGACAATCTCCGTAACGTTCGATGTCCTCTTGGCTCCACGTCTTGTCGACGGGGTCTAAGACCCATTGGGCAAAATCGGCTAACGTGTTTGGTCCCCGAAAGATTTTTTCACGCCCTCCAGGAATCTTGCTGCAGAGAGGGCAATGACTGAAGATAGGTTCTTGAATGCACTTCTCGCACGCTCGATGAGCCACGCAGAAATTAGGAATGTGAATGCCAGTCTCTTGCATGCATTCGAAATCGAAAAGATGAAATTGCCTTTCTTCTTGTGACCGTCCTCTTTCTCTGGTGGGGGTTGGTATTTTTGCACGTAACATTGGTGTTCCAAGTCCACGATGTGGTGACAAATGTGACATTTTTTCTTTCCTGAACATACGTGTGCCTTGGTATTATTGATACGTATGACTTGTTCACACGTAGGGCACAATCTCAGGAGTTGACAAGCACATTTCTTCTGTGAACCTTGCATTTTCAGATGTTGTTGGTAACAGGTAGGGCTGACAAACGTACGCAGACAAGTTGAACAAGGCACTGGTTCTTCGCTCAGACAGGGTGAAGAGGCCAAACATCCTGAGCATTTCGATCCACAATGCTTGTGTTGCTCTCGATTATTATAACCATGGTCACATTTCTCACAGTAATAACCGTATCCCAGGAATCCGGTGATACTGGTAATGGTATCGAAATGGTCATCGTGATGATAAACGTGAATGTATTTTCCGTCCTTAAAATCTTGCCCTCGAAACAACAAAGACCCGCGCACTTCTTGAGGGTACACTTTCAAGGTGTATCGTGGAGCTAGGGCATCTTGCAATTTTTGCATCTCAGGAATGCCACAGGGTGTGTCTTTGGACATGCCAGCTTGTCGTAACAGGAGTTCTGCTTCACTTCTTTGTTTGGCTCGGTCCGATTGTCGAATGTTCTCCCAGTCTCTTTTCCATTCTACCGTGTCGTTCTTGTTGGCATAGGTTCGTCCCACCACGATTGCACGGGCTAAACACATCTGGTCATGAGGATTGTGAATTTGGACAAGGCTACGCTTAATGCTGCGAAGGTCATTCACCAATAACATCTTTTTGCGTCCGGTCCCTTGAGGAGGAGAGACGTGGGTCATGTCCAATGTGGCTTTTCCATCGGTGATGTCAAACTGGTCATTAGATTGTTGCACGTGTTGAATCTTGTCCATGACTTTGGAAGCGGTCAATTCTGCAGGGGTGCTAAACTCGATCCAAACAGGGGATTTCAAACCGTCGTGTTGTATGGAAAGTCTCAAGCGATCGTCTTCTTTGGGTTGACATTGTCGCTTGAGTGCAGTGAGCAGAGAATCCCACACTCCGGTGATGAACCCTTCTGCTTTCTCTAACGGTACTTCGGACTTGAAATCTTTAAACTTCACCGTGTATTTGTAAGCCGTGGTTCTAAATTTTCTAGAGGAGTGCTTTTCCGTCTCTCGAATGGAATAGTATTTTTCAGGGTTGACTAAGGGTGGTGAACTTGGTTTAGAGGGTTCTGATTCTGGTTCACTCATGTCCTCTTCAAAATCACTGGCATGAATTTGTGCCAAGATTTCAGCCCTGGTACGAGGCGATAGATCACGTTTCTGCCTCTTACTTTCTTTTTCTTCTTCTTTCTTCTCGAATGAATTAGATCGTTTCGTCTTGAAAGCAAAAAGTCAAATGACTCAAGTTCAAACACCATGAGCTACTTTATAGTCATAGCAGACCAGCGTATATAAAAGGGTGTGTGTCTTATCCTTTCACTATTCATTTCACTCTCAAGCCGAGCACAACGATGGAAGAGACTAACCAGATGGAACGTTTCGTCAGAGCTTTGCGAGGGGTCATTAGAAAATTCTCTTCAGACCAGCCTACGGACTACTCTCCTTCCTTTAGAGATAAAAGTCAAGATACTTGCTATATCTGCCAGAAGAAAGGGCATTGGTCTTCAGAGTGTCCAGACCGTCAAAAAAGAACAAAAACAGGGACTAAAAAAGACAAAAGTCAAGATACCTGTTATTATTGTAAAGAAAAAGGACATTGGTCTCCAGATTGCCCAAAAAAGAAACAAGAGGAGTCAGAAGAAAAGAAGGATTCTTCAGAAGAAGAGAGGGATTCTTCAGAGGAAGAAGAAGAGGAAGAAAAAAGACAATTCTATTTACAAGAGGCAAAGAAACAGGAGAAGAAGAAAAGAAGAAGGGAAGAAAATGAGGAAAAGACGGTGAAGAAATTCAAAAAACAGAGAGACTAAACAAGGAGAAAGAAGAAGTCAATGAACTTTTTATTAAAGTGTTGTGATGTGAATTGTGAATTGGATTGTAAAAAATGGATAAAAGAATAAATGAATGATATAAGGTAAGAGTCTTTTAGTTCTGATTTTAAAATAAGAACGTACACTCACGCACTCATACACAGACACATACTATAAGGGTAAAATGGGTGGGTTTTTTTTTGAGTTATTGGCAAATTGAAATTGTATTTCTTTTCGAGAAATGTGGGTGGCCCTGAAAAGGGCCTTTTTCTCTTTATGATGTAGGGGTGAGTTTAAGCAATCAACTTTAACTGCCTTATGCCTTTGCCACGGCCAAGTCCTACTTCTGGACTGCGTAATGTTGATGATGATAATGATTGGGTTGAAATCACTAAGGGTGGTACGGTAGGCTTAGTCACAGGGTTGACGTGTTTAGCTCGGGAAGGTCGTATTCTCTTCGGTCGTGATAAAGAAGTCTGATACATTTGTTTCAGACTTCTTAACTCCGCTAAAATGTCCAACAGTACCGTGACCGTTTGATTTTCACCCTCTTGTTTCTTTGCTGCTACTTCTTCTTGCTGTTGTTGCTGTTGTTTTTTTCTTACCTCTTATTCTTGTTGATGTTGCTGTAGGAGAAAAGCCTGTTCCGCTTCCTTTTGTCGTTGTATAAATTTCTCCAATTCTTCTTTCTGTCTCTGTCTAAAATTCTCCACTTGCGGTAATGAAGAAGGTAACGAAGGTTCCGGAACAAATTCTTGCGAGGAGAGAAAATCCACAAAATCCCAATGTACCTCTTCTGAAAGTAAGTCCGGGTTCCCTTGGGCGGTCTCCCCTGCTGGTGCACCCCATTGGATCGTTTTCTGAGTTTCCGTCATGTTGAATCACTGTCGCATAGATTGACTGCACACAAGCGCTAGCGAATCTATATAGACTACGTGACGTCACAGACTGCTCTCTTCGGATTGGATGCGGGCTGACTGAATTCTGTAACGCGTGTTCGGATTGGTGAATGAACTCAATCCGTTTCAATCCTTTCTGTCCCTATAAATAAGCGCAGTTCACTGCATTGATTCACCTATTGTCGGAGCCTCAACATGTGGACAGACGTTGAATCTTCAACCCTTGTGTCAACAATGATGTTCAGGACGGACATGCTCATGTATGTCCGATCCAAGTGGACCGTTGTCCACAGGACCACCAGCAGTTTGTGGATAAGAAGAGTCTACATAGAGAGACAAGGTTGCCTCAAGAGGACTCTGATGTATGGCCCTGCTGTAAGACGAAGTTTGAGGACAAGAAGATGTCGCAAATGCCCTTTATGTTAAGGGCATATTAACATAAACCAAAGGCCCTTTTCAGGGCCAGCCATATTTCTCGAAAAGAGATAGTCTTTCCATTGCCTACCCCTTTTTTATTTTATTTTTTTTTTAATTTTTAAAAAAAAAAAATAGAGACCCTCCCTGTTTCAATTTTACATAGACCCTATACAGTCCCAAGGGTTTTTTGGCCATGTTAAATTTACATAGACCCTATACAGTCCCATAGGTTTTTGGCCATGTTAATTCCCATAGACCCTATATTGTCCCACGATTTTTCTCCATGTTAAATTTACATAGACCCTATATTGTTCCAAGGGTGTTTTTAATGATAAATCCCATAGACCCTATAAGATCCCCCTTCACTACTAACCTCTCTCTCTCTCTCTCTCTCTCTCTCCAACCTCTCTAGTTTAACAACTGTAACTTGGTTGCAGTCTGCACTCCTTCCCAATAGTAGCACAGGTATGTAACTATGTTTTTCCTTCAAATAAGTCAAACGAACCATAACTATTTGTTAAAGTTTTCTTTTCTGGCCTGGAACAATATTACCACTGTTGTTATGTCAAATATCTTCTTATCGAAATTCAACATTAATAGGCTATGATCCGTCAGTAACCTGATACACACACACGCAACCTATCACCATGAGATTAAGTCTTCCTCTAGCAGATAGCCGTATTCCTAACTGGACCATGACGTAACTGGATCTATTTGATATATATTACATTACATTGCGGGCTGTAAATTACTAGCATATAAGGTCGGTCGACACGCTCCGATTTTCTTGGTTAAGAGATTACAGAACTTACTTACACAATAGAATTAATAGAAGCAGCTCTATACATAGTACTTTTGTACTGTGGAAAAGAGCTAGCAAGAAAACAGCCTTATTATCTCGGCACCTGTTTATCGAAAATAGATTGGGATAAAAACTAGAGTACACAGGGTATTGAACGATTTGGATAATAGTTGATGTCGCAATGCAGACGTTCAGGTCGTCAATAAGCTTTTTCTTTCTAAGCATAAGACAACTACAGAGTCATGATTTCGCTTGATCATGTTGCCAATTATTTTCTTTCTTTCCAATTTTTCATGTGTAAAGTAGTCATTAACCTAGATGTTAGAGTGTTGATGATAACATAGAAGTTGGAGTAGTATCCATTACCGCAAGTAGTTTACAATTAAATGTTGATGGTGTAAGCTGAGGAGAGGATTTAAAGATAAAACCTATGGACAGAGCAGAGAGAGTTCATTAGCAGAGAGAGTTCATTCGCAGAACATATAATAGACAACAGATTAAGGTTTGATTCTACATGTCCACCATAATTTTTGTCAATTTCAGTTATGTCAACTGCAAGTTTGAAGATAATTGGTTATGACATACCAAATGGCGACAATCAACAAGGGGTTGTAGACTTTGACCTTCTAAAGCTCCAACAAGATTCATGTACAAAGGTGATTGTGTTATAAACAGCTTCAGTCGGAGTTGTCCAATGTTTTACTGTTTGACTGAGGGTTAAGGGATCGCCAGACATGAAAACAGTCATTACTGTGGCCTTTTATTTTATTATGGTGAAAATACTTTAATTGAAATTAAAACGAATTCTCAGTATACACCAAAATATTCACAAACATGAAGAGATGAGTTCGGAAGATATGACAACGCGCATTTCAATATGTGTGTCATTTAGTAACATTTTCTCCAAGAAATCAGAACTACTTCTGACCCACAAACCAAGGCACAAACTTTCAGCCTGGCTTTAATTACGTAATTACGGAACCTTCTAAAGGCTAATCCGAGTACCGCAACCCAGACAGGTGTCGATCTCACTCAGACCACATGACATACAGCTATTATGAATACACGACCGTTTTATAGGTATATAAAGACTATCCTGTGCTACCGATCATGTTGATTAAATAGACAAATTCTCATTTCTTGTAATCATGATATGAACAGTTGAAATCAAATACTTGTTTACTGTAAGACGATATTTGTAGTTCGCTCTGCTGCACTATAAAAAACTACACTTTATTGTTAGAAACACGGCTTCTTTACCACGACGGCAGGGTTGTATATTTTGTGCGTGATACAGTGTTGAAATTTAGAAGTTTTAAGTGTGGTCATTGTTCTGTTCTTTTGTGCGAAAATAACGTTTGTCTTTGTAATAAAGAAAGACTCAGTCTCAGTTCTATACACTTACTCATTACTAGCAGATTAACTCGGTAAATAGTATAAAGCCATTCGGGGTCTTAAGTAGTGTTATAATAGCGCTTTATATTTTTTCTTACTGATCTAGCTCGCCGTCTTCTACTCACCCCCACCCCCCACCCCCCAACTTTGCCCTCAAATCACGCTCGCACGCCCATATGTGGACGTTACCAACCGACTCACACGCAAGAGGTTAGTCATGCGGGATAGAAGACTGACCTACATCAGTAATAAAAACACCACTCACATAACACTACTTTTTCTACACGTTTTTAAGAGTGTGACGTGACAAATACACTTACTAAAGCATATACGTTCACATACGCGCACATGTACACAATCATTATCACAGTCACAAACGTTCAAGACCACGTTCACGTTTGTTTATTACCGTAATGATTTACAAAATTGCTCGCGTGGCAAACAAACCGATCGTGTACAACATAATCCATAATCGTTACATAGATGATCACACCAGCTGGTTATCCCATCAGTTCCTTCTCGATTTCTTAGTTAACTTCACCTAACACAAGGCTATTGCTGAAAACATTAGAAATGTTCTGAGCTCATGCTATGGCAGGCAATATTTTAATCAGTTTCAGATATTGTTTCTATTTCTTTTCAATCGGCTCTGATATTTTACTTTTTATATCAGCGAAGATAGCCTTTTTAGAGGGGAAATTATTTATTATGGGCTGTACAGCTGATATCAGATGTTTTTATCAAATTAATATTAGGTGGTTTAAAAAAAATCAAATTAATATTATTAATTGTAGGTTACAGATCACTCTCGTCGCTGCTATCAGATGCTTTTTTTGGACTAAATACTACCAGTTAGTGGCTGTACATCTTTATGTTTTGATCATGTCAGATGTTTATACAGAACTGGTGAGTTGTTTTAGAGCACTCCATCTCAGTAATCAGCTAATCCCATACATTTCTCAGCTTTCTTTGCAGAAATGGAACCACACAGGCGTTATATTTCCGCAATAGTTTGCGACAGAAGGTCTGCTTGTTTTCTTGCCATTGATAATTTATGTTTCAAAAGGAAATTACGCGACTTCCTTACCTGTACGTTCACTACACTCATCACCCTCGGTACCATATCTGTACTCCGAGTTGTCGGTAGTTTTCCATTTCCTCAAGCACGGTGTCACACTCGACTATGCTAATTAGTTTATCCTGTATATCATTCGAGCAGAGTTTGTTAACTGTATTGAGACCTGTTTTGTGCCGCCAATACAAGTCCCGAATTGACATGTACTCGTGAATGCAGCCGTCATTAAACTATTGTATCAGCGCCACCAGTCACATCGGTTACTGTTCATATGGCTTCAACAATTCTGATTGATGTATAATCAATAGTTACCACACCCTGGCCGAAGGTGAAGCGGCAAGCACACAAATGACATTTACAACCATACACACGAGTTTGTAGTTAATGAGCAAAGTGGCTCTCTTGACAACTTTTTCTCGCATCTGTTCATCGGCTTCGATTATTTTCTCGTGTCGGTAACATTCAGGGTCCACTATAATTGTATTACTGTGATGATGTTGTATAATTGCGAAACAATCGTGCCTTGATCATTTATTAATTAGATTTATGGGGACAGGCGCATATCAAATCGCCATACTCCTATGATCGGTAATGTCTTTTTGAGGGGACAATTTCATTCTTAATTAAGCATTTGTTTGTACAGCAGCCAGACGGACTATTAGGGACACGGTAAACTTTGATTTCGTGATAAAACTGTCACAAATTGAGAATTTCCATTAACCCGAAGTCGCAACGTAGAAGATCAAATTGACCTCAGATTTGGCACATCTGGAAAAAGGCGTCAAAGATACTTAACCCTGATTGGTTACGCTAAATAAGGGGCGTGTTTCCCACAATTAATTTCCTGGTTTTAATATCACCACATCGAAATTTTTATTTTAATCAGTCTAAGCTTTTCAGCAAGAGAAAAACAAGCTTAAAGAATACTCCGAGAGAATTTGGAGTGAAGTTCTCTAGTAAAACTGTTGTCGAGAAAAACCGACGACCAAATTTGGCGGTAGAAGCGAGGAGCGCTGGAAGGGAGAAAATAGCTCCTGTGGCGTATGGTGCGACGTATTAATTCTACGACGTATCGTACGAGGTATTAATTCTGAGACGCATTCTGATACGTATCCTGTGACGTATCTGTGAATATACGTGCTACCCTCAGAGTGAGGACCAAAAGAGGCAAGACCGACAGAATCGAAGGAACAGCTACAGTGGAAGTGGAGTGAACGCAGAAACAGGTTATGCAATTGCACAACGCATTGACTTCGATTGTTCATTCGATCCTATGATGAACTAAATCCATCAGTAAACAGATCGGCTTCTTTATTTAAGTTTATTTGTGCTGTATTTTCGTTGTAATTCGGTGAAAGTTTTATATCTAAAAGCATAGTATATTCCTGATGTAATGAATTCTCTTAGTTGTTTTATGTAATTGATTAAATTGTTTGTTTACATGTACGGGTGCTCTGTTGGTTTGTTCTATATATCTGTTCAGATCTCTATCTATTCCACCTACAAGTTTCGCCACGTATATTTATATTTGCTCGAACCGGGCAATAATATCAAGGGCGGTAAACCTCTAGATAACGAAAACCAAATTAAGCGTGACACCAGCGCTCACAAGTGGGGACCTCGTCCAGGGCATTAAAACATTTTTATTCGAGTTAAAGAGTCTGAGCAAAGATAGAACAGAATCAGTATCTAAATAGTGATAACTTCAATATTACTGAAAGAAATAGGGATCAGAGTGAATCGAATCATTGTCTTCTTATTTTATTTATATTGTGCATGCGAATTTCTTGCCATTTCGTTTCATATTGTGATGAAAATATTGTAAGAATTGAGACACATACCTTTGCTGTCAAGTCGAATTCTAAATATGTGGAGTAAAGTGAAATATTACCTTGGTATTCTCTTGGAAGAAGAGATATTTAGGCAAACCCGCAGTAATAAATTACGCCTTCTTAGTGGGTAAGCGTTGCACTAATTTGGGAAGACATTCCAGCTGTGTACTGCCAGTTTATTTATTGATTGATTGGTACCGGGGTCGTCTGGTTTAATTGAGTGGAGCCATACGGGAAATGGGATAAATACTTGAGGTGCTATTTTCAAATAGGGCAGTAAAACCTTGAGTATAGGTAAAGGACTTAATTCTTGTGTCACTATACAAGTAGATCAGGATGGCGGCAGACAGACAATTAGTTAGGGAATTTAAATTAATAGGTAAGGAAGAGTTAGGGTATGAAGGAATCCAATTAGCTGAATTTGTTGAGCGTAGTGTCAGAGAACACAACGCGCAATTAGCTGTTGCGAAAGCAGCTGAGCGAGAGCTCGAACTAACCAGTTTGCAGGCCGAAGAGAAATCTAGAGACCGCGAACATGTTAGCCATGGAGAGACTGAGAATCGAAGCAGAGTCCAGGAGGGTGAAGATCTGAACGAACGTTCAGGATCAACAAGTAGACGATCTCAAGACAGACTACTAGTTAGATCACCATGCCCATGTTCAGTTACAAGGATGAAATCGTTGACAACTTTTTGACACAGTTCGAAAAGTTGGCTCTGGTTCATCAACTACCCAAAGACCAGTGGGCTATCAATGTTTCAGCATTGTTACAGGGAGCTGCGAAAGACGTCTACAATAATATGACACCGAACGAGATAGACGGCTACGTCGATCTGAAGAAAGCGCTACTACGGCACTATGAGCTGTCGGCAGAAACGTTTCGGAAACTCTTTAGAGAATCGTCGAAGAGAGCTACCGAAACGTACGCGCAATTCCATAGCCGATTACGCGTAATATTTGATAAATGGATGAAAATGGCTGGTACCGCTCTAATGTATGAGGGCATACTTGAGGAAATTTTGAAACAACACGTCCTAAGTACGTACAGGAAAGACTTAATAGTGTTCTTAGCGGAGAGTGAATCCTCAACCTTGGATGAGATAAGAGTGATGGCCGAGCGCTATGACAGTGTGCACTCGCGTCCAACCACCTGGGGTGGCAGGGACAGACCTGGAAATGCAAGCATAGAAAGACCACTGAGGTGGCACCCCAAAGACGGAATGATCAGTATGGTGGGAGGCCAGGGGCCAGAAATCTCAGCCGAGAACATTTCTGTGGGTCGGGAAAGACTCAGGGGGCAGAGAAGAATACCACGGGGAGAAAAGGTGAGCCCGTGTTTTAAGGCTGCAACAGACCAGGCATATCGTCAAGGATTGTAGAAGTATCGTCCGACAACGATTAGTTCGGTAACTCCGAATATTGTTAAGAGACAAGAAACAGCGGAGTTGACAAATTCAGCGGTACCTACGGTTAACGGTGAGAGAGCAACCGTACTATGATACCGGCTGAAGTTATCCGGCCTTGGTGGATAGTAGGTATGTCAAGCCTGGGGATTTTACAGGCGAGACGGTTGAAGTTCAGTTTGCCAACCGGACAAAGGATTCGCTTCCGGTCGTTAGGATTGATCTTGATTCGCCGTATGTAAAGGGACGAATTCAAGCAGCGTGTTTGTCGGGACTATTTCATGATTTAATATTAAGGTGTAGGTATGTGTTGCCACAACCTAACCCTATGACGTGTACACTTGTACACGTCGGGTCCGTTGAGACGAGGGCTTTGAAGTGAAGGTCAGGGTCAAAGCCGCTACGACCCACGACTTCGCCCATAGACAATTTGTTACCTGGCGAGTTGAGGAAACTTCAAGAGGAAGATATGTCTCTCAACAAGGTACGCAGGTACGCAAAAGATGGGTCTATACGGAATATTCCAGACGGCGAGGTGAAGTTAGCGACGAAACGCGGTATTTTGTATCGGTACACCAAGAAAGAAACCGATACGTTCAAGCAAGATGTTGTGCCCAGAGTGAAGCAAGCAGAAGTGCTTAGGCTGGCACACGAGGGTCTACTTGGAAGCCACATGGGCGTGACGAAGACCATAGATAGGTTAGTGAGGTAGTTCTACTGGCTAGGTGTTTATGGGGATTTTCGGAGGTTTTCTTTGTCGTGCGACAAGTGTTAGCGGGTGGCACATTAAAACCTTCCGTCTCCCGGTGCCACTAGGAACCACCCCACTGATTGATAAACCTTTCTCGAGAGTGGCGACGGACCCGGTAGGTCCGATCAAGCTGGCGGCAGAGAGTGGTAATCGTTATATACTAACGATAGTTGATTACGCCACCCGGTACCCGGAGTCAGTTGCCTTGAAGAACATTGACTCAGTCACTGTGCCTGAGGCCTTGTTAGGAGTTTGGTCGAGCGTTGGTGTCCCTCAGGAGATACTGACTGACCAGGGAACGCAGTTTGTGAGCCACGTGATGGGAGAGGTAAATAGATTACTGTCTAGTACACACCTGACAACTACCCCGTATCACCCGCAGTGCAATGATTTGGTGGAACGTTTCATTGAACATTGAAACAGGTTCTGAAGAAGCTCTGTGGAGGTCGACCCAGGGACAGGAATCGATACGTTACCGCGATACTTTTTGCGTATCGAGAAGTACCACAGGCAAGTTTGGGTTTTTCACCTTTTGAATTAGTCTATGGGAGGACAGTCAGATGACCCATGTCTGTGTTAAAACAATTATGGACGGATGAGCAAGCATCCGAGGAAGTGCGGACAACATATCAATATGGTGCTGATCTCCGCAACACGCTGGAAGAGGTTTCCAAACTGGCTCAGGAGAATCTCTGCGACGAAAGGGGCACCAAGCCAAATACTACAATAAAAAAACGAATGAACGTCACTTCAAGATGGGTGACAATGTGTTGTTGTTGCTGCCGTTAGAGCACAACAAACTTCATGTCTTATGGAGTGGACCATTCGTGGTAACGGAGAAGAAAGGTGGGCAGAACTACCGTATCCGGGTAGGAGACAAGGAGATGTTTCACCACGTTAATCTCCTGAAACGTTACCGTGAAAGAGAAACACCCACAGAGTTCGTTATTGCTACGGTTGTAACGGAAGAACCCGACGACAACGGAGGAGAGGCGGAAATACTCCCTAGTTGTTCTTTGACGAGGGAAGAATCCAACGTCGACGTTGTGCTTGACAGGACGTTAACGTCAAAGCAACGTTAGGAAGTGGAGTCGTTACTCCAAGACTACTCAAGTGTCTTGACAGAACGACCTGGCAAGACGGAGTTGGAGGAGTTCACCCTGAACTTACTGGATGAGAAACCAGTGAAGTTGAAACCATATCCGCTACCCTGTGCGAAATTAGAAACTGTCCGAAACGAAATTCAAGCTATGATATACTAGGGAATTATAGAACCAACTGAGTCGGCGTATAGCTGTCCTGTTGTGTTGGTACAGAAGAAAGGCGGTACACACAGATTTTGCGTCGATTACAGGAAGCTGAACAGGATCACGGAATTCCAAGTAGAATTTTTACCTGACCCTGAGTCCATATTTGCTGGGGTGAGCAATGCGAATTATTTTTCGAAAATCGATCTGTCCAAGGGATACTGGCAAATACCAGTTCGAAGTGAAGACAGAGCAAAACTTGCCTTCGCAACTCCAGATGGGACCTACCAGTGGGTAGTCATGCCATTTGGGGTCCAGAATGCGCCGAGTGTCTCCACAAGTATGATGCGATAATTACTTGAACCATTAAGGGGGACTTCATGGACGATTTACTCTTAGCGACAGTTACTTGGGACGATAATATCATTTTGCTGAAAAACGTTTTAGAGCGACTTCGACAAACGGGACTGACCGCGCGACCATCTAGGTGCCATATAGGGCTTAGAAAACTAACCTACCTAGGTCATACCCTCAGCGAAGACACGTTAAACCCAGATAGTTCAAAAGTCGACCAACTTAGGGACGCAGGACGACCGACCACTAAGACGGAAATTCCATTTTTTCTTGGGACTGGCAGGGTATTATCGTCAATATGTTGCTAACTTCAGCGCTATTGCGAGCCCATTGATTTACTTAACTCGGAAAAAAGCTCCGACGAAAGTTATATGAACGGACGCATGTGAACAAGCATTTCAGACGTTAAAAGACAGACTGACGTCAGACGCAGCAGTGAATTTCCCTGATGTGACACGATATTTTTTCCTCCACTTGAGCGTACATTAACATATCTGTCGGTCTGTTATCCTAGAAGGTACTAATTAAAATCTAATCCTGTTCCCAAACAGAGCACATATTAATGACCCAGGCTACGAATGTATGGCGATCCAAGCCTATACGTTAATGGTTACATGTACGCTGACCACGACATACTGTACCTCCAAAATATCGGACCATCACGGCTGGTAGTGCAGAAATGATATGCAACGGCAGTGTTTGCTGAGTCTACACTCCAATTTGACAGCTATCTCTCCCGGGGTTTAGAATCTATGAATAAACGAAAAAAATTAGGTATCAAAATGTAAAACAAGATTTTCATATACAATTCACTTTGCTATGGACAAAAAGTTGAGTATACAAACGAAGGTAATGCTTCAATGCTGTCCATGCATGGGATTGGGATTTTATCACCAGACAAACATTGACTGAAAACATAACCAAACATTCCAAAGTACTTTGAACTTGAATGTCAGAGGGAACACAACAGTGCATATATGGAATTGGGCATCGGATACTAAGTATATCCCTAACAGGAAATGGAACTTAAGACACAATTAAAATTTGTGAAAACTTAAAGCAATATTTTCAAATGACCTCGACCTTGCTTATGCGTCAGAGGGAGAGAAGGGCTGTCTGAATATGAAAGAGATTGCAGGTGTTTGACTTCTGGCAATAGAGGAAAACTTTGACCAGAACTTTAACCGGTTTTTTGCGCCGCAGTCGCCACCTATGCCCAAATCAGTGATAGATATGTCTCGCCTATGCTAAGACAGCGGAGACAAAATTAGCTCAATAAACTATTTTCCTTTAATACAAGCAGCTCTGCCCACTATGTCTAAGTTAAGTCTTTAAACGTTTTACCTTTATGAAAAGATCGTATAATGAAGAGTGCACATATATGGTACTTTTGTACAGTGGAACAGAGCTAGTAAAAACAGCCTTATTATCTCGACACCTGTTTATCGAAAATAAATTGGGATAAGAACTAGAGTACAGTTGGAATTGTCTAATGTTTTACTGTTTCACTGAGGGTTAAGGGATCGCCAAATGTGAAAACATTCATTGCTGTGGCGTTTTATTTTATTAAGGTGAAAATACTTTAATTGAAAGTAAAATGAATTCTCAGTATACACCAAAATATTCACAAACAGGAAGAGAGGAGTTCGGAAGATATGACAACACGCATTTCAAGATGTGTGTCATTTAGTAACGTTTTCTCCAAGGAATCAGAGCTACCTCTGACCGACAAGCCAAACCACAAACTTTCAGCCTGGCTTTAATTACGTAATTACGGAACCTTCTAAAGGCAAATGATATACATCTATTTTGAATACACAATAGGTATATAAAGACTATCCTGTGCTACCGATCATGTTGATAAAATAGACAAATTCTCATTTCTTGTAATCATGATATGAACAGTTGTAATGAAATACTTGTTTACTGTAAGACGATATTTGTAGTTCGCTCTGCTGCACTATAAAAACTACACTTTATTGTTAGAAACACGGCTTCAATGTCACGATGGCAAGGCTGTAATATTGTGTGTGTGATACAGTGTTGAAATTTAAAAGTTTTAAGTGTGGTTGCTTTTCTGTTATTTTGTGCGAAAATAATGTCTGTAATAAAGAAAGACTCAGTCTCTGTTCTATACACTTGCTAATTACTAGCAGATTAACTCGGTAAATAGTATGAAGCCATTCGGGGTCTTAAGTAGTGTTATAATAGCGCTTGATATTTTTTCGTACTGATCTAGCTCGCCGTCGTCTACTCACCCCCACCCCAACATTGCCCTCAAATCACGCTCGCACGCTCATATGTGGATGTAACCAACAGACTCACACGCAAGAGGTTAGTCGTGCGGGGTAGAAGACAGTGACCTACATCAGTAATAAAAACACCACTCACGTAATACTATTTTTTCTACACGTCTTTAAGATTGTGACGTGACAAATACACTTACTAAAGCATATATATTCACATACGCGCACATGTACACAATTATTATCAGTTGGAAATGTCCAATGTTTTACTGTTTGACTGAGGGTTATGGGATCGCCAGACGTGAAAACAGTCATTACTGCGGCGTTTTATTTCATTACGGTGAAAATACTTTAACTGAAAGTAAAATGAATTCTCAGTATACACCAAAATATTCACAAATATGAAGAGAGGAGTTCGGAAAATATGACAGCACGCATTTCAATATGTGTGTCAATTAGTAACGTTTTCTTCAAGGAACCAGAGCTACCTCTGACCGACAAGCCAAACCGCAAACTTTCAGCCTGGCTTTAATTACGTAATTACGGAACCTTCTGAAGGATAATGATATACAGCTATTATGAATACACAATCGTTTTATAGGCATATAAAAACTATCCTGTGCTACCGATCATGTTGATAAAATAGACAAATTCTCATTTCTTGTAATCATGATATGAACAGTTGAAATGAAATACTTGTTTACTGTAAGACGATATTTGTAGTTCGCTCTGCTGCACTATAAAAAACTACACTTTATTGTAAGAAACACGGCTTCAATGTCACGACGGCATGGTTGTAATATTTATTGTGTGTATGATAGTGTTGAAATTTAGAAATTGTAAGTGTGGTTATTTTTCTGTTCTTTTGTGCGAAAATAACGTTTGTCTTTGTAATAAAGAAAGACTCAGTCACAGATCTATACACTTACTCATTACTAGCAGATTAATTCGGTAGATAGTATGAAGCCATACGGGGTCTTAAGTAGTGTTATAATAGAGCTTTATATTTTTTCGTACTGGTCTAGGTCGCCGTTTTCTACTCTACCACCCCACCCCACCCCAACTTTGCCCTCAAATCACGCTTGCACGCCCATGTGTGTACGTTAGCAACAGACTCACACGCAAGAGATTAGTCGTGCGGGGTAGAAGACAGTGACCTACATCAGTAATAAAAACACCACTCACATAACACTACTTTTTCTACACGTCTTTAAGATTGTGACGTGACAAATACACTTACTAAAGCATATACATTCACATACGCTCACATGTACACATCATTATCACAGTCGCAAACGTTGAAGACCACGTTCACGTTTATTACCGTCATGATTTACGAAATTGTTCGCCTGGTAAACAAACCGATTGGGTACAACATAATCCATAATCGTTACATCGACGATCACACCAGCTAGTTATCCCATCAGTTTCTTCTCGATTTCTTAGATAACTTCAAATAACAGAAAACTATTGCTGAAAACATTAGAAATGTTATGAGCTCATGCTATGGCAGGCAATATTTTAATCAGTTTCAGATATTGTTTCCATTTGTTTTCAATCAGCTCTGATATTTTGCTTTTTATATCAGCGAAAATAGCATTATAGAAGGAAATTATTAATTATGGGTTGTACATCTGATATCAGGTGTTTTTATCAAATTAATTGTAGGTTGCAGATCACTCTCGTCGCTGCTATCAGATGCTTTCCTTGGACTAAATTCTACCAGCTAGTGGCTGTACATCTTTATTTTTTGATCATGCCAGATGTTTTTACAAAACACGCGAGTTGTTTTAGAGCACTTCATATTAGATATCAGCTAATCCCGCACATTTCTTAGATTTCTTTGCAGAAATGGAACCATACATGCGTTATATTTCCACAACAATTTGCGGCAGAAGGTCTGCTTGTTTTCCTGCCATTGATACTTTATGTTTATAAAGGAAATTACGCGACTTATCTATATGTAAGTACAGTACACCCACTGCCCTCGGTAACATATCTCTACTCTGAGTTGGCGGTAGTTTGCGATTTCATCAAGCACGGTGTCACACTCGCCTATGCTAATTAGTTTATCATGTATAGCTTTCGAGTAGAGTTTTGTGCCGCCAATAGAAGCTCCAAATAGACATGTACTCGTGAATGCAGCCGTAATTAGACTATTGTATCAGCGCCACCAGTCACACCGGTTACTGTTGACATGGCTCCAACACTTCAGATTGGTGCAGGATCAATAGTTACCACACCCTGGCCGAAGGTGAAGCGGCAAGCACACAAATGGCATTTACAACCATACACACGAGTTTGTAGTTAATGAGCAAAAATTTCTGGCGATCTATGAAGAACACATTAGATGAGACCAGAGAACAATTAATTAGATTTATGGCGACAGGCGCGTATGAAATCGCCATACGGCCATGATCGGTAATTTCCTTTTGAGGGGATAATTTCATTATTAATTAAGCATTTGTTTGTACAGCAGCCAGAGGGACTATTAGGGACACGGTAAACTTTGATGTCATGATAAAACTGTCCCAAATTGAGAATTTCCATTAACCCGTGGTCGCAACGTAGAAGATCAAATTGACCCTAGATTTGGCGCCTCTGGAAAAAGGCGGCAAATATACTTAATCCTGATTGGTTACGCTAAATAAGGGGCGTGTTTCCCCACACTAAATTTCCTGCTTTTAATATCACCACATCGAAAATTTTAATTAGTCTAACCTTTTCTGCAAGAGAAAAACAAGGTTAAACAATACTCCGAGAGAATTTGGAGAGAAGTTCTCTGGTAAAACTGTTGTCGAGAAAAACCGAGAAACATATTTGGCCGTAGAAGCGAGGAACGCTAAAGCTCAGTGGTAGAAAATAGCTCCTGCGGCTTGTGGTGCGACGTATTAATTCTACGACGTATGGTACGAGGTGTTAATTCTGAGATGCATTCTGAGACGTATCCTGTGACGTATCTTTGAATTTATGTGCTACGCACAGAGTGAGGCTCGAAAGAGCAAAACCGACAGAATCGAAGTAACAGCTACAGTGGAAGTGGAGTAAACGAAGAAAGAGGTTATGCAATTGCACAAGGCATTGACCTCGATTGTTCACTCGATCCTATGATGAACTAAATCCATCAGTAAACAGATCGGCTACTGTTTTTTAAATATATATGTGGTAATTTTTGTAATTCGATGAAAGTTTTATATCTAAAAGCTGAGTATATTCCTGATGTAATCAATTCTCACAGTTGTTTTATGTAATTGATTAAATTTTTGTTTACATTTACGGGGGCTCGTGTTGGTTTGTTCTATATATCTGTTCAGATCTCTATCTATTCCACCTATAAGTTTCGCCACTTATATTTATATTTACTCGAACCAGGCAATACTATTGAGGGCCGTCAACCTCTAGACAACGAAAACCAAATTAAGCGTGACAACAGCGCTTACATGTGGGGACCTTGTCCAGGGGATCAGAACATTTTCATTCTAGTAAAAGAGTCTGAGCAAATACAGAACAGAATCAGTATCTAAATAGTGATAATTTCATTATTACTATAAGAAATAGCGTTCAGAGTGAATCGAATCATTGTCTTCTCATTTTGTTTATACTTGCATGCTAATTTCTTGCCATTTCTTTTCATATTGTGATGAAAATATTGTAAAAATTGAGACACATACCTTTGCTGTCAAGTCGAATTCTAAATTTATGGAGTTTTGTGAAAAATTACCTTGGTTTTCTCTTGGGAGAAGAGATATTTAGGCCAATCCGCAGCAATAAATTACGCCTTCTTAGTGGGTAAGCGTTGCACTAATATGGGGAGACATTCCAGCTGTGTACTGCCCGTTTATTTATTGATTGATTGGTACCAGGATCGTCTGGTTTAATATAGTGGGACCATAATAGAGAAATAGGATAAATATTTGCAAGCAGGGCAGTTAAACCCTGAGTATAGGTAAAAAACTTAATTCTTGTGTCACCTTACAAGTAGATCAGGATGGCAACAGACAGACAATTAGTTAGGGAATTTAAATCAATAGGTAAGGAAGAGTTAGGGTATGAAGGAATCCAATTAGCTGAATTTATTGAGCGTAGTGTCAGAGAATACAAAGCGTAATTAACCGCTGCGAAATCAGCTGAGCGAGAGCTCGAACTAGCCAGTTTGTAGGCCGATGAAAAAGAACGAGAGAAAGACAGACACGCAGCTGAGCGAGAGCTCGAACTAGCTATATTGCAGGCCGAAGAGAAATCTAGAGAGCGCGAACATGTTAGCCATGGAGAGACTGAGAATCGAAGCAGAGTCCAGGAGGGTGAAGATCTGAACGAACGTTCAGGACCAACAAGTAGACGATCTGAAGACAGACGACCAATACAGATCACCATGCCCATATTCAATGACAAGGACGAAATCGTTGACAATGTTTTGACACAGTTCAAAAAGGAAAAGTTGGCTCTGGTTCATCAGCTACCCAAAAAGCAGTGGGCTATCAATATTTCAGCATTCTTACAGGGAGTTGCGAAAGACGTCTACCATAATATGACACCGAACGAGATAGACGACTACGACGCTCTGTTCAACACGCAGACGTGCTTAAACCAATGATTCGTTTTTACTGACACAACTGTCATGCGATCATATAAACTTTCTCTGTGTAAGCGTACCCACGGTCCACTTTGTAGAAACTTTACACAAAGTCCCCTCTTCTTGCAAGAGGTGTGTGGGTTGGCAGATTGTACCTTTTTTTCAAGGTGTCCGCTTAAATCTAGAGGTTGACCGCCCTCGATGTTATTGCCCGGTTCGAGTAAATATAAATATAAGTGCTGAAACTTATAGGTGGAATAGATAGAGATCTGAGCAGAGATATAGAACAGACCAACACGAGACCCCGTACATGTAAACAACAATTTAATCAATTACATAAAACAATTGTGAGAATTCATTACATCAGGAATATACTCTGCTTCTAGAAATAACAACTTCACCGAATTACAAAAAAAAACCAACCCCACAAATATAGTTAAATAAAGTAGCCGATATGTTTTACTTTTTAGATTTAGTTCATCATAGCATCGAGTGAACAATCGAAGTCAATGCCTTGTACAATTGTATAACCTGCTTCTCCGTTCAATCCACTTCCACGGTAGCTGTTCCTTCGACCTCCCTCTGTTTTGCCTCTTTCTGTCCTCAACTCTATGCGTAGCACTTAGATTCACAGATACGTCACACGATACCTCTCAGAATACGTCTCAGAATTAATACGTCGCAGAGATAATACGTCGCAGGATACGTCTCAGAGATAACACGTCGCAGGATACGTCTCAGTGATAATACGTCGCAGGAGCTATTTTTCCCTTAAAAAATATAAATAGAGACAACCTAAATTTCCTGTTGTTTATGATACAAGGGCTTGCACTATCCCCTCTCGTTATCAGATCATACTATCGGTGCTAAACAGATGCTAAGGCTATCGGTTGGCTCCATATGTCCTATAATGACCCTAGTTAGTTTAATGGGTAATTCATCACGCATTAACATCACGCTTTAACACCACACGAGGCATAACGGTTTCGAGCCAACCTCAATTTACACAAGTGAATAAATGAAATACATTACAGAGGTTACTACGTCATTTTCAGCGAATACACACTCAACCGTAATCATACGTGAAATCTAAATTCGGTGAATTCACACGGATTCTCGTAACTTATATTAACTAATGGAAGGCATGGAATTCTTAGAACCTAATTCTTATGCAAACAAGACGACTAATTCAAACACTTCGTCAAACTTATCTAAAGATTAATGTACGACTTCCTATGCATTAACTCAGTTATACTTCATAAAGCAAATTGATATACGAATGTAGAAATTAAATTCATGCAAATATAAGTAAATAAATTCAGCAAGCATTATATATGGCATCAACAAATTACATGGAATTGTTACAACTACATTTGCTTTCAACGTTCCTTGCTTCTGCCGCCAAATTTGCTCGTCGGTTTTCCTCGACAACAGTCCCCTTGGACAACAGTTTACGAGAGAATTTATCCCAAATTTACTCTCGGGGTCTTCTTACACTTGTTTTTTTTTTCTTGCAGAAAAGCGTAGACTAATTAAAATTTCGATGTGGCGATATTAAAACTAGGAAATTTAGTGTGGGAAACACGCCCCTTTTTTAGCGTGACTAATAATAATAAAAAATATCTGCCGCCTTTTTCCAGAGACGCCAAAGTCGTGGTCAACTTGACCTTGTCGTTTGAGTAACATTGTTCTGCGATCTTTCAATTTTGACATTTACACTATGGAATCTAAGTTAGCTTTTGTCTCCACCAGTCTTCTGTTGGCTAAATAAACGAATGCTTAATTAAGAATGAAATTCTCCCCTCGAAAAGACATTAACGATCATGGCAGTATGGCGATTCGATGCGCACCTGTCCCCATAAATCTAATTAATTGTTCTCTGGTCTCAACTAACGTGTTCTTCATAGATCGCCAGAAATTTGCCCCTTCACAGTCTGCTTAGCTGAGTGAAGACTGGGGAAACGTAATCAAGAAGGAATACAACGGGGAATGATTTGTTGGTGAATAATACTTCATCGTTAAAGACATAATCCACAAGTGATTTCATTCCTGGTGGTGCAGTCAAAGGCTGGGTGTTTTCACGTGCTAATGCAATGATTCCAAGCTGGCTTAGAGTGGTATTGGCACATCAGGGTGGTTCCAACGGTTAATTTCTACTGGGTTCTTAAAATTATTATATTTTAGTGCATACGAGAATATGATAACACAGTTTTAAGCAGATATTCGTCAAGTATTCATAAACTGTTAGCATTTCTGTTCAGCCGATCCATCGCTTCGTCGTCAACACGTTCAGACTCCATCACGTATATGTAATGCTCAACTAATTTTAAACACAAACAAAAGGCGATTAAGAATCCGACTTGAATGATGTTTAGTCCTTGGAAATAAATTACATCTCAGGCGACTAGTGGTATTGATAACAGATAGCACTGTCACCTCCAGGGTAGCGTATCACATCTGATATCAGTGTGCTGATTGTTCAATAATATCGCCATTCCACCCGGACTCGATCACCTCTAAGATAAGAATAAGGTGTATCAAAGTCATCCTAGACAACAGTGGAAACATGTCGGTCATTTACTACACCACACTAATCCTTTCTCCCTCTCCTTCGCTGGTGAACATGTTCCCGAATATGCTCGATGTAGCTACTATAGCTACTAAACGTCTTTCCTCTGCGAACTTTTCATTCACGTATAGTTATGAAGTAGCATCAGCATCGTCAGCATAGTCTTTGATAAGCGTAATTCGTATTCAGGCGGTTGAGCTTCATGTGATATTAATATGCATTTAGTATCATATTAAGTTTACTTAAATGTAAAATTTTTAATAAGAGTTTGCTTGGCTGGTGTGCGCTCGAGTGCACACAATGCTTGAACAAGATATCCACATATTGACCCTTTCAGCAGTGTTTGTCACGGTAGTGTTGAATAAAACAGTGGCAGACGACAATGTCCGCCTCAGGTTAAATAATCAACAATAAACAAGAATTGTCAGTGGCAGACGACAATGTCCGCCTCAGGTTAAATAATCAACAATAAACAAGAATTGTTAGTGCAACCTCTTGCGACTCAAACTAAAGCGATGATTGCGTGTCAGCCGTATGCGACCCAATGCGTTCCATGTCCTGTTGTTAAATCCTGGATTATGATTCCAGTTTCCCTTATGTTGGGCATTATCGCCTGAAACCTTTTAGTTCCGAGTCTATTCATCATTGGTTGACTGACAATGTCATCGTGAGATAATACAAAAATTGGCCGTTAGAGGCGTCGACGGTGACGGTACAACTGAAGAGCAGCTCCTCTCATGCGTCGTCTGGATAATCGTAGATCTTTATATACGCGTCACGCCAAACCGCATCATTATTGGTGTGTAACTAACGAGTTAACGTGACGATGTGTTTGGTCCCGAAAATAACCTTATGAACGTCTGTGCAAAATCCTAATTAGTGTGTGTCAAATTGTGCAGGAAAGTCCCCTTTATCGTTAAACTGCAAATCTATGATTTAATGTCGGGTTGGCATAGGATAATCTCCAGAGCGAAGTCTGGCATGCATAAAAGCAGGAAGAAGGTCGTGAAAACAGCCTGAAGAAGATGGCTAATGATATACAAGAAGTATGGTCTGCATGTGCATTTCTGTCTTTGATTAACATCATAGACGCACCAGTAGATCATGCATAATCATTAATGTACCTGACTGGTCCGAGAATTGTTGTAACGATGTCAAAAACGAAGTAATAGCATTCTTCAATTTCTGTTCCGTAGATGAGATAGCGGGCGCTGTTAACCAATGTCATGACACCGTTGTTTAGCAAATCCTATGTAATCGTTTGGGCCAAATAAGCATTGACGTCTCTGCGTATAAGTCTTCCTTGGACTTCAAAGAATGCTGTGCACGGAATGAAATACCGAAAGACTTCCTCGACCATAGGTTCTTCTGGACTTTCCTGGTTTGGCACTCTAGCATCCAAAATTAGTATAGGCAATTTCGATCGCTTTTATCTCGCAACACAAGCGCATCAATTGCAAACGCGGCTCAGATACAAAACTTGGCCTAAGTTTATTCGTTGATGGTTTCATCTAACACCTTTATCGAGACAACTGAAACTCACTGCTTACTACAATATTTTTAATCTTCAAATCGTCTATACGTTGTTGAGCGGATTCATTCCTAATTTTACTGACTGTGCATGACAATGTTACTATTGTGGAAATGTAACCGCTTTCGGTGGTAATCGGGATATGGAATCTTCGTAACCGATCTCGATTGATTCGCCTGCAATCCCATATTTTCTAACTGATCCGCAACAAGCGTTTTGATGCTATCAACGACCCACAATACAACTTGTTTAGCGATCGATGCTGCATGCGACTGTGAACCATTCCTGGATAATGTCACCGAGGACAGTCACTAATATCTTTCTAACAGGTCTTCTCGTGTTAACAATACTTCCACGTTCACGAACGTCTCTGTTACCAAGAAGAGGTTCAATTGATCATGAGAAGCTTTATCGCGTTGGCCATCATATCAGTTTTTACAGCACTGTCGGTGTTACAATTGTTATTACATAAATTACGTTGATTTGTTTAAACCAGCGCGATATTTTCGTGACCCATTAAAAAGTAAATCGTGATGAAATTATATGGGTGGTGGGTGACCTCTGCAAGCATATTCCGAAGCCAATCCCACAAGTGGTCAGTAGAAAACAGGCTCCAACGAATGTTTGCGAGACCAGTGCCACGAGATCTTATTAGCATGTTCTAGTAGTCCTAGTCCACTTTAGGCACGTTTACTTATCTTTATGAATATAATACATATGTGCTTAGGGAAACATTATCGCTGGGTTGTCTTAGTGTTCAAGCATCAAGTCGTCGTACATGACATGTTTATTCGCGTTCGAATCAACATATGCCAAGATAGAAGGTTCATCGATTGTGCCAAATAAATCTTTGGTGGACAATTTTCTTCTTGACGACGACTGAAATACTTCCTTAAAGTCATTTAATGCATCATGAGACATTTGATCATCAGCCGGCAGCGCAATCACTTACAACTGATCCCACACCAACCATCTCGAAATCATATTTAACAGCAGTTGGGATTGCCCTGATTCGACCGGGGCCAAAAATCAACCTGTCATCGTGTTTGCGAAGTCTTGGCTTTGCCTACGCGAAAAAATCAATGACGATAAAAGCATCGGAGGCATTCCATTCTCGTGATGCCATGTTAAATGCCAGTTTTAGTATAACACAGTCATGTCATTATAATATGCGCGTTATCGCACAGAAAGAACCTAATGCGAATACAACTTGAGTTCAAACACGTAATGGTCAAGCCGGAAACTCGGAAACTTGTTTTCAAGGTGGAGCAAAGACGTTCACGTCCGTGTGAACATTTGGTTTCAGGTCCGTCGGTAAACGCAAAAACGGTTTTAAAGAAAACTTGATGCTGTACTTATATTCGTATGTGTTTCGAACTGTATTTGTCACGTCACAATCTCAAACACGTGTAGACAAGCAATATTATCAATGAAGTTGGTAACTAATCTAGGTCATGACCTTCTACCCAACATGATTCTCTTCTTGCATGGGCGCCTGTGAGTAACTTCCACACGTGGCGTACGCGTGTGATATGAGGACAAAGTCAATGTGTGTAGAAGGTTGTGACCTCGATCAGCAATTCAAAATATAAGACCACTAATATAACACAACTTCTTACGTGAGTGAACACATACAAACAGACATTAGTAAACGAAAGGTTTACAGATAAAGTGTAGCTATCACCGATGATCCAACCTGCTCTGATGGCAGCATAGTCAAGCGCAGATATTACAATGCTAAAGTTTCCGGATCAGATAGGTTGGTGAATACAGATAAGTGACCATATGTATCCTCGAACGCTACACACACACACACACACACACACACACACACACACACACACACACATATATATATATATATATATATATATATATATATATATATATATATATATATATATATATATATATATATATATATGCATTCGGAGATATGGACATGTCATTACTTATTATACACATCTATATACTTAGCAATTCTGTGTATGACAATTGGAAAATATATGCATTGTCTTTATCAATGGCTACTGAACCTAAAACCTACGTATACAACTCAATTCTTCCAAACTAATGTGAGCTGTTTTCTGTTCCAGTTTTGGGGACGGGTTGGACTTGACAGATAAAATAAACAAAAGGGAGTAAAGGGCTCTCTGCATTTTGAACCAGTTCCAAACGCAACATTTTCAGTAGCTACAAAATTGGAGTAAAGCAATTATTCATTTCACGTTATTTGTCTAATACTAATACTCCCTTCAAGACAATTTCAGCATAGGTTGGTTGCATACAGAAAAGTGTGTGTAGCGGATCAATGCCATGTATCTGCTTTGTTTCCAGAACGTAATCTGACCTGATTATCTAAAATAAGAGTTTATATGATAGATTTATTAGTATATCCATTAAGTGTATGGAAGCGTACCTTTCATTTCTGTCTTAAATATTTTGGTTTGTGTTACCGTTAATGAAAACATCGCTGGTCCTCTGCCTTTAAATTTAAGTCGATTTGACGTTGTGCATGGGTCTGAGGGAGGTAATATACATAATTATTGACAGATCTTTTAAATGATATGGTCAAAGGATAATAGATTTCCCCTTCAGAGTTTTGAGATATATTAATATATAGAAACAAGTGTTCCGCGGATCTCGTTGTCTCACCTATGTCCGTGATTTTATGCATCGCCACTGTGTATGTCTTACCAAACTTGAACTCCAAACTTTAACAATTAAACAATCTCTGAAACCTTTGACAATAAATTGTACATAAAACTTTTGCATTACACTTTAACAGAACCTTTGCCAAAAACTTTAGGAATAGACATATATTTTAACACAAAACTTAAACATTGTTGCGAAGCTTCCTCCAAAAACGTAATACTTATGTCGCTCCATATTAAAGCAAGAATACGCCAAAATTTTAAATCAGATTTAATCAAGTGTTTTCCAATAGCTATGTTATTACCTGATAGTCAAAGGGATGATGGGGGTGGGGCGGATTCGGTAAATCGATCTGAATTGTCGGTGTTTGCTGACTCTATACTCCAACATGAAGTTATCTCTCCCAGCGTTTTTGATCCTTGAATTAATGACGAAAACGCTGGAATCAAACGCTAGATTTTCAGACACAACTGACTTTGCTAATAGGATCATAGGGTGTGTAAATGTAGAAATGAAATGCGATCCCATTCAACGTAATGTTAAGGTACGATCTCTATCCATCCATGGGATTGGGACTTGTGACCAGACAAAACTGGACCGAAAACATATCCAAACATTTCCAAATTACTTTGATCTTACTTGAATGTCAGAAGGAGCACAATAGTGCATGTATTGAAAAAGACATAGGTTACTAACCATATCCCTCTCAGGAAATGGAACTTATGACACATATCAAACTTTTTTCGTTCCTTAATCAAGATTTTCAATTGACTTTGATCTTGCTTACGAGTCAGAGGGAAGGTGGAACTGCCTGAATAGGAATGATATTGCCGTGTTTGACTTCTGGCAATTCAGAAAAACTTTGACCAGAACTTTTATCAGTTGTTGAGCCGTAGTCATCTAATACAAGGAGCAGAGCCTACACTGTCTAACCTAAGTCAATGAAAGTGTTTACCCCTATGAAAATAACTCGTATCGTGTAAGAGTGCATGGAGCCAGTACAAACAGTCTCTGTAGTAAAGAGGACATTTAACGTATTGGGAGAATGTGTTTTCTAATGCAGTTTCTTTGCCAAGCAGATCGCATGTAAACATGACCTTGTTATCACAATCAATTACTCCAAGTCGCCAACAGGCTTATTTTTTCAAAGAATAATGACAACTTTGTTAACCATGATTCCTCTCGATTATGCCGCCCAAAGTTTTTCTTTTCTTTTCTATTTTTACGTGTAAAAGGGTAATTAACACTGGAGTACATATCATAAATAACATACAACATATAATGTTACATCTCAGCAAAACTGTCATACAATTAAACTGCTAATGATGGTGTAAGCAGAGGAGAGCATTTAAAGATACAACGTATCGGCAGAGCAGAGAGATTTCATTAGCAGATCATCTGATAGACAACATATTAAGGTTTGATTGTATATTTCCACCATAATTTTTGTACATTTTAGTTATGTAAACTGCAAAGACGGGGCATTTTCACGTGCTAATGCAATGATTCCAGGCTGGCTTAGAGTATTTTTTGGCATATCAGGGTGGTCCCAACGGTTGATTTCTATTTAGCACTTAACAAGATTAAATTTCAGTACATATGAGGTTATGTTATCGATATTTTTCAAGTGGAACGAAATTGCTATCGATGTTAACGTCACCTGTTTAGCTTATCCAGCATCTTGTCGGCAACATTTCGAAAACTTATCGCCACTTTCAGACTCCATCACTTATATGTAACGATAAATCTAATTTTAAACACAAACACCACAGACGGTTAAGAACCCTACTGGAATTATATTTAGTCCTTGGAAATGAATTATGTCTAAGGCGACTAATGATATTGATAACGTATAGCACTGTCTCCTCCAGGGTAACGTATCTCATCTGATCTTTCATTGTGCTCATTGTTTGATAATATCGTCATTTCAGCCCAGTCTCCTCTAGACCCGTTTTTAATAAATGAATACGATCCATACTCACGCACCTTTAAGATGAGATTTAGGTGTAACGAAACCATCCCGTCAGCAGTGAAAATAAGTCGGCCATTTATTATACAAATCTTTGTTTTTCGTCTCTTCGCTGGTTAACATGTTCCCAAATATGCCCCATAAAGATGTTACACGTGTTACCTCTGAGATCTATTCATCCACGTATAGTTTTGATGTACCACCAGCATTGTCAACAGTCTTTGGTAAGTGCAGTCGATATAACAGAGACTGTAATTCCCACCTCGCCCAGATGTCGCTGATTTCGACCGAGTTCTTTGCACCACGCAACACCAGAACAAAATAGTTGATGTCCACATTACATTGTTTTAAGTTTCAAGTTTGATCTTCAAAATTACACGTTCGCCTGGTTCAACGTCAACAACAACCCAGCTAATAAACTCTGGCAAAGTTGCTTTGGTGGCAAGCCTGGTCAGATCGACATCTGTGCGTCTTTGGGCGATTGAACTTCCGTAATACTAGTTGGCATTTGGCATTCTATAATTCACACTTCCATGGAAAATTAATAAGCGTGTGTGTGTGTGTGTGTGTGTGTGTGTGTGTGTGTGAGTGTGTGTGTGCGATTTGGATCTTTAACGTAGCTTTAAAAATGTTGTTGTCCTATAGCCATGTTGTCTGTAGTGTAGCAGTTTATTGTGATGTCTAGCTCTGGGGCATCATGTAGCAGACATTGTAACATGATGTCCCACCCAGTCACATTATCCTGAAACCAGGTCGGCCGGTCCTAACACTAACCTCTTAACGCTGAGCGCCAAGCGAGGCAACTATTATTACCATTTTTATATGTCTTTGGTGTAACTCGGCCGGGGTTCGAACCCACTACCTCCCACATCAAAAGCGGACGCTCGAACCACTAGGCCACTGGGGCAGTCATCACTTTTGCGACCCAATACGTTCCAGGTCCTGTTGTTGAATCCAGATTAACGATCCCAGAGCCATTGGTGTCGAGACCCCAGCATAAATACACCTCGGGATTGTTAGACTGGCAATGGCATTGCGGGTACAAATGTGACGTACATATCAGCAGGCTGCGAGACAAGGAAAACAGCCTGCGTATGGTGACTAAATATATACGGAATGTAATATGCATGTGGGTTTTATACATATCATAAAGATTCAACGGATCATGTATAATAGACTCTGTATCTGGTGAGTCCGAGAATTGATGTAGCAATGTCAAATTTACCCAAGCTGTCTGTTCCATTGATGAGATAGCGTGCCCTGTTATAAAACGCAGTAATATCGTCGTTTAAAAATTTTTAATTTGACTTCGGGGCCAAATAAAGCATTGCTGTCTCTGCGTAAAAGCTTACCTTGGACTTCCAATAATGCTTCGCATGGAAGAAAATAACTTGATGTTTCCACTACCAGACGTTCTAGCATCCTACGTAAATATGAGTAATTATGATTGCTTCTATCTCGGACACAAAATGGGATAACGTTTATGAATTTATGGTTTCGTCTAATACCTTTTACGAGACAACCGTAATCCACTGCCCGTTACTATATTTGTAATCGTCGAATCGGCTATACGTTGTTGAGCGGCCTCACTGTTAATTTTACTGACTGTGTCTGGAATTGTTGCTTCCGAAAGACGTGAACATGCTTTCAGCGGTGCGACCATCACAGTCGATCTCAAATTGATTGATTTGCCTGCAATCAGAGATTTTCTAACAAATCCACAACAACGTTTTCGCTTGCGTTGTAAATCTGAGGAAATTGCCACTGGTGTCGTAACTGAATCGTGACGGTAACTGGTAACGCTAGGTCCTGCACGCAAAATTCTTTGGACCTCGGGAATCATATTAAGATCTTCAGGCCAACCAAGAACCTTTCTGAACGATGACTGCGCAATATCATCCATATACGATGGAAATTCTATCGAGATGGTAGAGCTGAGTGTAGGGTCATGTTCACGTATACAAAGTTTAGAATTGCGCTTTGTCACTAAGGAAATCCTCCTTTGAATATCTTCATTCATGAACTCAAATTCGTACACAAAGGTAAAAAACCATCCAGGTCGTGCCACCGTCTGACGAAACTACGAACGATTTATTCGCGTTGAAGCCACCAAACGGACACCATAGAATATTATGACAATTGCCATAAATGCGCACAAAATGCGAGTGCTATCTTGAGTGTGTAGAGATCACCAGGTGATCAGTGCCGGAAAGGCTACGTACATTTCTGGTTTCGTCGGTGTGTTTGTAGTCATTGAGGATTATATTAGCATAGCATCATTCATTTCACTTAACACATTGAACCTTCAAAACCCGTCATCGGTATGCGAACATGCTTATGTTGTATACATATTTCATGTATTCAATGAGTTTATGTATCAACTTGCTAAACGTCACTTTTCCAAACTTTTCTTGGCAAGCAACCACTGTATTATCGGTGCTGCCTTAATAGTGACTTTTGGTGCAATGTTACCAGTACAAATCTCATCCACGAGAGTCTCCAACCTGTCCACAAGCTCATGGAAATCGTTAGTGCAGTCACCTTTAACCCCGACAGTGTATTCTTCTTCTGGCTGCTTTTCCGGATCCGGTTTCTCAACGACTTAATGCCTTCCCTATTGACGATCTCTATATTTCTTATTTAACTGACCGTCACAATTTCTTTCACTTTTCGCCTGTTGCCATACGTTTATTAAACCTCTCTTGATATGCACGCTAAGCCCAATTGTCAGATGCTACAGTTTCGATACGAAACTGGTAACTTATCTGTACATTGCTTTTCCGGTTGTCTTTGGGAAAATTAATGGCAAATCCTACTACATACAGTGGTATGTTTGACTTGAGCAATGAGGACGCCCGGCGCCTGGGCCGCTTCCTTTTGGATCGTGTCCTCCTCTTCTTGGTTCACAGGGCGTGCAGGTAACTGTTCAGTGGCTTCGGCTGTCCTAGCAACCAGACCACCATAGTGGTGCATCAAAAAAAAGACGCACTGCTAATCCAACTCGAGTTCAAACACGTAATGTCAAGCAGGTATTTCGGGAACTTGTGTTCAAACTCGAGCAAAGAAGTTCACATTTATGAGAACCTCTGGTTCAGGTTCATCGGTACACGCAAAAGCGTTTTATTGAAAACTAATTGGCGGCGGCTATGTCACTGCTGTGTTCTAAAGATAAATGGGTCTCTGTGGAGTAAACATCATGGAGGAAATCATCTCTCTCTCTCTCTCTCTCTCTCTGACCTAGATACAATCATTGCGGCATGTAACACGAACGGATATACGATGTTATTCCAACAACCAATCCAAACGCGTAAGTCGTGTTTGTGCTGGTGAACTGGTATTTTTGAGAGTATAGGCACGGTAACAATTGTAAGCTGCTATAAATACAGTTCTTACGGTCAAGCTAATATGTATGTCTGTATCATTTCCAATTTCCTGCTGCTTGTAAACATATCCAGATGAGCCCCTACCCCACCAATCTACTCCAGATGAGCCCCTAGCGTGCCAAGAAGATATTATCCAAGCCGAGCACGTCTCAGAGATTTCTGCGTAATTGACATCTACCTTGCATCATCGAGATTACTTTCATTTTTCACAACTAACCAACTTAAGTATCGATGTTTCCTCAACTATTAAGAAAACTATAGTTTTTCGCGAGTGTAGTCGAACCGGCAATATTCTGAACAGTACGACGTATTAGCTCTCTCTCTCTCTCTCTCTCTCAGTAGGCAACTGCGCATATTTAAAAAGTAAATGAAAAAACTGATACTTTAGGTTTGGAGGCTGATGGATAAATGCGCACACACTCCCTCCATAGTAAGCCAATATGAAAGTTACACCGTTTGGAATTACTGTTTCATTACGTAGTATATGTAATGACGAGCACACCTAATCTTGGATTAATAATGCTACGACTCAAATATTGATAGCATTGCTAGCTTTCAGTCATTTGAGTAGATATCGGCACTGTTAAGTATCAAGTCTGGCTGGTTTTTGTATGAAAACGAGAAATGTATAATTTTGCTTTGAGACGTAGACACGCCAGCATTACTATAAGTCACAGAATATTTTTTTCTCTCTTTGAGATAAGCCGGCAATATAGGTCATATCTGATACATCTTCATGCAATTACAACAGAGAGCATTTTACTTCAGATCTAAATAGCGATCGGCCTGTTAACAGAGCGCTGTTTGGCAACCGCAGTACTGATAACTGGAAACGATGCTTATGTTCATGGGCTGGGTCTGTATTACGCTCACGTGCAAAGATTGTGTCATTAATACATTTGGAATAATACATCGATGTAAATCGTGACTGTAAGAAACTTGAGGTCATCGACATGTTTGTCTTTGTGAATGTGATCATAACTGTGTAAGTGTATGCTTATATAAATGATCGTATTTGTTACGTGACAATCTCAATGACGTAAACGGAGGTAATTCTATAAAAGAAGTTGATAACTAATCAAGGTCTACTGCCCCACATGACTTTCTTCATGCAATGCGTGGGTGCCAGTTGGTAACTTTCACACGTGGGTGAAGCACGTGATATGAGCACAAAGTCCTCATATGGGTAGAAGGTTGTGACCTCGATCAGTAATAAAAATACAAAACCTCTGTTATAATACTACTTCTCGTGCGGCTGAACACACATCAGTAACTTGAATAGCTAATTATCGTTCATTGGCCATATTCTTTTTTGGGTCGTTACCATTATTTTGTCATATATCTTAGCTGGATCTACTTAGTGTAGATCCAGGTCAGTGTGTGTGTGTGTGTGTGTGTGTGTGTGTGTGATTTGGATTTTTAACGTAGCTTTAAAACAATTTCCTTCATATCGCTACGATGTCTGCAGTGTGACAGTTTATGGTGATGTCTGGCACTGGGGTATCATGCCGCAGACATGTAGCATGATGTCACATTATCCTGACACCAGGCCGACCAGTCTTAACACTAACCTCTTAATGCTGAGCGCCGAGCGAGGCAGCTGTAAGTACCATTTTTATAAGTCTTTGGTATGACTCGGCCGGGGATCGAACCCACGTCCGACTACTACTAGGCCACCGGAGCGGTGGGATCCAGGTCAAAATTTTTCCTTGTGAACATTTACTGTGCTTGAAAGAAGACTGTCCCAAATTATTTTGCAGCCATGCTGCTTTGCTCACTTTATTAAATACTGATAACCACAGCAGTGTACAATTGCTTTAATTGCAAATCCTACATATATTGAGTTTTATATTTCATCCATTCTTCTAATGTCAAAAGTAGCTTGTGCTTTTGGCAACTCCATCAGTAGTCAGAGATATGTCTCTAATATATATCACAACACGGTTAAAGCGCTGCTAGATTTCTATAATATATCGCTTATAGTACAAGAAAAGTCAATCAGTCATTTTGTCATTTTGTTTGCGCATATAGCTGTCTGTTTTTGTTTAGCAGCCTAGTTGTCCTTTGTCTTCCTATCCATTTCTCTATCAATAGACCACTACGGTGGCCTAAGTGGTTCAAGCGTCTGTCTCGGACGTGGGAGGTGGCGGGTTCGAATTCAGTCCGAGCCATACCAACGAAAAATCGAACTAGCAGCTGCCTCGCTAGCCGCTCAATATTAAGAGGTTAGCGTTAGAACTAGCTGGCATGGTGTCAGGATGATGTGACTGGGAGTAACAATATGCTATGTGTTTTGCTAGACATAACTATAAACTGCCACACTGCAGACATCGTAGCGATATGAATAAAATTGTTAAAGATACGTTACAAATCTAAATCACACACACACGCTCGCACGCACGCACGCACGCACACACGCACTATTGCATGGACACTTAAATATGTAGCATAAAGTTTACACGAATTTTGTATACTATGCTGACGCCGATCCCATTTTCCAGTGTCAGTTTGGTTCCGGCATTGTAATTGTAAACTCGGTCAAAACTATTGTAATGGACTTTAATATTCCGCACCCTTCCTATCAGTCAGTAAGGTAAACACCGCAGTCTGGGAATAATTTTAACGTCCCCTGAAGCTATTAATTATGCTGAAACGATAAGATCTCTACAGCGGTAAACGGCGCATTTTGTGACATTTTTACAATTACAGACCTCACCTCTGTCTGCGTGGGTTCGAGTCTAGGATTCGGCCAATGTGGGTTTTTGAGAAAGCTTGCCAGTAGCTTCTCGTGGGTCGGTGGTTCTTCCCGGGGTTTTCCTGGGTTCTTCCTCCACCATTAATACTGGCCGCCATGCATAGCATATCGTGTGCTGAAAAATGGCGTTAAACCCCATAACAACAACAACAACAACAAAAACTATCACATCCATGTAGGGTGCAGTAAATCTACCTACCACAGATAATTACCTTCACCAGGTATCAAATAACAGTAAAGAACTTGTTATAAATGTCTCTTAATCACTTAATGGCAGTCGTCTTTTATGCAGAAACACAAGATATTATATATATATATATATATATATATATATATATATATATATATATATATATATATATATATATATATATATATATATATATATATATATATATATATATATATATATATATATATATATATATATAAAAATAACATGGTTTTGAAAGTGTTGGTATAAAGCAATTTGATATACCAATACGTTTTATTTATTATGTAAATCAACATACTTAGCAATTCTATATCTTGACGATATAACTTATATGTATTTATAATCGGCTTCTGAAATCCAGAACCTACGACTACGTTAAGGATTCGGCGTTATTTTGATAATGTGAGATCGAATACGGCGCTGATTAATCGACTAAATTGCTGAGCCCTTTTGGGGGTGGGGGTGGGGTGGGTTTGACAGCAAAGATAAACTAATGGTAGTACATTTCTCCTCGCATTTTGAACCAATTTCAGGTTAAAATATTTTCAGCAGCTGCAGTTGATGTAAAGCAATTATTTCTTTTACATTATCCGTCTCAAGAACTCCAGACATACGGCTGTGTGATATTCACCTAGCATCCCTGCGGGTTCGGGCATGTAGAACGTGGTCGAAGTGTCCTCCTCTGCAACAGTGCATAGCAGCATACATTCACCCATCCGGGTACTCTGGGTCGTCGGTAAAAACACTAGTGTTTGAACTGAGGGTTGTAGGTATCCGGATGACACAAACATCACAAAAATCAGACCGGAAGCAGGTCGTGGCAATTTAAACTGACGAGGTGTGTTTATCCGTGGGTGTGTTTGTGTGATTTAGACTTTTAACATTGCTTGAACAATTCTAGTCATATCGCTACGATATCTGAAGTGTGGTAGTTTATAGTGATGTCTTGCACTGGTACATCATACCGCAGACATTTATAATCATGTCCTACGCAGTCATATTAACCTGACACCACGCCGACGAGTCCTAATACTAATTTCTTATTACCGAGCCCTTAATGTGCCAGCTCAACCGCTGATTTACGTAACTGATTCAGCAGTACCAGCTGGATTGTATATTCATCTTATGACTTCCACTTCCTTTTCAAATTCCACTTTCCTGAAAAAGGGTTTTGTCCACACCGTCAGCTTCACTTGCAGAAGACTTGACGTTCCTTGCACGCACGTTAATGATTCGGTGTTATTTTGATAATGTGAGATCGAATACGGCACTGATTAATCGACAAATTCTTGTCCTAAGCCACATTTTCAGGGCGATTCTTGTCTTCATCATGAACAAAGTGACTATATCCAGACGCTAGTAGTCCAGTTGGTGGGATCCGAGTTCTCATTCATTTATTTTACTTTCACTTTCGTCAGTTTTCTTAATCACAGCACTTACTTGGTTTCGAGTTACTGGACTATATCGTCTTCATTCTCTGTAAAATATTCATAGCCAACAGTCAGGACATGCCTCTTCACTCGCGTGTCCAATTCTGTAATTTCTAATTTCGAGGGAACACAATTTATCGACCAAGTCCTCACCTATTTAAGTTATGTATCCTTTGTTTCCACTAAATGGTGGTAAACTAAATAAACAGAAAAGAGTGAAAACCATCATGTTTTGTCAAATTCAACAAATAACTTATTTTCCTAAATACAAAGTGAAAACTTACAAAGAACTTACAGTATTGTGAATAAAATCTCAAATAGTCCCACACGTTATATCACAAGTCCCAAATGTATGAAATTCCAATTGAATTCCAGTAGTATTCCATATAAGTCCCGAATTTGAAAGTCTCAGATGTGCTAATGTGCCAGTGACTTGGAGTGTGGCGAAGTGGTAACAGTTTTTTGATATATTACAATAGTATAATCAAGAAATGTCGTTATCTGCATCCAGTATAATTCCAAATTTAATGTTCCAGTCCAAAAATATTACTAATGAGTGTTTCCAGTGAATACCAATTTGAATTTTAAAAAAATCCACCCAACTGAAAATTTAAACACAACAATTATACTAATTCTGCTTCAAGATGTTAAGCAAGCATGCGTAATTTTTCACGTTACCAACATTATATAAGAATCTAAGACATGAAAAAGATCCACCATGTAGGTCAGCTTCCTCTCTTAAACATTCAAAGTTGTCAACAAATTTTGGAATTTCCAAGTGAAAATCTGATGTCTTAGATCCAGAATAAATATGTTTACCTCCATTCATGATCTGAATATTTAATTCACACTAATAGATAAATACTAGCTATGCATTGTGTTGTTCACAAAATAAATGTCCCTGATCAGGTACACAGTGAACTTGTCTTTGGACAGGGTCAAGTACAAAATACGTGTGTATATAAAATATAATCATTAAGAAAAGGCAACTAATAATGCAAATTAAATGTATATAGCACCTAACAATAATTTCTTGTTGTTCACTGTTCCTGGTACATTCATTAGCTCTTCAACAATTATATTCTAAACAAGTATTTTGCATGTTTTCTTGCTTTCTTCTTTTTTAGTTTTAAAACAATCCCGCATTATTTCAATATCGTAACAATATTAACACAATAAGTCAGATCTACTACTGAGAGGTGCTATCGTTGCTTGGTGGCTTTATGATATTCTTTTTCATTAGAAGAAGCGTTGACTCATTTGTAATGGTTTAAAACAATATAGCCCTCATGTGCTTACACTGCAAATGATTAGTCCTTAGTATTTCGAACCCATTGCTCTTGTTCTGGGTGAAAAACTTTGAGGAAGAACGTTTACAAAAACATTCCAGTGGACTTTTTGCCTTGAAAAAAAGTGGCCAGATTTTGGTTGATTCTTGCCATCGGTCCAAAATAAGTTCCCCATTTATGTAAGAATTGATTAGGTCAGCGTATCTGCGACCTTATCTGATAGTCAACATCTTCTTTAAATCAGAACAGCTCTTACTGGCTTCTATTACCACTTGGTAGGCATTCAAAACAAGAAATTACGCAGCTGTAAATGTTTAACAATGTCATATCCAGAAAGGTATAGAGGTATATATGTCTTCCTTCACAAGATCAAAAGTTTGCAACATTATGTCCTTTTGCAGTGTACAACTTTGTCTATTTCCATCATTTTCAGTTCCTCCTGATGATACATCCCCTAAGTTTTCAGTCTCTTCTCTGCTTTTCGTTGATAGGTAAACTTTTACTCGTCAAATGTCTGTTATATCCTTCTACCTCCAACCTTACACGTCCTAGCTCTTCTTTTTCTTGTCTGTTGGTTTCACTGAGCGCTTCAATTTGCTATATGTTTTCTTCGCTTTTTTACAGGCTGCTCTCTCTCTCTCTCTCTCTCTCTCTCTCTCTCCGTTTCAACCCCCTTTTCTCCACTCATGTTTGTTTCAATGTCCTTAAATTGTATAAAGTTTGTTTGTCTTTTCATTCTTGACGTATCTGTTACAATGATTTATTCTTCTGCAATCTGATTAAAATCAAATCTCCGCAGTTATATATGAAGATCTGACAGCGACAGCTTAGGGGTTATGTTCTGGTAACCTATGTTATTACCATAATCGCTAATTTTATCTGCCAATTTGATAAAGTCTTATATCTTCGCGTTTGGAGACAGAGCAGTGTCGATGAAGAGCGTGAATGTGCATCGAACGATTTGATTCACTTTCAGATTTCTGAAAGCTACATTTCCAATGTCTCAATCAATGGTCACCAGAACAGAACCCCTAAGCGTTCTTCGTCATATCTTCGCGTATGATGTCATATCTGATTTTAACCAGATTGTGGTCTTCTACATCTTTCATCGCTTCACCAGTGACGATGCTTCCTTGGATTGCCATTGCAGTCCTATAATTGGTATTCATGGTTTATGTTCGCAATAGGAATATATCATGGTTATAGAGTATACGTTATGGCAATTAGCTGCCACAATGACCGTCATACAGTGATATTTCAATGCAGTCATTGCAAAATGCTTGAACATAACATTAGTATTTGTATCGTTTGCGCTAATGCACACCATGTTACCGTCAAACATTCACACAACTCCAGCATCCCACCGCTGGCACCGAAATATTTATGGAGTACAAAGGTTGCAAAGAATCACATCCAGTAATTAATCATCACTCATTCTATTGCAGAGAAAGACTGAATAACGGTCTTTTTGACAAAAGGGCTATAATTCTCTTGCTTTATGTGAAGAGAAAAATCTGTAGAAAGAAACAAAGTCCGGATTTATTACCAATATAAATATTTGCACTGAAAGGTCAAATTCTAAGTCAATTATAAGCCAAATTCTAAGCGCTAGCCTGATAATTTTGGTCAGACGGGCAGTACACTGTATTTGGAAATCTCGTCTAGCATCACTGTACGTTACTGCTTAACGTTATTGGAACTAATACTACCCTACAGAAGACAAGGAAAAATATTGACATCAACACATAACAAATCAACCTTTGAAACATCAAAGGCACAGCAGGGGTGAATTGGCTAATATGTTATAAACATACCTGTTCTTACCTAGGTCACAAGCTGAGGTTAGGTGCAATAGTTTTCTTCTAAGAAAGCAGTGTATATTTTTTACCTTTCCTATTCTACAGTAAATCTTTGTTATGTATATTTAATTTGTATTGTATGTTTGATTTTTTTTTCATGACTATAGGTTGCAAGGGCCTACCTGACTAGTAACATTTATTTTGTCTATCATTGTAGGTTACGTATTAAGAAACTTAAGTGTAAACATGTTTGCTTCAGCTTGTGTTATACATTCAGTCTTGATTCTGATCTTAGATGATTCCAGAAACAAATTTTCATTTGCGATGCAGAGAGTTTCCAGAAAATGGCAATTGGGACCAAGGTCAAGTGGATGGGTATATACAAATATTTACTTCAAGATTACTTGTTCCCACCTTTACATCCAAAGTGGACTCAGTCTTATTGTTCTGATCAGTTTTAATGTTAGAGTATTTATTTATTTATTTAAATTATTCACTGGAATTACACAGCGATCTTTGATTTTCGGAATAAATAACTATTTGGGGGTTATTGTGTAAGAACAGTCTAGATTCTATCATACTGATACATTAAGACTGTTGGCACATTAACAATTTCGAGGCTATTGGCACATCAGCAAGTTCAAAATTATAATGTATTCGGAACACCATTGGAATTTATTCGAACTCTTTACATTGGGACTTCTGATAGAACTTTTATGAATATTTGGGATTTAATTCACAATACTGTAAATTCTTTTTAAATTGTTGCTTTGTATTCTGGGGAAATAAATAATTTGTTGAATTTTATAAAACCTGTTAGTTTTCGTTCTTTTCTGTTACTTAATTAATGACCGTAGATTCGTAACAACTTAATATTTTGTTAATAACAGTACCAAAACATAGAGCAATGTTTCCACTCCATTCATTTATGGAGGATAGGGTTGGGTAGTATCAATGTTTCCACTAAATTAATATTTACGGTTGTATGGGGGTGGGGGTTGAGGGGTGTAATATAATGATAGTGACAAACATAATGTAAGAATAAAGTACATTCTTTTTGCATCCTATTAGTCAACGTTGATTTTCATAAATTATTGAATTTAAATAAATTAATATTCCATTTTTAAATGCACAGAGAGTATATATGTGAAAACCTTGATTCATCTATCTTGCATACATTATTTTTGGCGGGGGTTATAAAAGACAAAATGCAAGTGTTCTTTGCAAATTCAAAACAAACTTTTTACGTTTCATTTCCAATGAAAGAACACTTTTATTTCTTAAGTTAATGATATGCGAACTAAAGGAGCAGTGTGCTTTACCAAGTAAGTACAATGAATGAGCTTCTCTATCCCACTCAACAAACGGAACTTATGATCTTAACAATACACTGGGAACCTCGTTTGTCCAAGTTTAGGGAACAGGTGTTTTTTGGTGGGTTACGTTAGGAATTTTCAGTCACCCTTTACACACACACACACACACACACACACACACACACACACACACATGCATACACACACATACACACACATACATACATACGTACATACATACATATATACATACATACATACATACATTCTAGTACAGGCAGTGTCACACAAAGCATTAATATTTTACGTGTTATGTTAAACAAACTTAGCAAGCATATCATATATTGATAGGAACATACTAGCTTTGCTTTAATCGTTGGTTACAAAACCCAAACCCTGTTCAGTTCCTTACCTAAATGTGGGAGACTAATAATAATCACTTTTTTGTTTTTCGTTTCATTTCCTCTATTTTGTTGTCATTATAGCTCACAACACTTACGCATAAGTGAATGTCATTTATAATGTGAATTGCCAATTACACGTAGATATGCTTTATAAATGTTATTTTGTATGTGAATTGCCAATTACACGTAGATATGCTTTATAAATGTTATTTTGTATGTGAATTGCCAATTACACGTAGATATGCTTTATAAATGTTTACTCTACTCATGTTCATTTTGGAAGGATCTATTATCCTTTTCCCATCAATATCAAATATCTACTATAATATATCTTTGTAGTCAACGCAGCTCAGGAACTATTCAACAAATTCTGGTGAAATATTGTGTTTACATTATCTTTTAAACCTGAATTGACCTCATTTGAAATCCGCCTTGTCCACACATTTTGATTAAAATATGACCCTTGACATTTAACTTCGTAGCGCCACATCGGATGTTGCTAGTAACCAATACTTCTCTGTAGCTGTAACACATAACTGAATGCCATTTAGTAGGTGAATTGCCTATCACATGCACGTGTGCTTTAGACGGATTCGTCTCTTCAGGTCCAGTTTGAAGGAGTTGGGACCATTTTGTTTCTATAAATATCACATCTTCCAATCATCCGATCCTTGTAACCAGCACAGATCAGTAGCCATGCACCTGGCAGTGGACATTGTCTCCAGTGGCGTCACTCGGGTTGGTGTCACCCAGTGCGGTAGCTCATGGTGTCACCCCCATGGCCATCCTTCCGTAACAGACCATACAGAATCCTTAGTAATGTCATTTTGGTGTCACCCCCTCTGATGTTGTCACCCGGTGCAGTCCGCACCCCCCGCATCCCCCTAGCGACGCCACTGTTGTGCCTGCTAGTCATGTATTTAACTATGATCGGTTATCCGCTTATGAAATCCGACTAGACCGAGCAGTGTGTGCTCTGTAAAATTTGCAATTTTTCATTTTGGTGTCACCCCTCTGAGATGGTGTCACCCGGTGCGGTCCGCACCCCCACCCCCCGCACCCCCCCTAGCAACGCCACTGATTGTCTCATTGACCTAGATACTCCACCCCGTTTATGGTTTGTGTCTCGTCACGTGTCACTCTGGATATCAGTATGGCCCTTGACGTTAAACTGCATATCTTCGCATGGGGTGATGGTGTTTATAACCAGTACATCTCCGTGGCCGTTGCACAAAATTAAATTTCGTTTAGTAGGTTGTTGTTGTTGTCGTTGTAGGGTTTAACGCCATTTTTCAGCACACGATAAGCTATACATGGATGTCAGTATTAATGGTGGAGGAAGAACCCAGGAAATCCCCTGAAAGAACCACCGATCCTCGAGAAGCTACTGGCAAGCTTTCTCACATACCGACATTGGCCGAATCCGCGTTTAGTAGGTGAATTGCATCTTAGATACAGTTTTCCATTTTAAAAATTGCTTTCTCAGTTCCACATTGATGGAGTTAATGCCCATTTTCCAGCAGTTTTTATATCCACTAAAGCATATTCTTGTAACAATGTACATAACTGATGAACATACTGTGTTGCAATTTGATATGAAAATCTATCTAAAAATCCTAGATTTGCCTTTTATAGTTTTTATCTCAACAACTACATTTTGAATAGATGTATGATCCATGACAATTAATTTGATGAGATTTTACTTGTAACTAACGTAGCTGAAGAAACAATGAACAAAGTTTTACACAATTTGGCATGAACATTATCTCATATATATATATATATATATATATATATATATATATATATATATATATATATATATATATATATATATATATATATATATATATATGTGTGTGTGTGTGTGTGTGTGTGTGTGTGTGTGTGTGTGTGTGACTTTAGAATTAAGTATGATATATAAAAGCTACGGCTTCCTGTTACTCGCCCTCTAAATTTTATTTCATCAGGCTGACCTCACTTAAATATGTTGGATTTCAATACAATGTAGCATCAGACTGATGACACCCTGAGTAAATCTGATTTGCTGCATTTCATTTACTGGCGTTAGAGCCTCTGATTTCCCGTTTGTCTGACTGCTTTCTGCCAGAGAACATTACTAAGCTTTGATGCATTTCAGCCAAATTTGACATGCAGTTAATGATGAGACATTTAATGAGTGTAATTTCAATGATTCCACATATTTCTTGTACAAGCCCTATGGCACCTAGTTTTCAATCCTCCTCATCTTTCTTTCAGCACATGCATTTTATTAGAGAATAAGGCATGCGCCTTATCGATGGCGAGACCTTGAATGTGCTGGCTTTCCAATATTCCGCGTCATTTTTTCGAAGAACTATTGTCGCTGAGAACATTTTTTTTTAATGCAAAACTTTAGTGTTTCACCAAGTTTGCACGACAAATGTCGCTACCGCAACCAGTTACCAATGCAGGAAATAGATTGAAAGACAATTCGGCTGTGAATTTGTAAAAGACATGGGATTTACGTTTACATTTCATAAACATCCTGCCAAAGAAAGAGCCATTTCGATTTTTATTAAAGCCATTAAATATTAGATTCGTACACAGGTACACGTTCTTTGCGTTCGCTCCTCTAAATTGTATTGACAGTTTTGTTTCTAATTCAAGCAAAAATTAAACACATTAGCTTGATTTCTTAAGTTCTCTCAATGCAAAGATATAGTGAGTAACCACCTGATACCTATAAGATATAGTGAGTAAACTAACCCAAGAGCAAACAGTTTTAGCATTGTAAGCGTAATACTAGTTGAACTATTTTGACTTGTTTACTTCCTGTTGCATATTGAGTTTGGCTTTAAATCTAAACTAGAATTAAATAATCTGATTAGATGATTCGTTTCATTACCTTCAATGCTTTTTAATATTAAATTGATAAGTACTTATCAAATGGGCACCTTTTTTGCTTCACGTTCGTAAACATACCAAATTTAGTTATGTTATCTACCATGAACACCTACTGTGTTAAATACTTTTACATGCTAGCTCGTATCATATCAAAACGTTTACATATAAAAGTATATAGCTGTATATCTGATCTGTTTCGTTTTAATTTTTTTTAATTTCTTGTCGGTTCCACAAAAAACACGGTACTTATATTTGGCAGAGTTGGTTCATAGTAACCAAGTCTATATTTCACGTGGATATAGTTTACATTTTCACACTTACCAGACAGTGTGAGACAATACTAAAGACCGAATTTGGTCTCAACTTTGATCTCAGCTAATCGATGTTCAGCAAGATGTTATATATTTGTTCAAATGTATTACTTAAAATAGAGATCTTGTTTGGTTGACAAGAGTGAGTTATCCCAGACTTCTGTTGATATGATTATGGGCAATAACGCTGTTATTGAGATAGGGTCGCTTAATATTGGTCGTGTTTTATCGGAAAAAGCTCATTACTAACTACTTCAAGTAGATAAAAGATAAATATGGAATATTCATTCTATGAAAAATAAAGATATCAAACACAAAAACTTATTTTTGTTTTACCAATGAATTATCAACCTCGCATAATCTCCCCTCTATCAATTTAAATAAGAAAACTACAAAGGAAGTTTTCCATATGGAATCCTGGTAGGGCCAATCGCTCCTTCGCTCCATCGTCTGGTATTTGACCATGGCGATGAAGTGGTGGAGCAATGAAATTACCATCGCTCCAGCGCATCGCTTCATCGCTCCATCGCATTGGTAATACTATACGATGGTGCAAAAGCTATTGGCCCTAACAGGATTCCATACGTTCATGTAATACTGGTATTCATAGACTAAACTGACCTCTTTGACCGAAAGAGCGTAAATAATCCTAGTTATTGACATTTTCTTTGGAATTCCAGAACTGGAAAACCCCTGGTTCAGAAAAGAAAGAAAAAATGTTTTAATTTAATTAATTTGGCATTAACCTGACTGCGAAGATAGGGAGAAGTTTGTGTAGAATATCCAAAATGGCGCTGTTTATATTAGTTGCTTTAATCTTATTCTTTTGTCTATTTTCACGTCATGTGTTTAAAACACTGATGCAATGCTATTTAAACTTTATGATAATACTTAAACGTTCTTTTTTTGCTTCAAAATCTTGCCTCGATACAACAGCGACCTCAAAACAGTTGAAAATCAGCTAGAGTCCTTTTTCATACGCTTTTTGCACGAAATTAAAAACAACTTTTTATTGATATTGGACCCGGGTAATTCCACAGAGTCACAATTCGCTTCTGATTGGGCTACATAAATGTAATTTTTCACTCGCTTCTTCAAGGAATCATTCCGTGGATAGCAATGTGATTTATGGCAGTCAGATCAAGCCAAATAAAAAAAGATAACGGCTAAGATATTGGGTAATTATTCGTGATTTTCTGAATTACAAACACTAGACGTGATCAGAAAAAAGTACCATTTGAGCGATTGGACATGGCATTAGGTCAAACAATGTTTATTTAACAGAGTTAACTTAAAGAAGAACAATGAAACAATGAAAGCGTATCGGTACTAGCATGGCAAATCAGCGAAATCAATGTAATGGCTGGCGTATCGAGACCGCGACAGTAAATATAATGATCCAGTATTACTTCTCCGTTTTAGTATCGTGTTGAAATGTGCGTCGAAATTTATTTCATTTAGGATGTTAACTATATATCTACATACGAACACAATAACCTTTTCGTACATATCAATAAATTTCAATGGGAAATTTTTAATTTGCTTGAGGAAAATGTTATAAATTTATCATTAAGATTAATTTATCATCATGATTATGAAATTAAACTTTGATTTTAGATCAGATGCAGCTTTTAATGAGCGATGGAGTCTACCCAGTCTGTGGTGGTATATCGTATACCTATTGAAAACGACGAAGGTCGCCGATTTCCTCTTAGTAATTACTGCAGACAATTTATACACATTTTCAGCAGAACACTCGTATGCATAAATTGTAGGCTTACACCTAAAACCATTTTCACTGGATCATTGTCGTCGCACAGGTACTACTGGATGGAAACAGAGATTTCACTGGGCAAAAGTTTGGCTGTAAACAGAGATTTCACTTGGCCCAAGTTTTATAGTGGGCAATTGTACTGGATATATTATCAAATTAATATTTAAAAATCGAGCCATGGTGTATGTCGTTTTCATCACCAATATTATCAATAATTAGAGGTGCTATAAATAGTAATTTTGCCTTTACAAGTGCGAAACCTAACTGCGTCATTATTTAAAAGCAGAAAGAAAATAGTATGAGGAAACAAATCAGAAAAAAATAATAAAGGACTCATCGAACATAATTCACGCCGCTTGGAATTAAAATCTAGCAATCCCAGTGAAATAGTAGAAAAACTAGAGCTGAAACTACTGTTGAATGAGAAACAAATGCTGTTAACTATCTGGTTCAACAGCAACCAAGGATTCAACCACAAACGAATTAAGGTGAAATAAGGACCATGAATTCAAGCTTAAGACAAATGATACAATAACAGTGTGTTATCAATATAAACAAAATGAAAGGGTTGAGTTGGAAAATAGATCGCCTAGAACTAGTGTTTTCTACGTTTTCCAGGTTACAAACATTAAATGATGTTCTTGCATCGTATCTTTATCTCTAAACTGTCTACCATATGTAGTATTGCCACAGTAAGTCAGGCCTGGCTGTATTTGCTAACGTAAGTAACGGTAAGTAACGGTACATGCTACCGTAAGTAACGGTACATGCTACTACCTTTGACTATTGACCCAGACCGAACAACTACGCCAAGCAGTTACGCTCATTCATTGGCTGTCATTTTAAAGGACAGGGCATCAGTACAGATATAGGAGGCAATGATGGCCATGCATTGCATCCGGACTCGTCCCTAAACGTTTCGATTGCCGTGCCGTTGGATTCAAACAGACCTGGTCGGGGGGGGGGGGGGGGGGCGTGCTCTGCGCAATTTTTCCTCACTTAAATCCAACTCAGGCGCATTTCATGACATTTGACATTATTCCTCCGCCCCACCCCACCCCGCCCCCCCGCATCAATACCTTCAGGTCCTTTGATGATGCGCGAACGGCAAGGCAGCAGATCTGGATACACTTGAGCTATAACTGCAGACTTTGTATACAGGTGGCTCAAGGCATAGGGTCGTTTTTCAGTGGACTGAAACATCAGTGGAACTCAGCGGCCCACTGGGTAATTAGGCATCCCATTTTAGAATCCACTGCTCATCTCCATGTCACGAGGAATGAACAGAAAAGGTGCAGTAAACATTTTCAGCTTCACTTTAACCTTGATCAGCATAATGCGGCAGGCGGGGATCCCATTTTAACGGTCGAAAATCTGAAAAGAATGCAAAGATGTGGCAACTCACCATCGGTGCTTGGAACGAGCGCAACAGCAATGGACAGTACATCAGCAGATTGACCAGAGAGAAGAAAAACACTAGTTAGTTTCGAACTGCCCGGAATCATAATCCAGACAGCAGGCTTAAGTGAAACTCGCCAAGTTAAGGAAGGGCAACTACACTTTCTTCTGGAGTGGTCGAAATAAAGAAGAGCCATGGGAATCTTATTGCTTGGTTTGGCATCAAATCTAAAAAAAAGTCAGCAAAATTACAACTCTCCTAAAGGGTGTGATTGACTGACTAATGCAAATGTGACTGCCACCGTCTCGAAAAAGGTACACCACTATCATTAGGATAATGTATCCACCATGACCAACACGGATGAGATCAATGTCGATTTTTTTCTGAAGACCTAGATCTCGTATCGCAGAAGTACCGAATGAAAGCAAGCTTACCATTTTTGGTGACTTCAATGCTAGAACTGGCACAGAACACCAGACATTACCAGGTTCAATGGCATTGGCACATGCAACAGCAACGGACACCTACTACTAAGAACATGTGCTAAACACGCGATCTGCTAATCATCAACACAATCGCCAGAATGTGTCTTGAATGCACCCACTCTCAAAGCACTGTCATCACGCTGACAACGTCATTGTCCGGAGAAAAGACAGGCTGGATGTCCGAATGAGAAATGCATTGGAAGCGCAAAATGCTTGACTGATCGGATTGATAGTATTCAGTCTCAGTATCCAGACTCATCTCAGCAGACCACCACAAGACATAAAGTCCCCAAAAGCTTAATGTTTCCAAATTGAATAAACAGGAGAAAGAAAAATAGGCATTCGTCAAACAAACTGTCAAGCTAACTAAAAACAATCGATATGAACTCCGAGAATGTTGAAGAAACCTGGGTATCCAGCAGATACTCTATGTACTCAACTGCATCCCAAACCCTGTCACACAGAGACTTCTGCATAATATACATAGGTTACAGGAGGCCTTTTTAGAAGACAGCACATCATCATCTATGAAGGCAGTATCGAACAACATCAAGAGGACTGTCCAGGGCAGAGAGTTGATGACTGAGAAATAAGAGAGATTAATAAGACAGACGAGATTCTGTCTTATGCAGGAAGGAATGACACGAAGAACTTCTACGATGCTTTGAAAACAATCTACGAACAACAGTCATCAGAAACAACTCCAGTACGGAGTGCTGACAACATCACGCTGCTCACTGTAAAAGAAAAGCTAAGACAGGTAGAACATTTCAACAACATCTTCAATCAATAGTCAATCAAAAGTGAGGAGTCAAGTAGAAATCATTATATCATTTATTGATCCTCCAACGCTGACTGAAGCTGAGAAATCTTTTGACCCGCTTTCAGACGGCAAAGCAGCTGCATGCCATACCGGCAGAAATATACAAAGCAGGGGCACTGTATAGTTTTTGTTGAATCACATTAATATAATTCCAGGTTCGAATTCACTATAAATTCCGGTGAATGTCTCTATCCAAGAATAATTATCGCAGCACTTTTGAATTTTTTACCACAAAATAAAGGATTGATCTAACTACTTTATTGGCTAGATTACAACTCTCCCAAACAGGGAAAATATGCGCACGTCAGTTCTTACGCTGATGTTATCATAATACATAGAGTGACAAGAGAGTGTGGAGCCTGGAGCTGATCTTGCGTGACCTGTAACTGTCACATCATTTGTAGCAACAGGATGTTAGGACCGTATAATCACCACACACAAGAAAGAGGCGGAAAATAAACACGTGATTTTAAAGTAATTCTCACGAGAAACTATTATTTTATGCGCATCGCTGTCACGCAACGAAGCTACAATTTCCATTCGCTCAAGTGTATTTCTTGCGTTGTTCCAAGATACTTTCAGAGTTCGACTAAAAATGGCATCCAATGCAAACAAATTAAAAGAGATCCGAAACGAACGAAATTATCGTTTTATGCCGCATTTGTACAACCGACAGTCGATAATAGTATTGTTATCAAACCAGTGGAGCCTTCATCATCTACAGATGAGGTACCGGATACTCGTAAGAAAAAACGTAAAATTTTTGTGCAGCAGTAGTTGAAAACATACGCTGACTACGTTTTCAAGAGAAGTTAAGTCGAGTGGCAGCGAAGATCCCTAATGTATTGTCATATATGTACAGAGGCTTCAAAAAACTCTATGACCAAATGTGCACACAAAATAAAACTTTCAGAACAGTACACTGGCAAGGCATGCTTGGTAAACGTAACACAAACTGCCGATTGAAGGTCCACAACACCAGGCAGATTTTAATGCAATTTTACAAACAAGACATAGCAGTGAAAGTGCCACTTAAGTGTATACATTGGCTGAGTGTAGAAGACATCCATTTTTAAAAACACAAATCTCTTCTTCATTTAATACACGACTTAACGGCTGCAAAAATTGATGCCATTGGCATGTTGAAGAATTCTGCCAATCAGTATGACTCGCCTATTACCAGTTCAGAGGTACTGGAGAGTCTATCAAACGTTGTAGAGGATAGTCTTATACGTGACCTGCAAAATTCGTCATTTGTGACAGCAATGGCAGATGAAAGCACTGACATATCCAACAATAAACGGCTTGTCATATGAGCTCAGATTATTTCTGATGACATGAAACCATCAACATGATTTTGAACAAGTATAGAATGTTCGGATGCTTCTGGCATGGGAATTGCATTCAAGGATTTAATCACATAATATAACTAATATTTTTGTCATGCATTTAAACAATGTAATTATTTTTAAAAACTACTGAAGACTGATCGTCGGCTTGAATAAGACTCATATGTTTGGATTTTGACTCACTGTATTTTGCCTTGATGAATCAAATTACTTACATGAAGCCATTTGTGGATAAAACACTGGAAGTGTAATTATCTCATTATACCACTAGTCTATATGGCCCCATAAATGTAACTGTCCCAATTTTTAACGTCTATTTGGCCCCTGAAGTGTAATTTTCCCACTTTACTGCTAGTCTAAATGGTCCCTGAAGTTTAATTTTCCCATGTTACCGCTAGTCTATATATATTGGCATGTTTCAGGAGCATGATTCTCAGGCTTTGTGACTCATCATAATCAACAATACATGCAAAATGTAATGAACTTAAAATTAATTATTACATTCAGTTAGTTTGATGAGATTACTGTCGCTGTTGTTGAATGATGGTCTTAAAAAGTCCGAATGGATATAGTATATGCTGGCTTATATGCCATGTACAACTGCAAACAACACGACCACGATCTGCCGTAGCATAATACACCGGTAGATCAGGGTCAATACTGTTTGTTATACTAATTACTCCTAAAAAGAAAACGATCTTGCATTATGAGACGGCAGAGCATAGTCTTACAATTTGAACTTGGGTTCTACATAATAAGTGATTATATACGGTAAACAAAGGTTTATACAGAGACAACAAGGTTTGTAAACCTTGCTTATGTATAGACCCTGTCATTGGCAATTAATCGGTATCGCTTTGTGCTTTGTATTAAGAAGAAGGGGAAATCCTGTATTTATTATTTATTATTTAGGCTGATTGTAACTCATCTCAGGACAACCTTGTACTTGTCAAATCATGTAAAGTAAGTGGCATGATGTAATTAGTCGTGATATAACAGAAATACACAGGGAAAGAACATGTAACTGCATGCGTAAGAAAATAGTTAACATAATGATAATTAATTTTTAGATTTGAAAAACTCATTAAAATGTCCTTGAATTAAAAAAAATTAACGTCGTAAGTCTCGTTTTATGCCATTCGATACTTGTCATTCAACCTGTTTATCCCCCAGGAGATCGTTTTCTACGCAGTATAATAAAGGACACACGGTACTAATGATATGGAAAATGGGAACCAGTCTGGAAACGGGTGAAGATAAAATAGAATAAATATAGGTTTGGCTGGCCAGAATTGGTTGATAATTCGAGTTATATTTTAGGAAAAATAATCTTTTTGAGAGATTATCCTAATTGTAACAAAAAATAGAGACATTGTTTAACTGATGAAATTTCAGTCGTTTCAAACACATGTTGGTCCAGAAAATGCCGCGGCTCATATGATATCCTTTTCTCTACCCATGAAGCTGTCTTCCAGGTTGTGTGTGTGTGTGTGTGTGTGTTTTGGATTTTTGACGTAGCTTTAACAATTTTGCAGTCATATTGCTACGATGTCTGCAGAGTGGCACTTTATAGTGATGTCTAGCACTGGGGCATCATGTCGCAGACATGTAGCATGATGTCCCACCCAGTCACATTATCCTGACACCAGGCCAACCAGTCCTAACACTAACCTCTTAATGCTGAGTGCCTAGCAAGGCAGCTGTTAGTACCATTTGTATAAGTCTTTGGTGTGACTCGGTCGGGGTCATCCAAGCTTCAGCTATACTAATAAATATAGGTTTGATCATGAGCACTCAGAAATTTAAAGTTACTGCATTTTTAACATCAGATTCGACGTGTCAAAAGAGAAGGAATAGAATATATATATAAACCAATGTCATTAATAGGAAATAAGTGTATATGATAACTCTAGCTGGACACAGTGTCCGACAGAGATGAAATGGTTGGTATGTTTGGGTTGTCCATGTTTCTAATATGACTTTTGAAATTGTTCATTCTTTCACGATAGTTAATCGATACGCCTCTATAATGTGTGTCTCAAACCTTGCGCGTCAATGCATAAATGACGCTTCCAATGACCCATCCTAATGACTGGTTGTAAGTAACTCATGCAGATGCATTTTTTTTTCGCGCATTGTTTTCTATCACTAATGTCATAATTATTTGCCGTGTTTCTTTGCATTTACCGTTTGGAAAACCTTCCATACCAAATCTAAGATACACGACTCAATTTATCTACAGTTAAATCAATATAAATGTCAAAACGTAAGTGGAAACAAATATGATGTATTCGGTCTAGATACATATGTCAAACTTTGCTTATCAAGGAGGCATTTATTTTGATAATACTTGACAATTTGAAGTGTTTTTTTTTTGTTTTTAGGCTGGTTTTATACCATGACCTGCAAAACAGAACTTTTCAACACAGATTTCAATACCAGCTGTTCAAATGAAGATGACCTATCAACTAACATAGATTGCAGCAATAGTATTCCGCGTGTGAATGAAAAATTTTGAAGGTTATTATCTTCGACTTGTCAATGATATCTGTTTAATTTGGCATCGCTAGACCATAAACATCTAAAAGAATCGTCCGTTTGGGTCATGCAGTGAACAGATGTTATTACTTTATCTCAGCAAAATGATTGAAACATGACTGCTTTGTAAAAGCTCTATCAGTCATTAACATATGACTTTTGATATCCTTTCCTGTAAACTGTATGGAGATTTCGTGGAATATTCGCTTCCATGGAAAATCAAGATCCACATTCGGTAAATTTTTTGGTTTGTTTTGATTACTACCTTCTTACAAGTATCTACAAAACTTAAAAGTTCGTCTTAAAACCCCACCGTAACCCCGCCCCCATAAAAAATCAGCATCAGCAAGTCATGACCCCATACCTTTTCTTCTTCATACACCTAACCCAATCCATAAAAGCAACCCATCCCCCAAGCTTTCTCTACCACGCTCTGAGCGAAAGGCATTTCCTACCAAAACTTTATGGTCAACATGATGGAAACGTATCGAATTTTACCTATACTTTATAAGAGATAAGTCAGAAGTCATAGCATATAAAACAAATGTCAAAAGCTTTTTCATGGAGAAAATTTCCTTAAAGACGTTACCGTTATTGAAATTGCATGCAGGATAAATTAATACTTACCGTCAAAGGGATGCTTTATGGTTCCCTGATTATGTTTGAGATATGCAAAATTTGCTGCAGCACATGGGATTGAGCTTAGAACGAGGAGGCAGAAGCTTTTGAACTTAACCAAGTTCGCCGGCAGATATATGAACACAACAAACCTTGTATGATCTTTATTCCCGCAACATAAATTTCTAACTACATCAATTATATACCAAAATCCTATGAACAATGTTCCAGTGTTGTTAATACTGATGACATCAGAAACTAGCGAATGTCAAAACAAGCAAAAGTAGCGTGGTCATGAGAAAATGGATTTAGAAATGGAATAGCATGTAGAAAATTGCGTTGGTTTTGGTTTCCTGGCCATCCATTTATATGGGTTTTAGACGTATCACAGGACTCATTGGAGGATTGTTTTGTTGTCAAAGTCAAGTTTACTAACCAGACTTCAACAAAAGTACGCCATACACATAAAGTGACTAAAATGTTTATGGACTGCCTTAAACATCATTAAAATAAATTCGAAAGGAACTTTAGGCTTGAATCACAGCAATTAGTAAAATACTCTCTTTACATAATAATGTTTTTTCTTTTTAAAAAAAACAAATATAGTCTTATTTAATTTGATTACGTGCAAAGTATATATATATATATATATATATATATATATATATATATATATATATATATATATATATATATATATATATATATATATATATATGGAGTGAGAGAAAGATAGATATATAGACAGACAGATAGATATATATTATAGATAGATATATAGACAGAGATAGATAGATAGATAGATTGATATGATTTTGCAGCTAATAAAAGGAGAGCGGTGAAATAAATTTTCATTGTAAAGAAATTCAACTATTTCAGTTTCAAGTATTCTTAGTTATCATTAACAATGCATTCGTTTTCTAACTTTATAACGATTTATCACAGTCTTACATGTCGGACTTTGCACATTGCAATGAAGACATGCTTACTTTTCGTAATCGTCCGGTGTTTTCAGTATATATTTTACGTATGTTACGTATGTTTAGTCTCTAATAGTCACGTATTATTAAAGACAATTTTTTGTGCAACTGAATTTCATTCAATATTAAGAGTATTTTATGTTAAACCGCTAGCACATATGTTGTATTTTTTATTATCGAGTTCATATAAATGCGGCAGGAAGAGGCTTGTTGATGGGTGTGATAGCTCGGATATTTATATCAAAGTCATGCCTTTAGGAGAATGTAGCTTTCGATATAACATTGTCATATGTAAGTTTGCTTGAGATCACATAGATATTGCGTCATAAAAGAAAGGTAGATGGTGGTCTGGATTGCAATTCAATAATCTCGGTACAGAATACATGTTTCGAGCTATTTTTGCCTCAATAACAAGTTAAGGATTGTCTGACAGTTATATGGTCTATTGAGTTTACCTTGTATTTGGAAAACCTAATTTACTAAGAGGTTTATTTACGATCTTTTTTATTTTTGGTGTACGGAAACGTTTGCCAGGTTTAATGACGCGTGAATATCGTGGGCTTCACCGAATAAATTGACCGTACTTTGCCGAGAATGGCCATGATTAATCTACAGCCGGGAATTTCCCCAGCTTGAGGTGATATTTTAAAGACTAGAATACAAATTTATCACTGGATGAATTGGGGTTTTCTTTTCTTATACCTTGTACCATATTTGTATGGGGGGGGGGGGAGCCATCTATGATAGTACGGGAAGGACGATAGTGTATGGGAGCAAGGCAATAGATGCCGTTACTCGAAGCACGGGTTAGATTCCTGGTCGGAACGAATTATTGTATCTGACCTTTTTGATGACATCGATGTCATTCCATATAAATTTGGATTAATAAAATCGCTTACTCTAGCATACAATGTGGAATCTAGTGTTAATCGCTTTCCTGTCTCTTTGGTAACTGGTGTCGATTCAAAGTAATAATCTATGTATATACATTGTATTTCTGAATCCAGGTGATGTGTACATGTAATATTAATTTCCGACTGCTTAGCGAGTTGGTTCTTTCGATGGTTCTGGAGCAAAGAAGATAGACAATATGTGTTGGTACTCATATCATACGTTCGATTCCTGCTTTGAACAAATTATATCTCTTAACCCGCTAGATCATATCAGAGATATGCGTTTGCAAACATAGATAAATTTATTTTAACATTGATAGGATATAAATTTGGAGTACATTATACAAACGAAACAGAGCTATGCTAACAGCCAATGCTTTCGTATGCAGCAGCTCATGGCAACTTGATAATCAAACGCAGTGAGAAACTTTTATTAGAATCATGTAAAACAAGGAGTAATCAGTACATTTTAAACGGGATTGGAGAGACTTGTTTGTTTTCATGTTTGCAAATGATTACACGTGAACATAGCTGTCAGGTGACAAGTTTAACGTTTCAAAGCGTTTTTATCTGTTTGTTTTGCTTGTAGTTTTATTTTCTTTCCAAGAACCAGACAGTACATTGTATTGTTGTTGTTGTTGTTGTTGTTGTTGTTATTATTATTAGTAGTAGTAGTAGTAGTAGTAGTAGTAGCAGTAGTAGCAGTAGTAGTAGCAGTAGTAGAAGTTATGTGGTGACCATTCCATTTTCTGCGTGATATGCAGAGATTATCTCATTTAATTAGTCAAGTATTCTTTATTCTGTTTTACCATGTGTAGTATATAGTTCCTAACGCTAATTCAAGTATATCAGTGTCACGTTTGCTTAGACCCAGCTATAAAGTCATGTATAAACTAAAACTACTGTCTAGGAAGTATTACTGCGGCCATGTGTTTGACGTCTAAATATTGTCGCAGGCTAGTGTTAAACTCTTACGCAATGTTACCGTGACCCACCAGGGACCGGAAACTTGTTCGGAGAAGGCGACTGCTCGCGTCAGTAAAAAAAAGGATTGTCGTATCACACCTATGTGTTACACCTTAGTCCTAAGATCAGAGGGAAGTCCGCAGGGTGAGCGAGGCGTTTTCTTATCCGTACCTACGTTGACAAACAGCGAAAGGGACATTGTCTGCTAAGTTTGATTGGATCGGTTCACAGCGATATCCAATAAGAGTTGAGATAGAGGGTGTGTTTACAATACTGGCTGAATGATAACTTTCATAACTCTTAAGGGAAAATTTAGTTGCGCCGGGAAAGACAGCTGTGAGATAGGTTTTTTCCGAGAGAGCAACTCGTAATTTGGTGGTAAAACTTAAGAGAGGCAGATTCTAAGGAAAAACCTCAAGCGAGCAAATTTGCGTCAGGCAAAGTATTAACCCACGCCAGTATGAAGTAGGGGACAAGGCGTTGTTGCTGTTGCCCCAAGAACACAACCAACTAAAGGTTTCTTCGAGGGGTCCGTACGTCGTAACCGGGAAATGTCGGGGCCCAAACCTATCGGATACGGCTACCGACTAAGGAGAAGCTGTACCATGCAAATCTCCTTAAGAGATACCAAGAAAGAGAGACCGACATCGATATTGTCGTCGCATCGATCGTCACCGAGGGCGCCGAAAGCGACACGGAAGGTGCGAACACCGGCACGAGCTGTCTGTTAACGAGGGATGAGACATCATCGGACGTAGAGTATGACTCTATGTTGACTGCAGAGCAGCGGGAATAGATGGAGACGTTGCTGGCGGGGTATTCCGATGTGCTTACGGAAATACCAAGGAGAACGTCACTTGTCGGATTCGGATTAAAGCTGGTGACGACCGGCCAATACAGCGGAAACCATATCCTTTGCCCCACGCGAAACGACAAGTGGTAAGAAAAGATATCGAGCAGATGATTGCTCTGGGAGTAATTGAACCCGCCGATTCTCCGTACAGTTCTCCTCTAGTCTTAGTGCAGAAGAAGGATGGCACCCACCGGTTTTGTGTCGACTACCGGAAGCTGAGTCAGGTGACGATATTTCAAGTCGAAATGATACCTGACCCAGAAACGCTTCTGTATCGAAAGCGAAATATTATTGAAAGTTGGATTTGTACAAGGGCTATTGGCCAATTCTTGGAATGGAGGAGGATATGGCAAAACTTGCTTTTGCTACTCCCGATGGTTAGTCATCCCGTTCGGAGTCCAGAATGAGCCCAGCGTCTTCACTAAAATGATGCGCTAATTGTTGAAACCCTTACGTGATAGGGGTGTTCACAACTTCATGGATGACCTCTTGCTAGCCACCGAGACTTGGGGTGAGCCCCTCACTCCGCTAGCTGTCGTTTCGGAACGGCTAAGTCAAACGGCGTTGACGGCTCTTCCAAATGTCCCCTTGGTTTCCGGACGTTGGACATTTTGGGAAACACGCTGAGTCAAGGCACGCTGTCCCCAGAAAAATCGAAGGTAGAGCAGCTGAGAAATACTGCGCGCCCCACCATGAAAATTAAGATGAGGTCATTCGTGGGATTGGCCGGTTATTACCGGAGGTATGTGGCCATTTTCAGTGCGTTTGTGGTGCAGTTATCTGACCTGACCAGGAAACTGTCCCCGAGTAAAGTTATTTGGACGGATGCGTGTGAGCACGCTGTCTAACGCTGACGGATAGGCTGACATTAGACACTGTTTTCCGTCTACCGGATCTGTCCTAAGACTTTGTGCTCCGCACTAACACGTGTGACACGGGCCTGGGACCAGTATTACTGCAAGTGGACTAGCGGACGCTTTTTCCCGTACCATACGGCAGTCGGAAACTGTCTGTTGCCGAGATGAACTACTCCGTATCGGAGAGGAAATGCCTCTGAATCGTGTTCGGGATATCCGGTTCTAGCGGTACTTATACGGGCGGAAGTTCATATTGGAGACCGACCAGCAACCCCTCGCGTATCTCGCGCAGGTGAAATTGCCGAATGGACGCTTGATGCGATGGTCGCTGTTCTTACATCAGTACCAGATACAGATCAGATAGGTGAAAGGAACCGAGAACGTAGGCGCCGATTTCATGAGCAGGAACGCTGCAACGGCATAGATCGCGTAGTAGATATCAATATGTTGTGTGTATATTCGTGTTCGTAGTCAGTGTGTAGCTCGTTATGATTGCGTTTATATTATTGCGTGTAGTAACGCCCACTTGCATTTGGAACAATTTTGGGGGAATAAAATCCCGATTTTATTCTCAAGCGTTGGGGACTGTCACATTTGCTAAGTCCCAGCTTTAAAGCCATGTATCAGGTATAATCTACTGTCTTGGAAATATTACTGCGGCCATGTGTTTGATGTCTAAAGATTGTCGCAGGCTGGTTTTAAACGCTTACGCAATGTTACCGTGACCCACCAGGGACTGGGAACTTGGTCAGCGAAGGCGACCGCTCGCGTCATTGAACAAAAGGCTTTCGGTGTCACACCTATATTTTACAGCTAAGTCCTAAGATCAGAGGGAAGCCCGCGGAGTGAACGAGGCGTGTTATCGTCCGTACCCAAGTTGACAGACAGCGAGAGGGAAATTGTTAGCTAAATTTGATTGGATCGGTTCACAATCTTTTCAATGAATGTGATTGCGTGATGAAACGAGAGTGTTATGAATTCAAGTGAGTGATGAAACGAATGTGTAAAATGAATTGCACTGAGTGATGGAACGAGAATGTGCTATAAATTGGATTGAGGGATGAAACGAGAGTGTGCCATGAATTATGATGAATAATGGAACAAGAGTTTGCTATGAATTGTACTGAATGATACAACGAGAGTGTGCTTTGAACTGGACTGAATGATGGAAAGAGAGAGCGCTATGAATTGCGTCTCTGGTACTGCACTATGGCGACAATTTGTTATCTTCGACAGTAGACACCATTCACACCATATTTTTTCAAATCCAACTACCAGTGCTATAATATCTAAAAAGAAAAGAAATTTGGTAAGAAGTATTTTTTATTTTAAATTAGCAATGTGCAGTCCTACGAAACTATGGAATCCCTCTCGTACGTTAGCAAGATTTACAAAACTTGTTTGGCTTCATTAAAGTTTACTGTTTAAACTTTCAAACAGTGAATAATACTGGTACTCAAGTGATAGCCTATACTCGGCGACACATGCACTAGCATGACAGTAGCACTCCTAACTTGGTAATACATATACTAACGTGACAGTAGCACTTCTTACATACACTAACAAGACAGTAGCACTTCTAACTAGGTAATACATACACTAACATGAGAGTAGCACTCCTAACCTGGTAACACATACACTAACGTGACAGTAGCACTTCTAACTTTGTAACACATACACTAAAGTGACAGTAGCACTTCTAACTTGATGACATACTCTGATTTGGCAGTACTACATTTAACTGTGAGACATACACTGACATGACAGTGTTACATTTAACTGTGAGACATACACTGACATGACAGTGTTACATTTAACTGACACATACACTAACATGACAGTACTAAATCTCTGACACATACACTGACGTGACAACAATATATCTGTCACAATACACTGACCTAGCAGTACCACTTCTAACTTGATGACATACACTGAATGGACAGTACTACATCTAGCTGTGATACATCCACTGATGTGACAGTACCACTTCTGACGTGGACACTCATGTACAAAAATGCCAGTACCACTTCTAACCGTGCGACGTTTACACAGTCTTGACAGTAACACGTAAAACTTGGTAATACATACATCGACTTGACAGCGCCACTTCTAACTTAGCGAGACATGTCAGTGCTGCTTATAACTTGGCGACTCATAACTGACATTGCAGTGCCACCTCTGACTTGGAGGAGACGATTCTCTGTGAAAAATCAGAAGCTGTTCATCGCCAGGTTTATTGTTGTCTTTCGTTTACTTCTCTTAACGCTTCGATGTTTCTCGAGAATGTTTTTAAACACAAAATAGATCATTGATATTCATATATATTATTCTTCCTGTTGATTTGTTTCACACCACCCAAAAACAGTATGTATTGTAGATAAAATTGTAAATAGTTCAAAATATTTCTGACGAAATATTCAGTTGAATTTTTTGCTGAGCCATATACCGCGGTATATCGATTATCTTACTTTGCTGTATTGCTTAAGCAATGATAAATCCCAGGTCATGGGACGTACAGAACACTCGGTTATATTGTTTATGCAATGATAAATCCCATGTCGTGGGTCGTACAGAACACTACAGTCCATGAGACATATTACAGACGCGAAGTCTGGAGGTATGAGCTGGCACTGTCATTACAAGATGTTTCTATAATATACATAATCAAGACTTGATTAAAACAATGCAATGTACTTCAATAAGATCAGTTTCCAGTTACAATGTGTTGACATGGTTACATTGCAATGCTGCTAAACTTCTTCCTGATATTTTGCTTGAACATAGCAACCATAATATGTAAATGTTTTGTCATATCTAATTAATCATGTCAAGAAACTGCAACTATCTCGTTTTATTGACGTCAAAGACGTCGTCTTGGTCACAATACGCAATAGAACATTTCGCTATATCGATGACAGCTTTATACTTGCTTTCATAGTCAATGGGAGAGAGCGCAATGTACTTTGGGAGAAATTATGTTTGCCTTTGTACCCGGTGATGAGGGACTGTACGGTCTATTACACATTTACTAACATCATATGATGCTAGGCTTTAGAAAACCATTTGGTTTTGAAAGAGTGACAATAATCTACATTACCGTAAGTAATCATTCATGAGAGCCGTCAATTATTCATAATTGTTAATATCCTACTCTATGACTGAACTTGAAGCTAGTCTTGACACTAGAAATAGTTCCCTTTTGTTAAGATCACGATCGTCTGATTAATACTATCATGCAGATTCTGTTGTTTTTCTGGAATATTTTGTTCTTGACCTACTATTAGTAAATAAATGTCTTTAGAACATTTGTACTTTATGATACAGTTATGGTGTCAAACTGAACGATTGCTGTAAAGATCATGACATGGTTTTCATATCAGAAGAATAAGCAATCACCTTCGATCGATTAATTAACTATTGTAATCTAAGAATTCATTTCAAGTTTGTAAAAAGATATTTCGGTTAAGTAAATGTCCTCAAAATGAAAGCAGGGAGAAACTTGGAAGAAAAAAAAAAGGATAGCTACTGATAAGTTATTACAAAAGTATTTTCATAATAGGTGCAAACGTTTTAATAATTATGCTAGAAACATTCAGTTTGAACAATACGTTATTGAATGGCATGTTACTGAATGTTTTGCCCCAAATAACCGCAAATGGACTTCATTTGTTACCAATGTGTATCATCTCTTGGGTTTTTTTAGGGAGGTGGGTGGGTGGGAGTAGATCACAATTATTGTTCTTCCACAGCAAAAATTAGACAAAATCACCTCATGCAAAATTGGGATTATAGATTATCTGAGTCGTCTAGAGCCACATTACATAAAATGATTGCATATTTTGGCTTTTCTTCATATTTATAAAAAAAAATATTTACTCTTCCAAAGTTTAGAACAGCTCAGATTAGATCAAGAGTGTGACTTCTGAGAAGAAGGGACACTATGATACTGGAATACACTTTCAATGTATTCTGTCTTAAATACATATTACTGGAAAAGCATTTCTACATACATGTCATTAAATCAGAACCTGTGTGGTTTTTGTTCAACTAACCAAAGGTAAACATTCTTCCTTTTAGCTCAAACGACTTGTTTGTATATATGACACTTAACTGCTAATGATACTGTTTGCAACTTTTTTGTATAAACACATTGTGTTTTCAAATACTTGATTATGCATAATGTTTACGACGCATTTATTATGTCTGCAATCCTATGTTTTACACGTACTCAGATCAGCTGATACATGCATATGGGTTATTTTCATTCGTAACACTGTATTTGAGACAGGTAACTTTGTCCTGATTAACTGTGTGCACTAAACATTAGCATTCTCGCTAAACTGATTAAATGTGTACACTGCTGTATGTCTTAGCAATAAACTTCGCTAAATTAGAATACATTCTAAATGTTCTGATAATCATTAAGCGAGATAGATAGAAAATAAAACTTCCCGTCTTTCTGTCTAGGCTTAACAAAAACCTGCACCATCCTCCTCATTGTGAAGGATATAAATATAATTCACATCGACACAATGAAATCTGATCTTGACAATACTGTAATGTCCAGTATGAGATCCATGGGTCATTATCACACTTCATGTCGGGATTCCCAATATGTCAATACCCCAATTTCCAACTTGAAAGCTATGATTCATTATCATACGTCACGTCGGGATTCCCATCATGGCGATACCGTAATTTCCAGCTTGATAGCCACTGGTCATTATCACACGTCATGTCCGGATTCCCATCATGGCGATATCGTAATTTCCAGCTTGATAGCCACTGGTCATTATCACACGTCATGTCGGGATTCCAATCATGGCAATATCGTAATTTCCAGCTTGATAGCCAATGGTCATTATCACACGTCATGTTGGAACTCCAATCATGGTAATACGTTAATTTCCAACTTGATATCCATTGTCATTATCACGGGATTTCCCAGTAATCCTTCACATGCCTTTTTCCAGACATCATTTATCTTAATCGTCCACATTTAGGTATCATGTGTTAACATTTTTTTATCGTATTTCCCTTCAAACAAGTCGTCCATTAACTTCATAAAATTTGATATTTCCAAATGTTACTGTTTTGCTTGAAGATGCCCATTGATTCATCATACTTTAGTTATATGGACTTTATTTAAGTTTACGATCTTTTGGGGTCTCTAAAAGAGTAAACTATCTTAATTTTGAGTATTACAGGTGCAAGATAAGAAAATTTAAACATGACATGGATTACTACTTAAATATCTGCTTCTTGTTAACGAAGGTCATTGCACATCATAAATATGCAAACATAGATACTCAAATATCTTTTATTTGCACAGCTGTACTTTCCTGCGAATCTTTTAAGAAGTCACAAAATATCTAAGTAGACCTGTATTTGCTCATGTTCTCTGGTTACATTATGCATTTCATGCATGCATTAAACGTATATTTAATGCCTTAATCATCGGCTGTTACTAACAGTCTAAGTCTATAATAGTCATTGGATGTTACTGACTAGTCTAGGTCTATAATATTCATTGGATGTTACTGACTAGTCTAGGTCTATAATAATCACTCGATGTTACTGATTAGTCTAGGTCTATAATAGTCATTGGATGTTACTGACTAGTCTAGGTCTATAATAGTCATTGGATGTTACTGATTAGTCTAGGTATATAATAGTCATTGGATGTTACTGACTAGTCTAGGTCTATAATATTCATTGGATGTTACTGACTAGTCTAGGTCTATAATAATCACTCGATGTTACTGATTAGTCTAGGTCTATAATAGTCATTGGATGTTACTGACTAGTCTAGGTCTATAATAGTCATTGGATGTTACTGATTAGTCTAGGTATATAATAGTCATTGGATGTAACTGACTAGTCTAGGTCTATAATATTCATTGGATGTTGCTGACTAGTCTAGGTCTATAATATTCATTGGATGTTGCTGATTAGTCTAGGTCTATAATAATCACTCGATGTTACTGATTAGTCTAGGTCTATAATAGTCATTGGATGTTACTGATTAGTCTAGGTATATAATAGTCATTGGATGTTACTGATTAGTCTAGGTATATAATAGTCATTGGATGTTACTGATTAGTCTAGGTATATAATAGTCATTGGATGTTACTGACTAGTCTAGGTCTATAATAGTCATTGGATGTTACTGATTAGTCTAGGTCTATAATAGTCATTGGATGTTACTGACTAGTCTAGGTCTATAATAGTCATTGGATGTTACTGATTAGTCTAGGTCTATAATAGTCATTGGATGTTACTGACTAGTCTAGGTCTATAATAGTCATTGGATGTTACTGACTAGTCTAGGTATATAATAGTCATTGGATGTTACTGATTAGTCTAGGTATATAATAGTCATTGGATGTTACTGATTAGTCTAGGTATATAATAGTCATTGGATGTTACTGACTAGTCTAGGTCTATAATAGTCATTGGATGTTACTGACTAGTCTAGGTCTATGCCAGTCATTGGATGTTACTGATTAGTCTAGGTCTGTACTAGTTATTGGGTGTTACTAATCAATGTTCTTTAATAGTCTTTGGATGTTTCTGATTAGTCTACGTCTATAATAGTCATTGGATGTTACTGACTAGTCTAGGTCTATGCCAGTCATTGGATATTACTGATTAGTCTAGGTCTATATTAGTCATTGGGTGTTACTAATCAGTCTATGTTATTTAATAGTCTTTGGATGTTATTAATCAATCTAAGTCTTTAATAATCATTGGATGTACACTTTTCAATACATATTAGCTACAGTCGGCTATATAGCTGCTGCGCGTTATTTTTGAAAACTTATTCATAATGACTACATATCGCTGTAACATCACAGTTATATACAGATATTTCGTTGCTTCAGCGCCAAGTTTTCTCAGCGTTGTAGGACTACACGGCCTGACCTACTTGGATGACGTGAGAAAATGTATCTGAAAACCCATTAACTTTAACATAGGTCAGCACACTTCAACTGAAAATGAGATCACAAAAAGATGCAATTCATTTTACCACCAGAGACACTTGTATTTAGAAATGTTGAACTTGTGTTCCAAATTAACATGGTGATAGCATGCTCGCTCAGTTAATAACGCGTAATGCAAAATTGTACCCTGGATGACATCATTTTGTGGATTTCATACAAAAGGTGGAAATACATGAGAAATTTAGATCTGACGGATTTACATGCTCTAGCAAACTGTATACCATACTGTACACGTGTTTATCACACAATTATTAAATCATTTTAGATGGATTAGAATTTAATATCTGAAATTTATTTCATTATTTGCAATTATTTGTTTCAAAAGCGGGCGGTTTGTGGCGACTTAATCGTACGGATTTGCTGTATGCTAACGAAGATACGAGATTCACAAAACATGGAGCGGGGGCGGGGGCGGGGGAGGCAAGTGGTCGAAGGCGCTCGCCTTTACATATTACCGACATCACACTTCTGTCCACACGGGATCGAGTCTCAGGCTCGGCAATCATGGCTATGGATATTTTTCCAGGTTCTTCTTCCACCAGGTATACTGGCCTCCATGTATAGCTTATTGTGTTCTGAAAAATTTCTTTAAACCCCAAGCAACAACAACAACAAAACATTGATGTTTCAAAATATATTTCCTATTCACGCTCTTTCTTATAATTGTCGAATATGTGAAAATATTAAGTTATTGATCATCTGAATATTTCTGTCTTCATGTCGTTTTTATATTGCTCGACCATTTCACTTGTTTACTTTTGCGTCAAACCACCACCATCATTCCTTTAATAGTCTTGAGTTTGGAACATTCATTACTAAAATTAGCACCTGACTCTTTTGGTGCGGAATTGAAACCACATGTTTCAAACACCTGCAGGTCCAAAAAATGCTCATATCCTTTCCACTACACAGAAGCTGACATCCAGGTTTCTGGTAAACGATAAATGTAGGTTTGATCATGAGCACTCAAAAATTTTAAGTTACTGAATTTTCAGTATCATGGTGTTTGTATAGGTTTACTATGGGAACTGAATTAGTACCATGAGTCCTAAAGACTGTAACATAATTACTGTAGCAAAATTAATTTTTTTTTAAAGTTTCGATTGTTTACATTTGACCAATGTGCTGATTTATAATTCCCAATAAATATTATTATTATTATTATTAGTAGTAGTAGTAGTAGTAGTAGTAGTAGTAGTAAAATTGACTTTATTATTAACAAAAAAATCCCTACTCACCTTGTCAGCAAAAATAAACCATTGTGTTTATAACATTTTACGTATTAATTTCCAGAATATTGTATGCCTCAGCTTATGTTTAGGCAATTTTAGCAAGCTTTGAAAACTGCGTAATACGTGAAGTGGATGTTTACATTACAAGTGTATGACTGCTCCCTAGTGGTTGATTGCTAATAGTTCATTGGTTACGATTGTAACCACTCACCATTTGTGAATGAAAATGGGTGGCGTGAATGTTATACTGCATGCACACCATCAACATATTGCCCTAACAGCCAGCAACCTCATAAAAACACCATTGCCCTCAATCAGGCAATATCTCGATTTCTCACCACACCTGGATATTCGTTTGTGTTTATAAAAAACAAAGATATTAAAGGCAGTCATGTGTCATCTGACACCATCTATTTCTTACTAAACTGCAAGTGCTAGTTTTATCATTGGTTTCTAATTTATTGTCATCATCTGTTTGTTTGCACAATATTGGATATTCGAGTTAAGAATTCTGCCACCAAATTTAAATTTAATCAATATGAATAGAACGTTCCTTTTGTTGTGAAAACCTTTGTTGTAAAGGCATACATTTGTATGATTTGCTTGATATTGCAACGACCTCAATATTAACTATTGTGCTGGAACGCTTTACATTCTATGCTATACAAAGTCTTCATTGTGTTTGCTGTAGATAAGTACATTTAAATGCAAAATAAAGGTCGAACGATGTTTAGAGTTGTTACCTTTTAGCAAGGCAGGAATAGATAACAACCTACCCAAATCGTCTGCTTAAGTAGGTCAGTGATGAAATGTTTGTTTGTCTATTACATTTTTCATCCTGGATATAACATTTCCATCCTGGATATACTATTTTGATGAGCTGGCTGTATATTAAAACTTGCATGAAGTTACGTTCGAAGGCAATAGTGCATATAAAGCTTAATAAACGCTTTTAAATTTTAAAATTAATTTATAAATGCCGGGTGGGAATAAATATATAGTATGTACGCTGTATCAATGGTATACCATAAGATGTGTCAATTTTTCATTAAAAGACAGAGACAGACAGACAGACAGACAGACAGAGAGCGGCATTCGGAGATTTTCATATTGAATTATTAATATTCGATTTTTTAGAACATACTATATTTGAGAAACAACAACAACAACAAAATATTAAATGCAACATATTATGTGTACCACATAACAGAGAAATTTGCGGTATAATGTCGACATGATTTGCAACTTTGTATCATTTATAAATACTGTATATAAATCCCAAGGAAAGCGCACACATACCCTTACGACGAATCGTATTCTTGTAGCTTACATGGTGAAATTTCTATTTGAAGGTTTTAATCCAGCCCAATTTTCTTTTCTCTCTCGCTCAACATTTCTTCGTGGTTTGTCCGTTATACATGAGAGGGGAGGGGAAACAGAAACCAGAAAGGATTGTGATGAAAATGTATACCATATTAAAGTCATTTAGAGAACGGAGATTATAAATACTTTTAATCGTTATTTTCATACGTCACAAATTCATCATTGATCTCGAATCAACTACACATGGTCTCGTGAATGTGTATATATGTGTATTATTGCGCCATGGGCGGATCAAAATTGGCATATCAAATTGCTTTATACCAACACTTTAAAAGCCATGTTATTTTTAATGTGTGTGTGTATATATATATATATATATATATATATATATATATATATATATATATATATATATATATATATATATATATATGTATGTATGTATGTATATATGACGAAGTAAACTAGTTGGTATTGACCTATAAAGGAGAAAGTCAGCCGCCATACATTGTTTAATGTAAATTTGTGTAACTGTAAATTTTATCCCGGATATTACATTGTTTAGGTAATGCGAGCAATGATCATTGCAATAATTAACACCAAGAACGTTTTTAAAAAGAAACTGTAGTAATTATAAGTGAGTGAATGAGCAAGTAGTAAATGGATGAATAATTTAAAAAGTGATTGGTGTACGAACTTTATGATTTTATTTGCACGTGATTCTCTTTATTGTGGCCTTGGTCCTTGGCTTTTGCAGCTTGGTGTCAATGTTCTTAGGTGGGTTATCCAGCAAGATTCCTTTTTCCCCTGGTTTAGGAACTCTAGTTCGGGTTGTGATCAGTCGCAGTTAATGTTATTTCACTGAGAGTTTGGACAGGGTAGAGAAGTGTTCTACCCGATCAACCTTTTCAGTTTCGCTTTATTTTAGAAGGTAATTGCAGTTTGCTTGTTTAGCACTTTGTGTTGTCTTTGCTCTCAAGTCTTTGTCTTAGTCTCGATTCATCAGATTTTCAGAGAAGTCTTAAGACCTTTTTTTAATGTTTCATCGTGGAAGCAATTACTGCGTATCCTCTGTGCCTGACTATATGGAATGGTCCGAATGCAATGCTTTGACTAACAACTGGATGGGAGAAGATTAAGGTGTTAGTTAGTTGGTTATAAATAGTAGTTCGTGTGGAATTTTGTCTACTGGTCTGACTGTTATCTCCAGAAAGTAATGTTAGTGGTTAAGTAAGACTGTTGCTTTTTTGGCGAATTTACTGTAGCAGCAGCTTGTGTTTTAGATCGATAACCACGCTTCTGTTAAATAATAGCTATATAAATGATATAAATAGCTCAGAATAATCTAGTGCTTTAAATCAAAGCAGGTCATCTATAAATTTGAAGAGATAAGCTGTTTGATTTGGTTTATTGATCTCGGCATGCCAAGAAAAGTTAAAAGCAGAATATCGATATATATAAGCTGAATTTGCACTGGTCATTACAGAATTCGCTAGTAATGTGAACCACCCAATAGTATTTGTAGTGAATGTGCTGGAAATGATCTAATGGCGTATCTTGCAATACTAGCTTGATTATGGGACGGGACATCACGTGTTTCTCCAGGCGATTTCTTGACGTCAGATACGAGAGTTTTCATTCATCTTATCAACACAGGAAATGGTATTGGGGTTATGGCTTCTGACATTGAAATGCAACACTTGTCGATCGAGTCAAACTTTCTTACAATTTTTTGTTTAATAATTGGCATACAAGCTAGTCATTAATGGTTAAAATGTGAAAAAATGAAAGTCAGTTTGATGATTGTAATGTCGAATCTTAGCGTTGGATACGTGGAACGCATTCTATTTGAATCATATCTAAAACTGGTATAGACTGCACATATTACTTGAAGTTTAGAAACCTCACATGAATCCATGCTTAGAATTGGTTGCGTACTACAAAATTCAAAACTCTAATTCAAACAAGCACAGTTTAGACGAAGAAATGTCCTTTCATCAAATCAGTGACGGGGCCCCCGGGTGACCTAGTGGTCTAAAGCGCTCTCCGTTACAGATCACTGCCATCTCACCTCTGTCTGCGTGGGTTCGAGTCTCTGATTCGGCTAATATGAATATGTGAGAAAGCTTGCCAGTAGCTTCTCGTGGGTCGGTGGTTCTTTCCGGGTTTTTTTTCCCGGGTTCTTCCTCCACCGTTAATACTGGCCGCCATGTACTGTGTGCTTAAAAATGGCGTTAAACCCTTCAACAACAACAACAACAAATCAATGACCGTTGTATATATATGGCAACAAAACAGAATGATTCTCAAAATATTTTGAAGGAATTTACGAAGGTCTCTAACAGTGGCATTAATGTACCAAAGGACTGTAATAAAACAATTGTAATGTAAAAATTAAAACAAATCATTGACGGATTTCTCAATTAGAGACTCCTTTCCCCCTTTGATAAGCATGCATACCGTACCTCACCTCAAACAATTCATATGGCATCATGGAATATACATACCAAGTCGTATGAGAATGGTTGACATGCTTGAATTATTGAGACCCTTACTTGCACAGATTCCACGACCCCACCGGTTACCTACACTATGGCAACTGCAACTGCAACAATCACTAATAAAGCAAGGGTACATTAACAAAAATAATTTGCACATGAGCATAATATCCGAATACCAAGAGGTGCATGAAAAGCTGACATGTTGTGATATTAGATTAATATGAAGAAAATCGTCGTCGTATTGCATCTGCTGTTGCTACAGAAACGGCTGAGTATGTTCCTGCAAAAACACATCATTTACTTGCACCTGAAGTCAGATTTCATAGGCGTAGTGGTGGGTTAGGAAATCACATGGCAATTATGCCACCCACATATAAACCAGGTAAAGACGCTCGACAAATGTTAACAAATCTGATTCCTGGAATCTTAGCGGTGTCACTCTGGCGTTAAAGCAGACATAGTCTTAAGCACGCATTTGGTTATGCCATTTGACAAGAATGGAGTTAAGACTACTACATCGTGGATTCACAGTGGTGCCTGCGTAATCCTGAATCGCAAAGACAACAGCGCCATAAGTGATGAAAGTGACAGAGGCATTGAAACGATTTTACAAACGTTGGAGAAATACATCAATGCAGGATCGGGATGGATTCTCGAAACATATGGCCAAGTCAAGGTACATATCTCCTCGCATCAAACGTTTCGTGGATCCAGTGACATAGCAACATCAGCGTGGGCACCGCCAAGGTCATTTATAATGCTAAAAGACTTTGACAATCGTTGTTTTGAATGGACATTTGTATTGGCGTTATATCCGGTCAGTGATAAGCAGGACCTGCTTCGAAGATATCAACAACAGTGATATCGGAATTTTCCTTGCAGGCTACCAAAGTCACAGTGAGCAAATTTGAAATACTTAATCCATTTATGGATGTTAATGTACTCGCTTATGATAAAGGCTTTCATCTGTTTGTATTATTTCTACATGGACAGCATGGACTAACTCAGGTTGATTCATTACTGTTGAGTGAAATGAAAGAATCAGAATCGATAGCGCGTTACATATGGATAAAGAATCTTGCTCGACTATTTAATCGACACAGTAAGCATAAGGGTAAAATTATATATGGAGCTGTTGCATGCATGCTTTTAAGACTCAGCAACTGTTCACCAGCCATGACTTTTACTGTAGTGGTATTGGTGAAAAGCCGCTGAGAACAAAAATGTCAGTAAAACATTCTCAAACTTACCGCGGTTCAACGAAAGATGAATGTCCCTTATATAATTTACGCGGATTTTGAATGTCTGCATGTTGCAGATGCGAATGCGTCCAGCTCTGCTTTCAAAGAAACAACTGCTTCTGATATTGATCGAACAGTGCAAGTCGCTGAACAAATACCATGCGGGTTCTGTTATTTAGTAATTCGGTGTGATGGAGAAACAAGCAAACGATCCTTTATCGGGCACAGAGCGCTAACTCTCTAAACACAGTTGAGTTGTTTCTTAAATTGATGGAAGTTACGGCAAAATACATTCGATATCAATATATTTACCAGCAGTCATTCTTATGACGGATGATAATATTCGTGAAATTAACATCAGCCACTTATTGCTGGATCCGTGAAGAAGCTTTCATTTCCACCGATGCCAAAGTATGTGATAACTTTCTCATAACTGGTGTGTACAGATGTGTTGCACACAATGCATGTAATCTACAGTTGAAAATTTACACAAACGAAACAAAACTCCCTGTGCTGTGGTGCTTCATAACTTCAATGGGTACTTTTGTCACTTAATGATGCAAGCAGCAGCCGCAGCATCAGACTCACTAATAAGCGCGATCCCCAACAACATGGAAAAGTATGACATTTAGGCTTAGTCAACAGCAGTTCATATATTCATTACAGTTTATGAATTCGTATTTGGTCAAATTAACGAACAATTTGACGGCGGAGAACTTTGTAATCAGTCGTCGATACTGTCCTAATAATACGTATTTGATGATGAGGAAATGTGTGTATCCATACGAATATATGGGTGACTGCAATAAATTTGAAGAAACTCACTTGCCACCGATCAAAGTGTTTTATTCATCGTTGTCACGTGAAAGTATCTCAATAAAATATAACGAATACGCAAATAAAGTTTGGTCAGCAGTCGAATGCAGAAATCCTGGTGATTATTTCGATCTGTATCTGTGCACTGATTTGTTGTTGCTCGCTGATGTATTTGAGAAACTTCTTGACACTGTCATGCACTTGTACAAGCTCGATCTAGCAAATTACTTTTAGTCGCCAGGTATGGGTTGGGGTGCATTGTTGTCCAAAACCGAAATCGAGCTGGAATTGCTCAATGACATTGACCAGCATCTGTTTATCGAATATCAATGGCAAGTCACATATACGCTTTTGCCAACAACCCAAACATGGAAGGATATGATCACAATGACCCATACTTTATCTAGACGCCAAAAATCTTTATGTTGGATAATAATGTATTTCCGTGGATCGATCCGGCGTACATGTGCACGATTACAATATCAACAGTAAGACTGACAATATGTTGTTGCATATCACCACCGATGATGTATACGCGGATACGGCTAAAGGTGTTTTTGGGGATTGTGCAAAACGATCTCAAACACGACTTGTACGTGGGATGTCTTCGAGGCCGATATGAATTCGCATACACGGCAAATATGACACGGTTCCAACAACATCGCTTGGACGTTTACTGATTCACTAAAGCGAGTTTGTCCCTGCTTGATTCCAAGCGATGGATATTTCCTGATTCAACCACCACTTACACGTTTGGTACTTACGATTGATACAGGTTAGTACATCACCGTGTCAAAACAAATGCTGGTGGAAGTTATGTATTTGCTGGAAAAACTTGCAATTACTTTCGCAGAAATGCTCGGCTGGCAGTCTTTGGTCCACTAGGTGACGGTCCCAATCGGTAACGTGTTGGTTGTCCTGGAATATCAATCAATTCTGAAATCGTAAACACATGGAAGGACCATATTGGGTCAGTAGCGCGATGTTGTCCACCTTCTAGCTTTCCAGGTGCGTACCTATGTTTAACCTCTTTGCTCGACAGCGAACACAACTTTCAGTAATCGCTGCTCTTCCATAACGTGTTTGACCTCGAGTTGGATTAGCAATACGTGTTTTGTCATGACATCGCATACAATATGAAAACATCATTGTTTTAGATTTCTCTATTATTCAATGGCATTGCGAAAAAAGAAATTTCACAGATGCTTTTGGTAAAAACAAAGATTTGAGAAATATCGAAGATTTTTCCCTCATTGACTTTTCTGCACAAGCAACAACTAAATTCAGTCATGGCGATGTAACCATTTTTCAGTTTGTGCGTTAATCATTGGCCCAGCCGGATCAAGAAAACACAACTTTTGTAAAATAAGTTTTATGCGATCTTTAATACATGATCAGGTGTACGTGATTGCGCCATCGGCTTATGATTCCGTACAACCGATTTTCAAAACGCATTGAGTAATATAAGATCGTTGGAATGGTAACAAAACCACGCGAAGCGGAGCATCATTCGATTTCTTTTGCACCATCGACAAAGCACATACCTTTGACGATTTGGATGCCAATAAAAACAATCTTGCCATGTAAGATGATGTGATGCTTGAGAACCAAGTCAAACCCAGAAAAATATGTTCACGAGATCAGCACAAAAACACTTACGTGATTTATTTGACTCAGCCATACACACATGTGCCTAATGTGATCCGTCACAACTGTAACATGCTGATGATATTTCATGGCCTTGACGCGTATGGTAGTGTAAATATTCATTGGCTAATATATATCTCCTGTTAAGACACATACAAAAACAGACAATACTTGCATTATACTACGTAAGCCGGAGTTAACTAGAAAATATATAAAATTTGAGACACGTTTGCTCGGATCACCATGGAACCGTATAGTTATCCCACAATTGATTTGACAAGATCTTGCAATGGTAAATATCGAGCGGGTTTAGATGCTCCAATTTAATGATAAAAATAATCATATCAAATGTACACCAGTAATGTCATACTAGAGTATGGGAAGTTACACTGTAAAGCTGCTCAAGAATAGAAATACTTGATTCAAGATGTGATAGAGGGCTGCAAAAAGGTCCAACATATAGTTTAGTCGCAACAGACTGCGCGAGAAGACCTCACAGCCGAATTTGAACAAACATTTGCTTAAACCACCAAAGGAAATTGCTGAACGTGCTCAGGATGTAAAAAAGGCCACCACTTTGTCAAATGCACCACCTATTTAGAAAAGCCGCAATAGTGACTGCGTGGAAAACAGAGATGTTAGTGACGTTGGAAAAACCGTTGGTGTGCTCACAAAAGGTATCAGTCCACTTGATGAGGACGTTAGAGAGGCAGTGCCTGAATATCACATGCATCACCCGAATACAACCCATAGATGCAAGCGCAGCCTCAATTATTTACCGAAAAAGCTAGCAGGCAATGTTTTTAAAACCTGTATATGTCGCTCTTAACAGACCCGACAACTGGAAAGAATACCTGATACAATTTGCGATCAGAGACACGTGATACATATACTGATAAGGGAGGACCTAAAATGTTACTAGGTGAATTCATTTTGTTCAAACGTTTAATGCATTTATTGAATGAAGAATTTAACACGATGACGCGCTACGGAAAGACGTTTTAACAATTGTGACCAGTGATGCACCCACAACCACAACCACAACCACTTGCTAGAGACACCTATTCTGAATATGTTACGGGGGAAAATCTGCTACGTATGTAAAATGAACAATAAAGACGTGCTATATGTGTACCACCAAGACCTTGCCTTGCAATATCCCAAACCGTTGAAGAGTTTACTGGTATTAAAGAAATTCAGTAATGTATAGCCTCATCATGGCAGAGTTCAAATATATATCTGATCCAGTATTTGACATGTGCGCGCATGTGTTGGTGGATTGAGGCCAGAGAGAGTTTCAATATTATTCGTGGGAAGCCAAACACCCCAAATCAATTAAAACAGAATCGCAAGTGCAGGAAACATCTTGATTTTTCCTTCCATGGGAGGCATTCTTTGAAGTTGAGGGAAAACTGATATAGAATGATGTAGTTGATTACCCCGAAAATGACCAATTGGGATTTGTCAACAACGTTATCCTGGCGTTGTTCAACAGTGAAGGTTATTCCATGATGGAAAGGAAATCGGATAAAGTTTAAAGAACGCTCTACAATTCCCCTTAGTCACAATTTTGGGTTTTGAATAGATGTTCTAAAGGATATATTTGCAACCAAACAAACAGTCACTTTGTTTCATAAGAACTCCATCGATACAATTTGATGTATAAGGAGGTACTGATAGTAAAGTTGTAATAGATGCACTAACCTTGTGGTTGCCTGAGCTATCCCCTTCATTGACTATAGAATCACGATGGTATCGGGTATGCAGTCGGGAACCACTTCAACGTTGTCATTTCTTGCACAGAGGAATTTCAACCAACTGGTATAGCAGGACAGGTTACGTGGCAAATAAGTACCAAATATGGTCTTACTGCACCAAAACATGTATGATGTCGTTTCAAATGTACTTCGAGATAATAGCCAACCCATAGCAAAATTATGGTTGAACCCTTAGGGGTTACTGCAGTTCCTTTGCGGTCGTGCGGTCGTCTGTAACCCTCTGAAGAAATTCGGCTGAACTATGCAGAAGCCACTCCTCATATTGCATATGCATACCACAATATGTGTGTAACAAGATAACCAGGTTGGGATAGGATTTATAACGAAACACTAATGATGGTTGATACAAATACAATGTTTATTGATAAATGATTCAAATGAAGAAAAAAAGAATTATGAATAATACATGCGTGTATAAGATCCAATTATTGGACAAATCAACACAATCCGCACGAACCTAATAATATAATATAAATGTGAAAACAAGTTAATGACCTTACATAGTATAAGGACAATGGTTATTGATTCACAGTAAATTCACACGACGAAAAGAATGATGATTTTTACTCCATTAGTAAAATTGACGTACTTTGCTCATGTAGTAAAAATGACGTATTCACTCAAATAGTGAAAAATGATGTAATTTGCTCAAATTGTAAAATAATGTAAAAATGGGACAGCTATCATACAATGTATCTTTACAGTCCCACAACACTAGGTATAACAAACCCCAAAATTAGTCAACGGCTTAAAGAATATATGTATCGAGTTACACAAAACAATCCGTCACTAGAATACTTGGCTAACAGTCACGCTGGTCAATCAAGCAGTCAGCTTTACAGGTGATCATCGACCATCAATCAATCACTTGATTAATCAGGTAATCAGCGCCCACATGTCGGTCAGCAACGTCCGATCACCCGATACTCAACCAGAAAACACTGTTCAATGAACTCGACGGCTGCTATTCAACTAGCTATGTCGTCAGCTCTAACGTCAGCTATATGGCTGATATGGTCAGCCTTACAGCTGATATAGTCAACACTATGGTCAGCTCTACAGCTGCTACCCCACCAGTTCTGATCAGCTGAAATTAACTCTAACATCGTGTGCTAACAATGATACGGGCATATACCTTAACACGTAAAAACATTATATACGGTAAGCTATGCTAATTAAATTATTGGCACAACATTGCAAAGCAATAAACGGGTTCAGAAATGAACCTACCTGTGTCCGATAAGAATCCTATGGTAATGAACGTTTTTTTTTTAATAAAATGCAACTTTATGGCTAATATATATCTCCTGTTAAGACAAATACAATTACAGAAAATACTTGCATTATACTACGCAAGCCGAAGTTAAATAGAAAATATAGAAAAGTAAACGTGGTAGTAAATAGCAATAACCAACAATATACATAACACATTAACAATGAACTCACATACCTCTACAGCTGAAGATGTGCAAGTCCTTAAGGTAGACTGCTCATTGACAAGACGTTTCTGTAGTGCAATGTTTTCGACCTACGGTGAGGTATTTAAACTCAGACGATTTATCCATACATCATCTGTGCGCTTGATGAAAATCGTTTTTCCATCGAAAGCACTTCGCACGTGCGGCCTAGGATGAGCCGAACTCACTGTTTCGAAATATTGTACAATATACATAAATCACCCTCGGGTATCGTTCTACACAGAAAACGAAACCTGGGTACATGTATTTAACAAATAACAAAGGGATTTATACAATTCCTTGACAATGTGGTCGTTCAGCGATCGACAACAAAATATCGACACGGGTCTTCCAAATTCTTAACAAGACTTTCGTACGCTGTACGCGGTTTATTACTTTTCATTGGAACATCTTGCTTTGACAGTCTGAGGTTGACTTGTATTTTCATGCACATGTAGCTCCTTCTGCGGCTCATTACAGATGTTGTGCTGTGATACTTTCTGACAAGACTATGTTGTTGGAGGGTGCTGGTAGTTCAATGAGGGCTATAGATGTACCTGTTGAAAATTGATAATTAAACATGTTACGTATTTTAATAATGATGTCCAATCGCTATGTGATGGTCGACCTTAATGAAAATCAGTTGGAGAAAATAAACAACGCAATCAAATGCAATTGTGGGGTCACACTGAAACTGTCTGTGCAAAATTAAATGAAAATATCCCCGAGTGGTTGATCATAACCCGGCTAGCTCAGATTTATACAGCCGTTCATAATACCATCTCAGCGACATTAAAATTATCCTAGTCAAAGGTGAGGCAAAAGCGACTGACCAGTGGAATATTTGCATTCCTCGCAGCAAATCCAGCGTTGTTGGCACCAGCGGCTCTGGCGGCTGAAAGAGATACAGCGTTACGGAATGTTGGAATTGCGCTGATAAAGGTGGTTGATGTACGTATGAAATTGGCAAAGGCCCTTGTTTACCAGGCACGAGTCGTCGAATACCCTCGGGCAAAGAACTACGATTACCCGTGGTAGAAGATCACGCCGTTGACCAATCTTGATTTACTCACGATGGCAAAATCAATAAAACATTTTTCGTGGTGTCTTTATACAAAATGAACTTGCATCAGTGGTGTCACTTACTCGTGAAACCGACATTGTCAACCTGAATTCATCAGTATGGCCAAACATTAAGTGATGTAATGCTAATTGCAATTACTCTCAGCCCTAAATGGAATTCCGAACCAGGAACAAAAAGGCATCATAGTGGTTACTCCGCTCTAGAACATTGAATCCGTACACCAAAGTGCTGGAGGAGTCTCTAGATGACTTCTCTTTCTACACTGTCATAGGCTTTTTCGAATTCTAAAAATTCAAGTACAAGGGAGACTGGATTTCGAGTGACTGTTCGATGACGATCCTGAGAGTAGCCATCTGGTCTGTGCAAGACCTTTCTTGTCTAAATCCCTCTTATTCTGGGCGGAGTGTTTTTAGTCTACTGTCTTCTTTAGCCTTTAGAAGATGATGAGCGTCAGATTTTGCTTGGTACCAACAGTGGCATGATTCCATACAAGGAGTGCATTGTCAAAGGACTCCCTTCCTGAGTGTCTGATCTCGCTGTTGTGTTGAGGTCAGTTTTGAATACTTTTAGAGGTATTCCATTAGGTTCAGCTGTCATTTCATTTTTTTTCGGGGGGGGGGGGGGAGGAGGGGCTCGTTGTTGTTGTTGATGAGCACTCTCTCTCCGGATTACATGTCTGGTTTCTCAGTTGGCCGTGACCAGTTGAATAGTTTAATAATGTGTTTAGTCCATCTGACCCTCTGCTCTGCTTCCTCTGTGTCCACCTTTTCATACATGCTTTTTACTGGTTCGGCTTGACTCCTCTTGCCATATGTCAGTTTTATGACCTGTTCGATGGTCTTTGGATCTTTCTTGTCAGCTGCTGCTTCGGTTTTTGTTGCCTAATAATCATAGAACTCAATTGCATATTCACTGACTTTTTCCTTATTTCTTTATTCAGCACCAATAGTCGTTATATAAAATTGCAACAGTATAAGTAATGATAATTCTGTAAAATTACTATCAGAAATATTTTCATATGCTGGCTACTAAACATAGCAAGCATTTTTCTATATTCGATTCTCAGATCAACACAGACACGCATACACCTATCAGGAAAGCCCCAATAGTTTTATTTTACCTTCTTAGTTTCCTAACACCATTTTGGTTTGTGCCTGTATTTTTAGCATATTAAAATATCAACAAACAAGCCACCAGTATAGATGACAAAAACAAGCAACCAACATGCATAACATAAAGTAATAACCAGTATGCATGATAAAAGCAAACGAAATGAAAATTGGCTTTTTCATGTGTACTATGCCGTTTATGATACAATTCTTAGTAGCTTTATTAAACAAAGTCTTTAATACTGGTATGTCTCCTAGATCATGTGGAGAAATTATTATATTGCCTCTACGTAAAAAAACTAAATTGAAACATTCTAATAATTTCAGGAACATATAATTGATTAATTTTACGTGTAAGATCTTATACTTTATTTTAAACAATCTTTTATTCCAATGGACTGAGAGTAATTGTGTTCATATCCAAATTATCCTGGACTAAGATAAAAGAAACACCGGTGGCTCATAGTATCAAGTCTATTATGACTATGTTTTATTACCAAGGGAAATTTGGGTACATTGGTTGAGTAAATGCCTTAAAGTATTTCATACTATAGTAAGACTGATATGATGCTATGGTACTGAAAGTTCAGGGACGCGCGTATTCATTATGAATTGAAGTGTTCAAAGCCGTTTCTGCAAACGCAATGTGAATAATTATGTTGCCTTTGAAGAATTTGGCAGGAAACCGTTTTTGTGTTACATATTACTCTAGGTGTGTTAAATATTGGTGCAAATTGTTACATATGGATAGAAGCAGATACCCAGTAAAATGCTACAAGATGCTTAAATCATAAGATGGTTATGGACATGTTACGTGGGCATAACGTGTTAGACGTTTATTATTTAGCGTGGTTCTGGCTTCGCACGGATATCGCAAGATGTTGGAAATTTTAGTGTATTTGTGACAGCATTCTCTCGAAGAATGAAGGATTGTACTAGTCAAAACTGTCATGATAAAACTGAAGAGTCATCAGAATGTAGGTATTTTCAAAATTATAAAACGTCATTAAAGGTTGAGAAGTATATCCATTGGTTTACCTATTTGTGATTGTAAAGCTCATTCGAAATTCATGTGTTCTAATCGTAAACTAGTCTGCTTTCATAAAACAAATTGCCAACCAGTACGCATTGATAAACAAATTACAAACCAGTATGCATTGATAAAAAAATTACCAACCAGTATGCATTAATAAACAAATTACCAACCATTATGCATTAGATAAACAAATTACCAACAAGATGCATACTAATACAAATTACCAACTAGTATGCATTGATAAACAAATTACGAACTAGTATGCATTGATAAACAAAATACCAACTAGTATGCATTCTAAAACAATTTACCATCCAGGATGCATTGATAAACAAATTACGAAACCAGTGTACATTGTCTTATGTTACGTGTTTAGGCTCCAATAAATAGGAACACAAGAAAGAGTGAAAATAAGTTTTGAAAAATATAATACTTTATTTGCCTGGAAAAATTATGTAAAAATGACAACAAATATGAACTTACGGTTTTAAGAATGAAATCCAAAAATAATCCAAGAATAATCCACGAATAAAATTTTAGAAGTCCTAATAATAAAATGTTCTGATGAATTCAAGTTCGAGTCCCGACGAAGAATCCAAGATGGAAGACGATGACGTATGCTGTAACCTATAGTGTGTTTAAGTATACAGTTCCTTCTAGAGCCAGAAATATAACTCCGGTTTTGGAAATCCTAATAAAATTGTATAAGAGCTGTCTTTGTTCAAGAGTTTCGTATGAGCACACGTATATCTCCAGGATAAAAAAGAATTAATCCTCTTGAATCTAAATAATTTGAAATAACTCCAAACGACACAATACGGTCCAGTGTAAGAACCCAACTGAAATTATTTCTCCAAAACAAAAGTTACATCGTATTCTAAAATTCAGTTTCGAAAATCCCCAAGTTGAGAAATCAAAAAGGGGGTCACGTGATCGTGTTTATATCACGTACTCCTAACATGACCCTGACGAAAACCAATCATTTTACTCTAAGAAATAAATTTAAAAAGATTGTTTACAGCTAAATCACGTGACCCCATCATGACCTCGACAACAACTAATCATTTTAAAATACAAATATAACTATTTGTGTGTCTGCTACTAATTTTGAATCAAGGTCAGGATCTAGGTCAACATTTGGTGCTTAATCAAAGAACAGTCATGGTCAAACTATGTTCTGGAAAAAGTATAATTTCCTAGCAAACAGAACTACATTATTTTGACATATAATGAAATTTGAAGAAAATAAAACGCTTTTAAAACTTACAAACAATTAAATCAGATATAATAAAATCAAATATACATAACAATTGAGAAAACAAATTACCAGCCAGTATGCATTGATAAAAATTTACCAACCAGTGTGCATTGATAAAGAAAATTACCAACCAGTATGCCTTGATAAAATAAATTACCAACCAGTATGCATGCTAAAACAAATTACCAACCAACACGCATCGCATTGATAAAACAAACTAATAATCAGTATGCGCAAAAAGGCACGTACATTTAAAGAAAGTTGAGGTTCAAATGAATTGCCTAGAAAAGTCCAGCATATATTTGACTTTACTTAATTCTGGATATTCTAATCTCTGCATGCATAGACAGTATATTGTACAATACACAATACATGCGTTTACATTTACATGCGTGTTGAAAATATCACGATTTTATCTCGGGTTAATTTGGTTGATACAGAGGCTAATGCTGACTTGAAGGTAAATGCACCACAGCAGATCGATATGGTCTTGTAATATATAAATGTTACTAAAGCATAAAATCCAGATTATGAAGGCAGCATAATAATTTGTGAACTTGTATCTTAAATTAAGCCTTTTCTGTTTTTGATGTCAAGGTTTTCTTTCGTTGTGTCAGTTTGGAGTTATTTCGAATTATTTGGATTTAAAAGGATTAATTATTTTTTTCTGGAAATATACGTGTGCTCATACGAAATTCTTGAACGAAGTCATTTCTTAACAATTTTATTCGGATTTTCAACACTGGAGTGTTACTACCACTTCTGTTGCCTAGTGGTTAGAGTGTCCTCCTCGGAAACGGGAGGTCGTGGGTTCAAATGGCGTGCTCAGCGTTAAGAGGTTAGTGTTTGGACTGGTCGGCCTGGTGTCAGGATAATGTGACTGGGTGGGACATCGTGCTACGTGTCTGCGGCATGATGCCCCAGTGCTAGACATCACAATAAACTGCCACACTGCAGACATTGTAGCGATATGACTGAAAAAATGTTAAAAGCTACGTTAAAAATCCTAATCACACACACACACACACACACGTAAGTATTACTTGTGTTTCTACAAGGAACTGTAGACCACAAAACAATACAGATACAGCATACGTCATCGCCTTCAATCTTGGATTCTTCGTCGGGACATGAACTTGAAATCATTAGAGCATTTCATTATTAGGAAATTTTATTCGTGGATTATTCTTGGATTAATTTTGGATTTTATTCTTTAAACTGTACGTTCTTATTTATCCATTTTTACAGTATTTTTCCAGGGAAATAAATAATTTGTTAAAATTTTCAAAGCTGGTTGTTTTCACTCTTTCTTGTGTTATTGTTTATTCGAGCCTAAACACGTAACATAAAAGAACTAGATCTACTCCACACCATTGTGGCCCGGCAAAAGTTTAGGTTAGTCAAGATAAGTGTTCTGACATCTGATCTTTGAGCCCCATAGTTAAACGTGTATGTAAGGATCAATATACCAAAACAATATCGATAGCCTGAGTATGAAGCGTCCCAGGGGACAAAGGTTGGTCCAGTTATAAAGCAACAGTTGAAATTTCAATGGCGTATGTCGAAAAAATCCATTTTCACATGTTGAATGAAACTGTTTGTGTTGATCGTACGTTGAGGTTTTAAATATCCTTTTTTTTTTTTTTTGTTTTTTTGCTTGAAATTTGCTATGGTCAATGAGGCCAGCATATTTACAATGGAAAGAAATTAAAACATTTCGAGAATTTTCTTGGTTATAATTGGTCGACAACAACCAGAGTTAAACAGGCCACGACCAAAACTAATTAGCCTTCCTTTCACAATAATAAATTAGGAATAGCAGCAGTGCTCTCTGATAAGGAACTAACCTCTTATGTTATTTATATGTTGACAAGGAATAATTAATGGGTCTTTTTTGTTTATAAGAACACAATATGAAATTAAGCGTGAGAAAATATACGTGTCCCTGGTATTAAAACCAATTGGAAAATCTGCACTGCCTGCAGCAATCCGAATACGTCTCGCTCATTTCATATGTTGTACAACACCGATTTACCATTGACTTACCAGTTTTAGAAGATTATATTTAAGTATATTTAATACATTCAAATCATATTTGCGATGAACTTCATTTTTGCAGTTCACGTTTTTATAATTTGTAAAGATTAATAACCATTTAGCTATCATGCTGTAAAATGTATATTAGCTTGCGACTTTTATAGGTATGAAAGCGAGTAAAATTAAGGAATTATTTGCGTCATTGGAAAGAAGGCTTCTGATTTATTGCATTCCTTTAATTCCCAGTAATCTCTACGTAAACCACTAATGGTGCATACAATCTCTTATTGTCAGGAACGAAGGATTCTGACCTGAATATATAATGATTCATGCAGTTTGTTGTAATATCCAATATTATTTATTATTTGTTAGCTCAAAAAGGTATAAAGTTTCCTAGAATAAGAAGAAACATGCGTAACTGAAATGTTTACTTCTTTTTGTCCCTGAAGAATATCAGAACAAATTCTACGTTCCATCTTCATATGACCCCAAATAAATTGTTCACAATTATTTGTGTTTCCCAAGAAAACTTTTGGGGCGGCTGACAACACACAGCTTGGACTTAAGCTATTGCTATAAATGTCATTTCTGATTTTTCTGGATTCGCTTGGATGTTCACAACATTGAATTACTTATGGTAAGAAGTGCTATTGAAACTTCTGATAACATATATATTTTTTTATTTTTCATGTTGATTTCATTGAATTGCCGACAAGGAAATATTGGCTTAATTATACAAAAGTTAGAGCATAAATCTGACGTAAAGTTGAAAATAGATTTCGTAATGCAGTTACTTATGGTTCTAAGCATAAGCTATCATGTATAAATAATTTGTGATAGGAATACCTTTAATATAAATTAAAAATTAGCCTATGTACATTTGTTGGTTGATATTTGTTGTCAGCTTCCCCAAAAGTTTTGTTATCAGTACTTTCATGTTCCATAAGACATCTACCCAATCTGACAGCCGTTATGGCCATCATATGTTTCATCTAGGCTGAATTATGAACTGGGAACGTCAAGTTGATTTAATGAAAATCGCAGACATGAAAGCTGGAGAGACTTTTAGCTTTCCACTTCAAAGGATTACTTTCTCTGTTCTAAAAAATAATTAGTGCAAAATCTACAGAGAATTAGGGGGAAAATTCCTGTATAACGTAAAGGGTTTTAAAGGGCATTAATAAACCTAAAAATAGACTTGCTTTATCGATTTATTTCTGAACCTGTCAAGTTCCAGTATGTTTATGTGTATGTTTTTATATTATGGTGAAAAATGTCTAACAAGCCTTAATATAATTTTTTGTTGCTGAAAAAAATTATTTGTTGTTTTAAAAATAGGAAAGTTAAGACAATTTATGTTCCATGGTTAACATGTTAAGGACAAAAAGTATAGTGTTTAAAACAGAAGATATGTCGCCTAAACCATAACAAGCGAACCCACGTGTTAAACTATGCACACTCCAATGATGACGTACAAGTGTAGCACGTTTCATCCCTAAATATCATCAAAATTAATGATCGGAAGAAAAATTGTGAATGAAGTCCTAAAACATAAGGCTCTGACATTGATCTTGAAGGTAAGAGTCTTCTTGTAACTATTACAAACTTTTCAAGTACTTCAACGTTATAGAGCTTGATAAAAAGTGCAATGGACGGAAAAACAGATGGAAATACATGTTCAGTGTATATTGCTATTTTAAATGGAAAAGAACTAACACAAAAATATTAAAAACTTTCGGTAAGAATTTCCTTTTACGTAAAAACATGTGTATGCTAAGGAGGTTTACTTGTTGAACACTCGGAAATACTTTGACTTTATTTTCAAGGAATAATAAAGCCTAATTTATTTTGAGTTATCCAGATGTTGCCACTATATGGTGGCTCAGTTGATAACATGCTATGCTCTAAGACGGGGAAAACGAGGCCTTGGAGGATTTGATCATACTCATCACTTACCCAGTATAAAACCCAAAACAACGGATGTTTAATTGAACCAGGAAAGGAATCGACGTTTGACATGAATTATTTATAATAATAAATATTGCCAATCTGTGAAAAATTAAATATCAATGATTGGCTTACGATAACCGATCAATAATTGATTTTTTATTCGGTTGCATATGTTATCGGATCGTTTATAATGGTTTTGTTGCTTGTATCCTGTATAGGGAAATCAGATTGCCTGCACATTTGCCCTCTGTTCTGTTGTTGCCGCATGTGTTGTATTAAACATCAAAATACTATATTAACTGAAAACTGTTAACCACACAGTGTGTGTGAGTGCGCGTGTGTGTGTGTGTGTGTGTGTGTGTGTGTGTGTGTGTGTGTGTGTGTGTGATATCTGGATTTTTAACAAGTTTTCAGTCATATCGCTACGATGTCTGCAGAGTGACAATTTATAGTGCTGTCTAGCACTGGGGCATTATGCCGCAGACATGTAGTATAATGTCCCACCCAGTCATATTATCCTGACACCAGGCCAACCAGTCCTAACACTAACCTCTTAATGCTGAGCGCCAAGCGAGGCAGCTGTTAGTACCATTTTTCTAAGTCTTTGGTATGACTTGGCCAGAGGTCAAACCCACAACCTCCCGCATCCGAGGCGGACGCTCTAACCAATAGGCCACCGGAGCGGTCGTTAATCACACAGTACTTTTCCTGCACAATTCTGTGACAAAATTTCGAACAATTAAAAAGAAAGGAAAACTTTATTTTATGCTAAGCAGTGAATTACTTGATTTTCTAATTAAAATAATATTGATATTTTACTGTAGTGAAAAAATAACAATATTTTTAGCAGATTTCTTACGGTAATGTCCGCTGTTTACCGTTCATGTTCTACTGTATTATGTGTACCTGCGCACAAAATTAGTTCCACATCAGATTGAAAAAAATTAACTGATATTTCCAGAATAACAAACTACAAGTTTCAAGGATAACAGACAGGGATTATTAACAGGACAATGACATGTACATAAGGAATAAGAAGTTCACCGACAGAAAATCAAAGGGAGGTAAGTATGTTCGGACCCAAAAAGTAGTTCCTGTAGTGAAAAAATATTGAATTAGCAGATTTCTTACGGTAATGTCCGCTTCGCCACATGTGAAAATACTGAGTTTTTCATCCACTCGATGAAATATATCCGTTATTCACTCGTTTCAAGCAAATATCATCTCTATAATCTTTTTATAGTTTATTATGGAAACTCAAAATGAAACCCTTGGTAGTTTTCTGACCGATATTTAATCGTTTTATCGTCACACTATAAATATAAATAAATTAAGTTGCATTGTAAACATAGGTCAAAGTCAATTACAAAATATCAACACATACGGCTTTTCTCTGGTTCTTTAACGTGGGTGTGAGTCTTCATTCTGCAGCTTTTTCCGTTATCTACGTGATGTTATATATGCTTTATTAAGTACATTATTATTATTATTATTATTATTATTATTATTATTATTATTATTATTATTATATGTATGATTAATATGTAGCATGTGTATGTATCTGGGATTAGCCCACGTTCAGGTCCCTAACCTAGCCTCGGGCAGTTTGTTAGCTGGCCGAGTCTAAAGATTGTTTTGATGCATGTCTCCGTTTTTAGGCGAAGGCGCACTAATTGTTAATAATATAACTTTCATTATTTGAAATTTCATTGACGGGTGTGTTGGAAATAAAAGGCACTCGTCATTAACGCTTAATCGCCCGGATTTCTTTGAAAGCATGATCGATTAACTGAAAATGTAACACGCACAAGCGGTGTCTATGATCTTATTTACGTGATTATGAATAGGTGACCGATACGTAAATGCTACCTGGCAAACAATTAAATGGATAAAAATAAATGTTCTCGATCTCAAAAGTCGGCTTGTCAAATAGTCTGATGCCTGTCGGCGTTTTCAAGGTGACTAGATGATAACTGAGAAGTACATTGATAAAATCAGTGTTCACAAATCTTTCAGTTGCGAGTATAAATTACGAGTCTAGCTTTCATTATTCGTGATGTAATTGATGAAATGAGTCTGCCATATTATTTAGCCAAGAAAAGGAAACTTGACGAATTTTCTAGCTCTAATGAATCTGCTTTACAGAAAAAATCAACCATATTGAATGAATGAGAATCCATGGCTAAAATACCTGTCAGAAAATGATTTAATGTTTTGCTGCCATTGCAGAAAATATCCCAAAACTCCCAAAGCAAACACGGGATAGCATATAAATTTTCCATAGGGACTGACAATTACAGAACCCTATCAGATCCCATGATTTAAGCAGAGCGAGTATGTTAAAAAATTAATTGCCTTACCTACCACTTTAATCAAAAGATTCACGCAAATTTTCTAGATAACTGACTCAAAGATTAAAGATGCGTGAGTGTATGTCGCAAATGTTCTCCACCTTTTAATGATTCACCCAAGGTATGAAGTATTACGACTGTATTAATTCTGCACCATATTCGCTCAACCTCTTGACTTTGGGTCAAGGTCACATTGCTGTAACCAATTTGTTGATTGTGGATTCCACATGCAGACACTGTATTTTGAATTAAATAACAAACAGTCCTTGAATTTCTAACAAAAGTACTGATGAATAAAGTTCTGACTAAACCTTAGAGGTATTTCAAATTTGAATTCACCAAAATTCCAAGTAAATATCTCTGGCCAAAAATATTATTGAGGACTTTGTAATTCCAGAGAATAATAATTTGGAATAAATAGTTCTAGCCCAAATCAAATACTCATCACATCAAACTATTCTGCTTCAAGATCTTACAGCACGAATAAATAATTTTTCCAGCAAAAAATAATATATAGAAAAACTAAGACACAAAATAATACCCCTGATGAGGGCCAAAATGTTATTTCTAAAACAATCTAAATTATAATTAGAAGGTATGTTAAGTATACTAAATAACATACTAAATAACACGATAAATATGATAACATCTTTGTCTCAGAATAGGATAATGTTCTCAACTGTGAACGTACACTCACAGAGAAATATAAACAATGTATTAGTTGTTAACAGAAGTAAAAACAAATCAAAGATTCTGGTAAGATAGACAATGAATTTTATCTTGGGCACGGTCAGCTACAATTGCAATTTTGCAGAACTCACAGCATATAAAAAATGAAATCAAATATCACGACAATGCAAATTAAGCATACATAACAGAAGAAAACTCATCAAGTTGTATGGGAAGCACAAGCAGATAAATATGAAAACAAATTTGATATAAAAACCTTAAGGCGGGATTTATATTGCAGTGATCATAACCCGAAAGTGATACGGGTAAGTGTGCTTGTCATCAAATGAATTGTCTTACTTTCATAATGACCCTTCCCAGATATCAACAAGTCATTCAAGGTGTTGACGAAGTATAAGCAAACGAAAACACTTTAACCAAAACCATAATGTAAACTTTATATGACTGTGGCGTGTTGCCGAAGGAATTGCTTTAGGTTTTTTATATTTTCAAGTATGATGAGAAGCTTTCAAGGACTTTATGATATATTAGCAAATGCAAAAACTAACCAAAACCATATGGTACATTTCCAGCGACCTTGACCCCTAGGCAAAACTTGCATGTAAGCCTGTTATATAATGCGTTGTCTGAGGTAAATAATGATTCATACAATGCATAATGAAAATTTATGAAGCAAATTAAAAGCTAACTGTTACATTCGGGTTTTAAGGACACGCAAACACCAAGTAAGAGTCCTACAACTTTATGTAAAATAAAGTTAAGATCTTCACAAAAACAAAAACCAGTGTTGCTTACAGTACCAAGACCCATCTACATAACTGCCTGCACTCCCATTCTGCTATCGTTTTAGTTAGGGTTAGAGATTATGGTTCTTATTTAATTTAACATGTCTGCCTTATCCAAGGGCATGAACTGGTCCAGGTTCAGTTAGCCATGAGAAGATAAACAACAGAACTGAACCGGTTGACAGTCTTTTGTATCAAATATCCAGAATGCTGGGATTAATTTTCTGGCCAACTGTTACTACTAACAGCTAGAAACTGATACAAACACTGAGGGTGAAATCATACTGATAGCACTAATACCTCTACTGTTGACAGCGTATATGCTGCCGTCGGAAAAGTAACTACTGTGTCTTGCTTCTCACAGAAAGGGCTACAAAATAAAATCTGAGAAACGCAATAGATGGTAAAAAAGATAACAGTAGCCTACTTTCGATGATATTTGCTGTTCTCACCAAGATGCGTGCGTATACAAATGTGCAATACCCTGGGACTAACAATGCCTGAAGAATTTACCTAATTGAAAAACTAAACTGAAGTCACTAGTTTTTTTTTCTTCAATAATGCGGCCAGACTCTCATTTTAAGTCTGTCATCCATGAAGCCTTAACAAAATGAAGAATAATAAATTTCATTTGAGACCATGGAAAGCAATGTTTGGAAGGTTCTAGGCATGGATCAGATTGTCATCCCAAATAGCCCTGCAAAATACATGTAACGTAATCACACAGAATTAATAAAAAAAGATGTTCTAGCTCCCTGGTCAAATGTCAAATCCTATCACTTTGTGATTTCGAGTGTTTCTGGAAATGACCTTTCATGGGACGTGAAACAGTAATAATATATTTTTCCAAGCCCATCATGGAAGATATGCTGGCAACAGTTCAAGTCTGAATCCACCTTAAACTCTCTGTAAACATCTTGGTGCACTGTTGCAATCCTTTAATGCTCACACCAGACAACAAAGTTTACATAATTTTGCAAAACCTCGTGTGGATGTTAAGGCACTTGTCACTCATATTTCAAAACCATACGTTTATTGGAACGGAATATTTAAGTTATATCGATAACTTTTGTTTGAAACGAAACGCCCATATCAGAAAAACTTCTAGATTAAAAGGCGAAATAACGGATGGTCATTGTTTCCGCATCGTTTTAGTGAAGGACTCAAGGTGCTAATTCAGCTCCCATGCAAACGCTACGATATTAAAAATTCAAAATAACTTTTAATTCCTGAATGCTCAAGTCTATATTATCAATATAGATACAGCCTAGAAGACAGCTTCTCTGCAGAGAAAACCATTATAGCCGCGGTATTTTCTGGATCTGCGTGTGTTTGAAACATGTGTTTCCGATTATGCTTCAAAGATCAGGTGCTAATTTTGGTAATGAGATTTCCTAAGTCAGTACCGTCAAAAGACTGAAATTCATAAATAAAACATTGTGTCTATTTTTTGTCTCTTACAACTTGGATAAACTCTAAACATATTCTTTTTTCAAAAAGTTTTCGTTCATTATCGACTAGCCACATCCATTTATACTATAATGTTCGTCGATATTTAGACTGGTTCCCTTTCTTCCATGTCATTCGCACAGTGAGTCCTTACTTAAAGGAGACTAGAAATCAAAATTTTCCTTTTACGTATGTAATTCTCTACAGATTTTAATCCGACTGTCATGTTTATAAATTAAATATCGTAAGTGGGTAGTGATTTTATTGCATGGAAGATACCACGATTCCGTAAATTGCCGAGTTTTTCCGAGTTTTGATGAGACGACAGATCACGTGGTACCGTGACGCAATACTAGCCAGTCCTCGAATACAAACATAAACATTGGCGAGCGAGGCAGACGGAAGGAGACCACATTTGGGTTGCACATTCAAAACTTGAATCTGCAGTCTGATATAATAGTTTATGTTCTGTACTGGTCAGTGCTTAAAGAAATTTATTAGGCACAGGCCCCGGGCTGGTGACTTAAATAAACTCAAGCCCTGACTGAAATTCCACAAGCCCGGAGGAGTTCATACCTGTCAACTCTCAAGCCGGGAGAAAAACCTCCCGATTTTGGGGGTATTTCCTCATCTACATCCCGATCTCGTAATATCTCTAAATTTTTCGCAGCGAAGTCCCGATTTTTACATTATATCTGTCAATTTTTATTTGTCAGAAGAAAAAAACCCAACCCCAAACCATTTATAATAGATATAACGTATGCAATCCACAGTCTAAACTGCCACACTGCAGACATCGTAGTGATATGACTGAAAAAAAATGTTAAAGTTACGTTAAAAATTCAAATCACAGGCACACACGTCTAAATCCGGCACTGGACGAAATAATTAATATCACACTGTTCACACAACAGTTTTTTTTTTTTTCTTTTTTTCTTCTTCAGTAAATAGAACGTGAAAATTAAACATTATTCAAGTAAATTTCAGATGTTTTTAAACAACTACAACAATACTATAGTATAAAAAAATTAAAAGAATAAAATTGTTACCAATTAGCTTAAATGAATGATCACTGTGAAATTTTCTCTGCGAACAAAATCGCATCTCCATTTCCGCCGAAGAAACTCGGCCAGTTAACACCTGACATTCCTCTACCGTATATGTAAAGTTTAATTACCATGATTAAATTACAAGGAATAAAACAAAATATACCATGCAGTATATGTGGCCCTAAAGAACTAATTCTGAATAAATATTTTGTTCAACAAACAGTGTTACATGCATCAAGACTTAAATCTGAAGTCCATGGCATCGTAAGTAACAACAAAATAGGCATCGTTTATTTTGGCAATCAATTGCTGGTGCTTGCACATACACACACTGTCGAACATGGTTTCTTTGAAGTATGTCCGAAGGTCAGTCCTTTTCACAAGATCAATGCAAGGATAAGGAGTCTGTTCATTAGTCACACCGGCTTTATTGTTTGCGTACTTAAATTAAAACTTCAGCTATTTTGCAATTTAGCCAGAGCTGACCAGAATAGGCAAAATGGGCTTGTTCTGGGGGAATAATAAGGCGTATCACATGGAGAAAAGGTACGTCCCATGGGCGCTCGCACATTGGGGCAAGGGGTTGGGGGTTGGGTCAATAGTGTCTCCCCCGCCTCTATTGTCAGCCATTTAATGTGAAACTTTGATCTCTTTTCTTTTAATCGCTGCTATTTAAACTGCCCAAGGAATAGTTTTATATCAGTTCCAATCATTACAGATTACCGTTTATACATACTACATGTATACAATGATTTTTTTTTTTAAATTTGTAATTTTTATAAGATTACTGAAAATTGTGTTTTCTCGAAAGACGACCGGTTTAGAATATTATTTTTGGCAAAGCCTCCATTTGATCAAAATCAAATCTAAATTTCACCTTGGACAGTAGTGATTTGATTTTGATTGTGCCGTGTTAAGGCGTGTATGTCAACATCTTGAAAATACATTTACTCATTTCACCAGCGCGATCAAATTTTCCTCAGGCAAACACTGTTTGTTTCGACAAGCCTGACGGGCACCTCACTTTGAATACAGGATGGGCCGGAACTAAAACCAGACGGGCCCAGGGTGTCGGGCTATCAGATTGATTTTTATCACTGCTGGTGTAGATAAAAGATCTGTGAATTGATTGTTGCATTTTGTGGTCACTTACTCGGCCTTCTGCCTATTTTCGTAACTCGCACGTTTAACACTTTTCCCAGGATTTAAAATATTCAACGTTATGTCTGGAACAGCGCCAACTTTTAGTCTAGGCCTAGTATTTGCATATCCTTGACAGTCCTTTGAGAAATGTAACGAGCACATAGTGTTGCTTTGAAATCGACTCGTTTGTAATAATGTATCCATTCTTTCATTATGCCTTTATCTTTCGGAAAAGAAAAAACAAATGTTGTCCACAGGCTTTTCTTAATGTTCTATTACACCTGTAAGCAACGCAAAACGGTATTGTCTTTTACTCTGGCAACTCCTACTTGGGCTGCTGGAGTCGCTACTATGACGTCACATCCCGAAAGTAACCGAATAGGCGCTCAGATTTTGCATACGAGGTCACGGAAATTCAGCTCCTAGAAGATAGGCCAATATTTCAATATTGGCATTACGGTCGCAGATGATATTTCAGAATAAGGTTTTCTGCTATAGTACTTTTATTATTATTCTATATTTCCATTGGTTTCTGGTCTCCTTTAAAGACACCGCCAACGTGAATCCCCAGGAGCCCCTGCATTTTCAGCAGTTCCAGGGGATATTCTTGGCCATTTATCCGTACAGAAACTTACCTCCACCCCACCACCTTTTATGGATCCGCTTCTGGTAATTGTTTGCCTTTGTAAAAGGATTAGTTTTGAATTAAATACGGACCCATTTCGCCTTGAAAGTTTCTTATTTGCCATATGATACATGTCTTGTGTGGATGTGTGTTTAGTTGAAAGGGCGTGAAGGTGGACAAGGTTAGATTCTCAGAAGGTGAAATATTATAATTCTCTAACGTATATGACACTAATCTTTGTCTCTTTTATTTAGCATCATATTATCACGTATTCTCCTGTAGGATGCAGAGAAAACATCGTCCGTTCTGTTTGGTGTATATTTGTAACTTATAATAAGTACTTCTTATGCGCTGGTTTCTACCAAAGAAATCCGTATAAATGGTGCATTGAATGGAAAGTTAATTACTTGTTAACCAAGCGAGTGAATTTGCTACAAACGAACACTAAGTTCCATCCCGTTATGGAGATATGCACTTAGTCGAAACAATATGTGGGTTGGTACGTGCATTTATGGCGATTCAACTCGAGGGCTCATTTTCTGTGCTCAGTAAGGACCGAATTATAACTCTCTAACCTGTAATAGTGCAATAAACCGATGGAATGTGCTATTTGATTTTACATCTCCGTTTAAAGTTTTCTTAGATTTTAGTGATTATTTGAGCCCAGTAATTTCAGGGAACAGACGTGCAGTTTTCAAGAGGCTCTATGGTAGCATAGATTAATTTCGTAAAATAGACCTTCCATAATTTCATAATATAAGGAATTCTCAGGATATTCTAGTGTATTCGTGTTAAGTATTTTGAGATAGCAACTATTCTTTGTATTACGTATTAGGTCTTAGAGTCATATTTCGTGCTGTATCGAGTAAAGTACAAATATTTGGATTGGAAGCCTCTCTGATACGTAATGCCAATGTGAAGAAGAAAAACAACCCAAGCAAGTGTGAATCAAGATGCTAGGGAGTAAGGATGATGCCCCCCCCCCCCCATCCTGTCATAGTGCTTTGGTTATAGTTATCTAGGAGATGGTTTTGCCCGGTGCGAGTAATTTATAACATAAAATATGAAATTATAGGACGGAATAACGGAGACCCGAGCAAAGCTATAGAATAGAACGCGTGCCCCCGTACGTAAAATATAAAAATTTAATCAATTACATGAACAAAAATGTAATTGAACATGACATTTGAATATTTCTCTTAGAATTGAGTTACAAAATATTTATGCAGTCTCAGATTCTGTGCCTCTCAAATTCGTCCAATCCCCATCCCTTAGTCGATTTATTTAACAAACAAAAAATTACTTATTCATTTCCTTGATGTCTCTCATACTTCCTTTCGGCAGAAAAGCTTGGACTGACTCCTTTCGTCAGGGACATTACTTAAAACCTTCAAATGGCCCAATAATTTCATTGTTTTTTTTAGTATTCTATCTTGTCCTTCGTAATGCTGCCACTCTTTCGAATCACAGATGGACTGATGATGAATGTATCCGGAAAAAAATATGTTGGATACTACAGAACACATGGCGAATTTGTCTCAGACCAAGAACTAAAGTTTATAAGTATCATGTTTAACCTAACTTGCGTCATTTTCTTTCCAACCATAGTTGACTCGCCCCTATTAATATTAAGTGATTCATCATCATCGTCGTCGTCGTCGTCGTCTTCCTCTTCTTCTTCTTCTTCTTCTTCTTATTATTATTATTATTATTTCGTCTTTCCGCTACCTCCTCGTGTAATGCAAATAAGTTCATATCTTTGTTTCTGGAAGTGGAATATTTAGCCAGGATGTGAAAATATAAGAAGCGAAGCTATATATTAGTATATATGGCACCAAATGTAACCTGAAGTCCTCGCCATGAGGTAGGTGATTTGTCACGCTAAACAGCGCAAGCCAGTCATTACTCTAGCTTGCATCCGATCTGAAATTGTTTTAAATATTTATCCGTTGTATAACTAAATTCTTTAATACAGAAAAGTACATTAATGCATCCCTTCGAAATATTGGACTAGCACATGTACACTCTTATCGATCATCCAATTATTATTTTGTATTCACTTTTAACCACATGGCGGCTTTCACATCAGCTGCCCCTTAGATAATCTTTATGGGATTCGGCCAGACTTTTTACTTAGCCAAATGTTTTAATAGTAGTTCCTGTCTGATTTATCCTTTTGCATTTTTAAACGTATCCATCAAAAAATGCTGATCGTACATTTTATATATAGACAGCCTACTTCACGGTGAACTCTCGCATCAACGAATTTCTGAAATCTTAGAAGGTTAATATTATCTTCCAAAACTTAACGTAAGTCGGATTATGAAAAATTTACTTTCTGAAATATCTTGCTTTGAAAGATGCACTTCTGCAGAAATACGAGCTAACCGAGTAACGGTTTCGCAAGAAGTTTAAATATAGCAAACCCGAGAGAGGCGAGACATTCACTCAGTTCGTCATTAGCACGTGCAATTACTTTCAGCGATGGGTGGAATGTGGTAAAGTCGTTAAGCTATTTGTGCGTCTTATCGATTTCTTGCTTCGAGACCAAATATTGACAATTTGTGGCAAGGAGTTATATTTGTTCTTGAGGGAAAAGTCCTTCACGAATATATATGGCATGGTCACAGAGGCGGATTTATTCGCTGAAGCTAGGGGAGGTTCACAGAACGTCATCATGCGAGACAACAAAGATGGGAATCAGGTCATGGACCAGAAACCCCGGGAACCTGGAAAACCTGGTAGGGATAACCAGGGAAGGCCTAAGGACAAGCAATGTTTCACTTGCAAGGATTGGGGTCATATCTCCCCAACTGTCCTAAGCGGAAGGGACCAGTCCAGAGAGTTGAGGTAGCCATAGAAGGCAGACGGTCGGTAGATAGAAAACTTGATGTTTTATAGCAAGATAAGCAGGAAGCGGTGTACGAGCCAGTGGTGCGTGCTGAAATCGGTCGCGATGCGATCCAATCGATCGGCATGTGTATTTTCCCCGAGACACGGTACCGACCACAAATGGCACTGTCAACGGACAAGAAGTGACTGTTTTACGAGACACAGGGTGCGCTACTGTAGTCGTGAAACGGAGCCTAGTCCGCGATGATCAATTGCTTGGGTTTAAATCGCCTTGTATGCTACTAGACCAAACAATTGACCACGTTCCTGTTGCAAGGATAGTTGTCGAAACACCTTTCTTGACCGGAACCGTGGAAACTTTGTGCATAGCCAACCCGATCTATAAACTTACGATTGGCAACGTACAAGGATCTAGACTCCCGACCATGTCAGACTTCCGATTCCCGATCATTCAAGCATGGCAAACTAGGGCTCAGGTAAAGGAAGATAACAAACCTTTACGTAAATTAAAAGTACCGGAAGCCATTACTGATATAACCCGCGAAGAACTTCAGAATGAGCAAAAACGTGACGCGTCTCTACGTGCAACCGCGAAGAAAGTATTATCGGGTACCGTGAGGATGTGTAAGATCGGCTTGGGTTCCTCTAAATTCCTTTCTCGAAAAGGTTTAATGTATAGGGAATACTCTACACTTGATAGGAAGCTTTTGCAACCAGCGGTGCCTCAGAAATTCAGGTCGCATGTACTCAATGTCGCCCACGACTCGAGTATGGCGCATCATTTAGGCATGAAGAGAACAACAGATAGGGTATTAAGAGAATTGTATTGACCTAGTGTCAATAGCGACGTCGCGCGGTTCTGTCGCTCGTACGATGTTTGCCAGAAGGCTGTCTCTAAGGGCAGGGTAACTAGAGTACCGTTAGGTCAGATGCCCTTGATAGATACTCCGTTTAAAAGAATGGCCGTTGACATTGTAGGACTTATATTTCCACAGACAGATTGGAAAAATCGATACATCTTGACGTTGGTAGATTATGCTACTAGATACCCCGAAACCATAGCTTTGCCATCAATTGAAACCGAACGTGCAGCCGAAGCGCTCGTAGACATGTTCAACAGGGTAGGAGTGCCCGAAGAGGTTCTTACTGATTGTGGAGCGTAATTCACCTCAGATCTCATGGCAGAAATTAGTAGGTTGTTGTCCCTTAAACAGTTGCGCACGACACACTACCACCCTATGTGCAATGGGTTGGTCGAGAAATTCAACAGGACGTTGAAGCAAATGTTGCGACGGATGGTCGCGGAAAGACCTAAGGATTGGATAGGTATCTGAACGCAATTCTGTTCGCGTATCGTGAGGTACCTCATGAAAGCTTAGGCTTCTCCCCGTTTGAACTATTGTATCGTAGGACAGTTCGTGGTCCTATGCGCATTCTACGCGGACTGTGGTCAGACGAGGTCGCGGACGAAGAAGTTAAGACCACTTACCAATACGTGGTATAATTGCGCGAAAGATTAGAGAGTACATGTTGAATGGTGCAAGACGAACTCGCGAAATCTAGTCGTAGGTACGCGAAGTACTACAACCGAGCAACGCAGAGTAAAAAGTTTGATGTAGGCAATCAAGTGTTGGTGCTTCTCCCAACGAATAAAACAAGCTGCTAGTCCAATGGAAAGGGCCATACGAAGTCAAACAGGTGAAAGACTATATCATTGACGTGGAGGGTAAGTCCAAGATATTTCACGCCAATATGCTTAAACTCTACGTAGAAAGACCTAGACAAACAATTGATAAAGGGGTCTTGAATGTAGTATGCGTAGTGGTGACAGAGGATAGGTCGTGTGACGAATCGGAATTCGTCTCCAGTACAGAAATGCCCCTTGAATACCCCATTGACGTAGGGAAAGAAGGTATTGACCAGATCAATGTATGCCCGGATTTATCAGTGGGTCAGCGTGCACAGATCTTGGAGATTTTGTCCCTATACCCTGACGTGTTTACGGACAAACCGGGCCGTACTGTATTGATTCAACACGAGATCAAGTTGAATACCTCTGAGCCGATCAGGATTAAAGGATATCCAATACCCTTTAATGCGCGGGAGACAATCAACGAAGAAGTGGGGAAAATGTTAGACCAGGAAGTGATCTAACCTTCTAACCTTCCAGTTCCCCGTACTCGTCCCCCGTTGTGTTAGTCAGAAAGAAAGACGGGACGAACCGTTTTTGCATTGACTTTCGGCAATTGAACAAAATCACCACGTTCGACGCAGAACCAATGCCAGACATGGAAAGTTTATTTTCGAACTTGGCAGGTCATAAATACATTTCCAAATTAGACCTTACCAAGGGATATTGGCAGATACCAATCGCTGATAATGCCCACGAGTTAACGACATTTGCGACTCCCAAAGGCCTATATCAGTTTAAAGTTATGCCTTTCGGTTTAGTCAACGCCGGTGTGTCATGCGTTCGTCTCATGCGCAAACTGTTAAACGGTATGGAAAACGTCGACAGTTTCGTAGATGATATCTTTGTTTATGCACATACATGGGGTGAACATGTTAAGGTATTACGTGATCTGTTCGATAGACTTCACACTGCAAATCTTACAGCTAAGCCCACCAAATGTAGTACAGGGTATTTTAGCCTAGAATGTTGGGATATCTCGAAAGTGGACTAGGCCAGTTGAAACCTCACCCACATAAAATAGGAGCAATCAGAGATGCACCAAGACCAAAAACTAAAAAACAAGTAAGATCTTTCCTAGGTTTGATTGGGTTTTACAGGAAATTTGTCCCCAATTTTGCGGCTTTCGCAAGCTCATTAACAGACTTGACTAGGAAAGGGCAACCGAATAAAGTTCCCGAGGATATATGCCAGCAAAAAGCATTTAACGCTTTAAAACAGAAACTGGTAAGTGCACCAATCTTAAAGTTGCCAGAATTGAACAACACTTTTGTGATGAGTACTGATGCGTCCAATACGGGTCTTGGGGCTGTTTTGCTACAGGAGCAAGAGGGGATGAAATTGCCCATTGCTTATGCAAGTAGGAAATTGCTCCCTAGGGAGCAGAACTACTCCGTGATTGAGAAGGGGTGCCTAGCCTTAGTATTGGGGATAGGAAAATTCCATACCTACCTTTTCGGGAGGGAGTTTACCTTACATACGGACCAGCAGCCGCTCTTATACTTGAACAAAGCAATGGTCGCCAATGCAAGATTGATGCTTTGGGGTTGTCTTTGCAACCGAATAGTTTGCGGATCGAGGTGATTCGAGGATTGGAAAATGTGGGTGCTGATTTTTTTAAGTAGGGTGTAATTAGCATATCATTTTCGTTCAGCTTTCAAATTGGAAGTTTTGACAATTGTTTATGTTAACATTCCGTGACTTTTCTAAAAGTGTTGCCACTTTTTTTAGGGGGGAGTATTGTCACGGAATTAATTTCTTTTATTTATTGAAAATATGTACTCGGGTTTCGTTTTATGTACAACGATACCCGAGGGTATATTATGTATATTGTGTCGTATTTCGAAATAGTGAGTTCGGTTCATCACATGCCTACAATGCACAGACTATGTGTATAAATACCCCACCGTACGTACATTTCTTTACAATATGGATACATCTTGTCAGCCAGCAGTCTGCTTTAAGGACGTGCACATCTTCAGCTGTAGAGCTGTCTAATGTCCGAGGTGTCCGGAGTGTCTAATGTCCGGGGTGTCCGGAGGGTCTAATGTCCGTGATGTCCGGAGTGTCTAATGTCCGGGGTGTCCAGAATGTCTAATGTATAATGTCCGGAGTGTCCGGAGTATGTAGAGCTGTGTAAAGCTGTCTGGAGTGTCCAGAGGATCTAGAGCATCTAGAGTGACCAGAGTGACCCGAGCGTTCAAAGTTATGTGATCGGGGTCAACGTGGTGCAAGCTGTAAAGCCAACCACAGGAATTAATCATAGCAGCTGTGAAGCTGAACTGTAGCAGTCGTGGAGCTGAAACAAACTGTACTGATGACGGAGTGTATCTCCGTACATGTAATTTGTTAGCTGTGGGCTAATTTTGGGTTTCGTAAAACCCAGTGTATCTTTCGGGACTGTAATGATAAGTTGTATATCTGTCCCTTTTTTATCACCATAATTTCGCTACCTGAGTGAATGCATTTTACTACATGAGTAAAGTTTTACATCGTTTACTACCTGGGTAATCTATATCCATCGTTTCATTGTCAAATCGTTGTGACCCATTCACCCTTTGTCTTTGTGTCTGCTAAATTAATTTATTTGTATTTTGCATCATTAAGTCTGTGCGTTCTTATGTTAATTAAATCCAATATTTGGATTATATATACACGCACATATTCATAATTAATTGTTCATGCAAGTCATCCATTATTAAACATTGTATTTATATCATCGTCAAAAGTGTTCTGTTGTGAATCCGAAAATCCCACCCGGTTATCTTGTTACAGGTGACTGCAGCTTGTGTACGGAAATAGACAATTATAAGAGGCTCCGTGGTTGTTGTTTAATGTATGTTACTAGTCAGACAAGTTTAATAGAAAACTGTGATTTAATGACCAACTTCAAATACATTGTTGCATAATAGAAAGTTTCAGCTAATAAACATACATACATACATACATACATACACACATACATACATACATACTATACTATAACTGCACTACACTACACTACGCTATACTATACTATACTATCCTATACTATACTATACTATACTGTACTATACTATACACACATACACACACATACAAACATACATGCATGCATGCATACATACATACATACATACATACATACATACATACATACATACATACATACATTACGTTAGTGAAGGTAGTACCCCACAAGTTGCACACCAAAATCTCCAGATGCAACGTTTTCCTTTCTAAGAGAACCGATCCTTGGGCTGTTTGATATCATGATTTATTTACGAGTACTTAGAAAGGGATATTACCCTCTCCTTTATTTACATAGACCATACACATACGCACATTCGCGCGTTCGTCTTTGTGAACCCATTCGTCACATAGAAAATCATTTAGAGATATTATGTCTTTTAGCACTGTAAACTTAATGTTCTTCGCGGGTGTCTTTTTCATTCTTTTGCAAAATATATTTTTGCGATTGCTCAAACAAGTTGTTCTGATGTTGAAAGCGAGTTCGTTTCCTCACAGGAGAATGCTTTCTTTTTATATTGGCTATTTAAATATGTTGTTTGCAGCTGAAACATCAACAAAACATAACAAAATTGGTACCCCACAAACAAACGTGAATTGAAAGAATAGTCCATGACTGTGCATGGGCAAGGATACTTGACAGCATAGTCCATGTCCTTGTATGGTCAATGATATTGGATAGTATTGTCAATGACTGTGCGTGGTCAGTGATACTTGACAGTATAGTCCGTTTCTGCGCGTGCTCAACGATACTAGACAGTTTTGTCCATGACTGCGCCTGGTCAAGAAAACATGACCATAGGCATTGTCAAGTTCTTAGCTGTTCACCTGTATTCATAAATCTTCAGTCACATTACGTTAAACTTCTATTGTTTCATTATTTGCCACTCACGCACACTGTGATATTTTTAATAAGCGTATGCATCGTGTCAGGTAATCGTACGACCGTCTGTAAACAGGACAAACGTTCTGAACTTCTTACAAAGCCATTTACAATGGCCTCATTATTTTCTTGCAAATAGGTGTACACATACTTTATGTTATCATTTATCAGCCCCTTCATTCCTTCCAAATTTACATTTTTGTCATTTACATAAATCTGAAGGGTTTTGTTTAGAACATTTAAGACGTCCTTATTTTCAACATTGAGCTTCCAAGTAAACACAGACTCTTTTGTGTAACCCCTTTATTTCAATGGTCTATTTTAAGTAATTTTTTTTTTTTTTTTTAAAGAAAGGCTTATTTGTACAGCACTACCTGTAAATGTACCGCTTTACACATAAACAATCTTGTTTTCAAGGTCTTGCTCGGATAAACCTATTTTAAAACCATATTGACATTTTGATACGGGTATGCAGTCCGAGATCGAATTCAAGTATTAATCTATTATGTCAAATCAATTTCTTGATTATGGTGTAAATAATCTGATGCATGGTCTCAGCACGCCTATTTTCATACTAACCAAGTTGGTAAACTTGGAGAAAAATAGAATTTTTTTTAAATATCGGCAAAAAAATCAATTTGCAGTGATCGTATTGCTTTCAAAATATATCCTGAGATTTTGTACAGGCTAAAACAGCTGTACTCACGGCGCAAGGGACGGATTATAAGCACAAATTTAATGCCGCATTCACCTGCCAAGTATTACCAAAAAAAATCATAAACAATACACAAGTGAGGTCGAAAAAATCCATATTTGTGAATAACTATATTAAAACGAAGCATACGAATATTATTCACTTGAAAAGTCAATGGCAGTTCATAGCAAAAGAAGTTTATGCACCCAACCCCAAACTAATGCAATAAAGTTCACGTTCGAAGGTCATATTTGACACCATGTGATGCTCACAGTGCAAACACACGTCCATTTCCTAGGTAATACTACTGCAAAACAGTGTCCTAAACAGGTTGCATCCAACCCGTTGTTGAGATAATCTACTGGCCCAAAACCAACATGTTTACTGCTGTGGCTGGCTAGCACTTTTTCCTAGCCTACTATTGGTATTTCATTTTCTGCACACTGTGAAGTAACTATGGTAAATGCACATGCCTCACATCAGTTTCAAGAACAAAAGCCCGAATCACCTTATTCACAAATATATACATATCTTTAATTATTAAACAATAATAGCTGAAAAGTCACACCATAGCCTTAAGTTAACAAATTTGGTAGAGGCCAATTTACGAAACTATCCCCTATCACCTTATCATTGCTTGATTTTGTCAGGTATGGGCGTGGAGGGAACGTATAAAATTATACTTTCACGCAGCAGCCTATCTCCATAGCGAAGTCGTATTGCAATACACTTTATCTGAGGGAACCCTTTTTTTGTTCTCTGCTTCGTTTGTATACCATTCATATACACGCATTGAGAGTTTAGCTTCTTTAAAATAACCATTTGTCCTCATTTCGATTTCAACTTTATCGGGAAACGTGTACCTAAGACGGCTTATCTAGCTTTTACCTTAGCGACAATTGTCCCTTTACATCCCGTTATGTTCTTTACACAAGCCTCTCGTTATTTTCAGCATTCATCTTACTCTCGTGTAGTTAAACGAACGTTTATTTTCTTAAACATAAAATATAATCGTGTCCACATAATTTTCCTGCTTGTAATGCTAAATGCCTAGCGCTTCAGAACCGCTTGTGTGATGTGTGATTTGTATTTTTAACGTAACTTTAACAATTTTTCAGTCATATCGCTACGATGTCTGCAGTGTGGCAGTTTAAAGTGATGTGTAGCACTGTGGCATCATGCCACAGACATGTAGCATGATGTCCCACCCAGTCACCTTATCTTGACACCAGGCCGACCTGTCCTAACACTAACCTCTTAATGCTGAACGCCAAGCGAGGCAGCTGTTAGTACCATTTTTGTAAGTCTCTGGTATGACTCGGCCGGGGATCAAACCCACGACCTCCCGCATCCGAGGCGGACGCTCTAACGACCAGGCCACCGGAGCGGTCAGAACCGCCTAGTTTGAAGAATGAGAGAATCAATTTAGCGCGATGCTAGTCAGCGTATCTCTGGATACGATGAACAAAAGAGGCTCGTAAAGTATGCGTTGGGAACTGACGTAGTAACATTATTGCCTATGATAGTGTGGCCTAGATTTTAGCGAAAAGACGTTTATATTGAAAATTAAAATGGCCCCAAGGCATTCCAGTCATGTCACGCATCTTGTTTACTACTAAGCAAGATTTTTCGGTCTTATGCTTTCCTCTTCAGCTATGAAGTTTTTGTTTCATATTCTTCAGCTCATGGTACGTCCAGAAAATCCGTATTGTGTTTGCATCGTCAGTCAAATATCCTAATCATTTGTTGTGGTTGCATCAAATGTCTTTATAATTTACTGCTGTTGCATAGTCAATCAAATGTCCGAATAACTTTTTGTGGATGCATCGTCAATTAAATGTCCAAATAACTTATTGTAGTTGCTTCATCTCGCAGAATTTTTAATTTTGGTTGCATCATCAAGCAGGTGTAGAAAATGCTTCTTGTGCTTGCATCATCAATCACATGTCCGAATTTGATGTCAGTGATATGTAACAAATATTGTTGTCTTTCTTATATATTTTTATATTGTTGAAAGCAAGATTTTTTTTAATGGATTTAAAAAAAAGAATTTATATATAAATGACAGATTCATTCAATGCAGTACTGTCAGGGACAATATGGCTATAGTGACTTGTCATTGAAATTAGGTGAAAAGGAAAATAGTGATATTAGGAATTAAAAATCGGAATTTCACCCGACGGTCAATAGGAATTGAACTAGTTTATAGAGTCAAAACTAAGCATAGGGTGAAATGCATTTATAGGGACAAATGTTGATATGGACAAAAATAAACATATAGAAACAAACAAATCCACATCCTAACAAAGAAGATGCAAACACACATAAAAGAGGATAGAGATGTGCCATAGAGAGACTCAAAAATATGAATATGAGACTCGAAAAAGAAAGTCTATTTATTCAAGTATGTATATGGGCTCTCTGGACTGTGCCTTGGTCTAAGTAATATACATTTAATACATAAAAATGTGAACATGAAACAATCCTATTTACAAGTTATTTAGTTCTTAGGTTCTAGTAAACTACTTTTTAAAATTAAAGTTCATGCCTTCGAAACAACACTTAATATATAAAGTATTTACATTTCATAAAAGAATGTCATTTTGCGCCATCATCAAAGACATCTGGATTTTAAAGTATTACTTCATGAAAAGTTTTTCTCTCATGTGAGGTCATGTTTATGAAACCATATGCTAATGAATTTGCAAATAGCATATATACAAAGTCAGAAATCCTTTAAATGGTGATTTCATAAGCAAATAACCTATTAAACGGTCGGAATGATTAGAAATGCTCTTGTACTCTCTTTGTGGCAGCGCAATAAAGAAACTGGCCTACCTCCAATGCAATTGTTTATTCAGTTTTAAAGATGATTATAGGACAGATTATTTGAGAATTTGAACATGTAATAGATTGTTAATTAAGGATGGAAGAAAGACACATATGCTATAATTTGCGCAAGCATTAATACGTATATCATATTTTACACAGAACTTTAAGAGGACAGTCTGTCCTCACCAAATTTTATTTATCAAAATGTGTATCCAGTTTCACATGGACGTTAAATGGACACCGTTTGGACATCATTTAAATGTGTGTATTGGTTCAAAAAATTTATTCCCATTTCAGAGAGAACTAACAATATTTTGTATATGAAATTGTTTATCTATTTTTCAGAGAATGGTTTATAAGGGCGCCTGTTTTCATGATCAAATTTGTACAAATACTAAAATGTTTATCCCATTTTAGAACAAACTTTTTTAGGACACCTTGTACTCACAATAATTTGCATATAAATGTTAATTCAATTTCAGAGAGAACTTTATAATAACAAATTGTCCTCACAAGTTATCCACACAAAAACGTGCGTATCGAAATTTGTATCTTAAAATGATTTTCGTATGTCTAAGATAGCTTTATAAGTATACAGTGTCATCCTTATAAATTGTATATGTTTTGAATATTTGGTCCGTTCGAGAGAGAATGTTATGAGAACAAGTTGTCCTCACATAAATATGTATACAAAAATGTTTATCCTCTTTCAGGGGACCATTATAAGGACACGTTGTCGTAATACAAATTTAAATAGAGAGAAATGTAAGAGGATAACTTCCTTATATAATGACACAGTGTTAATATTACCTTAAGCATAAATCCATTCGATATAATTATAGGTGTTCGACGCATGTTCATCCCAGGATGCATTCATAGTGCAAGTTTGATTCTACCAGGCAAAATAGCTAATACAAGAAGAATGCATGTGCTGCACAAAGAAATGGATGAAAAAATTAAATCCTACACCCCAACCAGTGTTTGAATCTGGTAAATAAGAAATCTCAAATTCATGTGGCATGACAAAAGAGAATGAAATAGAATTCCAAGCATTTACCTTTCTCACGTGTGCTATGAATGTATACAGTATTCATATATCGCATTTATCTTAATTGACAGACTGAGACGGAATATGAGATTCGTGTATAGAAAGAGTTTGACTTATGATCAGGAAAATATTCACTTAAAATATTATTCTTTCAAATGACCATGACCTTGCCATATGTGTGAGGATATGAAAGTGCAATACTTACTGACTTTACACTTTTATATTCTTCCAATGCTTCAGGACTATCGATACAGAAAACCACTCATTAAAAAAATTCAATGACCATTCAACATGATGCTTCATTAATTAAAATTAATTAAAATCAATACAATGAACATAAAATTAAAGGACAGCAAATGACAGAATCACTACAGTACCAATACAATGGCGTGTAATGCGTAAATTCAAACCCTTCCATGCTATCTATAAACCAAAAACTAAACTTATAGTTTTTGCTTCTGGTATTGATTCATACCAATGTACCTATCCAAACCAGCTTATCAATGAAGAAAATTAAATGAAGCGATTCAGTGAATCTTTTCTTCAATGCCTACCATGGTGAAGCACAAATTTGTACAGTATACAGTCTTCATTGACAATTGTGACTCTGGCCTTGAATATAAGATCAGTGGGGAAAATACTATAGACATGCCCATGCTGAACGAAATTACGAAGTTCTAATATAGTACGTCTGCGGTGTCCTCCATTGGAAGTCGCCCATATGGTATCTCGGTAGCAATTGTTTGTCCATAGACCTCGATGCTAACGTTTGTTGTAATAAATATACTTTCTATCCTGCCTCAGCATGCGCGTCAAACACTGTCACGGAAAGAAATGTTAGATTGTCAATTAGACAAGGACATTACCTGACACTCTTTATTATTCAAGAGAGATAACTCTGTTAGAACTAAACATGGGTAAAAGTTATGCATCCACTTTTTGATATATATATATATATATATATATATATATATATATATATATATATAAATTGTTGGCAGAGCAGGTGCATTATCTGTAAAATGTTCATTGTGACGTTTTGGTATAATAATAATAATAATAAGAAGAAGAAGAAGAAGAAGAAGCACATTTAGTGATATTTCCATGTTTTAAATGTATACTTTACATACTGGCGCATGTATGTTTGTATGTATTTGTCTCTGTAAGAAGACGATTTAATGCATGCAAGAACGCACTTTCCCAGGTTACAGTATTAAAGGAAAGTACATGTTGATTGGATCATTTTTTAAATGTCATCTTTCACAATTTACTACATGGTTATGAATAAGGGATCTAAATAGTTTCCAAGTATTGTCCCCAGATTTAAATCCCGCGGTTGGGAAAACATGTTAATGATAAGAATGATCTGATTTTCCCTGTCAATAAATATATATTTGGTTTGGTCTTAATACATTTCATGTTATAAGCCAGTTGCTAAGCTTTCAAGATGGTGAGAAATGTTCCCAGGCCAAATGTTATTACACTGTTAATTACACAAATGAATTTAACTTTTCACACACACACACACACACACACACACACACAGAGTTACATACATACTTCTAACTAGATGTTAGCCGTGCTAACTGTAAAGTCCCAGACTCTACAGGCTTGGCTGCCGTGACTCCCTTCCATATATGTGAATGTTGGCAGAAAATTTGAATTCTAAGGTTAATATTATTAGATTTATTTCGTAATAATCTGAAAATGAATCATTGTTAAGTTGCAAAAGATCAGTTGGTGTGAAATGAAGCGTAATGAAGACATGGAGAAAAGGCGAAATGAACTCAAACTACGATATCGTCTATTATAAGTATGAACACATGACTGTATCAATCCATGGTGATTCTATATCATTCATATCTACATGAAGATTTCAGAGAAAATTACTACAAATGGTGACAAAGAAGAAAATATTGATCTTGAATGTCTGGTGCGCGGCTCATATGTTAAGACCGCTGTTAATAATAACCATATAGCGCAAACAAAACCACTGGTAAAGGCGCAATCTCAGCAGAGCTGTAATTTTGGAAGTTTCATGGAGTCTTTGCCCATAAAAATGTTTCTCATGGAGACGCTGTTTCATGCAATGTTAATAATAATCAGGAATTATAGAGAAGTACTATCGCCAGACTGAAAAGATAAAGAAATAAAATTATGTAAAAGCAATAGATTTTCAAACATTGTTTATTAGCGTGAAGAGATCATTCTCATTTCTGTTTTTGGTCTCAGATTTGTTTAAAGTATGATTTTAGCTATGAGTGTTATTAAATAAGACAACTTGTTTATCTTTTTCAGCATTAAACTTAAAGGAATACTTCTGTTGTGAATAGCATTCTTATCATTGATTTCCGATGGACATAATAATCATGTTACTGTTGCTTTTGTACCCTTGCAGGGGTCAACCAGCATATTCAACGCTGATAAATTGCTGTAATTAGTTTATCAATTACCAAGTCGTTTTTAATCAGGCTCATTTCCTAAACCACTTACGATTGTTAAACCTTACGCGCATAATGCTTGACCTTCACATTTCATAATGACAATCATTGTCCTCAAACCGTCTTTATTCAATTAGAGTTCATGCTGTGTTGCAGCATGCATTTATATTAGAATGCTAACTCCACCTCTTATTCCACTCCTCGTTTCGTACATCGCCTAACTACCTGACAGCGGAAATCCCCTGATTGACAAAGTTTATTCACCGTGTCAAGGCGACATTAAAATCTTAACAAAAACCTTTTTTCTTTTCTATGCTTACGTACACACTATCACACATAACCCAGGTAAATGCAAGAGACATTGTTGATGCATCGATGATATATAAAGCTAGTACTCGTGTGAGAAGAGCGAAATAGGGATAGATAGATATAATTAAGGATGGAATACAAGGTTAGATTAAGGTGGGCCTAGGGAAATATTGGTAGACGTAGTATATGTACAGTCATCTTTCACGGACATGTTTATTCACTTAGCCGCTAAATATGTTGTATTTCCATTTTATCCATAATACATTTTATATGAAAGAAATTCATTTTAAACTTTAGAGGGATGATTAGTCAAACTGTGACCTAACTATATATTTAAGACCTGTTGTTGTTGTTGTTGTTGTTGTTGTAGGGTTCAACGCCATTTTTCAGCACACGATAGGTTAAACATGGCGGCCAGTATTAATGGTGGAGGAAGAATCCGGGAAATCCCCGGAAAGAACCACCGACCCTCTAGAAGCTACTGGCAAGCTTTCTCACCTACCCACATTCGCCGAATCCGAGACTCAAACCCACACTGACAGATGAGAGATGGCAGTGATCCGTAACGGAGAGCGCTTTAGACCACTCGGCCACTCGGGGCCCCTATTTAAGACCTGTAAGAAGAGGAATGCAAAAACACATCTATACATGTCTATTGTGCTATATTGTGGATTCCTAGTATCATGCATATAAAAGTGGTAGATGTACTAGTTAGGTCACAAAGTTTCTTATGCGGTACAATTGATCTCTTTCCAAGGAGAATGCATCTCACTGTCATTAGAAAGCATGGCTTGCATTCTGCTAAAAATATATACTACATACAAAAGATGTATTTAACTGCAACACACACCTGCGTTTGTTCACCCCATATCCTGGTTTAAATGCACTACATCTACTCATAAACACTGTAGCCTGGCCAAATTTTAGGTTAATCGAGATAACTATTCTGACGGCTGATCTTTTATTCAAATGGTAGAATGTGTACATAATGATCACTGTACAAAAACATGTGAAATAATATCGATAGCCTAAGCCAAACATCTAAGCATCAAAAAATGTAAAACAAGTAATTGAACATAAAGAAGAATTTATCTTTTTATTATTAATCCAGTCACTTTGTGCAAATCTCTGAAGATTCAGAAGTATAAATCACAAACTACATTTAAAAAGTTTTCGTCTCTGCAGAAACTGAATCCGAAAGAAATTGTTTTTGAATGAATCAACTGCTAACAAGAGAATAATGTTTTAGCCTGATAGAATCTACAACTCTTACACAATGTACCAATCACTGCTAGCTGTGTTGTTTATTGCTGACTATAATGTTACCTGCACATTAGGCTCCGACCCCCACCCCCGGGGCTATTCGGTTGATACCGTTATACCATATATACTATCACATCAAAATGTAGTTAAAGGCATTATAATCATTTTGATCAAATATATCTGCCTCCTCATCTTCTCTTGGGCTTACGCCAGAAAGAAGTCTTTCATTTTTGTCCATTAAATGTCTTTTAGACAGCTGCATTGGGATTGTGCCTCCAAAGGTCTCATGAATAGCAACCTATTACCCAATTAGCTGAAAATCCCCTGAGTGAGAAGGTTTTGTCACCGTGTCAAGACCAGATTCATATATCTCAACAGAAACTTTTCTTTTCTTTTTTTTTGTACCTAGGTACACACGATCACAACATCGCCCAGTTAAATGATGGACACATTGTTGATGCATCGTTGATAGAATAAGCTATTACTCGTATGAGAAGAGCGAAAATAGGGATATATAGATGTAATGAGTAATGGAATATTAGGTTAGATCAAGGTAGGTCCTGGGGGAGAATCACAAAATTACGGACATGGTAGGATTCGAATGCATGTACATTCATCTTTCACATGCATATTTATTCACTTAGCCGCTAAGTTTGTTATTGTTGTTTTATCCATAATAATTTTTATATCAAAGAAATTCATATTATACTTCAGAAAGTTTATTAGTCAAACTGGGACCTAACCATATATTTAAGACCTGGTATAATAGCAAGAGACAAACCCATCTTCACAGGTCTATTGTGCTATGTTGTTGATTCTTATTATCATTCTTATAAAGTGGTCAATGAACTATTTAAGTCACATTCTGTTTCCAAGAAGAATGCATCTCATTGTCATCAGAAAGGAAACTACATAGCTTGTATTCAGCTCAAAATATATACTGTAACATACACCTGTGTGGGTCACCCCATATCCTGGCTTAATTGCAATAGATACACTCTACAACACTGTAGCCTAGAATATTTTTAATTTAATCGAGATAAGTATTCTGACATTCGATCATTTAGTCAAAAAGTTTAATATGTACTTAAAGATCAGTATGCCAAAACATGTGAAATAATATTGTTAGCTTGAGCCAAGTATCTAAGAATTAAAGCTGTAAAACAAGGAATTGAACATTAACAAGAATTGTATATTTTCATTAGCATATAGTCACTTTGTGCAAATCTCTGTAGATTCAGAAGTATAAATCACAAACTACCTGTAGAGAGTTTTCGTCTCTTCAGAAACAGAATCCGAAAGAAATTGTTTGATATGTAGCTTGGCTGATTTACGTCTTTTTTCATCTTTCTGAGTGTGCACATATTATATATCCAACAGTAGCAATACGGGTGGATGGGTGTGCGTGTGTAATTGTATGATTTTATTAACCAATGAAAATTGTCATACACTTACAATACTATCAATATTTTGTACAAATATGTAGTATTGCTACTGTATGTTGTTTTTCTTTTCTTCAGAAATTGATATTTCTTGCTGTTATGAAGGATACGAAGTAAATCACAAATCCAATGCAATGTAGTGCAAATGACTATTCAGTGGTATTTCATGTCAACATAGAAACCGTGGTTGTGTTGGACTCGTGGCCCCCGTGACGTTATGTAATAATGATAATAATAATAATAATAATAATAATTATAGGATATTTACTGATAGTCCCAAGATTAAAATGTATACTTGATATAGTAGGTATATAGATTTGAATGCATTTGTCTCTATATGATGTAGATTTCATGCATGCAAGAACGTACCTTCTAAGATTGCAATATTAAATGAAGTATATATGCTCGAGATAATTTTTTAACATTTCATCTTTCACAATTTCACATATGGTTTTGGGGAAGGGATCTAAATAGTTTCCAAGTACTAAACCAAGGGTTAAGTTCCGAAGGACGGAAAACATGATAATAATGAAAATGAACTGATCTTTCCAATGATCTTTAAACAAATATATCTCGGTGGTGGGTGTCTTAATTTCTTTCAACTTCTTAGCCAATGGCTAAGCTACCAAGATGGAGAGAAATTGTCCCAGGCCAAATGCTATTACACTGTCAATTACGGAAGTGAATTGATTACTTTATTCTCTCTCTCTCTCTCTCTCTCTCTCTCTCACACACACACGCACATACACACACACACACAAGCCATATATCACTGAGGTGGACAATGATCCCATAAAAGCCGTAGTACAATCCCCAGGTGCAATATACTGCATTTGTCTCTATACATATGTACCCACGTACAGTCTGGCTGTCACAGTATTCACGGACTCCTGTAAAAGCATGGGGAAAATTGTAATAATAATGTAATATTTGTATAATAATATCAGCAATTTGATGCATGTTTTTGAATCAGTATATACCCAATGCAGTCATAAAATTAAAGACCAAAAATACTCCCCCACACGCGTTTCTTCCTTTGCAAAAGATGTATGTTTCATTCAAAACAAAATCAACACGCTAACAAGTGCAGATGGAAAAAGGCAAATATCCTAAATCCTCATATGAATACAAAAATGCCTCACTCATTTTCTTTTTCTAGCTTATGCATGTTTTTGCAAAATAAATCCGACAAAGTTTGTAAGAAAAATCAATACTTTTGCGAAGTTTTCTGACAGTTGAAACAAATGCAGAAACAAAGCTTTAAATTAGATGGGACACATGCGGACACCAGTCGAGAAAGTAAACTCTCTCTATTCTTTAAATAGTCAAACTAATCATAAGCTTTATCGTTTTTTTTTCTGCTTTTAAATCCATACTCACCCTCATCATCATCATCATGATCATCATGATCATCATCATCATCATCCAAAGCTTTAGCTTCAGAATCAAACGTGTCCATGGCTTATTTACCTTTGCTTAGTTTGCTATAAAAATAAGTGAGGATAACTAATTCCATAAAGAATATTTGTTTTGTTTGGTTTAAATGATCGCAAAAATATGTGTTATGCTTTAAATGCAAGAAATAAAGGTCTCACAAGCTTATATTAGCATTTATGTAGTGCTAATGTTTGAAAAGAGAATTTAACATGGTTTTATGAATCTCGTCTGGCATATATTAACCCTGTTCATGAATAAATAGTAATGGGAGGTGTTACTATTTTTAGAAATAGTGTCAATATGTGATGGCGATCAGCATTATCTGCATACAAATGAAAGTTTATCACTCGAAGATACTATCTTTCAAATTTAGTCAAATTCTGTCTGGTAGATAAAGAGAGAAAATTGCTACATCACTGTTATATTTTCTAGTATCAGTGGCCATCTTTCGTAGTAGACATGGGCATCAGTTGTCTTGAGGGCATTTAATCCCACAATGATACCCCTGAAATTTGTCACATATTAGGTCTTCTGGATAGCAGCTATGATTGTCAATGTCCCTCGCTGAGACACTCGAGTGGCCTAACAAACTGTTGTACAAGCCTGTCCTCCCAAACAGCAACATAAATGTTCCAAAGGTCTCTTTGAATTTTCATTTGGTAAATACAAACTGTAATGTGATTTAAACTGAGTAGCCCTGTCAAACTGCTATGTAATGTCTCAAACGATCTTAGTTATGCATCATATATATGTCAAAATATGTCACACGCTTTATGCCTTCGTAAGAACAGAAGCGTATCTCTCTCTCTCTCTCCAAGTCAAGTCCATGGAAGTGACTGACATCGACATCAAACGAATTTCTAGGAATTTAAGAGAAGACTGTATCTTCTTTTTAATCGTAGTGAGTTTAAACAATCTTCGACATCCTGGAGCAATACAATTAGGTTTTTCTTTCTATTAACCTCTGTGGCAACAATACTGGTAACTAGATGCAAGCGATGCTAAATATTAGGTCCCATACTCGACCGATTTGTCTGACATGGATTTGAATGTTAGCAGTATCATTTGAGTTCCAAGGCTTATTGCATCATAGGTATGTGATAATAAATGACGCTCCTCGTGAATCTGAAAATAAATCAGTGCTAAGTTTCAACAGATATACTGCCTAATAAAGATATGGCGAAAAGGTGCCATTAACTCAAAACACTGTCTCATAAACAACAAGAATGAACGTAGAAGCGCTTTAATCCATGGAGACCTTTACATGCCTCTGCTCTACATAACTATTAGAAAGAAAATTACTGTAAATAATGTCAACGAAGAAATTATTAATGTTGAATGTTGGACACATTGCTCATTTGTTACGAGCGCTGTTTACCATAACCACACAGTGTATATAACCCAGTAGAATGCTAAATTATTAAGTTGAAGTGGATATGGATCATACAATGTTAATAGTCATCTTAAAGGAATTATAGCGACGTACCATCGTTAGATTGAAAAGATAAAGAAATATAACTACGCCAAAGAAATAGATTTTCAGTCATTATTTATTACTGTGAAGAGCTTATTCTCGTTTCCTATTTTGGTCTCAGATTTGTACATTTGTACCTGATAGTGGAAATCCCCTGATTGAGAAAGTTTAATCATCGATTAATATTTTAACAAAAAAACTTTTTTCTTTTCTATGCTTACGTGGACACTATCACACATTCCCCCAGGTAAATACAAGAGACATGGTTGATGCATCGTTGATAGATAATGCTAGCATTCATGTGAGAAGAGCGAAATAGGGATAGATAGATATAATTAGGGATGGAATATAAGGTTAGGTTAAGGTGGTCCTAGGGAAATATTGGTAGACGTACGCGCAGCGTATGGTTCGAGTATATGTACAGTCATCTTTCACGGACATGTTTATTCACTTAGCCGCTAAGTATGTTGTATTTCATTTTGTATCCATAATACATTTTATATGATATAAATTCATTTTATACTTTAGAGGGATGATTTGTCACACTGTGACCTAACTATATATTTAAGGCATGTTGTTGTTATTGTTGTTGTTGTTGTTGTAGGTTTTAACGCCATTTTTCAGCATGCGATAGGTTAAACATGGCGTCCACTATTAACGGTACAGGAAGAACCCGGGAATACCCAGGAAAGAACCACCGACCCTCTAGAAGCTACTGGCAAGCTTTCTCACATACTGACATTGGCCGAATCCGAGACTCGAACCCACGCAGACAGATGAGAGATGGCAGTGATCCGTAACGGAGAGCGCTTTAGACCACTTGGCCACTCGGGGCCCCTATTTAAGACCTGTAAGAAGAGGAATGCAAAGACACATCTATACATGTCTATTGTGCTATATTGTGGATTCCTAGTATCATGCATATAAAAGTGGTAGATGTATTAGTTAAGTCACACAGTTTCTTATGCTGTACAATCGATCTCTTTCCAAGGAGAATGTATGTTACTGTCATTAGAAAGCATGGCCTGCATTCTGCTAAAAATATATACTGCATACAAAAGATGTATTTAACTGCAACACACACCTGCGTTTGTTCACCCCATATCCTGGTTTAAATGCACTACATCTACTCATAAACACTGTAGCCTGGCCAAAGTTTAGGTTAATCGAGATAACTATTCTGACGGCTGATCTTTTATTCAAATGGTAGAATGTGTACATAATGATCACTGTACAAAAACATGTGAAATAATATCGATAGCCTAAGCCAAACATCTAAGCATCAAAAAATGTAAAACAAGTAATTGAACATAAAGAAGAATTTATCTTTTTATTATTAATCCAGTCACTTTGTGCAAATCTCTGAAGATTCAGAAGTATAAATCACAAACTACATTTAAAAAGTTTTCGTCTCTGCAGAAACTGAATCCGAAAGAAATTGTTTTCGAATGAATCAACTGTTAACAAGAGAATAATGTTTTAGTCTGATAGAATCTACAACTCTTACACAATGTACCAATCACTGCTAGTTGTGTTGTTTATTGCTGACTTTAATGTTACCTGCACATTAGGCTCCGACCCCCACCCCCGGGGCTATTCGGTTGATACCGTTATACCATATATACTATCACATCAAAATGTAGTTAAAGGCATTATAATCATTTTGATCAAATATATCTGCCTCCCCATCTTCTCTTGGGCTTACGCCAGAAAGAAGTCTTTCATTTTTGTCCATTAAATGTCTTTTAGACAGCTGCATTGGGATTGTGCCTCCAAAGGTCTCATGAATAGCAATCTATTACCCAATTAGCTGAAAATCCCCTGAGTGAGAAGGTTTTGTCACCATGTCAAGACCAGATTCATATATCTCAACAGAAACTTTTCTTTTCTTTTTTGTACCTAGGTACACACGATCACAGCATCGCCCAGGTAAATGAAGGACACACTGTTGATGCATCGTTGATAGAATAAGCTATTACTCGTATGAGAAGAGCGAAAATAGGGTTCGATAGATGTAACGAGTAATATAATATAAGGTTAGATCAAGGTAGGCCCTGGGAGAGAATCATAAAATTACGGACATGGTAGGATTTGAATGCATGTACGTTCATCTTTCACATACATATTTATTCACTTAGCCACTAAGGTTGTTATTGTTATTTTATCCATAGTAATTTGTATATCAAAGAAATTCATAGTATGCTTCAGAAAGTTTATTAGTCAAACTGGGACCTAACCATATATTTAAGACCTGGTATAATAGCAAGGGACAAACCCATCTTCACAGGTCTATTGTGCTATGTTTTTGATTCTTATTATCATTCATATAAGTGGTCAATGAACTATTTAGGTCACATTCTGTTTCCAAGAAGAATGCATCTCATTGTCATCAGAAAGCAAACTGCATAGCTTGTATTCAGCTAAAAATATATACTGTAACATACACCTGTGTGGGTCACCCCATATCCTGGCTTAATTGCAATAGATACACTCTACAACACTGTAGCCTAGAATATTTTTAATTTAATTGAGATAAGTATTCTGACATTCGATCTTTTAGCCAAAAAGTTTAATATGTACTTAAAGATCAGTATGCCAAAACATGTGAAATAATAATGTTAGCTTGAGCCAAATATCTATGAATTAAAACTGTAAAACAAGTAATTCAAAATAAACAAGAATTGTATTTTTCATTAGCATATAGTCATTCTGTGCAAATCTCTGTAGATTCAGAAGTATTAATCACAAACTACTTAGAAAGTTTTCATCTCTTCAGAAACAGAATCCGAAAGAAATTGTTTCATATGTAGCTTAGCTGATATACGTCTTTTTTCATCTTTCTGTGTGTGCACATATTATATTTTCAACAGTAGAAATCCTGGTGGGTGGAGTTGGGTGTGTGATTGTATGATTTTGTTACCACCGAAAATTGTCATACACTTACTATACTATCAATATTTTGTACAAATCTGTAGTAATGCTGCTGTATGTTGTTTTTCTTTTCTTCAGACATTGGTATTTCTTACTGTTATGAAGGATACGAAGTGAATCACAAATTTAGTGCAAATGACTATTCAGTGGCATTTCATGTCAACATAGAAACCGTGGTTGTGTAGGAACGAATCATCAAGAAATTTTTATCTTCAACATATCCATACATTTTTAATATGAATCGAAATATATTTTATCCTGTAAAAAGAATCAAGGTTCCAAACAAAAAATCGCAGCAGAGAGTGTGCTTCCCTTTCTAAACAGCGAAACAATAAATTTGCAGAAAAAATGTGTGGAAACGAATTTACACTTTTAAATGCATGAGAATAAAATTTAAGTTTACTTTTAAAATTGCCGATTGAAACTTCTGCGGATGGATTATGTTGATTTCATCCCAAACGTCACATACTGGTACCGCAGAACTAACCATGAGTTAGAATTATGCACACAAAACGGAATCATTTTCAATTAGGTGCATCATATTTTATATTTAAAAAATTAAAACTATACAAAATATTATGTACGTATTAATTAACACTATCTCAAATGTTACCAAGAGAATAATTTTTTAGCATGATAGAATCTACAACTCTTACATAATGATAAAATCTTCAACTCTTACATAATGCACCAATCACTGTTGTGTTGTTTATTGCTAACTTTAATGTTACCTACACATTAGGCTCCTAACCCCATCCCCCTACGGCTAATCGGGTCTTACCGTAATACCATATCTAATATCACATGAAAATGTAGTTAAAGGCATCACAAACATTCAGGCATTCACGTTTTGAACAAATCTGTCTGCCTTTTCATCTTCTGTTGTGCTAACGCAAGAAGGAAGTGTTTCACTATTGTCCATTAAATGTTTTTTAGACAGTTGCAATGGGATTGTGCCTTTAAAGGTCTCATGAATAGCAACCTTTCTAAGTTCTAGTCAGAGCAGGAACATCATTTATAAAATGTATATAGTGACTTTTTGTAATAATAATAATAATAATAGGATATTTACTGATAGTCCCAAGATTAAAATGTATACTTGATATAGAAGGTATGGATACTTGAATGCATTTGTCTCTATATGATGTAGATTTCATGCATGCAAGAACGTACCTTCTTAGATTCCAATATTAAAGGAAGTATATGTTGAGATAATTTTTTAAAATTTCATCTTTCACAATTTTCCATATGGTCGTGGGGAAGGGATCTAAATAGTTTGCAAGTACTGTCCCACGGGTTTTGTGACTCCTGAAACAAATGCAGAAACTAAGCTTTAAATGAGATGGAACACATGCAGACACCAGTCGAGAAAGTAAACTCTCTCTATTCTTTAAATAGTCAAGCTAAATATAATCCTTGTCGTTTTTCCTGCTTTTAAATACATACTCACCCTGATTATAGTCATCATCATCATCATCATCAACCAAAGCTTTAGCTTCAGAATCAAACTGTCCAAGGCTTATTTACCTTTGCTGAGTTTGCTATAAAAAACATTTAAGTGAGAATAACTAATTCCATAAAGTATGTTTGTTTGTTTTGCTTGTTTCAAATGATCGTAAAAAGTATGTGCTATGCTTTAAATATAAGAAATAAACTTCTCGTTAGTTTAGATTTAGAACACAAGCTTATATTTGCATGTATGTAGTGCTGATGTTTGAAAAGAGAATTTAACATGGCTTTATAAATCTCGTCTGGAATATATTGACCCTGATCACGAATAAATAGTAATGGGAGGTGTTAATATGTTTAGAAATGGTGTCAATATGTGATGGCGATCAGCATTATCTGCATACAAGTGACAGTTTATGACTCGAAGATGCTATCTTTGAAATTTAGTCAAATTCTGTCTGGTAGATAAAGAGAGGAAATTGCTATAGGACTTATATTTTCTAGTATCAGTGGTCATCTTTGGTAGTATACATGGACATCAGTTGTCTTGAGAGCATTTAATCCCACAATGATACCCCTGAAATTTGTTACATATTAGGTCTTCTGAAAAGCAGCTATGATGATCAATGTCCCTCGCTGAGACACTCGGGTGGCCTAACAAACTGTTGTACAAGCCTGTCCTCACAAACCGCAATATAAATGTTCCAAAGGTCTCTTTGAATTTTCATTTGGTAAATACAAACTTAATGTTATGTAAACTCAGCAGCCCTGTCAAAGTGCACGTTAATGTCTCAAACGATCTTAGTTATGCATCATATATATATGTCAAAACATGTCACACGCATTATGCCCTCGTAAGAACAGGAGCGTCTCTCTCTCTCTCTCTCTCTCTTTCTCTATCTCTCTCCCAGTCAAGTCCATGGAACTGATTGACATCGACAGCAAACGAATTTCTAGGAATTTAAGAGAAGACTATACCTTATTTTTAATGGTGGTGAGTTGAAACCATATTCGACATTCTGGAGCAATATAATTAGGTTTTTCTTTCTATTAACCTCTGTGGCAACAATACTGGTAACTAGATATAAGCGATGCTAAATATTAGGTCACATACTCGACCGATTTGTCTGCCATGGATTTGAATGTTACCAGTGTCATTTGAGTTCCAAAGCTTATATCATGATAGGTATGTTGTAATAAATGACGCTCCTCGTAAATCTGAAAATTAATCAATGCTAAGTTTCAACAGATATACTGCCTAATAAAGATATGGCGAAAAGGTGCCATTAACTCAAAACACTATCTCATAAACCACAAGAATGAAAGTAGAAGCGCTTTAATCCATGGAGACCTTTACATGTTTGTGCTCAACATAACTATCAGAAAGAAAATTACTGTAAATAATGTCAACGAAGAAATTATTTATGCTGAATGTCGGACACATTGCTCATTTGTTACGAGAGCTGTTTATCATAACCACACAGTGTATATAACCCAGCAGAATGCTAAATTATTAGGATGAACTTGATATAGAATATACGATGTTAATAGTCATCTTAAAGGAAGTATAGAGAAGTACCATCTCCAGACTGAAAAGATAAAGAAATATAACTTCGCGAAAGAAATAGATTTTCAGTCATTATTTATTACTGTGAAGAGCTTATTGTCGTTTTCTATTTTGGTTTCAGATTTCTACATCGCCTAACTACCTGATAGTAGAAATCCCCTGATTGAGAAAGTTTAATCACCGCGTCAAGGTGAGATTAATATCTTAACAAAAAAAAAACTTTTTCTTTTCTATGCTTACGTGCACACTATCACACATTCCCCCAGGTAAATGCAAGAGACATTGTTGATGCATCGTTGATAGATAAAGCTAGTACTCGTATGAGAAGAGCGAAATAGGGATAGATAGATATAATTAGGGATGGAATATAAGGTTAGATTAAGGTGGGCCTAGGGAAATATTGGTAGACGTACGCGCAGCGTATGGTTCGAGTATATGTAAGTCATCTTTCACGGACATGTTTATTCACTTAGCCGCTAAATATGTTGTATTTCATTTTTTATCCATAATACATTTTATATGATAGAAATTCATTTTATACTTTAGAGGGATGATTAGTCATACTGTGACCTAACTATATATTTAAGACATGTTGTTGTTATAGCTGTTGTTGTTGTAAGTTTTAACACTATATTTCAGCACACGATAGGCTAAACATGGCGGCCAGTATTAATGGTAGAGGAAGAACCCGGGAAATCACCGGAAAGAACCACCGACCCTCTAGAAGCTACTGGCAAGCTTTCTCACCTACCCACATTCGCCGAATCCGAGACTCAAACCCACGCTGACAGATGAGAGATGGCAGTGATCCGTAACGGAGAGCGCTTTAGACCACTCGGCCACTCGGGGCCCCTATTTAAGACCTGTAAGAAGAGGAATGCAAAGACACATCTACACATGTCTATTGTGCTATATTGTGGATTCCTAGTATCATGCATATAAAAGTGGTAGATGTACTAGTTAGGTCACACAGTTTCTTATGCGATACAATCGATCTCTTTCCAAGGAGAATGCATCTCACTGTCATTAGAAAGCATGGCTTGCATTCTGCTAAAAATATATACTGCATAAAAAAGATTTATTTAACTGCAGCACACACCTGCGTTTGTTCACCCCATATCCTGGTTTAAATGCACTACATCTACTCATAAACACTGTAGCCTGGACAAAGTTTAGGTTAATCGAGATAACTATTCTGACGGCTGATCTTTTATTCAAATGGTAGAATGTGTACATAATGATCACTGTACAAAAAACATGTGAAATAATATCGATAGCCTAAGCCAAACATCTAAGCATCAAAAAATGTAAAACAAGTAATTGAACATAAAGAAGAATTTATCTTTTTATTATTAATCCAGTCACTTTGTGCAAATCTCTGAAGATTCAGAAGTATAAATCACAAACTACATCTAATAAGTTTTGGTCTCTGCAGAAACTCAATCTGAAAGAAATTGTTTTTGAAGTAACTTATTTGATATGAGTAAGTTTTTAAAATTAAAAAAATCCATATGCTGATTTGTGCAGATATTACTAAACGTTATATTTCCAACAGTAGCCATTAAAACACGAAAACTGTCATACACTTAATAAATTATCAATATTATTTTTACAAATTTCTAGTAATCCTACTTGTTTTTCTTTTCTTCCAAACGTATGGTTTATTGCTGATCCCACATAAGTCTCAAGTCCAACGCAATGTAATGCAAATGACCCTACAATGTCTTTTCATACGTCAACATAGAAACCGTGGTTGTGTAGGAAAGAATCATCAAGAAATTTATATCTGCAACATATCCATGCGTTTTTAATATGAATCGAAACATATTTTATCCTGTAGAAAGAATCACTTGTACCAAACAGAAAATCGCAAGAAATAGATTTTCAGTCATTATTCATTAGTGTGAATAGCTTATTCTCGTTTCCTATTTTGGTCTCAGATACGTTCAATGTATTGTTTTAGCTAAGAGTCTTAGTTAAAAAAGACAACTCTTGTATCTTTTGCTATTAAATTTAAAGGTATGTATCTCTTGTGAATAACGTAGTTATCTCTGTTTTCCGATGTACAAAAGAGTCTTGTAACTGTTGCTTTTGTGTTCTTGCGTTGACAACCAGCATCTCTTAAGCTGATAAATTGTTCCCATCTAGAATAAGTTTTTCTAGCACTAATTGGTTTCCAATACAAACAATATAACAGTCATCAGATAAGCTGGGCAAATATTTATCTGTTATTTTAATTAATTATCAATTACCAAGTTAGTGTTCCCAGCAGGATATAATTGCTCGTTTCAAATACCAATTACGATTGTTAGCTCTTACATACGTAATGAATGACCTTGACCTTTGATAATTACTATTATTTTTATCTAACCATCTTTGTCCAGTTAGTATGCATGACGTGTTTTAGCGTGTTCTTATATTATTATTATTATAACTCCACCTCGTATTCCACTCGCATTTATGAGTAACTTCTATTAACTAGAGCTTAACCACTAAAATAATAGCGGTTAACAGCGTATATTGCAATTGAACCTGTATATTTTAGAGATGCCGGTACCAGATAGCTGCTGATCTGTATCTGGAATTTTGACTCGTTTTGTACATCGTATAACTTTAGTCAGTTAGCTGAAAATCCCTTGAGTGAGAAGGTTTATTCACCGTGTCAAGGCTAGATTCATATATCTCAACAGAAACTTTTTAAATTTTTTTTTAACCTAGGAACACACAATCACACATTCCCCCAGGTAAATGAAGGACACATTGTTGATGCATCATTGATAGAATAAGCTATTACTCGTATGAGAAGAGCGAAAATAGGGATAGATAGATATAATGAGGGATGGAATATAAGGTCAGATCAAGGTTGGCCCTGGGAGAGAATGATAAAAGTACGGACGTGGTAGGATTCGAATGCATGTACATTCATCTTTCACAGACATGTTTATTCGCTTAGCCGCTAAGTTTGTTATATTTTGTTGTATCCATAATAAGTTGTATATCAAAGAAATTCATATTAGGCCTATACTTCAGAAAGCTGATTAGTCAAACTGGGACCTAACTATACATTTAAGACCTGGTATAATAGCAAAGGACAAACCCATCTTCACAGGTCTATTGTGCTATGTTGTTGATTCTTATTATCATTCATATAAGTGGCCAATGAACTATTTAGGTCACATTCTGTTTCCAAGAAGAATGCATCTCATTGTCATCAGAAAGCAAACTGCATAGCTTGTATTCAGCTAAAAATATATACAGTAATATACACCTGTGTGGGTCACCCCATATCCTGGTTTAAGTGCACAAGATATATTCTACAACACTGTAGTCTGGACATTTTTTAAGTTAATCGAGATAAGTGTTCTGACATCCGATCTTATAGTCAAAACGTTTATTATGTACCTAAAGATCAGTATGCCAAAACAATGTGTTTGTCTCATGCAAACTGAAAACGTAAGAGGGTCTTTACGGATACCAGACGTTATTAAAACCGTTATAATCTATGAACCGATTGCAGCCAAACTTTGCGATACTTGAATCCTTACTCGAAGAACTTTGATTTCAATCCCTGTTTGACAGTTAGTAAAGAGTAATCAATCCCAACAGTAGGAATCCTTAGAAGAAAATTAGTCGAGACGATTTCAACGAATTCGTGGTTAAATAAAAGAGGTCGAGGACAACACATGCGATCAGAATATTATACCTTACGTATATAGTTGGGCGGGCCTCTATTTCTCCTCTTTATAGAGTTCTGACAATGGACCTTCCTTGATATTTTATCTCTGTGCGACAGAGTCCACCCACGAAGGAAGTCCTGACGAATATCGTCGATAGGAAACAACGATGGGTACCAGGTATAAAAAACACTAAAATATTCATAGATTGTATCAAACATTTGCGCTAACTGAACCTCTACTAATAACATTTTGATTACAACGCCTCTTGGATATTATGTAAATAACAGAAAGAAAAAGTGGAAGAAAACACCTCGAGCCAATTTCGATAAATTCTCGGCTAGATAAAGTTAGTCGAGCACAACACATGACGAAAAACTTTTTATTACGTTTACATTTGAGCTAATACGTCTCCTCCAGATACAGTTTTTACACAGACCTATCCTTGATAATGTAATAAATTGAGCATCAGCGATTTGCTCTAAATGTTAAGGATTTCATAGATTTAAGTGATCGCATAGTTGATTTTGGGAAGTCGGTGTCCTCAGCCCGACTAATTAGCCAATTGCTAGGGCAAAACATCACAGACTGCGGTGTTGATGAGATTCCAGGATGGATGGTTAAATTTCAAAGTGAGTGCAGGTCAGAGTACCAAAAGTGTCCCTATTAAAACCCAACCATATCTAACGATTATGTGAGTGCATGTGCAGTATTCGTGATGAATGACATGCAAATTGTGCAATAGAGTAATTCAGAGGAGACGGTTCCGTTGTCTGGAGACGTCTTGTGTTGATGTTAAAATGGTAGACATGGTGGAATGTTATGGGTGAAATGTGGCCTAAGAGATTAATTTGACAGGCCTGAGGAGGCGCAGGTAAAATAGTTCCCTGCCTAGGTGATTGAGTTGTATATTTTCAATGCGTGAAATACTATCGATACTTTGCGGCAATGGAATCAGTGGAAACAGTGCAGCTGTGAAGTTTTCGCGAAAACTGCAAAATAAGGGGCACCATAGGGGGTACCAGGTATAAAAAACAAGCAAATGTTAATAAACGGTATCAATAGTTTGTACTCATGGGAACCTTACTTAGAGAATTTTGATTTCAATGCCGCTTATACTGTTTTGAAATAAGGCCCTTTTCTAACAGCAGAACAATTTTAAAGAAAATTCGTCGTGCCGATTTCGAGAAACTCGCGACTAAATAAAGGAAGTCGAGCAGATCACATGCCGTAAGATTATATACATGTGAGCCATTGTGTCCCCTCATGATACTGTCGTGACCAAACAATTTCGTTAATCCTCAGTTGGATTGAATAAATTTACGTCAGATAATTTTGGTCATGTGGCGGTCATAGTGAACACATAATGACGTTAATGCATATGACATAGTCATTGTTTTGCAATTACGTAGCTCGACATTTCTCACGTACTGGTTTATTTTCGCCAATGCGCTTAGGAGGTCGTTGTGTATATCTCTCGTAGCGTTGAAACTGTCCACCGGAATGGCCTACATTCCTTAATCCGACCTGTTTCAATAAACAGCCTCGCAGAAACAAATCCGTCGACATCAGCGCACCTGACTTCAGGTCGTTATAGAGCGCATTTGCTATCCTTTTTCGGCCCTTCAGAATTTTCTGAATAGAGTGTAGTAGCCGACACCGCGGGCAAGGCGGTGGTACGCGCCTATCCCTACGATCCAAAACCATCGTATATGTCACGCAGTTTTGCGAGTTGCCACGGTTGACAGTGCCGACTTTTGTACACCTCAGCGTGGCAGATATTCCAGCTCGTTACTCACGAAGTGGCCGGATAAGAGTTTTCGGGATGGGCGTTTCGGAGCCGTTTAAAGTTGGTGATGGTGCTCGCCGTCTCCCCAGGCGGTTGATGGACTTTAGGGCCACACCAGCTAAGGCGCCTAATGGAGTACTTGATGGTAGCTAATTGCACCGCGGTCACCGCCGCCCTGGCAGCAATAGCCAATGACGTGAGACTAGCAAATTTGTGAATCGAAAAAGATACCGACTTCTTTGTGATTTAAGACGGCAAGGAAGTTTGCTTTGTTGGACACCGGTATGCGAATATCCGTGGCCAATTTTCCAGGTTGCGAGTTTCTCCATATGTTAGAGGGTGAGGACTTCACAATTTCTTTTTGTAGGGCATCACATGCATGTATGTGTCATGGGTGGACTTCAAATCATTTTTGCGGCGGCCGATTGAAAAACAGTTTTTAGTTCTCCACCGCAAAAGAAGGACTGAAGTTGTGATCTCCATATGTTCTTTGTTATACATAACATATATTGAAATCCATATCTCTAGAAATCGGCTCTATAAATTTTCAATAAATTTATCAAGTGATGGAGCAGATCCATAGACAGAATTCTCCAAGAGGCGCTGATATCAAACTTCTCGCAGTACAGTATCTGTAGGTACACAATATTGATACAATCGACAGCCATAGAACGTGTTTTTCATATCCGATACCCAGAAATACCTCCCCCCCCCCCCATTTCACTGATTCCTCTCACTTCGTCAAGATTTATTTCGTGGTTTCAACATATTACCAGACATAAAAACTCAAAAATGGCCAATGTCAAACTCTGTAAAGAGGTATTCATGGGGCTATGTATATATATTCGATTTAATCAGACACCTGTTTCGAAAAGTGTTACTAAAATCTGCTAAAGGGCTGTAACACTCCACTACTGTGGATATCCATAACGACTTTCCCAGTAATCACTTTGTTCTCGATTGATGCAGTTAATATATCTTGTAGGAGTCAGACATATCCATATGTACAATCTTTCAAAAGAAAGATCGATCACGGGGTCATTTAGGCGAGAACCGTAGGATCTAGATAAGGATAGAAGAGGCAATATCCTAGTGGTCATCGTTATAACGATCGTATAATGAGCTCCTTATTTATCGTAATCAGCTCGAAATTCTTATTTAAATATTTTCTACTGTTAAAATGTGTCCCTAACTAGATACTGTCCAACTGTCACCGAAACCAAAGTCCTCTAAGTAGGGGTACAAAGTATTGGGATAATCTATGCTCAAGGTGGGTGTTTCATCTTTAGTACCGAAAAAAGCGCCTATTATTTCTCTGATTCGTCTCGAAGAAATTTGTTAATGCATACTTCGTGGGTCGATTCTACAACTCTCTCTCTCTCTCTCTCTCTCTCTCTATATATATATATATATATATATATATATATATATATATGTGTGTGTGTGTGTGTGTGTGTGTGTCAAAGAAGGGCCCATGTCAAAGATGCTTCAAAAGGGGACGTAAGGGCCCAACTTGATACGCAAAATAAGACATTCTAACGGCATGTGCTGTACCGGCCACATTTCTCTAGCCGAGAATTTCTTGACAGCGGCTCGACAAATTATTTTTATGTTTTCTTACTGTTGCAACAGATCCCAAGCTAGATACTGTCCAAGAGGCTTTGGAATCAAAATCCCCTAAGTAGTCGTCAAATTACTTCAAATTATTGATATATTATATCAGGGCTCGCAAACACGCGACCCGCAAGGCCGTATCCTGTGCCCCGCAAAATGATTGGTGTCACAAAGTGTCATGAGAGATAACAAAAATGGTGCCGCCCTTGGGCCATCAAAAATCCCCTAATACGGCCATCAGGGTGGTTAGAGTTTGAGATCCCTGTATTAGATGTACATTGAGCGTGTTTTTCAAACCAGGTACTCACAGGGTGCCCCTTAATTTGCTGATTCCTCTCGAACAAATTCGTCGTGGGTCGACGCTGACCCATAGAGATTAAGTGTCAAAGAAGTGTCTATGTAAAAAATGTATTTAAAAAATCTTCTTAATGCATGCATTGTATCCAACACCTTTATCTAGCGGACAATTTCGTGAAATCGGTTCAATAAATATTCATCAGACCTTTCCTACAGTTGGAACACATACATAGCTATGCATTCCCGAAGAGACGTTGAAATAAATTGTTTATAAGTAGAAGTTCAGTTAGTAAACATGTATTGATACAATTGATGCGTGTTTCTCATACTTGCACCCGCAAGATGATCCTTATTTCACCAATTCCTCTTCACGAAATGTATTAGGACTTCCTTGGTAGGTAGACTTCCTCCATTGTAAATAGGGGACGTAATGTCTCAACTGTATACATCAAATAAAATCTTCCAACGGTATGTGTTGTATGCGACAAATTCTCTACAAACTTTTCCTACTGTGGGAACTGATTCCAAAGTAGATGAAATCAAATTCCTCTAAGTCATTTTATAATTAGATCAAGTTTTAGCTCAATTTGATCCACATTTTGCGTGTTTTTCACAGATGGTACCTCCTAAGGAGCCCCTTCATTCCAGTTTCATCTCCACGAAATTCGTCAGGACTTCCTTCGTAGGTGGACTCTATCTCCTAGAGATAAAATATCCATGGAGGGTTCATGTCAAGACTGCGTAAAGAGTGGATGTAATGTGGCCCACATGTATATAATCTTAACGGCATGTGATCTGCTCGACATCCTTTCTTTAGTTTCTCGAAATCTGCTTGACTAATTTTCTTTACACTTTTTCTGCTGTTAGAAAGGGGTCTTATTTCGAAACAGTATAAGAGGCGTTGAAATCAACATCCTCTAAGTAAGGGTCTGATAAGGACAAACTATAGATACAGTTTATACACATTTACGTGTTATTCATGCCCGTTACCCCCAAAGGCGCCCTTTATTTTGCAATTTCGTCTCCACGAAATTCGTCAGGACTTCCTTTGTAGGTGGACTCTATTTCCTAGAGATAAAATATCAATGAAGGGTCCATGTCAAAACACTATAATGGGGGTACATAATTTCCCAATTGTATACGTAATATAAAATCTTCTTACAGCATAAGTTGGTATATATATATATATATATATATATATATATATATATATATATATATAGACGGTACAACAAAGCGCTCTAACACTTAAAATTAAACGTAAACGTTAATGAAAATAAAATTAGCTTATATGAAACGAAAATTACTTCGTGGATCGCCTCTACCACCTATACATAACATGTCAAAGAAGAGTAAATGTCAGAATTCTTTAGGAGGGTACGTACTATCCAAACTTTACATGTAAAATATGATATCCTTACGGCATGTGTGACACCGAACTTCTTTTTCTAACCGAGAAAATCTCAAAATCGGCTGTCCAATTATTTAACACTTTTCCTCATGTTGGAAACGATTCTGGGTTAGATATAGCTGAAGATGCGTTGAAATCAAATTCCTTTTAAAAGGGTTTAAATATTACAAATATTTAACGAATCTGTCCACATTGTGCGTGAGTTTTCATACCCAATAACCATAGGAACCCCCTAATTTCGCTGATTCTTATCGACGAAATTCGTCAGGACGTCCTTCGTAGGTCGCCTCTATCCAACAGAGATAAAATCATAAGGAAGGGTCCCTTTAAAAATTCCTCAAAGAGTGAACGTAATGTCCCATTTGTATACGTAATATATAATTTTCTTACGGCGGGCAGTGTACCCAAATCCGTTATACAGCCAAACGTTTCTCGGAATCGGCTCGACTAGTTTTCTTTAACATTTTCCCACTGTTGGAGCACTGTTGTTTATATTTGACTTAATTTATATCTTATTTAATTATTTGTCAGCTTTAAAATCGTTTTATTTTTTAATGTCATTATATGTCAAAATAATGTAGTTTCGTTTACTAGGAAATAGTATTTTTTCCAGAAAATAGTTTGACCTTGACTCTTCATTTTTGTAAACATAAAGCTGACCTGTTTCTCGACCTTAATTCAAAATTAGTAATAGTCACGCGAACAAGTTATTTTTTTTTTTATTGTGGGAATAATAAGGTTGAGATCGTGGCTGTTTTGGATATATGACCCTCGACTTGTAAATAGCTTTTAGTGAAGTAAACAACTTTTATTCTCGGAGTAATAAGGATACAGGGGCTACGTGATATTTTATATATAAACATGATCACGTGATCCTCTATTTTGCAATTAGACATTCCCAAAATTGCGCATTACTTAGATTTAATAGTGATGTTTAGAGATCGATCTCACAGTATGGGCTTAAAAACGCTTGATGTAAAGTCGTTTCCTTCTGTTGTAGCCAGTTTTTGAATTATATGTCAATTTTTCTTCAGATTATTTGGATTCTAAAAGATTAATTCGTTTCTCTGGAAATATTTGTTGTGCTCATACAGAATTCTTGAAATAAGACATTTCGTAAAAATATTTTTGGGATTTCAAAAACCGGAGGATTATTCCTTGTGTTTCTACAAGGAACTGTAGACAACAACATTGAACTGGATACAGCATACGTCATCGCCTTCCATCTTGGATTGTTCGTCGGGACTCAAACTTGAAATCATCAAAACATTTTATTATTAGGACTTCTAAACTTTTATTTGTAGATTATTCTTGGATTTTTTTTTTTTGGCTTTGATTCTTAAAACCGTAAGTTCTTATTCTTTTATTTTTACAGCATTTTCCCAGGGAAATAAATTATTTGTTAATTTTTTCAAAGCTTGTTGTTTTCATTCTTTCTGCGATGCTGTTTATTCGAGCCTAAACATGCAACATAAGAACTGGGGGCTCATCCGGGATTTTGAATTTTGGCTAAGATATTTTAGAAAACTTTGTTGTCTTTTTTATTTGAATTCCCTATGTTTTTGAAGTCTTAGTGAAATTGACCAACATTTTCTACAACGTCAACAAAAGTGGAAATCTTTCTTTCAAATCGTACCCAGGAACAATAAGATCTTTTCAAAAAAGATGAACTGATTCAACTTTCCAGAAAATACGATATTTCTGAGGTAAAGACTTCCTTAACGAAACAAGAAACAAGAAATATTTTGGTTCAGCATTAGGCAGAAAAGAATTTTTTGGATAAAAATGCTTTGCTTTCGATCATTAAGTATGTATCAGACTCTGAAATAAAAGTGAAGGAATTAGAATTAAAGTACAATATGGAATTGGAGTTGAGGAAGCTGGAGCTTCAGAAAGAATAAAGACAAAAAACAAACGAAATTACAAGCGGAAAAAAGAGAAAGATGGACAAATGCAGTTACAAGAAAGAACAAATGCAGTTACAATATGAGAGAGAGAGAGAGAGAAAACGTGGAAGCGTTGTGCATAGACAACCCGATCTATGAACTTACGATTGGCAATGTACAAGGATCTAGGCTCCCGACCTGTCAAACTTCCGATTCCCGATCATCCAAGCAATGTAAACAAGTGCTCAGGTAAAAGGAAGATAACAAAACTTTACGTAAATTAAAATTACCGGAAGCCATTACAGATATCTGCCCCGAAGCATTTCAGAATGAGCAAAAATGTGATGCGTCTCTACGTGCAAACGCGAAGAAAGCATTATCGGGTCCCGTGAGGAAGTGTAAGAACGGGGTTCCTCTAAATTCCTTACTCGAAAAGGTTTAATGTATAGGGAATACTCTACACTTGATAGGAAGTTCTTGCAACTAGTGGTCCCCCATAAATCCAGGTCGCATGTACTCGAGGTCGCGCAGGAGTCGAGTATGGCGGGTCATTTAGGCATGAAGAAAACAACAGAGAGGGTATTAAGAGAATTTGATTGGCCTGGTGTCAATAGCGACGTAGCGCGGTTCTGTCGCTCGTGCGAAGTTTGCCAGAAAACTGTCTCTAAGGGCAGGGTAACTAGAGTACCGTTAGGTCAAATGCCATTGATAGATACTCCGTTTAAAAGAGTGGCCGTTGACATTGTGGGACCTATATGTCCACATACAGATCAGAAAAACCGAAACATCTTGACGCTGGTAGATTGCGCTACCAGATACCCCGAAGCCATAGCTTTGCCATCGATTGAAACCGAACGTGTATCCGAAGCGCTCGATGACATGTTCAGCAGGGTCGGAGTGCCCGAAGAGGTTCTTACGGACTGTGGAGCTCAATTCATCTCAGATCTCATGGCAGAAATTAGAAGGTTGTTGTCCCTTAAACAGTTGCGCACGACACCCTACCGCCCTATGTGCAATGGGTTGGTCGTGAAATTCAACGGGACGTTGAAGCAAATGTTGCGACGGAACAAACTTAAAGACCTAATAATGCTTCCTACCTTAAATAAACTCAGCATGTTTTTGTTTCTTCTATGTTTTCTAATTTCATAGTGTTTGTGTTCGTAATCTTATCATTATATATGTTTTTTTATCTTGTAGGTGTTGTCTAATGTTGTAAAGCGCTTAGTAAAGATTAGGCGCTCTACAAAGTCCTTATTATTATTATTAGTATGTATGCGGAAATACCGAAGGATTGGGATAGGTATCTGAACGCAATTCTGTTCGCGTATCGTGAGGTTCCTCATAAAAGTTTAGGCTTCTCCGCGTTTGAACTATTGTATGGTAGGACAGTTTGTGGTCCTATGCGCATTTTACGCGAACTGTGGTCAGACGAAGTCGCGGACGAAGAAGTCAAGACTACTTACCAATACGCAGTAGATTTGCGCGAACGATTAGAGAGTACATGTCGAATGACACAAGACAAACTCGCGAAATCTAGTCGTAGGTACGCGAAGTACTACAACCGAGGAACGCGGAGTAAAACGTTTGATGTAGTCAATCAAGTGTTCGTGCTTCTCCCAACAAATAAAAATAAGCTGCTATTCCAATGGAAAGGTCCATACGAAGTCAAACAGGTGAAAGGCGAAATGGACTAAATCATTGCAGTGGAGGGTAAGTCCAATATATTTCACGCCGATATGCTTAAACTCTACCTAGAAAGACCTAGACAAACAATAGATAAAGGGGTCTTGAATGTAGTATGCATAGCGGTGATAAAGGATAAGTCGTGTGACGAATCGGAATCGTCTCCAGTACAGAAATGCCCCTTGAATACCCCATTGACGTAGGGAAAGAAGGTATTGACCAGATCAAAGTGTGCCCGAATTTAGCAGTGGGTCAGCGTACACAGATATTGGAGGTTTTATCTCAATACCCTAACGGATTGATTCAACACGAGAACAAGTTGAATACCTCTGAGCCGATCAGGATTAAAGAATATCCAATACCCTTTAATGCGCGGGAGACAATCAACGAAGAAGTGGGGAAAATGTTAGACAAGGAAGTGATAGAACCTTTCAGTTCCCCGTACCCGTCCCCTGTTGTGTTAGTCAGAAAAAAAGACGGGAAGAACCGTTTTTGCATTGATTTTCGGCAATAAAACAAAATCACCGTGTTCGACGCAGAACCAATGCCAGATATGGAAAGTTTATTTTCGAACTTGGCAGGTCATAAATACATTCCCAAATTAGACCTTACCAAAGGATATTGACAGATACCAATCGCTGTAATGCTCGCGAGTTAACGGCATTCGCGAATCCGAAAGGTCTTTATCAATTTAAAGTTATGCTTTTCGGTTTAGTCAACGCCGGTGTGTCATGCGTTCGTCTCATGCGTAAACTGTTAAACGGTATGGAAAACGTCGACAGTTTTGTAGATGATATCTTTGTTTATACACGTACATGGGATGAACATGTTAAGGTATTACGTGATCTGTTCGATAGACTTCACACTGCAAATCTTACAGCTAAGCCCACCAAATGTAGTATAAGGTATTTTAGCCTAGAGTGTCTGGAACATCTCGTGATGGATTCGGTCAGTTGAAATCTCACCCAGACAAAATAGGAGCAATCAAAGATGCACCTAGACCAGAAACTAAAAAACAAGTATGATCTTTCCTAGGTTTGAATGGGTTTTACAGGAAATGTGTCCCCAATTTTGCGGCTATTTCCAGCCCATTAACAGACTTGACTAGGAAAGGGCAACCGAATAAAGTTCCCTGGGGAGTGTGCCAGGAAAAAGCATTTAATGCTTTAAAACAGAAACTGGTAAGTGTACCAATCTTAAAGTTGCCAGAATTGAACAAAACTTTTGTGCTGAGGACTGATGCGTCCGATACGGGTCTTGGGGCTGTTTTACTACAGGAGCAAGAGGGGATGAAATTGCCTATTGCTAATGCAAGTAGGAAATTGATCCCTAGGGAGTAAAACTACTCCGTGATTGAGGATTGAGAAGGAGTGCCTAGCTTTAGTATAGGGGATAGGAAAATTTCATACGTACCTTTTCGGGAGAGAGTTTACCTTACAAACGGACCATCAGCCGCTCTTATACTTGAACAAAGCAAAGGTCACCGATGCAAGATTGTTGCGTTGGGCGTTGTCTTTGCAATCGTATAGTTTGCGGATCGAGGCGATTCGAGGATCGGAAAATGTGGGTGCTGATTTTTTAAGTAGGGTGTAATGAGCAGATCATTTTCGTTCAGTATTCAAATTGGAAGTTTTAACAATTGTTTATGTTCACAGTCTGTGATTTTTCTAAAAGTGTTACCACTTTTTTTGTGGGGGGGGGAGGTATTGTTACGGAATTAAATTCTTTTATTTATTGAATACATGTACTCGGGTTTCGTTTTTTGTTACAACGATACCCGATGATGATTTATGTATATTGTGTCGCATTTCGAAATAGTGAGTTCGGTTCATCCCATGCCGCACGTGCGAAGTGCTCTCGATGGGACGAACCAATGCATATAATGCACAGACTATGTTTGTGTATAAATACTTCAACGTACGTAAGTTTCTTTGCAATACGGAATAGTCTTGTCAGCCGGCAGTCTGCTTCAAAAACTTGCACATCTTCAGCTGTCGAGGTATGTAAGTTTATTAATTTCTAGTTTATAAGCTATAACTACTGTACTACCACGTTTATTTTTTAATATTTGCTATGTAGATTTGGTTTACGAAGTATAATGCACATATTTATATTCTCGTTTTCTACTTAGCAAGGGATTTATATCTGTAATGAAAAGCTACATTTTCTCAAAAAACTGTTTAATACAGTAGGATTCTTATCGAGCAAGATTAGGTTTTTTTTTTTGAACCTGTCATTTTGTAATTATTGTGCTGATAATGTAATCTATATAACTTACCGTGTATAACGTCATTACGTTATTATGCCCGTGTCATGTATAGTATACGGTATTGGATATATTTTCAGCTGTCTGTGACTGGAACGTCTGTGACCGAAGTGTCTGTGTCTGTGTCTGTGACCGGAGTGTCTGTGTCTGTGACCGGAGTGTCTGTGTCTCTCTCTGTGACCAGAGTGTCTTGTGTCTGGAGTGACCAGTGTCTGTGTCTGGAGTGACCGGAGTGTCTAATGTCCGGGGTGTCCGGAGTGTCTAATGTCCGGAGTGTCTAATGTCCATAGGGTCTAATGTTCGGAGTGTTCCGAGTTTTTCGAAGTGTTCCGAGTGTCCAGTCTGTAGCAGCTGTGAAGCTGAACTGTAACAGCCGTGGAGCTGAAACAAAGTGTACTGATGACGGAGTGTCTCTGTACATGTAATTTGTTAGCCGTGAGCTAATTTTGGGGTTCGTAAAACCCAGCGTATCTTTCGGGACTGTACAGATAAGTTGTATCTGTCCCTCTTTTTATCACCATAATTTCGTTACCTGAGTGAATGCATTTTACTACTTGAGTAAAATTTTACATCGTTTACTACCTGAGTAAACTATATCCATCGTTTCATTGCCAAATCGTTGTGAACCATTCACCTCTTGTCTTTGTATTTGCTAAATTAATTTTTCATTTTTCATCAAGTCTGTGCGTTCTTATGTTAATTAAATCCAATATTCGGATTATATACACGCACATATTCATAACTAATTGCTTATGCAAGTCATCCATTATTGAACCTAGTAGTTATATCGTGGTCAAGTGTTCTGTTGTGAATCCGAAAATCCCACCCGGTTATCTTGTTACACCATGGTGCGCCCTTATTTCGCTGTTTTCTCTCGACGAAATGTCAGGACGTCCTTGGTTAGTGGACTTTATACCCTAGGATTAAAATATCAAAGAAGGGTCCATGTAAAAACCTAATAAAGAGGGGACGTAATGGCTCAAATGGAGACGTAAGATATAATCTTACAGCATCTGTAGAGTTCTGATTGCTTTATCTAGCCGCGATGTTCTAGAAATAGGCTGGAAAAGTTTTTTTTCTTCTAATTTTTATACTGTTAGGACGGATCACTACTTTCGTACTGTTCAACAGGCGTTGAAATCAAAATCCTCTAATCAGAAGTTCAGTTAGTACAAACTCTTTGATTCAGTCTATTAATCTGTGCATGTTTTTCAAACCTGGTACCAGTAGGACGCACCTTATATCGCGGTTTGCTATCGACGAAATTCGTCAGGACTTCGTTCGAGAGTTCACTCTATCCCCTAGAGATAAAATATAAAAAAAGGTTCCATGTCAAAACGGTATAAAGATATAATGTTCTCACGGCATGTGTCTTACTCGACTTTCATCTAGCAGTAGATTTCTCGAAATCGTCTCGACAATTTTTTTTTATATAAAAAAAACAAACTTTTAGAACGTGTACCTAGTTAGATAATATGCAGGAAACGCTGAAATTAAAATCCTCTTAGCAGGTGTTCAATTAGTACAAACTATCGATGCAGTATATTAATATTTGCGTGTTGTTGTTTTTGTTGGGTTTTTTTTCGGGGGTGGGGGTGGGGTAATACCAGATACCCATAGGGCGTCCCTTATTATACTGTTTCCTCTCTACGAAATTCGTTAGGACATTTTTCGTGGACGGATCTCTATCCCCTAGAGATAAAATGTCAAAGAAGGGTCCATGTTATAATCTTACGGTATGTGTCGTACGAGACCTCCGTCATCTAGCTGATTTCTCGAAATCGGCTCAACGAAATTTCTCAGGACTTCTTTCGTTACTACACTATCTTCTAGAGATGACATCTCAAGAAGGGTCCTCGTCAACTCTCTTTAAAGATGATACTTAACGACCAAACTGTATAAGTAAGATATCGTCTTCTTGCGTCATGTGCTTTACCTGCCCTCCACTCCCCTTTATAACCCCAATTTCTGGAAATCGGTTACAAGGATGCTAAGTTCCCCAGTTCCAAGGACTTCAAGACAATATTCAAGTCAACTGAAGGCTTCTTAAACTCGTAAATACTCCACATAATTCTCCTCTAAGGACATGACGACCACACACGAGAAATCTCAAAGTTCACACTTGTATGTTTTTTTTTTTTTTTTTTTTTTGTGGTTTCCCTTTTACTTGAGTCATTAGTAAGCTTTTCGAACCCGAATACTAATATTTAACGCTATGCAACACAAGACACGACCCAAATGCCTAATTAATCCTATATCAAATTACAAAACACGTGTTCCTATCAATATCCTAAACGATTCCTACATATAAACAGTGATCTGTCTATATTTAGCTTCATATAGCACTCTCCAATCAGGTTAGAATTACACCACTGAATGCCCTAAAAAGCTTTAATCTGCAATAACTAAGTGGTAACCAATTAGACACTGAATTGGGAATAATGAATAAATAAATATAAAAATAAACGTGTGAATAAGGAATAAGTATTAAAATGTATGTGAAAATATTTGAATCGGGAATAAGTAACTGGTTACTTATTCCTTATTGAATCGGGAATAAGGAATAAGTAACCAACTTGATTTCGCTTAAAATATAAACCAGAACAAATATGACATCGTGATATATCAATGCAAAGGGGAGATTAAATCCACATATACAATGTTGGTTTCTTTTTCTTTCTGCAATCAGCCTGTCAACTCCCAAAAACACGATTGATGTGACCTTTCAACAGCGATGTAGTGTGTTACGTTGACAAAACAAAGACAAGACATTAAAATGTGGGACACACACGATGGTGAAAGTAAAAGTTCCTTTTCATCTAAACAACTTGACAGTTCATTTATAAACCGTGATAATGGCTTTTTCTTCTTCTTCTTCTTCTTCGGCACTAATGTTTAATGTTTAATGTTTGAGTACCCACTTTAGGGTAAAGCTAAAACATGTGCGGATAATATATTAACGAGAAAAGAAAGAAAACAAACAGACGCTCATGATTTATTGAGTCTGGTTGGTTGTTTTGAAGTAAACTCTCATACACAGTACGATGATTACAGAGGGAATCTGAGGTAGAAATGTCAAGTTCATATTTGATGAGCAAGATAAGATTTCCTTGAATGTGGTCTTCCCAACAACAAGCCATTTATTATATTAATATAATGTACCAACATACCGCCTGTTAAACTATGGATGTTCAGTCTGACCGTAACCGAAGAATAATAATCAGGCAAGACGTCCGTGTATAATAACGTTCATGTTTGATTTATTTCATGTATCAGCCAGTCAGATGAATCAAGTAAAAAAGGAATTGAGATTCCAGTCGTTGTTTAAATTCAGTTATGTCCCTTAGAAGCCACTGTGATTTGAATGTCACACATGTGTTGATCTACGTCCCTCTGTTTTACGGAACAATCTATCAATGGATTTATCGTTCATAGCACTATCGTTTGACCAGCCAGATTTGATTTTTGAGTACACTTGTTCATTGAAAGATGCAACTTATTTATTACTATCTTCCTGAATCTTCTACTGCTCTGGGTCTCGAACGATACATCAGCGGTGCCGCGCTCATCCTATGGACCGATCATTTAATTATCTTGTACCGCTCCGGTGGCCTAGTGGTTAGAGCGTCCGCCTCGGATACGGGAGGTCGTGGGTTCGATCCCCGGCTGAGTCATACCAGAGACTTAAAAAATGGTACTAACAGCTGCCTCGCTTGGCGTTCAGCATTAAGAGGTTAGTGTTAGGACTGGTCGGCCTGGTGTCAGGATAATGTGACTGGGTGGGACATCATGCTACATGTCTGCGGCATGATGCCCCAGTGCTAGACATCACTATAAACTGCCACATTGCAGACATCGTAGCGATATGACTGAAAAATTGTTAAAGCTACGTTAAAAATCAAAAAATCACAAATCATAATTATCTTGTGGGGGGGAGGTTGGTTGGAGGTGGTGGTTGGTTGGGACTGGAATTTTCTTTTGAGTCGTCGAGAGACCGTCGTCTAAAAGCTGGCAGAATGTGCGCTATCAACATGAAATAAGCTTTAAACATCAAATTGTGATTATGAAATAGCATATCTCTACATGTTTCAACTGAGACGATTACATACTGTACGCTTTAATAAGCTCTAAATATCTAACTGTGATTATGAAATAGCATATATCTACATGTTCCAACTGGGACGATTATATACTGTACCCTGTAATAAGCAGATATTGATTTTCGTAATTGTGACCGTCTTTTACAAGCGGTTATTAAATCATGGCATGATAACGGATACGTGAAAGCCGATAGACTCATGCACTATCAATCCCGAGAGGAGACATTTAACATTAAAAATGAATAAATCCATAAAGGATTTTCCTTTCTTTCTAGATCTAACACATAAATAGTTTCATATAGATATTAATTTTGCAAAAATTAGCTTCCTATCAAACTTGACAACAACTATTTTAGCTTCTTATCAACGACGTATGTTGGGTCATGAAATATGGTTAAGAACAGACTGTTATGTTTGTCAAAATTATGTATTTCGACTTTTTTCATGTATTATTTAGACACAACAATATAAGTAATTTCATCAGATTTTTTTATTAATATTTAATCAGATCTTTGAACCCCATATTTATATAGTTATTATTCAAAGCAGAGTGTAAAATATAAGTGAACAATCCTTGTATTAATGCTTCGTTTAATCCTTAGCAACACAAATGGGTCACATAATTATTGAGTGGCATTGACCTACAACCTAAAGCAATCATCATCTGTTCAGTTGCTAAGCAGGTATGCAAATTGTTATTTGTATGTCAGGCTTTCGATTTATCCAGTATATTGTTTCATGTTCTATCTCAATTTCATGGTTTAGTAATGAATTTTCTAAACAAAACCAATCATGCGCATTAAGCGTTTGCATTGGTATCCTTATTAACGAGTAATTTTTTCAAATGATTACATTGAAAAGGAAGTTACTATACAATTCTTTACTCGAAAATGTAAAGAGATATCAAAATCAAAATAATGGATTATCAAAAGAGTAATTTTGTTACTGACTGCCTTATATGATCTTTGACATATACATATTTATAATCAATTTTAAGAGTTAAAAATTCATTCATTTATATCTAAGAAAAAGAAATGAAGGAATCAATAACTTTTACCATCCACTGTCTCCTAAATAAGACAAAGTTTGAATTGATTATGTGCAAATATTAGTCCGTTTCCAGACGAAATGGCTATGATGCGAAGTTTTCAATATTCTGACAATATCTGCATTGTAACTTTAATTCATCACATCATGCGGTGCCTTTGTTTCACAACAACTCTGTGTCTTCATCATCGTAACGTTGCTGCTTCGTTCCTTCGCGATGAAGCTATGGGACAAAGTTGTCAGTATGGCAACACAATGTCACACGCAGAAATTAATTGTCATAAACTTTGCAATTTTCAGTCTGTGCTAAAATATTTACCCTAATTCCTACTGAGCAATTGACATCATATAATAGTATATATTGACACTAATTCCAACAGAGCATTTAACATCACATACTACTTTGATTTGTATGGTGTGCTATGCCAAAGAGTAAGCGTGGATACTACTGCTCTGGCCATAGGTCATTAATAGAAAGCAGACCTGGTGATATATGAACCAGTCAGATAGGACAGAAATAATGGGAATTTTATGATCTGCATTTGTTTAACGTAAGACTGAGTGCTAATCTATCTCTCTCTCTCCTTTGCATGCACATTGTTGGCTCTAACACCTGTGTTATATGGACACCTAGTTCATGTGGAGTTGAAACATACTATCGTTGTTTTTTGTTGTTTTTCTAATTGTTTTTTATTAATAAGTCCTTGCCTCAGATCCTCAACTCGTAAGTTGCAGAATAATGTTTGTAATGCATTTTAGAGACAATTTTATGAAGACACGTTTTCCTCGCCATAATTGGTTTAGTATATTTGTCCCATTTTCTCTACATTTAACGGGTAATTTTCCTTATAAAATTATTAACTTAGAGCATTATTCCTTTGTTGAGGACACTCTGTAAGAATTATCTCTATATCTAGACAGTTATCTGATTTCAGAGACAAAACGTTGCATGAATGTATATTTCAAACAATAGTTCATTGTACAGACACACCAGTCTCTGTAATTTTAGACATCTTTATATATTTATTTGAGGCCAGATCCAGGTTATTGCATGGCTTTAGGTAAATTCCTGTTGGCGGTGCCAGGATGTCTCACAAAAACTGTTCAAACCTTGATATATAAATTAACTTCAAAGTTCAATCTCTCAAAGAATTCCGCTTCGAAACTCCTCAAACTTGGCAGTTTTCTATTTTGAATAAAAACAAATTATAGGTGTATAACTTTTGATTAAATTGCAAACATTTTCTAAAGCAAATATGCGAGTGAAATCTGGGCTAAATCTCTAAGCCACGTATTTGTCAAATAATACGTTGAATGTCATTGTAAAGAGACCTTTATAATGACATATTGTCTTCATAATTAGGTACATGAATATATGTACCCCATTTTAGATAACTTTCTAACCACATTGTCTTCATAAATAGGTACACGAATATATGTACCCCATTTTAGATAACTTTCTAACCACATTGTCTTCATAATTAGGTACACGAATATATGTACCCCATTTTATATAACTTTCTAACCACATTGTCTTCATAATTAGGTACACGAATATATGTACCCCATTTTAGATAACTTTCTAACCACATTGTCTTTATAATTAGGTACGCAAATATATGTACCATATTTTCGAGAGAAATTTCTAATGACAAATTGTCCTTATAATTAGGTACACGAATATACGTACCCCATTTTAGAGAGAAGCTTCTAATTATATCTTGTCTCCCTAATTAGGTACACGAATGTATGTATCACATTTTTAGAGAGAAAGTTCTAATGACACCATGTTCCCGTAATTATGTACACGAATATGTTTACCCCATTTTTAAGAGAACCTTTCTAATGACACTTTGTCCTCATAATTAGGTATACGTTTTAGAGAGAAGTTTCTAATGACAAATTGTCCTTATAATTAGGTACACGAATATACGTACCCCATTTTAGAGATAAGTTTCTAATGACAAATTGTCCTTATAATTAGGTACACGAATATACGTACCCCATTTTAGAGAGAAGTTTCTAATTATATCTTGTCTCCCTAATTAGGTACTTGAATATATGTATCACATTTTTAGAGAGAACGTTCCAATGATACCATGTTCCCGTAATTAGGTACACGAACAGAAGTACCCCAAATTAGAGAGAACTTTATAATAACATCTTGTCCAGATAATTTGGTACACGAATATTTGTACCCAATTTTAGAGAGAATCTTTAAATGACAACTTGTGCTAACACTAATATATTGGTACGTTTTGATTCTTAGTGCTATGTATAGTCAAGTTCTTCATTAAAAAACAGTACATGGGTGCATCCCCTCAAAGTACTCCCCGTATTCATGTACGCACTTTCTCAGTCTATTTGCTTTGTTGTTGATGTCTTGCTCGTATCACTTCCAACCGCACGGCGGCATTCAATTCGTCTGCTCCTCTTAGTCACAACTCACTAAATCAGGACTATATAAATAAAGTGGCAAAGTCTGGATGCAGTGCTCACTCAGAAAATCAGTCACAACGGCAGATTTATGCACCGGAATGTGGTCATTGAGCAGATGGATACATTGGATAATGGTGCGCAGACGGGTGCACGGCGATGTTGCACAATGTCTGGCAACATGGATAAATAACATAAAACTCTCTAGACAGTCGAACTACATCGACCGATTTCTGAACCCTCCTCATTTTCACCAGTCCAAAATATATTAATTTCTCTTTCGTCCGGTTCAAAAGAGCAAACCTGTGTTTCGTCACGTGTGACAGTCTCATTCAAATGACTTAGGTCAATCTTTTCATATTTGGCAATTTGCTATTTGGCGATTTTAACCCATGTCTTTTTGTCAGCCATCTATATATGCAGTACCCATCTTGCACAAGTCTTTCTAACTTCAATTGGTTCTTCGGTATATTAAAATTAGCTGATTAATTAATGCCCGTGATAATAGAATATATGAACAATCATCAATTGTTTCCATCACAGCAGCCACTTCATTTTCATCGATCACAGACAGTATTCTTCCAGAACGCGGATCAGCTTTTAGGGACTCCAGACCAGCTTTTATGGGATTCCAGACCAGCTTTAAAACGACAAAACTGCCTCATAATCGTAGGATACGATAGGTAATTAAATCCGTTAACTATATTCAGATCGGTGTCTGAACCAGTCAGAGATTACCCTACGAACGCCCGATATTTTACACAATGTTGCTTGCACACTAGCAGAATTGTTTTCCTCATGCGACATTTTTAGGTTACTATCGTTTACCCATGTTATGTCATATGCATATATCTGTAGTTGTCCGAAGTGCTGCACATCATTTTTAAGAATGTTAATTTGTCTATCGTAGGCGTTTAATTTATTGACAGATTCGCAAATGAAGAAACAAAAGCTTATAACAGAATATTCTTAACTTTTCAAACACCCTTGTTTGTACATGAATATGTTCATCCCATTTTAGAAATAACTTTATAGTAAAGTGTTATCACATTTAAGATAGAACTTTGTGAGAACACGTTGATCGTAGGATAATTGAGGTAGTGTATAAACGTAGGTCATGTACTTTTTGTATATACGTCTTCCGTTTATAACTTTGTCGAATTTAGTGATTAACTTTTTATCATGGGGATTCGCTGTTGAGAATATATTTCTCAGTCCGAGTAATTAGCCAATTTCTAGAGAAAGACGTAATAATATAATATAAAGTGACTTTGTGACATCATGGACTAGTTTAGTATCATCCCTAGATTCTTAACATAAGGAATTCTCTGGATATTTAACGTCTTTAGTAATTCTGAGATATGAATAATTCCTTGCATTATGTGTATGGGCCGTGTTTTCTGTTGCATGGCACGAAGTACTAATATTTGATTCAGAAAGGCTAACGAATCTGTCTGTTAGACAAGAGAAAACCATGCAAGTGTGAAATTAAAGTTTCGTGATGTGTGGTCATTTCGTGATTATTTATATATTTTTCATATCTGCACATTTAAGACCCTTTCACTTGACAAGGACTGTTCTGTGGAGGTACTTCGAAATAGAGGAGGCAATCGGCAATAGAGAAGGCAATAGAGAAGGCAATCGGCAATAGAGAAGGCAATCGGCCTCAAGCCAGACTCATGCAGGTGTTTGATTAGCTTGGTAGAGATACCCTTACGTGTACGCGTATTATCTTTTAAGTCTCAATTTAGAATTATAACGGCATATTGTCCTCATAAAAACTGTGCATTAAGAAGATTTCGTATATTAAAATGATTATCATATTTCAGAGATAATTTTAGAAGTACACCGTGTCTTCATTTTAAATTGCACATGTATTGAAAGTTTTGTTCCATTTGAGATAGAATTTTATTAGAACACATTGTATTCACAAAAATGTGTACATCAAAATGTTTATCCAATTTCAGGGGACCTTTACAAGGACACTCTGTCCTAATAATAATTGATGTTGAGAGAACTTGATGAGAATACCGTGTTCTTATGATAATCACCTAGTGGTAATAATACCTTAAGAACCATGACATAATAATAGGTGTTTGACGCAAGTGCAACATTTTCACTTAAAACTTAATTCTTTCCAATGACCATGACCGTGCTTAGAGAGTGAGAATATGAAAGTGCAACGTTTGCTCATTTTACACTGCAAATATCGTTCAGTCTTCCAATGATCCAAGACCGTCTGTACAGAAAAACTTTCATCAACGGATGTATGAAATGATGATGTTTCATTAACTAAAATAAATACAATGAACATAAAATTAAAGAATATCAAATGACAGTCGCACTACAGTGCTAATACAATGGTGTGTTACGTACAAATATTAACCCCTCCATTCTATATCTGAACCAAAAATTAGCATTAATATTGACTGCTTCGGGTACTGACTGATAAATATCAATAAACATTTTTGTCTATAAAGAAAATGAAATGAAGTAGTTCAGTGAATCTTTTGTTCCCTGCCTACAATGGTGAAATACAAACTTCAGAAGTATACAGTCTTCACTGACGATTGCGAATATGAAGCCAATGGCAAAATAATACAAACATTTACATGCTTAACGAAATTACAAACTTTCAATGCCGTAAGTCTGCGATGTCCTCTTTCTGACGTGGCCGATATATAATATCAAAATGAAATGGCAAACATTTATTAAGCGATTCAGTTTTTGGTAATATCTTTCTGCATTTTCTTCTTTTTTGGTCTAATGCCAACACCAGTTATTTCACCTTTGTCCGTGATATGTCTTTTAGACAAATGTATTGGGATTGTGCCTCCAACACGTGGACATTTGATATTGGTTTCTTTAATTTTGTCATGTTTCTTACAAGATCAAAAAGATCGCAGTATCTTGCCACTTTTACTTTGTTCTATCTAAAATAAAAATGCGTCAAGAATACCGTCACATTTTAAACTGTGCTGTGATCAAAGCAGGTATATTATCTAAAAATATGTATTATAACTTGTGTAATAATAATAGTAATAATAATAATAATAGTTGGATATTTACTGATATTCCCAAGTTTAAAATGTATACTTTATATCGTAGGATATGGATACTTGAATGCATTCGTCTGTATATAATGCAGATTTCAAAATGCACATTCTCCTCTCACCTTATGTATGTATGTATGTATGTATGTATGTATGTATGTATGCATGCATGCATGCATGCATGGATGGATGACGGACGGACGTACGGACAGAGGCAGGTAGGTAGGTAGGTAGGCAGATATACTTTGAGTAGTATCTATTTGATTATAGAGTGCTTACGTATCAGGAAGGTAAGAGATCCACTTTGTCCGCTTCAACCAATGATTATCATCATTTACAAAGAAAGAATATTTTTTCTTTATATTGTAATCATCTCGGGATTGTATGATTTTTAGCAAGTTCACTTCCAGGTAATGTTCCATTAAGATTTAATAGGTAATCTTTGTACACCTCGAATTTTAATTTTTTAAAGCATTTTATAAAATTCCTTTACAAACTCTCGTTTCACTCTAGTCCGCCTTAAGTGTGTGCATTATACGTCAGGAAGATTTTTGTATGTCCATTTGTAGTAAACCATATATGGTATTTTCCATCGTGTCATTTTAAAAGTCGTAAGGCTTTTCGTGGACGCATATAGCATATGTATCAGTTATTAACAGTCTACCATCAACCACATGGATATAGGTATCAGTCATTAATAAATCATCATCAACCACATGGATATAGGTATCAGTCATTAATAAACCATCATCAACCACATGGATATAGGCATCAGTCATTAACAGTCTATCACCAACCACATGGATATAGGCATCAGTCATTAACAGTCTATCACCAACCACATGGATATAGGTATCAGTCATTAACAGTCTATCACCAACCACATGGATATAGGTATCAGGCATTAACAGTCTATCACCAACCACATGGATATAGGTATCAGTCATTAACAGCCCATCATCAGCCACATGGATATAGGTATCAGTCATTAACAGTCTAAAACCAACCACGTGGATATAGGTATCAGTCATTAACAGTCTATCACCAACCACATGGATATAGGTATCAGTCATTAACAGTCTATCACCAACCACATGGATATAGGTATCAGTCATTAACAGCCCATCATCAGCCACATGGATATAGGTATCAGTCATTAATAGTCTATCACTAACCACATGGATATAGGCATCAGTCATTAACAGTCTATCACCAACCACATGGATATAGGTATCAGGCATTAACAGTCTATCACCAACCACATGGATATAGGCATCAGTCATTAACAGCCCATCATCAGCCACATGGATATAGGTATCAGTCATTAACAGTCTATCACCAACCACATGGATATAGGTATCAGTCATTAACAGTCTATCACCAACCACATGGATATAGGTATCAGTCATTAACAGTCTATCACCAACCACATGGATATAGGTATCAGTCATTAACAGCCCATCATCAGCCACATGGATATAGGTATCAGTCATTAACAGTCTATCACCAACCAAATGGATAAACCCTACACTGTCAATCTAATGTACTTTGTTTGGGAAATATAAAAAGTATACTTTTATAGTTTATCAAACGAAATAGCACGTATTACTAATGATAGATCTTTCTTCTAATTGCGAATCATCGTAATATGCACACGTTTTCTACTGTTGCTTCGCTACTGAATAAATTGTTTGACCGCTTTACTGAATACTTTGTTAATCTTTGAATTTAGGCAGAATTTTCTGTTGTGGTTGTAGAAGTTCTCAATTTGAAATAACGTTTTATGCAGTCTGATATTGAAATGAGTAAAAACATATGAAAGTATTGAGAAAGAACATCGGCAATGAATTATACCTAAATAAAAATGTTATAGATTAAGAACAGTTTTTAAAGTGTTGAAAGCACATAGCAGGGACGTCATTTCAACGTTTTCGGAGGTGGGTGGTGGGTGGGCAAAACTTGATGGGGGGGGGGGGACTTGACAGGCTTGTTAGTTTTTTTTATATAGGCAACAGCAATTTTACATTTTACAGCACAGGCATATGCCAGCCCCCCTCCCGCCCCCCCCCCCCCCCCCCCGACGTCCGTGTAGTTGGACATCAGCAAAAGAGAACTGCTTGATAGTTTTAAAACAAAAAAACTGGAAACACTTGAAGACTGATTTAAATTAGTGTTGATTCGCAGCAAAAAGAATGATTAAATTAGTGTTGATTCTCAACAAAGACTAGTCAGTCTCGATTATCTTTGGAACATTTTCAGAACAGAACAAAGTAGATTGACAGACATTCAGATGCCGACTAGAGAAATGAAACATAGGACTAATCTCTCGCAGATAACTCCTGAGACTATTCGCTTGATCCAAGGCGGGATTGATTTGATAACAAAATGACATCTTTCAACAACTGTTAACAATTATATGCAGTAATAAAATTAAATGACTTAAAATAGGAATTAAGCAGAGGAAGAAATCGACCTTGATCCAAGAATCCATGCAACACTTTAACTCAGACTGCATTATCTATTTGTATTAAGATTATATTTTCATCTGTATCCCGACTTGCACGTCCTAGTATTATCACAAATTTTATTGTTATTATTATTATTATTATTATTATTATTATTTCAATCTTCTTCATTTTTTTAAATTATATATTCACCGACATCGCTTACTCGCTAATTGCAGTGTTGACTTCTACTTCGAGTAGACTATTATTATCTGTTTCATTTGAAATATCTCGGCATTTTCCCCTTATGGATCAGACACGGTTAACTTGACAAGAAAATATTCAAGTTATCGATAGTATTTGTAACCTTGAGATTAATCTAGTTCGGGCGAATGCAGTTTCATTCCTAAAATGACATGTCAAGATGAGATAAGCCTTGAAATATTGCACGAAGTTAAAGTTTTGCAGGAACAGAGTGATAACATTTTACAAGATTGCACGTCCCAAAGATGTAGGGTCCTATTACTTCGCCTCTCTCCAAACACTCTTGACTTGCTCTTTCCTTCCTAAATATGTACAGAGATCTCGCTAGGTTTTTAAAACTATGAGTCCAGGACTCCCATTTTTGGTAAAAATAGAAGTCCCACCATCAAAAGTTGCAGTCCCTTCTTGCCTACAGAATCAACACAGACGTGAGTGCATCTGTTTAAAGATGGAGAGGTTTTCGTAATGTAATCACTGACTTTAATATAGCTTCATTGCAACAGTCCCTTGACAGGATTGCACATTTATGGTTTATTTATTTGTCTACGTACTTGTAGTAATTTTAGGCAATGGATAAATAGTATGTGATTTGCTTTTTTTCTCAGTATTTTCGCAAATACGTTTCTTGTCAGAAAACAGCTTAGACCTTAAAGTGCATCTGGCGAATTCCACAACATGGCATTGTCCCATATGTTGCTGACCTACATAATTTACATTTTAAAGTTAAATCTTTAATACAATAAGACCAAGGCTTTGCTTTCAATGATTTGTATATTTTTCTGAATATATTTGCCCGATGATTTACGAAAACAGACAATCTAATAAATTGGTAAATCCCAGACTTAGCGAAGTCAGCCATTATTTCCCGTTAGGCCTACTGGTTCACTTACAGTTTCAAACTAATTTTGTGACGAAATAGTGTACAAGAGGCAGTTAATATATATCCAGATCACCGATTCTGATCTTAAAACACAAGTTTGTGTGTTATTATCATCAAAAGATATCATGCAGGAAATTGATAGTTGCTACCATACTCAGAAAAGGGTTAATGGTCAATCAGCTATCAAAACATATGCTTGTGAATAGGCAAGAGTTTGTTTTTCAATTTAATTGATATCAAAATTAGGCCTAGCTACTGATGTCTTCATGAATACATTTTGCTGCAACACTAGAACTAACTGTGCTAAGGCAAGGGGCATTTAAAAAAAGAGTATGGTCAGTCAAAGTACCTCTTAAATAATCACAGGGCGAAGTCGTTTTCGCTTTCCTAACAGAAGAAGGCGAAGTTTACATTTTTAGGTGACTTAGTCACCCACTTTGCCTGGTAGCATGACCCCTGGCCCTCCCCCAAAAACTAAAAAAATTAGAAGAACTATTGGTTGCCTTGAGTTTAATTTCTACATTTTTTATAACACAGACATAGCTTTTGTTCGTCCTTCAGAGTGAGACTGAATTTTGTCAATCATAGTAAGGACTTATTCCAAACACTAAGCTAGGCATCACATACTTTCTTACACTTAGCTACTTTCCCATCTGAACTATCAATACTAGTAGCTTTAGCACTCTTCTGAATCTCGTTACAATTTTCGTAAATTTGCCATTTAACCCGAAAATACATGTCCAAATTTACGAATGGCATTTTGTCTAAGTCTCAACATGTCTTGATGATGAGGTCATGTGCGCTGCTTATTCCGCTACATTCGGAAATGAACACAATAACGAAAGCTAAGGTTGTTTATTTGATGTACTTTTACAAATGACCACATGTACATCTCTGGGTCTTTCTGCCTCTGAATTCAATCACTGTAAATATCAGTACATTTTCCCACCCGGCCCACCAGTCAAAGCCTTTGAACTTGCCACCCAGCTATTGCATCATGTTCTTTTTGATGTACTCTTATAATGGCAACATGTATGTACATCAAGGGGTCTTTTCAGGGAGGGAAATATTCTGTTTACTCAAAGGACATCAGTAATCTTGTATTAAAATACATAATTAACGAAGTTCATAATCGTTTAAAAGAGGTGGAAAAGTTTAAATTATCAGAGCAGGTCACATTTTGTTTTCACCCACTTTTCCAGGACAAGTGGTTGTAAAAAAAAGTCTTGTGTCTTCTTGACAAGTGGTTGTAAAAAATTCTCTTCTCCCACCTAACTTTTCACTTATCCCAAAACTGTAGCCACTTGCCAAGATTTTATGAGATGCATGCACTTTAACTCATTCGGCCCCGATCCCGTCTGTAGGCGTGATCCGGTTTCTGCATTCATTGGCCGATCCCGCCTGTAGTCGTGAATTGTTTACTGCATTCAATGGCCGATCCCGTCTCCAGGCGTGATGAATGTGTGTTAGATACATTCTCCGATTGGTTAGAAATGGTTTATTCCAAGAACTAAACAACTATTAAACCAATCAGAAATGATTTTACTTCCATTTGTGGAAATTTGAATTGTTCTGAAGCAAAAGGCTTAAGTTTGAGAGCGGTTTAACTACACGTGTTCTGTTCATGAAAAATCGTAAATGATGGTGGACGGAAGAGTGATTTTTGATGAGAGCAAAAATGTGGAGTTTCTCGGGTTTGATCTCGAAAATATTGAGCAAGCTGAGGAAAGATATGTTCAGCAGTTGAATATTTTGTGAGGTTTAGATTTGGACGTAGAAGTTTCTGGGATTGAATCGTCCGAAAATGATGATGCTGACAACGATGATGACAGAGTTCTTGCGGATAAACGTTGCGCATAAGTTTGTAAATAATGGATAAATAAGTTGTGAAAAACTTCGACAAATAGGGAAAAATTACATCAATGTGTTGACAAATTCATTCGAAATAAATGGTGAAAAATTCGTGGATTTTGTTTGGATATAAGAAGAGAAATTAAGGTAAGAGTGAATGCATGTGCACGATGTTTTCAAATAGGTAAAAACTATGGGGCACAAGCAGCTAGACACGGCTTTGTGCTTCTGAGGCATATCAGCAGAGATACTGAAAACAGTGCTGGGGCCAAATGAGATAATCCATAGAAATAGCAAACAAAATTATTTTCAGTTTTCAAAAGTATTGGTTACTACTACACATTTGTCTACTTCAGGTATATGTTTGCTGAAATGTTTTATTAGAATTTGTAAAGTCTCTGGAATTAAAGAATTCCTTGATGAAATCTTGATTAAGTTCATTGAACCAAATCTGTCCACACTCAGCAGTGGATGGGTTTAGACTGTTTGCATAACAAAGAGAAGGTGGAACATTCACTAAGAGCGTTCCAAGTATTCCAACATGTGGATTTAGTGACTGCTTTTGATGCCCTCATCTTTGTTTTGAGCTTTAGTACTGCTCATGATTTTTGAAAGGTGATTGAGAAAAACCTGCAAATCTTCCTTTCATATTTCATCAGAACTGCCCTCTCATGAGGAAAGTGACACTAGTCACTGACAAATACTCTGGTTGAATTTCCAACTGGCGCCATTTTTGGATATTGTTTATAATAACAGCAGGACATTCTTCTAAGTCAATAAATTCAAGCCTTGCATAAAATCGGCCCATTGCAGCTGAACATTTCAGTTATAGTGATGTCATATTATTTTGACAATTTTTGCTGCCACAGATTCTGGTTTATGTCATTTTGGAGAAATAATTACCTGCCAGAGTTGCAGTCTTGCATATTATCCCATGACTTTTAAATGAAATTTTCTTTGAAGAATTTTCTTTATTACAATTATTGCGAAAATTATTTTACTAACTTATGATTTAGCAAACTCATTTAATCTACAGAGTAAATATCAAGCATGATTCATTAGTAGTTCTATAAACTACCTTGTGTTTACTCAAACCAGACACATCAGTGGATCATACTTTGATTTTAGTCCACTTGAGATAATGCAGTGAAATTACTGACAGGCACTTGACTGATGTGTTCATTTCCTTTATGAAATGAAGAAATGACAGTGATGAGTCTTTATTTTTTTAATTGATTGTACAGAGCAGTGCTGTCCAACCTTTTTGACACCATGGGTCACTGAAAAATGTTTTTCTTGAAGCCGAGGGCCATTGCAGAAAACTGAAAAGCAACAACTGTATAACTGCTCGGGCTCTGGCGGGCCATTTAAAATCAGGCCGTGAGCTGCCCCCAGGCTGCGGGTTAGACAGAGGATCAACTTCAGTGTGCAATATTATTTTTCAAGCCATGACGTTAATTAAGAAGGGGACTGTGTTTGCTTTTGAACAACATAATTATTATGATCACTTTATTTACGAAGTTGTCAAATAAGGAGATCTATTCCATTTTAGATAAAATGAGTTTTTTGAGTTATTTTCATAAAGATGGTCATAAAGAAAATAGATTGATAGTTAACGTAAAAGTAGAAGAATAAAACAAAAGGCTGCCACTTAGATTGAAGTAACTGTTTCTCCAAAGAGAACTGTGATAACAGATAATATAGAATATGACACAACTAAGGGACAAAAAAATTCTGGCACATTGGTTGATAAGCATCCATGGCTTAAAGTCACGGACTGAAGGAAATATGTTTTGCAGCTATAGCATACAATATCCCAAACTGGCATACGTTGGATATTCAACCAGTTATTTATAAATGTAACTAACAAATTCACGGCTTATTCAATCTACTCTTATGACAGTTTTGAATCTCATAAAGTTGTGCAACACAGTACAATGTGACCCCCACTATAACACGCTCCGTTATAACACGAATTAGGATATAAAACAGTTGTGGTGTGGCTCCCAAAATTTTATATACATGTATTTTTCTCGTACATGAAAAAAATAACTTTTTTAAAACTACGAAGAAGAACATGTAAAAAGTTTATTCTGGGATCACGTAGGGTTTTGCCAATGTCGCAAACTGCGATTTTATTTTCTTTATTGCTGGCAAAATATACCATCTGGCAATTGTTTTTATTGGCGACAGTGTTGCTGTTTAAACTTGTACATACAGCTATTGGTTTGGAATGGAGAAATTCAGAGGCACCATGAAAGGAGGCTGCAAACTTGATATAAAATGTACTGAAATTTATCTATTATTACATAAACAATTTCTTTGTCCATACTGACAAACCATCTTAACAGTGCATTGTTATATCATAATCTGCTTATGTTGACATCAAGCATGAGTACTGTATGTTGTTAGATATCTGCTTTTTCTGTTGTTGACATTTCTGGTAGCGGAGATCAACCGGGCGAGGCATTATCTCATAATCTATCTTTCATCGAATTTTCGGCCGCTCGCTGGTAATTAATATATTTACATAGACTGACATTTATATGTGGATGGTAAGTAAAATACCTCTTCTTTTCACTCAGAATTAAAACCTTCACATTTTCTGTACTAATCCTTTGATTCAGACTAGAACGTCTGCATCTCTATTGTCCCTAGACCCTTTGTTCAATTTCTGACACATGCATGGAAGGCAGCATCACTCCGCTACCACAAATGTAAAAAAACCCCAAAAACATCTTACTTGTTGGCCTATTCTAAGCAGGGAGGTACAGTAACTACAGTCAACCAAATGACAGCCAATTCCTTTTTTAAAAATGTACCCAAATAAAATAGTTTACTGAAATTTCAAAGAAAATAGATTACATTTGAAACATCGACTGTTATGAAAACATACTAAGCGAATGGAAAGAAAATCAGTCTCAATCATGCAATACAATTATTTGATATTGCTGCCACAATAAGAAATGGGCATTTGTTTGGTTCTCCAAGGCTTTCCTTTAGCGGTGACTTCAATAACGCATGCACCTTTCATCAAAGAAAGCCAACTATAATCTTCAAGAAAAACAAAGAACTTTTCTTCAAAGGAAGTCAATACCAAGCCTTTTAAAAGCAATGGAATCATGAATTTTTTCATTTTCCAACGTGACTGGAACACATTTTATGATTTAATGTGCTGTGAAATTTTCCTTTTTGAAGGGAAAAAGTTTATACTTATGAATGCTACCAATGGCAGCTTAAAACGCAAACTAACTTTTACAGACTTGGGACATACTGAAAAGTAAATGTGCTTCATCATTCATTACGTGATTGTGCTATGTTTATCCCCTGAATTCAGACCTATATGACCTGTGACAAAATTATTGAATATTTTAAATCTTTGTGTGCATATTTTTGATGGAATTACTTGTATTGTGGATTCAATGTATGTGATGAGATTCACGGGCGAGTACTTGGTGTAGATACTCTAATCATTCTATACATTAGACATGTATATATAAACAGTATACATGTATATGTACCAATCCGTGGTCTCTAAATAAACAAAATATTTTATATACCTTCTCTGTTTTCACTACAGGTGTATTTCAAATTTAATATGCATCAATTTAAGATGGTAACTGTGCCAATGAAGCATGTACTTTACCACCCGCATTTATTACCTAGCCCCCCCCCGCACACATTTTTTTTGGGTACATGCATCATTTTCTTCAGTTAACTCACCTGGCTGCTTATAACACTGTTTGGTCTATAACATGGTCGGATTCTGTGGCTTCCAGCTACCATGTTATATTAGGGTCACACTATATGCCAGCATGTGGAGAAAATTTTTGAAGTCCGTGTTGGTAACTTTCGAGCATGAATGGACATTTGAAATAAAATGAGATTAAATGTAAATAAGAGAGCTTTCTTTAGTACAGAATGCACCCTAGCCCAGTATGGCAAACTGGGAAATGCTGTACATTCTCCAGAAGAAGAACGGTGGTAAACTTGGTGCTAATTATCAGAGCAGACTCTGGGTAAGAGACTTTGCTCTCTCAATTTATAAAGTCTCGAGAGAAGAAGTTAGGATAGTCTCAGTTCCTGTAAATTAATTTCTATTCATGTAGTTGGAAGTACCAATCCCACTGTATTGCAGCAAAAAATAATGATAGTTAAAAGTTAAGAACTTTGAAGAAATAAATTTGGCATATACTACATGTATTTCTTTCTTTTTTCTGTGTATTAAAGTGTATATATCTCATAAAATCTTGGCAAAACAGTGAAATTTTGTGACAAGTGAAATGTTGTTGGGAATGGTGAATTTTCTCAAACCACTTGACCTTGACAAGAAGGAAGAAAAAAATTTATCAGCCCTGCAGATGAAGAAACTTACTGTAGGGGCCCTGTTCTTATTCAAGTTTTGGTAAGTTAGTAATTATGTCTCAGTAAAATAAGGAAATGAGCTGCTTGGAAAATATTTTTATATATATCTGTATAGAGATCTACATCATAATCTCATAACAACTTTGAACCGCAGAGTGTATCTGGGATATAATGAGAAATATAATATTTTTAGCAGATGTAATGTCACATTTATGTCTAATACAAAACCTGATATTTCACATGGTCTTTATCAGCCCATAGCAAGCCTTGTCTGAATCAGACAGCTCCCATCATATGTGGCCCCCGATAATATTATTTGAGTTTAAAAACCTTTTAATTCTAGTCAGAATTTTATGGATAGTAGGTTGCTAGACTTTATAAACTTCAGACTTACCCCTCCTGATCAATTAGGAAGGATGGAGGATATGTAATGGAACAGGAGAAAATTAATACCAAAGCTTCACATATAACAATCTGAACAAATCTACAGATTAAATTATGGCATCAGTGGTTTAATACAAGACTATATAATATGAATAGATAACTATTGTCAGCAGAGATTTCTCACAAAATAGTATTATTGACTAACAATAACATCTTCACATAAATTTTTTTATTATTTATTATATCAACACAAACAAGCATATGCCAGGCAACTAATTTTTGTAGGTTCAAAACATAACATCATCAGTAAGACAAAAAAGGAAAAGCTATTTCCATTACATCGGTGTATCTTTAGGAGAGCATATAAACCCTATTTCTACAAAGGAAAAAATAAACTACTAAATTATTAATAACCACCAAACGGTTCTGTTTATTTTCTGTGCAAGGAAGGAAGTTTTATGTGTATATTTGTGTGTGTGTGTATGTATGTATATATGACCCTTACCCATTAGTATCAGTAACCAGATTTGATGACAGATCAAGCATTAAATTTATGATTTATGTTTGGATCAGGACTTTTAAAAACACTGTACCCCGAAAGGAAATTTATGATTGTCATGGGAGGTAATCCAATATTAAGAGATTTAACTTGTCAAACTGTTGTTTACTGATGCCAATGAGAGAGAGAGATGGGAGAGAAGATAGGTTTCTTATAGAAGAGAAGAAAGAACACAAAGTTTCAGAAAAGATACATTCATCTAACTCAAATAAAATGTGCCTTTTTCATCAGCTTATACTACTTCTGTTGAATCATGATGACCCTTTGAATATGTTCTCTGATCGTATTAGCATTATGAAGGAAGCCTCACCACCTCTCGAATCCAGCAATTACATCCAGATGAAATGGGGTTGTCTTTCCCATTTAAATACCATTTAGACAAAGAGAAGAAACTCTTACATCCATTGTCTTTACTCCAGAATTTTCACTTAGTAGATATGGTCATTTATTCAGCTTTTGCTGAATATAGCATACATTGTATCCTGTGCCTTGTAAAATCCAAGTTGTACATTGTAGATTATTCCCATTTCTAGGATGCCCAGCAGGCATAAGATCCCCTGAATGTCTCTGAGCTTATCCCTCAGGCAGTTAAGTCCAGGCCTTGTGCTTGAGCCCTCAGGCCAGTAAGTCCAAGCCTTGTACATGAGCCCTCAGACCAATAAGTCCAGGCCTTGTGCATGAGGTATTTATCAGATGTTGAGGATCTGTTTTGCCACCATTGTGGCTGTCAACTAGTGGTCCATCTGGCTGTACTTGATAATCAGTGACTGGGAATCTGTCACTTCAGTGAGCCATGCTATATACTGGATGGTTGCACTGGTATGCAAAATTATACTTGGACTGGTTGGCTGACCTGTCCATTTTGCCACACATACCAAGCAGATGGCTACTGAGCCACCAATCTGGCCATTTGTTAATTCAATCAATCAGCTGACACTTGTGCTATCATACAGCCAATTTAGCTGAGCCAGTAAACCAGCACACTTACTAGCAGTTTATACTGGAAGGACAAACTGTGGCACCTGCCTTGAAATAATTCTGCTGGAAATAGACATGCTGCACATATACATTTTCAGTGATATATCACTTTTTTTTTCAATCATAAAATATACAAAACATGATCTGGATATTAATTAACCTAAGCTCATATGTTGCCAAGAGACCAAACTTTTCATATATAAAAAACACTCAGAGAAACTACAACTCAAATGGAATGCATCATTCATAGCTAGCTCTCTTGTTTATTTCTGATTACGGTGTACCTTACACCTTAAGGTCCACCCAGCTGTTGTTCTACAGTTGGTACTGTAATTCCTATAAAGATACAACCAGGCTTTGTAGCAAAGAACAGGTTGTTGGCATTCAATCTAGCAAAGAGTGGTCATCTCCATTGATCAATCTCGAGAGGTGGTGATGCAAGACAAATGCTACCAGATAATGCACCAAAAATTACAGTGGGGCTCATTGATGCATTTTTCTTTTGGGGAAGCAAAAGAAATAGGATATATCCATTCAAACCCAGGTGTTGTGGCAGAAGTGTGTAATATGCTTGGTGTGGTCCAAGGTCACAGAAGATCAATTATGCTTCAGAAAAATCTCAGTTCCTATGATCAGAACAAACTCGGCAGCTCTCATGTTCGAACAGAATGTGGTAGCCTGAGACAGGAGATGGTGTTGACTGGCATACACAGTCAACCTTCTCAAGCTTTTATCAACATGAACTAGCTTTGCGGAGGGAAGAGTTGAATAAAGTAGGTCCAGTGGATACAGCCTTGGCTGTCACCAGACCAATTTGAAGTTAGCAAAACTTTGCCATGGCGTTGAACAGTGGTTTGAATGGATTTACCTGGAAATTTTACATGGTACATAAAAGTTGTTTGGTTTCTTTTCTTATATCTGGGTACTGTAGTCATGGCTCACATGACTGACAGCTGTGTTAGGTGTATTGTGTATTCACATATAGCAAAAATGTCTTTATATCCTTGAAGAGTAAGCATGGTAGAGGTAACATACTCAGCAGTGCATTGTATTGTTTACCAATCCTCCATATGTTAATATCATCAGGGAACATGTAGAAAAGAGAACATTATGTTTTTGTAAATTATGTTTCTCTGAGAATACATATCCAGTTACATTACTGTTAAAGCCTTCCACACTTCCCTGCAAATACAGTCATCCTCAGTGAGGTATTGCTAAAGCTAAGACAGCAAACAACCGCAGCCATCTAGCATTGGTAAGGGGAGGTAATGGGAGGTTTGGTTGTTGTTGTGGGGTTTTAACGCCATTTTTCAGCACACGATTGGCTACACATGGAGGCCAGTATTAATGGTGGAGGAAGAACCTGGGAAAACCCTGGAAAGAACCACTGACCCACGAGAAACTACCGGCAAGCTTTCTCACATACCCACACTGGCTGAATTTGAGACTTGAATCGGCGAAGACAGAGGTGAGATGGCAGTGATCCGTAATGGAGAGCGCTTTAGACCACTCGGCCACTCAGGGCCCCCGGCTGGTTTGGAAAGAGCCATTCCCAATTGCATACATGGTAGAGATGACAGATATTTATTTCTATGTTTGCTGTATTTGAGAGGTAGCAGAGTTTATTTCCTAATTGAGTACCTCTACAACATTTTCTCCCATCTTTTCAGTTGACCCAACATTTGTAGAAAGAAGCAAGAAGACGTGTGATGGAATTTTGAACTCAGAAACAGTTGAAAGCCTTAGAGAAAGACAGAGATGCATTGATTGTCTCCAGGAATTAGCTCATGTAAATTTTGCAGCTTCTTTTGAAATTGTTTAATTTTTGTTAAAATGATATAACATAGATGTACATCAGGGTCTTGGTTAACTTAATCTCAGTTACATTAAATATTGGTTCATCCACATGAGTACTATATCCCAAAACATTTTTAACTCTGTACAATTTTGATAACTTGAACACCCAAGTTATGTAATAATTCACTTTGAAGGATCCATAGTTTTTGGTACTGAGGATTATTATGACAATACATTATTCTTTTGGATCTATACTCAAGTGATGTAACAAATCACTTTGAGGGATCCATAGCTTTAGGTACCAAGGATTATTATAAGAATAAAATATTCTGTTCTTTCTTTAAATAAGATCTGAGTAAAACAAGATGTTCAAGCCAACTCAGTCATCCATATTCTACTGTATGTAAAATGTTCACAGTTCTCCAAATTCATAGTTTCTGCTTTAAACAGAGTTTTCTCTTACTGCATAGAGAGAATCTCTGACTCCAAGAAATACATTAAAATTTGCTTGGGGCTATCCATTTACTTCAGAAGTACTATGATGGGACTCCCTGTTCTGAATTCCAGAAATAAGGGCATCAAGTTATATATCCTTGACTCACAGTGTTCAACATTTTCTTTACAGTTGTTCATGTATTAAACTGAAAATATTGGGAAATGTGGCACTGAACTTCCATTTTCACAATCATACAGTTCAGATTATTTTTGACCGCTCTGGTGGCCTAGTGGTTAGAGCGTCCGCCTCAGAAGTGGGAGGTCGTGGGTTTGAACCCTGACCAAGTCATACTAAAGACTTACAAAAATGGTACTAACAGCTGCCTTGCTAGGCGTTCAGCATTAAGAGGTTAGTGTTAGGACTGGTCGGCCTGATATGAAGATAATGTGACTGAGTGAGACATCATGCTACATGTCTGCGGCACGATGCCCAAGTGCTAGACATCACTATAAACTGCCACACTGCAGACATTGTAGCAATATGACTGCAAAATTGTTAAAGTTACGTTAAAAATCCTAATCACACAGAGATTATTTTCACTATTCTTATGTCATTCTAGCCAAAGATGCCATAGTGCTAAATATCAACATTTTACATTCTGTTTTTGTTTGTTCAGTGTTGGCCCTAAGGTCAGTGACATTACACAATTTCATAAGATTCCAAATAACACAGATCTGGAAAATTCCAGCAAGATAGAATTATTAAAATAAACTATAAATCCATGTTCTCAACCATATTTTAGTATATCTCTGGTATAAAGAGATGGTTGGGTAGAGTTATTGCCCTTGCAAAAATGTCGACACTACACAGAAATCTGAAAACAGAATTCATCGAGGTTAACAACCATGATAAACTTGTGGGTTTAATTGCTTAAAATAAAAATAAGTACAAAATCTTGATGTGCTTACACCATGGCATTTAAATGTACATGTAGTTGGAAAACAACACTGAAGTTCCTTGGAAGTGCATCTTCTGAATGATATGGAATCCTGTACAATTTGGTAATGTCGTGAACCACACTACTGTACAGTTTGGTAATGTCATGAACCACACTGCTGTACAATTTGGTAATGTCATGAACCACATGACTGTTGAGTGTCCAACAGCAAAAGGTGTTCTCAATTAATGCCATTTCACTCCCATATGAGATAGAATGATCAAGGCTCTGCTGTATTTCTTGACAGAAGTTGTGGTTTTATGATATTATTAAGGTTTATAAAATTGTAAAATTAAATTCTTATCTTGAAAATTTACTTTCTGGAGTGTAATAAATGATGAAAAATATTTCATAATTTTACAGTATTATTCAAAATTGATCTTCAAAAAAGAAGTCTGTGATGTATGCATGAGGCATTTAGCTTAAAATCATTGCTTTGTCAATTTTTTTACATTGCAGCAAGTACATATTATACTAAATTTTAAACAAAAGATGTGTTAAACCAAAATTAAATGGCTGTGTTATTTTAGTATTAGTCAAAGCTAATTTTCATGGAAATGTTTTTAAGAAATCATCTTTAGATGACACAAAAGAGAGCTTGAAAAATAATTTCTTTGTGCTTTGTTTAGCAATTTAACATTGTGAAAGTGATTATTCTAAACAATCAGAGAAACATTACTTTTAATTATGTTATAAATATAAAAGAGAAATTTAAGTTCGTTTGTGTACATCCTGTATTGGTCAAAGACCAGATGAGCTTATGCAATAGGTCTGTGTCCATTGGTCAATATTGCAATAGGTCTGTGTCCATTGGTCAATATTGCAATAGGTCTGTGTCCATTGGTCAATATTGCAATAGGTCTGTGTCCTTTGGTCAGTATTGCAAAAGGTCTGTGTCTATTGGTCAATATTGCAATTGGTCTGTGTCCATTGGTCAATATTGCAATAGGTCTGTGTCCATTGGTCAGTTATGTTATGTTATGTTATTGTGGGGTTTAACGCCATTTTTCAGCACACGATAGGCTATACATGGCGGCCAGTATTAATGGTGGAGGAAGAACTCGGGAAAACCCCGGAAAGAACCACCGACCCTCGAGAAGCTACTGGCAAGCTTTCTCACATACCCACATTGGCTGAATCTTAGACTCGAACCGCCGCAGACAGAGGTGAGATGGCAGTGATCCGTAACGAAGAGCGCTATAGACCACTCGGCCACTCGGGGCCCCTCCATTGGTCAGTATTGCAGTAGGTCTGTGTCCATTGGTCACTATTGCAATAGGTCTGTGTCCATTGGTCAGTATTGCAAATCTTAAACTACTTGGAAGAAAGTCATGAAATTTGGCAGTTTAATCCTAAGGATTTGTTGGTTCCAAAAGAAAAAGGGCCTCTCAAACAAAATGAAATTCATGTTACTACTCCTTCTGAATGGATGGTCATATTGACATGTGATTTCACTGAATGATTTCGATAAACATATAAATGATCCAAAAACAAAATGGTGCTGATCTGACATCTACCTCAAAATGGATGGTTGTATTGACATGAGCTTTTTACTAGAAGACTTTTATATTATGTAGCTTGTCCTAATTAAATATGGCGCAAATTTACCATAATCCCAATATGGCCGCAACATCATTTATCAAGAATATGTTGCTATGACTTCTCTCCCTTAACAGATGGTCATTGATTTGTGGGGTTTTCACTAAAACTTTGTGCTTTATGCAGATGGTCCTTTTTAATAATGATTTTATAACCTCCAGAAAGGATGCTTTAGCAACCATCTTCAAAATTGTCTTGTAGCTAATCTCCCGAATGTTTGTATTATGTTGTGTTGACATGGACTTGTAGAAAAATGGTACAGGTCTGACCAGCAACATGGCAAGCATCGTGGTCATATTGAAAGAATGGTGACATTGACATCAGAATTTCATAAACGTACCTGTTGCAATATATAATTGGTCCTGAATGAATATAATGCAGATTTGACCACCAGCATATCCATGGTATCATGAACAAGTTTGAAAATGAGACCTGCTTATGTTGGGGTAAAGTCAGTGGTCATTCTTTGCATTTTGTTTAGTATTTTTATCATTGCTGACTTTATGAACACTGCAACATTTACATTATATTCATTCAGGACCAATTATATATTGCAACAGGTACGTTGAAAAACAACAAAATATAAACTGTTTAAACAGTTTATATTTTGTTGTTTTTCAATTTGATAATCAGCACTTTGGCACTGATTTCAGAGTCAAAAGGTTTTCTTTACTCTGCATGTTATTGTTGATGACTTCTGCATATGAAAACAAAAACAGGCGTACATAAATTGTTATCAGTCCCAGTTTGTGAATATGCCCCAGTTCCCAATCTTTCCATGTGAAATTCTGTGCTGGAGCACTGTCTTGGATTCCTGGCAAATTTCAGTCAGTAGAGCGTCTCTCCCATCGAGTGACTTTTGTTTCAATCAAGAATAAGATATATTCCCCCTCAGGCTGTCCTTGATTACACGTACCATCATGAAACGGTGCTGGCAAGTGAAGACTTTCCTGAGTTGCATTCCAGAGAAATGATAGCCAAAATCTTACGTGAGTATTTCATATCACAGCAGGCCTCGGGATTGGAGTATTTCATATAATAGCAGGCCTCAGGATGTGACTATTTCATATAGCAGGCCTTGGGATGGGAGTATTTAATATAATAGAAGGCCTTGGGATGGCAGTATTTGATATCATATGCCTATGGATTATGCATTATCATTCATCTTGAATATTTACATATTTGTTTAGGCAAAATCTGCATCACACTAATGACGGAAGATTTTTAAAATTGCTTTCTGAGATATGATAAACTTTCAAATGAGAATTTAATTTGAGTTTTGTGGCCAAATTCACTTTTAGTAAACATTTTTGGGACGAATTTGCTGAAAAATATTTTTAACTTGAACGAAAATGACTTCTTAGATATGCTAGACATAAATAGAAGTTGAATTGGCCCCAGATATTTTGCTTGTTCGTATTGTGTAACTGTAGGCTGACTTACATTTTGAGTCTACACCCAGCTGTGAATTTAATTTGTTGAAACATGTTTTTACTTCACAGGTTATTTTGACAAGGTTGAGGAACTATGCAGAAAAGCCTTTACAGGAGTTGAGGTGAACAAACTTTATCTGACATTTATTCAAATAATACACCATTGTTCAGTACACGCTGCCCTGCATTTAAGTGTACCCTGATAATTATGGAATCTTCTTTGGCTTGAAGTCTGGCGTGGATCCTGTTTTATTTTCATATTGAAAGGGGGGAAGGCTATTTGCTTGAAATTTTAAACTTCATGATCAAAATTGGTAAATGGAAGCCCTTTATATTCTGCATTGTATTTTTTACACAGCGGTTAGTGTGCATTAATTTGGAATCAGCATCATGAATTCACACATTTTAATAAGAAATCATATATTGTGTAAAGTTATTTCAAACAATATACTTTATAAATCATACAATATATGATGAAAACTGGATCAGTAAAAATATTGGGAAAATGACTATTGAATAAATCTTATCAGGTGAAATTCATGTTTTCATTTTCTTGTCTAATTTGGTTTCACTGTAATGTTCATAAATCAGACATGCATAGTTTTATTAAAATGTGAAATGGGTCACTTATCCAGTTATCTGTCTATTAACCATAATTATTAAAATCCATTACATTCATATTTGACTAAGAGATTATAGTTCTATGGATCAACAAAACTTGTGGGCACCCAAGCGCACTTTTCACCCATCTGTTAACCTGTTTTTGAGCCTCCCTTGCCATCTCCAGCCATCATCTAAGCCATGGTTAATGCTTATTAACTCCATTATTTGCAAGTTATCAAGGACAAGGTCTATCAGGAGTAAATACTTATGTTGTACATCAGTCCATTCATCAACCACACGTTTGTCCCAAAAATGATTGAATTACACCAAAGTCAGTAGTACACATGACCACATAGTGAAAAGGTATAAATAGATATAATATTGTGTTCTTCAGGGATAATGTAAATCTGTACATCCTTGACTATAAAGCTCTTTAACTCCATTGAGATGTGTTCATGTCTCCAGTGAATACCAAAAAATGAATCTTTGACATCCTACAGCTCAAATAGAAGAACATTTGCATGTTTGTTGGCCTTCTGTTATAACTTTGATACAATGAAACCCTGCTATAACACGATGGTTGGAGTCAACAGTGTCATCATGCAATGTAACGTTATGTGCAGTAACTGGAGAAAATAACATATGTATCTCCTTCTCTCTACAAATTGGCATTGGGAGGTGGGTAGGGAAAATAGGCATGGGAACAAAGCCTGTGCTTCAGTTATCACAAACTTAAATAAGTGCATATTAAAGAAGAAATATTGAAATCAAAGTGATTGCATATTTAATGTTTGATTTTAAGTAGAGAACCATGTATTGGTACATACATGTATAGCACAAATGGTTCAGGTATCAATACATGTACACAGTGTCGAGTGTAATTGCATGCATAACAATAATTCAAACATTTGCACATTTAGTAATTTCAGCATTGATTATGATGTTCTTTAATTCAGTGCAAAAACTAAATCCCAGAATAACATTAATGAAAGATGAAGAACATTTAAAGTTCCATGTTTTTACACATGTCAAGGTCATCTAGGAATGTCTGGATACATTTAAAACTGCTTGAATTTTCTCTGCTTTATTTCTCTTGCATCTTGTACATAATTCCCTGACAATAGCATGAATAAATTATGCTTATGACTTATTGATTTGGGGAATGGTTGACATCTAGTTGATTGATTGTATGATGATTATCTGACAACATGGCTAAGTCACATGTGCATGGTGGTAGGTTTTTTATGATTATGTGAAGCAGTGTTCATTAATTTCAAAACCCATAAGCTGTTAGATTGCTGCTGCTGCTGAGCAATTACTATATTAAGTAGGTAAATTTACTGATAAATTCAGGTGAGTAACTTGGTATCACATTGTTGTTGCTTGGTTGTGAATGCCGGTTAACTGAGCAAACATCTGTTAGCTAATATTAATCATGATTAAGAAATATTTATACACAGCACACATTGAAGACTATAAAGAGGACTAAATGCCTTTATTGTTAATTATTAGATAATATTTAGATGCACAAGATATCAGCTTGTTAAAGATCTGACATTAAAATAAATTAGCTAAGATCGATGTGCAGTTGGTGACTATGATAAAGTTCAAAAGAAAATTTACACTTGGAAACTTAAAACATCTTTATTCATATAAAGAAAGAAACATTGCCAAGACAGATATTTCTTTAAGAATGCAGCTCATCTAACAAATTATTAAATTCTGCTGTTGTTTATTTTGGCACTAAAACTATAGAACTTTGAGAAAGTAGTGAAATTATTGTTCACTTTTATGAGTGACATTTCATGTTATAGTGAATCATGTTGTAGCAGGGTTTCATTGTAGTTGGATCAATTTAGAATACCTGTATGATGTATAGGAGAGGTAGTGTACTACCTCTGGTCTTGGCATGTGCACATAGAGAAGTATGTACATATGTACTGCCTTGCTACATTTGTTACTCTTTTTACCTTGGTCATAGGCAATGGTTTAGAGTGTGTATTGTGGCACCTGCTCCCTGGGGAGGAGCTAAAGTTGGCTAACTCAGTATGTGTATTCATCTTGTACATTTTTTTGTTCATTTTTTTGCCATTTTATTATTTTCTTCACATACATATTGTTATACCTGGAATCACGAAACTTGGTCACTGCAGAGTTTGTCTTACCATTCGAAATGGTCAGTGACAGAGTTTGTCCTACCATTCAAAATGGTCATTGACAGAGTTGAAATTGGCAAGGACATGTCATGGAAGATGCTGTAGGATAGTTTTGTCACTTACAGCAGTAACATGTTTAGAAAGCATCATCTATTTCACCTTTCTGACGCTTACATTCATTTGTTTTGACACTTAACATTCATTTGCTCTGATTCTTACTTCTGTTCAGAGACATTTTAACTGTGATTACAAGAAAACAAAAAGAATTAGCTGTTAATAGACAATGTTTCTTTCACTTACATATATTCATTTATACATTGATTATATCATTAAAAAAAAATATGCTAACTCTTACAGAGTTTTCACTGTTATTGGAATTGGCACACAGTTACATGTACCTTTCCATTATTCTGCACAGTCATGTGAAAAGAGTTTATATTCTTATATGTAATGCTGTATTGACACAAAAAATAGTTTATATTGTAATGCTGTATTAACACAGTTGCATTTAAAATCATTATTTTAAGATCTACATTCTCTTTTATTTCAATGTATGTATTTCATGAAAGAGTATCATCATCAGCATATCATCATATGATAATCATAGAATTACTATTTATAAAGGAGAAATGAAATTATTAATTAGTAAGCAGTAGAAGGAATCTATTGGTAATTAATTTTTTGTTGTAAATATTTTGGGGGATTTAGTCAAAAATAACGTTGCATTATGTGCCAAGCCGCATTATAGTATGTATCATATTGGGATATATTGGATATATTTAGAACATGCATTATGTAAATTACCTTGATATAAAGTGACTTCACCTGTAAGACTCCACTTGTATTGCTTCCTTAAAGAGCGTTTTTGTCCAGGATTGGTGTATCACGGGGGGAACAGTCATATATTTTTCACATCATTTCTGGGGGGAGGGGCACATAGGACTCTGGTTTTGCAAAAACCAAACAGTGAACAAAATTTAGCATTACACCACTAACACTATGGTATTTTCCTTCAGGTCACTGCAGTGCTTGGATTGGAGATAGTGGAATGCTTGTTATGGAGGCGAGGGGCCTTGTTGTACATGTTCTGTAGTACTGTTCAGGCAGATAAGGAGAGGCTAGCCAAAATTCCAGCAGCCCTTAAACAGGTAGTACATCAGGTTCCTTGGAAATGTCTATAGACCAGTTTTTATTCACATGCAAAATTGGCAATTGCCAAAGTCCTCAATCTTATGCCTATTCAAATTTTCGGAAGGTGATTCACTTCTTCAGATATGTTGTCTGATCATAATACTATATGAGTGTGACCAGTATCTTGCAAATCCAGCCCTTCTAGGTTCCCTTTAGCCAACAGTTGTCTGGCCACATAGGTGGGAGTCAGGTGAGAATGATCTCTTTATGGAGATATGGATTGGCACCAAATCCTGTCTATACTCAAGCTTCTGCTTGTACTCAGCTAGAAGACACTCTTTTAGAGACTTCACAAAGTCCTGTATCAAGTGGCATTTTCCACACTGCTTAATGATTTGAAGGAGAATCTTAGAAATAGAAAGTGTATTTATATTTCTAATTATTTATCACTGTTTTCTGTTGGAGACAAATTTACAAAGTTAATTAGAACACAGTTTAGTCCTGTAATACAGTGGAACCCTGCTATAACGCGCCCCGCCATAACGCGAATTCGGATATAACGCGGTCGTAGCATGGCTCCTGAAATTTCGTATATTCATTCACACATGGAGAAAAAAGATTTGGAGAAAAGTAAAAAAAACAAAAGAAGAAATTAACTTCATTTTGGGCATGAGATTAGTTGTGACTTTTAAAATAATATGATCGTGGCATGGTTCCTGAAATTTGAAATTCATTTACATGTATTTTTATCGGACCGTGAAAATATTTGTTTAACGTACGAGAAATAGTGTGTAAAACTTTTATTATAATTTGGTGGAAGAATTCGCGTATGACTTTTAATAATAAACGATCGGAACTTAACAATTTATCCAGGTTCTTTAAGTGATTTTGGAGAAGTGATCGTGTATGAATTCTAAAATAATACGATATATATAACGTACGAGAAATAGTGTGTACAACGCTTGGCTTCTGAAATTTATCAATTTGAACAGGTTGTGGTGAAGCTCCGTATTCTACTCTAGAAGAGAAAACTGGTTTCATTAGGTTTTTGAATTGTTAAGCCGAAGTAAACATTATCGGAAGTGTTACTTATTACGGATCCATGAGTAAAGCCAGTAAATCGTCTTTGTGATTGTCTTCCATGAATTCTGTATACAGTCGTTGCTCAAACAATAGCCGACATGGGCTTCTTATTTAACTGCAATCACAGCCAAGCAGCAGACAAAGCTGTGGTTGATATAAGAGTCGCACAATTTAATAAACATCAAAGGACGAAAGCCGCCAACATGTATGCTGTGCTTGGCGGTGTGATCAAACAACAAACAGTTGAAAGTAAATAATATCCACTTTATTATCTGTAAATTAAAAGGGTATGAAATTGTACATCCGTTCAGCTTAATTTTGTTTTATATAAAAAGTGATTCGTAACCATTGCAGGCCTTCATTACTTAGTTATCGAGCTTTATCTGTGTACGTTGTTTGCTTATATAAAAAAATATTTTACTGTTATGGAAAAGCAAGTTCAAAAATGCAAGTCATTTTCTGCTAAAGAGAAACTGTATGCCCTAGATCAACTAAAGAAGGGCAAACAACAAACTCAGCTTGCCAGAGATCTAGGAATCAGTGAGTCCACTTTGCGAGGGTGGAAAACAGATGAAGGAAAGCTCCGTAGTCTACCCAACATTCTTGAAGAGGAAACTGGTTTACAGCGTAAAAGGGTTAAGTTAGCTAATGACAATGTCCTAGATTCAGCTTTGTACCAATGGTTTGTACAAGCTCGCTGAGAAGGTGTTCCAATTTCTGGCCCAATTCTGAAAGCCCAAGCAGAGAAATTTGATCGCCGTATCAATGGAGATGATTCCAAATTTAAGGCGAGTAATGGCTGGCTAGACAGATTCAAGAAAAGGCACGCTATCAGCCAAGTTCTTGTGTCTGGGGAAATCCGCTCCGCTGACAAAGAGGCTGCCAATTCCTACCCGATTGGGCTTAAAAAGTTGCTGGAGGACGGTTGCTACACAGCCGACCAAGTTTACAGCTGCAATGAGACTGGTTTATGTTATAAAATGTTACCCGATCGCACCCTTGCAACCAAGACTGACAGTCACAAACGAGAAGGTTTCAAGAAGAGGAAGGACAGAGTGACTCTCTTATTTTGTGTTAACAAGTCTGGCAGCCACAAAGTCAGACCTCTGATGATTGGAAAATCGAAAGCTCCCAGATGTTTTCATCATGTAAATATGAAGGCACTTCCATTTCAGTACACTAACAGCAAGAATGCTTGGATGAATAGCTCCATATTTGACGACTGGTTTCACAAAACATTCGTTCCAGATGTTCGGGCTCATTTACAAAAACTCAAGCTGGAGGAAAAAGCTCTCCTCCTGCTGGATAATTGCCCTGCCCACCCCTCAGCGGAAAATCTTGTCAGCAGTGATGGCAAGATCAAAGTTTCATACCTCCCGAAAAACACTACGTCAGAAATCCAGCCACTTGACCAAGGCATAATTTCCGTATTTAAACAAAATTATCGCCGTGAAATGATAAAGGGAATGGTAGCAGATAATAACGCATCCGTCGACACATCATTGGCATTACTCAACTTAAAAGAAGTATGTCACCTTGGAGGTAAAGCCTGGGATGCTATCACTGCATGCTGCATTGAACGATGCTGGATAAAGGGTCTTGGGCCAGCTTTTACGCCCTCGACACAAAATGATAGTGACGATGAGCTTGAATTTACAGGATTCACTGAAGACGACGTACGTTTAGCAGAAGAAGCACTCAAAAAATACGAGCACAGTTATCATGATATCCTTAACTGGTATTCAGTAGATGACATCTGCCCTATATACGAACACATATCAGATGACGAAATTGTTACAGATGTCAGCAGGAAGAATGAAGCTGCACAATCAGAACCTGAAACCAGTGACGATAATGATAACGATGACGATGGCACCCCAACTCCCCCACCAAAAGTGTCTGAAGCAGTAGTACATTTAGAAGCAAGTTTAAGGTGGCTGGAAACACAAGATGTTGACAGCGTCAAAGTCCTTCAATTAAGAAACATTCTTGACTTTGCTAGAACCCAACAGTTCGCGGCAAAGAAGCAAATGTCATTGGATATATTTTTCAAGAAATGATGAAATTTAAATTTGGAACCACACTGACTTTGCACTTTGCGCAACGATTAATTTAGCAGTTTTCACATGTTTCTTTTGATGTTCACAAAATCTGAAATAAAAGTTATTTGCACGCTGAAATCATGCGTTGATTGTTAATTATTCTTGCAGTTGTCGCATATGATAAAATTTTAGCGGTATGAAATTTGTACAGACACCGTATGTAGACCCGGGAATAGCTGCATGCAATGACCGTACGATATCAGACGGCAAGTAAATGGTTTCAATATTTTGTTCATCCTATATTTTACACGACAAATTCAGACTATTACAAAATTATTGAATATTTTAAATCTGTACGATTTTCAATGAAATTACATCCATTATGGATGAACTGCATGCCACGACGGCACGGTAGCATACGGTGTTGATACACTTTTCATAATATAGCGATAGTCTGGTATTATCGGTCAATCTGTATTATCGTTCAAACAAATAAAAATTAGTAAATGTTTTTAATGCACAGTAATAACCTATAAATATATTAGCCATCGATTATTTTGAATATATCTTAATTAATGCATTCCAGTTAATATTCATCTGATGATAAGCCGACTTTTGATCATTGTACATGTATACACGTATATGTTCTTGGAAAAAAAAGTTAATTATTGTAAAACCCCGCATTAACGCGACCCCGCTTTTAATGCAATCCGATTTTATGGACCCCGATCATCGCGTTATAGCGGGGTTCCACTGTATACATTTATACACCATTTTGTTATACCTGTACTGGTTGTTGGTATGTTTATTTAATATTGTGTACTGGACCCGTTGTATACTCTGACTGTATTTGTTAAAGAACATAATGGTAATGTAGCTAATTTCTGTCAACAATTATATTGTTCATTAGAATCTGCTTCATTCTAAATTAATGCGATGCTTGATTAATTTCACCTGTATATTCAATCACGGGCATCAACACAGTGGCAGGATAAAGTGTGCATATTGCAAGTATTTTAGACTGGTGGAGGATTCACATGTGACATGCCTGGATTATGTGGGGTGTCATTATAACCATGTGAAAACTGCACATGCCGGATTGAAAGACTATGGGCTTCAGTCCAGGGTTCCCATGCTACCAGGAAATTGGAAAAAAAGTCAGGAGAAATAATAATTTTTTCCCAGCTCTGAGAAGTCCTCGAAGTTTGCAAATATTGATGAAAGTCTGGAAAAATCCGGGAATTTTCCGCCAACACTTAACGCCAGAAACAATTACGTAATTGTGTTGTAATGAACTGATCATGAGTTAGTTTTTTTAAGTTCTGACCAGAATATTCGGAGGCAGCAGTATGGATCATTTGGGTGCTTGCCTTCAACATATTTGTTGAGCCAATCCAACTGATCAGTGGATTAGATTCAGCTAGTTGACTTTTTTTTTCATAGTTCGATATTGACATCCTTTCTTATATAGAAGTTTGAAAACCAGTCTATCATCACTAGAAGCCAACATGGTGGCAGCAAAGTGTAGCCACTCACTAAATGTCCTAGGAAACTTAAATGCTGTTACATTGAGTCATACATGCATGAGATTGATATGGAAATTATTTATCGTCTCAGATTTTATAAGTTTTACATAGTTATGTCTTTAATCTGCTAAAGGACAAGATGAAACTATGAAGTTGATGATATTTTGCCTGAAACTCGTGAAAAAATAAAATTAGATGAAAGTTGTATACTGTTTATAATAAAAAGAACAAAACTGAAATAAGACAAAATTCTCTATATATTTATTTGGAGAACAACTACACAGTTTTGTTGTATCACGTGACTAACATGCTGACATGAGCTCTGTGCTTGATGAATCCGACTGTCTGTATGGCTGCTACAGTGACAGGTTTCTGGTTGATCTTCTCAAAATAAATATTTTGAGAATTATGTTCTTTCTGGTCTTTACAAACGGTATGTGACTTTCATTTAATATATTTTAATTTTTGTACAAGAACATTAGGAGTTTGCTGTCAATATCACTTGACTATTGGACTTCTGATGTTGTAGTATGAGATTTGTGTAGTCATGTGACTAGTAAGGCAAACAGTGAGTACTGGGTCAGGTTTCATCTATGAGCAAAGCACTGATTACACATAGGGATCACTTTTCTGACAGTCTTCTTGTTCTTGTCATTGTTGGTGCCAAGTTTAAATTTTTCATTTAACTAACTTAAATTTAATGCATATACAGTCATGAAACATGGTGGGAGTATTCAGTTTAGAGGACACTATTTACCAAGGGGAAAAGTAGATTACAGTAACTTAATTTTCAAGCTCCTGAGAATATGTTGGTTTTTTTTTAGCATTTAGCTCACTTAATCTGAAACTGGGTGTTTTTGTACACTCATGAAACTTAAGGGTGTATTCATCTTAGAGGCTATTGGCCACTGTAGCAAGTGTTAGGCACTGTAATCAGCTGTATTTTTTTAATTTAGCTCATTTTGTGAGTGTACTTCTAAAAACTGATGGATACATTTTTAGCTCTACTGGTCATCAACCAGAAGAGCTTGTGGTATGGTCTGTTGTCTGTTGTCCATCCGTTAGTACCCCTCCTAACTTACTTGGAGGATTGCTGAGAAACACTTCACACACATCAAAATGGAAACGGAAATGATACTGTACTTGCTTCCGAATTGGCCACAACAGTGGCCATCTTGAAAATCGTGTTATTGCTACTCCTTTTGAATCTAAAGTCATTTTTGCATGGGATTTCATCAGAAGACTTCTGGTGATGTTTAGTTGGTCCTTGATGAAAATGGTGCCAGTCTGATGTCCTGTATGGTCATCACATCAGCTGTCTTGAAAATCTTGTTGTCACTGCTGCTCCTGAACAAATGTAATATTGCCATGTGTAACAGGACAAACCTTCATGGATGCTTGGATCAAATGAGAACACAATACATTGTGATGAAAGATGGAAGTTTATGATATGAATTAATAAATACATATATATATATATACTACAAATACAGTGATTCTTGCATGCTCAAAACATACATCTTATTACTTTATCCAAACATTCACAAATAGGAAAACAAAAGATGATTCATATATTCCAATGTATGATGGTAAGATTCATATAATCTCACTTAATGATTATAAGATTAAAAAATAATCTTATGTAATCTCATGTAATGAAAGTGAGATTCAAATAATCTCATGGAATGAAAATAATATTCAAATAATCTCCTGGAATGTAAATAAGAATCAAATAATCTCATGTACCGTATTTTTGCGCATTTAAGACGCACCTAATTATAAGACGCACCCATATATAAGACGCGGGTTTTGACGATTTGTGTAAAAAATATTTTACATAAGACGCCCACAAATATAAGACGCATGCGGCCTAGCCATCTGCCGCACTGAGCAATTTATCTCCAGTGGTTTCCTTTCCTTTATCATAAATGAAAATTTGTCCAATGTTTCATCACCCGTCGGATGTAAACAAGGCTTCATTACCATTTTTAGTCGAGATCAAAGAATTGTCTGAGGCAGGACCGCAACAGTTATCATTTATTCTTATCTCCCGCTGGGCCAATAGCGGATGGGTTGAGTACCTGGTATCTAGATTCTAGAACAATAAACGCCAGATGTAAAGGCGGCTTCATTGATCTGCTAGGCCAAGTCTTCAGCGGGTGGGATTAGTACTGTACATAGACCAATAAATGCCCGATGTATATGGTTAGCATATATACTGGTAAACGTGGGAACAGTCTCTTATTACCGGTATATATAAATGAGTGATCAATTTGCTTAGCATTTTTAAAATTTATAAAATTGTCACGATGCCGAAGCGAAAATCATATACGGCCGACTTTAAATTAGACGTCATCAAGTTTGCCAAGGAGCGTGGCAACAGAGCTGCTGGAAGAGAATTTAGCTGCAGCGAGAAGAATGTACGTGATTGGAGGTTGGAGGAAGAGGAGATTAAGAAGATGAATCCAAGGAAACGAGCTCGTAGAGGTAGAAAGGCAAGATGGCCGAACTTGGAAGAAAATCTAGCCAACTGGGTGCGTTCGCAACGTGACAGTAACCGTGCTGTTTCAACGATAGCGATCAAACTGAAGGCTTGAATTATTGCTACAGAAATGAAGATCACAGACTTTCATGGTGGCAGTGTCAGCTGGGTGTACAAGTTCATGAAACGGAACAATCTTGCAGTACATGTGGTAATTACTGAACACTTACCCAATTGTTTTTACAACTAGGAATGAAAATCGTGAAACGTGAATATCGACCGCAATAATCGTCCTTCAGTATCACACACTGCACCGTTCGTTCGTGTTAAAAAATACTTAGATAAGACGCCCCCTGGGTGTGGGGTAAGTAAAATTTTGTATAAGACGCATCTTATATATGCGAAAATACGGTAATCAAAATGACCCAATTCTACTCAATTGAAACAACAGTCAACTGAAACAAACATGTGACTCTGTCATTTGTACTGCCATATGATTCATAAATATTTATAAAAACTGTGTCCACTGACAAACCACACAGTTCTCCCGAATTCTTGGATTGGCCCACACTTATGTCAGCCGCACATACCCTTCATGGATCCACCATGCACACAAGTTTACAAATTAGAGGTTTCGTCTTTGTATGGCCTTGATGGTTACATCATCTTACATATCCATATAAACAGCCTGATATACCCGCACACACATACTCCCCAACAGCACAGTTATCCTAATTTGGGTTGGCACACTTGTAATGGCCTTTCCCACCCTTCATGGATCCACCTTGTGCACAGACATACATACAGACAGGTACAATAAAACCAAACTGGTCATAATAACAGGTACAGAATTAAAATCTATAGATATGTGCTACTAAATTAAACTCCTAATAGCAATTTGTAACAATTCAAAAGTTCACAACGTTTCAAATCTGCGTAGGAGTAGAGGCATCATTTCATGATGCAACATTAAGAAATGAATATGCTTCACATATCATATAAAATACAAATGTAACATTTACCCCAATGGCTGGAGAACAGAAATGGAGAACATTAACTCCTTGACAAGATCCAAAGACCAGTGTGTCAGTTAGAAAACAAACTTGCCGTAAATCTACAGGAGAGTGAGTATTGGTAAGGGTAGAATACCCTTGCTTACCGGGCTTTTAATGTCTCTTGACGCAAGGGATATATTCTGAGATACACGCTAGTTCAGTTGCTTACCTAGAAAAACAGTTATCCACCCTAGGTAACATTGTATGTAGGTACGACAAAAATGGTCATATCATTCTAAGGCAAAACCAAGTTATTTCTTGCCTTATTCTGTGAAACCATGGTGTTTTACTTCTTATAGTGCTGATCTGATGCAAAATATGGCTGTGACAGTGATCATCTTGAAAATCTTGTTATTGCAAATCATGTCATTTTCACTAGCAGACTTCTTATGATGCATATCTGGTCCATAATGAAAATGAATTTGATCTGATGTCCATTGTGTCCCAGCAGTGGCCATCTTTAAAATATTGTTATCACTACTCCATCTGAATGGAAATGCTTTATTAACAAGAGTTTTACTAAGATAACTTCATATGATATCTAGTTGGTCCTAATGGTGTCTTTCAGATATTCAATATGCCTGCAGCTTAGGACATCTTGAAAATCTTATGACTATTTTTTCCTGAATGAATGATCGTATCTGCATGGGGTTTTCACTGAAATTTTTTAGGTTTAGGTTTTTTTGGGGTTCAACGCCATCGTTCAGTACAAGACAGGCTATACATGGCAGCCAGTATACTTTGTGGAAGAAGAACCACCAACCCATGGGAAGGTACTGGCAAGGTTTCTCACCTACCCACATTGGTCAAGAAGAGACTCAAGTTTGTGAAGACAGAGGTGAGATGTTTGAGTGCTCTGTAAGGGTGAGCACTTTAGACCACCAGCCATCCACGGCCTCTGTTAGTGAAAGGCTTATGATGTTGGTCATAAATGAAAATGGTGCCAATATTGCCTCTAGGATGATTGCTACAATGGCCATCTTAAAAATCATGTCACTACTTCTTCTAGGTGGCTGGTCATATTGACACAGAGCTTTCGCCAAAAGACTAATTATGATGTCTGATGGTACTAAATAGAAATAGTGCAATTTTAAAAATAAAATTAATATGGCCACCATAGCATCCATCTTGAAAATCTTGTTACGACTACTTATCCTAGACAGCTGGTTATATCAACATTGAGTTTTCATTGAAAATGTTGTCTGGATGGTACTAAATAGAAATGGTGCCAATCTGAAATTGAATATGGCCACCATAGCATCCATCTTGAAAATCTTGTTATTGTTGCTTGAACTGGAAAGTCATATCAATATGGGGGTTTCCACCATAAAACTTGTTATGATGTTTTGTGGTCTTAAATTAAATTGGTGCTATTTGATGTCAAATATGTTCACCAGAGAAGCTAATTTGACAATATTGATCTTGTATAAGAATATGAAAGATGGTTTTAACACACTCGGTTACAAATGTTTGATTATCTTGGTATTTCTGTATAACAAAATGCATACTACCATAGCAGCATGCACTTGGTAACAATTGGGTGTAATAATAAACTTTTGTCTCTCACATGATCCTCTACCCTATACCTTTCTTTGACTTTAAAAAGATAATGGAGTTCTTTATAATATCATTGTAATAATTTACTCTTTTCAATATTGGTATCATGATGGGCAAATTAATTTCCTTTATAGATACCTGTACTTTTATGGAGGACACAGTTGTAGACAATACGAGGAAAGAATCTGGATAATTGATATTTTACTCTATTCATCATGGAGGGTTCTGTTCATCACAGGCAAGCGGTCATCAAAGTGATCTATTTTTCAAGCTGCAATAATTATATTTAAATTTTGCATATAGCTTGGTTTCTTTGGCACAGTGGCATGAACAATTATGAAACTTGATGGATGCTTTTATTTTGTGGGATACTTCTCATTAAAGGCAGATCACAGTAACCGACCATGTACTTTTTGTGTGCTCTGATGACTGTGCAGGGTTTGTGGATGTTGCTATGGTGGAGCAATTGTGATTATTCCATGGAATTCTTTTCATTTATACCTTTTACTTTGCAGGACATCATATTGGGGGTTAACTACCTGCAGAACCTACTGAGGGTAAGGGATGGTCACCCTCATAAGGAAGAAGATGAGGAGGAGCTTGAGGACAACAAATTACATGCCATGGGTGAGTATTTATTGGAGATGGTTTTTTTTCCTAGAGTCTGGTTCACTTAGTCTATATTGGGAATTAAAACTGAACATTACTTGAGCAACTGGGCAAAATATTCAAATAAGTTGACTTTTTAAATCAAGTGCTTTGATTTTAAGTCCTTCACCTTTGATTGTTGGAATAGAAGTATTATTTCAGGGTACCCTTACACCTTTTATTGTTGTAATAGAAGCATTATTTAAGGATACCCTAACACCTTTGATTGTTGGAATAGAAGCATTATTTCAGGGTACCCTTACACCTTTGATTGTTGGAATAGAAGCATTATTTCAGGGTACCCTAACAATCTGCTTGCTCTCCAGTTTTCGTGTGATTAAATTTTATTACATGATAACCGTTGATTTTTTTAAGTTGATGGAATTTGATTATTTTTTCACAGCAAATGGAGGTAAAATGAACACCAAAAAGAATTTCTGTATTTTAATTTACTGAACTTTTATTTTGGCACTGATTTATTTTTACATTAAAAAATTTTCAGTTGAAAAAAAATGTATGACTTTCTACAGAATGGCTTGTTTCTTTATTGTGGTAGATTACTGAAACATTATTTAAAAACTTGTCCTGTGAAGCCAGAATGACCAACATCACTATATTCTCATGCTGATACAACAGTGACTGAAACAAATTCCGTTTCAATGCAGCTGTCTGACTGTATGAAATAGTTGAAAAATGTGGAAATTTTGTGTGTTATATTCATAAACAACAGTAGACACTGATCATTTCGGATTTTGAATCAGCATTCAGAGCATTAAGTTCACTTTATTATAGCATTGTGTGTAATTGCTTTCACCTGAAAAAAGATATAAACAATGTTCTTCTGCAAAACAGAATTTCATCTAAAAAATACTTATTGTTTCTAATGAGCATCACAATTTGTGTTGTTCAGTTACAGTACAAGGTAGTAATTGTCGTAGCTAATTACTGTTTGGTAATAGAATGACCACTGACTTTATTTCCACCCGAAATATTGTGTGCTTTATTTTTTCAGGTATATTCTGCTGGCAATGGCAAAATATAACTCAGGGTAATAAATAGTTAAACCATGAATATTATAAAATGTAAAATTGTACTAATATGGGGTATAAGTGACTCTATTGTTGGCAAGATAATGCATACCAACCACCCAAAAAATACAAGCCAGTGTGATATAAAACGAAATAGTAGTTGCTTTGTGAGTATTAATTATGCTAGGATTTCCAGTTGTGAATCACTATCACAATAAGACTATGAAGCTTAAGGCAGGAAAGAATGAGTATTTCTGGAAACATTCTTTTGTCAAAAGGCATACTACAGATGTCTCACTATAGTATTTACATGCATGTATTAGAGATGCTGATCATTCTGGATTTTGAGAAATTATTTTATATTTTCAATAAAATTCCACTTTCAAAATTTCGGTGATGAAATTCCGCGGAGTCATCCTTCTCGTGGATAAAACTGAGTTGGAGAGGTTCATGCATATGTACAAGAATATACAAGTACTGGAGAACCATGACTTAAAATGGAATTACCTCTGCCCTTATCATCCAAACTATTGAATTAAACTGATAAACTGGTACTCAGACTTCATTATAAAAGTAGGAAAAACAATGCAATATACAGTGAACCAAACTGAATAGGAAGTCTGCAGTCAAAGATTAAATATCATTCTGGTGTTTATATCACTTCTGTTTAGACATTATAGAAAACTGCATGCAAGATTTACTTACTCCATAGTTGAATAGCTTTGAAGTTGAAGATTGTCAGCTGAAGTGGTCCAGTAAGCATGAGCTATATTTTTTTGTTTCACTGTGTATTTTACGAAAAATTTAAAATTACAATGAAGATGCGTTAGATTGACCATAGCAGGTAATGAAAATAAGGAGTGTGTATGTGTGATTTGGATTTTTAATGCAGCTTTAACAATTGTTCAGTCATATCATATGTTTGTGATCATTTTGCATTTCTCCTAACGACACCTGGTGGTTCCAAGAGGTGGTAAGGGGCAAGAGTTACTGCCCTTTCCCTTTGGCTACTAGAAATAGAATAAGATGATTTTTATCTTTAGTAGGGCTGGATTTGTGAGGTAGCAGGCCAATATTCTTAACATATTATGATTGTGTAAGTATTCTTGGAGAAACATAATTGACTAAAAAATTTGCTTTTTAATTACATTGACTAAATTCTGAAAAATCAAAATTTAAATAATAGTTTTCTGTATGGCTGCAGGTAGGGACAAAAGTACTTAGCGCAGGCATGATAAAAAGGTTCATAAAATGTGGTTTCTTAATGTAAAAAACAGTATATCCTTAAAAAGAAATCAGTCGCTTAGTTTGTAATCTGGTAACTAATTGCAGCAGAGCTGAAGAGAAAAGAAAGATGTAGATAGTTCATGAAGACTAATGTTTATGGTTTAAGGAATTGAAGGTTCTGGAATTGGAGAAATGAATTTACTGTTTATTATTATTGGACCTTCATTGTTTCCAACTATGTAAAGGATTGTACAAGCTTTTATGAACATGTAATATGATTGTGTAAGTTTTTTACTTTAAGCAAGTTATGTTACTTTTAGCATGCCATCAGTTTTTGATGGGCTGCCTAGATTCTATATAAAATTGATGCCAAGCTTCCAGTAAGCATGTTCAGGTCATTATTTATATATATATATATATATATATATATATATATATATATATATATATATATATATATATAAAACAGAGGGGCGAATTGGTGCTTCAGTTTTATAAAGGTTAGGATGGTAGTAGTGCATCAATATTTTTTGTCTTGAATTTTTTATGTTCCGAGGCTTTTTCTTAACTATGTATTGCTGTAAATAAAATCATATGTAAAATCCATTTTACTTACGATTATAAATACTGATTCAACTTATGGAACTAATCCTTGCTTTTCTTTTGCCCTTGTTTTTGCCTGGTTAATAAGTGACCCTCTGCTGGTATATGAAGGGTACCCTTCGATGAGAGGCCAGTACCCCCTTATACACATGGTTGACTATTTTGAACAAATTAAAGATACATTGTTTAAATGTTTAACTCTTCTATATGTTATCTGTTTATCTAACTTCTTGATTAATATTGCAGGAATTTATAGTAGTACCCATCTTCTGTCTTTGGTTTATGGTGGAGAGATGTGTTATTGGTTCGTTCAGCTTAAGTACCAGGATGAAAACTTTAAAGCCAAAGAGATTGGCATAGAGATGTTGATCAAGTACCTAAAAGCAGTGCGGAATTCACAGGATTTGTATGGTTGGGACATCAAAAGACCTGAAGAATGTCTTCACTACTTACAGAGCCAATAAATGTGTCAGTAGTAATAGTAGATTATTTAACCTTGTATATTTTTGGCTGAGAACTAAAAATGTGTTGTTTCAAGAGTATTCTTATGTACAGATTTTGGTTATAAGTAAGCTCTTACATACAAAATTGCAGAATCATGATAATTATCAGATTTTTTTGAAATGATGATGTTGTACAACTTTTGGATACAAGAAATTTGTGTCACATAGTCAAGAATTTAGTCCGTTATTATGACATTATCTAGTAAATATATTTTGATGCATATGTTTGAACAGATCTCAAGAAGCTGATTAAAAATTATACCATACTCTTTCCAAATTGCTCCATGATAGGTATTTACATCATTTCATTGTCCATATTTTGGACTGCCTTCTCCAAAATTTCTCATTAAATATGCAGCAAATGTGTAACTACAAGACTATACATACAAAATAGAAATCAACCTTTATGTTAAATGGGAACCGATTACAATTTACTTACTTGATAGTTCAAATAATTGTTAAAGTGAAAACTTACTAATAGCCAACAAGAGAAAGCATAAAATGATGAGTATTGTCTCGTTGAAATGTGATGTACATTTTACTTTTTTTAAAGTCAATCTGTACAAGAATGCATATGATTAATATGACATGCATTGTTGAAAGTCATTGCCCCGATAAAATACACCATTCTCCTTCAGAGATCTGTAACTATTGGTCATGCACACAGAAAAGCATACAACTGGGTGGTGACAAATGTGATTACTGTAAAAATGGCAAATTTTCAGTAACCAGTAGTTACACTTATTGGACATAGTAATATACTGTGTCAGATATCATGCAGTTCAAGAAAAAAGATCTGATCAGCAGGTGTCTCATCTTGAAACCAGTTAAGAGTGGGGACCACTGATATCCTGTGTCATTGATGCAAAACTAGGGCAATTAATCTTTGATCATACTTCATGGTACAAAATGGAGAGAGATCCTTTGCTGAGTACTATAATTGAAGTACAGTGGATGAGCATTAATGGGAATGCAGAGGTTTTCATCGGTCAAACTATTTATGTATCCTATAAAAGCAGTTCCATATGTTTACACAGGCTGAAAGTGTTCAGTATTTATGCTTAGTGGATATCTAGTAATACTGGACTTGCATAGTGAAATGCACATGTTGCAATCAATAACAGTAAACTCTTGAAGAGGGCTATTGATTATCTGTTTCAGATTTCACAACAGATTATATTTGTATACATGGTACAGATTATACTAGTATACATGGTACAGATTATACTAGTAGACATGGTACAGATTTTATTAGTATACATGGTACAGATTATACTAGTATACATGGTACAGATTATACTAGTAGACATGGTACAGATTATACTAGTAGACATGGTACAGATTATACTAGTAGACATGGTACAGATTATACTAGTATACATGGTACAGATTATACTAGTAGACATGGTACAGATTTTATTAGTATACATGGTACAGATTTTATTAGTCTACATGGTACAGATTATACTAGTATACATGGTACAGATTTTATTAGTATACATGGTACAGATTATACTAGTATACATGGTACAGATTATACTAGTATACATGGTAGTGTTTGTTAAGCTTTGAATTTATGATACTCATGCAGTATAAAAATACTCCAATGCCTTTAAAGAAGATTTTCAGGGCCACAGTACGTCTATTATAAATATATTACAGTAGTATTAAAGGGTATGAACTATTTATTTTGACATGTAGCTTAAATGGTTTAACTAAGTGAATGGAAATGTATATCCACATTTTAAAGTTGTAAAAAGTATGGATAATTAATTTTATAATTCTTTGAGTTATTTAAAATTCATTCGAGTCACTTTCAGTTTGCTGTCCTCTTGTCATATAACAAACTAAACAGTGTCACAGTCATGGACAATTACAGTTTTCACAGGTAAAGTACTTACAGTTATTGCAACGTCCTGTGAATTAAGAAAATTGTGATTGCAGAAAGAAATTGAAAAATACTTTTTACAGAAGTGCAAAATTGCATCACCTTTACTATAAGTTTTACTTCAGTAAATGCCTAATCTACACATTTTACTTTATTAAAATTGGTTTGCTGCCTACAGCTTTTCTTATTAAAATTTACTGATCTCACACTTTTCCATTAAAATTTACTGATCTCACACATTTCCATTAAAATTTACTAATCTCACACTTTTCCATTAAAATTTAAAAGGATTACACACATATTCCAATGTGCTCATTTGTTTTAATGTTTGTTAAATCTTACATTTTAGAATGGTTTCTGAATAGGATTTTAACATTTTAAAAGTTCAAATACTGTGGTAAAGGTCAGTAGTTGTTTTTTACAGAAAAATATCTTTGTATTTGTTATTATTATGAAAGTACAGTGAAATGAGATGTGTATGTTTCAGTGTTGCACCCTGGATCAAGGGTCAGGGTACATTGTGTTCACCTGTCCTTCAAATCTGAGTGGCACCAAACACTTCAAATGGACAACTAAAATTTACTAGTATTGAATGCACTAGTAGTGGTAAAATAGGATAGCTTTATTTGCTTTGACAGTAGACTAATTTACTTTTACAGTTGTATCACCTTTTGTCATATGAACTGCGCTGTCATCATTTCCTTGGACACTTATGTTTTTATTGTTATAAATGTTTTATCAAGTTCTCAAGTAACCCAGAAAACCATTTGAATATTTGGTTTACCTGAAAAGAGCTGCACCATGGACTTTTCTGTCCTGAGATCTTGCTCTATTTAACCTAAGTGTTAATGCATTATCTACCAGCATTTATTAAAATATTTCTGTTGTTTTCCGAATTATTTTTTTATTTAACCGTGTTTTCTTCAAATATTTCACCCCAGAAATTTAGTCCCTTTCGTTATCAACTTGGCCTCAAAAATAAGTGACCCTTTGCATTGCACTGCAATTTGGCAAACTACTACATACCTTGAATTGTTAAAATTTGCAGTCACTGGCAGATATGTTGCTGTAAAATGGAACTGACTACCAGTCTTAAAAGTTTTTATTGTCTTTAGTGACTTGTCCATTGCTAGACCAACAAAGATGTGGACAGATGTATACTTAAGAAAAATAGGCAGATCTTTCATTTCTTCTGATGACAAAGCACACCAGTTAGATGTACAGGAGTACAGGAGACAAGATTTGGAATGCATAGAGCAACAAAAATGGGGGAAGGTTCAGAAGATTAGGAAAAAGGTATGAAGACGTGAAAGGAAAGTTTTTGTTCATAGAAAAGGGTTAAACTGAATTTGGGTTCAAATTTGTTAAAGGAAGCTTCCTCTGATGAGGTGCATATTATAAATTATGTTGCACACAATCTTTCCAAATGCACTGATACTTTTGGATTTTGCTTTTCAGAAGTTACAAGTATGATTGAAGAAGCGAGAATACACTTTCTCATCCCCATCACAAATGCATAGCTGCCAACCCTCACGAATTTGGTGTGAATTTCACGACTTTTTCAGCGATTCACTGATTCACGCCATAAGACAAAAATTCACAACTTTTCCGATCCTCAATTATTTTAAATCTTTAATAAAATAACCGATTTCCCGTTAAACGCTAGTCGTGATATTCGCAGTTGCCGAAACGGTCTGGTACCGCTGGTCACGATATTAGTAGATCTACAGCCGATTAGTACAGTTGGCCCGGTCACAAGCATTTAACCTATTTTAATCTATATGTATAAGAGTAGTTTTACAAGTGCTTTTGAAAGAAACTTGGGCCTAACCGGAAATTTGCTCCGTGCATGCATAAAAACACTGATTCGAGTTACCGTTCAGCATCGCATGTAAGATTTTGAAAATGTCTTCACCACCAACGAAAAAGAAATGTATTACTCAAAAAGTGAAGTTTAATTTGGAATATATCAAATATTGGCCATGCATTCTGCCATTAAACATTGATTTCATGCTTTTTGCACTCAGTGTGCCATCGCAGAGATGATGTGAGGAAGAATGTCGGTTGCAAAAAACAAGTAGAAGTTGGGAAAATTAAGAATTCGCAGATTTCAGCTCTGGAATATTTTAAACCATAGGCGGAAGACCCGCAGGCTACCAACACTTAAGCATTATTTGTGAGTTTTCTTGTGTCGAATGCAATCTACCTTTATCAGCTGGAGACCATGCTAAACAATTGTTCTGACATATGTTCCCGGACTCGAAAATCGCTTCCAAATTTTCCTGTGGAAGAACCAAAAATGCTGCAGCTCCTGTGCATTCCTCACAGCAACAGTGACAGCGAAAGAGTATTTTCTTTAGTGAGGAAAAAAAAGACAGAATTTTAGTCCCCAAGATCAACCAGCAGGCAAGAAGTCGGAACTGTTTAGAAAACAAATTTACGATCAAGCAGTTGAGGAAGTTCAAGTCTGCCACAGTATCATGTCTTGATAAATAAATATTTCTGCATATATGTAGTATTTTATTTTTATTTTGCAAACTTGATATAGTGTAGTAATGACGGTCGGAGTAGTCAGAGTGGATGGAGTTATTGTCATGGTATTTTTCACGAATTCATGGCCAAATTCACGACTTTTTATCCCTGTTTTCACTAATTGTGAGTCTGGAAGGTTGGCAGCTATGCATATGAGTGATGGAAGAAGTATGTAAATTATGTTTAGTGTTTCCTCAAAGTCCAGGTTTATTCCATTAAAATTAATAAAATTTCAGGCAACATCTTTAAAATGGAAAGCAACAGAAATTTGACAAGCATTTTGCCAGTTCTTTTAATTAAGATAATCTAAATAAGAATTTTAGAATTAAACATATACCTTGGTTACATTCAGATAAAATGCTTTTATTGCTGGCTTTTGTGTTTGTTAGTTTTATGAAACAGGTAAACTCCATTGAATGGGCCATTTTTGTGTTGTACATTAAGTATTGTTGGTCTACTGAGACACTGCATTGTTTATTTTATGGCATTTTTGTCCACTAAATGGCATAAATTGGTCTATTTTGGTAAACAGTAGCTTGTGATAAAACCACTGGACAAGGAATGTGCAATTTCCATGTAGAAATCCACACTAAGTGGTTCACTAGAACATTTGCATGATACAAGTCGAGTCCAACTGCAAACTGCACAGACCAGATCTGCTGTCGCATTATGCTTTGGCAGATCTGGGTATAGGCAGCTTGTAATCAGTACAACAAATAGCATAGATCCTGATATGCCAGTGCATTGTGTGATGGTAAACAAGGGTCAGTGTTGTTTGTGGTTGGTCTTGACTGACAAGCAACCATATATGGTAAACCATTTTAAATGTTGAAAAAAAAGCTTACTGAAGGTAATTTGTAATTCCTTGTGAACAAGCAAAATTTATCTGTTAGGATCAGCAATCCTTTCAGAAATCTTTTCCATTTTTGGCATGTACAAGTGATTTTGTTTTACATGTATCAATTTTGCTACACTTTTTTATTTGATTGATTGGGAAGTGTCAACATTGTTTCAGGAAGCATGTGTTATATACATTTTACACTTATGTATTGAGATAATTGAATATAACTTGTATTAAAAAAGTTTTATGATATAATGTTGCCTTCTATTTACCCTCTACCCCACCCCACCTCTCTGCAATTAAATGCTTGTTTGCTCCATCATGATGGTGGTATGGCATATAATATCACCAATGAATGTCTGACCATCTGTCATACCATGGCAAAGTTTAGAATTTAGGTCAGTTTTCAGGCAGTCTGGTAGGGCATCTAGTTCTCTGCTGCAATTTTCTGTAAATTAGTAGGTGTTTGCGTGTTTGTCTTGAGAATTACCTGAATTGCTAATGTTATCCACAAAACTTGTGTCCCACATTTAATGGCAATTCATGATTGAAGAATTTACAAGGAGTCTCAAATGTACATTCAGGTCTTTCTTGATATATATATAACTGATGGAACATTTCTCATACTTTCCTTTCTATTATTCTTGGACACTGTATTAATGATTTTGATGAATCTGTTGATTGATATGCATAAAGTAACCATCTGGATTGTATAATTAAGATCTTCTGAATTTGCGATTGAAGTCACTGAAAGCTTTCTACCCATTTGGTAATAGCTGTTTGGTTCTGGATGTAATAGCACTTTGAACAAAAGGGTTGTTTTGCTGCCATACAAACTCTGATGATGACCCTTACAAGTCAATTTTAGTGTATTGTATCATCAGCATACAAGTACTGACAGGGCACAGTGAGATGAATGCAGTTTGATGGCAACAGAGAGCATGATGGGATGGCTGCAGCTGGATGGGTGCTGGATAGAACTAACTCTTACCTTTAGTAGGATAAAGTTTATATTTGTATTGAACAACAAATTCATTTTATCAAACAGTTTATTCTGTGGAGACGGCTCTGCCTAAACTCATGCTTGTAAATTATGGAAGGATTCATTACTCTGTAAAGTACAAGTCTGCTGGCACTAAGTAAAGATAATCAATTCTTTATAATTATCATTGAATATTTTAACAATGGTTTTAGAAAACAAATTATTTTGAAATCTGCTAACATCTGATTTGGTAATATAATTTAATAGATGGTTACCACTAATGCCAAAGTCTTAAGCTGCCATATGAAATAATCCTAAAGAAAGGTTTATCATGTAGCCTGTCTGAGGAAAAAGATTTTGAGACATGGCAAACTATGTATGGATGGTATTATTGCCCACCAAATATCATGTATAAATAGTATTATTGCCCACCAAATATCGTGTATAGATTGTATTATTTCTCACCAAACATGTATAGATGTTATTATTGCCTAACAATATCATGTATAGATGGTATCATTGCCCACCAAATATCATGTATAGATGGTATTATTGCCCACCAAATATGTATAGATATTATTATTGCCTAACTGTATCATGTATAGATGGTATCATTGCCCACCAAATACAATGTACAGATGGTATTACTGCCCACCAAATATCATGTATAGATGGTATTATTGCCCACCAAATATCATGTATAGATGGTATTATTGCCCACCAGATATCATGTATAGATGGTATTAATGCATACCATATATAAAAGTAATCTGTTGTGCACACCAGATATAAACAAGATTTCATTACTGATCCAAGTTAAAAAAATTACTCGTTTTACCAAATGCAAAGTGAATATAATTTTGCAATGGTCTTGTCCAGTGACCTTTCCTTGGATGTAATGCAACCATGAAATTGATCATAACTAGGTGCTGATAACTTGTGGAAAGTAGAGAAGTAAAAAAATGACAACATTAGCTTGTGTGACCTTAACCTTTGACCTCTGGACATGAAAATCAAAGGAATGTGCCTCTACGCATGAAATCTGATGAAAAGTGGATCCAAGAAACAACACAGTGGAAACCTCAAATTTTTTACAAATCAGTAAAGACCCTGAACTTTGACCTCAGAAGCAATAGGGACCTGCCCCTTCCCAAGCGTAGACTATCTTTGAAGCTTGATTAAAATAAGGCCAAGGAAACTTGTCATGCAAAAAAGAAAACTACATTTTCAGCTCCCATTACTTTAACCTTGGACCAAACAGGACCAAAATTGTTAGGCTTCTGCCTCTAATGATGTGTAATCCACAAATTGAGGGGGAAAAGACCAAAACAGCACACTATTATTGCAGAAACTATCTTGTCGATGGACAGACGGACATAACTATTGGCAGACCACTCAATATTCAGTTGAGGTGATAAGGAAACAGAACCTCACTGTGGAATTGTATGCCCATCATGTAAAGGCTTAAACCCATTTCAAACATGTAAAAGAATATTCTGTAATCTGCTCACAGAAGATATAATACACTGCATTACTGTTCTGTTGCATTAGCATTCTAGGTCTAAAAATGGGACATAATTTTCATACAAATCAGGGCCTCAGTGGTGAATAACACTGCATCCTCATGAAACTGGAAACAAACCTACCAGATATCAAACTGATACACCAAAAACTATGAGACTAGTTGCCATCACCAAAGTCCAGTACTGTGCTTAGTAAATAAAGGGATGCAACTCCTGCTAAAACCATCAGACTGATGCTATGATTTAGATGTGATGGTTATAAGCCAACAAAATGAAAAGAAAAATTATTTGCCAGAAACTGATAACCTGACCATGGGACTGAATGACACATCAAAGTTTATAAGGCAACTGGAGCACAGTGCCTCATTCAGAGACCCCACTGTGGTTTGAACTGAATTTGAACCTGCACTCTTCTGGTCACAAGTTCAGCACACTAACCTCTGAGCCAATGTGGCATCCAAAAACTGAACTGAGAGTGAGGAATGGATCAAAGTGTATTGTAGGCCATGCTACCAAGTCAGAAGAAAAACTATTTCACACTTCATATAAACTTAAATTATGGCATAAATATTTTGAAAGTTAAACTTTAAACAGTGAACTAGTCAAACCTGTCTAAAACAGATAAATCTGGGAAATAAGAAAATGGTCTCCTAAGGTAGGCAGCTGATAAAAAGATGTTAATTTCTGCAAATAATTTGGTGCAAAGGACCTTAAACAATTAAACAAATGGCTGTTTAAGATAAGTGACGGGTTAATACTGTATCCTTTAAAGCATGTTAGATTATAAGAATTAACAAAAATTGAAAAAAAGTAAGCATATTGTTAACATTTTATTCCTAAGAAATTTTATCAGAACCCTGTAATATTTCATTTACTGCAAACTGATACAATTCCCTGTTGACAGATTTAAGTTTCATCACCTCCTGTTTTGTTTGTGCCAATTCTGATCCAATATTAAGCTGTGGTTCCTGAAACAAAGGGATAAAATTCTTCAGTCCATGTAGAATACTTTAACTATCAAGTCAAAAAAAGAATGATTAAAAAAAGTTGAAACCACATTCTCTCAAAGAAAAATCACAGTCTTATGGATTTATAATGATATGATTTCATTCCATGGTTCTATTTACATTTCAAAATTGTACTATTTGAGAACAATATTAAAAATGCATGAAATAACAATTCTTTTTATACATGTGTTTGTAATTTACAAGTATATTCAGTCATGTGCCTGTAAGTGACAAAAGCATAATAAACTAGGCCCATGCCATCACATGAAAATTATCACAACAACAACTAATACTGTGAGTTTGCTAGTTTTGTTGGCTACCCATTTTACCAGAAAGAAGTGGGATAAGAGTTTTTCTTTAATAAACTATGATTTTTACATAAGAAAAGACAATGAAAGTAAAACAATTAAATGTTTATAAATAAGAAAGTCTTTTCCATTTTGTTTTATAACTGAGACACTTTGTGTCACATTACAATGTTTTGGAAATGTATTGAAAGTGAAAACTATAGTAAATATAGATGAATTATGTGACCGCCAAGGATATAATTAGTACCTCAACATCTTCACGTAACATTTCTATTGCACTGCTGTCTGGACAATTACAAATGTTCTCCATCTGTAAGAAATAAAGCCTTTACTTAAATAAATGCCTTCAAAAGTACAAGAAATCTAGCAATCATAAACAAGATGCCCAAGTGGGCCTGATATCACTTACCTGGCTGACACCTGCCTAATATCCCTCTTCAAGAGTAGATGGTCAAGAAATCTGGTTCAATAGGTGGTTTTCTTATAATTTGCTTACAATGCTGTTGATTACATATGCTATGAAAACAATTGTTTCAAGGTTTCTCTATTTTCTGTATTTAATCTGTATTTGATAGCACATTTCAAAATTTTTCCTTTATTGAAAGGTCTTTATACCCAGATGACTTCTGTCAAAGTTGGTCCAATTCTGTTTAGTGGACTTGTGAGATAAAGTCTTTTAAATGCTTTCTATTTCTCATGATTTTTTTTGGGATTTAGTTTGCCAGAGGAATTTCTGAACATTTGTTTTTTTTGGAGTGGTTTTTAAAGAGAAATTGCTTAAAGGATTTTTTGTTTTTACTATTGGTGGCCATATATGCTGATGAATGTTAAGTATTTTCTGAGAACTCATTTAACGGTTTTTCATATTTTTTTTTTATGGGAACCAAACTGAATCAGCATAACCTGCAGTAACTTCAAGCACATCATGTCACAATTCTTTCTGTCAAACTTTCTTCAAATCATGTTTGGAAGTATTTAGAAAAAGTTAATATAGGTTATATTTTTAATAAGAATGGCCTTATTTCATTGCTGATTTGCATCATTTGTTATAAATTTAAAAAAAAACAATCATGCCAAACTGTTATGTGGTTTTTGAAAAGAAGTTGTGGGTTTTCTATTTTTAATAACATTGGTAAAATCAGTCAGTTTGCACCATTTGTACAAAATTGAGATATTTTCTGACAATTTGGGCAAATTATGTTGAAAACCCATTGAAAGAATTTTCTGTTTTTAGTGATGGTTGCCATACTTGATTAGGGTCAGGTGAGCTGAAAATCTTATGAGACGTTTAAAAGACACAGTAGCTGTGTTTGTAAAATATATACAACAAAATTACTTGTATGATCTACGGGATGGAGGGTACAATCAATGTACCATGCATTTATCTGTTTTTGTTGTCAAGGGAAGATTTTGCTGAGTACACATTAAAATATCAACAAGTTCACAAAGAAATGCATACAGATAAGATTAATTACAGTTGCTACAAAAAAAAATAATTAAAAAATAGTATTCCTTCTATAAGCACAGTATAGTCATAGTAAAAGCTATCATAAGACCCAATAATGGTGAGGGTCAATGGTCATTTTTGAATAATGGTGAGGGTCAATGGTCATTTTAGAAATGGACCACTGAATAAAAGAAGTAATTTAAATTTGTCAAAAGTAGAAATCATTTTAATCCTTATAGTTTGCTCATACTGGGTTAGATTTTTAATATTCAGCAATAAACATACTACATCCAGTATATTATAATCTTGGACATCTCAACAAAGTATGTGTCTTTATGTATTATTCAAGTGAAGGGAATATGAATAAATGAGTAAAATATTCAAGCCTTTCTTTTGTAAGATATGAAGATAGCAAAATTGCACAAGCAAACTGATTAATCAATATGCAGAACTTCAGGCCATGACCATAATATTTACCAAGTTTAATGGCAATCCATGAAAAAACTGGAGGACTAGATGCATTCGCAACATTTTGTGATGGATGGATGGACAGAAAAAGATAAATAAATGGACAGATGGACACAAGGATTCCATAAACACCTGCCTTTACAAGGTAGGGGTATAAAAGATGTTTAAAAAACAAGCATTTCTCCTATTATCTGAATTTCCTTATTATAAGAAATGCATTATACAAGTGACATCTATTTCTCTAAGTCCGTCAATAAATTTGGGCTATGGTATAGTCTCTTACCAATGAAGTGTTCTTTATTCTCCATTCTAGCATGTCCCCCTCAGAATTATTTCCCCTATCCTCTTGGGTCGAGTGCAGATGGCGTTGAAAAGGCTTAACTGAAATTGTTGGCTTTTGGTCAGGATTGGCAATACTTGGTGGAGTTGGAACTAGAAGAATGTTGCTAACTGCACCTGTAGAATGTTTTAAATATATATGCATAATGATGTAGTCATTAACTTTAAATGAAGATGGTGAAAGAAATTTTGCTGACCCAAAGTGGGTTTCAATTATGTCAATTTGATTCCTCACCATGATATTTAGCCCTACATTGTTCATTCAAGAAATAAATATATACAGTGTAAATAATATGCTTAATATCAATATAATAATTTGACATCTACACTATGTGCAAAAGATGCTTCAGGTTTTATTTGGATTTTAGTCCTGAAAATCCCATCAAGAGTTCCTATATTAAGAATACAGCACTTTCCTGATGCTACAAGTCCAAAACAGTTTTTCATATATATGTCTGATAGTCACAGACTCTCCAAGTGGGATCGAAGGACATCTGAATGCATTCAATGAAACACCCATATTCTGAATGGACAAGGTCCTAATCAGTGTTCCACTTTCAGGTAATTTGTTCCACAAATAGAAACGGTCAACAAATTATTAATGAATTTATGAATAATCAACAGACATATAGCTGCAAGACAGTAGACACTAACACTCTGAGAAACTGCTTGTACTCAACTGAAGATTGCCTACTGAAACAGGGAAGAATTTAGGACTAATTTCAAATAGGTCTTTTCTGTGTGTGAACAAAATAAATGACTATGTCCCTTTCTAAACCAACATAACTGAAAAAGGCTGTTTTGACATTGTAAAACACTGAAAAATGATGGTATTGTTGTTGTCGTTGTTGGGTTTAACACCATTTTTCAGCACACGATAGGCTATACATGGCGGCCAGTATTAACGGTGGAGGAAGAACCTGGAAAACCCCGGAAAGAACCACTGACCCACGAGAGGCTACTGACAAGCTTTCTCACATACCCACATTGGTCAAATTCGAGATTCCAACCCACGCAGACAGAATGATGGTATTAAGTATTTCCATGTCTTCCAAATAGATAAATGCAAGACACCATGTTTTTAGGCTTTCTTTGTTCAACTCTTCCAAATTAACTAAAGTTTAATAACAACTAAATAAATTTTAAAATTTAACTGAATTTTAAATCAATAAACCAAATTTAAGATTGAACAACAATGTGAAGACTAAAAAATTCTCCTGAACACGTAAGTCAAGTCAAACTGCAAATTGCACAGACCCAGATCTGCTGTAACATAATGTGCCAGCAGATCTGAGTCTGTACAGTTCGTTAGCCATAATCAATATAAAACACAACATAGACCCAGATCTGCTGTCACATTATGCAATGTCAGATCAGGATCTATACAGTTTGCAGTTGGACTTGAGTATATATGGTATTCAGTGTTTTTACCTTTGTGGTTGAGAGTTCTAATACACTGTCCACTAAAGACATCCCAGATTTTAACACTGCAGTCATGTGATCCAGATGCCAATCTTGTGCCATCCAATGATACTGACAGGCAGCATACCTGTTTGCTGCAAGGAGTTAATAAAAATGAAATAAAATTATATCATAACACTTTAAACTCGTCAAATGTTTCTGCATTGGGTAAATAATGTATATTCTTAACATAAAAAGCATTTTTGGTTAGTAAATTAATGAAAAAATATTATAGTGTTAAAGATATGTTCAAATATTAAGTTTCTTTATTAATTTTGCATGAAGATTATGGTTGTGAAAATTGTATAACTGCCAGAGCTTTCAGAAAAGTTCACATTTCAAATCTATATGATTATGTTACAGATTTAATTACGAAAAGAAGACATGGAACAGCCTCCCCTAAAAATGTCTCCAAAGTCGGACAGATTTGGCAAATATGTCTCCTTCAACTGTTCACTTTGTACATCACAACCAAAATTTAACAAGAATCAAGAGCAGTACATTTTACGACTTCCCTGTGTTTTCTAGTCCTCTTTGTTGGTACATATTTGACTTTGGAGATTACTGACAAATGATTTTCAAGAAACTTGACCATTGCATGTTTAATTACACATTAACTCAGCTTTATGACTTCCAACATTTATATCCCAAAAACCTAAGGGTTTCTTAAATTTGACTTAAATTTTAATAATGAATTTAATCCAGAACAAATGTTATTACAGAAAACAATATTTTTCTTATGTCACAATGACCTTTTACCTTTTGACCCCAAAACCAATAGGCCTCTTACTATTTTGTGTGTGAAACCTCCAAAATCTTTTCCATGGTACTTGGTCTAGAATTAATTATTATGCATAACCCATTTTTCTTCTTTATTCAGTCACCTTGACCTCTGGCCTTCTGATGCAAAAATTAACAGATCTCATTCTTACCTAAAATTTAAGCAATCCACAAACTTTCATGAAGTGTACAAGGTCAAGAATTAACATTTTTCTGCAGAAACCATTTTTAATTTTTCAGTTACACCAACCTTGACATGTGACCCATAAATAAATAGGTTTCTTCTTTACACAAAATGCAAGCCTTCCATAAAGTTTAGTCAAAGTGTGTGATGAGAACTAAAATTATAATCCATATTTTATCTCTCAGTTGCAATGACTCTGACTTTAACTGTTTGAATAAAAAATATACAGGCTTTCCACTTTCCCATATGCAAACCATACATTAAGTTTGGTCCAGATCTGTGATGTAGAACTAAGTAACTGCATAAAACTATCTTTTTTCTCTCACAATGACCTTGTCCTGTGACCTTTAAGCCATCAGATCAAAATGGTTTTCCTTACCCCAAGAGTACACCATCTACAAAGTTTGGTAAAGGTAGATGATTCTGCAATACTAAAGTTATTGTGCAGACATGAAGAAAACTTGCTCTTCTGTTCAGACACTCCAACATAAACTTATGTATGAATTAACACTATTTTTTATATTCCTAAGAACTTTACAATGAATTATAAAAACAAAGCTGGACACAGAAATATAAATTTCATGATCTAAGTAAAATAGATGTTCTAACCAAATGAAGCGATTCTATGTCCTTGTACAACAATGTAACAAACCTTATTCAACATTCAGTTGTAAATTTTCAATGTTAACAGTTCAAATGTTTTCTAACCTGTGGCCTTTGAAGCATGTAACACTAGTGTCTGTGCCTTGAATATGTCTTTCTCTTTGTAGTGGCTGTAAAAGAACAAATTCACACAAACACATCAAATCATATTAACTAAAACATAATACGAGAATGATAAGAAATATGTGCATCATACATGACTTATTTCAGGTATCATAACATTATCACTATTCCCTACTGTCTCAACTAATCACCATTCATTGCTGATTTACCTCAAAATTTTTATGTAAATGGGGCTTGTAATTTAAGTTGTTCATACATTTTATTGCACTTAAACTTTACCTTATGTGCAATTTCATAATCTTCAGTTGTCATGTTTGTGGCATGTAATGAGAGACTGTTGTTACAGCTTTCCAAGTACAAAATTCAAGAACTTTCAAAGACTCATTAATTTTCAAGGGCCTTTTTAATGACAAGTCAAGTAGTGATAACAAGATTTTCAAAAATGACTGCTGCGGTGGTCATATTTATCAACAGATTAGCACCATTTTCATTTTGGACCAACAAGACATTATAAGAAGTCTTTAGGTGAAGCCCCATGTTGACATGACCATTCAGAAGTAATAATAACAGGATTTTAAATATGGCTGCTGTGGTGGCCATATTAGACACTCAATTGAAAACAAGCAATACAAAGACATTTTTTTCATACACCCCTATTGATATAACCATCCAATCAGAAGGAGTAGCAATAACAAGATTTTCAACATGACTGATGTAGTGGCCATACTGAATGTCCAAGCAGCACCATTTTGATTTGGGTGCAACTACATGTGTGTGTGTGTGTATGCATGTGTGTGAAATTTCAGGGCTACCCTCCAAGCTGTTTAAGAGGAGTAGCAATAACAAACCTGGTCACACTAACTGATCCCATACTGAACATATTTACTATATCCCATCCATTAGATTACAAACAAATTATTTTATACTTTTTGTTTGTGATACAAGGGGAATTTCATACTCAGTACACAAAAGTTATCAATTTACCATCCACCAATACTCCTACCATTACATCAAAACTCAGTGCATACTTGACATTTAATGAATTAGATATAACAAAGACCTTCACCACTGGATCTGTCAATGTGATGATTGTTCTTGGTAAAATTGTCATATTTTCTGACAGAAACCTGTACCTATTTTCTTAAATGTATCGAGTGGTATATTGACCCTCACTTGCAAGTTTGGATACTGTTAAAACAGCATCAGAGATAGGCTACAATGTGAACATCTATATCTTTCTTCACGTCTACCATGAGAGGTCCCTTACTCATCTCTCCACAGTCATTCTGACAAACAAGTACCAATGTCCCCATGCTGACCCCTTCCCCAAGAAGTTCACCAAGTACAAAGGCTGTATATGGAAGACGACTTAGAGAAAGTTTGATGATCTGCTGTGTCTATAGCTGGTGTATTGATTGAGCAGATGGATGGAGACATTACTGTGTCTATAGCTGGTGTATTGATTGAGCAGATGGATGGAGACATTATTGTGTCGATAGTTGGTGAATTGATTGAGCAGATGGACATTATGGCAAATTCACAGAAACATAGCATGGCATCATACAAATTCATGTTTCTTCTGCTCTACCTTCATGTCATCTTTGTAAGACTTAACACCATAAGCAAGTGTTTTCAGAAAAGAGATTTAAGGTACCTTACCATGATGCAACATCTTGACAGATTTGTTTACAATGATATTGGGTGACTACCTCTTAGACACATCTTATTCTGGTCCCTTCAAATTTTTCTCAAAGCCATGTGTAACAGTAGCCACTTCACAGAGATAAAACTGTGAAGTGTTCTTATAATAATAATAATAATAATAATAATAATAATAATAATAATAATATTAATGTAGAATTAGTACAGTGCCTAATCTTTAGAAGCTCTAAGTGCTTTTACAATATTAGACAACACATAAAAACATATACAATGAAACACCTCAGAACTGAAAACCCTTGGGACCCACAATTTTTGTTCAGTTTTGAAAGGTTTTTGGATTAATGAGGTTTTTGCAGATTTGAAAAAAGTCTCCAATCACTTATGTGACAAGAGAAAAAGAATGCAGTTATAACAGCATTGATAACAGTGTGACTGTATGACAGCACTGGTAATAGTGTGACTTTATGACAGCATTGGTAACACTGACTGTATGACAGTACTGGTAACACTGTGACTGTATGACAGCATTGGTAACACTGTGACTGTAAACATTTTTGGGTTTAATGCCATTTATCAGCACAAGATAGGCCACATATGGTGGCCAGTATAACTGGTCGAGGAAGAACCCATAAAAACATTGAGATGAACCACTAACCCATGGGAAGCTAATGACAAGCTTCCTCATGTGCCCACAATGGCCAAGCCCAAGAATTAAATCCACACATTGGCCAGACAGAAGTCAGATGGCAGTGATCCATAATGATAAGTGCTTTAGACAACCCAGGGCCTCTTTGTGTAAAAGTGCACAAAATTATTTTATTTTAAATACATGCATTTAATGAAGAATTATCTGAACAATACACATTCCTGCTGAAAATCATTTTCTGTCACACGAATAAATACAGTTGCTCCACATAGAAATACTGTCCTTGTCACAAAAAACATCAGAAAAATGAGATATGGTACCCTTATACCTTTACTGTAAGTCCACTGGAATTATGAATGACAATCCACAATGTTTAAATACTCTGTATAATTCATAATTCATAATGTTTACAGTTCAAGAGCCTAGGTTGAATAAGGCAAGGAGCATTGTCTATTTTTCTTACATCATTCTTTAACTAATGTGGCTTTTGTTAATGACTCCATTTCTTGTACCATAGCTAAATAGCGGTCAGCTGTATCAATCACAAGGTCTTAAATCTTTTATACCCTCTAAAATTACAGGGTATGTCAGACAGGTCGCTCAGAACATACATTTTCATCATCATATTTATCACTTTCATCATCAGCCTGATTGCTTTCACAAAACTGTGATAGAAGTACAAAGTCACATGACTTGAATGTAGATCACATCTGTGTGATGATTTATTTATTTGTTTACATTACTTAACCATTTTATCAATATATGTGTAGTCATCCACGATTTCCTGTTAACTGTTGCCGATTACAAGTGGTTGCAATTTCTCACCTATAGTACATCATACAAAACATCACCGTTGTGAGTGAAGACTAACGACAGTCATGGCTACTTAAATACAGGTATGTTACAATTTTTCTTCATTTGGAAATCATTTGAGAAAAAATCTGACTTTTAGAATACTGCTTTGTCAGTCTCCATCGGCAAAGCATCCAAAGCAAGGCCACATGCCTGGTTAATATAACCCTGATATTTAATTTAAAAAGCAGCAAACAATGTTCTATTAGTCATGTATGAAAAGCATCAATCACAATTAGATAATCAGCAGTTATTAATACATGTAATTAACCTTGTCAGCTGGCTCATTTGTAGGATGCAAAGTCTTCAGATTAGCCTACTGTCAGCTCTAATCTTTGTCGGCGCACCTGTGAAGTGTTGCTCCAGATATGCAGCCTAGCGTATGTTTATCTCATATTGGTGTAATGAGGAAGGAGGATGATTGGACCATGTGATATTTGTTAGCCATTCATTGTGTATGAGATGTTGTTAGACATTCAGCATGTCTGAGCTTAACAGTTTTCCTAAAAACGTAAGTGACATGCCACAGTTTTGCAGAGATCAAAATGACACAATGACATCTCGTCAGAGTAACCAAAAGAGAATGATGCTGTGGTCATCAGTGCCAACAAAGTAAAGAAGGAGTTTGGCATTCTCAGGTATGTGTACCAGTACAACCCTGCTATAACATGATGGTCAGGGTTCACAAAGTGCAATCATTTATGCAACATGTCATGCATTATAGAGACAAGTTGAGCAAGAAACTTTGCATGTGTATCCTCTTAGCTATGCAAGAAAGCAGTGGGGATGCGGGGTGCAAAACTATGAACTTCAGTGGCACATTAACCAACATTAAAATAACACATATTAAAAGACAAGGACTCAAAACAGTTCTTACACATTTGATATTGAATTTTTTGCAAAGAACCATGCATTGATACATGCATATGTGAGAACCTGACAAATGTATCGTGTAAATAAAGTACATGTGAACTCAACAAACAATCTCATTGTATTCTTAAAAGTAATTCCATTGCAAATGTACACCTAGAAGCATAACTTTACTCGAATTTGAATACTTAATTTTTTCTTGCAAAATAAACTCACCCTGACTTTAACTGAAACACTATATAGTCTATTTTCATAAATATTTGGATATGCTGGACAATAGACATGTCTGACAAAGCTGATTATTCACCAATAAAAAGTCTACATTGGTTCTTTTAAATAAGAAACCTGAAATTGGACATTGGGAGGTTTAATAGGAAACTTGACACTGGACATTGGGAGCTTTTAATGAGAAACTTGTATTTGGGAGTGAAATTTACTTAAACTGAAACTCATATATGAGTATTAACCTCATAATATACTTAGGATGAATAAACAGATATGAAACTGCCTGTGGGATTCTTTGTAGATAGTACACTGTGACTTCTGCATCCAAGTCTCAAACAAGTTTGGAAGTAAACCAATTGATTTCAAGGGTAAAGATCCAGTCTCTCAAAGTACATAGGGTTACAAGTGACATAAAACGTGATCAAGTCCCTCCCGAGTACATAGGGTTACAAGTGACATAGACTTTTGATCCAGTCTATCCAGAGTTCATAGGGTTACAAGTGACACAGACTTTGATCCATTTTCTCCAGAGTGCATAGGGTTAAATGTAACATAGACTTTGATACAGTTTCTCCAGAGTTCATAGGCTTACAAGTGACACAGACTTTGATCCAGTCTCTCCAGAGGTCATAGGGTTACAATTGACTTGGTTGATACAGTCTGTATTGGCTTTAAAGGAATACATGTGATATGGACATTGATCCAGTCTCTATTGACTTCAAGGGATTACAAGTGAGATGGATTCTGCTCCAGTCTCTTCAGAACTTTTAAGATTATAAGTTACATAGACTTTTAACCAGTCTCTCTAGACTTCAAAAGATAACAAGTGTCATATATACTGATTCAGTCTCTATGGACTTCAAAGAATTACAAGTGATATGGGCATTGATTCAGTCTCTACATACATCAAGGGATAACAAGTGAACTGGACTCTAATCCAGTCTCTCCAGTGTTCACAGGACTACATGTGACCTAGACTTTGATCCAGTCTCTCCAGTGTTCATAGGACTACATGTGACCAGTCTCTACAGAGTCTGAAGGATTACAAGTGACACTGACTTTAATGAAGTTTCTACCAACTTCAAAGAAATACAAGTGACACTGACTTTAATCTATTATCTCCAGAGTTCATAGGGTAGTGTTATAAGTAATGTAGACTTTAATTCAGTCTCTCCGGAGTTCATAGGGTAGTGTTACAAGTAACATGGACTTTAATCCAGTCTCTCCAGAGTTCATAGGGTTACAAGTAACATGAGCTTTAATCCAGTCTCTCCATAGTTCATAGGGTAGTGTTACAAGTAACATGGACTTTAATCCAGTCTCTCCAGAGTTCATAGGGTAACAAGTAACATTGACTTCATAGGGTAGTGTTACAAGTAACATCGACTTTAATCCTGTCTCTCCAGAGTTCATGGGATTAGAAGTGACACTATGGCAATGCATAGTAATTTAATGGTAATGCCATTTTGAGCAGTATAATTAAAAATGCTAATTTGTCACTTGCAACACATTTGTAAATAAATACTGATAACAAAATTTACCACTGAAGCCTCAAACATTTATACCAGTGTTTTTAGTTTTCAGTCCAAAAACTATGATGAATCACTGCAGCACTAGTTGTAGGTAATATTATGTTAATGTGTGTATAACTTACCACACCATACAGGTTAACCAAATATATGTTGCCATCATTGCCTCCAGCAAACAGCCTGAATTCTGTGGGATCCATGGAGATGGACATGATGCTGACATCAAAGACAAAGGAACACAACAACTGCCCTGATACAAGGTCAAAAACCTGAAATAAGTGAAGCATTAGTTTAGGTAATATATTCACTGGGCATATCTCAAGTATTATAATGCTACGGTCTTAACTAAGTAAAATAAAAGAGCAAAACCCAACAAGTTTTGAAAAAATAAACAAATATTTATTTCCTTAGAAAACAAGGTGAAAATTTTAAAACAAATTTCATAATGTCAATTTAACCCCACAGTCCTAAAAGATTTATCACAAGTCCCAATGTACAAAGTTCCTACTGAATTCCAGCAGTAATCCAAATGAATTCAAATACTGAATGTGTCAACATGCCTGTAGTCTTGAATATGCTAATATACCAGTAGCCTGTAGGGTGGAGATGTGCTAAGTTTTTGATATATCACAATAACATAATCCCAGAAATTTCTTGTCTGAATTCACCATAATTCCAAAGTAATGTTCCAGTCCAAGAATATTATAGACGGGCACTTTGCATATTATCCAGTTAATAAAACCCTGATAACATAATTTCACCCAAATTAAATGCTGAACATAACAATAAGACTGATTCTGCCTCAGATGTTAAATGTTAGAATGAGTAATTTCTCAAGTAGACAACATTATATAAAAAGCTAAGACACAATAGTAGAACCTGGATGACGGTCAAAGGTCCATTTCTAGAATATTCTACGTTGTCAACAAAATAAAATCTGTTCTTAAATTATAATAAAGTTAATGGGATACTTTGGTACAACAGGTTCTTCATGGAGAAATTCCAATGTCCTAAACCCCAGACGAAAATAAACATATTTACCTCCACTGATAATGATCCTAATAATTAACCCATAATCATAAAAAAAAATATTAACTATGTATTATTTGTTTACAAAAACACACAAAAATTATATTTGTTTTGTAAACCATTTTATAAGGCAACAACTGGTAAAATAAAATATTTCAGTGATACAAATATTGTGAAGATAAACAGATTAAACTTACTTGGCTAAGTTGTTGTTGTTGTTGTTGTTGTAGGGTTTAATGCCATTTTTCAGGCCAAGATAGGCTATACATGGCGGCTGATATAAATGGTGGAAGAAGAACGCAGAAAAACCCTGAAAAGTAACCCACGAGAAGCTACTGGGATGCTTTCTCACATACTCACATTGGCCGAGCCTGAGACTCGAACCCACACAGAAGTGAGATGGTAGTGATCTGTAACGGTGAGTGCTTTAGACCACTCAGCCACTCAAGGCCCCACTTGGCTAAGTCAAGTGGTTACTCTATCATTATTCTACATCGCAACAAGGTTTCTACCAAATACAGTCCTGCCCAAAGTTTAATTGTTTTGGAAAAGAAGATTTTATTGTATGCATGAAGCCATATTTCGTGTGTCCAATTTTATTGATTTTTGCAGTGACACTAATAAAGTTTTCAGAAAGAAGTCTTAATCCAAAAAGTGACAAAGGTAAAAATAAATTTAAAAATAATTTTAAATAGCATTAAATGTTAACAAGATCATCTTCACATGATGGAAACAGCCTTTCAAATGTTACTTGTTTGTTTCAAGTGTTTCTGCTTAATTGTGCTACCAAACTTCCAGCAAGAGCATAAAGATGTGAATAATAAACAACTGTGACTGACACTCTACTGGCCAAAGAGAATTGTCAGGAATCCAGCATAAAAGACCATTTCTTTCTATTAACTGCTCAGTGTCAAAACCCATCTCTCATATTCTTAAGTGTTATCAAGATTTTCAAGATGTGGCCATACTGAATGTAAAGCTAGAACCATTTTTATTTAGGGCCAAGTAGACATCAAAATAAGTCTTTTGGTGACAATTCTGTCAATATGACCATCTATTCAGGAAAAGCGGAGATAAGATTTTCAAGATGGTTGTCATGGTGACCATATTGGTTGTCAGATTGGCACCAATTTCATACAGAACCAACCAGACATATAAAAGTCTCTTGGTGAAAAACCCATGTTTATTTGACCATGAATCAAGAACAAGCAATAACAAAATATTCAATGGTGACCAAACAGAATGTAAAACCAGAGCCATTTTCATCTAGGAAAAGCTAGAGATCATAAGAAGTCTTTTAGTGAAAACCCATGTTTGAGTGGCACCTTTTCATTTAGATCTAAAACGACTTGGGATTAATGTGCATGTATAGTTTCATGGCATTCTTCTCAGTGGTTTTGGAGTAACAATAACAAATGTTTGGTAACAGATGGACAGATGATGGATGACAGGCAACAGGTGAACAATAGATAACTTACTACTCGATAAGCTCTTCTGGTCAATGACCACTAGATTCTGGTCAATGACCACTAGAGGTAGTAGTAATAATAAATATACCAGCCTGCAAAATCATTTGAATTGATGTTTATTTACATAATAAGAATACTATTGAAGATTATGCAGAAAGAAATGGGATGCAAATCAAGACTTGATTCTCACAGGTGAAGTTTAACATTTACATGAACAAAATCAAGAAACAAGTAACCAAAGAATGCCGTTCAGACAATAGTGATAACAAACCACCATATTCAAGGATATACAATGTAATGGAATCAAGTTACCAGGCATTATTAAGGAACATTAAATAGTTTAATTTACATGAATATATAATTTTCTCAGATGTTTTGGGATTGTTAGCAAAATATCATTCAATGACATTATTAAAATCAACATGCAAACATGTAATTTTTTAATGATGCATTAGTATTGCATATATTTCTATGTACACAAGAAGCGCACTAAACTTACTAATTAAGTAGATATTGCTTTAGAGTTTCATGAAAAACTCTAACCTGGCATATTTTGTATTGCATGCTCTACAACAGATGGCACATGCAATGGTTCTATTCAACAGCTGGCACATGCAATGGTTCTATTCAACAGCTGGCACATGAAATGGTTCTATTCAGTAGATGTCAATGAAATGGTCATATTCAGTAGATGGCAATGAAATGGTTCTATTCAGCTGAGGGCACATTAAATAGTTATATTCAGCAGATGGCAATGAAATTGTTCTATTCAGTAGATGGCAATGAAATGGTTCTATTCAGCAGAAGACACATTAAATAGTTCTATTCAGTAGATGGCAATGAAATGGTTCTATTCAGCAGATGACACATGAAATGGTTCTATTCGGTAGATGGCAATGAAATGGTTCTATTCAGTAGATGGCAATGAAATGGTTCTATTCAGCAGAAGACACATTAAATAGTTCTATTCAGTAGATGGCAATGAATGGTTCTATTCAGTAGATGGCACATGAAATAGTTCTATTCAGCAGAAGGCACATTAAATAGTTCTATTCTATTCTATGGACTGTTTATTTGAACCCAGGGAAGGCAGTTTTAAATAAAATATTTGCCAGAGTACTTTGATTTCACAGAGTTCATATTAATATGATAAGAAATTTCTAAATTGCATTTATGGGTGAGTACCCCACTTTGAAAGTGCCTTCCTGGGTCCCATGTATGTTTTACTGTAATAGCCCTAAGGAGGATAAAGCATTAAAATTATCAAATTTATTGAAATCCAAAATTTATCTATGAACTATTCCTCTGTATATTACTTAAAACATATAAAAAATATATTTTTCTTGTCAGAAATACCTAACAATCTGTAATGAACTGCTTTTTCTGTCTTAGGTGCATTATTGGAACTACTGGTTACTTCAGGTAATAATGTGTGTCAAAAATTTCAGACCTTTAAATATCTTGGCTTTTTTATACAGCTAGAAAACAACATAGCATCATGTTGCCTGAAGTTTTGGTGTGGCATCACTCAAATTCATTTCAGGTAGAGTGTCTCCACAAAAGCAGTATTACACATAAAGACTGGATTATTTTGACCTTGATGGTAACCATTTTGGATATTAACCTTGCATCACCTTTCCTATAACTCAAAGAAACAGTGGGATTTTACAAATTACCAATCTACAGCTGATAACAAATGTCCATCATCTGAAAACACTATAGTTGCTAATTATCACTAAAAATAAACTGGTGGTTCCTTTTATTATGGCTGACAAGAGTGACAAACAGTTTACTATCAGTAGAATACAAATCAGAATGTAAGCTGAAATATCTAGACTGAAAACACAAGTCTTGACAGTGTTCTAAAAATAAATGTCACACTAGGGTCTGAATATCAGTTGAAGTTCTATGGATCAAAATCAAATACCAACAAATTCACAGATAGTACAGTACCACAAGCTGTAACAAAATCATTCTTCCTGACAACTAAGAACAAAATATGTACTATGTAGGTTTGTCTTCTTAATTAAACATGTACTTTCAAGGACATACGTGTACATGCGGCTTGGATAAAAGACGTTTAAGTAAACAAAGACTGACTGTAGCAGTTTGTTATAGCTTATTATGAATGTTCACTATCTAATATTTACTACTGATATGTTCAAGCACAAAACAAGTTTTGTATTAATGTGCAATTCATTCAGCGATTTTTTTTAACAGAAAAAGCTGTTTAAAGATTTTTCTAAGTTTAGTAACAAGGACTATATCTGGTGGCTGGTTTACATCACTGAATAAATCTTTCAACCTTGATACATTCTGGCACATCTGGTCTAATAAGTTTTCTAATTTTAGTAACAGAAGCCATATTCAAAGGTGAATTTACATCATCTGTGAAAACTTGAGAGCCCTTAATACAACCTTGCTTTATGTAAAATAGTCAAATTTTCTTTTGTGTCTTACGAGAAGGATTTTTTTCTTTGTTTTTTTAGTAATGGGAGTCATATTTCATGGTAGATCAATGTCATTTGTACAAATTTGAAAGATTTCAATGTGAGGATTTTTCATGTTAAGTGATTTTAGGAAATTCATGCAAAGGTTTCTCTATATTTGGAAAATGTGGCCATATTGGCAAGCAGATCAGCACCAATTCCACAAACTTGAAAGCCTTTTATGCCATGATGTTCTCTACCAAATTTGGCTGAAATTGGTCCCGTCATTTTTGAGAAGTTGAAAATACAAATCACCAGATGCAGTGTCATACCATAAGTTCAACTGGTCTTTTGGCCAGGCAAGCTAAAATGTAAGTGGTTTATTAAGAAATGTGTCAGTTTAAATTCCTGTATTTCTTTATTTTTTCTTGAACATCATACTAGAGAACAAACTCCCCCAAAATATAGCTGTTCTGCCTGAACTGGCTTCCTATAAACCAGCAATTTGTGCAGTTTATTGTATTATGTCATAAAAGCATCATTAGTTTCTTATCTCTAATCATCTGACACTATTGTGCTTTTCATCTAGTTTCACTCTTCCTTCTCTAATTAGTATGTACAAATGCCCAGCTGCACAAAATCCTTGTGAGAGTTAGCTGCATTTTCAAATGACAGATTACTAGCCAGAATTTGCAATTAAAAATTGTGTCAAAGTCTAATTTATAGATTTTATATAACATGTATGACTCAGTTTGTTATTTATCCTTTGTAGACATGTATGAAAATTTTAAAGAAAACTATCTAATCATTTTTTATGAGAATGACTTTGGAGACAATCTGCTATTATTATGTAATGTTACAAATTAGAACAAACTGAAGTCAACAAACTAAAGACATTTAGTAAATGGTAACCTACTTCTCAACTTGCAAAAACACTGCTTCTTAAGAAGATAAGCTATTACCAATGAATGCATCACAATTGATCTGCTCAGTACAATATGCTCTGTAAGGCCTGAAACAGAAGAACTTCTGTATGTGTGTGTGTGTGTGCATGCATATGCATGCATGTGTATGCAATTTTGCCAAGTGAGATTCAAATCAGCTTAGCTCTGCCTGTTTCTTGTTAAACTGGCCAACAGATGAGCTGGAAACAGGTTTAAATAAAATTTCAAAGATGAATTATGTTGTGTGAACGTTCTTTGATCTTGTTTTTCTTGTCACTGTCAATTTTTTCAATAATATATTTCTTTATCATGACAAAGATTTCTTTAAATTTGTAATTGTTTGGACAGCCAGAGAGGCTATTAAACTACCATATCTTCTTATTTCCCCTGAAAGAAGAGCCCAAACGCAAACAGCCTTGCCCAAGACTGCAGCTTGTTCATAGAGTTTTCATTTCACATATTTGGACAAGCATGTAGAACATGCCAATTTATATAATATAATTAGACACAATAAGGAATCTTCCATTAAGAAACTGGTAACTTCTGAGAAGCTTTGCCTACCGTATCTGCTCTTTTATTTCCCTTAATGTGAAATGAATGTGACATGACCGGCCAATAGTAAAGTATGGGCAAATCATGCTCCTGTAAAGTATTGGAAATTAAAGGATTGTTAGAATGACAAGAAAAATTGGGCATTCAAGGGCTATAACTCCTCTAAATGAGGAAGCAGAATGCCTGAAATCCATTTCCTACAAATACTCCTCAAGACAAGCAATGTCCCATGTATAATGATCTTGTTCAAATCCAAGTATATGATACAAACCTATAAATGGCACATCAGGTCTATGAAACAATGTTCCTATCAAACTGGATTAGAATATGCTGCGTGGTTTTACAGCTATGCTTAAGATAATTGAAGATGCAAAGTTAATTGTCAAGGGCCATAACTTTATCCAAAATAAAACTGACAAGACAAAAGCCACTATACGCACATCTATGACTGAAAGACAATGTATACACCAAACTGCATTAGAATAGGTTTACCGATTTCTGAGCTATGCTGGTTACAAGGGTCTGCTTTTACAGTAGCTGACATATAATCAAAAGGAAAAAGGGGCAATAACTCCATGAAAATTGGACCCAACAAGATAAAACCAATAAAGGGCACACTGCTAGAAATCTGCATGGTCAGATGGACTGAACAATGGTCAGAAAAGATGACTGCTACAGAGCTCAAATATCTATATGTGGACTCCTAATAATGAATAAATAGATGTAATATGCATAAGTTCCCCCCAAAACTCAAATCTTCATGAAAATATGTGAAAAGATATTTTGCTGATTTAATTAATATTTTTAACTTTTGCATATAGCATTTCTTTGTAACAAACTGACTGTAAAAAATGTCAGTCTAATCATCCATGATAAAATACATTTACAAACGAGTGACAACATTTTATGCATATAATTATGCATAAAAACTTTGAAGAGAGATTTTTAAAAAAAAATTCAGTATAAGAAATCATGACTTTTAAAATGATTCCTCACCTTACATGTCTGGTCCAGTGAAGATGAGACAACTCTTGCTCTAGGCCCGCCATATCCCACATACAGATCTGTTATGGGCAAGGAGTGTTGTGACCATATGTATTCTGGTTCTGGACGCTGGGAAGCACCTTCTGTATCACTCAATACTCTAAAATAAAAGATAAATGAATAAGAAGCTAAGAAATGGTGATTCTATATATTTTTATATTCAAAAAGAAATTAATAGAATTTTTCTTATGTCAACACGTTTTGATGTTTTCAAATTCACATGATGGCTTTCACAAACATTTTAAAAAGATCAATGAAATTGTATCTTATTAAGTAGTGGTTCTAGTGCAATAGCCACCACAACGTTTGGAAACAAAATATTTGAGGACTCAAGTAACCACCCTTCTGCTTTCATCACCGCTAATAAAAGAAAATGTGTTCAATGTCTTTCGATTTAATAGTAGAATGAACACAACAGAGAAAACAAGATCTGTTTTACCAACACAGAGTTCTGGAAGTGTAACAATTCTACTTGGTAATGTGGTTAACACTTTATGACCAATTCATATTTATTGTGGATAATGTGGTTAATGCTTTTTGACCAATTGATATTTATTGTTGATAATACAAAAATGATTTGTGTCCTCTGAAAGCAAGTAAAAATGTTGACCTTAGGTTGACAAGAAAGAGGATTATAAAACTCAAACTTGATAAAGCAAACAATTAAGCAAAACTGTAATCTCATACTTTCACTTTAAATTATAAATAAAAAGCAAAAATTGTATAAAAACACACATAAAGCTCAGAAAGATGCTCATCAATACAAAATAGTAAAACATTGAATTGCATCTGTTCCTGCATATACGTATAACCAAAATCATAACGTGCTCTTTACAGATATATTAACCTTAAAAATGAACTTGAAACTCAACCTTTCCTCATACCTGTAACAGAAATCAGTAATACAGTATTAAGGTCAGGCAGGCATATTCTAATTAACACAACAAGTCAAATTTAAATCCATCATTCCATTCTATCACCAATAAACAAATCCTTAAACAGAAACTTTAACATGATGTGCACAAACAGGGTAAACCAATATGCCAAATTGTAAACCAAATTGCCTATACCCAGATCAAACCTTAAACACAAACTTTAACCAGCTTTCTATAAACAAAGAGAACCTTAAATGCAAACTTCAGCTGGTTTTCTATAGATAGAAAAAACCTTAAACACAAGCTTTATCCTGCTCTATATAAACAAAGAAAACCTTAAACGCAAACTTTAACCTGCTGTCAATATATAAAGAAGACCTTAAAAACACAATTTTGCTTGTTATCTTTACATAGAACACACCTCAAATACAAACTTTAATCTCTAACTTTTCACCAAAAGTTGGAAGAAAGACAAGTAATAATACTGGGTACAAGTGTATAAATTAAGGTACAGCACATCATAGACTTAGATGCATGTAACACATGTAATAACACATCAAGTTATCAATACTTCCATCAAAGTAAAAGAATAACTACCAAGGCCTCTGAATGTATTTCAAAGTCATTTCACTGCCATATTATTCTCAGTTTGGTCATATAAAATCAGTATTCAATTTTTTAATGAGATAAACAGAATCTTCCATTTGAACCCATTGCCAAGGTTACATCTAGGATTTACTATATTTTGCAACTGTCACATCTTAATATTGAGAAAGCAAATTTTTCATTTAATTAAGTTTCTCTGAGAATACTTACCCAATGACATTAAAGTAGGAATATTATCCTGTTACCTTGTGAATCCAGTCCTACCAGAAGACCAAAATAGTATTCTCCTGTATATTTCCAATAGACAAAGGGAAATAAATCTTGCCCATTACCTCCACTTGACATCACAAAGTGTAGCTAGATTTTAGCTGAGAGAGATGCTAATGAGGATGCTCACATGGTGGAGTGGCTGGGAGGATTTTAAGTAATGTAATTGGGTACGTATTCTTGGAAAAACATAATCTACTTAAAAATTTGTTTTCTCCTTTAAATATGTTCCCCATTCACATTAACTTAGGAGAATAAGTAATAAGAGGAGGGGATATTGAGTATCCAACCTCTACCTCAGGTATCATTCTAAGGAAAAATAGCTGGATTCCCCATGTGAACAATTACCTGTTCTCCTAATTACATAAGCAACAAAGACTGGTGTCACTTGATCTGTGACCCTTATCTATGGTTAAAAAGATGAAGACTGAAATATTTTTACTTACAAAATTTCAATGGCAAATCCAGCAAAGCTAACAGGCTGTGTTGACTGATTTAGATTGGTCTGGTGGCCATCTGTGCTGGTGCCACAATATCTACTTGAATCAAGGTTTGCATCTGTGATGCTAAATCTCTGAGATCAAAGCTCGATAAGGTTGACTCTGCATGCCAGCCAACAGATTCATTATATCTCGGATTGACACATTATGTTCCAACGTGAGGCTCACAGAGATGGCTTGAAGCTTCTGAGCAGTAACTTTCATGAGGCAAGTCTTATCTAGTGAGATGTCAGAGTATGGTGAGTGTACAACCCAAACACCAGAATGAAGAGGTGTTTGTACCTGACACAACTTGTCTATGTGCATTTCAAGAAGTGCTTGAGAGCATGAACAGGATCTTGAATGGCTGCTGTTCTTGACTTGTCTATCAAAGACAGCAAGTGAGTGACGATTTTTGTTACTGACAGATGGTAACTTATTTTGGGCTACAAAGCCTGGTTGTGTCCAAAAACCACTGAACCCTCCAATAGGAAGAGAGTTCAGGTTGACATAAATGGCATGTAGCTCACTCACCCTGCAAGTAGAAGCTAAAGCTATCAGGAAACATGACTTGTATAATAGTGACCTAAGTGAAGTGTGGGCTAGAGGTCTGAATTGAGTCATGTTAAAACCCAGAATTGATTCCATTTGGAAACAGAGTGAGGGATTTGGCTTGATTGAAACCAAAAAAGGGCTAAAATATCAGGTTGATGTCATGTCAAAATCATTTATGCCATGATACAAGAATGTGTCCAATATCATAGGACAGTAACCTTTGATAGAGATTGGGGCCAACTGTTTCTCCTCAATGAACTAGAAAGATAAAACCACCAGATGAGGGATTAAGGCACACTGAGGGATGATGTTGTTGGTATGGTACCAGTCCTGAAAACATGCCACTTTCCCTCATAAGACTTCAGAGTGAAGGGCCTTCTTGCTCTCAAAATTCTCTCCACAATCGAAGGTTTGAATTGTTTGTCTCACAAGAATATCCTGATAAGAGCCGAGTGTGTAGAAGAAGAGGACTGTCTGAGCAGGGAAGGACCAACCATGGCTGCTGGAGAAGATTTGGGTTGGCCAGAATCTTCCTGGCAGATCTATCACTAAATTGAGAAGATCAATGACCCAGGATTTGTCCGATTTGAGAGGGGCTATCAGAATCATTTTCGTATTCTTACCCTGTAACGTCTGGATTATTTTCAGTATCAGCACCGTTGGGGGGAAGCAAATGCCCACAACCCCCCTCAAATGATTGACAGTGCATTAACAATCCAAACTTTTGGGTCTGGAACTGGAGAGACAAAGGTGTTTAAGTTGCGATTCCACCAATCATAGGAAACCCCCAAAAGTGTACAAATCCGAGTGAAGACTGATTGAAAGAGAGATCATTCCAAGTGAAGGACTCAGCTTCTCCTGAATAGAGTGTCAGCCAAGACATCGACTCTGCTGAGAATGTCTGATTTGTACTTTGATATGGAGACTGTCGCATCCACGTAGAAACTGCCAAATCAGAAAAAACAGGTCAAGTAATGTGGTGCCTCACTTTTTCTGGAAATAGGTCACCTTCACAAAGTTGTCAGCTGTGAAAGGTACTGATGACAGCCTTCATTTATAGGATGTTGATGTCTAAAGGTTGTTCCCCTGACTCTCATGTACTGCTGATAGTAATGAAGGCTGGCAACAGGTAGGCACCCCAACTGTGCACACTGGCATCAGAACATACTGTTATTTCCACTTGGGGGTTCTCCAGCAGGATTCCCATGATCAGCCAACCTGGGCTGCACCACTGATGCAGGAATGACTGAATCTTGGGTGTGACTATGACTATCTGATTGAGGGGACTTGAAAAGGGGCATGATTGTGCTTGCAATGTCCACATAAAAAAGATGGCTGAGCAGGATAAGTCCTCTGCCACACTGAATAAACCAAGGAGTTCCAAAAACTCTCTCTCTGAAATTTAAGTCCTGTTGGAAATAAACTCGATTATTCATTTTATGTGAACAGAAAGAACTTGCACCAGATTCCAGTTGGTTAAAAATTCCATATGCAGCTGGACAAAATTCTGGGATGGACAGAGGTCCGACTTTCACCAGTTCACTAGAAAGGCTGGATGATCTAAACGAGAGGAAATTGTTTCTGCCTTGGGACAGAATAGAATTTACCATATGTTTCTGGAGGATAACATCCAGGTACACTGCCATTGCTGAAGATGATGCTGATCGGAATAGGATAATAAGGTAATCTATAAACTAGGTAAAAGCCCAAGGGCTGATGTTGAGGCCCAAGGGAGAATCTGAACTGATAAAATGTGTCTCAGTAAGCACAACAGAGAAAATAATTGTGACACAGGGTGAATAGGGATGTGAAAATATGCATTGGTCGGATCAAGATTGACAGATACTTGTGCATCAAATTGAGCGGGGGATTATTGAACTTGCCGTCTCCATACAAAGGCCATGCTTGGATATGCAGGGAGAATTACGCATACTGAGTGCCTAAAATTGGGGAATACCCTAAATTAATCGGTGTCACCAACAATAAACCATAGATCGTCTTCCTTGACTTATTCCATCTTTGCACCTGTTCAATACCGCATGGACTATTACTTTGAATGTGCTTTTCATGCATTTAGTTAAAAAAAATTCCTGAAACATCACAAGAGAAAACAAAGCAAATCAGTAAGTGCCTAATTAGCTAATAGCTCAGTTTAGCAAATCAGCATGTGACTAATTAGTCAATGTGGTAGCCCAGACTTCCTCTGACCCTGTATTACAAACATTGCATATCACAGATGGTGTAAACTTAGTAATAATAAAACAAGAGTCATAGTGGACTTCCATACTCTGAAGTTGCATATATAGCATTTAAATGACATTCTGCTGAAATGACACAAAAAGAGAAAGCATAAATTATTAATTCATCAACTTGCTAAATCTCTAACATAAATACATTCCCCGTTACTAATGAAGGAATTGAAAAAAAGCCAGTGTCTTATTCTAAACTTATAGACTATGCTTTGCACTTACGCATTTCAAGTATTTAGTTCTACTGAAACTATACAAGGGTAAAACAAAGCATACATTAGCAATGCAGCATGTTAATAACTTGCTAAAACCAACTATGTTACAAATGGAGCAAGTAAAACATGTCAAAGTCATGCTAACTCAGGAAAAAGACAATTTTCGTCTTTTAGCAGGGTTAGATTCATAAGGTAGCAGGCTAATATTCCTAACATAATGTGATTGGAGAACTTATTCAAAGGAGAAAAGGGGAAGCCAATCTGGTCCTAGGTGGGGACTTAAAAGAGTAACTAAAAATGAAATCTGAATAAGAGTAATGTTATAATGTATTCCTTTTGTATCTCCTATCTTAACTCGTGTTTTGGTTTAATGAAGAAACTGTGCATCAAAATACTGCTGAACTGTTGCACCAGTATTGTTATCATTAGTGTCAACCATTCAAATTCATCAACAGAATCAAACTGCGTGGATCAAGATCTGCTGGGGAATGATATGATGAGAGTCTTACAATGCAAGGTGACCCCGATATGTATAACTGGGAAATCTGTCTTAAAGCCATTACAATGTAAGAAGGTGACCCTGATATGTATAACTGGGAAATTTGTCTTAGAGCTATTACAATGCAAGAAGGTGACCCTGATATGTATAACTGGGAAATCTGTCGTAGAGCTATTACAATGTAAGAAGCTGATCCTGACATGTATGATAGTGGAATATATGCCTTACGGCCCTTACAGTGTAAGGAGCTGACCTTGATATATATGATAAAAAGGTCTATGCCTTACGGCCTTTACAATGTAAGAAGCTGACCTTGAATAGTATGATAGTGGAATATATGCCTTACGGCCTTTACAATGTAAGAATCTGACCTTGAATAGCATGATAGTGGAATCTATGCCTTACAGTCATTACAATGTAAGAATCTGACCTTGATATGCATAATAGGAGAGTCTATGTCTTATGGCCTTAACAATATGTGTTGTATAACTCTGTTCTGACAACATTAACGGGGGCAAGAATATCTTACATAACTGGCAGCCAATTAGTTGCATAGTTTAGAATCTGACTGTCTTACTTACTCTGGTTGCATTTTTCAAACTGTTGATTGCCATTTCAGTTGTTAAAGAGCCATTGTTGTAGCCACTGAATGTCAATATCAGCTGAACTAGGGGTACATTGTATTTAATGAAATGAATGCATCTAATCACATTCAGTCAAATTTGATGAGACCTTCATTTCATTCAAGAAACTTAAGCATTCATTAGCTTCACCACTCCTCATCCAACTGAACTGGTGGTTGACAATAGCATGTCTGTACAGTACCAAAACAGGTCATTTCTACATTTACTGGAAATAAAGTGCAAATGATTCATGAAAATTTGCACCCATCTCATATTATTTGTAAGATTAAACCTACACATATGAAAAAATTCTATGTATGTGGGTGTGTTATTAGGATTTTTAACATAGCTTTAAAAACATTTCAGTCATATCGCTATGATGTCTGCAGTGTGACAGTTTTTTTTATGTCAAGAACTGGGGCATCATGTCGTTGACATGTAGCATCATGTCCCATCCTAGCCATATTATACTGACACCAGGACAACCAGTCCTTGCACTAACCTGTTAATGCTTAGCATCAATCAAGGCAGCTGCTAGTACCATTTTTATAAGTCTTTGGCATGACTTGGCCAGTGTTCGAACCCATGACCTTCCATATCCGAGGCAGACACTCTAACAACTAGGCCACCGCAGCAGTAAGAAATACATTTTGTGCAAAATGTCAGCCAAGGCTCATAAATTATTTAACTCAATTAATAAATTTCAGTGCAATGAGCACTAATGTAAGATCAAAAAAAAATCTGTAACGAGTCAAAAGCCACAGCAGTGAGATAAATATTAGTAAGTGTTATTCAGTATGAATATTAATAAGTGTAATTTGGTATATCCATAATAACATGCCATATTTCATCAGCTGAGGTATCAACAAGCAGATTAGGTCGACAAAGAAGTGGGGTGCATTTTAGACAAGTCTGTAGGGCAACTCATACAGAAAACTGAAGGACCACAATCTAAATTTGAATGGGGTTTGCTTTGTCAGGACATCAAATATTTGGAGTACTGACCATCTTCTAGTATGAAGGGAGTTTTATTTTTCAGTTTTGAATAGAACTAAACTAGTACCTTATAAGTGACCAAGCAATGACCAGGTTGTCATCACCACCTGTCACAAAATGGCTACCATTATCTGTGAACTTGATCGTGCTGATATTTTGATAGTGTCTTGACAGAACAGCCAGAAGTCTCCCAGAACAAACCTAATAAACGAATTTTATATACATATATATATATATATATATATATATGAAAAAATGAATAGGTCATTGATGTGCCACTTCATATGTAGAAATAAATTTGTAAATTCAACATCATATATAATTTATATTCATCATTTATTATTTCAAACACTTTTATATCATCATCATGATCATAGATGCTCTTCAGGTAGATACAATATACTTTCAATATATATATATATATAGCGTGATTTGAAGAGATGTAAACAGAACTTCATTTTGCTTGTGCTAAAACTTGTTGAAAACTGCAACCTGTCTGTGATTTGCATTAGAAAAAATGACCTGTAACAATGTTTTACATGTGTTTGTTCAGAAAAACTTTTTTTAAACATACACAAGAGACCTACATCATTATGCTGCAATTTGAGTTTGTCTAAACTCTTGAGGTTTAATTCAGTACTGTATAAAATGCATAACTCAGTACTGTATTAAAAGCCTAATGCAGTACTGTATTAAAAGCATAACTCAGTACCGTATTAAAAGCATAACTCAGTACCGTATTAAATGCATAACTCAGTACTGTATTAAATGCATAACTCAGTACTGTATTAAATGCATAACGCTGTACTATATTAAATACATAACTCAGTACTGTATTAAATGTATAACTCAGTACTGTATTAAATGCATAACTCAGTATTGTATTAAATGCATAATTCAGTACTGTATTAAATGCATAACTCAGTACAGTATTAAATGCATAACTAAGTACTGTATTAAATGCATAACTAAGTACTGTATTAAAAGCCTAACGCAGTACTGTATTAAAAGCCTAATGCAGTACTGTATTAAATGCATACCTCAGTACTGTATTAAATGTATAACTCAGTACTGTATTAAATGCATAACTCAGTACTGTATTAAATGCATAATTCAGTACTGTATTAAATGCATAACTCAGTACTGTATTAAATGCATACCTCAGTACTGTATTAAATGTATAACTCAGTACTGTATTAAATGCATAACTCAGTACTGTATTAAATGCATAACTCAGTACTGTATTAAATGCATAACTCAGTACAGTATTAAATGCATAACTAAGTACTGTATTAAAAGCCTAATGCAGTACTGTATTAAATGCATAACTCTGTACTGTATTATATGCTTAACTCAGTACTGTATTAAAAGTCTAACTCAGTACTGTATTAAATGCATAACTCAGTACTGTATTAAATGCATAACTCAGTACTGTATTAAATACATAATTCAGTGCTATATTAAATGCATAACTCAGTAGAGTATTAAATGCATAACTCAGTACAGTATCAAAAGCCTAACTCAGTACTGTATTAAATGCATAACTCAGTACTGTGTTATATGCATAACTCAGTACTGTATTAAATGCATAACTCAGTACTGTATTAAAAGCCTAATGCAGTACTGTATTAAATGCATAACTCAGTACTGCATTAAATGCATAACTCAGTACTGTATTAAATGCATAACTCAGTACTGTATTAAAATCATAACTCATTGATTTTGTTTTGCAGAAGTGTTACTGTGATTATTAGAATTGTACAAGACTTCATTTTTCATTATTTCCAAAGAGAAAGAAATTACGATCAGATCATCGTAAATCCAAATGCTCCAAAAATTCATAGCAATATAATTCACCAAAGTAAAAAGGTATGTAATACTGATGACATCATACTGATAATAATCTTATCTTTTCATGCACCAAAGTAAGCATTGATTTATATTAAAAAGCAGACTGCATTAAATTACAAACATATCCATCAGAGCATTACCTACTGCTTAGATTAAATGAACAAAGATGAAGCTGAGCTTTTGCGTAAAAGATGAGCTGTATGTACCTCTGACAAATAAAAGACAATTCCTGAATAACTATAAACCTTAATTATACTCAAATTAATAGCAAAGCTTGAAATAAAATTATCCTATAAGCAAACAAATATCAAACATAATAATTTGTCTTTATTACAGCTGCTAATTTTGACCTTCACTATTTTTAAAATGGATACCTAGATATTTTTAAAACCAACGGAGTGCTTTCTTACAAAGTCTAACGACAATCATATTACAATATATATAAACACTTATCAGTCAAATCCAACTTCAAAATGCACAGACCTAGATTTCAGTAATGCTTGATCCAATCAAGTCGCCTGCTCATGACCATGATAAATCATGTAATATTTCATGGCTCCAAGTTTAACAGTTTTCAGTGATTTCCACTTTAGGACAGATGTATAGGTGGATAACAGCAAAAGAACATTCCTCCTTTCTACTATCCCAGGAACAAAAAAATTCTAAGTGGTAAGTTTGTATCTATTTTAAAAAGCCTTTCTGTAAAGATTACTCAATGTAGTACAAAGGCTATACATATGTGGATAAAAAGTACCATATGACATACTAAATATTTATATTTCAGTGAAAATGAACATGGGGACATCTGCATCACAAGGTTATAATACACTTTAACAAGTTTATACCTTTACTTTTGTCATTAGAGACTAAAATTAAATGCTCATTAATCCCATTCCTCTTCAATAACATAGTATTGTTTACCTAAACTTGCCATATTTTTTGAGAGTTCTTTCCATACTGACATTACCTGCCAAACATGAATCTTCTCTGCAACTGCGGCAACACAATACAATCCATCTGGAGAAACAGCAAGGCTGGTAACCTTTCCTGGGCATACCAATTTAATTTGTTGCTGATCCTGAAATATATTTAAGTAAATACATAAATAAGAGTAAAGCAATACCAAACACATCAATAAAAGTTTTTTTCAGAATCATAAATTTGAAAAGATTCAACTTTTGCATAAGGTATACAAAGTTTATCTCAAATTTTCTTGAATGCAAAAAAGATGCCAGCTGCACTGATAAGCATGAAAAGATACACAATCAAAATATCTAAAGAAAAGATTTGGGGTGAAAGTTTACAGTGGTTCATCAATGCAACACAGTGAAGCTATAATATGAAGATGGTGTAGTTACATCATACTGTGGAAGATTATATGCAAAAACATAATTCAACCAGTATGATGGAATCCATGATCATACCTATGTTACACTTGAGAGCTGTACAGCAAGAACCACAATCATACCCAAGTCATATCAGGGACCATGCTATACTGAAATGCTATATAGCAAGTTCAATGATCATACCCATGCTATATCAGTGACCATGTTATACTGAGGTGCTATACACCAAGATCCATGATCATACCTATGTTACACTTGAGAGCTGTACAGCAAGAACCACAATCATACCCAAGTCATAACTGGGACCATGCTATACTTAAGTGCTATATTGTTCTTGTTGTTGTTCTAGGGTTTAATGCCATTTTTCAGCTCAAGATAGGCTATACATGGCGGCCAGAATAACTGGTGGAGGAAGAACACTGGAATACCCAGGAAAGAACCACCAACCCACGAGAGGCTACTGGCAGGCTTTCCCACGTACCCATGCTAGCCAAAGTGCTATATAGCAAGTTCAATGATCATACCCATGTATTATCAGGGACCATTGTTACAAGTCTATGCTCATAAAATAAATAACAGAAAAGAGTGAAAAAGCATCAAGCTTTGTAAACTTCAAAAATAATTTATTTCCCTTGAATACGAAAATGAAAATGAGAAAAAAGAACTTACAATATTGCAAAAATGATCCAAGAATTACAGGCACAAATCCTAATAATTTATTGTTCTGAATAAAATTCAGCAGAAATTCTGAATAAATTCAAAAAACTGAAGGTGATGATGTGTCTGTGGTAGCTTATAGAGTGTTGATGTGTCAACAGTCTTTTGTTGAATCATGGTAATATAATTCTCGGCTTGAATTCACTATAAATTCCAGTGAATGTCTCTGTCCAATAATTTTATCAGAGTACTTTTGTATTTCCAGCAAAAGCAATCACTTGAATTCAATAATTAAAAGAAATACAATTTCCAGCCCAAACATGAAATACTGGACACAACATATAATACAACATAAAAGTGCTAGGCCTTAAAGCACAACTGAAAAAATCCTCTCAGTTCTCTACTTGACCTCAGGTCACAATTAGCATTTTCTAAAAAAGAAACTACCTTATTGAACATAACCTTCTAGAATGATCCTGTTGCTAACAAAATAAAAACAATAACCTGGATTATGTAAAATACACTAAGGAAATTCCAAAACCTAGACCAAGACCCAAATAAACATATTTACTTCTATTAATAATACCAGTAATACTGATTGGAATCTCATATACAAAAAGAATAATTCAGCTATGTATTCGTTGTTCACACAGAATAAAATTAAAAAAATCAGTTCAGGTCAAACAGAAATTAACTCAATTTTGGACAATGTCAAAAATAATATACAATGTTACTTTATAATAACATGTAATGACGTTTTTAAAAATTAAAAATTGACATAAAACTAACAAACAAAGCAAATTAAATATAAATAACGCCTTGTCATACTGAATTGCTTTATGGTGAATTGCTTTATGGTGAAATCCATTATGATATCTATGTTGCAAACCTGCAAACCCTAGAAAGACATTCCCAGTAAGGATACAATTTTTTTCTCTCCATAAGTTAGAGAAATTTTCTGTAAGGAGTAATTGAATCTCATGTATTGATAATTGTTGGTTTGGAAAAATTAAATTTAAAATGCTCACTAGTGTGATCAGCGAATGATGCAGCAATGGCAAACATCATGTTCAAGTAAAAGTTTGTCAAAGATACCTCAACCTAAATAACCTCCAGTACATTTTAATAACAGTTAATGCAGTTCCAAATATCATGGGGCTCCAAGACTTCTTGTTGGATCTCTCATCCTGATGCTTTTTATTTCTTCACAAATTTATCTCTCGCACCAAGACACATTTCCCATGCAACACATGCTGCCTATAATTTTTGTCTTTTCTACTTTTCTGATGCAGATTGTTTAAATTTTCATACTGGCTTATCAAACCCTTTTATCTTCAAGTGTTTCTGCTTGCTGGATGCCATTTCAATAAAATGATAAACAACAGCTTGATTATTCAGGTGTTTGCATGAAAAAAGTATATGGGCAGTCTGACGTATCTGAGTTACTCTTGTAAAATTAGACTGGTTCCTTGACCATCTCTACTGAATCTAATGTGAATCCCAGAAAGAAAACTCAGTATCTGAGTAAGTAGATCTTACAAAAACAATTGTATTTTCATATTTCCAAGTGGACAAAAAGAGTACTCCAAGCAGAAAAAGAGTAATCCACACATATAACATGATAAAATTTAAATGAGCATATGCACAAAATGATTTATTTATCCCTCTGGACTTTTAACATCAATTACTGCTTCGAGTTTTCGTATATAATACTTTGAGCTTTAAAAAGCAATAGACTCTCCTATTGCATTTCAAAACACTTTGTACCAGCTGAGACTATTAATGTTTTGCACACCAGTAGAGCACTAAGTATTGGGTTACAGAGCCTGGATCTGAATTCAGTTTTATTTTTGTTAACAATACTGAACAATCTATCACAGTCAGCATTAGAATGGTAAAGAACCAATATTCCTTTCATAACCTGACAAAGAGGAGGAAATTTATATCTCACAGTTTTGGGGTCCTTTAGCTGGGAAAAAAGATGAAAAAATCAACTCTGTCCATATGAAGTACATTGTCAGGTAGAGTGCCAACTTGATACTTCAGGAGTTCTCCTAATTTATCAGCAGCCTTTCCTGCAGCATGAAGCATCATATGACAGTTGTTGTTGTTGTTGTTGTTGTTGTGGGGTTTAACGCCATTTTTCAGCACAAGATAGGCTATACATGGCGGCCAGTATTAATGGTGGAGGAAGAACCCGGAAAAACCCCGGAAAGAACCACCAACCCACGAGAAGCTACTGGCAAGCTTTCTCACATACCCACATTGGCTGAATCCTAGACTCGAACCCACGCAGACAGAGGTGAGATGGCAGTGATCTGTAACGGAGAGCGCTTTAGACCACTCGGCGCCCCATCATATGACAGAGACAACCTGATATGTACATTGACAGAGACATTTTTCAAATACTGAATGCAACTCCTTTATGAATTCCAATCACTGATGCAGTATCAGATAAAAACCCCATACAGTTCTGCTAACTTATGTTTATTGAAAGCACTGTCAAGCAAATGTTTTCTCCAGTGGAATCTACTGTTAATTCTGGTAATGAAAGAAGAGCACTCTAACTTTGCCCTTTTCATTGTCAAAGTCTCTTACACAAACTGTGTACAATTTTTTTACATAATCATTACTCCTGTCTGTTGCAATACTAAACGGCCCAATTTTCATGGCTTCTGCAATTTTAAATAAAGTATCTTCTGCTAAACACCTAACAATATTTCATGATTTTGTTCTTGCACATGCATATTTTCTGCAATTTTGGAATCAGGAAACATCCATTTGAACAAAGGACCGATGTAGTCTTCTACTGCTAGGGGTAGTCCGTGTTCTATTAAGAACTCGGTGGTTAATGCTTCTGCATTTATTAAATTCGTATCCCCAATTTAGTTCTGTTGTAAAAAAGAAATTACCTTAGAATTGGAGTTAGTAAAACGACCTAATTCAAGGTTTCTTTGTTTTACCACCATGACCAATATTAAAATACTTTCCAAGCAGCCTGCAAGGGGCATGAAGCTGCCCTAGAATGGAACACTGTACAGTGTAATTCATGTATTTATCTCTGAATTGGTTTTTCGTCTTTTCCTAATCCATCTGTGAAATTATTTGAAAAATAGTTTTGCTCTATCACATGTATTGACTAGAATAAATCTGACTTGACTTTTAGTACCAAATACCTACAGACTGGTTCTGAACCAGATACGAATTAGAACAAAGAATCTGCACGCAAAGAGGAAGTTAGAAAACCAGTCTGTTCTCTCCTAACTCAGCAATACATTTGCTATAAACAGAAACTGAGGTCACAAGTTGAAAGTAGAAACCAGCATGTTTCTTGGAATAGGGCAAATGCTATAAATAGAACATAATACTGTTAGCAAAGTGCATGCAAGTCTTCAGACAAGCGTACTCTTATGTCATAGTTACGTGTTTTCTAGAATACGGTCTGTGGGATTAATGGGATGTTAATCAAAATGAGAAAAATTATTAATTTTTTTGGAGGGGATATACTGAAAACGCGTAATCCAAGATCTATTATCATACCCATGTTATATCATGGACCATGTTATATTAAGTGCTTCATAGTGAAATCGAATATCATACTCATTTTATCAGGGATCGTGTTATACTGAGGTGATTTACAATGAGATCCATGATCCTACCCCAAAAGTGTCAGGCCCCTGCCCAGAACACTGAATTGTTGATCCCTGATATAATCACTGTATATTCATAAATATCATGGTACAAATTTTTTCATGGTACCTAATTCTAACTGCTATGTACAAGTTGATAAAGACTAAATTCCCATTCAAATAGCTAATTGGAGACAAAACTGTTTTTACATCGTATCTAAAATACTCAATATACTCACAGCAGTTCTGGCTCTATGCTGTTTGTTGGGAGCAATCAGTAGAACAAACAACACAGACCCTTATCTGACAGCACATTATATAACGGCAGAACAGGGTCTATGATGTCTGCAGTTTGACTCCACGTATAAGCAGGTATATATGGTATATACAGTGTCCTTTGATGTATTTTCATACACTAAGCAACCCATACACATGTAGCGTAAAGTTTAATTGGCTGGGTGGTTTTAATGGCATTCTGAAAATATTATTTGCTGTATCATGCCAAGGAAGCTAAGTGTCTTTACCAAGACCACACCAAGGCAACCAGTCTGGGCTGGCCTAGACTAGACTGTATCATGCCAAGGAAGCTAAGTGCCTTTACCAAGGCCACACCAAAGCAACCAGCCTGGGCAGGCCTAGCCTAGACAGGGTTCATACTGAACTATGAATGATAAATTCAAAGACTTTTCCCAAACTTTCAAAGACCACAAATAGAGATTTCCAAGACCTATTTTTGCTAACATTGTGTATACAGGTTATATGAGAAAACAACGAATGCCAAATACTACAATATTGTTTACTGATTAAAGTCAAACTATAATTAATTTCCTAAAATAGCATTATAATGATCTGGAAGATAGGTTAACATTTGTTATTTTTTCAGAAATATGTAACATATGTGTCAGATTTAATACAAAATAAATTGTTCTCTTAACAGACACCAGCACTGCTTTAAATGCATTATTATATTTGCTTTTTTTCTCTTCAATCATTTTGGAAAGAGATGCCACCACTGTCATCTTTTCCTCTGCTCTTCTCCTAAGAGCATTTGACTCTGTGACAAGCACAATGAGTCCTTTTAACTCTGCCTCTTCTGCTTTCTGTACAGAGGAAGCATGTAGGCTGGCAATGTCAGCTTCAAGACACAGCTTTTTGGCTTTAAGTTCTTCTACTTCATCCAAGGCTAACTCCCGTTTCTTTCCTTTTTGGTTTTTCTTCTCATCCTTCTCCTCTGCTTTCTTCTTATCCAGATAGACATGGTACTTATGTCTTGCAGAGGAGGCATATGTCATCATTTCATTGCTAATGACGATTTCCAAAGGTCCACCTGCTTTTCTCATTGTGTCAATGATTAGCCTGTGAGCTCTGAGGCTTTCTCTGCCGAGGTTCTCAACACATACCTGTTTGTTGACAGAAAATCCTCTCTCCAATGTTGCCTGCCCATGTGACAACAACAACATTTTCTGGAGAACATTCCAAAGTTCAACATATTCCTTTCTTTTAGAAATGACAGAATAAAACACTTCATCAAGGCTGTCATCTGTTCTATTGAAGCATTTCAAGGGATGATTGTCCGATTGGATAACTTCATCCACGCTATTTAGACACAAATTACCATTTAAAAAATGGCTTCTGAAAAAGTGAAATAAAATATAGGGGTACAAACAAATGGGGATGTACAGTCAGACTATAGATACACAAATCAATTTCGGCACTGTGATTTTAAAATTATTTTTTTTTATACCACTGGGGAAAAAGGTCGAGGGTCGGCAATGAGAAACGGGGACATTCCGTCAACTGGAAACACATTTTTTCATTCTTTTTTTTTATTTGCCTAATCAAATGACTTGACTTCCTACAGTTAAAGCTTCACAGCACACGTTATTGCCCTTTTTTTTTTTACTCGCAATTCAAGAACAACAACTCTTGCTTAACTATACTATAGTGTACGCATGCGCACTTTCAAACTGTTTATCCGTGAATTGAATTTATTACAATGGATGTTTCTATATTAAACCAAGGAACATTATTATGTAGAACAAAATTTTCGAAAATGATTTTTGTCCCTCAAACATGTTAAATAAACCGACGGTATAAGTAAAATTTAAACGGGCCCTCTTTTGCCATTACTCCCAAATCATCAAACTAAACAATATGTTATTTTATACCTGAAAAGTAATGAGTTACCATTATTTTGCCCAAAACTACCAATAGCTTATACTTCTGCATCTTTGTTCCACTAAATGAACAGTATGTAGTTACTAATTTGCAACTTACCTTTGGCATGACTTGTAGGACTCCTCCCATTGAAGCCAAGTTGATCGTCTTTTTACACAATGTACAAAACACCTTTCGTTTACATAATTTATCCTTTTGCAGCCATTCCTTTTATTTCTCTTGTTCAAGCCAGATATCATTGAAAGAGCAAAGACCTGTCATTTTTAAACACTGAAGATGTAAATTGACTGAACAAATTTTGAATCCTCGAGCGTAATACTTTCGCGCACTTTCTACGTAGAGTGAATTAGTGTAATGAACATTTTGATTGGCCAAAGCTGATGGACTCGTCCAATCAAATTGAATGATTCGTCAAAAGAACGAAGCCAGGAAAACCAGCTACATCCGAAGCTAAAGACCTCAGGCAATTTTATTTGTGACTTCCTTTGACGAAGTGTGGAGCCGTCTTGCTTTGATGAAGAGTGCATGTGTTATTGAAGTCACCGCCGAGGCCAACTTTGGATGGCCAAACAAAGCCTCGTTTGTTATTGCGGCGGCAATGAAACTGAACGGGTCGTCAAAAGAACGAAACCAGGATAACTAGATTACATCCGAATCTAACAACCTCGGATAATTTTATTTGTGATTCTGGAAAGAAATTACAATTGTTTTTGGTTTATTTCAATTTTCAAAGACTTTTAAAGACCTCAGGGTAATATACTCGATTTTCCCAAACTTTCAAGGCCTTGAAAATGCTACCTCATTTTTCCCAAACTCTCAAAGACCTTCAAAGACCGTACAAACCCTGCTAGACTGTATCATGCCAAGGAAGCAAAGTGCCTTACCAAGGCCACACCAAAGCAACCATCCTGGGCAGGCCTAGCCTAGACTGTACCATGCCAAGGAAGCAAAGTGCCTTACCAAGGCCACACCAAGGCAACCAGCCTGGGCCAGCCTAGACAGTTACCACATCCATGACCCTTGGATTTGGAGTCTTAATCCAACTGAGCTATTGCACTCCATTTGTAGATGATACATCCAAGACTGACTTCTTCCAAGTCATGTATCCATTTCATCATTGTACCTAATCAAACCATTGTTACTCAAAAGACCATGTGAATCTAGTTTTCACCACTGAATAGAAAAAGTAATGATAATTCTCTTCCAAGAAGGGCACGTTAGACATGTGATCTTGTGATCAAAACAGTACTTTTCACTGTCATGCCTTTTCCCCATGATGTAAGGGAGCTCTCCACATATATTACTGAGTTCGAAGAGTGGCTGGTATGAGGTGAAGTTGTTTGCATTTGCAATATGCACAATGGAAAAAATGTTCACATGCCTCTGTCCTACTTTCATTTACAGTGCCTGTAATTTCTTTACATATTGTACTTGTACAAATCATACATCACCGAAACAGACAGCTAATCAAAATGGCTGTTATAATATGTTAATAAAATCATCCTGAATTAGTATAAAATACACAAACTTTAGTAGTTATTAAAATAGGGAAAGTGAATTTTGCCAGAATAGGCAATACTACTGTCTGAAAGTGCAATGAATGAATAACAATAAAAAAAAGTAAATACATCTATTGGTGAAAACCTACTATAAAATATGTCCCATAGTACATCTATAGTACATCTATTGGGGAAATATCGGTAATTATATAAAACAGGTCACAAGCAAATGGATCCAATGAGTATAAATTAAATACCTTACAAAGTGGTTGCTGACTATCATTTTACTTTAATTTTCAACAATGTTTAATTGATTAAAATGATGATGTCATAGCCTATATCGTCCTTTAGCCCATTACATCTTGAATCCGATAGTCCAGGTGCATTTCTTGGGACAACTCATGATGACGATACAAACTTTGAATTACTTTAGTATATATCATTCAAGATGGTTGTGTTCCAGCTGAAAAGTTTTTTCTGGGTGAAAAGGATCATCTGGCATCTATAGTGACAGAAGAACTTTGTTGCAGGATTGAGCACAGGGACTATTTTTTTTCCAATAAAAGTGGGTGGGGACTATTTTGGTGAAAAAAATCTTTGATGTCCAAGGTGAAATTTAGAGTTTCATCTTTTTGGAACTAAAAACAGACAAAATCACATTTATATATGTATCCTGCATTAAATAAAAGTACAATATCGGGAATAAATACAAAATAACATGATTTCAACTGGGTGTTTCAATGATCTTAACCAAGGCTCAGGGAAGGGTTCTAGAAGCGAGAGAGGACAGTCACATGGTGGGAAATAGCTCATTAACAGTAAATGGACTATGACATATTTTATTTTCAATAATGTCGACAGCAACAAAAAAAAAATTATTTTCCAAAAACATAAACATCACTGGAAAAATCGATTACCCAGACACCTCAGAAATTTGAAAACCCTGCTGGGCATGTACACTTCACCATAGCACTCCAAACTGGACAAGCTTTTACAAGGTTAAAATATTTGTAAGTACTTTTTAAAGACACATGTCACCATAAGTATTCAGACCTTTCATATGATCAATTATTACAATCAGCAAGACTGTGTTCATTACACAAGTACAAGTTGAAAGAAAGTAGGTGTACAAACAATTTCATTTGGTGTCATGCTAATAACACTGAGAAGAAAAGAAAAAAATATATATATTTGTTTAAAGTACAATGGGCAGTCTGGGAGAACATTCATAGCCCTAGTGATGATCTATACTTGACACTGAATGAGACACTGAATGAATATTAAAAAAATGGATGGTTGAATGAGCATTCAATTAAAGCTGAGATTATTCTTTGCATTAGTTTTCATAGTCAATAAAATAGGTATTCTGATAATAATTTAGGTCAACAGAGACATCTTTCCAATATGTTTTTAACTGTTTTAGGAACAAAAACAAAATGCATAGTATTGCTTACACTAATTAGAATAGAATTTACTTACACTAATTAGAGGAAAATGTTCAGTCCATTTTTTTTATTACTCAGACAATCAGACTTTTTTAATATTTTACATCAAAGCCATGAGTTATTACTTTCTCAAACTTAAACCTTGAACAATTTACTGTATAAAAATGTTCTAAATCTGTGACTGATTTATCAGAAAATGGATGCAATATAAATATAATTACACATGTGTGGTAAAGGAAAGTTCTCATAAGCAATGAGACATTTTTGGCTTGATCTTATTGCTGGTGATTTAAAATTATTACATGTAAACTGGGCAAGTGATAAAAATAAAAAATTGTCCAGCCCTGAAAAAACTGCTTTTTACACAAATTGTACTGAACATTTAATCAAGTGAATAAAGGCCCACCCTTCTCTGAAGTGTCCAGTCCTTACATACGGAAAAAAACCGTCTCTACACAAACTGTACTGAATATGTAATCAAGTGAATAAATGCCTACCCTTCTCTGAAGTGTCCAGTTCTTATATATGGAAAAAACCTTCTCTACACTAATTGTACTGAATATGTAATCAAGTGAATAAAGGCTTACCCTTCTATGAAGTGCCCAGTCCTTACATATGGAAAAAAAACTTCTCTACACAAATTGTATTTAACATTTAATTAAGTGAATAAAGGCTTACCCTTCTCTGAAGTGTCCAGCCATTACATATGGGAAAAAACTGTACTCTACACAAATTGTACTGAATATTCAATCAAGTGAATATAAGCCTACCCTTCTCTGAAGTGCCCAGACATGAATGAGAGGTTTTCCATTAACAGCTCCAATTAAGTACTGGTTACCAAGGAGACAGAGTCCCCGAGGACTTGTGCTACCACCTTTGTAGTTAATGAGACTGGTTCCTGACTCTAAGTCCCATACACAGGAGTTCCACATCTGACCTGAAGCATCACTGCTTATTACAACCTGCAGTAAAAACAAAACATATTACAAATAATACATCCAAAAAGTAAACCTCTGCAGCATCTCCAGGTTATCAATTTTTTAAAATAAGTTTCATAAAATATCTCCAAACACTTTTGACTTGCACACTTGTAATGATCTTTCTTTGCTCACTGTGCATCTTCTTTCCATAGCAACACAAAAAAATATTACAATTATTAAAATCAATGCATCTTCATTTCATACAAAAGGCAACTCTCATTACTAGTTTGATATGTGTACTGTGTATAATATCAGTCTTTTAGTTATACTCCAGAAACAATCACACTATTTTCTCAAGTGCCTCTTGCATTAAATAATAAAGATATTATGCTGCATGATCTACAATACAATCTTGTTTGGTTTGGTGCTATACATCAAAACAAGTGGAGTTATTTAGTGTCTAAGCAAACGGAATCATGCATCTTGCCCAATGACAGAGTGTGCTAGATGACCCTGGCTGGTCCAAAAAGTAGGATTCAAACCTGCACCCTTTAGGTTGTGAGTTTCCCCATCCCATCAGGCATTTTCTTGTTACATATCATTTTCTTTGCCACTATATATACTATCATACCATTTTCTCTTCTTTAACAAATTTCTGCAGACATTAAGGGAACAGGAGGGGCAATTATTTAAATATCTTCTTTTTGAATGTAAAAATCCATAAATGTTTGATAGGAAATAAGAATTTTTAAAATGTTACAAACAAACTGGATTCACAAATATACTGGATTCACCATTTACATACTGGCAGAACTTTCTAAAAGTTCTAAGATTATTAACAATCTTCATTAATTTATAAATTCATAATATTTAATAAATATGAAAATATACAGATTTATTGAGAAATAAAACTATCTCTTTTTCTTCATATATAAACAAACTATTAAGAAAGTAAAGGAGTTATTAATTCCTTTTCTTTACAATTTACCAGTGAAGTCCAGGAAGTAAAAATGATCCTGCAGAGCTAGCAGTTGTGCACATCTGAAGTAAGGCCCATCAATATACTTTATAAACTCAAATTACACCCATAAATTATTTTAAAAAAATTAAGGGAATAAAATGTTCTTGAACAAATACCCAAGTTAAACAAGCTCTTTCTTATATACCCAGGATAACCAGTGAGAAAACCTGTGAATTGTTTTTCTTTAACAATCCAACAGTGCATGAGACAATAATGGTCACTTTTTCTTATAAATGGTATTACCATATTTATTTATGAAATTGTTTGACAAAGTACACGAGATTAAAAAGAAAATTATCTTCTTCTACCTTTTCATATAAACTGTTCAGTAAAAAAATTATTAAGAGAGCAATATTGATTCAAATCAGCACTGTTTTTAACAAAATATGGTCTTATGTTACGTGTTTAGGCTCAAATAAAAAGTAACACAAGAAAGAATGAAAACAACAAGCTTTGAAAAATACAAAAATATATTTCCCTGGAAAAATTCTGCAAAAATGAAAAAATATGAACTAATGGGTTTTAAGAATCAAATCCAAAAATAATCCAAGAATATTCCACAAATAAAATTTGAGTAGTCTAATAATAAAATGTTCTAATGATATCAAGTTGGAGTCCAAACAAAGAATCCAAGAAGGAAGATGATGACGTATGCTGTAACCTGTAGTGTTGAAGTCTACAGTTCCTTGTAGAAACAAGAAATATCACTTGTTTTGGAAATCTGAATAAATTTTTATAAAAGCTGTCTCAACTACTGAGAATCTCTTTCCAAAACAAAGGTTATATCGTATTCTAAAATGTAAAAAAGGGACACATGATCATGTTCCAGAACCTCGTTGAAATTATTTACTTGTTAAAGATGACATACACCCAGTGTGGCCCTGATGAAAACCAATCATTTTACTTTAAGAAATAAAATTAAAAAAATTATTTACATCTTAAATCAGTAGTCCCATCATGACCTTGACAAAAACCAATCATTTTAAAATAAAAATAAAACTTATTAATATGGTTGTTACTAATTTTGAATCAAGGTCAGGATCTAGGTCAACACCTGGTGTTTACTAAAATGAACAGTCAAGGTAAAACTATTTTCTGTAAAAATTATCATCCCTAGTGGATAAATTTACATTACAATAGCATGTAATGAAAAATTTTTTTTAAAACTGACAAACAAACAATTAAATTGAAATAAATATATATTAAATCAGATATACATAACAATGGAATCACACTCAACAGTACCCAATCATGTGAGTACAGGTCAAGGTGCATACTTGAGGATTATCTCAAAAATAGCTAATTTAGCTAGAGTCAGTGGGTCAAGTTTTATGGCATACCAGCATGATAATGGCTGTATGGCATCACACAGGACACAAAATTGTTGGTTTCAGTCACATCTCATTTTCATCCAAAATTGGAAGTAAAGCAAAACAATGAAAAATAACATCTTTATATTTAATAATACAACCTGAGAAAATATTTTCACAGCTGTTCAAATGACTGTTTATTCACCTCCCTTTTTACCATAGATTACATTTTTGCACATGTTCTTACTAGAAAAATAGATATGACAATGGTTTTAGTGAAGATTTCATCAACAATCATGGACTATGTGCTCTCAATTCATGACCAAATGAATCAAAATCATTAAGACATTTATGTCAGCCAATGAAACTTATCATCTTGTGCTTCTTTGGTAATGAGCATAGTCTATTCAGTAAACTTTGGATGCACTCAGTTCGATGTAAAATCAACTGTAACAATCTTTGATCTTTATTTTCTTGCGAATTTTTATGCACCATATGGGTGCCATTGAGGGAACTTTCTTGTACCAAATATGAAAATTAAGGGTGCAGCCTAGAATGAACCCTGGCAATGCCAAAAATTGCAGTCATGCCTTCAAAAAAATCTAAATAGGTCCTAAAGCATGATGTATGTTAGATTAATGATGTTGATGTTGTATGTTGTACATTAATAATGTATGTTAGATTAATGAGGTTGATATTGCATGTTGTACATTAATAATGTATGTTAGATTAACGAGGTTGATATTACATGTTGTACATTAATGATGTATGTTAGATTAATGAGGTTGATGTTGTACATTATTAATGTATGTTAGATTAATGAGGTTGATATTACATATTGTACATTAATGATGTTAGATTAATGAGGTTGATGTTGTACATTATTAATGTATGTTAGATTAATGAGGTTGATATTTCTGCAAGAATATATGTTGTACATAGTGCTGACCATCTCAAATTGCCATTGTAATGCATTACGACAGGTACAACACATTATTCTTTCATCTTTCTCACACATACGTAACACATTCATTCATAATAATAAAAATCTTTTCAAGTTCATTAATATTTTACTGTAAATATATTCATAAGGTTAATAATGCTGTCAAAATATGATTTGCAAAGTCACTCTGGCCATCAAATGTTGTTAAGCAGAGGATGTACCCATCTGCAACATAAGGGTTTCTTAGCAATCATTAATAATTCAAGCTTTATTTTGTATTAATCTAAAACATGTTCTCAAAACAGCATTTGTACCTTTTTAACTTGCGTACAGTTAGGTCAGCAAGTATTGCAGGTCATGTTTACATTTGTTAGGTCTGATCCATTTATTCCATGTCATTTGCAAAGTGATTTTCATGAAAACGTTTATATTTCTCTTCATTTGATTGTTAATCTAACATCAGGCACCAACTGTGCAATAACATCCATGCTTGGAAGTCAGCTAGCTACCACAAGTAACTTCCCTTGAGTCAAGAATGATCAGTCATGAAGCACACACAATGATGACTGGAAACTTTTAAACAGAGCTTCAGTGTTATTTAAAGCACCAATGTTTCAAAATAATGAATTTCCACTTGTAATGGGAGTGGGGGGCCTGTCTTTGCACATTTAATATTAGTCTTAAATTACTTACATTACAATATCCAAGCATGTCATGGGATTATTAGGGAAATATAAAGATCATCTGTCTAACAAAGCCATTAAAGCTTTGATAACGTATGACAGAGCCTATAATGTTCTGATACTCTACTTCACACAGAACAAATAAAACAATTAGACTGAAAATCAAATATGGCAATATTGCTCCAATATTTAAAATGAGCACGAAGACAATATTTGTGATATCCCTATAATGAATCCCAAAGGTTCACAATAAAAAGAGAAAACCAGTCTGGAATGAATAATAAACTACTAGCAGTGATGCCTCTTTAAAGCCATCAAACATATAAAGATACATATTTACTTCAATTAATGTAAATACAATTGTATAGCCTAATGGCAAACACGTGGCATAGTGATTTGTGGTGACATACAAGTCACTAATGACTGAAATGATGTGATAAGTGTTACATGGAAAAAACTATTATAAACCAATATTTCACTTTTAAACTAAACCCGACATTAAAAAAACTAGAGACTCTTTATTTTACAGTAAATATAATATATACTGCTGAAGTTACTTCAAAACTTAGTTTACATAACACATATGAATTTCTGCTGAATTTCAAAAGATGATTTTGGTTTAAATCATCATCAATGTCATCATCTTTATTATCATCATTCTGGTATTTGCAACAATTTTTGAGCTTATTATAACAAATCAATTTAATGTCACATAACAGTGTTTCAGCTCTTTCACATCACATAAAATAAAACTCAAGTAAAAAAGATAACTGGGTCTAGAGGTTGGATATCAGTACATGGATTGTACGTGAACAAGTTAATCAAAAATGGCTGACAGAAAACACATAAGAGCTCATCATATGTGTCTCAAATTATTGCAAAATTTCATAATGTAAAATCTTGGGTATGAATTGTTTTGGGTAAAATGGATGTGGTGCCATAATGTCATGATTAAAATTAGAAGAATACAAAATGTTTTGCATAACAAAAGTCTAGAAATCCAACATTTGCTGATCTGAATAACTCTAAATAGCTTTACGAAAATAACATTGCACCATACCCTGCACTCACATAATTGCTTCTTGCATCAAAATATGGGTATTTATACAAAGTAAAAGACCCAAATCTTGTGTATCTGGCATTATTAGAACTTTTAGCGTGCTTTTTGAAGTGAGTAAACGAACCACATGATGTCCAAACTGTAATCTGATCCTCTTAATAAGTCAAACACACAATTAATATGAACATTGTTGTTAGGTACAACAAGATTTAAAACCTTTTTTTAAAGATAATTTTGAAAATTTTACTTAATGTACCTTGCCTGACTTTTGAATTAAGCGGGTCATGATTATCATCCAAACCAGAAGATACATTACTAATATGGCAGAAGCATTTGGTGATGTCATTTTTCCAGGCTCCAAGATATGTTACACTGCAAAAGTGTCACAATATTTGGACCAAAAATTGGCATACAGTATAATTATTTCACACCTTTCCAGTCATTAGATATATGATTTTAATAGAACTGATAGCCAAGTTAAGACTTATAAACTTATGGGCTTCTCCTTTGGCAACTGCTAGTGCCAACCTTAGTCCTAGTGCCAACCTATAAAGTTTCAAAGATGTGTTTACCCCTTTGCTGTGTTCTTAAGTGTTTTATTGACTTTTGATTTATAACTCTCTTTTCTGTACAAGAGCATGTAATTATAACCTACATTTAGATGCTTTAATTTTGGAGGAAATCAAAGAATGTGAACTCCAATGTACAATTTTAATGTACTTATCGGTAATATAAATGAGCGAAACCTCTGACAACATGAAATCACCTTATCGGTAATATAAATGAACATTTATATTACCGATAAGATGATTTCATGTTGTCACAGATTTCGCCGTACTTTATTGATAAAACGTCAGACTCCTGTGATGAAACTAAGCATATGATGAAACTGTAAGCGACAATACGCGCCTCTTTTGTCGGGATAGTGAATCATGCTTTTGCTTTTTTTAAATCATCAAACGAATTACACCAAAATATACTGTATATCTGACTTAATTAGCTGAATTAAATCACGCTTTAGTTTTGACAGGAGATTGGAATTTTATAATAAAACCACACTTGTTCCGATCTCTCGTGTGTACCTCTATGGGCGCAGACATCTTGAATCTATCCACCTATCAACCGACCGAAAACATGGTCATTAGATGGAAAACGGAATTTTTAGTAAAACGCGGAACACACTCATCTATTGAGAATTTCTGTCATTTCTTTTTTCAGGTTGATACATCTTTCATCGAACGTTAATTTCCAATATACAATTCGTATCATATGTGGAAATGTAACTATAAATCCGTTCCAAAGTTAGAGAGTCTACCTGCAACACAAGCAGTACATAAGACATAAAATTGACACGCTGAAAGAAAGATGCATGTAAGCCCAACTAATTCTTTTTTCAATTAAATATTTCACAACCTGTTTTTAAGAACATACATCAGCATGTACTAGCTAAATTTTACAACAGAACTATATAGTACCATGCCTTGTTGCTTAATAGTCAAGTGTGACTGTGTCAACGTATTTATAGATAGATAGTTATCCATACTGTTTTGATTATAGGTCTAAAACTGAGCAACAGAATGAAGTGAAGTTTAGTAAAATCCAAAAATAATTAACTTCTCTAAGTTACAGAGCGAGAATTTAAGAGACACTTACAGTATTATGAATTAAATGCCACCAAATATCCTAACTGCCCCATCATAAAGCCAAAACTGTAGAATGTTACAAATTAATTTAAATGGCCTTGAATATCCTGATGTACCAATACTCTTGAATGTCTTTATGTACCATAAGGATACAATCCATAATATCTTTGACTTAGTTCTGAATAATACTAATGCATTGTTTTAGTCCAAAATGTCAATGAACACTTTGCAATTCCAGTGAATCATCTAAATAAATAATTCCCCCTAAAGTATGTCTGAACTCAACCGTAAATGATTCCACATACTAATCGTAAAACAATAAAGAATAATTTTTTACCAAACTTCCATTTAAACATATTTTACGTGAGTTATGTCACAAAAGAATGATTTGGAAAACTATCAATATTCATGGAAAATTCAAATAACCCTTTGACTCATATTCTAGTAAACATCTTGTTTGCTACTTGAAAAATTATGACAAAAGTCAGGTAGGCAAAAAGCCGATTCATAACCCTTAATCACGGACAAAATTCAAGCACACAATAAAAATAAAACATACATAATACATCCTTTCACAAATAAAAGAAAAGATTTACACAATTAAGATGTCTTTGACATATTAGTCAAATATACAGAGGAAGATGTGTTACTGACAAAAAATGGTTACAAAATAGAGCCATACAGTACTTCTATACACGTTAGAATGCAACTGCAATCACATTATCTTTTCCTTTGATGTGTCTAATGTCAATGTTGTATTCCAGCAGCATCAAACTGCATCGTAACAAGATCTAATTTTTGTTTTCATTTATCTAATGGCAGTTAGGGGGTTGTGACCTTTCAATAAAATAATTGGAGAAATAGCTGAACTAATATATACTTCAAAATGTTGCAAAACCAGTATCAAAACCAAACATTCCTCCTTGATTGTGGGATAATTTTTCTGATGCATATTTAGTTTGTTTGGGAGTTTTTTTGTATAAAAAAATAACACTGAATAATCCACACCATTTGTATCTTCTTAAATCAATACTCCACAAAGCCCTACATCAATATATATTTTAAATCACTGACTGAAAATTGGAGCTGAAAGAACTGGTGCACTTTGTCAAAATATTCCTGGCACTTGATGGACCAGTAGAATCTGGATTTCTTTCTCAACAAATTTGTCACAGCCTCTGCAATTATACAAAATTACAGATAATATCCATTTTTGATAATATTAATATGTCTCAATTCCAAAGATTGGTTAAACCAGAATCACTACAGTCAAATTGCATTTGATCATTTACACCTTTGCTGTGTGGGACAGATACAACTAAATTGATTGAAATAACTAGGATACCCCACCAAAATACTCCCTCAACATAGCTATATGACAAAGTTGTTTCTGTTTTTGCCTCCCAGGAGAGTTAATGATCTAATTTAAGTCATCTACTTTCTTTCTAATTGCATGAGGACCACAAATATAACCTGATGAGGATTTTTAGACATGGGCAAAAGAGCCAGAACCTTACCACCAGGCTGAAAACTCCTTTCCTTTGTATTTTTGTCATACCTTAATTTCATATTTTGAATGAGTAGAATGACGGTTAGTTCTTTTACTTCACAAGCATTTAACAACTTATATGTGAAATCTGAGATGTATTCAATAAGGTTAATATTTGAATCTTCATTTGAATGAAGTTTTGCCTTTCACTTAAATGGTCCACAGACAGTATGCCCAAACACTAGTTCAAAATGGCTTACTTATTTCCTTGGAGCAAAAACAGCAAATGAGCTCCCTCCCAATCCTTTCTGTTATCAACGCAATATGAATGAATCATAAGTCTTCAAAGTCTGATGAAATCATTCCAAATGCCCTGAAATCATTCCAAATGCTCTTGACATTAATGCCCTTCCAAATGTCCTTGACATTAATGCCCTTCCAAATGCCCTTGACATTAATGGTGATAGTCAGAGGACTTAAACTACTGGATGCTTAATTCATGCCTAACATTCTGGATAAATTCCAGACATGAAATTTTATCATGGATCAGACAGCCTGAGGACAGATTTGGAAAGGCCACAACGTAACATAATAATGTACAAAATAACTTTATCTGCAGGAATAGGTTGAACATGAGCTTTAGGCATCTACTGAGTGGGTTTTCCTACCATGTGACAATTGTGACAAGCTCTACAGTAATTAGAAACATCACATTTAATCTTTGGACAATAAAAATGGTTTAAATTCTAGTTATAAGTTTTACTAACTCATAAATGATCAGACAACCGAGTTTCAAGGGATACACAAAGAATGGCCTGTCTATAACCTTGGAGAGACAACTTGAAAGTTCACTGACCACTTTTCACCAACGGTTACCTCAGGTGGTCTCCATTTCTCATAAGGATCCTTTTGTTCACAAAATAATAAATTGGGATATTTGTCGCTTCAGTTTTGCTAATAGCCCTCTGAAACAAACAGGAAATCTCAGGATCTTTTTCCTGCTCAACAATGAGTGTTGTTGTTGTTGTTGTTGTGGGGTTTAACGCCATTTTTCAGCACGATGGGCTATACATGGCGGCCAGTATTAATGGTGGAGGAAGAACCCGGAAAACCCCGGAAAGAACCACCGACCCACGAGAAGCTACTGGCAAGCTTTCTCACATGCCCACATTGGCTGAATCTTAGACTCGAACCGCCGCAGACAGAGGTGAGATGGCAGTGATCCGTAACGAAGAGCGCTTTAGACCACTCGGCCACTCGGGGCCCCTCTCAACAATGAGTGATTGTCTTAAGTCACCCTGAGTAGAATAGAGAGACTGAAAAATAAAAAGATGACCATTACGGTCAATACCTCTTGATAGACCAATGCCATGGACAAAGGTGACACCTCAAAAGGCTGAGCAGTAAATATGTCACATAAAGGAATAATTTCCTGTTCAACAACATTCTCTAGAGCTCCTTTAGCCATGGTTCTGGAAACTGCACAAACAGGATACAAATCTGGTATTTCACTCTGAATAGGCTCAATGTTTTGATCCAAACAAGGCTTGCCAGTTAACATGTGGATTAACAAAACCTTATCACCAGCTAGGTCATTGCCTAGTAAAAAATCAATGCCTTCAATCAGTAAAGAATTCATTGTTCCAATTGTCAGGGGTCCTGAGACTAAGTCTGATGACACATTTACACAACAAAGAGGAACATTAATAAAGCCTCACTCTACTCCCTGAATAAGAATACTTTCATTAGAAGACTTCTCAGACAAAGGCAAAGTACCAAACAACAAAAAACTCTAAGAAGCTCACGATTCCCTTAATATTTTCATTGGGATAGATGTGGAAAAAATCACCAATAAGTGATATAGAATCATCTGACATGAACAGTTCATAATTCTCAAAAACAAAATCAAACTGGGGCTTGTTAGACCCAACTGATGTATCGCTTCCTATACAAGACCACAATGTTGACCTCTTTGAAAACATTTGGAATAGCTCAATAGTATTCTGCTTATTTATTTAACCTGTAGGAACCAGAAATAGCAATGTGTCCTTTCTTTTAACAGTAAGTGCATTTAGGAAGAGATAATCATTTCTGATCTGCCTTAACATATGTTTGATTTTAAGAAGTTGTGCCAGATTGAGATTTGCAAGTACATATAACTGACTGAGATGATTTTTGTTTTACCAAACAACTGCTGAGAAGAAGACTTATTGACAAAAAAACTGTGCAAGTCAGTGAATACTCATTAGCTGTGCAAGAAGAATTTTCCAAAGCTTCCACTCTTGTGCTCATCAAGGTAAGTTTTGGCATCGCTATGGATGCAACTCTTTAAATGATAGGAAACATGAGGTTATCAAAATAATTTAGTATCAACCTTCTTGGCTGATCACCACCTATCAAATAGACATTCTATATCCCTTGCAAATCTGACATGCATTTGTCCAGTTTCTTTTGTACAAATCATAAGCTTTTATTGATATGCCTCAGACACCATCTCATAACCCCATCAAGATACTTCTTTAAACACATCATAAACATCACTTTGTTTTATCAACATTGTAGTGTAGCTCTTGAAGTCTACACTTCAATGTCGATAAAATGGTGCCAATAAGTACATTTTGCAATATTAAAGTCCAATGCTTTCTTAGTCATTTGAATTTTTCAGTGATTTATCAAAGTGAAGAAAGTATTTATCTAATTCTTTTTCTCGAAAAGGGCCTATTAAAATAATATTTCTGGTTACATCATAACCTTATGTGTCAAGGGAGGGAGTGTGTGTTCTGCCAGTTCTAATTCTTTTAATCTTTATCACTATTTCCTTTCTTCTCTCAGCATCTGCATTGGTATTTCCCTCTCCTCCCCCTCTCTGCATCTATCTCTCTTTTACCTCTTGCTGAATTTATATTTCTTTCTCTTCTCTCACTCTGCATTAACCCTCTCTTGCTGCATTTGCCTCTCCTTTTCTCTTTCTCCTTTTGTATCTCTCTCTCTCTCTCTCTGCATTTGCATCACCTTTGCCACTTTTTGAATTTGCAGTTCTATCATATCTTTTTGAAGATGAAGCTTTGTAAATTCAACTCCATCTGGTTATTTTAAAAAAAAAAGAATTAAATAGAAACACTTTAGTTAATTTCCTACTAAAGCCAGAGACATATGGTAGATACTAATCAACCCCAAAGCAATATCATCCAAAATGTCCTTTCCCACTAAATACTGGACCAAAATATTCTTTATTCTTTATATCTTGTTTTGTTAAAGATCTTTTTGCTTCAGAAAGATCATAATTTTACAATTTCTATGATCTTAAACTAAGTAATAGTAAAGAGCAAAAACACATTAGTACAATTTGGTAAATAACTTATTTTCCTAGAATATAAAGTAAAAATTTAAAAAGAACTAAGTGTTCTGTATTAAATCCCAAATAGTCCTAAAGCAAGAAAGAGTATTTTGAATAAATTCCAGGGATGTACTTAATGAATTCCAATCTTGAAAGTGCTGATGTACCAATAGCCTGAAACAGTGATGATGTGCTAACAGTCTTGATGTATTGCAGCGATATAACCTAAACTGTCTCAAAATGAATTCACAATAATCCCAAAACAGGGATTTAATCCCAAAGTATTACTGAACACTTTGTAATTCCAGTAAGTTATTTAAATAAACAAATACTCTAAAATTAAAACTGATCACAAGTGAAATATTGATTCCACTAGTCAGATGTTAAAGCAGGAATACACAATTTTGTTTGCTTCTCTGTCATATAAAAACAGAAGTCACAATATGAGGACCAAGAGGGGAGTCAAATGTTAATTTCTAGAACATTCTAAGTTGTCAACAATATAATGTCTATTACTAAAGCTTTTATTAAAAAAAGCATGGCAAACAGCAGGTACCTCAGGAATTCCCAAAGGGAAAACCACTGTCCTGAACTCAAACCAAGTAAACATGTTTACCTTCAAATAATAATAATCTTAATATATAATTACATTATAATCTCTTGACAAAAAATCAGCCGTGTAATATGTTATTTACAAAAAAAGACATTAGTCAGTCAGGCCCAAACTCCTATGCTCAATTATGGACAAAGGTCAGCAACAATAAATATACATAACATTAATGTATGGTAGGCTCAACCCATCCTTTTTCACAGACTATAACCCTCACAGAGTAGGATTTGAAGTTCACTACATTTGATGATAAATGATCTTTGGTTATACTAGATTTCTCATATGTCTAAAATTAAAACCTTTACCACGAACAATGAAAACTTTGAAAGAGAGTAAATTTAAAGGCAATTGATTTTAAATATCTCTGAAAAGTTTTAAAGAAATTCAGTTCCCAGATAAGCCTCTCTAGTTAACAGCAAGAAACAAAACCAACAAGTTTAAATCAACAAATAATTTATTTTTGAAAATGTAAGAGACATTTATAGTATTGATAATTAAATCGCACACCCCATCCTAAATATCCTATCACAAGTTCAAAAATATAGACTATTCTGAATGAATTTTAAATCTTGAATGTCCTGTTGTACCAGTACTCTTGAATATCCTGATGTGACACAATGATATAATCCAGTATATCTTTAAATGAGTTCTCAATAATTCCAAAGTAGCATTTTAGTCCAAAGTTAATGAACACTTTGTAAATAATTCCTCTCAAATTATATCTGAACACAACTGTAAATTATTTCAAACTGATCATATAACAGGAATAAAGTCAGGTAGACACAATTCAATTCACAACCCTGCCTCACAATCACAACAAAAGTCAGGTATGCAAATACTCCATTTACAACCTCAATCAGGGGCAAAAGTCAAGAACATAATATAAATTAAATATATATAACACATACAAACATATCAGAATCTAAATATTCCTTGAAACACTCCTCCATCCTTTCACATGTATGAACTGAAACCTACTTCCTGGTCATGTTTGTGGTTTCTCTTTCTGATCAATTAAAAAACAGACGACTCCAGCTGCTCTAAGCACTTTTAAGAAGGGCAAATACTTTCTCCATTTTAAGCTGGAGATTACAGTTTTCAGTTATCTGCTTAATGTGATCATTTTTGCATGTGTGGACAGGTCTAGTGTTCCTGCCATCAATGAATACCATACTTTTAAATAATCCAAACTATGTAAGTTATTTTAATTTTGTATGCAAACATTGTTTTGTGGTGTTTTTATACTATTTTACATTGTTCTTAACTTGTCCTTCACATGCACAGTACCAAAGTAATGGCAGCATTTAACAGAGCAGTAAGTCGGTGAAGCTTCGCTGAAGGTGGACTTATGGGTGATCTTAAAAATAATTAAAACTTACTAAATCACTCATACTGTTGCAGATCACCATTAAACGTCAAACAATCACTAATGTAATAATTGTGTGGTACATTAGCAGATACTAATTTAAATTTGTCTCCAGTCATTAACAAAGACACAAAGTTACAGTGCATTTAATTAAAGAGTTTTCCAACAGGTGATATAAATTGCTTATAAATTTAATATAAAAGCATCAAAATTGGCAATTAAAGAGTTTTCCAACAGGTGATATAAATTGCTTATAAATTTAATATAAAAGCATCAAAATTGGCATCTAGAGCTAGTATCAATTTGTTTTTACAACTTGGACATGGTACAAGTACACAAAAAGCTAAATGGGTTATGCAATAGCATACAAGAGGATAAAAATTTTGATTGCTGATTTTAAACAAAAAAGATTGCATGGATTGCTGTATAAAGGTGCAGATTTGCAGATCACTTTACTGACAATAAATTGAAATAAGCAACATCAGTCACGAGATCAAAGTGGTTCAAAAAGTTCATATGAAGGAATGGATTATTTGATGCAAGTATAAACACAAATTGTATTCTCCTAAATTAAAAGTACATCTTGATGATCTCATAAATGTTACACAGTCAATGATGATTCTACAAAAATAAAGGCAGATTTTTTGAAAACAAGTTCGATTTAAAACCATACATAGTCACTCCATATATGAAACTGCCATATTTTATCAACCACCGAATATTATATTTAGCACAAAACTGAAATCATTCATAAGTTTTAAAGGATTGAAGAAATGTTGCGAATTCCTTAAAATAAAATCTGTTGTAAATGGATGTTTTGTTGACAATTTTTTAAAAATTATATCAGTCACCAAGTATTCTCTTCATGTTTTATATCATTTAAATGATAGATAAAAAGCAATATTTAGGATATCTTTGCTGTAACCCTGAAAGTTCAGCTTCCTGCTTACACAAACACTATTCATCTGTGAGAAGAAAAGAAAAAATGAAACAATGAATGGTGGACTGAACAATCTACTTACATGCTACAGAAGCAAAAAAATAAGATTTCCCATCAAAGGTGCTTATATCGCTCACCCAGATGACTGGTTGCAGGTTGATTTTATTGACATACATGTGTATGAAAAAAACAACAAGCTATATAAAACATTTTGACAATAACATATATTTTTTTAATGGTCAAGATAGCGGCTGGTGCTTACAAGCAAGGTGATGGGTGCCATAACCTGTGGCCCCGGGTTTAAATCTGTAGAGAGTGAATTAAAATTCTCTAACCTGTATGATAATATTTGTTCATGTTTAACAATCCTGTTAACATTGTCAAGTATTCTCCAGTGATAGAACTTTACGCTCTGCTTGTAAATATGTACATATATATATATATATATATATATATATATATATATATATATATATATATATATATATATACACACACACACACACACATGAAATTCAGTGGAAATCCATCTGGATCTTGCAGACAAATGCTTTTTCATGAATGCAGATGGTCAATTGTTTTTCTGCTGAGAATTTATTATAGATATTTGTTATATTGTTAAACTCAAGGCAAAAGATTTTACTCTGCAATGAAGCACCCATCAGTCTTTCATTGTGTACCTTTCAATCGTAAATATATACCCTGCTGATGACTGACCAGTAAGTTGTATGCCTCACTGTCCAGTGTACATTCCATTGTATACTTTCCCAAATCCAATCTTTTTTTGGTCACTGACAGCTGGTAAAATTTGTATGACAGCTTAAAATGTAAATTTTAAGTTATTTCATTGACTTAAAAATGCCTTTGATATTTCCTGTTCACTAAGGCATGCCAATTATTATTATGGTATCTGAAGATAATTTGCATTGGTATCCGGAGTCAATGCAATTCTTTAATATGCTATTTTAAACTGATTAATAACTATGAATGAATGAATGAGTGAGTGAGTGAGTGAGTGAGTGAGTGAGTGAGAGAGAGAGAGAGAGAGAGAGAGAAAATACTGACTGTAACAACAAAATTTCTCCTTCAGGATTCTTCATTGCAATGGTATTATAGCCTTCAATTTAAGCAACATTCCCATTTAACAACAGCAATATATGTATACAAATAAACTGACCATGAATTTAATATTTCCTATTCAAAGAACTAGTAAACATCCAACAGTGATCATGTCTATTTAGGATGAGATTCTAAGTATGAAACTTAGACACTCCATTGCCCATGTAAGGATGAGATTCCAAGTATGAGACAAACACTACATTGCCTATGTTAGGATCAGATTCCAAGTATGAGACACAGACACTGCATTGCCAGGATTCAAAGCATGAGACACAGACACTGCATTGCCCATGTTAGGATGAGATTCCAAGTATGAGACACAGACACTGCATTGCCAGGATTCCAAGCATGAGACACAGACACTGCATTGCCCATGTTAGGATGAGATTCCAAGTAACAGATGCAGACACTGCACTGCCTATGTTAGGATGAGATTCCAAGTAACATGCAGACACTGCACTGCCTATGTTAGGACGAGATTCCAAGTAACATGCAGACACTGCACTGCCTATGTGAGGATGAGATCCCAAGTAACATGCAGACACTGCACTGCCTATGTTAGGATGATATTCCAAGTAACATGCAGACACTGCACTGCCTATGTCAGGATGAGATTCCAAGTAACATGCAGACACTACACTGCCTATGTTAGGATGATATTCCAAGTAACATGCAGACACTGCACTGCCTATGTTAGGATGAGATTCCAAGTAAGATGCAGACACTACACTGCCTATGTTAGGATGATATTCCAAGTAACATGCAGACAATGCACTGCCTATATTAGGATGAGATCCCAAGTAACAGATGCAGACAATGCACTGCCTATGTTAGGATCATATTCCAAGTAACATGCAGACAATGCACTGCCTATGTTAGGATGATATTCCAAGTAACATGCAGACAATGCACTGCCTATGTTAGGATGAGATTCCAAGTAACATGCAGACACTACACTGCCTATGTGAGGATGAGATCCCAAGTAACAGATGCAGACAATGCACTGCCTATGTTAGGATGATATTCCAAGTAACATGCAGACAATGCACTGCCTATGTTAGTTTGAGATTCCATGAACCAGACAAAGATACTGCAATGCCCATGTGCAACTTTTAGGGAGCTGTGACAAATTGTAGAAACACATCACAAACCATATATATAACTCTTCATGTATGCATTAAAATTTATCCATTATCTCATAGATATGAACCTATGGCTCAGTATCCTAAATACTAAAACAAATTAGAAACACACTAAGATTTCTTATATGCATTACAAGATATCTTGTATACAACTTTAATTAGGATATTTTATATGTGTTACAAGATATACTGTATACAGTTAGGATATCTTGTATGCATTACATGATATCTTGTATACAAAATTAGGATATTTTATATGCATTACAAGATATATTGTATACAGTTTGGATATCTTGTATACAATATTAATTAGGATATTTTATATGCGTTACAAGATATATTGTATACAGTTAGGATATCTTGTATGCATTACATGATATCTTGCATACAACTTTAGGATAACTTATGATGCTAATAAAATATCCTGTATACAACGTTAATGAGGATAACTTATTAAAATATCTTTTATACAACTTTAATTAGGATAACCTATGATGCTAATAAAATAATGTGTATACAACTTTAATTAGGATAACTTATGTTATTAAAATATCTTGTACACAACTTTAATTTAGGATATCCTATAACGTTAACGAGATCTTTTGTAAGATTATAATACATTCTAATAAGTCTATCCAATGTCTTATCAACTATAAGACAATCTTTACAACTGGTTAATAAGATATCTTACATAGTCTATATATTTTATAGTCTATATATCACAAAATTTATTCTTTTTTATAAATTAATAAAGATACCTTATAAACATTACATCTTACAATTCCACAACATGTCTAAGTTTATAAGATATCAAAAATATCCAATAAAATATCTTACAATCTTTGTAAGACATCTCAAGTTTTTTTATCTTATAAACTTAACCTACCTTTTTTAAATGATATATCCTATACAGGTAGAACATTTATAAGTTATTAAGTTTGTACTATCTCTTATATAAGGAAGAAATTTATAGGTTATGTTCCAAAATGTATTAGATCTTATGAAGCGTGTTAGATGACTTTTTTTAATTGAACATGAATAAATTAGCAGGGATTTGTCTCTCCTTTTCCACCTGACTCCATTTACAATCTTTTTATAAATATAAAGTTATGACATATCAATGAATTTGAAACAGTGCAACTTGCTCAGCCTTATAAGCAATTTAATCCATAAATTAGTTTTCATAAAATCTTCTCATACCTGGAGGTATACCTTTCTCTATTAACAGTTACCAAGCCAATGAAACATCACACCAACAAACATTTTTGTCTTGTTGGATAATGCCATCATATTTTTATCTCCTAAAAGGAACAGGTTATTAATTTCAGATTCAAAAAATAAACAATTTTTTTTTGTATCAGAAGAGCTCTTGGCCTGAGTGGTCTAAAGCGCTCTCTGTTACGGATCACTGCCATCTCACCTCTGTCTGTGTGGGTTCGAGTCTCAGATTCGACCAATGTGGTTATGTGAGAAAGCTTGCCAGCAGCTTCTTGTGGGTCGGTGGTTCTTTCCGATGTTCATTCCCGAGTTCTTCATCCACCATCAATACTGGCCGCCATGTATAGCCTATCATGTGCTGAAAAATGGCATTAAACCCTACAACAACAACAAATCATTTTGTAGGGGTATACACCCATGTAATTTTCAAAGATAACGTTTTTTTTTTGCTGTATCAGTACATTGTTAGTTTCCAGCTGAATTTGAATACTACAAATACAGTTAAATCTTATCTTTTAATCACGTTTGACACTTGTTATGTATGCAGATGTGGTGGCCAAATGGACAACTGTGTATGATATTTGAGCCAAATACAACTTTCAGTCAAATTTCAGATATAATTTTTTTTCTTCCATTTTTTAGCTATTTATTATAGCATAATAATATTGTAATGTGTTACTTTGTAAGACTGTGAATCACCCTAAACTGTTCTGGAGATCAGTTTTCTGTTTGAATTTTACATAATTTTTTTAAGTCAACTCAATATGTTCTTGTTTGTCAAGTGTTTTGTATTTATTGGCCTCCTCTTATAAATATTTTGCCTGTTTGTTGGCATCCCACTAAAAATTTCTGTGCCGAAAAAACATCAATAAATTGTAAGCTTCAGTATAAACCTTCTGTTTTCATCAAAAAGCACTCTAATGGCAGCATAATGTCTTTCATAGAATGTCAACTCTAGTGTAAGCTTAATCATCTCACTTTAGTTTTTACATTATAACTTGTAGAATAATTAACATACAAAGCAAATTCATTTACTATAAGGTACTGACCACTTAATTTGAGGGGTGCTGTGACTTTAAGTAGAGATAATTTCAAGATAATTAATTTTTTTTCAAATAATATGTAGTATGGTGTTATTCTGCTAGCTACTGGCAGACATAAATTAAAATGAAAGTGTCAGACCCGTCCCAGAACATCAAATTGTTAGTCTCTAACATAATTGCAGTACACCGTGACACATATTGCATCATGTCCAGAAATGCTATAGTATACTGCAGTACAAATAGATTTTTCATGGTATACAGCTATAATATTTAGTAACTGGGGACGTTTATTTGTAATTGCAGAAAAGGTATTCATGAAATCTAGTAAAGTTTTGTTTAGTGGTTTGTGAACAGTTGCGTAAAAGTTCATCTACTTCTTGTAATGTTGGCCATATTTAATGCCCAATATGTATCAACTGTATTAAAGGGAGTTGACTTGATGAAGGAATATTGCGTTGTTCTTGAGAATACTGTAACAGTTTCAAGATTTATAGTTTCATTGAAGGCAGTCATATTTAAAGCACTAATTCTATCTACACATTATAAATCCAAGTATAAGTACAATGGGTATTTTAGACCACGTTGGGGTGGTCTATGTCCTTTGGCCAGTGGCACCCCATTCCTGCATATTTCACACAACACATCAAAAGTTGGCATGTTCTCAGGGCCTGCCAAACAACTGCATAGACCCAGAGAACAAGAAAACTTGACCAAGTAATTGTATGCCACATTTGTATTTCCTAATATAACGGAAAAAAATGTAGATAACAACTTGCTGGTCTAGATAAACATACTTCTTGTGACCCCCAAAAAGTCTACATTGTTTTGAAAAGTTGTTTTTGTCAGTTTGACACCATTTTTCGGCACAAGATAGACTATACATGGTCGCTAGTTGAACTGGTGAGGATGTACATGGGAAAAAACTATGAGAACATCCACAGACCGATGGTTAGCTATTGGCAAGCTTTCTCACATACCCACATTGTCAAGCCTGAACGCAAACCCATGTGGACAGGTGAGATGGGAGTGAATGGTAAAGGTGAGCACTTTAAATCCAGGGCCATGATTGAGAATTAAAGAAATTTAAATTATGAACTGAAAGCCTCTTCCCCAATGCTAAGATATTTAATGAAATCTAACATAATTGCAGTACACCGTGATACATATTGCATCATGTCCAGAAATACTATAGTATACTGCAGTACAAATAGATTTTTCATGGTATACAGCTATAATATTTAGTTGTTTAGTTCTTGGAAAAAACAACATTTGTAACCAATCATAGATGTTGTATCTAACATACATTCATCACGACTGGAGACGGGATCAGCCACTGAATGCAGTAAACAAACCACGACTACAGGTGGGATCGGCCATTGAATGCAGAAACCGGATCACGCCTACAAATGGGATCAGAGCCGAATGAGTTAAAATTTAAAGGTTTTTCTTGAACAACGTGCAAATCACCACAAGTTATAGACAAGGTATGTGGTTTAGAACTTAACTTGCTGTGCAGAAACCATTATTTTCTTATTACACACCATGACCTTTTCTTTAAAATCTTGGGTGCATCAATTTTGCTTTTCTACATGTGAAGGTCAATACCAAAGTATGATCAAAATTTTATTTTGCAGAAATCACAATTTGACCCCAAAAACAAGACTTCTTCAATTCATTCATAAACTCTGGTCAAGGAACAAGCCAGTTTCTCTGTGACAAAAGCCTTTCACCTTTTGATCCCTAAATCAAAAAGACTCCTTTTATAACCAAACTTTTGCAAAAACCATTGTTCATCTTTCAGTGGCCTTGACATTTTGACTTTTTGATACTACAACATTTATGTGCTTTTTCCTTGCCCCCAAGTCCAAGCCATCCACACAGTTTGGCCAAGATTCATTATGTAGAGATAAAGTAATTATGCAGAAACCGAGAAAAGATGCACAAATACCTGAACATAGTCTTATGGAAGGCTTATAAAAAGCAATCTCTTTCTTGTCGTCAGTACAAATCTTCCACTATGTTTGGTCAAGGAAGTTGTTGTAAAACCAAACTTGTTGTGAGGAATCCATTTTTATCTCTACAGTGACCTTGACTTAACTGTATAGCGGTCTTTTTTGCATCACGTGCATGCCATATACCAATTTCGGTAAATTATATGATGTGAAAGTTATTATGTAGAAACCTTTCTTTCTATTTTCAGACATTGTGACCCTTAATTTTGAACTTCAAATCTATAGGAAATTATCTTTTAGCAGCCAATGAAGCTGTTGACTATTTGTTTTTTAAGGGCACATTCATAACTTATTTGGCTATATCTGGTCATGGAAACTGGAGCCAAGTATATTTCCCACAGATGCCAAGGCAACCAACCTTGACAGGTACTAAATTTGTTAACCTTTGGACTACATGTCAAATACTCTTAAAAATGAGCTAAAATTGCTATTAAACTCAAAAGTATTGTGCAGGGACAATTGCTCTATTGCCTCAACTTGGGACCTAATGTAAAATCAATAGGTGTTTTATTGCCTGGAGTTCAATTTACGGTGTCAGATAAAAAATATTGATAAAAAATGTACTGATGTTTACATGTTGTAAGAACAAAATTTTTAATTTACCTTTAGTTCTGGTAAAAATAAAATTTGAAAAAAAGAACATCTGTGTGTTTAATTCTCCACCTACCAGGGCAAGGTCACAAAATCTTTGAGTACAAGACAGAGCTGTAAAGTGATGGAAACCAATGAAATTTCATTACCAAATCTCTAAGTGTATTAGAGTAAATGTGCAGAAAATGGGTTTAAAAAATTGACAAGTGACCTTCTCCTTGAAGGTAAATCACCAGTGTTGATGCATAATATACCATTAAATTGAGAAGCACAAATATACCATGGTCGATTTCTATACCTCAGTTTGTATAGCGTGAAGCAGATTTTCACACGGAGGGTGAGGATTTCGACATCTTCATACATGGAGAGATTCAGTTTTAAGGGGGTCATATAAGTATCGACAATTAGACTTCCTAAAATATGCTTCAACAAATGTGTGATAAATAGCATTTAATAAAAATAAAACTTGGTTGCTTATGTTCAGCATCTGCACAGCACCAGCAATTGTGTGATATAACAACTGCACTCCATCATATGCATTAGAAATGGATGTAACAGCAGGGACAATAACCAAACACTGAAATCTGCTATCATAAAACCTAACAAGTGCATTTAGTAAAACATTTTTAATATGTAGATAATTAATTAAAGTGTCCCATTGCTTAATTGCAAAATATAAAACGATTGTAACAGTTGAACTTAATATTGATAAGCGTTACAGGTTTCATGATCTCACAGCAAATCGATTGCTGGTGGGTGGGTTTCAAGCAATCATGTCCCAATGAAAAAAAGATGTGCAAACCTAAAAGTACTGGCCTGCAATCCTAAGGATAACCACAAATGTACAATACACATTTTCTAATGACAATACAAGTATACCAAGCTTCATCCATTTACCTGAAGCTGCTCTTAAGTTATTAAACAGAAGAGTAAATGGAATCTATAATATTAAATGGTGACTTTAACCCAGAAGATAGGCTACCCCCCCATGTGGTTCACACCATATTTTAATCTCTTAATCTCTAAAAGGCAAGACAAAAATAAATTGGAAGGGAAAGATGGAAGACATACAATTCTGAACCACAACCTAGACCTTCAATGTAGCACCCAAATGTGTGTGCGTGTGCATGATTTGGATTTTTAATGTAGCTTGAAAAAAAAATTCAGTCAAATCACTAAAAAGGTCTGCAGTGCAACAGTTTATAGTGATGTCTAGCACTGGGACATCATGCTGCAGACATGTGGCATGATGTTCCACCCAGTCACATTATCCTGACACAAGGCCAACCAGTCCTAACACTAAACTCTTAAAAGCTGAGCGCCAAGCAAGGCGGATGGTCTAACCACTAGGCCACCGGAGCAGTGCACCCAAATATGGTGCTGTGCATATCTGCAAATAATGATGTATAAGTATATAAAGCTACAGACCTAGTTACTAAGCCAAAAGGAAAATTAAAACACTGAAACATGATCGTGAACCAAAAGAGGTTAACTCTACTGAGGCACATGACATACCTTGTACCAGTATTTAATTTCATATATTCATCTCAAATGGTTTTAAAGTTAAAGAGCAAAATTGCAAGTTAGATGGAAACTAAATTTAAAAAAAAACAACACAACAAATTGTTATGACCTTGACCTTGAAGATAGGACCACACACTGTCAATTGATGATTGTATAAGTTTCTTGCTTACTCTCAAACGACTTTCAAGTTGTAGAGGAGAATGAAAAGTGTGATGGAAAGCAAAAAATAATGCCATGACCTTGATGATAATACCCTACCCCTCCTTCCATGTGGTACATGATGCAGTATCTAGTGATGTATTAGTGATATCAGGTTTCATTCCAAAATCACCAATGGTTTTAAAGTTAGCAGTAACAAAAGTGTAATTGATGGAAGGATGGATGGACAATGAGGACGACTTTTCTTTGAAAGAATGGAGGAGAAAAAGATTATGCTATACAATTCCACTTCAGCTTTATTGCCTCAATTTTATACAAGCACTCTTTTTTGTTTTAAAGTATTTTATGTATGTGAAAGAAACACTGCATAACAACTTGCATAAGTTTTCTTTGTTTCAGTTCTTATGGTCCTATGAAATAAACATGCCTTCATTTTCTGTTATAAAATTGGCAATGTAATAAACAGTAATCAAATACTAAAAGTTCAATTAACATAAACACATGTGACATTTTCTTGGACTAGGTCATATATGTGTTAATGGTGACTGGAACCACCCTCATCATAGGCCACACCTTGGAACCAGTAACCACACTCGCATCTTCTCTTTTCGCCTCTGTGAATAATCATCCAGTTGATATACAAAGCATCTTCTTCACCTACAAACAAAAAATAGAATAAATAAAATACTGCAAAAGGTTATCTGCTCTTGCAATTTGTCTGGATTACTTGCATTCATAATTGTTTCAAAAAAAGGAAATAAACTGGGGTGTCACATACCAACATTGAAAGCAGATCTTGTCAAGGATACAAAAGCCTTAGCATACTGGTGACCACAGGTTATAAAGTAGGTGTCTGACAATTATAACATTTAAGGCACATAAAAAAATCATGCCAACATTCTCAAGCTGATACAATGTAGTGTGCACAAATTAAAGCAACAGAAACAGGCGGTGAACTTATGCAGTGAATTGCATGACCTCTTTATGTGTCAACAGAGTCTTGATGTTTTGACGCAGTTTATTTCATAATACTTGAGATATTTAAATTTTCACAACATTACATTTTAATCTGGTTAAATCAAATTTTCATACGTGATATAATATACATCATCATTTGCATCATAAATGAACTTCTCTTGCAAACTTAATATAACTTTTTGTAAACATGACGTGATTAATGTCAATTAGCGAACATGTGGGTTATCCAAATTTTGTCTTACCACATACTTTTCTTGCAGGGTATTTATTTCAGTGTGTTTTACAATTTGATTTTTACTGGTATTATCACACTTTAGTAATATTTTACAGATTCATTTCCAATTTCAAATAATACACTAAGTTTGAAATAGAAAACGAGTCTAATGTTGGTTATATAATGTTTCACAGTTCAGCTACATTTTTCATTTTTGAAGTTTAAAGACAATATAATAACAAGACAAAAGCAATGTAATAAAACAGAGCTTCACATAATATCTTACTAATTTATGAAGAGTGACAATGTTGTGGTGTTTATAAAATCTTAAACTGCCACAGATGGGTCTGATTCGCTGTTGTTTTCAGAGCAACTGTTGACAAGTTGACTTTTGGAAAAATTTCACATTTCCAGAATCAATAGTGATCAGTATCTGGTGTTATTAAGGTTTGTTGTAAAATTGGAAGGTGTATAGTTCATACCACCTGGCAATTTTTTACGGGTAGGTGACTATTATTGGATTCTTAATTAATGGTAATGGATATTTCTTACATTGAGCAAAGAAAGCATATGTCATCACTGTAGAATGTTTGAGTTGGCTCAAGGTAAGGAAGCTAAATATGAATTGATGCAGGTTGGTTGAAATGGCTCTGCTGTGGCTCAGTGGTAAAGGATGATTCACCATACCCTATGTAATTCATACTATATTTATAACAAAACAGACAACACAAATTTTGGTCTTTTGTTATTCTTTATGAAAATCTGTGGTTTATATATGTCAACTGGTAATATATTTTTATGCACAATAGAAAAACTGCTGGTAATACTCGAGTGTGTGTTATACTTGGATGCATTTTTATTCGCTAATTTACTGTATTTGCATCTTATTTTGAAATTATTTGGATGTCCATGTGACAATCTATTTAATATCAGCCAAGAGAATGCCACTGGCCAGGCTATATTTGCACAGGTACATATAGTTCACACTATCCTAGTATCCTCAATATGCACACGTAACAGCATTATTTCTATTTTTATTGAAAATCATAATTCAAAGTGGGAAACAAATTGTAGAAAACTTGAATTTATGTGTTCTTTTTTATGATGCAGTTCATTGTTTTTCTTCTTTCTCTCTGCAAAATTATTAGGGTGTATGAAAACTTTTCCATGCATTCTGGCACCAAAAAGGCAATAAACACAGTATTTCCAATTGTAGGGGTTGTCCCAGTAGGTGACAGAAACAAGAGCACATAACAGTGTATGCTGCAACCCTAACATTCTGTGCAATCCAACATGGATTCAATGTCATCAGTTTCCGCCCCCCCCCACACACACTGTAGTCCTATCAAGCCTATTAAGTTTTGCAAGATATGTGTATCCTGCCTTAGCTGACATTCCATATTGCAAATACCTCATCATAAGACACTTTCTTTTCGTGTATGATGAAAACATTTTTAATAATTATCCCTTATGATTCATTGGCGCAGCAATATCAAATTGAAGATAAAAAGTGCATCCTGTTTCTTTCATTTGTGCTACCTTTGGCACACTGAATTTTTTTTGGCAGGACATGGCATCTATTTTGTGCGAATGATGACCTCTTGTTCACAAAATGTGGTGGTATTTGAACCTCAACACTTGTACTTGCAGGGAGCCATTTAGAAGACATCGATGGTGGTACAGGATGACATCTCCCTTGAATGTGGAAACTCCACACACCAAAGGGTTGTACAGGAACAAGCAGACATTGGTCTGGTCTCCTTTCCTGGCAGTGTTCAATCTAATCAAGGTGTCTGGCTGTTCAAAAAGCCAAGCACAGTGGCTGGTGCACAAAGCCTGGCAGAACCAGTCAAGTGAAGATAATCTGTAGGAACAATCTCTGGAGAACAAGTCATTATCAAATCTGTTATTGTGAGGGTGCTGCTCTTGGCTACCAGTGGAAAGATGTGACTAGCTTTTATCATGCACTGTCACTTTACCGCCATTGGGTCTAAAACTAATGCCATCTGCTACTTTTTGGGAGACATCCATCAGTTTCAATGCCAGCGATCCAAGGCCTGAACTAGAGCTAGTGTTCCAGATCCCTTCATCACTTAAGTGTCATTTTCCCTAAAACATTAAGTGGCCTAGACTCCTGGAAATGGATGGGGTAATCCTGAAACAAGAGTTAAGTGAAAGCCTTCTTCCTTCCTCTGTAACTGCGGCAACGTTGAGCCAAGTCCCACACTGTGTCTTGCCACTGACGATAAATAGGACAACTACTGCTTTACAATGCACTTAGTGCATGATCAACAAGTGTGGTTATTGCCTTATGGGGTCTTCATATGCCCGTATCATCTTTTGTGACATAATTATAACCTGAAGAAAAGAAACAACAACAACAAAAATAAAATGAACTGCATCCTGGAAAAAGAGTCCAAATGCAACAGTAGTAGCTGGTAATGTATTACTGACATTAAAATGCCAGTATTGTGTTATTTACCACTAACTAGAAGAATCTGGTCAACGACTATAGATCTGATGGGTTCTATCACATATTCTATTGACAGATGTACATATTCACAGAGTTTCAATTCATGGTGATAATCTGAAGGAAACATATAAGGAATGCTGCACATAAGTATCTACACATCATTATAATTTGAATTTATAACTTCCTTTCTCTTATTTATCAAAGATATTAGCTGATAAAAATGACTAGAAGTAAGCCTATCCCCATCTTCGCTAGCCAAGGTTCTGATACGATAATCATATCTACACCATGGCGTATTGAGTCAATATTTCTTTGCTTTGGGTCTGTGAATTAAAATGGATGTGGCAGCAAGCCACCATATCAGATCAAAATTAACTTGTTCAAATCTGTTTCTACATGATCGAGTCAAGCAGAGCACACAACCTGATAAATAAGCAATTTCCCAGGGCCAGTCCATATCTGCCCGAATACGTTTCACTCAAATACACCTGTAATAGCTTCTCTCTGGTACAAAGACATACTTTGTATGTTAAACTTCCAAAGTATCCTTTTAAGATTAATTGTCCCCAACATTTTCGTCCATTGTAAAATAAATGCACCCGCTATTGGTTAGCTGCCATTACATACTAAGGGAGGTAATTATGAAATCCAATAGATGCAGATATGATTTTGGTATTCCACAAAAAGCTGACAATTTGAAAGTGGAGTTTGGGGCCAAAAATGCATTTTAAAATCATAATAAAATGTCCTTGTGCAACTTATGATCATAATATATGGCAAAATAATCATTTGAAAAACTAACAAACTTACCAAAAAGTTTCAACTTGACTTGAATAATTTCACTATTGTCACATGAATTTGTTCTCCAATACTATTGGAGCTTAAGTTATTTCATGTGCATGTCAGTGTTCACATCGTAATTAAGTCACAATAATTTCTCAATTTTTGCAGCAAATATATTACACTTCTCTCTTTTCACAACAAATCTGTAAAATAAACACCCAAGTACATCAACTATATACAAATAATCACATACATTCACTTGTCTTTTTCTCCAATGGACACAACCTATTGATATGCCAGTCAAGCTCTTTGTCATGGTTCCCACGCTTTTCTAAATATAAATTTCCACGTCTTTTCCAGGTTTTTTCCAGAATGAAATTAATTTTTTCAAGGTTAACATATCACCATTACTGAATGAAATTAAAGAATATTTTGGATTATAAAACATGTATTTTCCAAATCTAAAGACGTTTCTCTTTCAAGACTCTCCAAAACATATATGTCAGAAACGATGATCATGTACAAAACCACAAAATGAGTGACACGAAACAAATTTGACTATATTCCCATAAGTTGGTATTTAAAGCCATTTCAATGTACAGAATACAAATTCTAACTTTACTGTACTGACCTGCATTATGTTGCTACATGGAAACAACATAATGAGCATACATTATTTTGTTTCCTTTCAAACCTTTAATTCCAAAGAATTCTAGAACAGTATGTGTGCATGTTAAACAAAGTTAACATTTCCTATCACAGAATGAAAAAAACCCAATAAATGCAAAGTTTTAGAATCTTGTCTTGTTACAAAAAAAGTTTCACCCTGAAATTATGCGTGTCAATAAAATCTCGAACAAGATTTTTCAACCAACCTAAACTTCTTAAGACGATTTGGTTCAAAATTCCATCATTTAAAGACATTTACAAAAGTGCTGATTTAAATTTTGACAACACATCTTCAAAATTATATACTGTTGTATAAGCAAGGACCAAATTTTCTGTAAAATCAACTCATCTTCTTGTAGTTCAATAAACAAGTCCCCAAACCTGTATTGATAAATGGGCTATTATCATTTCTTAATATATAATAAAAGGGACGACAACTTCCCATTTTTCCTGCATTCCATTTAAGATCTGAAACCAATGCTTCAAGCTACATGTTGCTGTGTAATAGTTTCACAGCAAAGTTCAGCATAGAGATTCAAAATTTTTATAATCCGGGTTTCCGCCTAATATTTCGACATTTTTCACATTTGGTCATGTTGGATGGAGTGTGGATTCATAGTAATTACATATCAAATTTGGAATCTGCCGCCACCATAAGATAGCTTACCAGCGGGCCAAGCAAATTTTAACTAGGTTATATCGACTTATACCTGCATGAAATCGATAGGAAAATTATTTTTTTCTCAAACATGGCAAGTATTATAATTGTTATGTCTTTAATCCACTGACAGACTAGATCAAACTCAGCATTGATGAAACCTGACCCAGTACTCGCCATTTGCGTTAATAGTCACATTACTTCACAAATCTCAAACAACGATATCGGAAGTCAAATAGGCATGTGATATCAACAAACTCCTTTTTAATGTTGTTGTATACAATTTCAATTATATTAAATGAAAGTCTGATACCTTTTGTAAAAACCTGAAAGAACATATAATTCTCAACATATTTATGTTGAGAACAATTACAAGCAACTGGGCCAGTCTGATTCGTCAAGCAGAGTAGTCTAGTTACCTGCTTTGTATGCTCCATACGTGAGAGAGCACATGTCAACATAGTAATCACGCGATACAACAAAACTCCAAAGTTGGTCTCAGAATAAATATAGAGAAAATTTTGTGCTCTTTCGTCTTTGTGTTTTTGTTACAACCAGTATACGGCTTTCATTTAATATCTTTTTCTAAATGACGGTTGTGAGATTTTGTGTGCTCGTGTGACATGCTATTGAAATCGCTAGTACCAACTCAAGTTTCATCAACGCATTAGTTTCATCGTCTTTCAGCAGATTAACGACATAAAGATTTTAATACACTCTCAATTTCTGAGAAAATAAATAATTTTCATATCGATTTCATGCAGGTATAACTCGATTTAACGTTTAAGTTTGCTAACCCATCTGCTAAGGGGATATGCTTTAACGCCACCATTTTGGCCGCTTGTGATGCTAGACTGGTTTTCATACCTTCCATAACTATATTAAAAAAATATGGATATCGAGCTGTCTGTGAAACAAAAAGTCTACTAGATGAATCTAATCCACTGAGTGTTTGGATTGTCTCTACAAATGTATTTATGGCAAGCACCTAAATGATCCATACTGCAACCTCCTAATATTCTGGCAAGAAATCAATAAATTAAACTCACGATCAGTTCAGTTATGACTCAATTACATAACTGTTTCGTGCATCACGTTGTGGAGGATAATTCCTAGGGTTTTCCCGACTTTTGTCAATATTGCAAAATTCAAGGACTTTTCACGGTTGGGGAAAAAATTATAATTTCTCCAGACTTTTTCCTGATAGCGTGGGAACCATCTTTTTTGCGGCTTTGACAAAGATTTCTTTAGCCTTCCTTTTTTTGCTCAATGTGCAATCATTTCTTTTCCTTCTCAATGAGAACCTTTTTCCTTTCACGCTGGAGCTTGTATTGGCAACATGCAGTGCGCATATTCTGACAGAGAGCTACATCTGTTCTCTCATGCAAGAAATCTTTCTTCTTATAGTAATTAATTGCACTTTTTTCCAGATGCCTTCTGAGCTTCAAATTTTCCGTATGCACTTCTTTTATAGGTACTGTTCCAAACGCTTCCAACCATGATTACCGTAGAACAGAGGTCACAAAATGCCAGTCCTCTAGTGTTCAGTTTTCTTATAAACTGACCAACTAAATTTCCGTCGACTTTTCGCTCCAGCCATTCCCATTTCCAGACGTTTTTTTAAACCTTTCTCTAAACTTCTCGTGTCAAGGTCTCTCAACAACTCGGGACGTCATTTTTTGCAAGCATGCTTCTTTTTGTTGCCATCAGTTTCCATTACATGAAGATTCATTGGATGAATTTAAACTTTTGACCAATCAGAATACTCTTTACGAGAGTCATGGGCTAGATAATATAAGGAACAAATACGTTATAGGGGTCATTGTGGAATGGGACCGAACAGATGGGAGATGATAAAAAAATGGACTATATCAAGAAAAATTGGATTCAAGTCAGGAGAAAAGCGGAATTCAGCTTTAAAACGGAGAAACATCATGTCTGTAGATGTCGCTGGCACAAAGCACCAATATAACTGTTCGATCAACCAAGGTGTAGATAGGGTCATCACATCAGAACCTTGGCTAGCGAAGATGGCCTATCCCTAAGTGGCACCACTGAGAAAGAGAGAGAAGAGCAAGTGAGGGAGAGAGAGACTTACAAACACAACCAACCATCCTGGATGGTTCCATACAATGAACAGTTACAGGATTGGCTCTCTTGTTATCTGCTGGTATTTTAGTTACTTTCATTTCAAATGGATCCTGTAAAATGGAACAAAGAATAATTAGTGGTGCAAACATTGGTGAAGCTGAGCAGTTTATCAGTATAGTGATTTCTGCATTCAGGAAAGAATTTTTATTTTTGACTGCTCCAACACTTATCTTAAGAATGCAATCTATTCAAACATGTGGGCTATAGGCCAGTTCAAGTCTGACAAAACTATCAATGAAAACAGGAACTAGTAGTGTAAAGATATGTTGACATGTAATGGCACACTACAATTTTGCAATCCATATTAATACAAATTCTAGCATATGTGTACTTAATGCTATCTTTTACACTGGTATTATGAAGCAGCTTTGTAGTCAGTGGAACATGGAGTTTAAATGCCTGATGGCTAACTGCTGCTCAAACCCTGAACCATAGATTTTGTACTCCGTAAACATAAAAAGAATGCTGTTCAGACTCACTCTAACTTTAATGCATGGAACGTGATGAAATTAATAATTCTTTATCAATATGATACGGCTACATTCTAAATACATCATGAGCTATTCTGGAGTCCACTAGTAGTCTCAACACGTGTATTGATATCATCCATCTGTGAAAGTGATAGCAAAACCAACAACATGTGACTGTGTGTTGTTTGTTGTAATTATAAGAGCATCAAAAGAACTCGACGCAACAGCTGCCTGACAAGTTAAAAGACTTCTACTGGCTGCTGAGAGATGGGAAAATGTGCTGATATTTACAGTGACTGAATTCAGAGGCAGAAAGACCCAGAGATGTACATGTGGTCATTATAAGAGTATATCAAATGATCAACTTCAGCTTTCATTAATTGTGTTCATTTCCAAGTATTGCATGTAACGTCGAAATCAAAGATACATCGAAACTTAGACAAATGCTGTTTGCAAATTTGGATAAGTATTTTGGGGTTAAAAGGCAAATTGTTGATGACAGTAATGAGATTCAGAAGAGTGCTATAAGTTGCTAGAACTGACAGTAATGATGGAACAATAGGCAAGTGTAAGAAAGTGTACAATGCCAAGCTTAAGTGTTTGGACTTTGCTTTCCTTGGACTGACATAATTCAGTCTCAGCATGGTGGACAAACAAGTGCTGTATGTCAGTTGTGTAAAGAATTTAGAAAATTAAACAACTGGTTCTTCTTATCCGAACATTTATCCACTTCAGGTATGCTCAACATGCTTCTGGGAAAGGACTGCACCTTTTGCTGGTGGGCCTCCTATATTTCACAAAATAGGAGTCCTGGACTCGAAAGTTTTAAAGTCCTAGCGAGATCTCTGGTATAATATTTTCTCTGCTTGACTGTTTAAGTTTAATCTCCTTTGCCAAATTCCTAACTACTACACATTCCAAAGGTTCTGTTATAACATAAGTTAATTCCTTTGTTACAATGATTAATTGATTTTATTGTCTGATTTGTGTGGTATATCAGAGAAACTTAGCTCAATTATATTTGTATCACCTTAATAGCGCAAAGCCAGGTAAACAACAGTATTCAGAATGACAGTTGCAAGTTCAATGCAAATGAAATACGAGAAGAAATGTGAATTTTTTTGTTTAAAAAGTGGAAACTGTTGAAAACTTTTGTTTTAAGGCTGGGTTTATTGAGCAAACAGATGTCTTTACCAGTGACAGCAATGATAATGATCCAATTGCTAGTGTATGACACAGTATGCATACTTCGATCTGGTAACAAGCATGTTGATTAATCTCATTGTGCTAATTCTAATAGTGACAGTCACATCTATGACACAAACAACTGTGAACAGAAGGTACTGTTTGTGAAATTAGTCATTTACAGGAAGCAACCAATGATTTTGCTACTGGAAATGACAAAAGTCTGTACAAAATGATGTACACTGAGACCGCTAGGTTCTGGATAGCATAGAGTACATTAAACTGTGCCCACAAGCTCTGAGTGATACACCTGTTATTCTTTATTTCCATGTCATTGAAAAACATAGCAACAAAAGAACTCAAATTAACAAAAACCAAATGACTAATGACAACTTTCCATCCATATAACAAATGGACTAGTTATCCAGTCAACAAGTTCTTGAAGAGTGGCATTTCATATCAAGAGATATGTATGATTCACAAGCAAAATCAAAATTCAGTTAAATAGTTTATTGCTTATTTAATATTATTCTACTACCTTTGACAATATGCAATGTTCAAATCACATGAACATGCCTTTATTGGTGGATTCTCTCTGAATCTCAGTACTGTAATTGACTAAAACTTCAAGTCTAAAATTGCTCGATATCAGACAAAAATTTAAAAGACCCAAATAAAATAGAACACATTGGCCATTCAAAGATCATTCAGTGCATCATAAGAGATTGTCAGAGTTTCCTCTGAACTTTCCCGCTCTAATTTTTGACATTTTTTGGACATTAATGCGACCAATGCAGACTACTGGGCAGATTGCTCAACCTCAGACGAACTTTGCCTTGGCCCTCAAAGTGTATGTGGCAAGTGCCCTCTTTCTCAGAAGAAAGCTGTTCGTGTACAATGCTCTCAGGACAGAAATGAACTCTTTCTGGTCCATCTAACATGGCAAATAACTGGTTGTACATTCAGCTTTGTAAATGCGCAGGCAATTAGGGTATTTGTTTTTTTACTAACAATAACCCATCTGGTACAAGTAATATGCATGTTTCATGTGCTAATAATGGGTCAGTTATATAACTGGACATGCCTTTGAATAGGGCATTTGAACAACTGGCTGACTGGTTATGCTGTATATGCTTAAGAGAGTATAAACAATTGCTTTTTATCATACTCCACCAGTGGCCAAGTCTTTTCTGGTGATCCTGGAAAGTCTGAACATGTTTAATGTATCATGATTTTCATCCATTTTCATTCCGTGGACATTTGAATGCCTTCAGTACAACACATCTTGGAGCAGAAAAATTCGCACTGGTTGATTGTTGCCTTCCATAGTTTATTAATACTGAAATTAATTTGCAGAATCTAGAATATACAGTAAGCCAGTACTACTGATGCTGAGTTTGAACCATGGTTCAGAACATACAAATGTTTGAGTCATGAAGATCAAGCTTAAATTGGTGATCAGAGTATTGCATGCTAAATTTGCAAATATTTGGTAATGTTTTAAACTATTAGCCTCCCACTACTGGTACACATTTATGACTCTTTTCAGATGTTTTATGGATTAAATGCGAATTTTGTCTTCAAAATTAAGATGAACAATTAAGAAAAAAAAAGTTTAATGTGCCAGTGCTGCTAAAAAGAATCTGTCCCAGAACTCAGACTGCCAGAAATTTTAGTCCCTGGTATGTCAAATATCATCAAAATAAATAAATAAGGATGTGTTTCTCTTTTATAATGTTATAAAAATCCCAAGCGCTGTGAAATGCTGTAAACAAATTTTATCGTATTCATTAAGCAAACAGTAAATTTTACTCTTCTAAAATTACAGGCACAAAGTTCTTATAAAGCTTTGTAAATATTCCCAATGCTAATCCTGAAAAACATAAACTGATACTTACAATTAGGTACTTTCTTCCAAATTTTAATGGGATAAGATGTTGGATAAATTTATAATTAAAACTATCAGTATCAAACCGCTTGGACTACAAAAAGCAAGCAAATTCTTAACTCCCTTCTCATTTGGAATTTTTCAGTGCACTGGAGAGAAATTACAAGGCCTAGGGTGACTACTTGACCTGAATTTCTCCAAAGCGTTAAGTCATGAATCCATTTATTTGGAAACTAAACCCTTTGTTTTGTATTTGTTCACCAAGACGTGACGATATGTCACTTTAAAGTCAGTATGCATAATGGGTAGGGGTGAAACAAAACACATAAGCCACATACAGATACGATTCACAATATGCAGCCTGCGATATGATATATATTGATACACATTTGAACTTGATGGTCTTTCCATCTTTGTTGTTGTTGTTGTTGTTGTTGTGGGGTTTAACACCATTTTTCAGCACACGATAGGCCATATATGGCGGCCAGTATTAATGGTGGAGGAAGAACCCGGGAAAACCCCGGAAAGAACCACCGACCCACGAGAAGCTACTGGCATGCTTTCTCACATATCTACATTGGCTGAATCTGTTCCATCTTTGAAGGTATGTGGTGCCCTTTCTTGTATGTTGACATTTTAATCCTAGTTCCAGTATGCAGACTACAGATAGGCATATAGTTACCATATATTTATATGCAAGTCTCATTTATGAGAAGATAACAATACTTTCAAACAGACTACCTGTTGGATGCAGTGAGTTTTATCCAACGTTTTAGGTCATTTAATGGTGGCTCCATTTAACTCCCTTTCTTTTGTACAACATGAAAGATTTGAAAACATATTATTACCAATCTCATGTCTAAGTTACACCTGGAAGACATGATGTTATATTCAAAACAGAAGAAAGAATGCAACTTCCTCGTGCAAAGAAAATCTCGTCTAGAACAAATCTGGGCCCGAGAATAAGGTTGAATACCAACAAAATCTATCCCATTTTATTTCCTGCAGATGCAAAAGACTGCTGCAGCCACAGATACTTATATTTGTTAGTGAAGAAGGAATACTACTGACAACACCCAGTCCTATTCTACAATTTTCTTTCAACTTTGACATGGTGATAAACTTGAGCAGTTTGAAATCTGCCCCATTGCTCATTCTATGCTAATTTCATTTATTCATCAGCACCTTCATTGACTGGTTAAGTACCTCTGCATAAAAAAGAGAAATTCCAAATATGTTTCCCATGTACAATTTAAGGAAAGACGATGACAGGATTCTTCTTAATGGAGACATCATTCTTTATCAAAGAAAAAAGGAAAGAAGGAAGAAATGATCAAAGGTTAATATTTATCTAAATTTCAATATCTGACTCTTTTTCTTCTTGCACCACTTTCTTATAGCTCTAGTGAAATCAACATCTGTGACAGATGTCACCTCTAGCTGAATAAGCATTAATCTGTTAATTAATTCAGAGCATACCCTGCTCCTTTTCTTTGTATCAATATTGTTATGTGCTTCTTTCTGAAGAGGCATATACATAGCTAGCTCTGTCAGCTTGAATATGTTGGGAAACTGATCTTTGTGACTGTTATGTACAATTTTCCAGGAATCACAGGTATTATCTTTTGGATACATCTGTTCCAAAATAGGAGTTTTCACCAAAGTAAACTTTCTTTGTTAAATCAGATGTGGAACAGCTGCTACCTGAAAAACAGATATTGTGACAAGAAGTTACATAAAAATTTTATAATTCGCAGAGCACATTTTGATGTGGACTTGGAACAAATTTTCCGGAGTTCTCGCGTTTCTCTGTTCTCCAAGCATGTGAATTTTGCATGATTCAGGCAATGGCACACTATCACAACATCTCCGCTTAAGTATCTGACATATCTAATGACTTTCCAGCAAAGTATCTGTTACTATGAGAATACTTCCCATTTGTCACACAGAGAATATGTGTGTGTGTGTGTATTTTTAACGAAGCTTTAACAATTTTTCAGCCGTATCACTACTATGTCTGCAGTGTGTCAAACCCACGACCTCCCGCAAATGAGGCAGACACTCTAACCACTAGGCCATAAGACTGGTTCATGCAGAGAATAAGCAATACTGATTTTTGATTGGTGGTTATTGTTTATTAAACAATAACCACAAATCAAAAATCAACGTTACCTGGAGCGAAGCAAGCATTAACCACAAAAGAGTATTCAATGTAATTTATTTCAACGTGCAACACACCGGTGGTGTACATGTCAAACTGGCCAAAGGAGTCAAGATACAATTCAAAGTAGAAACTTCGTGTGAAAGTGGTTATTAAATGATGAGTAAAATATTTCATTAAACACGTTGAACTAGACTGGAATGTATAGTATATGCTGAATATACTTCTGGGTTAAGATAATTAGCATGGAATGGGGTGGGGGCAGATTACGAACCAGGTCACTTTGTGATAACTTGTAGGCTGCGAGTAGGTATTCTCAAATAATCTTGTTCGTTTTTACTAATAAACATGAGTACCTTTGACTGCAAATGCTGTTTCAGATGCATTATAATTTTACAGAACAACAAGGCAACTAATAACAACTATTCATGACGGATATAGACTAAAATAGCATGCATATGGTAAGCATCGTGTTGTATCGATTCTCCATCTCTTGTAGCGATATGTGTATCATTTTAGCAAAAGTATTGATATATTGATGAATCGTTTCACCCCTAATAATAGGTCATCACTTTTCATCCCTTTATTGGTTACGGGAAAGAGTCTATTTAATGTGGGACCTCTCAATTAAAAAGAAGGGCATATCTGACACAAACTTCCACATTACTGCAAGCACTGTGTATGCCTAAGTAAATCTAATATATTGTGAATATGACTGATGCACATATATCAAAATTCTTCTATAATATCTTGGCTTTAAACTAAGATCGTTCACCTCATTTCCAGATAGTTTCAGTAGTAACTCCTGTCTCTCCAGTCCAACTGCATGACCTAGACCATCTGGCATGCTGGCCATTTCAACACCTGCATGAATCAAAAGTGACATGATGAAGATACAATAAAAATGTACATCCATAAAAGCTAGAAAGTTGCTCTGCCAACTGGTACCTGCGTCAGACTACACAAATTGTAAAAGTTTCATTGAACTGTTTGTTGAATGTATTGAAATACAAGATTTTATATGGTTTTCTCTCTGTATTTCACAAAGTTCTTGGCAGAGTAGTATGAATTTTTCATCTTTACCAGAAACATCTTGTATTTACCATGAGCAGCATATCTTCTCAAAAGGTCTTATATGAATAGCAATACAGCATTTTTATTTAAAAAAATCATATGCTCACGGTAATGGACAAGAGAGTTTAATTTAAAAAAAAAAAAGAAATGTGCCCATTGACTCCCAGTTTCAGAATTCTGTACAGAATTAAAATCCCACTAATACTACATATTTAATGTACACACAAGTCTCCGATAAATATGATAACAGCAAGAACTCACTTGCCTAAGTTGTAAGGTAAGCAATGCTAAGTTGAGAATTGAATATTGTTTGTCAACCAGGCTTATTCCAAAGCCCAGGACAACTAAGCACAAAATAATTAGTAACACTACTGAAGAAAAAGGATATATAGAAAAAGAGAAAAAGGATATATCAGAAGAAAAAAGACCAATATTAATTCTGATAACAGTGCTCAGAGACTATTTTTTCAGACACTGGCAGTGGGCAAGTGCTTCAAATCACAAGCCCCAAATCAAATTCAATTAGCACCAACCCCAATTCTACATCCCCAAGAGGGTCTGGTTTATTTGCTATTATGATAAAATGTTGAAATTGCTGTACTTTAATGGTTGGTCCCTCATACATGTGATATTGGTCAAGGATTTGTTGTTGTTTTTAGGGTTTAACGCCATTTTTCAGCACATGATAGGCTATACATGTCGGCAAGTATTAATGGTGGAGGAAGAACCCGGGAAAACACCGGAAAGAACCACCAACCCATGAGAAGCTACTGGCAAGCTTTCTTACATACCCACATTAGCCGAATCCGAGACTCGAACCTACACAGACAGAGGTGAGATGGCAGTGATCCGTAACGGAGAGCGCTTTAGACCACTTGGGGCCCCTATTGGTCAAGGAACCCATGTTCACATTCTGCTGAAAATGGGCATACAACAAACAAGGTTTCCAATGATTTATAATTTCTGCATTCTCAGATGGCAAATTCGGAATAACTGGGGTTTGTACCTTTGCTTGTGCAATTTCTGACTGTAGGCCTTATGGTTGATATACAATATTTCATTACAATCGATAAGCAGGAAAGAGTATTCTGGAGCCTTGAGCAATTCTGTCGTCTTAACACTGCAAACATCTCTGCTTTCAAAGTTGAGAAAAGAAACGATTCAAAAAGGCTTTGATCTTTTTTCTTAAAATATCAGTCAATAAACACAATGACTTCAAGTTCGTAATTAGTTTGTGTGATAGTATTGTGGATGTGTCATGATTACAGAAAACAATGTCCTTCTATGGTAGACCAAAATATGAGGTGAAGGTAGTTCCTAGATGAACTAATATGGCAAACAATCCCCCAAAATATCATACAAAGAATATAATATTATTTTTCCCTTGTTTCTCTGATGAAATTTCACAACAGTGGTATTAAATAAAGAGACTATTCAATCTGGTTCATGCCTGTACCTAAAAAGAAACTTCAAAAGTTTTAAAACAACGCTGCTTTGATTGTCCTGATAGTAATAAGAACAGGGAATGCCTTACCCTGCTGTAACTTTCACTGGTTACCTGTTCGATCCAGAATTTAAAAAAACTTTGTTCACTATGCTACAATTTGTTGTCTCTGTATATGCAACGTCATCTAGCTTTCTGACAATATGTTGAAAAAGTGTGAATAGCTACTAATTTTATATATTTATAAATGTTTTACTACCACGTCCATGAAGTAGGATACTAATATTAGTACTACTGGCTCTCGTGAGCGGGAGTTGAACTGTTCCGAAAACAGGTTAGTCCTACAATGTAAGACATATCACATGATTTTGTTTTAGTGCTATGTCTTACTACCCAAATAATGGCCTCGTATAGCATGTTCCAATGTCGGTTGACATCGGAATGAGCACTCAAAGTTTCTGGAATATCTCACACTTGGCAGCATATATCGACACTCTTACACTAATTTATGAGAATTAATATACTTACTGTGCTGACTTTATCCTGGCAGAATGAAAATATGACACTAGCAAAGTGATGCATTTTCATGTTCTACTGACATACATTTGAATTTGTTGCAATGTGATGGTAGTCGAGAAATGCCGAGTATGTTTAAATAGGTTCATGTGGGGAATATGTTTCCTGAATGAAACGAAACGTTGCTTACAGTTCTAATAGGTATAATATATTTTTATTCATTTTGTTAAAGAATAATAATTCAACTTAATCCGATTTCAGTATTCCTGGCTTTCATCTCTTTCCAGCCAACTGAAATGTAGGCCAACAAAACTTGAAAACAAGTCTATTTCTTTTGTGAGAATTTGAATTTATTACAGAAAAGACATCAGGGTAAGTAAAGTCTGACAAAAAAGTTAAAACTACTTTGTAGAAAAGCGTCGTTATTGGTTGCCAGTTGTGTGTGATGTTCCTGAAAATAATGGCTTGATGGATAGAAAAATATCTCAGGAGTAAAACAAGCCATATAGTATGGATGTGTGCGTTTAAAGACGGAAATAGTAGAAGGAAATCGAGGGTCATGGGTGGAACTAAGTATTTGGATGTTCGGTACCTTCTCTCTTATATATTACGATAGAGAGGGTCCTATGTCAGAACGGGTCATGGGGGTAATCTAAGGTATTTTTGTCACTCTGTGTGATTTTTTTCCTTTAAATTATTGTTTTCTTTCTCAACATCAAGCGCGCGAGTTGAGAACCCGTGTTAAAAACAGGTGTATTCGAAAACCTGTACAGTATATATGAAACCCAGTTATGTTAAATTTATACTTACGTCGAACATATTAAGTTTAGCATTAAATAAGGATTTGCAACGATTGGAAAATATGAATGATCATCTTACACTGCAATACAGGGTTTTAAAAGCAGTTAAAAAGACGTTATTTTGTTAATTAACTTGACGGGCTTCATGCAACCATTATTATTATGGTGTTACAAGGTCATCAATCGGTCAAGCAATATATTCTTAACTTACAGGTTATCGCAAGCAATACTAACTAAATACCTATTTTTCCTTCATGCTGATTGACGGGAGGTCCGTGGGCTGCAGATGAAGCTCTAACATGAGACAAAAGCATAGGGCGTCTGATTAATCTTGCGCTCAACTGACACAATCTAGAAGCCATTTTATCAGAGGCAGCGGCGCTCTCGTGGATTCTGGACTGCTATTCGATCTCTGCTTGATTAATGCTTTCTACCACTATAGACAACGACGGAGTAACCCGTCTACAGTGTTGTCATGTGTGATCGGACACAATGACAGCCTGCACGTTTACCTTGCTAGCGTTGTGCTTCCTGCTTCCAGGGATCAGATTGTAATCAGACTGAACTTGTTTCTTAATATAATAATTTCATAGCTGAAGTATTTAGTTCATATTTGTTTTCTTCTTTGTAATTTTGTATTGATTAAATACAGATCAATTGTGATTTAAATTGTTTATATATATATGTGTGTGTATATATATATATATATATATATATATATATATATATATATATATATGTATGTGCTGTTGTTGTTATAGGATTTAACGCCATTTTTCAACACAACATAGGCTATACATGGCGGCCAGTATTAATGGTGGAGGAAGAACCCGGGAAAACCCCGGAAACAACCACCGACCCACGAGAAGCTACCGGCAAGCTTTCTCACATATCCAAACTGGCCGAGCCCAAGACTCGAACCCACGCAGGTAGAGGTGAGATGGCAGTGATCGGATGTATGTAATGATGTATGTATGTATGTATGTGTGTGTGTGTGTGTGTGTGTGTGTGTGTGTGTGTGAGCAGCAGGGAGGGCGAACAGACCACTTTGTAGGAACGTCCAAATGTCGAAAATAAGCCTTCCTACGAATGATCGAAATATAAAAAAGCGTCGACAGATTTAAAAAAAGGCGTCGACACTTTACTTAGAAAATCTCTATGGAATTTCCAATTAATATTACTCCATTGTAGTTGGTGATTTTTTCTAGTTTATTATGCAACGTGCTTTACGCAATTACGTCTTCGCGAGGTCCCCACCCTCCCTGCTGCTATTAATTTATCCAAATAATTTATCAAGTCCAATACGATATTTTGTTCTAGGATCGTGCAAATTTATTGTTATAAATCCATGCGGAGTAGCTTGCGCTCGTGAAAAGAAGTTTTTAAATTTAATTATATCCATGTCACCGCTACACCAAGTTTGATGAATATTTCGCAACGTGTGTGTATCAACTCCATTAAACACATCTAAAATATTACAGTTATCTCTGATCACTTTTGGTATTTGTGTGTATCGTTGAGTAACATAAATAACATCGGTGTTTTTATGTCTACCTCGAGAAAAAATCCTGGCTGGATTTGATTGTTTGTCCAGCATCACATCATCATATACAACTAAATTATTAATAAATCCGTCTATGGAATCTGCTGATGGTGCTTCATCAATATCGGTTATAAACTCGATAGCATCGTTATCTTTATCTATTCGCGCGTTTTCATTAAAATCCTTAAGTACATCATAACATCGTTGATCATCAACTGACGGGGCTACCAAATACAATTTATCCCACTTTAACCATCTCATTATAAGATTAAGTAACAACTGCGTCTTCCCACTTCCAGATGGTCCTACTATTATCATTCTGATGGAATTTGGTAACGCAGGATGGTGCTTGACAGGTTCTCGTTTTTTTTTTGTCGCTGAGAAATCAATTATATCCATGCTGTATAAAATATCCATGGATTTATATTGTGTGAAGTGCAGGACGCGTACCCCGACGGATACACTAACAACTATTACCACAAAAATAACAGATCAGCGGTTACGGGCAAGTGTACGCGGTGTGGTACAAAGAAATTTAAATTTATTCCCGGTGATAATTCAGGGGCAAAGTCAGCGTTAAAAAAAAGCAACGAGGAGGTGATATTGCAGCAAAATTAACAAAGTTACCGGGAACTCCGTGGGCTAAATACCCAGGAGAAAAACATCTACCAGGATATAATTATTGCTGTCCTGGTACTCGACTCGATATCAGGCTTGATAATCAAGATCAACCAAAACCAGGCGAGGAACCAATAAATGCTATTGATAAAGCATGTCATGCTCATGATGTTGCGTATAAAAGTAATGATCTACAACATAGGCATATTGCAGATGTGAAATTAATTCATGCGCTAAATTCTATAAAAAATAAAAATATCAAAGAAAAATTAGCTAATTGGTTAGTAAGATCCGCGATGAAAGGTAAATTAGCACTAGGGGCTGGTAATATATAAAATGGAATCGATTTATTATTCACCAATTGGATACTGGAAAGGTAAAGCAGCAATTAGTAAACTTGCTGATGCAGCAGCGGTTTAACATTCTACTGCTAAAGCGTGGTTATCCAAACAAGCAATATGGCAAATGTATCTACCACCACCTAAGCAAATTCGATTTGCACATTTTGATGTTAGTGTTCCTAATGAAGTTCATCAAGCTGATATATTATTTCTACCACATGATACCGTTAAAAATGGTCGTCGTCGAACATACAAATACGCGTTAACTGTCATTGACGTTGCAAGTAGATACAAAGATGCAGAACCGCTATCAACGAAAACAGCATCTGAGGTAGCTGATGCTTTTAAACGAATTTATCAACGAGGTGGTTTACGATGCTAAACCACAGCTGCTACAGGTTGATCCTGGTAAGGAATTTCTTGGTCCAGTATCATCGTTGATGAAGCAACATAATACCAAAATACGACGATGACATACTGCGATTCATCGTGATCAGGTAAGTGTTGAACAATTTAATCGAACACTCGCTGAGCGGTTATTTGGATATCAATACGCGAAGGAATTTATTCAGGATACGAGATCTCGTTAATGGGTTGCAAGATTACCAAGTGTGATAGCCGCGTTAAATAATGAAGTAACTCGAACGACCAACATGAAACCTATTAGCGCAGTCACAAAAGATGTATAACTACACAACGACGTGATCTTTCAGCGCAACCAGTATTAGGTAATACCAGTGTCAGGTATTTATATGAGCCCGGTGAACTCGAAGGTGGTAAAAAAAGAGCGACTGATCCTATTTGGAGTGTTACCACACACAAGATATCCACCATGACAAGATCCTCAGGTAGACCCGCAATCTACAGACTGGATTCAACTGCTCCTCAACGTGGATTGTACGTGAACAATTACAAGTAATTCCCGAGGGCACACAATTACCACCCAAATCACTTAACTAACACTGGTGCCAGCGCCGCGACGTCGGTTACATTCAAGACAGGTCAACATGTTATTTTCTCGTGTATGACCAAGATTGTTATTTTTTCTATCTACGGTAATTGTCTTGGATTATTTTTTAAATACCGCCATAACATTATCCAATTACAACTTGCACAATTATTATTCTGTTGTTGTTTCAGCGCGTTGAAAAATTCAACATCAAAATCAAATTCTCGATTATTTTTTTATCGCATTGTTTATAACCAGCTAATTTTTTTCTTATTATGTCACCGTCAATATCATCACTAGTCACTGACTCGTCCAGGACAATTCGTCTCAGCTGAGATATTTTTCTGACTCTAGACACTGCGAGATAAACTAAGTTTGACCACTCGATACGATCATCTATAATCCAAACAACTGTATCGGTAATAGTTATTCCCTGAGATGAATGTATTGTCATTGCATATCCTACTGTCCACGGAGATTTGTTCAACGATAATGCATCTTCAACAACATCAACATCAACTGTAATAATATCATTTAATACTAAATTCTGTTTCCTTGACTCGGTGTGTCCTGGTATATCAACGTCAATATTTTGCCGCCGTGTATCAGCTGGTCGATAACACAACGGCACCGGCAGCGTCGGAAACTTTTCTCGTTGTAACTGAAACAACTTCCGTTGAAGTGTATCACGAACTATCTTTCTACTTACAACTATCAGATCATTTGGTCGCCACGTTTGTAGAAAGTCGTTCATGGGTGTTTCTGGAATTATTCCACGCATTACTTCACACTGAATTTTATTCGGTTGTAGTCTGATTAATTTTTTAAATTCCTTCAACGTTGCATCAAGCGCTCTATGATCATCAGTTATTTCTTCATAGTAATCGACAAAATTCTTTAGCCAATCATGTGGAGATAGTCCAACAAACGGTGGTAGTTGACCGTGATCGCCGCACAGTATTACAGCAGTATTTCTTGTTAACAACCAATCTAGAAACGTTTTTAATGTTTCTAACGGCACCGTGCATATTTCATCCCATATTATAATCCTCGGAACATATTTTTCCCCTATCCTTAAAGATGTCCATGCATCACCCTTCCATCGGAAGAAGCTATGATAAGTACATGATTGTACTCCTCGTTGTTTCATCTCTCTCGCGAGTCTGTGTGAAGGTGTCAGCACGATCATATCCGAGTTCTGAAATAGTTCGATCGCTCGAGTGGTTTTACCACAACTCCAGGTCCGTTTAGATAAACCGTTTTATTTCTGGTTATTGGATCGTATACCGATGGTGCAGAAGATATCTGATTATTTCTGCCTGATTTTATCAGGTAAATATCTTTAACCGCAACATCAGCAGTAGTAAATGGGGTGAGATTAGCGTCAATGGGAATTAGCATTACAGAGACCCCTGGGTCAGATTAGCGTCAAGGGAAATTTAACATGGAGAAAAATCGTGGGTCAGATTAGCGTCAAGGGAAATTAACATGGAGAAAAATCGTGGGACGGTTTAGCGTCAAAGGAATTTAAACAGGGTGGGACTTTATAGCGTCAAGGGAAATTGAACATGGGATTTTTTTTTTTTTAAATTTTTTTAAAAAAGGGGTAGGCAATGGAAAGGCTATCTCTTTTCGAGAAATATGGCTGGCCCTGAAAAGGGCCTTTGGGTTTATGTTAATATTAATATTAACATAGATGGCATCTGTCACATCTTCTTCTTCTTCTTCTTAAACTCCTTCTAACTGCCGGTCCATACACAAGTACCCTCTTGAGACATCCTTGTCTTTCTATGTAAACTCTCCTCATCCATTGACTAGTATCTGTCCTATCAACAACAGTCCACTTGGACCTGACATACATGAGCATGTCCGTCCTAAACATCATGGAAGACACAAGGGTGGATGACTCAACTGTGGTCCACATCTTGAAGCGACGAGAATAGGTGAATCAATGCAGTGAACTGCGCTTATTTATAGGTACAGGAAGGATTGAAACGGATTGAATTCATTCACCAATCCGAACACGCGTTACAAAATTCAGTCAGCTCGCATCCAATCCGAAGAGAGCAGTCTGTGACGTCACGTGGTCTATATAGATTCGTTAGCGCTTGTGTGCAGTCAATCTATGCGACAGTGATTCAACATGACGAAACTCAGAAAACGATCCATTGGGGTGCACCAGAAGGGGAGACTGTCCAAGGGAACCCGGACTTACTTTCAGAAGAGGTACATTGGGATTTTGTGGATTTTCTTACCTCGCAAGAATTTGTTCCGGAACCTTCGTTACCTTCTTCATTACCGCAAGTGGAGAATTTTAGACAGAGACAGAAAGAAGAATTGGAGAAATTTATGCAACGACAAAAGGAAGCGGAACAAGCTTTTCTCCTACAGCAACAGCAACAGCAACAAGAAGAGGTAAGAAAAAACAACAGCAACAACAGCAAGAAGAAGTAGCAGCAAAGAAACAAGAGGGTAAAAATCAAACGGCTACGGTACTGTTGGGCATTTTAGCGGAGTTAAGAAGTCTGAAACAAATGTATCAGACGTCTTTATCACGACCGAAGAGAATACGACCTTCCCGAGCTAAACACGCCAACCCTGTGACTAAGCCTGTCGTACCACCCTTAGTGATTTCAACCCAATCATCAGAAGTAGGCCTTGGCCGTGGCAAAGGCTTAAGGCAGTTAAAGTTGATTGGTTAAACTCACTCCTACACCATAAAGAAAAAAGGCCCTTTTCAGGGCCACCCACATTTTTCGAAAAGAAATACAATTTCAATTTGCCAATAACTCAAAAATAAACCCCACCCATTTTACCCTTATAGTACGTGTCTGTGTATGAGTGCTTGAGTTTAGCTTCTTATTTTAAAATCAAAACTCAAAGACACTTACCTTATATCATTCATGTATTCTTTTATCCATTTTTTACAATCCAATTCACAATTCACCACAGAACACTTTAAAAAGTTCGTACACTTCTTCTTTCTCCTTATTTAGTCTCTCTGTTTTTTGAATTTCTTCACCGTTTTTTCCTCATTTTCTTCCCTTCTTCTTTTCTTCTCCTGTTTCTTTGCCTCTTTTAAATAGAATTGTCTTCTTTCTTCCTCTTCTTCCTCTGAAGAATCCCTCTCTTCTTTCGAAGAATCCCTCTCTTCTTCCGAAGAATCCCTCTCTTCTTCTGAAGAATCCTTCTTTTCTTCTGACTCCTCTTGTTTCTTTCTTGGGCAATCTGGAGACCAATGTCCTTTTTCTTTACAATAATAACAGGTATCTTGACTTTTGTCTTTTTTAGCCCCTGTTTTTTTTCTTTTTTGACGGTCTGGACACTCTGAAGACCAATGCCCTTTCTTCTGACAGATATAGCAAGTATCTTGACTTTTATCTCGAAAGGAAGGAGAGTAGTCCGTCGGCTGGTCTGAAGAGAATTTTCTAATGACCCCTCGCAAAGCTCTGACGAAACGTTCCATCTGGGTAGTCTCTTCCATCGTTGTGCTCGGCTTGAGAGTGAAATGAATAGTGAAAGGACAAGACACACACCCTTTTTATATACGCTGGTTTGCCAAGACTATAAATTAGTCTATGGTGTTTGAACTTGAGTCATTTGACGTTTTGCACTCAAGATGAAACGATCCCATTCATTCGAGAAGAAAGAAGAAGAAGAAGAAAGTAAGAGGCAGAAACGTGATCTATCGCCTCGTACCAGGGCTGAAATCTTGGCACAAATTCATGCCAGTGATTTTGAAGAGGACATGAGTGAACCAGAATCCGAACCCTCTAAACCAAGTTCACCACCCTTAGTCAACCCTGAAAAGTACTATTCCATTCGAGAAACGGAAAAGCGCTCCTCTAGAAAATTTAGAACCACGGCTTACACCTACACGGTGAAGTTTAAAGATTTCAAGGCCGACGTACCCTTGGAGAAAGCAGAAGGGTTTATCACCGAGATGTGGGATTCTTTGCTCACCGCACTCAAGCGACAATGTCAAGCCAAAGAAGTCGATCGCTTGACACTATCCATAGATCACGACGGTTTGAAATCCCCTGTTTGGATCGAGTTTAGCAGACCCGCAGAACTGACCCCTTCCAAAGTCATGGACAAGATACAACAGGTGCAACAATCTAATGACCAGTTTGACATCACCGATGGTAAAGCCACACTGAAAATGGCCCACGTCTCTCCTCCTCAAGGAACTGGATGCAAAAAGATGTTATTGGTGGACGACCTTCGCAACACCAAAAAGAGTCTCGTCCGAATTAACAACCCTCAAGACCAGATGTGTTTAACCCGTGCCATCGTGGTGGGACGAACCTATGCCAACAAGAATGACACGGTAGAATGGAAAAGAACCTGGAAAACTATTCAACAATCCGACCAAGCCAAACAACGAAATGAAGCAGAACTCCTGTTACAACAAGCCGGACTGTCCAAAGACACACCCTGTGGCATTCCTGAGATGCAAAAATTGCAAGATGCCCTAGCTCCACGCTACACCTTGAAAGTGCACCCTCAAGAAATGCGTGGAACTCTGTTGTTTCGAGGCCAAGATTTTAAGGATGGAAAATACATTCATGTCTATCATCACGATGACCATTTCGATACCATTACCAGTATCACTGGATTCCTGGGATACAGTTATTATTGTGAGAAATGTGACTATGGTTATAACAATCGAGAGCAACACAAGCATTGTGGAATGAAATGCCCAGGATGTTTGGCCTGTCCACCCTGTCTGAGCGAAGGACCAGTGCCTTGTTCGACTTGTTTGCGCACGTTTGTCAGTCCTACCTGTTACCAACAACACCTGAAGACGCAAGGTTCACAGCAGAAATGTGCTTGTCAACTCTTGAGATTGTGCCCTACGTGTAGACAAGGCATACGTACCAATAGTACCAAGGCACACGTATGTTCAGGAGAAAAAAAATGTCACATTTGTCACCGTATCGTGGACTTGGAACACCAATGCTACGTGCAAAAATACCTACCCCCACCAGAGAAAGAGGACGGTCACAAGAAGAAAGGCAATTTCATCTTTTTCGATTTCGAATGCATGCAAGAGACCGGCATTCACATTCCTAATTTCTGCGTGGCTCATCGAGCGTGCGAGAAGTGCATTCAAGAACCTATCTTCAGTCATTGCCCTCACTGCAGCAAGATTCCCGGAGGGCGTGAAAAAATCTTTCGGGGACCGAACACGTTAGCCGATTTTGCCCGATGGGTCTTAGACCCCATCGACAAGACGTGGAGCCAAGAGGACATCGAACGTTACGGAGATTGTCATCGTCATGCCACGGTGATGGCTCACAATTTCTCCGGATACGATGGACAGTTTCTTCTCAGATACTATACGGAACAAGGCACCAAACGTCCTAAAGTCACTTTGAACGGAGCCAAAATCATTTTCATGCAAGTGGGACAAGTACAGTTTAAAGATTCGATGAGTTACTTAGCCATGCCTTTGAGTCGAATGCCTAAAACGTTTGGAATGACAGAAATGGCTAAAGGGTACTTTCCACACTTTTTCAATACGGAAGCCAATCAACATGCCGTTCTACCCCATTTACCTGAGGCTCACTATTACGACCCCGACAACATGCGTACCGAACAACGAGAAGCTTTCTACGCTTGGTACCAGGCTCATACCTCTGACCCCTTCGACTTTCAGGAAGAAATGTTAAAGTATTGTCGTTCCGACGTGGACATTTTACGTCGTTGCTGTGGAAAATTTAGAGAACTGTTCATGGAACACGGAGGGGTCGATCCTTTGAAAGAAGCTTGCACCATTGCCAAAGCATGTTCCTTAGTGTACCGCCAACGATTCATGCCTGAAAACACCGTGGCTGTCATCAGTCCTCAAACGACCCACTATGTCAAGCGTCAATACTCGGTCAAATGGTCAATGTAACTCGGTTGGTTACATTACTTGTGCGACAAGGAAGACAAATGGATTCAGCATGCCCGCAACGGAGGGGGCGAAAAGACCATCGGAACGTATTCGGTCGATGGCTGGGACTTAGAAAACCCCAAGATCGTGTACGAGTTTAACGGTTGCTTATTTCACGGATGTCCCGTCTGTTACCCTGACCGTGACACTAAAAATCAGTTTTTGCAACGAACCATAGAAGACTTGTACCAGGACACTTGTCAGCGACGCCTAAAGTTAGAACAGCAAGGATACCAAGTGGTGGAAATGTGGGAACACGAGTACGATCACCGTTTGAAAACCGATCCCGAGTTTAAACGCCTCGTGGAAAGTTACCAGTTCATGGACCCCCTGAACCCGAGGGATAGTTTGTACGGAGGAAGGACCAATGCCACCTGTTTGCTGTACCAAGCCGACGAAGAGAAAGGAGAAGAAATCAAATACTTGGACGTGTGTTCGCTGTATCCCTACGTGTGCAAATATTGTCGCTTTCCTGTAGGGCACCCGCAATTGTTGACGGAACACATCGACCTGAAAAACATTCGACAATACAAAGGCTTGATCAAGTGTAAAGTTTTGCCTCCCACGAACCTATACCATCCCGTCTTACCTCACCATTGTCAAGGCAAACTGATGTTTCCCTTGTGCCGTACTTGTGCCGAAACGTGCAACCAGGACCAACCTTGCCATCACAGCCAGGAAGAACGTGCCTTGACGGGAACCTGGGTCAGCGTGGAATTGTTCAAAGCTCTGGACAACTGTTAGAAGTGTACGAAATTTGCCACTTTCCCAAGACACAACAGTACCACAAGGGTGACCCTACTCAGAAAGGCATTTTCGCAGACTACGTGGATGCCTTTTTGAAACTGAAACAAGAAGCCAGCGGCTATCCCTCCTGGTGTCACACTCCCGAAGACCAAATACAATTCAAAGAGAAATACTATGCACAAGAAGGCATCTCTTTAGACCACATCGAAAAAAACGAAGGCAGGCGATCGTTTGCCAAAGTGATGTTAAATTGCTTGTGGGGTAAAATGGCACAACGACCGTGTTTACCCAAGACGGAATATTTGACAGAACCTTCCCGCTACTTCCAGATGATTCACGACAAAACCAAATACATGAAACACGTGGACGTCGTTCGAGAGGATTTGATCTTGGTCAATTACGAAGAAGATCTGGACTTTGTACAAGACGACCCTTTTGGAAATGTCATCATTGCGGCTTACGTGACAGCTCATGCTCGCTTAAAATTGTATGAAGCTTTAGAACTGTTAGAAGAACGCGTCCTGTACTTTGACACGGACAGTTGCATTTACATCCATCACCCGATTCAACAGCACCCTGACATCGAAGGAGACCGTTTAGGAGCCTGGACAGACGAGCATCCCGACGACAAGATTCTAAGTTTCGTTAGTGGTGGTCCCAAAAATTACGGCTACGAATACCGGGACAAACAAGGAGAAGTGCACACGACGTGCAAAGTGAAAGGACTGACTCTGAATCATCGTACCAGTCGAGTGGTCAACTTTGGGGTATTGAAAGAAGCCTTGCAATCGGGAGAGGATGGAAACTTTAAAGTGACCACCTATCAACCGAACAAGATTGTACGTTTACCCACTCACCACATCGTCAGTCGACCCTTGGAAAAAGTCTATCAAATTGTATACCAGAAGCGAGTGCGACTTCCCAATCACTTCACCTTACCGTACGGTCACGTCGGTATTGGTCTGTATATAAAAAGGAAACCCTAGGCAAGATCGATAGTTCATTGTTCATTGAAGTAACTTACCATGTCGTTGACGAAGAAGAAACCAGATTGGTTAGGAGTCAAATGTTGGACATCACCGAGACCAGGGTTTTGAGGCTTGGACACAAGAGGTGGCCCAGTATGCACGAGAGTTATTCAAGGAAAAAAGTTACTTTTCAACCTGTGTTAGTGACGGTGCCAGAAGAACCCGTCACCCAGGACAGGACTGTCGTGGACAGGCCTGAAAGACCCTTTCGGGAGGACACTTGTGTGACCTTACCCCCTACTATAGAACTGGTTAGAACTTTACCCAAAACATGTTGTACAGACACTTGTGTTTATTCCACGTTCATGGTTATCATGTGCCTTTTATTCTTGTACTTAAGCCTTTGGCTTTTATGTATTTTTGTCTTTCGTATTCATGTTTGAAAAAAAACATTCAATAAACGTGTTCTGAAAAAGTATATAAACTCTTGTCTTGTTTGTTTTTCGTGTCACAAGTGACATTTCTCACACCATGGCTACCTCTGCTGTCTCTACTCCCTCTTCCTCTACTGTCAAAGTCATCGACGAACACTTAGATCGTGCCAGTTGGGAGGCTTTGTATCTTCGCCATCCCTTTAACATGCTCATTGCTGGACCTAGCGGTTCAGGCAAAACCGAATTCGTCAAACGTTTGATCGAACATAAACATCATTTGATCGATCGACCCCCTCAACGAATCGTGTGGTGTTACAAAGAGTGGCAATCGGCGTACAGCCTCTTGCGAGAAAGTCAAGGCGATTCCATCGTGTTTGTGGAAGGCATTCCTAAAGAAGACGATGGCATCGTCTCTGACTCCCGTCTAACCCATTTGGTCATTTTCGACGACATGTTAGGAGAAGACGAAGAAGAAATTAAACTGTGGTTCACGCGCAAAGGGCATCACCGTAATGCCAGTGTCGTTTACATCACCCAAAATTTGTTTCAACAAAGTAAAGCCCATCGCACCATCAGTCTCAATGCGCATTACGTGGTCTTGTTTAAAAGCCCTCGAGATAAATCGCAAGTGCAAGTGTTAGCCAAACAGTTAGGAACGCCTTGGCTGACTCAGGCGTACGACGATGCCACTCAAACTCCACACGCCTATTTACTCGTCGATTTGAAACCTACGACCCCCGAGGATTTGCGATTTCGTACCCACTTGTTTCACCACTGGTGCCAAGACGGAGGGCCTGTCCTGTACACGTCTCCGTCCTCGACTTCATTTCACTCCCCATAAAAAATCTATAAAAACCTCAGACCCTTTTTCGTCTGTCTCACTCTCAGTGCGAACATGAAGTCCCTTCAGTCGCATCTTCCCGTCAAATTGATTCGTGCCTTGTATGGCATCAGTCGAGAAAAAGATCCACAAACACGAGCTCGTGTCTTAGAAGCTAGTCTCAAAGAAGTCTTACGATGGTTCACGGTGACGGCACGTCAATTACTCCAAGGAATCATTCAGATTCCTCATCAAACCAAACGCTTTTTCGATCGAAACAAAGTAGCTTTGGTCCAACTGGCCGATCCCCGCATCGACACTCAAACCAAAAAACAAATCATTTTGAAACCTGGAGGGAGCGGTACTCTAGGAGGGGTCATCATTCGCTCACTCTTAAGATGGGATCCTAATGCCCCCAAAGTTATAACCAAGACAAAAGTCCAACGAAGCCCCAAGAAGAAAAAGACCAGGTCCCCAAGGAGAACTTCTCCAGTGGCAGGACCCTCCTCTGACCAGACACCACCACCCTGGAAAAAGAAGCCCCCAGAAAAAGAAAAGTCCACAGAAAACTAGTCGCAAGAGAGGCACTTCGGCCAGGACGCAACCTTACACTCGCAAACCACGACCTGCCACGGCGGTGACTGCGTCTCCGGCAGCTTCACGTTTGTCCACTTCTCCGTTAATGACACCCAGAACTGAAGAGTACTTGGAGACGTTGATCACACCAAGAACTTCTCCGTTGATGACCCCCAAAAGAACTTCCCCTGTGGCAGGACCTTCCAATTTAGTGGCAGTGGCTGCTGCTCACAAAGTACCTTCTCCCAAAATCAAAGTTCAAGAAAGATCGGGCATGTTACAAAGTTTACTGGATTTGTCCAAGCAAGAACTGGCTCGATTTAGTCCGTTACGTACCCCTGCACGACGTGTCATGCCTGTCCTCAAACTAATACGACGTAAAGACAATCAGTGGCGACGCGTTCCAGTATAAAAAAGGCCTGTGACCAAGTAGGGTATCAGTGTTTTTTGGTGCTCCTGAAGACTCAAAGATGTCACCCTCCAGAAAACCCCAAGGAAAGAAAAGGAAAGGACTGCCACCACGTTTAGCCAAACATGGGGACATGTTATCTGTCCTGTCCAAAGCTTCTCCACCCCTACGAAAAAACTCATTCAAACAACCTCCAAAGAGGTCATCGATACCGTGTGCGAATGTTGTCTGAACGTTTTGAAAGGCACGATCCCTTTGTCCAAACACCAGAAACAATGCTTAGGCAAACATCGTCACGTTCTTCGCCAAATGGTTCAAAAGAAAATTCCCATTCGTCAAAAAAAGAAGATGTTAGTGCAACGTGGAGGTATTTTACCTCTCTTGTTAGGCCCCATACTGAAAGGAGTCTTGGGAACCATGTTGGGAGGACTGGTGGGAGCAAGATAAAAAGGCCTCGGAAGTTCCAAGATCTCAGAATCGACCCCTGACAACCCCATGGAAGGACGAAAACTAGCTTTAGTGCCTTACAAACGATGGATGGAATACCATCGGTGGCAAGAACAACACACCCCGCATTTACCTCCCAATCCCAATTTGAGCGAGATGTCCCAGTTACAACACGAATTGCAGTCCTTGATGGATCGCCAAGATTTGTCCGAAACAGAAAAATCGCAAAAGTACGGTCAACTCTTGCAACGACTGCAACTCTTTCACCAGAAAGCTTTAGACGAAACAGCTCTACCCACTCTGAAAGATTTTAAGACCTTGATGAAAGGTCCAGCACCATCACCAGTACCAGTACCAGTACCAGTACCACCAGTATCCGTGACCAAGACAGAAAAAGGAGAAGAAGAGGAAGGGTTTCAAACTCCACCAGAAAAAGTACGCAAGTTAACAACACCACCTACCTTCAGAATTGGATGGATTAAAAAGATGATGGCCACCCCTTCTTCCTCACAAGAGAAAAAGAAAGTGAAGACAGAAGTGAAGACAGAAGTGAAACAAGAACCGATATCCCCCGCTCAGACATCCTTCTCCTCTTCGACACCTATTGCTGGCCGCACACGCAAAGCATTGCAATCCAATAAAATACCCCAAGAGAAAAAGAGTAGCATCCTCCAAGAGTGGGTGTCTTATTGACACACCAACCAACACAAAAAAATGGAAAAAGTCTTAGCCAGCATTTACTACGATCCCTCCCATCCTGCAGGTTACGCAGGAGTTCAAAAATTGTATCGTGCTGCCAAAACTCGACTGAAAAGTCTCCGTTTACCTCAAGTGCAACGATGGTTACAAGAACAAGCTACCTACACTTTACACAAACCCATTCGACGCAAGTTTGCCAGAAGTCGCACCCGAGTGGAAGGCATCGATCATCAATGGCAAGCCGATTTAGCCGATGTCTCTCATTTGGCCAGCTACAATCGTGGCTACAAATATTTGTTTTGTGTCATCGACGTCTTTTCCAAATTTGCCTGGGTCGTGCCCTTGACTTCCAAATCGAGCAGCGAGTTAGTGCGAGCCCTGCAACGGGTGTTGAAACAAAGCGGTCGTCACCCTCTTCGATGGCAAACGGACAAAGGCACCGAATTTCTGAACCAAGCTTTCCAAAAAGAATTAAAGAAACGTGACATTCATTTTTTTACCACCGAGAATCCCGAAACCAAAGCCAGCATCGTGGAACGTTTTCAACGCACTTTGAAAGAACGCATGTGGAAATATTTTACGCATCACCACACTCTGAAGTACATCGACATCTTACCGCACCTGGTGCAAGCGTACAACCAATCTTACCATCGAAGCATCGGACGTGCCCCGCAAGACGTGACTCCCGACAACGAAGTGCTGGTGTTTGAGCGTCTGTTTGGTACGTCCCCGACGAGGGCTGTCCCCAAGAAAAGTGGAGAGTTGGCCGTAGGAGATTGGGTGCGCATTGGCAAAACCAAACGCACTTTCGACAAAGGTTACTTACCTAACTGGACGACCGAATTGTTTCGCGTCACTGGACGAGTGCATGGCCGTCATCCTGCCGTCTATAAATTGGAAGACATGAACGGAGAAGTGCTCAAAGGAACGTTTTATTTGCCCGAGTTACAACGTGTCACCAAAAAAGAAGACGACGTGTACGACATCGAAAGCATTCTCGAACGCAGAACCCGTAAAGTAGGCAAACGACGTGTCAAAGAAGTCAAAGTACGTTGGAAAGGATATCCACCCAGTTTTGATTCTTGGATCGACGCTTCGCAAGTCATCGACTATAAAAAGAAGTGACCATCATGCCCTTTCACACAGCAGACGCAGCTACGTCGACCACTCCTCCTTCACCTAGTTCTTCTGTGCAAGATTTACAAAAACAACTCTTGTGGGTGTGGTGTGGAGAACGTGTGCCTAAAACGCAAATCGTCTTTTTCTGCCAAATCTTCGTGGTGTATTGTGTCATCGGGGCAGCCGTTGCCAATTTGAGTTTGCAACAAGGAGACAAACAATTGTGGACCATTTTATTGAGCAGTTGCATCGGTTACCTGCTTCCTAATCCCTCCCTGAAATTCTCCTCGAACGGGAACCCCGGGAACCTTGTGTCCAGTGCCAGTGCCAGTCACCACTTCAACCACAATCAGAACACCATTTTAGACGGAGACACGCCTCTGACGTCCAGTAATATCCCCTCGGACAGCCACAGAACTCTGGAATTATGAGTCACCAAAACCAATTTTACTTAACTTTACCCAGTGACAGTTCCATGGAGGTGTTTCCCAAGAACACGTTGTGCTGTTACACGGCCAAATTACCTCAAGCCATCCAGTTAGATCACGAAGCCCATTGGGAAGTGGCTTTAGTAGAAATGATTCACCCGACCCAAGTCCTCAATGTCCTTCCCAATCAAAATTTTTTTGATGTGGAAGTTCATGACGAGCAAATGCAACAGTGGATGGATAGCAATGTCAAATATGACAAGAAAACCCGTACACAAAAGTACACCACCTATCACTTGTTCATTCCCCCAGGCTATTATTTTAGTGGTCAACATTTGGTCAGCACCATAGCCTCCAGGTTTAATGTCGTGTTTCTGAAAGCTTTGGAGCATGTCAACAAAAGTGTCACCATGGAGTACCACAAAGCAGCTCGTCGCTTCTTGATGAAATTTGAACGAAGTAAAATCGTGTCCATTTTATTTTGTCCTGAATTGTTTGACATGTTGGGCCGAGACATGGACATGAGAAAGGCCATGCTCAAGAAAAACGAATTACCCATCGTTTACGACAACGAGTCTTTTAGCAAGTTATTTCGTGCCCCGGTAGAACTGAACCAAGGACTGAATTTGATGTTCGTGTATTCCGATGTGGTGGAGTACAACGTGGTGGGACACACCTCCGTACCGTCACTGCGTGTCATTCCTTTCAAAGTAGATTCTGCCACGAACGCTGACGAGGAAGGTGGAAACACTTACCACGTTCACAGCGAATTTGTACATCCTCACTATTTGCCTGTCAGTAAGTCGTATTTGGACACGGTCAACATTGCTATAAAAGGAGATCTGGGACAAAATATTCCATTCACCAAAGGAAAAGTCACGGTGAAACTCCATTTTCGAAAAAGGTTCTCTCACGACTCGTAAGTAAGTCATGTATCCAGTGTACCGAGGGGTTGCTCGACAGCGAGGACACGGCTTAGGAGATATGTTAAAATCGGCCTTTCGTTCGGTGGCCCCGGTGTTGAAACCGATGGTGACACGCGGATTGCACGACTTGAAAGATGCGGCACTGACGCAAGGCAAAGAATTTCTCCAAAATGTCATCATCGACAAATAAAACCCTAAAGAAGCCTTCATGAGGGCAGGCAAAAATGTCTTGCTGCAAACGGGCAAAGACATTTTAGGCCAACGAGAAACACCTATAAATGCCCTGCACGCTACCGAGTCAGGCATTCAGCAAGGACAAGGCAGAAAGAGACGACGAAGAAAACACCCTTTCACCAGACTTCAAGCTAGAAAGGCCAAGAAAAGAAGAACCGTTCGAGACTTAGACGTTTTCGATTATTGAGAAAAGAGACAAAAAAAAATGATGCACCGAGAATCTTGCGCTTGTTCCAAGACGGAACTGGATCTGTTTGCCATGCCCCCCACGATGATGACGATGGAAGAATCCCAGTGGGTGGAATTTCACCCCGTCTCCTCACTGACCGATTCCGCTCCCATCGAGTTTGAAATCAAAGGACAGCCCGAAGATTACATCGATCTGAATAGCAGTTACTTGTACCTGAAAGTCAAAACTCTAGATAAGACTGGAGGTGCTATAGACGATGAAGCAGTAGCTCCCGTCAACAATTTCATGCATTCCTTGTTCAGTGGAGTGGACTTGTACTTGAATAACAAACTGGTCAGTAGCAGCATGGATACTTACCGTTATCGTGCCTACCTGGAAAATCTCTTGACGTGTACGGAATAGATGCCAAGAACACTCATCTCAATGCCTGTGTGGTATGGGAAGCTGACGAACCTACCAAGTTTGAAATATTGGAAACTGATGAAAAGAAAGACAACAATGATGGATTTGTAGAACGAAGAAAGAGAATCACGGGAGCCGACACAAGTTTAGAACTGATGGATCGTTTGCATTTGGACATGTGGTTGCAAGAAAAGTATTTGCTGAACGGGGTGGATGTCCGCCTGAGACTGAATCGTAGCAATGCCGCTTTCCATTTGATGGCTGATAGTGACGGTTACAAAACCAAAATTCTAGAAGCCAGACTCTACGTACGCCGTGTGGAAGTGTTACCTAAAGTGGGAAACGACATCAGTCAGACGTTGAGCAGAACGACCGCCAAGTATTCCATACGACGCGTGGAAGTGAAAACCTTCACCATTCCCAAGGGACAGCGATCCATGATCGAAGATCATCTGTTCCAAGGACAGTTACCCAAACGTTTGATCGTTGGTATCGTCGAGAATACAGCCTTCAACGGAGCTGCCAAAAAAAATCCTTTCTACTTTCAACACTTTGGCGTGTCCAAAATCGAAGTCAGTCGCGATGGCAAGACCTTGTGTACCCGACCTTTCGAACCTGACTTTAAAAAGAAGAATTACTTGAGATCGTACTTGTCCTTGTACGAAGCCACCGGACAGTTAGGAACCAATACCAGTCACGGTATTACGTACGAGGATTATGCAGGAGGCTACGCTTTGTGGGCTTTCGATTTCACTCCAGACCAAGGCAGCGACGAGGGACATTTCCACCCTATAAAATCCGGCCAGATTCGTGTGGAAATTCAGTTTAAAGACCGAGACCCTGATGAAACGGTGAACGTCATCCTGTATGCAGAATTCGATAATACGATAGAAATCAACAGTTTGAGAGAAGTCATCCTAGATTACTAGAAACCATGGAAGACTGTTATCCCTCTTTACCTAGTGGAGAAACTTTTAGTGTTGGATTATTGTTAAAAAATGTTAGAGTTGTTGTTGTTTAGTGTTAAGTGATTTTTGAATAAAAAATGTTGGGTTTTGAAAAAAATGCCTTTGTCTTTTGTTTAGCTATAAGAATGTTGGATTGATGCTCTTTCATTTCTTACTATCCCTCTCATGACACTCACTAAACGTTGCGACTCAAAAACCGTGTGGGGGATGTTTTCCTTCACGTCCGCGCTTTGACTTCAAGAACCGGGGTTGTTTCCAGTCTAACCATCCATTGTCGACTCATCCTCCTACGAAGATGTGCTCCAAACTAGCTAAGCTCAACGAAGCCTACGTGAATTTGCATAGGGTCAGACACAGTCTGATACCGAAGCCAGAAGAAATAGAGAATGTGAGAATGTTAAAAATCACTGAAGACCTGATAGAAGAGCTCTTCAGAGAAGAAATGAACAAGGAAAAAGAAGAATGGACAGAGAAGTACAGACTTCAGAGACAGCAGCAACAGCAGCAACAACAACAACAGCAGCAGCAACCTGAAGCTGACAGAGGCTTTGTCGATTGTCGTATCGACACCAAAGAGTTCTTCTTCTCTTTTCGAAGAAGCAGACCTATCGCCAGAAAGTCTATCCTCAGAGGACATCGAATTCTTAGAAACTAAAAAAGAATGCCATAGCAAACAAAAAAAAAACAGCCCTTTTCAGGGCTACCCAAATACTCTAGAAAAGAAATAACGATCGATTTGCCAATGTGTGTAGGTAGAGTAGTGTGAAAATAAACACTAACTCTTTTTAAAAAATGTGAGGGTATGTGTTTGTGAGTTTGTGTGTTTGTAAGTGATCAAGTACGTTGGTGTGGATAGTAGATTAAAATGATGTCTTTATTTGGTGTTTGAGGTGTAGATTTAGGGGTTAGATTGGATTGCTTTGAGTATGTGGATAGTCAATTGAAGTGATTTATAAAAATTTTAAAATAGTGATGGGTAGAATAAAAAAGTGAGTGAGTGTTTCTTTTATGTCCGCGCGTTGTTGTTATTTTTTTTGGTCATGATCTAGGTAAGATCAATTTTATGTTTTTAGGGGGATGTTTTCCTTCACGTACGCGCTTTCACTATAAATTGAAACTCGTTCGGCAGTCCAACTACCCTTGTTGATTGATCAACAACAAAAATGAACACGAGACTGGAGAAACTGTTGGAACTTCATGTGCATCTGGAATATGCCAGGCGCATATTAAATGAACTGGCCGCGGAAGCCATTGTGGAGGAGGGAAGGATAAGAGAGGAGGAGGAAAGAAGAAACAAAGAAGAGGAGGAGAGAAGATATAAAGAAGAAGAGGAAAGAAGATACAAAGAGGAGGAGAGAAGATACAAAGAAGAGGAGGAGGAGGAGGAAAAGGAGAGAAGAAGAAGAAATTTCAGAATCCCAGAGAGCGAAAATTGGGATTCTGAAGCGACATATCCTGCCTCTGCTCTCTCCCCCCAAAAGGTAAAAAGTAACTGGGGGATAAGATATGTATGCGGCGCCAGGCCTGGAAGGTGCGACCATTAACCAGGTGTCCATGAAGTTCCAAACAAAAAAAAACAGCCCTTTTCAGGGCTACCCAATACTCTAGAAAAGAAATAACCATCAATTTGCCAATGTGTAGGTAGAGTAGTGTGAATATAAACACTAACTCTTTTTTAAGATAGTGTGAGGGTATGTGTTTGTGTGTTGGTGCTTGTAAGAGCTAAGGTATGTGAATAGTAGATTATGGGTTTCTTTATTGTTTCTTAGCGTAGGTGAAGAGTATAGTTAGGGTTTTGTAAGCGCTCACGTACGATTGTGTGGATAGTAGATTATGGATTTTGTTTATTGTTTCTTAGCGTATGTGGAGAGTATATTTTGGGTTTTGTAAGCGCTCACGTACGATTGTGTGGATAGTAGATTATGGATTTTGTTAATTGTTTCTTAGCGTATGTGGAGAGTATAGTTAGGGTTTTATTATATGAAATGAAAAGGTATGGGGATGTTTTCCTTCACGTCCGCGCTTTTCGTATAAGAACCCACAGTATTCGTCGTTCAAACCATTCTGCAAAGAATAAAAAAAGAAGATGGCTTCTAACCAAATGGACAAAATGGAAAAATTGCAAAACGTCCTCGACAATTTAGGAATGATAGAGCAAATGTTGGTTAACCTAAACGAGGATCACTATTCTTATAGTCCCCATCGAGTGAAGATGGAGATAAACAATTTACGAAAAATGAAGGTAATCATCAGTGATCTGTTGAAAGAAATAAAGGAGGAGAAGGAGGATGAAGAGGAAAGGATAAGGATGAGAGCATGGAATGAAAAAATTGAAAAAGAAGAAGAAAATGAAAAGAGGAAGAAAGAAGAGGAGGAAGAGAAGAAGAAAGAAGAGCAGGAGAAAAAAAAGAAAGAAAAGAAGAGAAAGAGTGTTGGAGATAAAAGAAGAACTTGGTGGAGAAAAAGAAGAAACTAGAAGCAGAAGAAGAAGAAGAAAACCCAAAGGCCCTTTTCAGGGCCAGCCATATTTCTCGAAAAGAGATAGCCTTTCCATTGCCTACCCCTCTTTTAAAAAAAATTAAAAAAAAAAAATCCCATGTTCAATTTCCCTTGACGCTATAAAGTCCCACCCTGTTTAAATTCCTTTGACGCTAAACCGTCCCACGATTTTTCTCCATGTTAATTTCCCTTGACGCTAATCTGACCCACGATTTTTCTCCATGTTAAATTTCCCTTGACGCTAATCTGACCCAGGGGTCTCTGTAATGCTAATTCCCATTGACGCTAATCTCACCCCATTTACTACTATCAGCGGATACGGAATAATCGAGTATATATTCCTTTTTTATTCTCCACGAACCCCACGATGCACAAGTGCCTATGCTTAATTTTTCTAACAGTATTGAATATTTTGTACTTATATAAAACGAATCAGTAGCAACTCTGACAGCGAGTGTAGAAACTTTATTTATCATCGATAATAGATTTATCGAAACGTACGCGAGCATTGAAGATCTTAAATAAGTATACTGCGGTGACTCACCTTCCATATAACTTTCAGTTGTACCTAATTTAGTTCCATTTGACAAGAAAGCTATTTCTCGACTTATAAATCTATTTCTGTTCGCTGTATCAGCGATTATCAAATCTAACTCAGCATCGTCCATGATCAGTCTTGTACAATGTCGTCTGTGATCATATGCTCCTCCTTGGGTAAACTTGCCGATTATTTTTCTACCAAGATCTTTTGTAATTTTATTCTCGTAATCAGTTTCATCCGAATACTCCTTTTGTTGTGGTAACCAAACTTCGGTTTGTTTCCGGTATGATATAATTGCTTCACTTACAATCAACCGTGTTAACATCGCACAATCGAGCATATACCGTAACAGTACTATTGGTGCCCACATTTTTTCTGAAAAATGTTTTCCAAACCAGGAATAACAAATCGCATGGAGCTCTTTAGACATTTCAAATTACTCGATACAAGCAAATCCAGTTAGGTCAAAATCCGGTAATGGTCCATTTATCGATACTCGTGTCATCTCGTGCATCGGATGACCGAATCGCTCAAAGTACAAAGAACAATCTCCGTATCCAAGAAAACTTCCCGGATAACATGCAACCATATCAACTGAAATAACATCTTTATGATCGTGTCTAGTATTACATAGTTCGCCGTGTCCGTATTCGACACAACTCGATATTATGTCATTGAGAAAATCACACCGAGTTGGCTTCCACAAATTTTTCTTTCTAGCAAAATGAGCCGCAACTGACGGAACAGTAAAACAGTTGCTCAGTAGTTCGTCAGTGTCATCAGTATATTGCAGTGCAAGATTTTTCATTTTTTCGTGGAGAAGATCTGTTCTATAAATAACACCATTTGGTCTTACAAACTGATGAAATTTATTCTTTTCCTCTATGCATTATTCGTCGCTAAAACTCTGAAATAACCATACTGACACAGGATCGATTTTACTTATTTCGTTAATAAAATCAAACATATCTCCGGGATAACATTTAACAGTTCGATCTCGTGGAAACACTGTTACTGCATTAGTCCACGCGTGTACGTTATGATCAATAATTTCGATCGAAGCTACTTTTGATTTATATTTTGATTCACACAAAATCTCTCCTGTTATCGTCGCTACGGTTATTGGAAATTTTAATCTTTTTCCTAACTCAGCGACATCTTTGATAGACGCCCCGGTATCTTTAACTCTTTCTCCCCACGTGTTTAATAATTTACGTCTTTTATCCGTTAGACCGTTTCCACGGGCCGCGTTTGTAAAATGTTCTATTACTCGTTCAGCCACACAATTTATTTTTGAAAATTTCATCGGCGCCAGTTTATCAACGCTAGGTTTTTCATTTATCACACAGATTCCATAAATAACCGCGGTCACAGGATATGCTCGTTCATAATACGGTTTGTCAATACCGGTCACGAGACCTGGTTTGGAATCTCTACTTAGTATGACAGTTTTTTTATCACCGTGGACAGGATCATATTTGTCACGGATAATCCAATCATCTGTTTCTGTCAACACGACAAATTTTATTATGAAAAGATATTGCGATTATCAAGATAGTTTATGATAATTGCTGCTCGTTTGTCATTCATCGTAGCGTCGATGATATCTTTGTTACGTATAATCTTGAACGTTGACCAGACATGAGATGCACCATCTGCGTGAAATTCTTTCTTGGCGTCGTGAATTTTATTGATCAAACCTTTATTTTTCTTATCAACTAGATGTTTTATTGGTAAATCAGGAGATATTCTGTCGAGATTAAATTTATCTACGCTGCAAGGCTTGATTCGGGATAATCTATCGAATTCGTTCATATTATATTTCAAACAAGTATTTAAATTAAAATATTATATTTCAAACAAGTATTTAAATTAAAATATTATGTATACAATGTCTCGATGGAAATGGCTCATGGTGGGTTCTTTGACTTGTTGCAATAAATCCTGTAAAAGGGGATTTTGCGGACAACACATGCAAAACGTTCACCGTGGAAGCTTAGGACCAATACCATGTCTGCGATGTGGTGTAGGAGTACGAGGTAAAACAGAGTTGTGTGCGTGTTGTTGTGGTAAACGATACAGAGAGCTTAAAAGATATTATGATAAAAAAATGATGTCATTGACGCAGGTATAAAATCCGTGGAGGATTATCTAAGTTTTCAGACAAATTATGATTTAAACAAATGATATTATTATATAATGGAGCAAAATAAATTTTTCCCACATCCTATAATAAAAACTACGAATCAGATATTGACGGTATGATTAGAAATTGCAGGTTGAAGAGACCAGTTGGTGTTATTAGTAATACCGGATATCTAAAGTTTACTATTAGGAAGAAAACTTATCTTTGTCATCGTCTCACATACGAGTGTCACAAGGGGTTGATCAAAGATGGTCTTGTAATCGATCATATCAACGGGGTGAAAACTGACAATAATTTATCCAATCTTCAGGCTATTACACAGAGCGAGAACTCTGCACGGGGAAGTACTGGTAAATATGACAGAACAATTGTAAGGAGGGCGGTAAAATCCACAAACATAGAAACTGGCGAAGAAATTATATTTCAATCAATGTATTCAGCTGCGAAATACTTTGATATTAACTCGCGTGTGGTAAAATACGTCGCAGAAAATATGACCAAATCCACTTTTTCCAGTAAATATAAACAGGAAATCATATTCCAATATTGTTAGTGAGATAAACTATCATCACTATGAAGTAATTACGTAGAATTATATTTATTAACTATTTTTTTTTAATTATTTATCCTTTTTGGCAGAAATTCCCATTTTTATACTACTTATTTTTCGATCATGCGAAAGGGAGATTACTCCTGTAATATAGTTTTCTTAGGTGGCGCTATACAGTTTCGCATTTTGCATAGGGTTAGGATTTTAAAGAAAAAGAATGTCCCCGGCTTTCCTCACTGGTTATACTGGCTATTTAAAAAAGACCTTGTATATCTTAGGTATAATGCAAAGAACCTTGAATTCCCTTTATTTTGGTGTATAATTGATGGGTGTACTATGGGTTATAGAGCATACAGCTTGGCCTTACTTCAAATGTGCACCTTTCAAAAAAGTGCTAGCTCTACTTGGTCATTTTCACTTCCTGAACTTCAGAGGTAAATTGTATAAAAAAGAGCTGATAACTTTTTTTACATTTGATATATTTGGTAATTTATTCATTGCACTTTCAGAAGCTGGTATTGTCTAGTCTGGCAAAATTCATTTTCCGTATTTTAATAGCTGCTATGTATAGTGTACTTTAGACTAATTCAGACTGATTTTTTAACACAAGGGAGCAGTCATTTTAGTTAGCAGTGTGCTTAAATCATGTAAAATTTCCAAAGTACAAATATCCAAAAGAAATATCATCCACATTACATTAATGTAGCATAGAGGTATGCAAACATTCTCTCCACTGTACATGTTTTAAATGTGAACTACTTCACCTTACATACGTCACTCTCTCAAAAGTACATATTATCTGGTGAGCGCCACCTTAGTAGATTTCCGATTTTTATGGTCGTAATTAGTTAATTAATTATCTACGTCGTAATTAATATCAATAATTATACCAAAGAAAGATATTTATGGTTTCTAACTTACAAAATAGAAAAATAAACGTATTTCACATCGTACAATATAACGAGCTATTTTTAAATCTGTTACGAGAAATCGAGGCAAAACACGCTGTTTTTCTCCACACAGCTAGTATTTCAGGAAAGTTTTTCGCGATTAGATCGTTGAGTGATCTTATTAATTCGCCGATGTCAAATCCTGGAAGTGTAAAATTTAATAAATCTGCTTCAGTTATTTTATAATGATCAATATATGCTTGTTTGATACTATTTTTTTCTCCTGTATCTATATAAGTACTAGCATTTATTACTTCAATAATAGTCTGAGTAGCGTATTTAAGATCTAATACAATTTGATTTAAATGTTGTATCGTTGCAGTGATCTGATGTTTTAGATTGATATTGGGATACTCCAGGATATAGTTTTTAAATAAACGTGCTAATGTCGTTAATGTAGTTGTGTATTCGGTTTTGATTTCGTTAGCTGATGATTTGAAATTTCTTTCATAAACAATATTAGTTGAAGTTTTTATATCAAAATCAATGATAGAAAACGGTACCGTAGGATATTTTTTCCATCATGAATAATATGAGTATCCTTACCAGTCCATGGATACAAATTTCGGTATTCTGGAGTTGCTGTAAACTTGGCTTCGTCAGTGAGAAATTCATTTAATTTTGGTTCTGTTGGTCCTTCATGCACTGGTGCAATATCAGGCCAACCTAGTACGGATCTTATCGTGGACTGATAAATATCAACGGCATAATCAGGAGAGTTTATTTCAACCGTAGAAGATAGCGTCGGCTCATGAACGTTAATTGATATTTTTGATTCTTTTCCTGTTATTGATTTTATTCTACGCGCAAGTTCCTCATTGATTTGTTCGATCTCATAACTGCCAGTTGGTATTCCAACAAAGACCCAATCAGGTGTTCCATCTGGTTTGTTTTTATTAGCAAATACAAGTGAATTATTTGCTGGTGTACCATCAAATGATTTCGATCTGATGTTTGGCCAGCTGTAATATACTCGTAATTGTGCTAACGCAATTTCATTCGCGCGAATCGCAATTGGAAAATTAACACTAAATTCGGGATTAGTCGAGCTTACCGAGATCATCGTGGTCTTGTGCATGGTTGTGTTTGTCACGATCTGCTGGAGTAGCTCCTGTGATGTCATTATTAATACTCGTACCTTTAATACCAGCGCAGTTGTATATTTTAATCATTTCTGAAAACTCAAAATCAGAAATCATTTCATCACTGAGGCTTGCTGATAACAACGAAGATAACTTCGAGTATGCGACCGTCGCTGTGTGTAAGTGTATCGTGTAATCGGATAATTTTTCATCCATGCAGGTGCATATTTTTTTTTGCAATGATAATAAGCACACCTGCAATAGTTGTTGCTGCTAAAATACAAATAGTTACGGCTACTGGTGCCATCATTATCACCGCTGATAATATCACACCGGTTCCAGCAACAACAGCGGATACTGAATAAACGATCACGTCAACGATAACTAGTCGTCGTCGATATTTCTTTACTTTTACCGTATATTGTTCGACTCGATCTTTCAACGCTGCTTGCCATTCACGCGCTTGATTATACCTAAATTTCTGAACGTCAATTGAGGTACTCATTATATTTTATGCAGTAACCAATTGAGGTGTTTCAGCTACAAATTCCAAACACCACCAGTAAGATGTTGCGGTTAATTTCTTATCAGCTGTTTCCAGAATAAATGTTTCTTCATTTCCGCTATTTAATATAAAAGATACAACCCCGGAAAACTTATCAGTTGAATGACGCCATGGATACGTTGTAAATATTTCAAATTTTGCAGCACTGAACACAGATAGCCTGTACACGCCAGTGACTATTGCGGTATATTTAATAGTATTATTCTGCTGCGACCATGGTGCGAATCCAGATGATACTGTGTATGCTATGTTGGTAATATGCCCGGGAGTAACACCGCCGGGAATTTTAATCAAACTGGTTTTATTAACGATCTCAGGAATCCCCGCTACGATGTTTTGCTGTGTTTATTTGATCGCGTCAATGTTCGTCTTGATATCAACGACTTTAACGTCAACGGTCAACGGATTACCAAAAAATTCGTCTGCGGTTTCATTAATTTTTCTAAAGTAATATCAGCGAGTTCATCTTTAGTCGCGTACTTCGACAGATCAATGTCATCGGACTTTTTCTTAACGCGGGAAGATCTTCTTCCGTAGATATCAACCATTATATAAGATTTAAGATCTAAGATCTGTTTAAAACGAAGCGGTTGCTTATATAATCATACACGACTTTATGTGGTGGTTTGGATGATTTTGATATAGCGTTAAGTACATTAATTACCTCACGGACGCATATTGGCGGATCTATCATTGTTTGTGTGGGTAGCGTTGAATACCAAACTTGCGCGTGAAGTGGTGCAACATACTTGATAAACTCACGCGGTGGAGCTAACCCATATGAATCAAAATAAACGATTCCACGTGAATCAACCGCGTATGATACCCAATGAGTACCAGGTCCTGAATTCGAGTCAAGATTAATAATACCGGTTTCGAATTGATTCGGTTGTTTCGGTAACTGATCTCGCATAAAAACACCTCTAAAGGCAGATATTTTTAGTTGTTTAGCAGCATTAAGTAAATCAAAATTTGATGCTGGAACGTCTAACGTGTTCTTGGAAGCCTCAGACCTCTTCCCCAACGAGATCCCGGCAATCTTAGGCCGCGCCCTTTTTTGTATCCCTTTCCTGTTGCTTTCTTTAGAGCCATTCCAGCAGCTGTTCCAACATCACCTAACGCGGCAGCTTTTGCTACGGCTGGAGGAGCAGCAGCTATTAATGCCGGAATGGCCGCGAGGAGTGGAAAAATACCACCTGTTTTAACCATGTCCTTGATGGCGCTCGGAGAAAGATGAAATTGAACCCCGGTTTTTGATTCTAGGGCTTTATTATGATGTTTAATCTGGTTATTTGTCAACGATAATTTATTTGGACCGCCACTAGAAATTTGATCTCGCTTGAGTGATATTTTTGTTCCGCATTTGCTGGCGTTTTTTGATTGTAATTTTTTTACCTGACCGTGAGTCAGAACAACATTAACATGACTGTATGATATTTTATGATAAATACTTACCACGCTCCAAATAATGATTAAAGATTTTCCACTGGTGCATCAACGACTCTCATTCGACCACTACCACCTTCAAGTAACATTGCTTTATCGCTGAGTATAACCGCGATTGCTCTATAATCAACACCACCTGTATTTAACGTTGCTTTAAGATGTATATCAACGACAGATTGTTTTGATAGATCAAGATGCCCCAGTGAAAAATAATAAATCGGATACAAAGTTCTGAAATCATACTGTGATATTTGCAACCCAGTATCTACATTTTGATCACGTCCCATGAATGACATCAAACGATGATATACACGTCCTATATGATTTTGTTCATAATTTAGTTGTATGTTCTCTGTTGGTTCTTGTTGTCCGTTTATCTGTAAAGAAATATCTGTGATACCTAGTTTATCAAATATCATATGAGAGTGAGTTTGTGAGTTTAAACGATCACGGTTCTGAAACGCAATAAAAATATGCCGTGGTGCAGAAACACCTTGTTGTGATGCTATATGCCATGTAAACTGACCGTTAATATCAGTTTGTAATACTATCTGTGCTTGTTGTTAACCATGACAACATGGATTTACCACCTGTGTCCATGAAAGGAATAAATTTTTGTTCTGCGATCGTTGGAGTCATTACCGGCATCCACAGTGAAAGTTTCGATGATTCTACTTTACCAGCATCACCAACAGGTCTCCACAGAGCATCGTTATCATCACCCTTTCTTACAAGAACAACCGTGTGTCTAGCTCCAAAAATAACCTTTCTAACATTTCTACAAAATCCAAAAATATGCAATAGTGGAATTGTACATGAAAAACTTTTATTGGCTTCTAGCAACATATTTTTATGCGTTGCAAATCCCAAGTTGAAATCTGGGTTAACACTATTAACTACTGGCGCCACATCAGCATCATCGGCAGCGGCAGTGTTTTTTTTTTTTTGGTCGTCTTATATTATGCAGATCGCTTTCAGGGTTATCAGAATTATCTTTTACAAACATCATTGTGGGACCTGCTGATCTTGTATAATCATCAGAATATCTTGCTAGACCAATTATTGTTGTAGCAACGTCGACATCTTTCTGAATTGATTCAATATTTTTTCCATCGATCATATATGTGGCGCTATCAAACAGTGCCATAATACCATTGTTGACAAAACCAACTTTTACTGCATCTGCGTAATTAGCTTTAGTTGCTCTTACAATTGTACCTTCTATCTCAATAAAAGCCTCAGCTAGTAGAAAATATCTACTTGTGTCATGAACTTGTAGTTCAATTCTTCCACGTTGATCTGGTATTCGTGCGCCATAAGAATAAAACTGATAATCACGTAAAGATTCATCTTTAATGACAGGTGCTTCCATGTCAAATGCTGTATCGGACATGCGCTTGAACATTTTATTGTAATTATTTTCGTCTAACACGTTGATTACCGCGTTCGGGAAATTCCACTTCCTGATATCAAGCTTGAGATATTATTTCCCGATTCATCGAGTCCTCACTCTGCTAACGCTGCTAGTTTTTGATTTGCAGCTTGATTTATTATTTTACTGACATCTGCGGGCATCTCTTCAGTACTTGGTAATTTTACTGGTTGTCGTTTTCGTCTTATTAATCATGCTAGTATATCTTTGATCGCCGAGAACGCCTTACCAGCAACATTGATAATTGCACCAGGAGCTTTTTCACGAACAACATCGATAGCTTTCATCGATAATTGTTTTGCAACAGGTGCTACTTTTGGGGCTAACCTTGTAAATAATCCCTGAATAACATCACCAAGTCCATCTCCGTAAATTGCTTTGTAGACTGGTAGTCGTGAGTTCACTAATCTGACCGGCACAGGTCTACGATAATTATTATGTATGATCATGTTATCTTATTTATCATTTATCTAACAACTAGTCACTGTAATCATCAACGAGCTCATCGATAAGTTCTCGGTAAACACCGATATCCATGATACCACCCTGAAATAATCGCCGACAAATATCAGCTGCTTCATTGGTTATTTCAGGTGAATTATTTCCGGCACGTTTTCCCCATATGAGAACTTCTAACCGCGACACGTCATTGAGAATATTGTCAGGACATAAACCAGAACCTTTTTTAGGTTCATCTTGAGGTGTTTTAAATACTGGTGGTTGCATTACCGGAGAAAATGATTCAGTGGTGACCGGGGGTGTGACAGGTGAATCACTTCGAAATCCACGTGGTGAATCTATCGGTGTAAATGTCATTACCGGCGCAGAAATTTTTTTACGTTGTAAAGGTGGAGGAAGCTGATATGAGGGTTCTTGCTGCGGTGGAGGAAGTTGTTGTTGTCTTTCTACTTGTTGCAATGGTGGAGGAAACTGTTGTTTATCAAGTCTTTTAATTTTTTTAACAAGTGTATTATATTTATCATCATTACGTTTTACTTGATTTTTGTTGTAATATATACGATATACCCATTTAGTAAAATTCTCATCATTTACGGTTACATAATCGGGTTTTAATATTTTAGATTTATTATACAAACCAGAAACTATTTTTTCGGGTAAATCATCTTCTTTAGTATTTTTAATATCTTTGATAAACTCCTCTCCTCTAAATCTTTGAACAAGTTCACTTCTTTTCACTGTTGGTTTATGTGCAAGTTTCTTTTTCACATCGGCAACATCAGTACGAATTTTATCAATATCTTCAAGTATTTCTTCATCGACAGATGGAGGTTGAGCAGCAGCTATATCAGTTGGAAGATCTCGTAAAATCTTTTTTGTTTGTTTGGTTCTTCTTGCTATTTTTTCAGTCTGCGCTGCAGTTTGTTCTAATACTGGAAAAATACCCTTTTTCCTCTTCTCATCATCCTCAATATCTCTCCATATAGTTTTTTCAACAGCCGCTGCAGCTTTTTCAGTAGCTGTAGTGACGGGTTTAAATAACCTTTTAGTGTCTTCCTCGTACTCAACTTGTGATTGTTGCTGCGCTTGTAGGTTTTCTCTAAATGAGTCTCTAACAGGAAGAAATTTTTTGAATGCTTCTAATCGTTCTCGAGCTATCCTTGCAGTATGAGATTCCGGATGTACCATTTTATTATAACATAATGATTTAATTAATAGCAGCAGGGAGGGTGGGGACCTCGCGAAGACGTAATTGCTTAAAGCACGTTGCATAATAAAATAGAAAAAATCACCAACGACAATGGAGTAATATTAATTGGAAATTCCATAGAGATTTTCTCAGTAAAGTGTCGACGCCTTTTTTAAATCTGTCGACGCTTTTTTATATTTCGATCGTTCGTAGGAAGGCTTATTTTCGACATTTGGACGTTCCTACAAAGTGGTCTGTTCGCCCTCCCTGCTGCTGTGTGTGTTTATCAGTGTAAAATCAAAGAAAGCATAAAAGTGTATGTAAATCCCCGTGCGATTGATTCCAAACCATATAAATCTTCAGACATTCATTCTGGTGTGGTGAAAGAGTGGTAACGGTATCGATCATATGTGCATTTCCGACGATTGTTCCCCGATTTTTGGATTTAATTTGTTTAAAAAATATTGTTTTCATTTAGAAGGACATTGCGATTATATATATTACGATTCTATTATCTTTAACTTAGTGATAGATAGAATCTAAACCGATAGTTTTTTATTTTTATTTTAAAAATAAAAAAAGAATTCAACGAATAATTTTATGCCTGAATACAAAGTGAAATCTAATAGGAACATGCAGTATTGTGAATAAAATCACACGAAATCCTAAAATAGCTGTTCCACCAATAGTCTTGATATCTAAACAATGTAATCCAGAATAGAATTGAATGAATTCATAATAATACCAAAGTAGGGGGCCCCGAGTGGCCGAGTGGTCTAAAGCGCTCTTCGTTACGGATCACTGCCATCTCACCTCTGTCTGCGGCGGTTCGAGTCAAAGATTCAGCCAATGTGGGCATGTGAGAAAGCTTGCCAGTAGCTTCTCGTGGGTCGGTGGTTCTTTCCGGGGTTTTCCGGGTTCTTCCTCCACCATTAATACTGGCCGCCATGTATAGCCTATCGTGCTGAAAAATGGCGTTAAACCCCACAACAACAACAACAACAACCAAAGTAGTGACGTAGCAGTAGTAGATGCTTGTGGGGTTTCTGGACCTATATTTTTCAAGAGAAATGCAAATTTATATTATAACATGCAACATGTTTTTTTTGTTTGATATTTCATATATTTAGACAAAATTTACATTTGACTTAATCCGACAACAACGAATCTAATAGGTCCGATTCATCATCTTCAGCTTCATCATTTTTGTGGTTTCCAGTCGCAAATGTGTTGACGCCTTTTTCACAATACTGTTTGTCGTCAGAGTTTGACAAACCACATTTTATTATAAAATTTACAGCTGATGGAGCATCGAAAACAACATTTTCTATTAAATTCTACGTTAGAGTAACTTTTCGATATGATAATTAATTTCTTCAGATTCGTCCTTGTTCTTGTCATCTAATACAAGAATGACATCAGTTGATTATGGTGTCTCTGTCGTACACAGCACTGATAACAAGATTTTCTTTCAAATCTTTATTTTTCGGCTTCAGTAAGAAGCACATTATCATTACTACCCTGTGCTAACATTAGACAGCAAGTAACTTAATCATGTACTTTTGTATCAAAATATTTTCGAACTGCTTCTTCAAGTTTTCTCGGTTTAAGATAGCGGCTCTTTCTTGATATCGAACTACTTTCATTCTATACGTCGGTTTAGACAAAAGTTATTTGTTATATGTCAGTGATGAAATGATTGGCCGATCTTTATCGACAAGTAGATGATGTGGAAGCGCATCAGATGCAAGGATCTCAAGATGCAGTATTTGATCGCGAAGCGAATGCTGAATACTTGATCTTCAAGCATACTTATTTTTATCAACACCAATAACTACGTGGTAGGAAATAAAACAAGACGATGGAGAAGTTGTAGAAGATCGTACCGAAAATGTCGGATAAAAAGAATCACGGAAGATCATCATCTGGTAGATACGATGTCAAGTATCATCTGGCAACAAAAAAATGTTTGATTTTTCAGTTGATGAACATAAGATGTTTTGGCAAATGATCTGACCTTTCACGAGCATCAAGATACCAGGTCGAGAAACAAAAATATAAAATTCGATTTTATACTTGCTAAAATTGAGAACTTGTTGTCGGACCTGAATTAGAGCGAAAGCAACATCTTCTATCGTTATGCGAACCGATCAAATGTAAATCTATTCTGCTGAAATGCGAACAAATTTAGTATGATCTTATAAACTGTTCTTTCTCTAACCCGAGATTGCTGATACTACTTGTTGGTATCCAATTGTTGAAATTGTCGCTGTAACGGCGCCATAGCACTAAATGTTTTGTTCCATTTCTTTTTATTACTCGTTATATAACGAATACATCTTGATTAGTCTTTTGTAGTTCTCGTTCGTGGAAACTACCAATCCCATCTGCACCGGACAAATCGTTCAGTATATAAGTTACGGGTATTGTTGTTAGTATTTGATGTACAACAAATGCTTATGATCAGTTCGGAGTGAAACCTTTTTCAAACCTTTTCCTTACCTAACTAATTCGAACTCGATATCCAGCTTTAAATTTGTTTCTCCGGTTCTTGTTTTCATTTGCTAACAACGGATTTTAAACTGCTTCGTTCGGTGACATTTTGATAGATCTATGTTTTGTGTTGTTGTAATCCGATACGATCCTTGGCGAATCATCATCATATCTGTTAGTGTTTTTTGTTGTTTGATGTTTGTATATCTTTTCTTTCGAAGTTCTGTTAAAACGCTCGACAATAACGCTCTTTCATCCTTTTCCTGTAACGTATTTGCTGGTATTATTTTGTCATAAAACTGTTCAAAATTTTTGTTGAAACATTCTGATCTATGGTCTGTTCAAATTTTTTTGTTTTTTAGGCGTTGAAGACGCTGCTGATCCAATAATTATATCTTTTAACGCATCCGTTATAGCCGTACAAGTTTTATCAGCGATATGTATACTAAACGCTTATTTACTAAAAATATGAATCACGTTAAACATATATCTTTTATTATCGTTGAACTGCAAAAAGTTAGACATATCTGTCAGATATATCCCCCAAATGTCATCAACAGCGTTTGCGACAAACGTTCGTCGTTAAAATTTTGTTTTAGGTCTGTGAAGTTCTTGTCCGAGACCGCGTTGGGGTCCATCATCGTAAAGTCAGCCGAGCCCTAATTTATATTTTGCGCCGATCAAACCTTGTACTAGTTTTCAGTCGATTGCTTTTCTCTAATTCCGTTGGAAAACATATCATGAAGTTCGTCTAACATAACTTTATCACAACCTGCTTTATCGTCGATGTCGTCGCGATAACATATATGATGCGTCTATCGCGATTGGAGCAACTTTGTTCGCAATACCCGGTATATTTTCAACGATCCTTGAAAATATATTTCCAAAGAATCTTCCGACGATCTTTCATCTATAAATGTTTCGTTGTTTCATCTTGTTATTGTTAACCGCACGATACAATTTCTCTCTTTTTTATCCCGAGGAACTTCGTTCACTGCGATCTTAGATGCAAGTAGTACGTAACAATTCCGTTGTTAATGTCACGTTTTCTGCCTGTTTAATCGTAACGTCATCGTGATAGACGATATCTGACTTTCAAGGTTTACCGGATAATATATACTCTGTTTTGGGATTACTTGCATGAGTGACCCTGGTGGAACATCGGGTGAAGAACTATAAATTGAATGTCCTCGGCTTCCACGTGCTGTATAAGATCCTGATGCAATATAACAATATATCAGAATCGTGTTTACTTGTGTTATGTTAACCTGAACTTCGCCGTCGGATGAAATATTTGTACCAGCAACAGTTCCATATTGCTGTTTATCAAAACCCAGCATAGACAATATACTAACTGCTGGTGAAAAGTCGACGATAAAATTGTTTTTCAATGTAATTCTAGCACGTAACGTGTTGTAGTTCGGAATAAGCTAAAATTATCAGCGGTTCCTCCGTTTTTGGTAACTAATTAATTGATTTGTTTAAATATGTTACGTTATACGCGCCTTGTGGTAATTTGACCAATATACTTGCGCAAGAAAGAAACGTAAAATCATCGTTGATAGCTGTTTTGACGTTGAACATTGCCTGCCATGTCTTAGAAATTAATACTCCTATTTTGTATTGTTTTGCGTGATCAAATTCAGTCGGTGAGTTAAAAGTTAAAGTTTGCACTGTCCAATGCTGAGGCGCCGTTGGTGCTCTATGAATCAAATAATAGCGCTGATGATATCATTTATCTTAACGCCTGATAAAATTTACTGAGAATTAGATCACTATGAAGAATCTGATATCCAGCTGTTGTTAGAGATCCGTTTGACAGACAATGATCAAGTATTTCTACGATCACGTTAACGGTTTATGTACTTACGTTTCCAGCTTCCTTCGATGATACCAACAACATCAGTCGATCAACAAATTCAGCGGTTGATGTAAAGATTTTTAGACCTTGTCCTGTTCGACCAGTTTGATATTCTTCTTCAAGTTTCCTAATTTTTTCGTTATTCTCTGATATCCTTTTCTGAATCTCATTAATTTTTTCTTTTGAGTTTTCTTCGATGGCAATGATATCTCATCGATAAGCATTAAAGAATTCATACATATTACCGTTTTCTGCGTCTTGAAGTTCTTCCATAGAAACATCACAGTTATTAACAATATTTTCTAGTGTTGTAATTGTTTAGTCCAACATAACTTTTGGAAACCCAACTACGTCTTTAAGCATCAAAGTTTTTTGAAACACTAGTTAGTCAAATTTTCAGTACGCATCTTGTATGATTTCCTTATAATTTTTTCCATTAAACTGTTTATCAGAGCTTTTCGACGAATCTCTTTGATATTATAAAAAATCGACTGATCCATTTGTTGTCGTTCTGATATTTTTCAAATAATATCTCTGTTATGGTAGCAGAATCACATAGTACTTTCTCAACATTTTCTTTCAGTTTGATTTTTATATTACCTCCTCAAATCTGCCAAGCAATTCTCGCTTGGTTAATTGTTTAAGTTCTTCAGGAGATACTGTAGAAGTATCAGGCTGCTTGCCAAGTACAGCTTCGGTACGTGGTCTAAATATTCTAGCGGTTTCTTCCGCTGGTTGAATTTGACCTCGACGAGACTCTTCAACCTGTTTCTTAAACGCGGTTCTCGTCGCCGCGAATTTTGTAAGAATATGCATTTTCATTTGATACATTTTACTTAGTATCATCATACAAAGCTGATGATATCTTACAGAAATGTATCAAGACAACAACGAAACATTTTTCGTGAATCTCGTGCTAGTTTATCGAACAAGGAAAGGTTATATATGTTTGCGGTTGCCTGATAACACAGCTCGATAAATTTGTCTTTGGTTACGTCGCCGCATTGTTCATGTGCTAAGTTTCTTACATCAACGTTATTGAGCCCCGGAAATGAGATGAAACATCACGCATTTCGCTGAATGAAACGATAAACGTTATAAAATCATTGTGCAAGATAAACAACGTTTTCTGTTTCGTGACAACGAAAACTAACATTTTATCTTGTTCGGAGTTGCTCAACGGAATGTCAAACACAATTTTATTTTGGTTGTCCGCATCAAGTTGTTAGATTGGAACAAGTTCTTCAGGTTGTTTGATATTAAAAATATTGTCAGGTACACCAAGTTGATTTTTTAGTGTTTCGTTATGTTCGTTGAGCAGTACGTATTTGTCCTGTTTTTGGATTAATCGTGTAGATTTAAACACGATCGCAGTAGAAGATGTCGCGGAGTAGCAGGTTTATTAACAAGTTTGTTTTACAGGATCATGTTCGACCTATGATTTGGCAATGCTAATCTGACAATTCGTTGTTATGTTTACATTTGATTAATCGCTCAGTTGTTAGGTATATGGGATTTAATTCATATTGATTTTAATTTAATTGTTTGTCAGTCTTAAATATTTTATTCTATTATATGCTATTATAATGTAAAATTATTCACTGGAGATGATATTGTTTCCAGAAAATCGGTTGACCTGAATCGTTCTTTTTGTAAACATCAGGTGTTGATCTAAATCCTGACCTTGTTTCAGAATTTGTAGCAACCTTCGTAAACAAGTTCTTTTTTTAATTTAAAATGATTGGTTGTTTCCAAGGTCATGATGGGACTTTGTCTTTAAGATGTAAACACTATTTTTTTAAAAATATTTTTATTCTCGGAGTAAAATCATTGGCCTAATCAAGGCCATATTCTGTGTACATGATTTTATATATATGTAAACACGATCACGTGGCTCTGTGTTTCGCAATTCCGGTTTTTCCATTACTGCGCTTTTGTTCGTTTTAATAGAGATGCGTAGAGAGAGATTTCTCAGTTTTGGGCTTTTTACACTGATGTCAAGTTATTTTATTTTAGCCAGATTTTGAGTTATAATTTTCTTCAGATCAGTAGGATTTCAAAAGGATTAATTTTTTTTTTCTGGAAATATTTTGAGGAGTGCTCACACATTGATTTTGGAAAGACATTGTTAACAAATTTAATTTGGATTTCCATCACCGGCGTGTCATAATTTGTATTTCTATAAGGAACTGGAGATAGCACAGTACTGGCTACAGCATACGTCATCGTCATCCATCTTGGATTGTCCATCAGGATTCTAACTTGAAATTATTAGCACATTTATTACTATGACTTTTGCAATTTAATTCGTGGATTATTCTTTTATTATTATTTGATTATTCTTGGATTAGTTTTGGATTTGAATCTTGAAACCGTAAGTTTTTCCCCTTTTTTCATTTTTACAGAATTTTTCCAGGGAAATATTTTTTTTTTTTGGTTAAATTTTAAAAAGCTTGTTGTTTTCACTCTTTCTGTGTTACTGTTTTTTCGAGCCTAAACACGTAACACAGTATCAAAGTTTATTATGCTCATCTTCGCATTAAAATACGTTATATAAAAATTAAATAGTACAATTAAACAAATAATATTTGTATATGACACGGGTAAATTATATTTTCAATCGTATATTGAAGTTGAAGCAATCGTGTAATCGCAATGGTTTGTATTTTATTGATCATTATTTTTATTTTGCACAGGCGAATGAATCACGAATAAGATTCTATGATACTCTGAAAACATCAGAAATTATATTGATCAAATTGACCATCCCTATTTTATACGTTTCAGCATATAATTCGTCGAGAAATATCTGCGGTACGTAAAACAATCGCAAATATAGATTTTCTAGACTGTTTCGATTTTGTTTGATGAATAAAAATCATCGCTCACATACAAATTATTTTTTTACTCAAAATTTTGCCGTGCTATAAATATAGAGAATGTGTTATTACACGAAATTTGGAATGCCCTTGATAGCTTCAGCAGAAGTAAATAGTGCATCAGCAGCAAAGATATTATCATTATTCAGTCTATCTTAAGAAAAACGACGATACGATGACTGTAAACGTATGTTTGTCCGATCAACGAGTAATAGATATAGAAACAACTTATCCTCAGGTAAAGATAATCGTTACACATGTATTTAGTTATGCACAATTGAAAGCCGTCGACGACAGCAAGTTGTCCGGGGGTATGATGGACATGAACTTGGACATGTCAAACAATAGAATTGTTAATCTAGAAACTGCTTATCCTTCGCAGAATCGAAGCGTGAGTTAAGCAGCAGGTTATTTGCAGTTGAAATACGTTGACGATAACAAGTTGTCGTTGACCGGCTGTACGATGACCAGAAACATCACCATGAAGAGCAGAAAGTAATAGGATTAGAAAAGATTATCCTCCGTCGAATCAGAATCCGAGTTAAGCAGCAAATTTGAATCAACTAAATTCAGTTTATCAGTACTAGGTCAGCAAAACAGGTGATACAATGATGGGCAACTTGACGTTGAACAAAGGCGCTAACCAGCAAATGTTACAGAAGCTGTTTCTAACAATCAGTTGAAAGGCGTGTTAACTCCGTATTTACATTGATCCGGTGGAACAATGACCGGCAGCATTGACATGGGCGGAATGTTGATATATAACATGCAACTTGATAATACAACGTTGGCCAAAGGCGATTGGCTCACCAATGTCAGATTCGTTAAAAACAATTTTGTAAAGATATCTGGCGATACAATGTCAGGTACGTTGAAAATGGGCAACAAAATAACATCAGCGTATACCCCGGTTAATTTGTCTGATCTTCCAAATAAGTTGTACGTTGGTAATTCTAGAAGAAGTGCAATAGATGCATTATCTGGTGTCGTTACTTACAGGTGTGATTGACATGGGTAAAAACAAAATAACATCAACGTATACTCCAGCAAACGCAGCAGATCTAACAAATAAATCTTACGTTGATTCGCTATCGACTGGTAGCACTACAAACGATCTAAAAATAAAGTGAGTTATATTCCGACGTTGATAGATTCACCCGATAACAGGTGGGATTTTATTGTAACAGCGTCAACGCAGTATCCGGACAATTATCCAGTAAATATAAAATTGACCAAACCACTATTTTAGATGACTCATAGTAATGTTTTCACAAGTCGAGATAATGCTTCACAATATATAGCTGCATGCCTCTTACTTATATGTCACTCGAATCGTTCCAAAGCTGAACAAGTAATTTTCGCTTTCTCGTTCCGGGTAAGAAAGGCAGATAGGGCCAAGAATGACCCCGATCTCCTATGTTACTCCTCTACTCAGTTTGGTCCTCACTTAACGTAACACCTTGAAATGTCCTGTATCATTTACTAAAGAATCGGCGTCGATTTTTATGAAACATGCTTTGTAGCAGAGTGAGATTTTCAATCGCCAGCAATCTCAAATATTAGAAACAAAGTAAACCTAGAAGAAAGACTTTCCAACACCAGCACTTCGAGTTTTCCAAGTACTTAATTGGTCTAGTTCTTTAAATTAAAACAACGTGTTAGAAACAAAATTAAAGGCTCAGAGAAGAAAAGTGTAGAAAATACGGAAAATAAGAAAATGAAACAGAAAAATTGTAGTTAATTGTATAATGTTAGTGATCGTCAAGATCTTGTTGCTGGCAGCAATGTGTTGATTTAATTAATTTAATTGGAGTCTCGGTCTTCTTTTTCATTCATATACCTCCTAAACGTTATCCGCTACGCTAGAAAAGATTATGCATCTGGTACTGTTTGCTGTTTCTTATAGTATATATACAGAATAGTGCAACGTTTCGTTTCGAACTCACCATTATATTTCCATATAAAAAACACATGTATCTTATCCTATATTCTATGATAGTAAATTCATGTGCAATTGTATAAATTCTTCTGCGAACTTAAAGTGATAATGGTATTGACAGCGGTTTAGTGAAGAATAATGCCAAATAGCTAAAACTAAAAGTCTGTTTCTGCGACATTAAAAAGCAATTTGGCTTTTCCATTGTTGATTGAGTGCGATTTGGAGAGATACTAAACTTCCATTAGGCCCTGAGATATAACGTATGACATTGAATCACGCATAAGGGGTTAGAAATATAGCAGTTCTATTTCAGTATTGTAATTTGAGACAACAGGATACTCGGTTGTATAGAAGAGGAGTATTAAATAATAATGAGATATTTAGTTGCAACATCAACTTTGTCGCACCTTCTCATATCTAACTCATATTTTATGAGTATACTCAGTCAACATAACTTGCAATTTGTAACTCAGAGTAGTAAATATATTTAAGCCCGATATTTCTCACTTAGAATTGGATGCCACTTTTAACATGTATATACAGTTGCTCATAAACAAAGCAACTATTTTACGTATTGTGCCTATGTATAATACCTCGCAAACACACACACACACACACACGCGCGCGCGCACACACACACACACACATTTAATTTTAAGACGTTGAATGTCCAATTCTGATTCAGCATAAACTGCATTTATTCAGTCTGATATTTCACTTAGCTTACTTTTTGTTAGACTTGACATGTTATCAACACGTTGCTTACTTTTTGTTAGACTTGACATGTTATCAACACGTTGCTTACTTTTTGTTAGACTCGACATGTTATCAATACTTTTTCCAGCCCTGGGTTGGAGACCTAATAATACACTAGAATAAACCCTATTTCAAAATTTTCTAAAATTTAATCCAAATTCTTTTTGAATTTTTACAAAACACGAACATCAGACAATGGGGATTATAAAAGCACATAAAATCCTTTAATCTTTAGGCGCTATGTTGTCCCTCTCTATAATAGAGACTGAGAGGGACCACAACAATAAAATATGCAATGTATCCGTAAAATTTATTTCATTACTTCTGAATCGCGTATTTTCACCAGGAATGCTTATTTAATTTCAGTTTGCAAATGATACTCATGGATGCTATTATCTTTGTTTGTTGTTAGAGGGCTTTATTGATTGTTATTGTTATTATGTTTGTTGTTCCTGAGCCTTGTTTCTTGTTCGTATTATTTCAGATTTCAACTCAACAGAAGGGAAATTTAGATCAATAACATTAATCCCGGCTATTAATAAATTTTTCGGAGAACTTACAAGTTCAGGATGCTAGTGAATACCTATTTATGTACGCTTACTTTGTTCCGAAGCTCTCCCATAATCTAACAGAAGCCATATACCTTAAATACAAAGGCACTAAACTCGTTTGAATATATTAATATCAAGAATCGATTATATATATATATATATATATATATATATATATATATATATATATATATATATATATATATATATATATAGATATAGAGAGAGAGAGAGAGAGAGAGAGAGAAAGAGACAGATATATAGAGATAAAATAAAAGGAATAGATACATACATGCATACGCACGCACGCACGTACTTGCGTAGGTACGTAGGTACGTCAGTATGTACGTATGTATGTATGTACGTACGCATGTATTCATTTTATTTTATCTCGTTCCCTTATTTTGGTATATTTTTTTGATGAAAAATGTCTCATTGGAAATTCACTATTTGAAAGGAAACACATCGCGACATTATATAGCCATTTGATTTTCCCATCGTCGCCTTGCTGGGATTTAGGGAAATTACTAAACATTCATGAGCCATCTGATAACATTTTTTTTACACTTAGAATAGTGGAACCCAGACGTTGATAACATTCCTCTAGCTTACCTTATTCCGACATTTTCAAAACATAAAAATTGGCTTCGGGAACCTTAATGTACATGCAGCTAAAACAGTCACGATTTTGACAAGAATCTGATGAAGAATAATGGAAAGAACTTTTTGAAAGCAAACGACCGCCAGCAATTTGGCTTTCTGTCGGTGCTGCAATAGGATTTAAGAAGTCACTACTCATTTATCAACACTGATAATATTCAAGTGAAGCTAGTTTCCCAATTTATTTTAATGTTATAGCTGTTTTTATGGTAATATTGTAATTTGAAACTTATAATTATTGATATTCCCGATACAGAATATATGTTGTCATCGACTCCTTTGTTTCAGATGCTATCACATGTCCCCGCAATGTTGCACTTGACTAAGTCTTCTACTGATCACTTTATGACTTCATTCAGAAATAAACATTTTGGAAATAATGCATTTTAATTTGTATTCATTTATATTATCTTTTAATTTGTATCCATGATATAATTTTTTAAATTTTTTCTTCATGTTATATTATCTTTTAATTTATATCCATGATAGATTATCTTTTAATTTCCATGATATATTATATTTTAATTTGTATCAATGTTATATTATCTTTTAATTTATAGCCATGATATATTATCTTTTAATTTGTATCCATGTTATAATTTTTAAAACTTTTTCTTCATGTTATATTATCTTTTAATTTATATCCATGATAGATTATCTTTTAATTTGTATCCATGTTATATTATCTTTTAATTTATATCCAATATATATGATTTTTTAATTTGCATTCATATTATATTATCTTTCACTTCGTATCCATGTTATATTATCTTTTATCAGCTACAAAACCCGATTAAGACATGTTACCAAAACATTTTGATATCTGTCTTATATCGAAAAATGTTTCTTGAAGAATAATTAATGTAAGTAGATTTTTATACTTTAATATTTTATGACACACACACACACACACACACACACACACACACACACACACACACACACTTGTATGTGAACATGCTAGTATTTGTCAGTCTACATCCTTTGTACAGAAGGATGTACTGCAAATGTCTACAAAGCTACAGATTCGAAACATTTTAAAGCAAGCATTTCTTTTTTTTTACTGGTATTCTTCCTGACTCACTGTCAAAGATGTTGACACGCCCTGCAGCTACATTTAAGAGATCTTTGCGTGACTTAGTTACCTCTATCCAGATGGGGAACTAAGCATTGTCAGTGACTCATTACAACCGCATTGCTAGGCTTAGCAGTTTCTGCCACTGATTCATTACCACCCTAAGCATCTAGGCTTGGCAGTTCTTGTCACTGACTCATTACCACCCCAAGCTTGGCATGCAGCTGTTATTAAGTGTTCCTCTAATGCATCTGTTTTGGAGTTGACTGCTCCACAACCTAGCCACCTGAGAAATTCATCATAATGGTTCGTTAATTCCATGACGTCAAGCAACCCTCGTCAGGATGATGTTCTCTAACATGCGTGCATATGCCTTCCGTTCGTGTCTTTGATAATGGATCGAAATGGTACACTAGACGGAGGGCAAAGTCCTCAATATGAGTTGACTATGGGCAAAGTCGAAGTTACAGAAAGTGACTGTTCGTGATCTTATATTTTTAGCGACTGTTCTTGAATGCCAAATCCTAGTCTAGCAAGCACCAGTTTATGGATTATTTCTTTTCAGCTTGTGACAAGATTGGTCTCACTATAAGCATCAAGAAGACAAAGCTAATACGCCTTACAAAGCTAAAACCTTACTGAAAGACTACCATCATTGTGAATGGTCAAACTGTGCTGACATGTGACAAGTTTACCTACCTCGTCTGTACACTCTCACGTACAGTCCACATCGATGACTAAACCAGCACTGGAATTGTGAAAGAAAGAGTGGCCATTGGTAGAATATGTGCAAATGAGTACGAGCGCAGATGAATCAGTCTGCAAATAAAATCCGAAGGTGATTTATTTCTTGCCGTACCAGTGGCCTGTGTTTTCCAGTTGGTTCTTTACATTTTACGTTTGCTACGAGATTCATGCTTGGCATATTTGGGTTCCGCACCTCACTACCTAATGCTTGATTAGTCATTTATGCTTTCTGCTTCCACCACATCGCTCCGTGTCCATGGGATATGTGTTGCTCAGTTCGTTTAGGCCCACTGACCTGTACTTGTTCTGTTGGTACAGGTTTTATGCTGCTTTCCGCACCTTAAAAAATGACACATAATTTTCATAATGATCAAATTTTGTTCCTTTTTTCCTTTTCATTTTTACTACTGCCGAGCTCGCTCTTCATCTCACTACAGTGAACAGTGATGTTCATAATATTACAACACGGGTTATGCATTTGCAACGATTGCTACGTAGTAATACACTGACATTTATGTAATTATTAACTTTTTGTGGCATTCCTTACAGAATGCTTCTACAAAGAAAGCTGAGGCGGTGTCGCAAATGACAGTGAAGGGGCCAGACCATTAGGGTCCTAAATCCAAGAGGCGGTCAACACCAACGGCCGCCAACCCCCAGTTTGGAAAATCCATCGAAGGAGCTTGGATGGACCCCCATCTTCTTAATGTTGTAACCCAAGAGGTCTCCTACAGGCTCACCACCCAAGTGACACAGGAGATCCATAACAAATTTGATCAGCTGGTAGTTATGCTCAGGCCTTCCACGGAAAATAGTCCACGAACTGGGTTTCAGCTTCTACCTTCTGTAGCAACAGACAACATACAGCAGCATCGATGGTCTCCCGCGCCATTGTGAAAACTACGGCTTCACTTAAAGGTACAGCTCTGTGGATACAGGTAACGTTGTCCAAATCGTTTCTGCCTCTGGTGGGCCTTCCCAATCACAATTTGTAAGCTCGTCGGTCACACCATCCTCGTTAATGCCTGATACAGTTAAGGCAAACGTATGGGCGGGCTCATGCATTGATTTCCTCCCTCCTGAATAACTCGTAGGATGCGGGTTTCAAATTTTAGTTAGATATGCACAGTACTGGTCTTGAACTTAGTATTGGCCCAAAAATTAGGAACATCAAATTCACAGTAGGACAGTGGATTCTCGCTTGGAGCAGGTTCACTAGTGTCCTATTTGAAAAATATCCCCTCGTTAGTACCTGTCTTCTGCAGCACATGGACACTGCCCTTAAACTTAAGGAGCGACGCGTTGACTGGAGGTACTATGATGAAAACTTTAGACAGTTGGTTGCAAAGGGGGAAGCTAAATGGGGAACCACGCATCTAAAACTCTACATGAAGGCTGTGCTAGAGTCGGGTGATAACAACTACGCAAAACACAATCCCGCACTAATTACAAACATAAAGTATCCGAAGGGAGTTTGTTTTAGTTACCACAAATGATGTGGCTGTTCATCGGAACTTTCATGCCATTTTTAGCACAAGTGCTTCAATTGTTTAGGAGGCCACTCATTCATTCGCTGTCCCAAACCAGTTTCTAAGCCCTTTAAGGCACTTCCACAATACAGCCAGCAACCACAAAGACCTATTAGCAAGCGCTTTCGTTTCCAACGATCAGAACAACCTCGAAATACTAGCCCGCACAAGAAGAATCATGTCGGCAAATAGTACTGATCCTTTGTCTACCACGGTCAGAATTGATTGCTTACAATATTAGCTCCCGGATTTCGATCCTGCCACAAAGGAATATCTGCTTTTAAGTTTTCGAAAGGGTTTCGATGTGCGGTTTAAGGGGACATTGCAAACGCACGTATGTAATAATCTGAAATCAGCTCAAACTAATGCCCAAATTACTGAAGAAAAGATACAGAAAGAATTATCAACAGGTCGCTTTGCAGGGACATTTTCAACAAAACTATTTCCAAATTTACACATTTCGTCCCTGGGTCGAGTTGAAAAGAAAATTCCTTGATATTTCAGACCAATGAAACAACTTTCCTTCGCACCGGGCGATTCTGTTAACGATAAAATTCCAGCTGAACAATCAGCAGTATATGACGAAGGCATTGATAATGCCATCCCATGTATAAAATAGCTGGGATGGGGATGTTTTATGGCAAAACAGACATATCAAATGCTTTCCGCATTCTTCCTATTTGTCCCATGCAATATCATTGTTTTGGCTTTTTGTGGCGGCACATATACTATTTAGACAAATGTTTACCAATGGGTTGTAGTCTCAGTTGCTTGATATTTGAGACCTTTTGCAATTCTCTTCCATGGATAGCAAACACAATGTTGTCTATAACACACATGACATATATTTTGGACGATTGGCTTGATACTAGATGCAACTCGTGTCCAATGCCAGCATATGCTGTATCGATTCCTGGCTGTATGTGCTGACATGAGTGATCCTATGGCTGCGGATAAAACATTTGTCCCGTCAACAACCATGACGTACCCTGGATACGAATTGGATTCCATGAGAATGGAGGTTCACTTTCCCACAGACAAACTATAAAAATAAACATTTATATATGGCTCGAAATAAAATTGCTCTCAAGGAGTTGCAATTCATCATATGTTCTCTTAACTTTGCATGCGCAGTAGTTTTGCTTGGACGAACTTTTCTTAGGCGAGTCATCAACTTGACAATTGGCATCTCAAAATCGGACCACCACATTAGACTAACAAAATAAGTAAAAGAAGATTTTAGGGCCTGGCAAAACTTTTTAACCTGTTTTAACGGTAGATCTTTATTCTTACCTGACATTTGGCTGACTTCCGTCACGTTGGACTTGTATAACGATGCTTCTGCCTCAGTTGGATACGGTGCAATCCTAGGCACACACTATTTCTAAGGCATTTGGGATCAGACATAGGCATATCAAAATATAACGCTTCTAGAATTCTATCCCATCGTTGTGGTAGTTGAGATCTAGGGAGAACACTTATGTAATAAATGTATATATTTCCACACTGAAAATCAAGCCTTAGTTGGAATCATAAACAACCAATCATCTTAGGACACAAAAAGCACGCAATTCATTCGCATATGTGTACTCTCTTGCATTAAATTAAATATCTTGTTCAGGGCAAAACATATATATGGTATACGTAACAGACTTGCCGATGCCCTTTCTCGCCAACAGGTTTCGAGTTATATGTATGTATGTATGTATGTATGTATGTATGTAGGTAGGTAGGTAGGTAGGTAGGTAGGTAGGTAGGTAGGTATGTATGTATGTATGTATGTATGTATGTATAAATTATAAAATAAACAACACCAACACGTATAATATGTGACCGGTTTCTCTTTAATGCTTCATCAGACTTTATATATAACTTTTAATATGCGTTGTGGTATTAATTGTGCAACATCAAATGTTATTTATTTGATCACACGCAAAATATGTGGCATCCAATATATTGGACAAACCAGTCAACAAATATCTAAACGTATTAACCAACATAGATCTGATATACAAAATTATATCGATCAATCATTTTCATCTCATTTTAACAAAATTTCCCATATTTTGCAAGATTTCACCTTCCAGCCTATTGTTAAGGCTGATTCTGAGATGGAATGTCTGCTAAAGGAAACCTATTGGATACACCGTCTTTATACGGTATATCCAAAAGGTCTAAAGTAAAAAACACTATACGACATCCATTAATCCTGTGTTTATTTATTTTTTTATTTTGTTTTTTGAATTATGTCCCCTGTTTACAATTAGTTAAGAATATTTTTATATTATTCTACTTTGCAGAATAACTCAATTGGTGAAAGTATAAACTAATATCATAAAAATAAGTTTACTAATTCTATAAAAATGAAAGTGCATTTTTATTTAATTCTCATTAAATTATGATTAATTATTTATAAAATACTTGATAGTATGTATTATTGACGCCATACTTTTTATTATATAAATTGATTTCTGATGCAATATTGAACATTTGTCAATACTATATCAATATATAATATACTATTATTATTTGTTTTAAATTTAGTTATTTTATATATCTTTAATATGTGTGCATTATACATAATAAAAATGTTAATAAAACTGTTTATCTCTATGTAGTCATAAATTATATATATATATATATATATATATATATATATATATATATATATATATATATATATATATATATATATATATATATATATATATATATATATATATATATATATATATATATATATATATATATAATATTTGCTGGGGTTTGGACCGAGACAAGGAAATCCCTGTCAATGGTTACATTATTTGTCTCCCCACGAGGCTTGCCAAGGGGGAGACATATAATGTAACCCTGCGACTGGGATTTCCTTGTCTCGGTCCAAACCCCAACGTAGATTCTTTTACTCATCCAATAATAAGCTTTAAGTAAAAAAAGACCTTCTCAGTTATGCAATATATTTCACGAACCAATGTTTACATGGAGTGTATTAATACAAATATGTTAATGAGGACTGTGGCGCGACCCTGTCATCCGAAGTACACACTGCTTAAGTTACAGCCCCAAAACATAACAGCATAAAACGTTGCATAGTATTGAGGTATTATCACATTTAATATATGGATGTTATATGATATTACCAATAATAGTTAATATTTATTACAAGAAAATGTTTCATTTTCATCAGTTCCAACTTAGAAAATTATATCGAAAATAATCTGGGTCCACACCTCTGTTGCAGTGTATAGGCTATTATTATAACGAAAAGTTACATGTAGCATGAGTGTCCGTGCTTGGGTTATTCACGGGTAATTAGTGAGCTGTGTCCCTTATGTTATATAACTCTCATTTTCTCTGAAGGAGGTGAAACTGTTTGTGACATACTTGTGTTGTCCTTAATATTTACTGTAAAATAACATCTGTGTGTAAGAAACCCTCTAAATACGGACCCTAGCGGATAACCATGTGCTAAACTTTCAAGTTCACGGAGTCTTTGAAAATGTATTTTTTTGTCTTGGAAATATGGCAAGTACTACCGTGAAATTTGCTTATGGATTAATGTGTTGACGGATAAATGATTCCTTCTTGTTTGGTAAGTGCATTATTTGTCATTAAATATTATAGGGATAATTTTTATTAAACTGGATCAGAATGGAGATGCTTAACAAAATTATAATAAAACATGTTTTACTAAAACATTTATGGATGTTACTAAGTTTCCCGTAGTTGTTAAGAGCATTGAGAAGCTATGAAGTGTATAGGTCTATAGCCTATGTGCATGGATCAGTTTTTTTCTGTCATAGTTCATTTCACACAGCGTTGAGAATTTTATCATATCTGTAGCACAGTCAATTTTCAGGTATCTAACAGTATAAAATTTGTTTCACACGAAGTATTTAAAACTAGTTAAGTAGCTTTAGCTACATTAATGACGCTGACCTGAAAATGTACTGCGCTAGGCCTGCATATTGGACAAAATTGACCACGTTGTGTGGAACGAACTAGCATAATACCAAAAAAGCTCGAAATTGTATGCGTGTGTATCTTTATTTCTCTCGAAATGTTTTGTATGGTGTGTTCTCAAAGATGGATTTATCTTAAGTTATTATGTTTTTGCTATACATTTGTTGTTGTTGTTGTTTGACTTTAGAACAACTACCTCAGACACAGCAGAAGACAACAAGGGTTTCTTTTTTTAAAGTAGTTCTGAGCGTGTTGACACCTTGACTGAGACGATTGATTTGATATGACTAGACTGAGATATAAAAAGTGAGGTCAGCAAAACAGCTAGATTTCTCTATAGCATGGGTGAGAAAAAGAGTTCACATCATACACATTGACCGAGTTCTCTCTCCCAGTTTCAATAACCAATTTGGCCCTTTTCATAGCGCACTTAATTAACAAGATATATGCAGTATTTTAGATATCTACTTTTGTATCTGCAGTTTGATATGTGCACAAACTTAACGGTGTCGCAGACCCTTCTTCATCTTTCCTTACTCAAAAACTCATTCAAACCATTTACAAAAATAAATCTCATGATGTTCGTTTGCCAATTGATAAAGTTGCGCTGCATAAGCTTACAGTTTCTATGATTTATACCATCTCAGACCATTTCAGGCGTACCATGAATTCGGTCGTGTTGACATTGGCTTTCCATGACTTTCTCAGAATAGAAGAGATCACAGTGCAAACAACTGCCCATCAGAATAATCATTTTGATACAATTATCTCCAGTCACTTTTTTCCCACAATCGTCTTACAATCACTTTTCGGCACTTCATACACGGCTCGGGACAACCATATATATTGTATGCTGCTGCCCAACAAAATCCTGCGACATGTCCGTTAACTAATTTACAAGCATACCTAACCCTCAGGTGTAATACTCCAGGACCGCTTTTTATGAACCGAAATGGCAACCAGTTTTCAGAGTAGAATTTAGTATAGAATTTAGAGGAGCGTTTTGCTTTTGTGGCTTAACTCTAACCATTTTATGTCCCATAGTTTCAGAATTGGGGCCGCCAATATATATATATATATATATATATATATATATATATATATATATATATATACACTGCAGTGAATTCATTTTGGTGTTTTCTTTACATCCAGCGTGCTCAGTGCATTCACTCTTGGCTACCGTTATTATATATTTACGCATTTCTGGTTGGAAAGTCAGAAAAGAAGAAAATGGCTCAATGCGGTTCAAAATGAATAACGGAATATATCATTAGTTATTATTTCAGCATCGTTGCCACATACCTTGACTGAAGTTGACACTTTGCCCGTAGAATCGGCACACGTCAAGTTATTAAAATAGAGACTACGTTTTGGTTAGACAGCACCATGTGTGCCATCCCTTCATAGAAAAAAAAAATAGCTTTTATTTTTAGTCATCAGTGCTGTATTATCAAGTTAAAATGTTACCTTTCTGCTTGTATTTCTCTTGTTATATGGTAAATTAACATAAATGCATAGCCACGCCTCGAATCTAAATATGTCGAAGTAATGAGTTTAACGAAGAGTAATGGAAGAGTCCCAATTAAGATTCATTGTTTAGTAATTCAACATAAATGGCAAATGGTAATTTGGCGTTCCTGTTGATGCTGTAATGGGATTTACAGAAACATCCAACAATTCATCAGCATTTCGTCTTGATAAATGCATGGAAACACGAATCCCGTTTTATTGAAATGTATGGTAATTCGCTGGCATTTCCACATCTAAAACTTCCATTGCCTTTTCAGGAAGGGGCGTTGAATAATGACGAAAACATTAAATATAGCACACGTAGAGAATTATTTTGCACGCCAGTATTTACTTACAATTTTTTGTCATGCGACAAGATTGTCGGTGGAATGCAGCCTTTCCTCATTTTAAAAAAGAACAAAATATTTGACAATAGTTTAAAAACTCATGAGGGATAAATAAATGGTGCGAATAGAAAGCAGAATTTCGATTCTATATCGAATTCTTTTAAAGCGTAATATATTTGTTTTATGTTTGAATTTTTCTTTTCATAACAATCTTAGATTCTTTTATTTCTTGTTGATGAACATTTCTAAAACTTACCTCGGCTTCCCATTTCCTCGTCATTGATGCACTATGAAAACAATTATGCATCCGAGTGAAAACAAAACTTTTCATTTCATTTTGAGATAAAAATATATATGAATACAAATATGTTCTTTTCGTAAAAATACTTCAAATTACGTTTTCCTTGGGGGCCGGGTGGGGTGGGTTAAAGTACAGTTTTCTATATCACAAGATTAAATGAATGTTTATAAATTTGCGTTATATATACTGCACGTGGCTTTAGAGTTTCATTATCATCTAGTTTTAGACACGCATATTCAATATATTATATGGCTAATATTGATTCAGAATGTATATACGTTTCTTGCTTTTATTACATTATAATGGCTGAAATAATTTGACTGTGTAATTTGTTAGGGCCAAACCAGGTTAGAACAACTTGTATTATCCAGTCCCTCCCTTCACCGTAACGCATTCACACAAACAAAACTGTTTAAAACGGAAAGATTTGTATTCATTCCCTATTGCACCCCTACACACAGCCATTCCCCCACAACACACACACACACACACACACACACACACACACACACACACACATATATATATATATATATATATATATATATATATATATATATATATATATATATATATATATATATATATATATATATATATATATTTTAAATCAATAAAAGAAATAAAATTTTCGTCATTATTATTTCCAGACAATACATATTGACTCGGAGAGTTTGGTCTAATTCACTTAACATCTCTCTGACCTCTCCAGTGGCCTAGTGGTTAGAGCGTCCGCCTCGGAAGCGGGAGGTCGTGGGTTCTTACCCCGGCCGAGTCATAACAAAGACTTACAAAAAATGGTACTAACAGCTGCCTCGCTTGGCGCTCAGTATTAAGAAGTTAGTATTAGGACTGGTCGGCTTGGGGGCATGATAATATGACTGGGTGGGACATAATGCTATATGTCTGCGGCATGATGCCCCCGTGCTAGGCATCACTATAACCACTGTAGACATCGTAGCGATATGACTAAACGTTTTTAAAGCTACGTTAAAAATCCTAATCACACACACCCCCCCCCACACCCACACACACACAGAGTCACACTTAACATCTCTAGAAGAGTAATGATCTACAGTTTCCATAACTCGACAAACAATACATAATGATTCAGAAATTCAGTTCTCCACTTATCTTCACCTGTCACCTTTATGACTTTACTGTAGAAGCGAGTTCAATGAATTTTCGTCTTCGGTTTCTGCTATGGTCTATCAATGCTGGTATCACATTGCAACAATAATATCACCAACAACATGAACAACAACCACATCAAATACTTCAACTACAACAACTACCATTCCTTTTACGAATATTATATCAAACACAATCAATAGAATCTATAGATTTCTCGATTCCTTTAATTTCCAATTCTGATTTTGAAAAGATCGATCTAAAGATGGATTAGTTATCAATTAATCAATTAATAAATTAATCTAACAGATAATAAATTATCTGACAATAAACTTGTCCTCGATTTACTCGATGATATCTGTTTAATTACGAACTTAATTGTCCTACGCAAATAAAGACGGAAACAAAAACTAAACCGACACGAATGTTATGCATCTCAGAATATTTGTAATATTTGTGGATAGTGGGCTTACTACCAATTAAAGCTGCATTATTTTAATTTAGAATTTCTAAAGTCCTTACACGTGTCGTTACTTTGCATGTACAGTGTAGTTGCATGCTTTTAAAGATCTAAAAAAAGTTGGATTCACGTAGGATAGAAAGGTAACGGATATAACTTGGATATTTTACTGTGTTTTGAAGCGAAACGTACATGAAAGTATTACCTAGTTTTATAAATAGTATTTCTTATAATTGTCACAAATTACTGATTACTGGAAAGACTGATAGTAGACGCCGAAAGTATTGCCTGATATGAAACTTCAGTTGACTTGAGTTAATTAAATAACGCTGCATAATTTACTAGGTGTTGAAAAGTTAGGGAGCTGTCAAGTGTATCGTTTGCCTTTATTGGTACAACATAATGAACCATCAAATCATGGCCACCCTCAAGCAAAACTGGTTGTTGATTGTAATAATTAAATAGAGTCACTTTCTGAATTTAGCTCTCTCGGATAAAGAATCGCGTAGGTTAGGATCTGGATTCATGCCAATGCAGCTGCTCATTTTCAGGCGTCATTTAGTATGGAGACTGACAAAAGGAAGTTATACCTGCCATATAATTGTTGGATAAACCAACTACACTGCACAGCCTTTTATTTTAATCATAGTTGTTGATGCATAGGAAATAATATAAACTGATCTGAAAACAAATAGCAGAAAACATAGTCTCACACAATCTTTATGTTGTAGGCAAAAACTCATGAACAGTACACTTTTCTATTTTATATTCAAAAAGTATGTATTCAAATTCGAGAGCAAAACGAATGATACAACTCTCTCTCTTTCTTTTTCTCTCTCAGTCATATCAATAAGCATTATTGTTTTGTTTTCAGAAGTCTTGAGCATATGTGTGTTAAATGAATGAAACAAACAATTAAAAAATGCATCGATACAATAAATGGTGCACGTTTAAACATTGAAGCAGAAAATAGAAACATTTTAAAACATGTTAAGATATTTGCACAGGCTACACGTATACAATACATTTGAAGCATTTTAAGAGCACACTCCAAGTATTTGGGATTTTTGATCTTTACATGTGAAGTTTAAGCGTTCTTTATAAACCATTCTACCTCTAGGAGATAATGGAAACAGAGAACGAATCCCAAATATAACTACCCTCGTTTCCTTTGGATCAGACTTCTAACTGTGTTTGTGTAAAACTATGGTAACTCGGTTTATCGTTAGATCAGACTGCAGAGTTTATTTGTGTAAACCGATCTCTTTGATCAGATTTCAGTGTTTTTGAAAAACGGAAAGCTTGATTGATTTTATTTATAGGAAGATAATTTATGTTTGATGCATTATGTGCTATATAAAAGTAAACCATTAAAATAGTGCAGCATGTTTACTCTCATAAACTTTCTAGTGTGTAAGTTTTCTTTTAGTTATAGGTGAGCTACATTTGCAAATAAAGTATTGGTTTCTTCATTGGATAGCAACTTATGGTATATCTAAATAATACTTTTTATACACAGAAATATTAAAAGGTCAAAAACATCAAATTCTGCACTTGATTTTGTCTTGACAACATCGGGACTGATGTCAAACTGTCTACTTGATTTTGTCTTTACAGCATCGGGACTGATGTCAAACTGTACATGCATCAATAGAATAAACTCTAGACAACTAAGTTTTGAAGCTTTGCATTTAAAGTCTGCAATCAATTTGTCTAAGTTTCTCATGCTTATGAAGCGATGATAGACATGATTGTACAAATGACCAATTTCTTGTTTGACTACATGGATTAAACTGAGAGTTTTGTGACTATAGGGATTAAACAAGGATTGCTTTTGTGACCATATGGATAAACAGAGATTGTTTTTTTAAACAACTTTCTCGTAGATCCCGTTGTAGAAGAGGAAACACCAACTGCGACATTTATAACATTGTCAGTTTATTAATCTCAAACACTAGAATATTTCTGAAAAAATGTCCGTGAAAATTTGTTTAGCAATAATAATTCAATCCCTAAAGACATAGTAATATATGTCTCCAAAACAAAGATATCTTCTTATTCCCAAGATAGTTTTGTTTAATATTCTTCAAATGAACATTAATTCTTCCTATACTGGTTTTATTATCATTTTGTGGAGATGTTCTCTAGTCATGCTTATTTGTCTTGTTTATGTCGACGTGGTGTTGGACTGCGTGGGTGTTACGGCATTTATTGAGCATGTGTAGTTTTCTTGCTTATGTCTAGTTGTTCTTGGACTGTGTGGGATGTAAATGTTACGGCATATATTGGGCATGTGTAGTTTATGTCGACGTGGTGTTGGACTGTGTGGGATGTAAATGTTACGGTATATATTGGGCATGTGTAGTTTATGTCAACGCGGTGTTGGACTGCGTGGGATGTAAATGTTACGGCATATATTGGACATGTGTAGTTTATGTCGACGTGGTGTTGGACTGCGTGAGATGTAAATGTTACACCATATCTTGGACATGTGTAGTTTATGTCGACGTGGTGTTGGACTGGGTGGGATGTAAATGTTACACCATGTCTTGGACAGGTGTAGTTTATGTCGACGTGGTGTTGGACTGTGTGGGATGTAAATGTTACGGCATATATTGGGCATGTGTAGTTTATGTCGACGTGGTGTTGGACTGCGTGGGATGTAAATGTTACGGCATATATTGGACATGTGTAGTTTATGTCGACGTGGTGTTGGACTGTGTGGGATGTAAATGTTACGGCATATATTGGGCATGTGTAGTTTATGTCGACGTGGTGTTGGACTATGTGGGCTGTAAATGTTACACCATGTCTTGGGCATGTGTAGTTTATGTCGACGTGGTGTTGGACTGCGTGGGCTGTAAATATTACGGCATATATTGGGCATGTGTAATTTCCTTGCTTATGTCTAGTTATTCTTGGACTGAGTGGAATGTAAATAGCAACTGCCAGTGGGTGGGTGGGCATTCAATTTCGCTACTCTATTTAATGTAAATATTAATTCACATATGACCTTTCAGTTTCATCCAAAGGCAGTTGCTTACATATATGAAATCAACTATTTTATATTTATTGAAATGTGTCAATATATAATCACAAATGGAACAAATATGTATCCACTCCATAAATATAAATAATCATTCAATTATTATATATCCCAAATCTAGATAAGTTGTCTTGCACGACTAGTATGCAATTTTGTCTGGAAAATCTTTTAAACCTTTGAAATTTGACGGCACATGTAGAAAGCTTTGAAATATTACGGTATATATATATATATATATATATATATATATATATATATATATATATATATATATATATATATATATATATATTGCGACTATATATATATAGTGAAGGGGGCGATATATCGACAATGTAAAAATACACTACACACCCCTTGGGACTATAAAGCTTCAATATTTATAGCAACAATGGGGAAAATACATTACAGACCCCCCTTGGGTCTGTATAGCGACAAGATTTATAGCGACAATGGGAAAATACATTACAGGTTAGGTGACGTCACAGACTGACGAATGGTAACAATGTAGCAAGGGTCTTTCCTCAATCCGGACATGAGGGCGGGAAAAAACCCTAGAACGTTTTGGTGGACAAAGACATAGATAACACATACAACAGACAACATACTAACACAAACAACAATACAACTGACTAAAAATGTTTTAGGCAAGAAAGCAAATCTTTTCGAGGCATATAAGTGGCTCTAAAAAGGACCTTTGGGTTCTTCTTCTTCTTCTATTTCAACAGTTCTTCCACCATCTCCTCACTTTCTCAATGATTCCTTTCGTCTTCTTCTTCTCCGTCTCTGGAATCCAGCCAGTATGTCCAATCAATCTAAATTTTTCCTGTATCGTCATCACATTTTCATTCAGTTTTTCAAGCTCCACTTTTTTCTTTCTGTTTTCTTTGTCCTTTCTTGCTTTAGCCCAGCTGTCTTTTATCTTCTTCACCTCTTATTCCAGCATTTTTCCCATTATTTCTTCTCCTTTCTTTAGTTGGTCCAGCCCATACTTTACAAATGAGCACTCTGTTCAATGCAATGTGTCTTCTAGAAAGCACTTGACTTTCATGACACCATCAAGTGCCTCCTTCAAGGTTCCCACTCTCACATATTTGGGTTGAATGAAACCTCTTAAGTTTTCTACTTTCTCATCTATCATACTTTGTACCAGATCCCTGGCTACTTTCAGGCTAGTGACAAAGTATAGGATTCCTTGATACTTCCTTTCCTTCTCAAGCCTTTCCACCACATAGTCTGCATCCATGATGCAGTACCAACAGTCCTTCAATTTGTTGAACGACTCTATTGCCATTTTCATTTATTCAATGTTGAATGGCGCGAACGATTGGTCGGTCGGTCGTTTGGATTATAGCCGTGTTCGATCGTGCAGGCGTGTACGACTTTTTAATTTCCCATTGGGAATGACTGATTTTTTCTAGGGAGATGGAATGGTGCCACTTCCCCCAACGTATTAATGCACTTAAGAAGTATTATTTGATAAGTCCGATTTCGATACATTTATGTCTCACGGGGCTAGTGGTGAGTGGGAATGGTCCACACGCACTCACCTAGATGGTACCTGTCTGGAGGTGGAAAAGGAGGATCAGGACCAGTGGAAGGGATGCGCCCTACATCTGGTATCGATTTTTGTGCCCCAGTTTACGAATAGTAAATGGCGTCGTTTGCCTTATTTATAATTTGGAAAATCATTTGTGCTGTTTATAGAAAAGATATAGATACAGATGGCAAGATGGATCTCCTAGTCTATTTTAAGGAAAAACTGTTTAATCGAATAATATATGGTGTTTCTATTCTAAAAATAAATATTTCCGCCTTGTGAGGGGTGCCTGATTGGGCTGTAGTCATCTTATAGATCAATATTTTAAGGACATATTTCCTAATTATATAATTTTGTGCCACCTTGTGTGGTTGGTCCTGATGGCTTTGGTTTTATGGCCACTTTGTAGACCTAATTTTGGGTTGTTATACTAGTTTGTAATTAGTTTATGAGTCGATTTCTTGCCGCATTGTGCAGCGGGCCCTGGTGGCTAGGCGCCGAAGTGGGCGATAGGTGCAAGTGTAGTATCAGTCCGCGTACTGGCGGTACTCGCCTCTATTCGGGCTGTAAACCGTATGCTACTCCCGCCCCCAATTTCCCGCCATGACGCACTTAGAGGTATGTCCGATAATGCACAATCTAATGTTGTATGGATGTTTTTTTATTTGTCCTGCTTCAAAGGCTGTGTCTTAAGCTATATTGCTTACGTAATCGCCCTAGGTGTCCGGTCGGTATGAGTAAATGGATTTGGTTGGCTGTTAATTTATTGATTTTGTCAATTTCCTTAAGGAAGATTGACATGGCATCAATTGTTTGATTGGGGTTTGGGTGGTAAAGACGTTCTGGGTAGGAAAATGACGAAATAATGTTCTTTAATGTATTGACCATTTTTTTCCTTTGTTCATCATATTTCGGACATATATTGAAAACATGCCGAAGGTCTTCATCATCAACACAATTGGGGCATTTTGCTCTAAATCCACAATTAGCCAGGACACCTTTCCATATACTGCTTGCAAGTAAGGTTTTTCCTGTATTGATTCGGTTAATGATCCGTTGATGATGCTTGATATCGGTTTTCGGTGCTTTGGTATTGCGACTCACTGTTTTTTGAATCGAGTATAGCGCATGTATCCCATTGTGTTTGCCATTTAGAGACAATTTGTTTGGTTATCATGCTGTATAATTCTGGGACGCTGTAATCGATGTGGGCTGGTTCAAGTTCGCTCAGTGCGTTCTTTGCTGCTTGATGGGCCTTCTCGTTACTTGGGATGTTTATATGTGATGGAACCCTACACGAATTCTACAAGTAGGATTCTCTAAGAGGTTTTCACGCCCCTTTGAGTTGCCTGTTTCCAGTGTTTTAAGTACACTAAGTGAGTCGCTTATTATTAGTAATTTCTGATTTTTCTGTTGATATGCTATCTTACTGCTTCAAATATAGCCCATAATTCTGCTGTGTATATTGAGCATTGATCCGGGAGTCGGCTTCCTATTTGGTTATGCAGTTCCGATATAGTGAGTGTTGCAGAAGTTCTGTCTGTGTATATTTTGACAAAATCTTTGTAAGAGTTGTCTAATAATAAGGATGTTCTTCTTTTGATCCGAAGGTTGTTGCTAGGGTGTTGATAATTGTTTTTTTCCTTGACCATAGAGTAGGGTCTGGATATCGTATTATTTCTGCACGAAGGCAGTTGAGTTGTAGTTCTTTACATAATGTGTGGATCATTTTCCCAGATTGTGGGAAGGGGACGAGTCTCCGGCTAAATGGGATGTTGTATTTGTTAATGATGTTCCTTGTTGGGTGGCTCGGATATTGTATGGAAATTCTGGCTGCATATGTTAATGTCAATTATTCTCTCCTTAGTGTTAAAGATATTTCGCTTCTTAGGATCTGTAGTTCTTCTTTAGAGGTAGTTCGGGGTGTGCCTGTGCATATACGTAAAGCTTTTGCTTGGACTATGTCAAGGCGTTTGAGAATTGATGGTTTGGCAGATTCATAGATCTGGCATCCATAATCCATTTTGGATCTAATTAAGACCCGGTAAAGTGTTACCAATGTATCTTGGTCTGCACCCCATTGTAAACCTTTGATGTTTTTCAGAAGATTAAGGTATCCGCTACATTTCCGTATTAATTTGGTGATGTGATGGTTCCATGTGAGATACATGCCTTAACAAGTTTGCAACTCTTTCAAATTTGATTGGCGCGCCTTGAATATATAGGGTTGGTGGATCTATATTATATATTTTATGGCGGGGGGGGGGGAGAATAGTATTCCCGTTGATTTTCCTTTTGATAGTTTCAACCTCCATTTGTCGGCCCATTTGCCAATATTAGTTAGGCTGACTTGTAGTTGTGGTAATAGTTGTTGTCTGCGTCAGTTGCCCGCTTTCCAGAAGCCGCCATCGTCAGCAAATTGCGATAGGTCTATTTTGCTGAGATCGACAGGGCGTTCTAGATAGTTTATCATGATGTTAAATAGGGTCGGACTCAGGATACTTCCTCGTGGGGTGCCAATCTCCAGCACATATTCTTCTGAATAATGAGCCCCTATTCTGGTTCTGATGTATCTGTCTTTTAAAAAGGTTTTAATCCATTTGTGCATGCTGCCCTTGATTCCATAATGGTTTGATTTGGCAATGACACCATCAGTCCAAACTAAATCGAAGGCTTTCTCAAGGTCTAAGAAAATAGCTATGAGGTGTCTATCGCATTTTCTTTTAGCATTAAAAGCTAGTTTGATACGGGACTCATGCTTCCACCATTGTTGCTTGCATTGCTTGGTAGTGGTGGGTCTGCAATTTCAGGTTTTGCTTAGTTCCGAACCTCCCGAACGAAGGTCGATATGTCTGATTTGGTTGGTTTAGTAGTAGTACTATTAACTTTGATTACTTGTCTTGGTTTAAGATCCACATGTTTTGTATTGGTGCTAGGAGGCAAGAGGGTGGTTCCTGTTGTCAGCTGATTTTCTGGATTAGAGTGGGCTTGTGTAGGGGCGGGTTTGGGGTTTTGTTTGGGGTTTGGCACAGTTATAGCAAGTATTTGTATTGTTGGCTCCTTTTCCTGCATGGTGCGTTTCAATTGGAGAGTTGATTTGGCAATTGCATAGGATAGCTTTTGTTCTTTTATCACTTTTATAATTTCCTCTTCTCTTCTGGTGTAATGACAGTCTTTGGAACGACGAACGCTTTGAATTTATATTTGTCAAGCACGGACGTGAAGGAAAACATCCCTTACACTAACTTCACATATTATCTACTATCCAAATACGAGAATGAGAAAAAACCCACCAAAATATACTATCCCCATACGAGAAGGAGAAAAAACATACCCAAACTATACTATCAAAACCCTCAATATATACTATCCACACAGGGGAAGGAGAAAAAAAGCCCCCAAATATACTTATCCACACACGAGAAGGAGAAAAACAAACCAAAATTATACTGTCAAAAAACCACAATATGTACTATCCACACAAACTTACATGAATGCATACAAACCCCAAAACTCTACTATCCACAGAAAATTATGCGCACTGTACTATCCACACAAACGTAAGCGAGCTCATACACATAAACACACACACACAATCACATCCGTAAAAGAGTGAGTGTTTATAATCACACTACTCCACACTCACTGAAATTAGCAATTTAAATAGTCTCTTTTTTATACTATTAGGGTAGCCATGAGAAGGGCTATTTTTTAAACTCCAGATACACCTGGTTAATGGTTACATCTCCCGGGTCTGGTACCACATACACATCTTCGGCTCCAATCCTGCTCCCAATTGATGCGTGTGGCTGGTAATGCAGTGTGTATGTGTGTGGGGGGTTGACTAGCTTCACACTCCCAGACTTCACTTTCAGGGATAGTGAAGACTTCCCTGTCTCTTCTCCTATGCCACACGCCTGGATGCTGTGGCCTCCTTATTTCCTCTTTCCAGTTTTCAGTCTGGCGAACCACTGGTCTTTGTAGTGGTGGCAGAGGCTGTGGCTGTGTTGCTGGTACTGTCTGCGGAGGCGTCCTCACCTCAGGCACGGATGTGAAGGAAAACATTCCTGTCACCAAAACTTTCATTGCCCATATCATTACCCAAAGAAACATGGAAAGCGCAGACTTAAAAGAAAACTCACTCACGTTTTTACTTACAAACGCTAACTACCAACAAAAACTCACGGACTATGTGACTATGTGCTTAAAGACACACTTCGAACAACGTTAAAAAAAACCAAAGTGCTTATAGACACACTTCTAGATTTTAACTTACTAACATACCATTGGCAATTGAATTAGTGTCTCATTTCTAGAGGATTGGGGTAGCCCTGAAAAGGGTTGTTGTTTTTTGGACGGGGAGTTGTTGTCTAAGATTGCGTCCCCGTCTGACAACATGCTTTCTCACAGGATAGGACCTGCTTCTTCGGAAAGAGAACTCTTTTGTGTCTACACGGCAGTCGACAAAACTTCTGTCTGGTTCCTGCTGCTGCTGCTGCTCTTGCTGATGCTGAACTTTGAAACGAATGACACGCAGTAACGGTACGGAGGTGTGTCCCACCACGTTGTAATCCACCACATCGGAATAAACAAAGATCAAATTGAGACTTTGGTTCATTTCTGAAAGGGAACGAAATAAACGTAGAATTCCGTATTGCTGTTGATCTTCGGCTTGGAATTCGGAGTCATGTTTGAGTCTCCACCTACAATTTCAAACAAGTCACTATTAAAACTGATGGAAACGTTTGGGTATCCTAAAATGTTATCAGTAGTTGACGAGCCACTTTAGGGTAATCGAAGTTGAGACTTTTTTCTGTTCAGGGCTTTGCCAAGCGTGTCCTCGAACATGGAAGTAATCGTGTCCACCAAATGTTAACCGCTAAAATAATAGCCTGCCGCAATTTCAACGTGTACACGGTGAATGATGGTGAATGATGGATTGTTTGCAGCAGGAGTTTTGATACCCGAAAACCCGATTTCTTTCATGACTTGTTGCAGTTGATCGTGTGTGAGTTCGACCTCAAAAGTGTTTTCAGTTTCAGTGATGTTTTGAATTTGTGTCGGGTGAATCATTTCCATCAAAGCCACTTCCCAATGGGTTTCGTGATCTAAATGGCTGGCCTGAGGTAATATGAACATGTAAGAACACAAAGTGTTATTGGGAAATGCCTCCATCGAACTGTCACTGGGTAGCGTGAAGTAAAATTGGTTATTGTTTTTCATAATTCCAGAGTTCTGTTTCTGTCCGAGGGGTCACTCGATGTGAGAGGAGTGTCTCCGCCCAAAATGTTGTTGTTATTGTTGGGGTAGTGACTGATGTTGGTCACAAGGCTACCGTTGTTCCCCTTCGAAGAGTATTTTAGGGAAGGATTGGGAAGAAGTTAACCGATGGAACTGCTCAATAAAATAGTCAACAATTGTTTGTCTCCTTGTTGCAAACTCAGATTGGCAATGGTTGCACCGATGACACAATACACCACAAAGATTTGGCAGAAAAAGACGATTTGCATTTTAGACACACGTTCTCTACACCACACCCTCAAGGGTTGTTTTGTAGATCTTACAAAGTGAAGGAGTGGTCACTGAAGTGGTAGCGGTAGCTGAGGCTGTGTCTAAGGACATGACGGTCACTTCTTTTTATAGTCGATAACTTGCGAAGCGTCGATCCAATAATCAAAACTGGGAGGATATCCTTTCCAACGTACTTTGACTTCTTTGACACGTCGTATTGTCACTTTACGGGTTCTTCGTTCGAGAATGCTTTCGATATCGTACACTTCGTCTTCACTTTTGGTTTCGAGCAAGTAAAACGTTCCTTTAACACTTTCCCGTTCATGACTTACAATTTATAGACGGCAGGATGACGGCCACGCATTCGTCCAGTGACACGAAACAATTTAGTGGTCCAGTTGGGTAAGTAACCTTTGTCGAAAGTGAGTTTGGTGTTGCCAATGCGCACCCAATCTCCTGAAGCCAACACTTCACTTTTCTTGGGGACAGCCACCGTCGGGGACGTACAAAACAGGCGTACAGAAACAGTCACTTCGTTGTCGACAGTCACATGTTGGGGGGCACGTCCGATGCTTCGATGGTAAGATTAGTTGTACGAATGAACCAAGTGCGGTGTTGATGCGTAAAATATTTCCACATGCGTTCTTTCAAGGCGCGTTGAATTCGTTACATGATGCTGACTTTGGTTTCGGGGTTCTCATTGGTGAAAAAATGAATGTTACGTTTCTTTAATTCTCTTTGGAAAGCTTGGTTGCGAAATTCGCTGCCTCTGTCGGTTTGCCATCGAAGAGGGTGACGATCGCTTTGTTTCAACACCTGTTTGAGGGCTTGCACTAATCTCAATGCTCGATTTGGAAGTCAATGGTACGACCGAAGCAAACTTGTAAAATACGTCGAAGACACAAAACAATCCGCGATTGTAGGTGGCCAAATAAAATATATCAGCTGAATCGGCTTACCATTGATGATCTATGCCCTCCATTCGGGTGCGACTTCTGGAAAATTTGCGTCTAATGGGTTTGTGTAACGTTTACGAGCCTTGTTCTTGTAACCATCGTTGCATATGAGGTAAATGGAGATTTTACAGTCGAGATTTGGCAGCACTATACAATTTCTGAACTCCATAACTTGCATGATGGGATGAATCGTAGGAAATGCTGGCTAACATCTTCTCTGTTTGATATTAATAAACCCACTCTTCGCTGATGCTACTTTTGATGGGGCGAAAAAGTGTTTTGGAAACGGCTTTACGTGTTCGACGGGTGCAGGAGTCGAAGGTAGTAGTGGCGGTGGAGGTGGAGTGGAATGGTTTTGGTCTTCTTTTCTTTTTTCACTTCTGGTTTCCCTTCTTTCTTTTACACTTCTGTCGAATGAGGAGTGGACATCATCTTTTTAACCCAAGCGTTCAGTTCTTCTCGTTGGGGGGTGGAAGAAGGGGTCAACAGGGACGCTGAAATCTTACTAGGAATGGGAGATGCTGACGGTGTTTAAAAGTCTACTCGTACCTCTTCTTCCTCAGGCATTCGTGGCGCTGCTTCTGTCTTGACCGCTGGGGTGCTGTAGGTAATGGTTAAATTCGGATTGGGAGGTAAATGCGGGGTCTGTTGTTCTTGCCAACGATGGTATTCCATCCATCGTTTGTAAGGCTCTAAAGCCAGTTTTCTTCCTTCCATCGGATTTCAATGGTCACGTCTGAGATCTTATAATTCCAGATGTCCCTTTTATCTTCTTGGTCCCTTTTTATCTTGCTCCCATGAGTCCTTCCAGAATTGTTCACAATATTCCTTTCAGTAGGGGTCCTAACATCAGGGGCAAAAGTCGTCCGCGTTGTACAAACATCTTCTTTTGACGAATGGGTATTTTCTTTTGAACCATTATTCGAAGAATGTGACTGTTTGGCTAAGCATTTTTTCTGGCGTTTAGAAAAATGTATCGTGCCTTTCAAGACGTTCAAACAACATTTGCATACGGTATCAATGACGTCTTTGGAGGCGGTTTGAATGAGTTGATTTCGCATGGGTGGAGAAGCTTTTGAAAGGACGGATAACATTTCCCCATGTGTGACTAAACGAGGAGGTAGTTCTTTTCTTTTCTTACCGTTGGGGTTAGAAGAGGGATGACTTCTGGAGCGTGACATCTTTTGGTGTTCAGGAGAACAAAAAACACTGTTTCGCATGCTTTGCCTCAGGTCATTAATATTCTTAAATGCGTCGCCACTGATTTTTCTTTCTCAACGGACTAAATAGGGACAGAAATTGCTAGGACAAAACCAATAAACTCTGTAAAATTCCCGATCTTACTTGGACTTTGATTTTGGGGCATGTACTTTGTGAACAGCTGCCACTGCAGCTAAATATGAGAAGAGTTTCACCGATGCAGAAGTTTTTAGAGATGTGGGTTTCCATTGTTTCATCAGCTGAGGAAGAACGGGTGTCGAATAAGATTTGGCAGGCATCACCAACAACGGAGAAGTGGAAGAACCTGAGGCTACTAAAGACGTGGTCGCCCTTGTTGCAGATCATGGTTTGCAAATGTAAGGTTGCGTCCTGGTTGAAGTGTCTATCTTGCTATAGAAGATGTTTTCTGTGGGCTTTTCTTTTTCTGGGGAATTTATTTTCTTTTTTTTCTGTGAGCTTTTCTTTTTCTGGGGTTGTGATTTGGTCTTGACACCGTTGCTTTTTTTCTTTGTGGTTCGTTTGGCTTTTTGGAAGTGTTTTTTTTTTCTTGGGGAGAACTTTGGGGCATTAGGATCCCATTTTAAGAGGGAGCGAACGATGACACCTCTTTTTGAACCGCTACGTCCAGGTTTCAAAATGATTTGCTTTTTAGTTTGAGTGTCGAATCGGGGATCGGCCATTTGCGTCAAGGCTACTTTGTTTCTCTCAAAAAAGCGTTCAGTTTGATGAGGAATATGAATGTCACCTTGCAGTAATTGAGGTGCTGTCACCGTAAACCATCGTAATACTTCTTTGAGACTGGGTTATAAGACACGAGCACATATTTGTGGATTTTGTTTTCGACTGATGCCGTACAATGCAAAAATCAATTTGACCGGAAGATGAGACTGAAGGGACGTCATGTTGATGCTGTGTGAGACAGATCCAAAGTGTTCGAGGTTTTTATAGATTTTGTGTTGTTGTTAATTCGACGACGAGGACGTGTACACGACGGAACCTCCGTTTGGGCACCAGTGAAACAAATGGGTACGAAATCGCATATAATCGGGGATGGTGGTTTTAATTCCACGAGTAAGTAGGCGTGTGGCGTTTGAGTTGCATCGTCGTACTCAAGAGTCAGCCAAGGTGTTCCTAACTGTTTATGTAAGACTTGCACTTGTGATTTATCTCTAGGGCTTTTGAACAAGACCACGTAATGATCATTGATACTGATGGTGCGATTGACTTTACTTTGTTGAAACAAATATTGAGTGATGTGAATGACACTGGCAATACGATGATGTCCTTTGCGCGTAAACCACATTTTAATTTCTTCTTCGTCTTTACCTAACATGTCGTCGAAGATGACCAGATGGGTTTGATTGAGGTCAGAAACGATCCCGTCGTCTTCTTTAGGTATTCATTCCACAAACACGATGGAATCGCCTTGACGTTCACCCACGAGGCTGTACTCCGATTGTCACTCCTTGTAACACCACACGATTCGTTGAGGTGAACGAGCGATGAAATGATATTTATGTTCGAGCAAACGTTTGACAAATTCGATTTTGCCAGAACCGCTAGGTCCGGCAATTAACATGTTAAAGGGATGGCGATGATACAAGGCATCCCAACAGGGACGATCTAAGTGTTCGTCAATGACTTTGAAAATGGAGGAAGAGGGAGCAGAGACAGCAGATGTAGCTAGAGTGTAAGGAATGTCACTTTTGACACGAAAACAGACAAGAGTCTTTATAACTTTTTCAGGACACGTTTATTTGTTTAAAATGGAACACTACGAAAGACAAAAATACCTAAAAGCTAAATGGTTAAGTACAGCAATAAAAACACATAAAACGATCAAAATGGAATATAAACAAGTTACTGTGCAACATGTTTTTGGTAACTGTTTTTGGTCCGAGGTGACGTGTGTAATGTTCCTACAATCTCTACATTGGGTAATGTCACACAGGTGTCCCCCCGGAATGGTCTTTCGGGAATGTCCATGACAGTCCTGTCCTGAAGGGATTGATTGTCCTCAGTGATGGGTTCGTCTTCCAGCACTGTCAAAAACACATGTCTAAAAGTTACTTTTTGCCCTGAAAGTTTGAACTGAGGATCACAACTCTTGGGCATAATTGGCCACTTCTTTGGTCCACCTCTCAAAACCCCAATTTTTCCAGTCACGTACATCTGTCTAATGAGGGTGTAAGTCACAAGCTACATATATATCGTCATACACATCTTAGGTACCTAAATGTCGACGAATCTTTTTTTCCCGTAGAGGTCGAGAAGTATCCAGATGAAAATGCAAGGATTTGAACAAAATGAGTTTCTCGTGCTCATTTAAAGGGACCACTTTCATGTTTTTTTTGGTGGTAGGTACTGTTAGTAAAGAGTCCACAAATAAAAGGCTGGTAAAAGAAATCTCAAAGAGGAAGTCACCATGACCACCCAATTCAATGGACCCAGTTCATGTAATTAGTGTTGGTAATCTTACACTGTCTGAATAGTGTCATTGATTGCCTTCCACGGAATTTGTTGTATCACGAGTGATATAGGTTGTGGCATGGTATTATTATACCTTATTTTGTCGGAGGGAATAAGTGTACATTTTGCACTAAACGGATCGAACTCCAGTAGCAAAACCAAATTCTTTAGTCACTAGTTCACACACAACACATCGCACAGAAGTTTCCTCTAGAGACAAAATTTGATAGCGTAAAATATTTTGTTAATCAACTAACTCTTGCTCTGGTACTCGTTGTAGTATGGCCAACATGTAACAAGTTGGATCAGTAGACATCCAAGTCTTCTGGTCCTTGTCCAGTTGAACAATGTCAATCCATTGGAACGTTTTCAAATTAATCATTCCTCTTATATCATTCTGGTATCAGTGGTTGAGACCTTAGTGACGTAACGTATGCAATTGTTCTTTGCGTTTCACTTGTATTTTGGCCAGCTGACGGTAAATGCCTTCTCTCAACTCCATTGGCAAACCACGAATGTACTCTTGTAAAGTATCCAAGATCATGTAAGTCAGTAGTAGTTAATTTCAAATCTTATCCTGGAGCGAAGGTAATGGACATATTGAGTAATGTCTGACCACTGCCATTCAGGGTAACGGTCAAGAATGTCAATACAATCTTCTGATGTAAACGGTCTAAAGCGGAATAATCGGAAGAATGCAGACTTGATCCAGAGAAATATGACGCGTTTGTTGACCTTTTTGACTTTCCTCTTGTGCATTTCTCGGCACAAAAATTCTACAGTCACCAGTGGAGAGTTTGTTCTTGCAATTCCCTGCCAAACTTCCTTGTAGATCTTCTCTTGCAGTTCGTTTGGTAATCCTTGAATATTATGTTTTAAATGGGGTTTAAATACTTGTCTGGGTGTTGTCCAACGTTTGACCTCTAGCCATGCTGGTTTCTTAAACGACATGGTGTGCCACTTCAATGATTAGGTCCCACTATAGGTAGGTAGTGACAATCAGGAGAACATCGAGCATGTTCCAGATAAGCCGAATCTTTCTGCTTCCACTGGTGTAGTGACACACCGCAACTGAATCATTTGACTTTATCCCCTTGGCCGACATAGAAAAATCCGGCTCTGGCTAATTATTCGGGGGTAGGTCCTCCTAGATATTTGGGCCGTATTCCTTGGAAGGTTTAGAATTGACTTTCAAAGCTGCACTATTCAGACAAACGCGCAGGGAATGAATATTCGTCCTTTTGGATGACATCCGTAGGGTGGTAGCTGCATGGTTTCACGCGGAGGATAACATTGACCATGAAAATCAGTAAAGAACCCGCGATAACGAGTGGCATCGCTTTCGCATCTGTTAGGTTTGACACGGACAGCATCCCTTTCCATGTTAGATGTAGTGGTAGAGTAGTAGTTATAGCAAAGTTCCCATGATGCTTTATTGTATCTCTGAGGTCACAGCCTACGGCATCGCTCTCATCGCAAGGCACAATATCGCACTCCACTTGAGAATCTCCGAACTTGAATGATGCTTGTTTAAAAGGATTTATGTTTTTCGCTTGGTCTTGGTAGTTACAATGAACTATCGGTCTGGGACGTTGTCCCTTTTTATACTAGTCGTAATGAAGTCTCGAGCTTGTACATCGTTCTAATTTTATGCCTAGTTTTGGAAGTTTTCCTTATTTTCCACCGTGACAAGGGTGCTACCTCCTCTAAGGTACCGTCATACCTGTACTGTAGTGTTATCGGTTGAAAGGTCATTGAAAGGTAAGGATAGTACTGAGACCATAAGTATGTTCCAGAATAGCTGAATCTTTATAGATACATCGACCCATTCACAACTTCAGACCACCAATCCAGTCTCAGGTTCCAAGTAGCTAAAACATTTTCAGTAAGTAATCCTTCCCTAGCTGTGGGCCATTTTTTTAAACGTTTCTAATCGACTGGCACATTTACAATAGTCAGGTAAGAAGACAGGAAAATGGTATGGTTTGAACCTGGATTTATCAGTGAGTCTCTCACTCAGTTCGTGCTGTGTCGAAGTCATCCTTCTTGTTGGTGGCTAGTCTCTTGGAACCATTTATGTATAATGTCATGTCCGAACGGTACAGTGAAGTGATTGGGAAGTCGCAATCGCTTCTGGTACACGATTTGATACACATTTTTCAAAAGGCCGACTGACAATTTGGTGTGTGGGTAAACGTACAATCTTATGCGGTTCGTAGGTGGTCACTCTAAAATTTCCATCCTCTCCATACTGCAAAGTTCTTTCAATACTCCAAAGTTCACCACTCGACTGCTGAGATACTTGAGTCAATACTTTCACTTTACACTTGGTGTGCACTTCTCCTTGTTTGTCCCGGTAATTTTTAGGACCGCCACTAGGAAAAGTTAGAATCTTGTCGTCTGTGTGTTCGTCTGTCCAGGCTCCTAAACGGTCTCCTTCGATGTCAGGGTGACGTTGATTCGGGCGAACGATGTCGATGCAACTATCCATGTCAATGTACAGGACGCGATGAACTAATAGTTCTAAAGCTTCGTACAATTGTAAGTGAGAATGGTCTGTCACGTAAGCCGCAATGATGACATTTCCAAATTCGGTTGCTTGTACAAAGTCCAGTTTTTCTTCATAATTGACTAAGATCAAGTCCTTACGAACGACCTACGCGTGTTTCATGTATTTTGATTTGTCGTGAATCATCCGGAAGTTCCGTGAAGGTTCTGTCAAATACTCTGTGCCATTATACCCCACAAGCAATTTAGCATCACTTTGGCAAACGATCGCCTAACTTCGTTTTTCTCCAAGTGGCCTAAAGTAATGCCTTCCTGCTCCCAGTATTTGTCTTTGAATTTCTTTTGGTCTTCGGGAGTCTGGCACCAGGACGGATAGCCGCTGCTTCTCGTTTTAGTTTCAAAAAGGTATCCGCGTAGTCCGTGAAAATGCTTTTCTATATCTCGTCGCCCTTGTGGTATTTTAATGTGTTCGGAAAGACTTAAATTTCGTACATTTCTAACAGTTGGCATCCCTTGTCCACAGCTTTGAACAATTCCGTGCAGACCCACGTTCACGTCAAGGCGTGTTCTTCCTGGTTGTGCTGACAAGGTCGTTCTTGGTTGCACGTTTCGCCACTAGTACAGCACAAGGGAAACATCAGATTTCCTTGGCTATGGTGAGGTAAAACGGGATGGTACAAGTCTGTGGGAAGCAAGACTTTGCTCTTGATCATTCCTTCGTATTGTGAAATGTTGTCCAGTTCTATGTGTTCCGTGAGCAATTGCGGGTGCACACGTGTGGATACAGTAAACATAGTCCAAGTATTTGATTTCTTCTCCTTTCTCTTTGTCAGAGTGGTACAAAAACAGGTGGCATTCGTCCGTCATGCGTACAAACTATCCCACGGGTTAAGTTGGTCCACTAGCTTGTAACTTTCCACGATGCGTTTAAACTCGGAATCAGTTTCAAACGATGATTGTACTCGTGTTCCCATATTAATACCACTTGGTATCCGCTGGTACAAGTCTGCTATGGCCTAGTACAAGTCTTCCATGGTCCGTTGTAAAAACTAATTTTTAGTGCCACGTTGAGGGTAGCAGAGGGGACATCCGTAAAATAAGCATCCGTTAAACTCGTACACGATCTTGGGGTTTTCTAAGTCCCACCCATAGACAGAATACGGTCCGATGGTCTTTTCGCCTCCTCCGTTTCGGGCATGTTCAATCCGTTTGTCTTCCTTGTTGCACAAGTATTGTAGCCAGCACAGGGCTTTGACCATGTAATGACGTTTGACAAAGTTGGTAGTTTGAGGGCTGATGACAGCCAGGGTAGTTTTTTTGCAAGAATCGTTCGCGGTATACTAATTAACACGCCTTGGCGATGGTGCAAGCTTTTTTCAAAGGCTCGATCCCTCCGTGTTCCATGAACAGTTCTTGAAATGTTCCACAGCAACGACGTAAAATGTCCACGTCAAAACGACAATATATTAATATTTCTTCCTAAAAGTCGAAGGGGTCTGAGGCGTGAGCCTGGTACCAAGCGTATAAAGCTTCCCGTTGTTCGGTACGCATGTTGTCGGGGTCGTAGTAGTGAGTCTCTGGCAAATGGAGTAGAACGGCGTGTTGAATGGCTTCGATATTGAAAAAGTGCGGAAATAGCCTTTGACCTTTTCTGTCATTCCGAACGGTTTAGGCATTCGACTAAATGGCATGGCCAAATAACTCATCAAATCTTTAAACTGTACTTGACCCATTTGCATCATAATGACTTTGGCTCCGTTCAAAGTCGCTTTCGGACGTTCGGTACTTTGTTCCGTATAGTATCTCAAAAGAAATTGTCCATCGTATCCCGAGAAATTGTGAGCCATTACCGTGGCATGGCGATACCAATCTAAATAACGCTCGATATCGTCTTCGCTCCACGTCTCTCGATGGGGTCTAAGATCCATTGGGCGAAATCGACTAGCGTATTTGGTCCCTGAAAGATTTTTTTCACGTCCTCCAGGGATCTTGCTGCAGTGAGGGCAATGACTAACGATAGGCTCTTGAATGCAGTTCTAGCACGCTCTGTGAGCCACGTAGAGGTTAGGAATGTGAACGCCGGTCTCTTGCATTCATTCGAAATCGAAAAAGATGGAATTGCCTTTCTTCTGGTCATCTTCCTCATCTTGTTTGGAATGGTATTTTTGCATGTAGCATTCGTGTTCCAAGTCCACGATTTGGTGACAAATATGACATCATTTATTCCCTGAACATACGTTTGCCTTGGCATTGTTGGTGCGTATGACTTGTCCACAAGTAGTGCACAGTCTCAGGAGTCGACAAGCACTTTTCTGCTGTGAACCATGCGTCTTTAGATGTTGTTGGTAACAGGCAGGCCTAACAAAAGTACACTGACTGGCAGGGCAATGTACTTCCTTCGTCCAGACAGGATTGAGAGGCCAAACATCCTGAACATTTTGATCCACAATGCTTGTGTTGCTCTCGATTGTTATAGCGGTAATCACATTTCTCACAGTAATAACTGTATCCAAAGAATGCGGTGATTTTGGTGATGGCATCGAAATGTTCATCGTGAAGATAGAAGTGAATGTATTTTCCGTCTTTGAAATTGTTTCCTCGCGACAATAGAGGTCCGCGCACTTCTTGAGGGTGTGCTTTCAAGGAGTAGCGTGGAGCCAGGACGTCTTGCAATTTTTGCATTTCAGGAATGCCATAGGTTGTGTCTTTGGAATGGCCAGCTTGCTGTAACATGAGTTATGCTTCTCTTCGTTGTTTGTGTCGGTTTGATTTTTGGATTGTTTTCCAGGCTCTTTTCCATTCTCACGTGTCGTCCTTGTCGGCATACATTCGTTTCACCACGATGGCATGGGATAAACACATCTGGTCTTGAGGATTTTTAATTTTCACAAGGCTACACTTGATGCTACGAAGGTTGTCCACCATTAACACCCTTTTGTCCGGTCACTTGGGGAAGAGAAACGTGGGTCATGAACAGTGTGGCTTTTCCACTGGTGATGTGAACCTTGTTGTTGAATTGTTGCACGTGTTGAAACCTGTCGATGACGTTGGAAGGTGACTATAATTAACCCCGTAACCTGTTCTCGTCACAAGATGTGAACAAACGTAGAATTATCTACTCTCGTTTCGTCAATACTGTACCGTAAGGACTTACCCAAGTATGTCATATCATCATGGACAATTATCCGGATCACCCATACGAGCGTTTGGAAAAGAAGAATTTATGTGGAGCAACAAGGCTATTTAAAGAGAGTCCTCATTTGCGGAACAGAAGTCAGAAGATTTTTGAGGAAGAGAAGAAGACCTATGTAATGCCCTCTAATTTATTGCAATGATGTTAACATAAACCCAAAGACCCTTTTCAGGGCCACTCTTATGCCTCGAAAAGATTTGTTTTCTTGCGTAAAACATATTTTAGCCGGTTGTATAATTGTTTGTGTCTGTATGTTGTCTGTTGTATGTGTTATTTACGTCTCTACATATATATCTTTTCGTGTCCAACAAGCTCATGTCTGTATTAGTAAAGGTACAATTATAGCCCGAGGGCAAATAAGCGAGGAATAGCGCCGATTTTAGACTGAAGTGATTATGATAAATATTTACTAAATTTGCAAAGGTTTATAGATTTCTCAATCGATCAGGGTGAATAGGTCAATGTGGGAGCCCTGTAATTATGACAGTCAATATCGTTTAAATGGAAGAATTAGATTTCATGAAACATAGACGAAACTTGGACGGATAAAGACTTGTGGTCGCTTGTATGATCAGCTGAATATCGATACACACACACACACACACACACACACACACACACACACACACACACACACATATATATATATATATATATATATATATATATATATATATATATATATATATATATATATATATATATATATATATATATATATATATATATATATATATCTTTTCATGTATTAAGCATGCTGTTAAATGTTTACATCCTCATACATCATTCGAAATTTCTTATGACGAAGCGATTAGAACTTTACAATTATTCTGTACAACAGTATTTTTTAAACAGTACTTATTTACGATTTTGTTTTATATTTTTATTCATTTACTTCTAAGGCTGCATAAACATAAGTCAGATAAAATTAATAAGGATAGAAAATATATACTAAAATACATTGTCATTTATTAGAGCTTTCATTTTACATCAATATGTTCTCAATCAGCTTTAAAACTGATTTTTATGATTTACAGTAATTACACCTAGTTATTACTATACGAACTTTAAATATAAATATAAACATTTTGTACTGCAACATAATTTATGCAACTTGTCAGTTTTACATTTTTAACAATAATACAATTCACTCTTAACAAACAAATCACTTAAAGTGAAACTTATTATTTCTTGGCCAGATACTGCTTGTTTATTGGAGGTTAACACTTGGATATGATTTAGTAGGCGGAGGGATCTATCATCTCGCGTAAGTTCAATTTGGATCTCTGTTCTTATATATAGGAGAAGACAGTACACATAAGAAACTGAGATTATTATTACTTTTAACTGTAAGAAAACATTGCACAACTGTCAGAATGCTTGCTCTAAATTGATGCGAGGTTTTTTTATATCCCAACGGGGCTAGGAAAAAAAAAATACAGATTGACAAAGAAAGGACAAAAATTTGATTATTTCATTTGAAGCTAAGTCAACTGCCAATTTATATCTTATATTCGTCTACGGTGATCATTCTCTGGGGCGTCTGGTGAGGTTCTAAGATTGATTGTATGTGGCTCTAGTACCAGAATGATATGATGTTTCTTGCAATGAAAGCTGAGAAACAAATACTGAGCACACCATCAGTATAATCTAGGCACTACTCGAATACCAGTGAGAATTCGAATTACTCGCTAAGTTTCGATGTAAAAACACTGCAAAAATTAAATTAGTGAGTTAGATAGTGCAATTAAAATATACAGTCTTACTCTCCATGTAATGTTTTGTATATTTGATTACATTGCTGGTTAGCTTTTTAATACTTTTTTATTTCATGATAAGTTGTGAGTTACGTAAAATTGTATTTTGTTAGATGACCTTGTTCAAAATCAGTTACAGTTTTGTAAATAACATCGGTTTACCATTTTATAACTGAAGGAATAACAGTGGGATCATTATCTTGGTCTGTGTCAAAGACATTGTGTTTACCATGTTTTTTTATTATAATTTTAGTAACAGACCTTCTAATTATAACTAAGATGTTACGTTGTAAACATTTGGAAACTTCCTTTAGGTAATATTGTTATTTTTAGACAATGCTATTTTTGACCTATAGGAAAAGGAATATAAAACCTCGCTTATTGGAGAGAAAAAATTATTCCAGCAATTACAGGAGAAGCAAAACTCAGTTTCATTGTCGTGTGCAGTATTTCATTTAACGATATTTTCTTTAATTTTGTTACCGGGTAGCGTTGGCCGTTAAACTTCCGGTAACCATTCAATGACTCACTATTTTCTCTGTGCTCATAAATTCTCATTATAGTTAAGGCCCTGCAAAACTTAGTCCTTAACATCAGGAGGTCTCTGTGATTTTCTGATGATGTGGGGAATCCTTACAATAAGAATGGGACTAGCAATGAAATGCAGCCTTAAAGTTTCATCTGGTTTATTAACAGTCACAAACATGTATAGCATTAAGATTTAAATATTCGTATATCAGGTACAACACTTCCAAATAATAACTAATTGATTTTATATCATAGTAGTTATTTGCAGTTGGACAAACATAAATAATTTAAGTAACAGTTTTTATGGTAGAAGTTGATATTAACATTTATCTATGTCAAAGTTTAATGTTCAGTTTTTATATTAAAATTATTGTTTAGTAATAGACATTGAAGCATTGTCTAACTGTTCATTAAATTCAAATTGATTCATTTCAAACAGAGCCTTGGAGAAACACTCAATGGCTGTAACAAAAAATAACCAACAGCATATGTACAAAGTCTTCAGAAACACTCAACAGCCTTACAATTTAAACAAATAAGTATTGGAAAGACCTTTGAGAAACACTCGTTTGCCTTATATTCAAACCTACACTATTTCATTATTATTATTATTATTATTATTATTATTATTATTATTATTATTATTATTATATTTCCTATTTACATTGAATTGTAACAAACATAATTATTTGAACAAGGTCTGCAAGAAACACTTGACTTGACCTAACAGAAAATGTTAATTGTGACTTGAGGTCAAGTAGAGGTCTGTAAGATGTTTTGTATCTAATTGTTATTCACTCCTGGTGTATCAAGTGAGTAGAATTAGTTGTATTATTGTTGTGTCCAGTAAACATTAAATTATTTGTTGAATAATACAAAACCTGTTGGTCATCAATTTATGCTGTTAATTTTTTAAGAATGTTTTTCTTGGTTCATGCGTATTCATTTTAATTAGTGTTGGGGTGGAGGCTTGGGATAAGGGCGTACTAGGACCCGCACCTGAAAGAGACGCCCTGGACAAATTTGTCGGAGGAAATTTCGCTCCATATTTTAACAGAAGCACATTTTATCGGAGACATCATAGAAAATAATGAATGTCATTAAAATTTGTAATATGCGTATGTTATGGTATCACTTTCCAAATAAACCAAAACCTTATCGGACTAAATAAATTTTAAGGATATTTGCTTAACAGTCTTAACCTATTTCACATCAACTAAATTCTTGAAAACTAACACCAGAATAATGGTTTGTAATCTTAGTATACAAAAGCAACACTTATTTCATTTCCTGTCTTATGTTACGGGTTTAGAGTCCAAAAAAAGTGAAAACAACAAGCTTTGAAAAAATATAATAATTTATTTACCTGGAAAACTACCGTAAAAATAAAAAATTAAAATTACGGTTTTAAGAATCAAATCCAAAAAAGAATCCAAGAATAATCCACGAATAAAATTATAGCAGTTCTAATAATAAAATGATCGAATGATTTCAAGTTCGAGTCCCGACGAAGAATCCAAGATGGAAGACGATGATATATGATGTAACCTGTAGTGTGTGAAATTATACAGTTCGTTGTAGAAACAAGAAATAACACTCCGGTTTTGGAAATCCGAATACAGTTTTATAAGAGGTGTCTTTGTTCAAGAATTTCGTATGAGCACACGTATATCTCTAGAATAAAGGAATTAATCGTTTAGAATCCAAATAATGTGAATTAACTCCAAACGGCACAGTAGACACTTTCCAGTGTTACGACAAAAGTACAGCTAAGAATATTTCTCTAAAACAAAGGTTATATCGTATTCTAAAATGCAGTTTCGAAAATCCAACTGAGGAAATAAAATCCTTTTACTCTAAGAAATAAAATTAAAATAAATGTTTACTTCTTAAATCACGTAGTCCAATCATGACTTAGACAATAACAAATTATTTTAATATAAAAATAGAACTTATTTACGTGGCTGCTACCAATTTTGAATCAAGGCCAGGATCTAGGTCAACATTTAGTGTTCATTAAAATAAAAAGTGAATGTCAAACTATTTTCGGGAAAAAGTATGAGTTCTTAACAAACATTATTTTGACATATAATGAAGATTTTAAAAAAGATGTTAAAACTTACAAACAATTATATCGGATGTAATTAAATCAAATATGCATAACACCTATCATCCGTTTGAGTAAACACTTGATTATTGCAAGAGTACAGCTAGAGACAAAAAGATGCGAAACGTTATGCTGATCACATGATCACGACACGTCTACATCCTCCCAGCCTTGCTCGTGTGTAAACTATTCAGTTTGCATATATCATTATCAACTAACTCCAAGTTCCAGCTAGATTTGATGCTTACCCTTGATTGCGAATAACCGTGTGCTTAATGAAATGCAATTAGATCTTTTGTGTTTTTCTTAGCATTTGTCAGTTTTGTAGAAACTTTTCTGTCGACAATCCACGCTTTTTCAAACATCATTTAGTTCTTTAAATTTATATGGGTACCCTGCTGTTTACTTTGCAAAATTGTATTTATTGACTATATCTGCTTTTGTGTAACAATATTCTTCATTTTTTTATCATTTTACTCCTAATTCCTATTGTGTTGTAGTTCTTGATATGCGCTTGCAAATGAACAGACTTTTTGAATCTTCCATAAATGTAAGAGTTGATGAGTAATCCTAATATCAGTGTGTGTAATTGTTACACAAGCTTATTAAAAAAAGAATGACATCACTTATATCTAGCTGTTTTAATGTAATATCTAACTCCAGAAAATAACTAAATAAAAACCTTGTTTTTCGTTAAACATTCAAATATTTGCCCGGTTCCCCTGGATTTATTGTACAAGATTTTATGAGGGCCAGTTTGTCTTCTCATTTCAGCTCTTCTAATATTGTTACATTCGACTGGTTTAATGCAGTCGGAAATAAAATGCAGAAACCCATTTTTGTTTTGCGATCGTGTTTAAACCATTAACGTTTTCTGTATGATCTAGAGGTAATACATTATAATGTAATTCTATAATGTTTTCGTCCAATTCTTTATCCGTATTTTACACAAATTCTGAAGTATTAAATCGATTAAATATCCATCATTACTTTAGCAAATTTAAACATGAATCCTTTGTACCCTTAATAGATGACCTTTTATTTTACTGACTGCATATTTAACATATTTATCTAGTGTTCACATTGGTACAAAATAATAAATATTTATTTCCTTACCAGTATCGAAATAAAGTATTTAAAATTCTATGTTATTTTGTATATTTGTCTAGCATATTTTACGCTTGGAAATTATAACATACTCAAGAGCTTTCATCCATTGTGCCAATATCTTTTTCTCATTTTATTCCGGTTCCAATAACTTATTATTGTTTTATTCTCGTGCTTGCCTATCATTATTAAACTAGAGCTGTAAAATATTCTATGATCGATCATTTTTATAGGGAATCGTAAATATAATGATGCTCGTTTTTAATGTGTAAGTGTTCCCTGTAATCTTATTATGATTCGCAAATGTGCATGGTAGTCCTACATATGAACAATCTAGTAAGTCTGCAATATGTTTATAAATATTATTCGTGCTATATTTCTATATAAGTCGTAAAGGTTGTCATATGTCCTCTTTTTCCAGGACATGTCCATTTTGGTCCTCAAATACCTATACAAATACTGACACTCACTCTTTGAAGTATCCTCTGTTTTGACAGTTTTAGTATGGTATGGTAGTTCATATATTGTGTATAATTCACGCAGTTCAAATAGTAAAGAGAATTCAAACAGAGGAGATATTACACAGTCAGTAGTATAGCAAACAGAGATGCCATCCAGTATGTTATTATGTCATTACGTTCGGTTCATCATGCTTTCTGTTCAGCGGCACGGATCCTTTGTAACTAAATTGTTGGAATCAGCGTAGTACACATTAGGAATTGGGATTAAAGTTTACTACTTTGATCAAAAGTGATCTTCAAATATTTCTCGCCACTATGAGGTATTTGATCAATTTCAATACTTTACACTCTTCGTCTGCATATAGTATTTTTACATCGAATGAAAATGTATCGGAGTTTTGACATGTTTATTTGATACTTTTATTTTCTAAGCATAGCACGTTTTCTTTGATCAAGATTTTGGAAACTATGTTTTGCTTAACATCGTTACAACTATTATTACCAGAGCGCAAGGCTTTTCTTACAATCACGTAACAGATTGCGTGTGTCACAGAGCAAAATTTGTCAGAATGTTATTTCCCACCTACATTTGAAGTCTTGTTCGGAAATTGCCCATGGTCCATGCCTGTTGTAATTAATGTAATCCCATGCACCGAGGTTTTCTACAGCTTTCCAGGGACATTTAATCAAAGAAGCTAAGCACTTATACGTACTCAACTCTGTGTCGTCATTGGCTACCTCAGATTACCATCTCTTTGCATCGATCTCAAAAAGCACGTGCTGTTATGGAGAGTGTAGAGAACGAGACTTTCAAGGATATTGCATATAATCACTATCTCAAAATAACACCATATGCTCCACGATTTGACCTGCCATAAACATCCTCCATGATCTGACTGCAGTGAACAAATAAATTGTATGCGCATACGCCATCATCAATGAAATTCTAAATTTAAAGAAAATTAAGCCTGTTTAACCTAGGACTGTGTAAGAACCCGCTGCATTCGAAGCCTTTTTAATAAATGGAAATTTGCATTAATAAACATACCACAAAGATGTTGCTATCAATAAATGTATCTACTGCTTTCAAAAGGAATTTATTGGGTATTATATATCTTGCTGGTTTCAAAATGAAAACCTTTAATATCAAGCAAGTGACTAAACGGTTATTTAGTTTTGAGACGTACTCCATGGAAACTTTAGGCACGCAGTGCCAGAATTTTGGCCAATAGGATGCATAGGACATGCATATATTTCAGACATCGATAGCTAAGGCAACTCTCTGACACGTTATGGGATTAAGATTTAACTATTGGACCATTCATACCGAGATCGTTCGATCAATATTTGCTGGCCTAGGACAACTCAAATCTTTTGCAATATACCACATAGTCTTCAATTTTCATAGACGTATCAGTAACAATGTCATATTGTTTTCTAGCTACTATATGTGGGTGTAATTTTCAAATCCTATATGTCAGCGAGTCTATTTTGGTATCTTATGCTGAAGAGATTTTATGACTGGAAAAACATTTTTGGGTTTTGACGCAGTTCGTTATGGATCATGACTGACAAGGAGGTGGTTAGTTAGATATACTTTGCATTACTTTAGATCACGTGTGTGAGTAAAAACTAATTTTTTAATCATCTTGTGTCTTAAATATTGTAGGTTAATTTGAAGCAAAAATGTGATTTGCCTAATTATCGTAGTTTTGCGAGAGTCAAAGTTATTGGAAACTAATTTCAAAGATGATTTTTTTCTCTATCTGATATACGATGAAACGATTAAAATATATATGTGAAGTAAACGGGACAAAATCTCGGTTTTTGGCAATCTCATAATCCTTTGCAAACGAATCCCGTTGCAACGCCATGTACTATGTGTGAAAGGAGGGGATGTAAATATCATTCATTATGTAAACGCATATATATATATATATATATATATATATATATATATATATATATATATATATATAATGCATCAGGAAATTGCATAAAGGGAAACTTCGCGCAATTTGTCTACCGCAGCAAGTTGTATCAGAGTCAACACACGCATTACTAATTGACAAGGAAATATTTGACATAGCTATTCAACACTCATTCTAAACAAAACAGAAACATTTCCTAGTAATAAGATTTATTTTGAAGACATTGTACCTTAGTTTACTTAAAACCTTGACAGCTGGCCATAATTGTTCTTGAAATCTCGAAAATAAGAGTTTGTATCGCAAGGAAATACGAATGTCATATTCAAACTTTTCACCCACAAGATATGTATTTAATTTTCGGAAATTGCTTAAAGTTAATACGCATCATAAATTATGTCGCGCCATGCGCTATTCTGTATTTGTAAGCTTGAAATGGCCTTAAATCAAAGAATGTAATCATTTATACAAATTTGACTGCGATGTTGTCATGAAGTCTTCTTTTTCATCTTTGTTCACAAAAAAACCTTCGTATATTTCCTCAATTCATTAGTTGCAATAAAGAAGAATAATGTTGAAAGAGATGGCACGGAATTGCTAATTGATGAAGACAGGTCTACATCCGTCACGACTTGATCACTGATAAATTAATTCAATCTACTAACGATGATATCGTTACCAATCAGACTCTCAGTTGGAGCAATATTAAAATGCAGGCAATGATGCAAATATCCAAACCAAGAATTTGTTAATGAAAGCCAATAGGTATTCTATCAGCTAACCGAAATGCAATATATGATTGATGCTCACTGTTTTTAATATTCCTTCAAAGGATTTGCCAAGCGTACTGTATCCAATTAGTTTATACAAACCTTCTTCATAGAATAGGAATTTCAAAGACTGCTCAGAGCCGCGGACAGGATTTGTGGGCCCAAGGAAAACTTCTCCAGTATGCCCGTATGAATTACAAATTGTGACGGCGGTGGGCCCCTTGACCGTTGTGGAGCCCCAGGATTTTATTCTAGTAATCCTACCTTATCCCCCGGCTCATAGGACTTTACAAGCAACAGTCGGAGATATTGATCTGAATTTACAGTATAAAAAGAAAAACGAAAGCTAATACATATATGGTGTGAGAGCAGCCATATTGTTTCTAATATGGCAATATAAGAGGAGTCAGTCCTTGTGATTATTGGGTGTAAAATGTTAACACATGAATGGGACTGCATATAGTTTGAGAAAATCAATTAATTATTAACCTGCATATTTCTAGTGAGTTTTGGTGTTGTAAAATTTATATAAAAAGATTTAAATTTCAATGCATGACACAAAGTTACGAACCTAGTTTTATTACAATTGTAGAGTGAATTACAACAAAGAAGGTATGACAAGTTTAACCTGCAACATTTGGTCCATACATGAGTGCGTTGGCTGCATTGGTAACGAAATAAACAAAGCATCGTCTATCCTTGAAAAGGAACAATATTATGTCATTACTTATAACCTGAACCGCATGGACATATTGTAAGATCTGAAAGAGAATTAGTTTTGATACATATTGATATTTGATACATATTGAACCACTGTTGTCCAAAACATAATGCCTCTTCATGTACATTTCCCTGTCAGGAAGGGAAACCAATATACAGTTCGACTGTACCATGCATTTTACAACAAATATTTAAGCGCTGCACATGCTATATATCGGTCGGTCTAACTTTTTTATGACGACTCTCTGCAACAGCACTTACATTCGTCTAAATCTCATAAAAGGTGGATGGCTTCTTTATCAGCCTGAAAGTAGAACACGTTTTCATCCAACTTTATGTGAAAGAATTCATCTGTCATGTGCTAACTGCACCCTTCAATTATTTATACTTGTCTCCATAGTAATATCTCATAGGATAAAGTTAATATTTGGCCTCAAATATTCAGGCAGATATTAATCCTGTTGTTACTATTGATATCGCCTGCAATATTTGATTAGCTTCAAGTACATTTGCGAAAAGAGGTCAATCTTTCTTTGGTCAAAATGTGCGGTTTAAATTAATTCATGCACCTCATTATCGCATTTTTACTTGACTGAGCTACTTTCAAGATGATTCTTTTTACGATAAACGTCGAGCAATTGCAATATGAGTGTCAAGAGAATAAACCCAACTCTGTTGTTTTGTTTTATCAAGTTCGCGATCACTGGCATAAAAGAGGAAAGCGACTGCTATGTTTTGTTGGCTTATCATTTGTTTTAAACAGACTTTTGATGAATTGTATATATATTTGAAACACCAGGAGCTGAATCAAAGTTGGTATCGCCGTGATGTTAGTAATGGAAACGGGAGGTCATTATTAGTGTGAATATGTTGAATATTTGATCACTCTGGGAAACAAATATGTACAATTATGTAAAAGTGCTTGACGTGAATCATATTAAAAAATGTCTGCATATGTATGCAGTATAAAACACCATAGCTTGTAGATGAACCTGTTTTGTGTACTTTCTGCACGATTAAATTGTTACGTTATTCCTACACTAACTAACCTACTGAGTTGTTATTATCAAGTACCGTAGTCCCTAAGAAAGTCATTAATGGTTTTCTCAGAGATGTATGGCGATTCGCTAATCAGTGAAGAATATTACTTACATTAGAATATTACTTACATTAGTCAGAAAGCTGTATTAAAGTCAGAACAGAATCTATAATATTCATCGAGCTCATCATGTCACTGTATATGATTACAACTCTAAATATTTTGAATGTAACTAAATAATAAAAACACGAGTTCGTTTGGAAACTTTAAATTAAATTATTTATTGATTCATTGTAAATTACTGCCATATCATGCTACCGTTATCTGCCTACTGTGGTCACCTCTTCTCAATGTACGCATGCGATCACAAAGCCACCTTTTGTACAATTGCGACACCGGCAAAAACGTACTAATGTATAATAATAACAAGACATACAAAAATAAAAAGGAACGAACAAAATCTTCAATCAGTGTGAGGCCACTTCCTCAACTAGTGGATGTTGCAAAACGTGGTCCACAATTTTATTTCTCAATCACACAATAATGCTATCGAAATCTGAATGCTACCTTAATGGAGATAATACAATACAACAGGTGCGGTACTTCTAAATCACAACACTTAATATTGTGAATTACGCTGAAGAACATATACAATGTAACACAGCTACATCCCCATCAGCACAACCAGTTTCAAACGAATTGTTGATGTCATAAAATAACATGTATTTTTTTAGTTTAAAAATTATTAACTGGTAAACGAATCTAACTGTGGTATCAAAAAAGATTCAAGAAGAAACAAATGCTGATATACCTACTTCAAACATAAAAGGTGAATTGTTTAAGGAAATATTAAGATTTTTTCAGACTGTATTCAACAATGAATACAGACAAATAAGCCGCATAGCTCATGAGAGTACAGAATGTATTCCACAGTGAAGATAGAGAGATGAGCAGAACACCTCGGGAGAGTACAGACTGTATTCCACAATGAATATAACTCATGAGTGCACATATTGTATTCAGCAATGAAGACAGAGAGATAAACAGTAAAGTTCATGAGAGTACAGACTGTATTCCACAATGAATACAGACAAATAAGCAGTATAGCCCATGAGAGTACAGAATGTATTCCACAATGAAGATAGAGAGATGGGCAGTGTCGCTCATGAGAGTACAGACTGTAGTCAACAATGAAGACAGACATATAAGCATCATAGTTCATGAGAGTACAGACTGTATTTCACAATGAAGATAGAGAGATAAGCAGCATTGGCCATGAGAGTACAGAACGTATTCAACAACGAAGACAGAGAGATGAGCAGTATATCTCAAGAGAGTACAGACTATTCAACAATGACGACAAAGAGATAAGCAGCATACCTCATGAGAGTACAGGCTGTATTCCACAATGAATACAGACAAATAAGCAGTATAGCTCATGAGAGTGCAGACTGTATTCCACACTTAAAATTGAGAGATAAGCAGCATAACTCATAAGAGTACAGACTGTATTCAACAATGAAAATAGAGAGATGAGCAGTATATCTCATGAGAAAACAGACTATTCAACAATGAAGACAGAGAGCTAAGCAGCATAGCTCATTTGAGTACAGTATAAAGAGGGGTTACGTTGCGTATTAAATCTGGATAAAACGCAAACTATTATTCATTTATATCAATGGAGGAACTCGATGCTCCAATCAAAGTTACAAGGTCAATAGACAACGACTCATAAAAACAAAGATACAATGTATAGAAAACTAAGGTAGATTCAAAACAGTACATGGTTTTCTATGTATATCAATATCAAAATCAGTCAATAATGGTGTCTGAATCGTGAAAGCATATAAAACTAGGAAATATTATATAATGTTTGATTGAAATATGATATAATAAGTCATAAAGCTGCTAAATGACGACAATAAATGTTATATTTATCTGATATTTGCATTATTATGTTTACATTTCATAATACTCTTGTATGTACCTTGTCCCTTTTTAAAAAATGGCTAATATATTAACAAATTAAACAATTTCATTACAAACTGAACCCCATTGTCATTGATTAAGTGTGTGTGTGTGTGTGATTTGGATTTGTAATGTAGCTTTAAAAAATAATTCAGTCATATCGCTACGGTGTCTGCAGTGTGGCAGTTTATAGTGATGCCTAGCACTGGGGTATCATGCCGCAGACATGTAGCATCATGTTCCACCCATCACATTATCCTGTCACCAGGCCGACCAGTCCTGGTACTATCATCGAGGCAGCTGTTAGTACCATTTTTGTAAGTCTTTGGTATGACTCGGCCGGGGATCGAACCCACAACCTCCCGCATCCAATTCGGATGCTCCAACCACTAGGCCACCGGAGCGGTTACATTGCTTATTATACAAATTGCACATGATACACAATATAATACTAACATAAAGAACAAATTCAGTAGTTTTTAAGCCTGCGTCATATGTTTATAGTCTTCATTTTCATCCTGTAGCAATATTATAAATTAAAAAAAATAATAATAGATCCCTACAGTAGCTGATAGTGAAACTTCATGTTATTTTCTAGGACAACTTCCTGCCTTGGACTGAGATATGTGTTTTGAGCCGCAGTCAAGAAGAAGGATATTTGTTTTTACAAATGGTAAGTTTACTCTTCCTAGTTCATGCAAAATCTGTATCACCTGTAACATGTATAACACATACTTACACTCTATCGATTGATATTTGGCTTTTACCGTGGAGTAGAGTTTCGAAATTTGATCTCAATGCTACATCAGTTTTTACATTGGAGGGAGAAGTCATTAGTTCGACCATATGTGTTTATGTTTTATGTCCTTCCTACAACAATCCCTCCTGTAACATGGGCGTAACAACTCAAGAGAATTATGGAAACACCCAATCTGATATGTGAATAAACTTTAATGAAATAGGAAATATATTATACTGGATTAAAGAACATTTATAGCTTGGATTAAAAATATTACAATCATATATATATATATATATATATATATATATATATATATATATATATATATATATATATATATATATATATATATATATAACACAATAAATAAACCTAGTTTCTGTTTATTACAGGAAGGTCTCATTTTGTTACAGGAAGGACTACTTTGTTTCATATCATACTATTTTGAGATATATTGTATTTATGTTATTAAAGTATATTTTATTTTGCGTAAATCCAATTACTTCAGTTCATCCATTTCTATACTTCTATGTGCATTGCAAGTATTTTATTAGAATATTCATTACAGGAGGGACAGTTTGTTTGATGTTACTGTTTAATTAGGAATTACGTTCAATTTTTGTTGTTTTGTCTTTTTGAAAATATGTTAAACCATATGACTAATGGCTAGTAAATTCCAAGTTTATTACACTGGTAATATCATTAAGTGAAACTAATTAATTAAATGTTATGCCATGTAATGTTATTGTATTTTTGATACAGTATGTCCACAGGTACAATGACAATGTCCAATGAAGGAATACCGGATACCGTTGGTGGTGCCCTGGAAAGAAATGCAGACAAAGAAGTTAAATATGGACATAACATCAGCAGAGATATTTCACTGGTCAACAGTGAAATCATTACTGACTTGAAAAGGCCCTAATCTGTAGTATTTTGGTGTGCCGAACACGAATATAACCGTGAAAAATTTGTATTGGCTCTCGTTTTGAAGATATTCATATACCTCATTTTCTATGTTTCACTGTGTAAATTTCTCCAGTAGGACTGCAGCAACATCCGGAATAATGATGTAACATTGCATAATACCATCATGCTCACATCATCCACAGTTGATTGCATCATTTTCTGATGCAATGCAATACTAATGCCATGCGGCTGCTGAAGTAAGTTGACGTCAGCAGTGTACTAGACATGTGTAGGCCTATTATACTAATGCCAGGCGGCTGCTGAAGCTGACGTAAGCAGTGTACTATATAAAGCCCAATCAGATAGGTTCAGCATTTAAAATATTTTAGACGTTGTGCGAGACAGTTCAAGCTACTGTTACATAAAACTTATTATTTTATCCATTTACGTACAATAAAGAACAGTAATGCCTCGAAAGTGTGTTAATACCGCGGACAATTTTTGCTATATTTGTGGGGAAGTGACATTTGCCAACCAGAAGAAAAGTATCAATTCTCAAGTGAAGAAGGCATATCATCTTTACTTCGGATGCAAGGTTGGTGACCAAGACAAGCCTTGGGCTCCGCATATATGCTGTGCTACATGTACAACACAGCTTTCACAGTGGTTGAATTGCAAAAGGTCATCAATGCCGTTTGCAGTCCCAATGGTGTGGAGAGAGCCAAGCAACCACCTAAATGACTGTTACTTCTGCTTGGTTCCTCCTCTTTCCGGCGGAATAACGAAGCGAAAGAAGTCGAGAATAGTCTACCCAAACATTCCGTCTGCATTGAGACCAGTTCCACATGGTGAGGGACTTCCTATTCCAGAACCTCCAGCAGAATATTCTCTTGATTCATCTGACGAAGACAAAGGTGAGTCGACCTGTTCTTCTCCTGGTCCATCAGCATGCAGTGATCCAGATTTTCACTGTGGTGCATCATCAACCCCACACAGAATAACACAGGAAGAACTAAATGACCTGATTCGTGATTTGGACTTATCAAAGAACAAGGCAGAATTGCTAGGATCAAGACTCCAACAATGGAATCTTCTAGAAGAAGATGTCACAATTACTGCATATCGAAAGCGCCACCAGCAATTGGAGCCTTTCTTCAGAAAGGAAAGTAATCTGATATTCTGTTCCGATATTGAGGGCCTCATGAATGCTTTAAAAATCACTCATGACCCACAAGAATGGAGACTATTTGTGGACTCTTCGAAACTGAGTCTCAAGGCTGTGCTTTTGCACAATGGAAACATTCTTCCATCTATTCCAGTAGCGTATGCTGTCCACATGAAAGAGACATACGATAACTTAAGGCAGCTACTGAATTCCATTGAGTATAACAAGTACAGCTGGCACCTCTGTGGTGATTTGAAGGTAGTTGCCCTTTTAATGGGACTGCAGCAAGGATATACAAAATACATGTGTTTCTTATGCGAGTGGGATAGCCGAGCAAGGGAAATGCACTACATGAGGAAGGAATGGACTCACAGGCAGAATGTAGCCATTGGAGAGAAGAATATCCAACACCCAGCTCTGGTTGAGGCTCAGAAAATCTTGCTACCACCCCTTCACATCAAACTAGGTTTGATGAAGAACTTCGTGAAAGCCATTGACCGGACTTTGCCAGCATTCCGATACCTGCATGAAAAATTCCCTCGACTCAGCGAAGCAAAGATTAAAGAGGGAGTTTTTGTGGGTCCTCAGATTCGAGAGCTTTTCAAAGATGACCGGTTCAACAACTTGCTGGAAGGTGACGCGAAACAAGCATGGAATGCTTTTCGCCTAGTTTCTACAAACTTCCTCGGAAATGTTAGGGCAGAAAACTATAAGGAACTAGTAGAAGACATGTTGATGAAGTATAAGAAACTTGGCTGCAATATGTCTCTAAAGATTCACTTCCTTCATTCCCATTTGGATTTCTTTCCTAGCAACTGTGGTATTGTTAGTGATGAACACGGCGAACGTTTTCATCAAGATATCGCAACAATGGAACAAAGATACCAGGGAAAATGGTCCACTACAATGCTGGCTGACTACTGCTGGACACTCCTCAGAGATGCTCCCGAACAGCTGTACAAGAGACAGGCGAAGAAATCTAAGATGTAGTCAATGACTTGATTTTTTATAGGTAGGCTATTACAGTTGACCTTTTACTATTGGAATGCATTTCGTTATGTAAACATTAATTTCTTGCAGATTACAAAAAAACTAGAGCCAATTTTGCAATTTGACTGTCATATTCGTGTTCAGCACATAAAAATTGATAAGAATTGACTAATTTTATTTCAGTAACATGACTTTTGTAAAAATTTGTTGTCCAGTGTTTGCGGACAGCATGAAATATAGTGAGACAGACTGCAAAGTAATCACAGAAGAAGACATTATGTCGGAACAAATTAAGTTAGACAGAACTATGTTCAAAACAACCGAAGGCACAATCAAACTCGACCAAGTCATTACACATTTTCCAGGTGTGGTTTTGTATAGAATTGTAAGCTGTGATTGTAAAGAGGGAAATGAATTAATTGGCCATGAACTGAATATATTTATATTCACTGATGAAAAAGGTACCAAGAAGTCTAATGAATCAATGCAAACACGCCAAACAAAAGGGGTCCAGTTAAATAACTCAAACAAATAACAGCACGAAAGAACCAAAAGAACGTAAATCATCTAAGATTGATTATGAAAAATGCTTGAGATAAATGAAAGTGTGTCGAAGGTTCAAGATTTTGTAAACGAAATGCAATGAAATTTTAAAACATCTTACTGACTTTCACATTAATTCAGGTTCAATAAATATTACGGAGTTCAACACGGAAGAAGATCCTGATGATTTAGATGTGATACCAGAAAATGTTCCAGATCAACGTATTCTATATCCTTGTCAGGTTAGAGAAGATGGAAATTGTCTCCCCATTACTGCAAATGTTTATTCCTATGGGACAGTAGACAAAAGGACACAAATGTGAGTTCAAATAGTGAATGAACATGTTTTGAACAGGGACAGCTACCTCAATAATACAGTTTTAGAACAAGGATTTTTACATGAGGTGAAGCGATGAAATTTACCAAATACTTATGTATAATATTCATACATGTTGTTTTCCGGGAATGGCATTAGATAATACAGACGTGAGAATTATTTTTCAGAGGGAAGTTTTATCAATTAGAATAGGCTAGTATTATAAGAGCGTTAGGCAGTTCCATGCATTAGCAAATATTCTGAAAACACCAATCCATCAAATCTATCCTAAGCTAGGAGATCCACATGTTCAAAAGGATCTGAGCAGACTAATCGTGCCAGAAACAAATTATCGGTTATCAATTCCAATTTATAAACTATGAACCAGCACAAAAAAATGATAAATTGAGAAAGCAACATTGGATTCCTAATCATTGTACTCCTGTTGTGACCGTTAAATGTCAAAACACAGAGATATAAACAAAGCATGAGGAGGATATAGAGACGATACGAGGGAATAAAGCAGAAGAGTTGAAGCAAGGTCAGATGGGTGAAGAATAGTTAAAGTAGGATAAAACGCTGGAAGAAATGTCTTATCTGCAAGAAAAAATAGGCAAGATAGATTAAGAAACTCTGGAAGAGGGATAGACAGGTGACGAAAAGATGGAGGAATGTAAAATAGGTGAGGTCAAGATGGATAAAGGTAAGATGGGTGAAGAAACGTTCAAAGAGAACTCAACAGGCGAATAAAAAGTGAAGGAGGAAAAACCAGAAGCAAATAAGATATATGAGTGTATGACAACTAACGAAAATGTAGAGGAGTGCAATACACGTGAAGAAAATAAGGAGGATACCAAAATGAAATAAAAGATCGAAGATAATAAAATAGGTGTTACGAGTGGGAAAAGCTAAAGGTGGTTGAAGTAAAAAGATAGAATAGTAAGACAGGTGAAAAAAAGCATACGGAGGGTAACACAGGTGAAGAAAATATGGAAGAGGGAGATAACATCTGAAGAAAATAGGAAAGAGGACAATACAGGTGAAGAGAAGATGGAGGATGATGATACAGGTGAAGAAAAGATGGAGGAGGGTAATACACGTTAAGAAAAGGAGGAAAGTATGAGAGGTAATTCAAAGATGGAGGTTGGTAAGATATGTGAAAATAAGATAGTCGGATAACAAGATAGCTGAAACAAATATAGCAGAGGTTCAGGTGGGTGAAATAAAGAGGGAGAAGATTCAGATGGGTGCTAAAAATATGGAGAGTAAGAACGATAAAGAAAAGATGGAGGAGGATAAAACATGTGAAGCAAGGATGGAGGATAGTAAGATAGGTAATAAAAAGACGAGAGAGGTTCAGACAGGTGAAAATGTGATGAAAAATGCATGCAAAAAGGTTAGAGAAAGATCAGTAAGAATGTAGGTACATGGAAACATATACCTGAACCGACTTTATTTGTGGGTACGTATGTCATTGTCAAATACTGTAAAAGAGCTTATCCAGGGTGTGTTGAGGATGCTGAGGAGAAAAATCTCTATGCTGAGCGAATACACCAGGATGGAAAAAAATCAAAATTGATTTTTTGGCTAAGAAAAATTAAAAGTTAAATGCTGGTACAATTATGAAGATATTTGGGCCATGATACATGAACCTGAACAAATAGAAGGTTCATCGTCACATTATGAAGTCGACAATGCAATATAGCAATCCATAATTGTATTAAAATAAAAATAAACTCGCAAAAATAGTGCATATGCTGCACGGATATATCATATATGGAATATGACAAGAGTGTTGGAGGTGTTCTGGATGATCTATTTTTACACTGGTTGCAGTCAATGTAAATGCTGTTTTCTCATGTGAGGGCTCATTTGTGATTTACATCCTACATCCTTTTATTCAGTTGACACATATGTATACTAATAATAAACTTTACAGTAAGAACTAATTTACGGAATAGTAATTTGTATTGATATCTTAGTCATTCCCGTAAAAACCTGTCCAGCCTGTTACAGTTTTAAAATACCATAAAGTAACTGTATAAAACATGCTAACATGTTTGAATAGTAATACAGATATATCAATATAAATATCAAGAATGCCATAATGCTGAATTTGTATTTGAATAACTAAACGAAAACTGAACGAAATGTCTAAACTGTTCGTCCTGTAACGAAATTTGTCTCTCTTGTGAGAGTTTTCCTTCCTGTAACAAAATGTGTCTCACTTGTAACAGAGTTTTCCTTCCTGTAACACCTGCTACTTTTGACTATAGATAGTTGAGCACACCCGTGATATGCATATCTACAATTATTTTAATCCAACATTTCCACATCTGCTACAGACATAGCCATGGTATGAAATCAGATGTAATAAATGACATATAATTGTTATGTTTACACTTTAAAATGTTGGGGTTTACGAATTATAATTAGCAAATGTTCATATTATTTTAAAGGACCCTTGTCTGAGAACAGTTTGGTTTACAGTACAGGAAATACACTATCTGCAATTATTCCAATCATACCTATTATCATAAATAAAAATAATTCTATGTGTTCGAGCAAAATAAAATATTGTTACGGGAAGGACATTTTTAATTGTGAAGGATGCATGGATTGCATGAAAGATTTCAAAAAGAGTCCAACAAGCTTTCAATTTGATATTCGTAACTTATTGGAACATAATACAATGCATCCAGCTATTACAGATTGGATTGTGAGCATACTGGTTTTTTATTTTTTTCATTTTTACTTTACCAAACAAATGTGGATTTTGATATTGGTATACACACTTTGAAACACTCAGTGTTTTACAAATATTCCTGAGAAGTTCTGCAGGATTTAAGTTTATTGCTCTACATGTTGTCAAAACGATTTCAGCTATTTTCAATGATCGGTTTGGCAATGCAATGCATCCACTGATTTCTCTGCAACTCCTCGAAGCTCTCCTGTAACAGAATACATACACTACCCGTGATTCATCAACTGACTTGTCATACATTTTGAGGTAAATACTCAAATGCGAATTGTTGACTTGTTGTTACCTGCAAACTAAAACAAAAGAAAGAAAGAATGAATGCCTGGGAACGCCACTACCTTCTGACGCACAGTTTGAACATCGCTTCTTGGGATCCTTTGATGTGTGTGTGTGCTAAAGGTGAACTTTCTCATCGCAAACCTAAAGAGGTCCAAGCCTATATAATCAAAGCACAACATAGATGTCTTCTTTCTCAACAAACACATTGTGGAATATTTTGATTCCTCTGGATACCCTGCTGTGGAAGACAAGCTCATTGACTTCTCGATTCTATGGGGTGCGAACAATATTGTATGCATTTCCTTCATCATTACAGTCTTATACGTTCCTTAGTTTTTCCTTGCTTTTATTGTGTGTATTCTAGAAATGCTGATAAACTAGAAAGCTGATAAACGAAGTATGCGCTGATGGCGAAACGACAGTGCCTAAGATATTAGAAGTTCAGTTCGACTCTACAACGTTAACAACTTTGTCGACTTATTTATGTATAATATTGTTAATTTGCTTGTATTCCTGTTTTGTGTCAGAGAGGTTTCTTATTATTATTGAACATGTTGATTTGTTTTGAAAAGGAAAAGGCATTGTCTTGTACTTTTTTTGAAAAGAAAATAGTATGAACAAACTCTATCGTATTTCTTTCATCAATCTTGTAATGTTTTCATTCACGTCCGCATACCTGATTGGAGCAATGATTTCCATCACGTGCATGCTTTTCTCATATAAAGCAGTGCATTTGCTAGATTAGCCAGCCACCATTGCTTATACATGATCCTATGTGAATCATCCATCCTCTAATTTAAAATCCTACTATTCTTACGTGATATGTGTTGACCATTCTCACAGCGTATTGAATAGTAAACAATTTGGTTTTATATAGTATGTTAAAAGTGAGTTTTTGATTTTACCCATGAATTGGGTGTTTGATTGTAGATTACGTGTTGGACAGTAAAAAAAGATTGAGTGAAATATAGTATATAAACATTTGGTGTTTGATAGTATTTAAACAGTTGGCGTTGGATAGTAGGTTGTGTGTTGGGTAGTAATTCAAAGGATGGTGTTTGATAGTATCTGTAAAGTGGGTGTATATAGTATAGTTGGTGTTTTGGATAGTTCGTTGGTATGATTTCATGCTCTTCTCTTATATCATACCCTTTTCGTCTTATAGTTGGGTGGGTGAATATTAAACACTACAAAAGAGGTTTGGGTCGTGTGTATGGAGTGTTATGTAGTACATATCTAATAAATTGGATAATATATAGCTAAGTAATTGGATAGTATATAGCGATTCGCATGTTAAATTCTCGTGCTTCCCCATAAACCTTCGATCCTTTGAAGCTATCAACCTTTGACTCTTTTTTCTATGGTATTTTACTGTTGACCCCTATAAATATTGGATAGTAATTAAAGTGTGGGTGTTGGAGAGTATTTATGGTGTGTTTGGATTGAATAAAAAAGCGGGTGTTAAAATTGTATGTGCGGTATGCTTGGATTGCAGCAGAAAAGGATGCTGGTTTTTATACCTGGTGTGTTTAAATATTATATGTGATGCATTGCATCATGGAGATATGCTTGGATTGTAGCTAAAATTATTAACATTACTATTCCCGTCTGACCTCAGAAATATTTATGACCCCCAGGTGTCATACTATGGGCTATTTTATCATAGGATTTTCCATCGATTTCCAAGTGAATGTCCATGAAACTCTATGAGCCCATGATAACCTCCAGTTCCCACATGCTGATACATATGCAGTATTAAAACGATTACCTTATAAATATATAGCCGAAGTATAAAAACAATGCCTAGTAAGTAGCTGTAATAAATAATCATTTAGCATATATATAGATATTGAATGATTAATTTATATATAACGACTCAATTTTCCCACGTTATTCTAAATAAAATAAATAATCCAGATGATATTGAATCCATTGAGAAATAGATAGATAAATATATGTACGATACATTGCTATTGTGAATACTGATCCATGATAATGTTAACAATCAATGTCGCGACAAGTGCATATATATCAATCTTCTTTTTTTGTCCCAGGTGCTGGAACTGTTTTCATCAATCTTACTATCAGTTCGTCCAAAAATGGTGAATAAGTGCATCATCCCATATCTCCTGAAATTTCTGATTTTATATTGTCTTCTTTACAGGTTTATCATTTATTGCATTCTTACGATTCTTTTGTTTTTTGGAGTGCAATGTTTCTGCTGCGATTGGCGACGTATCTCAGTAGAATCTTGTATCAGTCTCAGTGTCTCAGTCATCATGTCATTCCAGGTTTTACAAGATGTGTACAGACTAAATATCCATCAAAGAAGTTACAACATCCATTTTGTTATGATAAATATTCAATATAACATTGTCTGTGGTGGATTGGTCATTGAACGGAATATTATGGAAGCCATGATACTGTTCTGAATGGTTGATTATCTGTTCAAATTTGTATTTGGTCTTCTGTTGCATAATCTCTGATATAAGGCCTTCTGTTGCATAATCTCTATTATAAGGCCTACTGTTGCGTAATCTCTGATATAAGACCTTCTGTTGCATAATCTATGATAATGTACTTCTTTCGCATAATCTCTGGAATAAGGCCTCCTGTTGCATAATCTCTTATATAAGGCCTTCTGTTGCATAATCTCTATCACATGGTCTACTGTTGCGTAATCTCTGATATAATGCCTTCTGTTGCATAATCTCTGATCATGTGCGTCTGTCGCATAATCTCTGGTATAATGCCTCATTTTGCATAATCTCTGATATAAGGACCTCTGTCGCATAATATATGATTAAAGGCCATTATTTTTGACAGTATGTGTACTGTTGGCTTGTTCCAGTGTTTGAAGTTTCCACTCTTGTTCACACTTTATTTGTCAATGGTTTGAAAAGTTTGTTAAATGTACTCGTGTTTTAGAAATTAAAGAGTTTATTGATCGATTCATAAGACGAATCTGTTTGGAGGCGGGATTTATTAGACGTCCGAAAAGATTCTTGACATTTTTACCGTACCTGTTACATCCAGCTGGACACAAATTACAGGAATATATACATCCAAAGGAAACATAACGAATGAAGACTAATCAATCTTCTCACAATTATAACTGAAAAACAAAAAAATGAATAAAGTAAAATTATATATTTATTGGATCTTATGGGGGAAATATCCAGTAGTTTCCTACATCACGCATGCACACTATATATATAATTTTGAGGAAATGTGATTTTTAATGTGCAATATATTTTATTATATTGTAAACAAAGCAAACTACTAAAACTATCCTTGGGGTTATTGCATCTTCATAGGAACTGAGATAATTAAATTATTCATTCTTTATTTGTGAAATTATATCTTCTGTACTCAGTATTTTTTACATACAATATACCATTTTGTTTTGATTTATATGTTTCGAGGGTATTTAGATTCGGAAAATACTGAAAAAGTCAAATTTTCACCTAGTCCCACCCAAAATAAGTAGGAAAACATTTACATAAGATCCAAAGAATAAACATCATTATTTGCAATACATACTTTTGCCAAGATTTCAGAAAATATTTGGGCCATATCATGATTAAAACTCATAAAACAAAAGAAATGAAATGAATCAGCTTAATGTATGACTTCCACTTTAATTATTTTATTTCTTCATATCGGCTTTTGTTAATTGTTTAAATGAAATATAACTCTGCAGGCTTAAGAGGTAAGGGGATGATTTATTTGCTCCTGTTACGTGTTCTTTATCTATATAATGTAAACATCATTTAGGTAAATATGAGAACCAGATGGCATCAAACGGAATAAATAAATAAGGCATTTTGATGAGCGTGTTGACAATATTTTCACTGAAAATAAGATCCATTAATTCGATTGGTATTGATCAAACAATATGTCAAAGTCAAATAACTTAATTTGACTCTAATTATCTGAACGAAAATGAAGCAAACAATATTGTTGTAAAATGTCCTCTAACGAATAATGATGAAAGACGATAAACTGAAACGACAATAAGACATGAACATAATGGCATGGACCCTGTGATAAATTAATTCCATGAACTGCAGATAGTTTAAAAAATCATCGATAAAATCATGTTTAAAAGCATTGTTAATCTATTGATTTTGTTTTTAGTGATACGTGAATGCGCGGCAAATATGCACATTTTGCGTAAAATAATTCGAAATATTGAAGAGTTGAAATACCACTCTAATTTCGCAAGAATACAATTAAAATAGTACAGTAATTTGTAATAATGATCTGAATATGATTCTTTTTCCATGAAGGCTGAGATTAATGTTATAACTTAATGCTTTCTGTGTTATTGGATGTTATTGAATCACCTGACGAATTTGTATTACTATATCCATTTTAAACATCAAGCATTTAGATAAAATGGATTAAAAAACACAAACTTGAAATGTATTGACCAACAACGCAATATTGCATAGGTCTTTCAGTTCTCACCTAAACCAATACTTTATATTGATTAGCTTTTAAAATGCCACCGTTGTTTTACAGATGGGATGATGTAAAAGATATTCGCTTCAAATTCAAATGTTTGTACCAATTTTGCATTAAAAAGAAAATTATTTTTCATTTATGTTTTACTTTCTGGCGTTATGTTAATGTGCTGTGACATGTATTACACTGTATGCCTGCAAAATGACAGAGATTTTGAATAGAGCAGTTCTTTTCTCTTTAAATGTTACCTAATATCACAAGTCTGAAAATATGTTGTCGTTTTGTTGAGTCAGTGTGATTTATGTTTTACGGCCCACTCTTGACTGGGTGTTGACATGCCACTCATAGTTTACGAACCTATGCTATGAATAGTGTAGCTAGTAAATTGTGAAGGCCTCGGTATTAACACCACTCTTTATCAAAAACCTCTCTAACGTCTGCAAAAAATATATATTACTGGGTGTCAGTTATTGTGTAAGCGTAAATCAGCTCACTTCATCTACAGCTTTTAGATTGCAACATATACAAAATACACATAGTTAATTCATATACCAAGGTATAATTATCTAATTTTTGAAGGGTCTGAGCTATTTCTTTTTCCTTTATCTCAAGATAATACTTCTTTAAAACAATACAATGGACATGATACAGTGTTATTTACTTTAAATCAGAGCAAGAGAGTTTCTTTCAAATAATGTTAGGCCCGTGTCTCTGAACATCACATTGAGGGTCCCTTATGTAATTAGGGTACACCGTGGCAGATAAATACGACATCATATATCAGACTGATGGCAGGTTCTTCACTGAGATGACACCAAGACAAAGTCACTGGAAGCGACTGTTTATGATCTTATTTGCTGACGATTGTTCAATGATAGCCATCTCTTAGTCGGACGTGCAACACTATATGGGCTATATTTCTGCATCTACTGACAAATTCTGTCTCGCAATCAGTATCAAGAAGACAACTGATGCAGCAACTTGCCCCAGTCAACCTTAAGTAGAAAGTTAATGCCAAATCATCCTGACAATAAGCGCGTTCCATACTGATACGTGCAGTCTACATCAATCATGAAAAACAACCCCAAAACGCCAGGGTTGCTCAGTCCAGTTTCGACTATCCTAGATTACGTGCACATGTGTGGAATCGCAGAGGTATCAGTCTACAAACACAACATAAGGTCTACATAGCCATAGTGTTGCTGAACCTACAGAATGCTTGCGTAACGTGGAACGTGTACAAGTGCGATGTTAAGAAGCAGAAACCTTTGTACATGGGGCGCATAAGGAAACCGATGAGAAAAACGTGACAGAACAGGGTAACATACACGGAGGTTTTCTCAGAAGCAGTTATTCTAAGATTTTCCTGCTGATGACATCACAGGTGAGAGGGTAGGGCAAGTCCAGGCAGGCCAAGTCACCTGAATGTTAGAAGAGCGACTACTAAAGAAGACCTTCTGCGTCAAATTGAAGGAGTTAAAGCTATCTCAGGGCGTTCAGATTAAACGCAACAATAATTCCTCAAATTATCCTTGAAACACGTGAACACCGACATCGAATTTTCAAAAGGTCTCACACAGGATTGTTCCACCAGCTGGAGTCTTATCCATAGTCAACCTATTTGTTTTGAGCGGTGGAGAACTGCAGTGGCAGTGCAGAAACGTGAACATTGTAAATCTAAGAATCCTCGTTTTGTTAAGAAAATCCAACCGGCATCTGCTGCCATTGTGCTACAGACAATTCTGAGCGCAAGTTGTTTTGATCAGCCATTCACGTGCTCACATAAGCCAAACCAGACCACACCAGTCAGTGATGTTTTGGTCATCTTCGAACTAGAAAGTCTAATAAAATAATTAAAGGTCTCTGGAAAATGTTGTGTTATAGTTATACTCCTATGAATACATATTCCCGTCTAATTTTTAGTTCATTTATATATTGGCCGTTGACTCATTTCAACACCTGATGGCAAGAAAGTCGGACGAAACATCTCGAAGCGTGCAGAAATCAGTACTATTGAAAGGACCATTCCTACGAGAACAAAGAACAGTATTTAATTCATCTTTATTACACTCAGAGAAGAAAGGTTTAAAGAGAGAAACCATAACATATGCAGTTCGTTGAAGGTAAGGAGTTGCATCACCGAAAAGTCAAGGAATCATTAAAGTAAAAAAATTGAATACTTTTAATGTTAGACAAAAGAGCATATGTTATAGAAAGATTATATGCAAGTCATAAAACGAAGCGTAAATGAGATATTAAACAATACATATGTCAATATATATGATGCCTATTAAGATCAGTGACCATACTAATGTGTCTAATGGCAGGAGTAGTCTATTTTATATGTGACAAATAATACGTAAGGAAAGTATTAGTATAAAATAGGGGAGAGATAGTATCTCATAATATGAATCTATGATTGCAACAAGCTATGATTCTTACCTTTCAAAAGCAATATTCAAAATCCAACTTTAGATCCTGCTTTATTTAAAATGGGAAAATTTAAAAGGAAGGAATATAGAAGAAATACTTTTAGAGGAGGATACTCCCTTGTCATGTATATCTATATATTTTTTTATTATTCATGACTGTAAATTATAGCAATTATCTGCAGGTAAATATCTGAACGTGCATTAAGAGCATACTATTGCTTAGAGTCTATGAATAGATGATTACGTATCTTTACGGCTACAGATAATAATATTAATAGTAAACATGCTGACAAGTTTTGAGTTGTTTCCAATTGGACAGGTCGGTCAGATGGATTATTAGAAGAAGTAAGTTATCTCCGATTGAATGGGCCAGGTCATGTGGGTTCTTTTACTGTATTGGCTATTTGTAATTGTCAATTATAAGTAGTTGCGAAATGTGTGTTTTACCTCGATCTGAAATTTATGCTGACCATTTCGTTCTTTTGTACTTTAACACAATATTTTAAGGAAGTTTTGGATTTAACTCATACTACTGTATGTTCCTCACAAATTTTCATTTATATAACTTTGATAGTTAAATTGTATGTTCTGTTTAACAAAACATGATGGATTTGATTTCTTCCGCTACTTACTGTATGAACATAGAGTCGTACAACTTCGTATGACACACAAGATGACGTTCAAGGTCAAATCATTTTTAAAGTCGAAAACATTACCAGTACAAATATATGCAAGTAAAATGTATAAGATTTGATGTAACATTTAACAGTTGCGAGAAAGAATGCAAATATTATACTGGTATAATTAATAGAACATTTAAAATATATTGTTCCAATGACTCACTATCTCAGCTGGTAACTTAACAAAAGTTTAGACAATAATACATTTTCTATTATCATCTCCAATAATACTGAATATTTCCTTGCAAGCAGATAATAGCTGGAGGATTGGAAAGTAATGCAATTCGACTTTGACAAAAATAAAAAGTTAAAATCAAGCAAACAAATAAAACAGATTACTTAAGCAATCTAAATGAAGCTATAGACTCATCAAATATGAGGTCAACCGAGTTTAGATGTGAAGATGCAATACGAGGATTTATTTTGTTTTTATTGCTGAAGAAGTTTGTATCAATGAAGATTGCTTGTAAACATAATAAACGCATATTAAATGGAAGCTAAAGCTCAAAATCTATTTGACATATTACATACAGACTTTCTTCAGAACATAAATCATGTTGCACATTGGAATTGGAACAAATAAAATACCTTATGCTTAAACCAGGAAGATATCGATGAAATAAAAATGCAGATTCTTCAAAGATTGCACAAATAAATATAACATTTCAACTGTTCAAAAGAATTACACTAGATGTTGTGGACTATTAAAACCCATCAAAAGAATGACAAATGTTTTTGACCATTCAAACCTATCCAAAGAAGGACACAAGTTGTTGTTGACTATTAAAACCCATCAAAAGAAGGACACAGTATGTTCTCGACTATTACAACCTGTCACGGAATGGTGTAAATGTTGTTAATTAAATACATGTACTCGGGTTTCGTTTCTTTTTCTCTGTACAACGATACCCGAGGGTGATTATAATATGGTCTATGTATTTCGAAATCGTGAGTACGATTCGTCCTGTGCCACACGTGCAAGGTGCCTTTGATAAAGAATAACGAAAATTCTAAAGGTATAAATAGGTTACTACATGTAAAGGACCTTTACAATACTAATGGTTTTATCAGCAAGCGGCCTGCTTAAAGGATTCGCACAACTCCAGCTGTAGGGGTCGGTAATGTTTTGGGTTTTAAGTGATAACTAGTGTATTACCATATTTGCCTTTGCATGTTTGTTATAGTTTTCTTTACATACCATAATGCGTGCATTTTTTATTCTTGTTGCGACGTAGTGCAGGACTTATATTGGTAATGTAAAGCTACATTTTTTAAAAAAGAATTGTTTACTATTGTCTTATCAAGCAGGGTTAGGTTTACTATTGAACCTCTGTTTTGTAATTGCCATTATAATATAATCTTTTTAACTTACCATGTATAACGTCCTTACGTTATGTCTGTATCAAGTTTAGTACACTGTATCGGGTATATTTTCAGCTGAGTTTTGATGGTAGGAATATCCGGGGTGTCCGGTGTTGTCAGAGGGTAGAAACGTCCATGTGTCCGGAGCGTTTAAGGTGCCGGAGCGTCTAATGTCTAGCGTCCGGAATGTCAAGAGTGACTAAGGTGACCCAGCTGTAGAGCCGTCAAAGGACCAGGGGGTCCGGAGGGTTTAATATTTCAAGTGTCCGGAGGGTCTAATGTTTCAAGTGATCATAGTATTCCGAGGGTCCAGAGTCTATATTGGTTGTGAAATTGATTCGGAGGAGCTGTGGAGCGGATATGGTGCACGGGTGACGGAGTGCATCTCCACACATGTATTTTTAGCTGTATGCTAATTTTGGGTTAGTAAGACCCAGTGTATTATTCAGGACTGGAAGGATAGATTGTATATCCGTTCTTGTTTAGTGACATAATTTCGCTACCTGAGCGAATACATTTTTTTACTATGTGTAAACGCTTACATTGTTTACTATTTGAGTGAACTATATTCATCTTTCCATTATTGAATCATTTGTGAAATCATTTATCCTGTGTTTTAGGGTTACTGACCTAAATTTATTTGTACATTTTTTTCATCTTTGAAACTGTGCGTTTTTTTTGTTAAATAGATCCAATATTTGGATTATAAATACGCACATATCTTCATCATCCACTACTCATATAAATCGCCACATTAAACCATATATGTGTCGTCAAAACGTGTTCTGTTGTTAATCCGAAATATCCCACCCGGTTATCTTGTTACACAACCCATCAAAAGAATGACACAAAATGTTTTTGACTATTCAAACCCACCAAAAGAATGACACAGGATGTTGTCGACTAACACATCAAAAGAATAACATGACAGAAGATGGTGTCGACTATTAAAACCATTAAAAAAGGGCAGAAAATGTTGTCGACTAATTAGAACCACCAAAAGAATGACACAATATATTGTCGACAATTAAAACCGATCAAAAGATCATCGATATAGGCCATAGACAAATACATACGCTTCTTTAATAAATGTCCAATAAGTATACATAATATTACTAATTTCAGAATGAATATACTATAACTGGAAATGCATGCGAAGCAATATAATAAACTTTTAAAACCCGTTATTTGATGCGGAAAATGTCATTATTGTTGAATAAAGGTTTTCTACAAGTTATAATCATCTAAATTAAATAAAGAATCTGTTCAAAATACTTTAACAAGATGTGTGTGAATGATTTTTTATGAGAACGCGAACGAGTAAGCAGAAAGATAGATAATGCAAAAGGTGTAATGTCTGAAGTAAGTTCTATAGATAAATGTTAAAAACGCCATCAATAGGTAAATTGATATTGCATTATGTATTTGATTAGTTTAAGTATTATGGAGATGATACTAATTTATAAACAAGACCGTAATGCATTGCGAACAATAAAACGGCGAAGCACGAAAATCAAGAATATTTCGTTACTTTTAGTTAATCCACAAGGAATAGAAAAGCGGTCAAGACTTGAGTTACAGAAATGAATGTATGCATAATTATAAACCAGACAGATGACATACTTTTAGAGCACTTGAATTAGTTTAACATGACAATAAGAAATTAATTAAGGTGAAATGAAGTTGCTGATGGATAACGAATTGTCTCTGCTGAATCTATCTTCAGTTAGAGCAGGCTACACAAAAGATATGTTGAAGCAATCCATAATTTTAGGTAGGTAACTATGTATATAATAATCAGGGACAAGGTTTTTGATTACGTATATAAACACAAACGACTGTGCCAGTATAATCAAGTAAAATTTTTCGAATTGGTAAACGAAAAACAATACAAAACAAAATAAAAATAACAAAATAAACAAAACACCCAAGCAAACAAAAGCAAAAGAATGAAATAACTAGAATTTGTTTGGTGGAAGTCCAAAAGTGGATTTAGAAGTTTTATGATGTGGTTGACTATTTTAAAGATAACTCTTCACCACCGGACCAATAACTAATTAATTATTAGATCAATTTATCTGCGTTACAGGACAAGCCGTTAAGGCCTAAAACTTTTTATACTTTAAGGACAAAGTGAGATATTTTATAAACTAAAATAATTTAAAGTTGTGTGTTAATTGATAGTTGAAACCAATAAGACAGCCATAATCATCCAGGAACCCTAGCTAGAATCTTGTATTGAATTGGATACAACTCTGTGACAAAAGGAACCAATCATTTTGAATGGATATCTTTGAACTGATATATAAATATGTATTTAATTACAGTAAAGTTAAAAAAAAAAGATATCGACTGTGAAAATTGTATTATGAACACAAATATTTTAAAACCCAAAATGATCTAAAATGAAAGATTTAAGTAACTTGCTTATGTATGACTTTGAATACATCTGGTTAACAAATACATATGGTGTGTGTTAAAACTTAAACATATATGCATATACATGTACTAACATTACGATGCACGAGGTTAGATTCAGTTCTTATGACGATAAGATAGAATTGAATGGTAAGATAGTTATTTTACCGTATGGGTATCTTCGCCACCAGGGAGTCTATTCTATAAATTTTCTAATTTCACCAAATACCTTACCATCAAACGAGTTTTTATACATCCCATTTTTATAACGATATTTAATAACACAGCTCTATTTTTTCACCACCACGCCCACATATAGTTCGTAACATTTTGTAAAGTTTGTCTCTGAATACTCACTTGGACAGGTTTGTTATATCGTCAATGTTGGTCCAATTATCTATCGGAAACGAAGCACGAGTTTCTTTTTTTGCTACTCGTTAGAACTTGATTGCTTCCCTCTCATGTTTCCTATTCCAGCAGTAAGTCAATGTTTATAAATTGGTAACTCCGGGTCTTTTATTCTGTCACCAACGCCAGTAATTTATCAGTCATAGGTTATTCTAACTAATCTAATTATATTTTCCCTCACTGATGCACTTACTCTTGCATTCTTTTTGTTTTCATTCATCTTATTGTATTAATGCTAGCAGCTATAATATCTTCTGGTTTTACTGTACCGCTTTGAAAGTCATTAGGGTTTTAATTTCTTGATTATATTATTATTTAGGTCTACATTCAACTGATCTGCGATGGTGAAGTACTATAGTTTAGCCAAGATTGCTTTTCTTTTCTCCATATCACTCTCTACAACGTCCATCTCCGAGTGTAGCCCTTGATTAATAGGTTGTGAGAACGGAGGAATGTTTGAACATTAATCCTTTTTTTAATTTATGGCACCGAATGTGATCATATCATTATTCAGAGTATTGCATTAGACAGCATTTAACATTATACAGGGTATTTCATCCCTAAGCAAATCATGCGCATTTATACTTTTTGTCTTGCAATAATCAAATGGTTTATTTTTGTAATTTTTCAATTAAAGTAGCTCTTTCAGTTCGTATGTGATCAAGAACCGTTTATCCTCTACTTCTTTGTTTAAATTTTTTAAAGTACTATTTTCTCGATGCTGTGCTTATTTGAATTTCAATTCGTGTTTGTATCACACAAACTGCATCAGATCTTTTGTACAGGATATTCTAAATCGATAATACGATAATTTGTTAGGTTTATGTTATTCTTTGGTGATTCTCCAGGCAAAGGGATATTGTATTCTTTTTCAACAGATGTAAAACTGATATTTAAAGAATATCTAAAGAGTATCTTAAAATATTTCTCCATTCATACTAGTTATGTTACGTAATTCATCCGTGTACATCTATTACATTCCAGATTATGTAAACTTTAAAATATAAATTAGCGCATGACAGGTTTTCATTTATTCTTCTAGCTAAAGTTTAATACACAAACAGTGTAGTGGAATGCAAATAATAACGTAACCTACAAGGATCCGCCATGCCGGATTAGATCCTTTGGGTTGGATGGCAATCGTACTTAATATCTGTTATTGCAATGGTTGCATGGATTACAATCTTTTGTATTATTGTTTAGTTTGTAAAGAATGAATGTTGTGGTCTTAGCTAGCATGCATAGAGCTACAATTGTCTTCCTAACGTATGTTTGTTATTTTTTGTTTGTTAAATTATTTATGTAACTGAGGAGAGGCTATGTACTTGTTTTTAGAAAGATGAAAATAAGATAATTTGTGAACGATCTGATCAACACAAATTTTTTGTCGCGTGGTCGATTGTTTTTCAAAAAAGAAAAAGACAGGATCCTTGCCTTATAATTATCTTAGTAAATGTTTTTGCAGCAGAATCCCTGCTGTGCGTAATGATGCCTGCCACTTAACCACTGCATCATTTATCCATACGCATACCAGTGTAACATGCCTTATTTAAATATGCACTAATAAAACAAAGTGTGATAGCAAACATGTCTTCCGAAGTAAAGAATTATATTTCCGCCAAGTTCTAAAATTTTTATCTTTCTTAATGCATATTTAATGTAAGAGGGTCTTGTTGGAGATGTATTGAATTAAAGATCAAATAAGGTGGTCATCGATTCATTTACTGTACAGCTTATTGACGTTAGACTATTAAAATAACATGAGAGAAACATACGATTTTACGAAGACGTTGCTACTATCTTTTAATTTAAAAAAGAACAAACCCCTCGAAACCTTACACTGGGTAGAGATTAATTTCCACGATTTTGGCTCGAAACTGTCTGGCAGTTTCCTTTTACAGTTTGAATTCTTTGATAACTCTCCCTGGAAGGGATGTTTACATTGTTACGCAAAATTTATGAAAAGCATTTTCCTATCTCTCACCTCTTATCAGATCAAAGAATGCAGTGTACATTATTAGTGAAATTAACAGAGGAAGCAAGGATCTTAACTTTCTTCCATCTTGTTCAGTTTATTTGATTCGACATTCAATCTAAATTTTGAAAATGTTCACCAAAAGCGTATTTCCTCTAACATAGCCATAATTATTGCAGGTAATAGCTGGGCAGTTTTAATTTAAAGATTGCATGTAAATTGCACATTTATCACAAAGGCATAAAGGTACGTCAATATCCGCCATTGTTCGCCAGCCCGTGCCTATAATCAATTTGCAAGCTACGATATCAACAGTGGAGTAAATTCCATGTCTGGAAAATAGTTGTCACGCCTTAAAAGTAAAGGTTGGTAGCTTCGTGAAGTGTTTTATTATGTAGAAAGGTTGATAATGGATAAATTTCGTTTCTTTTTAGTTTTAGTCGTAGTAGCAGCTGTATTAGTATTACCCATCCCAAGTGGGTTCTGTTGAATAACTTGCTTGCTCTTCGTAATTATATCACCTACTTCAAGCGATGATTCCAGTAGCGTATACCAGGTAATTATAATGCACTATGCATTCTGGTTCTACATATATTAAGATTCGATATACAGACTTTAAGATTAGATAATGTCTGCGATGTGGTATGCATGAATTTACATTCAAATATAATTGAAAAAGAATCTTGAATATATTTTAATGCTATTTCAAGACAAATGCCAAAAAAGGAATTAAGTGATACCTTTCTTTAGCAAAGGACATTCGTTTACTCAAGATCATACAAATTATCTTGAGAACCAATCCGCCATTTCGCTATACTCTAACAAATAAAGTACTTGGGGAAAAACTCAAAGAACGATGCTCAATCAGTTCTTTTTCAATATAAAAACACCACAAACACACCATTCCAATTTGTGGATAATGCGCGAAATATTTTTATTATTTCTTACTGCAAAATATAGAACATGTTCTGCAATACACTGAATGTTCCACAGTTAGGGGCACTCATCAGATTATTCGGATGCTGCAAAAATGATCGTAATATGGAAAACGTATTTGCTGCGACAATACGCTGAAACAAACACATAGTATTAGTGATGTATGTAGTGATAAGTGATACTATATACAGTTTACAGTCTACCTGCGATATTCCAATTAACCCAACCCGTACACGTAAAAGAAATGTTTGAATAGAAAGATGTAAATTCGATCCGAAGTGTAAAATATTCACAGGTTGTGTTCCTACCAGAACCATGTTTATGTTGGTATGCTCCTCGTGCAAAACTTTTAAAGTACTCATCTGGAACAATTTAAGCAAATCTGGTATTAATGTACAAATTTATATTCTTAAGACTTAAATGATAAAAGAAGAAAAGGAAAACAGAACTGGAATTTTAAAGAGTACTGACAACTTCTAAGAAATCAACATAGTAAAATCGAAAATAATTAAAATTAATATTGACATTTGATAAAATTTAAATACATCTCTCTTGAAAGAACATTATTAAGTATTCATGAAAACGTAGATTGGGCTGGAGATTTTTAAAGTGTTTTTTCTCGTCAGTTAGTAACATAATATTAGATAATATTTCATTATTAATCTAACCTTCACAAATGTAAAAAACAGTCTCCATCTCCAGCAATCTCCATGTTCCCTCTTGATGCTGCGTTGCTTACTATTAAGTGATTTTCAGTGCTAATTTCGATACTCACAATAATTATGCTGTGATCGACGATTAGGTGTAAGATAAGAATCACCCGCTTGGGACGATATCAACTACTGTAGAACACATCAGCAATTATGTGGAATCAGACAGTCCAATGACCCTGCTGATAACATGAAATTGTTAAGTTGTATTCCACTGTAGGGATTTTACTCTGGTTATTCTCTAACATAATTGTGTCCCGTGGTCATCTTGATTGTTGTTCGCCATTAGAAAAACCTATTTTATACAGCTAGGGAATGACACCCTCTTTAAAAGGCCCGTTATATAACTAACTGAAAGTGGCAGATTTATCAAAATAACCCGAGGAGAAACGCCGAATTTAATTGCAACTGACGAACGATTACTACAACATGCTCCAGCAATATAAAGTTCCTCCTGGTCAAACCATGAACATGCAGGTCTATGTAGTAAAAAGATATTTTCCAATGAAACGGAAAGAACAATCTTAACCGTTTCGTCTTGAATCTCAGAGTGCTACATGCCTATGAAGGATCGTTTTGGATCCTGTAATTTATTGGGATATTGGTGATTACACCTAAAGGGTCAGGTTGATGCTAATGTCAGGACCGTGAAACAGAGAATGTGTATTTTGTATTGTAAGTCTCACTATCGTTCCTGCAAATGTTAGGAAAGAAAACGCTTTTCCTAAATACATAAAAACATATATCAATAGTTCAATACATACATACATACATACATATATACATACATACATACATACATACATACTGTTATGTATATTTAATTTCATTGTTTGTTAGTCAGTTATATTTTAGTTGTTTTTATTACATGATATTGTATTGTAACATTGTACGTCGGACTTGACCTTGTCTAAATTTGATTCCATTTTAGATTGACCCAAACTGAATTTTTATTTAATTAATTGTAAACAACTAATACATAGCTAAAATTATTCTGTATATGTATGGGTTTAAAGTCAGTATTATTATTAACAGAAGAAATAAATAGATTTATTTGGATCAAAGTTTAAGATGTTCCTAAGCTAATTATACATAATCCATGTTACTGTTTTGAAAACATCATTATCATTTAAGAAGATTTGTTTCCATTACGTACTATTTTGTTAATTGGAAAATGCTAAATGTGACCTGAGGTCAAGTAGAGAAATTTACAATCATCCGGCTTTGAGGTCTTGGTCATTCGTGCTTGAACATTTAACACTTTCAAGTTGTATCACGTTGTGTCCGGTGGGGTGGAAAATTTATTTCCTCAAAGTATTGAATCAAGTGATTAGTTTCTCTGGAAATACAAAACTGCTCTTACAAAATTCTTGGATAAAGACATTCACTAGAATTCATTGCGTATTCAAACCTGGAATTATATTTCTGTGATTCAATTAAAGAATGTTGACACATCAACACTGTAATTGCTCTCACAGACGCATCATGGTCTTCAGGTTATGGATTTGTTTCGTACTTTTCCTGAAGTTATCCAGGACTTTAAACTACTTGGATTTGTGCCTGTAATTCTTGGATTACTTTGGGATTTAATTCGCAATACCGTATGTTCTTTTCTTACTTTCTATTCTAAGGAAATGAATTATTTGTTACATTTTACAAAGCTTGTTGTCTTCCACTTTTTTCTGTTACTTATTTTAAGATCGTAGACACGTAGCAGAATATTTGGGGCTCATCCGGGACACGAATGTCTCTAAAATATTTCAGAACATTTGGAAATATATATTCCCCTAATTTCGGAATTTCCTAACTTATAGGCAGTTGTTTACATTTAGATATCATTAGTGAAACCAGCAACCATTTTTACAATGTCATCTAAAGTAGAGATTTTTTAAAATCTTAAATCTTAACCAGGAGCAGTTAGACTCCCAGAGAAAAGATGAATTGCTTTAGCGTGCCAGAAAATATGAATTTCCTGAGGCAAAATGTTTGTTGTGTAGGAAGCATTAAATAAAAAATATAATGGTCCAATATTTGATGGAAAAGAGAGCAGCAGGGCGGGCGAACAGCCTCTGATAGGTTTACCCTGGAAATGTCATACCCTGGAATTGTACAAAATAATTAGCATTCATTGGTACTAAGTCGGAGACGCACCCGCCCTGCTGCTGTTCATTTTATCAGAATATTGTTTCAAGTCCGATTCGATATCGTGATCTAGGATCGTGGAAATGTATCGTCTTCTATAAATTAAAATTATTATTATATTAATAATAATGAATGTTGGAGAAACACATTCTGTTAGATTAGCACGAGAGCTACTAGAAGCAATAAAGAAATATCTTCCCGTAAGATATTCTGTCAGACGAAAAACACAAGCACGAGGGGAAACACTGAAGATTTAGCAGAATCATCTGAATTATGATTTAAACCCATTACAACGACTACTGAAAGAGTTATATTGGGATATATTAAAGATCCTGAGGAAAGAAAAAAGGGTATTTCTCCAGTATTAAAACAAATTGTAGCTCAACCTCAACCTCAAGCTCAAGCTTAAGCTCAACCTCAATCTCCACCTCCACATGAATATATTACTCTTGAAGAAAGATTTACTGATGTTGTTATAGAGGACATAATAGAAAAACCATTTGAAACTCTTGAGGATTCAGCTAATTTTGGCTTATTTGCACATTCAAGTTTTTCACATAGACATAACTATTTAAAACCCGAATATGTTAAAGTGTTAATAATCGTAAGACATGGGCTGATTGGTTGTATACAATAAGACTGAATATTATCCGAATAAGCAGGGATGATACTTATGATGCTTCTAATGAAGGAATAAAAATTGGAGAGAAACGTGATCGAAAAAAAATGAAGAACAAAAGAGAGAAAAAGATAAAGAAAAGAGAGAAAAAATGACACAAAAAAAACAAATAATGACACAGGAATATGTGAAAGATAAAACCACTACTGCTATTGGTGAAGCTGCTAGTAAAGCGTTTCATACCGTGAAAGATAGAGTAGAAAAATTAATACGCGGAAAAAAACAACCGGTCAAATTACCGAGCACCTCGGTGATGCCTAGTGATGTTAGTAAGGGAATAAATGAGGCAGCAAATCAAAAACTAACAGAGTTGATAAATCATGAGGTAGCAAATCAAAAACTAGCAGAGTTGATAAATCAAGGAACCGAACAAATAAATACGAGTCTAATATCAGGAAGTAGTAATCGTTTTAGAAGATAACAAATTTATAATAAAATGTTTGAACGAATGTCCGACCCAGCTTTTAACATGGATGCACCGGCGCATAAAGATGAATCAATGCGCGATTATCAACATTATTCATATGATGCAATAGCACCAAATCAAGATGGACGAATCAAACTACGAGTTCAGGATACAATCAGATATTTTTTACCCTGTGAAGGATTTACTGAATTTGCAGGTGAAGTTATAAAAACAGATAACACAGTATACGGAGCCGATTTTAAAGTTGGTTTTGTCAATAATGGTGTTATGACGTTATTTAAAAGTGCAATATACATGATTGATGGAAAAGAAATTGAGTCAATTAATGATGTTGATCTTGCTACAACGATTATAGGCCTAGCGAGGTATTCAGATGATTATACTAGATCAGCTGGTCCAACTATGATGTTTGCCAAGGATAATTCTGACCATCCTGATTATAGACCATATGATATAAGACGACCGAGAAATGCAGCTGATAATAATGACACTGATACGGCACCAGTAGTTATGCGGGGGGGGGGGGGGTAATCCTAATTATAATTTAGGATTTGCTGTTCGTAAATAAATGTTAAAAGGTGAACGTAGAAAATTCTCATGTGCAATTCCATTATCTCACATATTTGGATTGTGCAGAAATGTCAGAAAGGTCATTTTTTGAGCCAAACACACAGTTGTTCTGCATCGAAAAGGTGATAGTAATAATGCTATCTGGAGAGAGGATGGTGATACTGATGCTGGTAAGGTTATATTATCTAAAATTACATTATGGATGCCGGTAATGACTCCATCGATCGTTGAAGAACAGAAAATACTTTCTTTTATGGATTAAGGCGGTAAGTCAATAATGTCGTGGCTAACAACAATTACTGATAGTATTATTACTAGAGCTAATATTATTTTTACTTGGCACATATCTTCACAGAAGGGTGTTTCTGCACCAAGACATATCTTTATTGCTATTCAGGCTGCAAATCGATTAAATAATCAAAGAAGTAATCCGATGGTATTTGATAAAGTTGGTGTTACCGATGTATCATTGAGAATAAATGGACATCAAGAGCCATCTGAGGAGGTATCATTAGATTTTGATGAAAATAATATTCAAGTATCACGTGTTTATTATCGTTTAATGAGTTTTATGGGACGTGATCAAAATTCAGATACTGGTTTACAAATATCACAATTGGAGTTTACAACATTGTATCCGATTTATTATTTTTCACTAGAACATATTGATTTAGTTAAACAATCTGTCGTTGATAACACTTCAAAGCTAAAATAGTAAATCCACTAGCTGATGAATTTAGAGCAGTTGCTGTTATACTTAGCGATAGAACAATGCATCTTGAGGGTATTGGTGACGAATGAGAGTCATTGATGATCCAGTGGAAAAATGTAAGATTAATTTAAATCAATCGTTTTTATTATAAAATGCCATACAGTTATGTTAGTGTTACTCTGACTCCGGGTCCGGTGAAAAAACTTCAATCAAAAACAACAAAAATCCGTGGAACAAAAATAATATTAAAACATGATCAAATTTTCCATGGTGGTCCAAATAAATTATCGCTATCTAAAACTCAAATAAAAAATTTTGATAAGGCGAAATCGGCAAACACTGGAATTCAAATTGATCTTTCGCCCGAGTGCTATCAAGAATATGATTAAAACAGGTGGAATATTTCCTCTGTTCGCTTTATTACCATCGTTAATTACAAAAATGGCTGCTGTTGCTCCAGCCATAGGAAAGGCGGCTGCATTAGGCGGTGTTGGTTATCTTGTTAGTAAAGTAGCAGAAAAAATAACAGGAGGAAAATATAAAACTAAAAAAAGGGATCCGGATTAAGACTACCAGGAGCCCCGCCATCGTGGTGCGGAAAGGGTCTAAGACTATCAGGAACCCCATCATCATGGCATCCAAAGCGCCGCTGAGTGTTTTACCCTTGTAAAATTTCGATTTAATTGATGCAGTTAAAAAATTAAAAATAAAATTCTTCACAGGTGTTTTTTTTTATGCGAGATCAGTTACCGGAACAACCAAATCATAATGAAACAGGAATTATTAATCTTGATAAAAAGGATGGTCCAGGAACTCACTGGGTTGCTTACGCGATAAATCCACGTGAAATTATTTATTTTGACTCGTATGGATTAGCACCAACTCGGGAATTTCTAAAAGATGCACAACAATCAAATACTCCAATTTGGTATTCAACATTACCAATAGAAACACTAACTGATCCGCCAATATGCGGTCGTGAAGCAATTAATGTTCTTGATGCATTATCAAAATCAACTAAACCATGCCATAAAGTCGTATACGAATACACCGCAGATAAATGAAATCAATCACTAATAAATAATGGTTGATATTTAAGGAAGATCTCTCTTATCACGAATGTTAAAAAAAACGTGGATTTGTCAAATTATGCAACAAAAGATGAAATTAATAATCTTTTATCATTATCCGGAATAGATCCGGATGGGGTTGTTATTTTTCAGGACCAGCATGGAAAATTAAAAACGAGTAATATCAAATCGAATAATATAATTCGACCGAACGAGTATAACAGTCATGTGAATGATTTTACAAATCTTCAAGAAAACCTTGGAAAAGCCGCAAATGATTTTACAAATCTTCAAGGAAATCTTAGAAAAACCGATGAAACTATTGATAAATTCTTCGGTGTTCCATCTAATGTTAGTATAAAACTCGCTGATATTAAAACCAACATTGACATGTTAGAAGGAATTAGAGTACTGATTCCTGGAATTATTGAAAAAACTGGTCTTATTAAAATTCCACCCGGAATAACCTCGTCACAGGTCAACAACATCGTATATACGACATCGACTGGATCCTCAGTATGGTCACAAGAAAATAATAATTTCAAATACACTGCAGCGATGACTGGCGTATACAGATTATATGTTTTTAGTTCTGTGAGATTCAGAATAATTACTACAGAATACACGTGGCGACATCCCAGTGATAGGTATCTCGGATTTTTAACTGTTTTATTAAATAAAGGAATTGAGGAAACATTTACACTAGAAACTGATAAGACAACAAAATACAACATTATTCTGGTGGTGTATTGAATTTATAGCTGAATCACCTCAATTATTTAGCAAATAAAATAAAATAATAATGAACGATGCATCTCAATATAGATACAATCAAGCTCGTGAATGGCAAACATCGTTAAAAATATCATTGACGTGTACACGATAAAAATAAAAAAATATCGACGACGATTGGTTATCGTTGATGTAATTGTTTATTCAGAATCCGTCGCTGTTGCTGGAACCGGCATAATATTATCCGCGGTGACAATGATGGCACCGAGAGCTTTAACTATTTGTATTTCAGCTACAACAACGATTGCAGGTGTTCTTAATATCATTGGAAAAAAAATATGTTCTTGTACAAATGAAAAATTATCCGATTACAGAATGAAATTATAAATAGCGACGGTCGCATACTCGAAATTATCCTCGTTGTTATCGGCGAGTCTCAGCGATGGAGTTATATCCGATTTTGAATTTTCATCGATGATTAAAATATACAATCAGGTTGATATTAAAGATACAAATAATAATAATGGCGGAATTACTCTAGCAGATCGCAACAAACACAAACCGGTACAGGACCACGATGATCTCGGCGAGTTCGACTAAACCAGATTTTAGTATTAATTTTCCGACTGCAATTCCGATAAATGAAATCGCGCTAGCAGAATTACGAGTATATCACAGCTGGCCAAACATCAGTTCAAAATCATTTGGTGGATTGCTATCAAATAATTCATTTGCATTTGCTAATAAAAATAAACCCGATGGCACTCCTGATTGGACCGTCTTTGGATTACCAACCAGTAGTTATCAAGTTGATGAAATCAATGATGAATTATCACGCAGAATTAAAAAATAACACCGGAGAAGAATCTCAAATAAAAATATCCGCTGATGAACCAACATCAGCTTCGATCATCGAGATAGAATCACCTAATTAAGCCGTAGATATTAATCAGAGTTCAATCAGAACTGTCCTAGGATGGCCTGAAATTCAACCACCAATACCTCCAGCACCGCCAGAACCTAAAAAATCCGACTACACTACGGATAAGCAATCATATCATGACGTTAATCCACGTTACAAAGGAAAATTACTCGAGATAAAAAGTTTAACTTCAAGTAGTGAAATTTACTGATCTAATTGTTTCAATTGCTCGAGATAAATAGACAAATTCTTTTATTTGTGTTTCATCTACGGCAGCCAATGATTGACACATTGCCTATTGAATTTACATTATAAATCTATATTTTTAAAAATAAATCTATATTCGGCTGGTAGAATATATCTTCCTTCGTGTTTATTCTGTACTAGTGTTTCAAAATCAGAAACAATTTTTTCAATGATTAATTTATCAAATATTTTTATTCCATTAATTTATAATCTTTCAATAGCATCAATTATATCATTAATGTTTTCATTGTTCATTATACTAAATTTATATTTCTAAAAGTAAAAAATGTAAGAATTTATATTTTTTCAGTAAAAATATGATTTTTACACAATTTTTAACAGTATTTGAAAATGATTTTTTGTTTATATTTCTTCGAATACGATGATTTATATATATTCATTGCATCTTTTCGTATTGAAGGTGATTAAATGTCAAAATATTTACCAGCCGAATTCATTGATTGAAATATCATCTCTTCGCTGGTTTCCATATTTATGGATCTCCACCGGTGTTTCCGCATTTACAGTTCTCACTTTTTGTAACCGCTCTTAAATTGGATAAATTATTATTTCGTTTGTTTCCGTCAATATGATCAATCACAAGACCGCATTTGATCACTCCAAAGAAACACCCGTATATAAAACGGTGACAGAGATATCTTTTCTTACCCCAAACATCAAATGTTAGATAACCATGATTATTAACATTACCAACTGGATTTTTCGATTTATAGTGTCTAACAGTACCATTACAAGATGCTTCGTAGTTTTTAATGATCAGATGCTTCGCAAATACTTCGTTCATTATAGGAATACTATTTGTTTAAATTATAATTTGTCTGAGAACCTATTTAGATAATCATCTTCGCGCTTGATAATTTATCATTATCATTATTTTCTTGTCATAATGTCTTTTATGTTCTCTATAGCGTTTTCCACAGCAGTCTGCGCATAATCGTGTCTTTCCTCGAACTCCAGCAGCACACCGCATGCATGATATCGGTCCTGAGCAACCACGACGAATGCACTGTAAATGCTTCCCGCAGAATTCTCCTCTGCATGATTTTCTACAATAATCCAACAAACAAACCATTAGCCATTTGCACTGATTCATTATTATATTAGATATTTGTCTAAATTATAATATGAATAGATTTGATCTTGATGATGTTGAGCACGATCTAACTGATGTCAATAATGCCAAAAAAGGAGGTTTATCATGATGGGGCATCTCTTGTATAGTCTACGTGGAAAATTGTGAACAATACTGTCATTGATAATACATTAAATGATGCACAAGCGAAAACAATTATTAATTATATCTGTAGTTATCGTAAGAAATGTATCTTTAGAATAAAATTTATCGCGCAAATGATTGATAATGATGTGTGGATTATTCGTGATAAACGTGATCCTGTAGTTAGGAGAAAAAAACTGTTATTTTAAGTGGTGATTCTAAAATTGGGTTATTGACTGGCATTGATAAACCATATTACGAGAGATCGTATCCTGTAACTGCAGTTGTTATTGGAATTTACCAACTTAATGATAAACCCAATGTAGGAGATCTTGCTCCGATGAAACATTTTTCGTCAGGGTTAAATTGTGTGGCCGAGCGAGTGATGGAATACTTTGCAAATACGAAGCGTGGATCGGGTTTAACATATTTAAGACGTAAAAAAATAATTACATGGGCTGAATCGGTCGCGGACAAAGGAGCATCAATAAATGATGTTGCTGAATTATCAAGTAAATTAAAATTTCCCATGGTAGGAAAAACTCCATCGGGAGAAATTTTATACGAGTCAGTAAACAAATCAAAAGGAACACCAATTACAATTATTTATCATAATGCACATGCGTGGACATCCTCGGTAACAATATTTCCACGGAATCGTGTTGTAAAATTTTATTCGTCAGAAAATTCTCCTAATAAAATTATATTTAATTTTATTTACGAAATAAGTAAATCCGATCCAGTGTCAGTATGGTTATTTAAGAGCTCTGAAAACGAATACGATCAGTTTGTAAGACCTAATGGTGATTTATACCGAAAAGAATCCTTACATGATGAGATGAAAAAACTCGCGGAAAATATTTTCTGAACTCTGAACAATCATTAGCTAATTGTTTTACAGTTACATCGGTTGCTGCTCACGCCGCTCGAGAAAAAAACTCGTGGAAACCAACACGCGGGGAATTTCTCAATGATGTCCGAATGAGTTGTATCGAATACGGACACGGCGGTTTATGGAATACTAAGTATAAGTACAGCGATATGATATCCGTTGGTATGGTTGCTTGTTATCCAGGAAGTTTTCTAGGAATGGGTGAATGTGCTGAATACTTTAAAAAATTCGGACATCCCACAAATGAAATGACACGAGTATCAATTAATGGTCTTTTACCGGATTTTCCATTAACAGGATTCGCTCGTGTAGTATCATTTGAGCTTGCTAAAGATCTCCATAGGATTTGTTATATTTGGATTGGTAGACATTTCTCTGAAAACCGCTGGGTTCATATAGCATTACTGAGATATATGCTTGATTGTTTAATGTTAACATCGTGCTCAGTTAGTGAGGCGATTATATCGTATCAAAAACAAACTAATGTTTGGTTAGCAACTGAACATGATTCATATAATGAAAAAACAGCAAAAGATCTCGGTATAAAATAATTGGTAAATTCACTCAAGGTGGAGCATACGATCACAGACGGCATCATTCACGATTAATCATGGATGATGCTGAATTAGATTTCATAATCGCTGATACTGCTGCGAGAAATATATTTCGTAATCGAGAAAATATTTACCTACCAGATGGAAAAAAAATTAGGAACATTTGTTAGTTATATTGATGGAGAATCTCCTCAGTATACTCATTTAAGATCTTCGATGCTTGCTTATATTTCTATAAATTTACTGTCGATGATAAATAAATTTCCTCATGACGCAGTTAGAGTTGCTACAGATTCATTTTATATCGATAAAAAACATTCAGCGCTGTTAGATAGTTTTGTAAGTATTGATGAATCATGGGGTTCATGGAGAATCAAAAACGAAAATATACTCGATTATTGAGAATCAGCGGATGTTACGATAAAAGATAATTATTATCGTGATGAAATATCAGAAATGTCGTTGGAACCATCTGTGTACGATCCAGCATCTAGATATAAATACAGTTTACTTAAATTGGCTAGGTAATTCTGGTAAAACAACACGAGTAATATAATTATTTAGAAATTGTGATCTGATCGTTTTGACACCAACACATAGACTCGCGCGAGAAATGAAACAACGAGGAGTTAATTCGTGTACTTATCATAGTTTTTTCAAATAAAGCGGTGGTATATGAACTTCTGATAGAATGGGAGAAAAATATATTAATAAGGTTATTATTTGGGATGAAATATGTACTGTGTCGTTGGAAAAATTAAAAACATTTCTTGATTGGTTACTATTGAAAAAATACAGCTGTAATAATGTGCGGCGATAACGGTCAACCATGTCCTATTGACGGAGCGTATCCACATGATTGGCTGAAGAATTTTGTTGATTATTACGAAGAAGTTGATACCGATTATAGACTTAACTTTAAAAAATTAATCAGACTACAGCCGAATAAAATTCAATGTACGGTGATGCGCTGGGTAACTTCAGAAACACTAATGAAAGATTTTTTGCAATCATGGAAACCAAATGATTTGATAGTTGCGAGTAGAAAAATAGTCAGAGACACACTTCAACGAGAGTTATTTCAATTGCAACGAGAGAAATTTCCAATGCTGCAGGTTCCACTGTGTTATCGACCAGCAGATACCCGACGACAAAATATTGACGTTGATGTACCAGGACAAGGAAAAAAGAATTTAGTGTTGAATGAAATTGTTACAGTTGATATTGATTTCGTTGAAGACGTGCTAACTGCCGATAAATCTCCATGGACGCTTGGATATGCAATGACAATTCATTCATCTCAAGGATTAACTATTTCTGATACAATTGTTTGGGTTGTTGATGATCGCATTGAATGATCAAATTTAGTTTATCTTGCAGTATCTAGAGTTAGAAAAATATCTCAATTACGGGGAATTGTTTTAGATAAATTAATAATCAGTGATGAACTCGACGATGATATAATAAGAAAAAATTATCTAGTTATAAACGAGATGATGAAAAAAATAATCACGAATTTGATCTTGATGTTGAATTTATCATATCGTTGAAACAACAACAGAATAATCATTGCTCAAGTTGCAATTGTATAATGTTATGGAGATATCAAAAAAATTATTCAAGATAATTTACCGCAGATAGATAAAATAACAATCTTGGTCATACACGAGAAAATGTCACGTTGGCGTGTCTTGAGTGTAATCGACGTCAAGGTGCTGGCACCTTTAATGCTAGTTAAGTGATTTAAGCGGTAATTGAGTATCCTCGGGAATTATTTGTAATTCTTCGCGTGTAAATCCACGTTGAGGAACAGTTGAATCAGGTATATAAATTGCTGGTCTACCAGTTGATCTTGTTACGCCAGATATTTTATTTGTTGTAATGCTCCAAATAACATCAGTTAATCTTTTTCTGCCGCCTTCAAGTTCACCGGGTTTATATAAATATCTCACGGTGATATTACCTAATACCGGTTGTGTTGAAAAATCACGTCGTCATATTGGTATATTTTTTTTTTGTAATTGCTTGAATAGGTTTCATATTTATTGCTCGGGTTGTTTTATTATTTAATGCGGATATTACATTTGGTAATCGTTCAACCCATTCGTAGGATCTCATATCCTGAATAAATTCTTTCGCATATTGATATCCAAATAACCGCTCAGCAAGTGTTCGATTAAATCGTTCAACAATTGCCTGATTATTATGAATTCCGGTATGTCCTTGTCGCATTCTAACATTATGTTGTTTCATTAATAATAATACTGCACCAAAAAATTCTCCGCCAGGATCAATTTGTAACAATTTTGGCCGCTGCAGAGGTCCTCGTTGATAAATTCTTTTAAATGCATCCGCTACTTCAACTGCAGTTTTTGTTAATAATGGTTCTGCTTATTTATATCTACTTGCAATATCAACTATTGTTAACACATACTTGTATGTTTCTTTAGTAATAATATCATGAGGTAGAAACATGATATCAGCTTGATGAACTTCATTAGGAACACTAACATTAAAATGTGCATATTGAATTCGTTCAAGCGGTGGTAGATAAATTTGCCATTTTGCCTGTTTGGATAACAATAATTTAGCAGTAGAATATTTATCTTCGCTGCGGTGGCGTGTTTATTAATTGCTGCTTTACCCTTCCAGAATCCAGTTGGGGAATAATAAATTGACTCCATTTTTATATATTACCAGCACCTAGCGCTAATTTACCTTTCATCTCGGATTTTATTAACCAACTAGCTAATTTTTCTCTAATAGATTTATTAGAAATAGAATTTAATGTGTGAATCAAATTCACATCCGCGAGATGTCTTTGTTGTAGATCATTACTTCGATAGGCAATATCATGAACATAACATGCCCGATCAATAGCATTTATTGGTTCTTCATTTGATTTTGGTTGATCTTGATTGTCAAGTCTAAGATCAAGTCGGGTTCCAGGACCACAATAACTATATCCTGGAAGATGTTTTTCTCATGGATATTTAGCCCAGGGAATTCCTGGCAATTTTGCTAATTTTGCTGCAATATCATCCCCGTAATTTTTTTTTTTTTGTCGTTGACTTTGTTACTGATTTTCGTCCCTGACCTGTAGAAATAAATCTAAATTTCTTTGTGCCACATAGCGTACATTTATCTGTAGCAGCTGATCTGTTATTGCGCGTTGTGACCGTAGTTAGACCAGTTGTTGGAGTACGCACTTTACATTTTACATAATATAAATCCATAATATGATTATATCATGAATGTAATTGATTTTTGCAGTTAAACATCATTCCGCATTACCAAATTCTATTAGAATGATTATAATAGGTCCATCTGGTAGTGGAAAAAACATAGTTATTGCTTAATTTGATAACGAGATGGTTAAAATGGGATAAATTATATTTAGTAGCACCATCAGTTGATTATCAGCGATGTTATGAAGTACTTAAGGATTTTAATGAAAATGCAAGATTGTTAAATGAACACAATGATGATGTTATCGAATTTATTACTGATATTGATGAAGCACCGTCCGTCGATTCTATTGATGGATTTATTAATAATTTAGTCGTGTATGATGATCTGATGTTAGACAAACAATCGAATCCAGCTAGGATATTTTCTCGAGGTAGACATATAAACACTGATGTTATTTATGTCACACAAAGATATACACAGATTCCTAAAGTAATTAGAGATAATTGTAATATTCTAGCTGTATTTAATGGAGTTGCTACACACACGCTGAGAAATATTCATCAAACTTGGTGCAGCAGTGATATGGATATTATTAAATTCAGAAATCTATTTAGTCATGCTCAGTCATCTCCGCATGGAGTTACAACGATAAATTTACACGATCCTAGATCACGATATTGAATCGGACTTGATAAAATATTCTGATAAAATGAACAGCAGCAGGGCGGTTGCCTATCCGACTTAGTACCAATTAATGCTAATTGTTTTTTCACAATTCCAGGGTATGACAATTCCAGTGTAAACCTATTAGAGGCTGTTCGCCCACCCTGCTGCTAAAAGAGTGTTTCAGATAAAAGTGATTCGGATTGATTAGTAAGTCTTTATCAGATTAAAGATTAAAACTAAGAAATTAAAATAAAAATATAAGAAGATGGAATTAGAATTAAGTCGCCTCAAGCATCAGAAAGAGAAAGAAGAGAAACAAATGCAAATGCAGTTAGCTAAAGGGTAAATAAAGAGGAAATGCTATTGGACAAAGAGGAGATGGACAGATGCAGTTACGGAAAGAAATAAAAAAAACAAATCTAATTAGAGAAAGTGGAAAGAGAGAGAGAGAATTGCAGTTACAGAATGGGAGAAATAAATGAAAGTGTTGATGCAAAAACAGAATGAAGAACGATACTTGCAGGAACAAAGAAATAGAAGAAAGAGAATTAAAGAAGGACAGATGTAAGGAAGAAAAGGAATATTAATTTAGAGTAAACGAATTAGAGCTGGCAAATCAAAAGCACATCCAAACTTTACACACAAATACAAATTTTGATATTACTAAGACTGTCAGGTTAATACCCCATCTTAAAGAGAAAGAAGCAGATAAATAATTTCAACATTTAGAAACAATTGCTGAAAATTCGAAATGGCCAAGAGTGCATTGGACTTTATTATTAAAGAGTGCACATTTTGGCAAATCCCGAGATATCTATGCATCCGTGTTAGTACAGCAAAGTGTTGACTATGATCTGGGTAAGGTATTAACCTTAAAGGGTTACGAGCTTGTCACTGATTCTTCTCCAGTAACTATAAAAAAGAAGCTGGACAAAATCATGTCTAATTTGCAAGAGAACATGAGCAGTTATTTGATAGGTGGTGCTTAATCAAGAAAGTTGATCGAGATTACAAAAATCTCACACTACTCATATTAGTTAAGACTTAAGTTGATGACCGTAAGGTCAAAACTTTAGAAACTGCTGCTCTTACTGCTTACGGGCATTCCTTAGCTCATAAAGTTTCTTTTGTCAGCAAATCTTTCACTCAGCAGTCATCTGATACAAATATTTCTGCCTAATATAAGCCCTTCCCAATCTCAATGTGGCACAACGTTTGGAAATCAAGGACCTGATAATATTGATCATAAGTCCTTATCTCTTCCTACTTGTACCTATTCCAAGAAGAAAGGTCACGTTATTGCTGATTGCTACAAATTGAAAAATAACCATCAGAATCAAGACAGATCTATTCAAATTGCTCTTATTTCAAAGAGTTCTAGGTTACGGTCATGCATTGAAAGCAACACATATGTTGGGTCTAATAAACCCCAGGCTGATTTGATTATGGAGACCTATCAGCCATTCATTTCGAAAGATTCTATATCACTCATCGGTGATTCTTCCAATCTTATATCTGTTAAAATTTTAATTTATACAGGAGCTTCTCAGAGTCTTTTATTATCAGGTACTTTCTACCTTTTTCTTAGACGTCTTTTGCTAATGAGAGTGTTCTTACTCAGGGAGTATAGTGTGGTTATGTTAATGTTCCTCTCCATTGTGTACATTTGTCATCAGATTTAGTCTCAGGATCCGTGAAAATCGGAACAGTGTGTGCTTTACCGATTGAGAGCATTTATTTATTAGTAAGCAATGACCTATCTGGGGATAAGATTGTAGTTAATTCATTTGTAACCGACATGCCTTGATTGGATCGTGAAGTCAACAATATTGAAAAAGAAATCCCCTATTATACGCAGCTCTTGAGAATGATGTTGATCAGGAAAGTATTTCTTTAGCTGATACATCTGTTTATCAGTCTTTTGGTGATGTCACATTTACTGCTTGTTTGGATTAATCAAAGGTCATTGATCAGAGTGATTCTCTTTTAACTATTTATCCGCTTTACTTTTTTCAGGGTTACAGACAACAATCTATTGTCTTCGAACAGGAACAATATCCTGATACCTACTGTTTGTTTCGAATGGTCATTAGTGAAACTGAAGCCATAGAAGTATTTGCTTTTTATTTCGTTAGAATAGGATTTTTTTACGAGGAAATGGAGACAACCTGAGGAAAACGAGTGATCAGTGAACTATAAAAGTATAGTTCGAAATTCGTACAGACTGTAGATTATTAGTCTGGCCCAGAAAACTCGTTTGGCGGGACATTTAGGGATTAATAAGACTTATCACAAGATCTTGAATCACTTCTATTGGCTAAAATTTAAAAGTGATATTTGTAAATACTGCATATCTTGTCCTACTTATCAAATGGTAGGAAAACCCAAGCAGTAAATGCCTAAAGCTCAACAAGAAACTGTTCCTGCTTTTGACGAACCATTTAGCTCAATAATGGAAAAATGTCTCGGTCCCTTATCTAAGACCAAATTGGGTAACCAATACTTGCTGGCCATAATGTGTGCGTCAACAAGATTCCCAGAGGCAATTAATTTGAGAAATATTAAAAATAAAAGAATAGTAAGAGTTTTGATGAAGTGTTTTTTTTTACTCAGTTTGGCCTTCCCAAATCTATCCAAACTGATCAAGGGTCAAATTTTATGTCTGGAATTTTCCAGCAAGTTATGTACGAATTAGGCATCCATCAATTCAAGTCGTCTGCATAAAACCCTGAGATTTAATGGGCTTTAGAAAGTTTCATCAAACTATGAAAGATATAATTCGGATATAATTTGTTTTGATCGGGTAAAGATTGGGATGAATGCATCTATTTACTTTTGTTTGCTGTTAGTGAATCAGTTCAAGAATCTTAAGGATTCAATCCCTTTGAGCATGTTTTGGTCATATTGTGCGTAAACCGCTGAAGATGCAAAATATAAAATTCTTCCTAATTATGGCACGAAATTAATCTTCTCAGATGTGTTAATTATACGTTGTAAAAGGCTTATGAGGCCGCAAGAACACTCTACTCAGTAAAAACTGAAATTAAGGCATGCTAAAAATACGAAGGAAAGGTTCAGCCTGGTGATAGGGATCAGGCTCTCGTCACTGTAACACAAAATCCTCTTCAGATTAAAAATTATGGCCCTTTCAAGGCTGAAAAGAAAGTAAATCATTTAAATTATGTCATGAATACTCCTTGGACGCGAAAACAAAAATAACTTTGCCATAAATTTGACCTTCTGAAAGGATTTTGGCAAATTCCACTAAAGGAAAGTTTAAAGAAATATCGGCATTCATGACTCCATATGAACTTTATCAATATAAATTGATGCAGTTTGGGATGAAATGATCACCAAGTACTTTTCAAAATTCAGTGAACATTATTATATCATGTCTAGATAATTGCAATTCTTACATCGATGATATCATCAACGAAGACACATGGAAAGATCATTCAGCGACAATTCCGAAATTCTTTGCAGACTGACTATGCAAATTTGACAATTAATTTATCTATAAATGGGTTTTGCTGTGCTTGTGTAACATTTCTAGGACATATCGTGGGACATGGAAAAGGAGACCTATATATGCTTAGGACAAAGCTATCTCTGAATTCCCTGTGACTATCAGTAAAAAGCAACTGATGAGATGTTTGGGTATAGCTAAAGTCTATTGGATAATTTGTTCTAATTTTGCATCCTTGATGAACGCTTGACAAATTTATTGAGCAACAAAACCAAGTTTCATTGGTCTGAAAAATATCAGGAGGCTTTTGATAAGTTAAAGACCATACTTAAGAGTGCACCAATTTTTACTGCTCCAAATTTCAGTCAATCATGCATGCTGACTGTTGATGCAAGTGTTGTTGTGGATGGAGCAATATTGATTCAAGTAGACAAAAATGGTGTAGGCCATCCAGTGTGTTATGTTTCTAAAAAATTAAATAAGCACCAGAGAAATTATTCCACAATCGAGAAGAAATGTTTGGCTTTGATATTAGCATTAAAAACACTTTTTGAAGTTGACATTAGTTAAGCTCCATCTCTGTTGATTGTGTTAAGTGATCACAACCCCCTTACTTTCAAAAAGAAGATGAAAAACAAAAATCAGAGATTATTAAGGTAGAGTTTGATTTTGGAGGAATATAATATTGACATCGGGCACGTTTAGGGCAGAAGCAATTTAATAGCAGATGCTGTTTCACGTGTATATAAAAATATAATGTTTCATATATACTTTGTGTGAATCATAAGATATCATCTTATGTATTTTTATTACCATATGTATATTTGACTTATAGTAAAAAGAACGCTTTATTGCGTAAATAGTTCGTTTTCTTATGATGAAATGTGTAACAAGATAACCAGGCTGAATTTCTGATTTATAAGAAAACACTTTTGATGGCGATACACATACAATGTTTATAGATGAATGACTTGAATTGAAAAAAGTATGATTATTACGTGCGTGTGTAAGATCGATATATTGGACAAAATTAACGCAGTCCGCACGAACCTAATAATGTAACATACATGTGAATACAAGTAAATGACCTTACACAGTACAAGTACAAAGGTTAATGATTCACAGTAATTTCACACGACAAGAAGAATTATATGTTTTACTCAAATAGTAAAAATGATGTACTTTAGTCGTATAATAAAATGATGCATTCACAAAAAATAGTGAAAAATGATGTAATTTACACAAATAGTGAAATGATGTAACATGGAACAGATATCATACAGTAAATCTTTACAGTCCCAAAACACTGGATATAACAAACCCCCAAAATAACAAAAGAATACATGTATGGAGTTACACAAAACAACCCTCTTTCACCAGAAAACTTGGCTACCAGTCACAATAGTCAATCGAGCAGTCAGCATTACAGGTAGTCACTGACCACCATTCAATCTCTGGGTCAATCAGGCAATCAGCGCCCAGCAACACCCGATTACCTGCTACTCGAGCAGCAAAGCACTGTTCAATCTACGGTTGTTATGGTCAGTGTTATTGCTGCTATGGTCAACTTATATTGTGAGCTCTACAGCTGGTATCCCGTCAAATCTAACAATATTTGCATTATACTACGCAAACCGGAGTTATATAGAAATTAAAAAAAAATAAACGTGGTAGTGCAATAGTTATCATTGGCGACTCATTCTCTAGAGACCTTGCGATTAGTGCCACTGGAGAGTCGTTTGTCTCTTGGGTTTTGGCATCGCCTGCTGTGGCTGTGCAGGCCTATGTGAGAGTGACAGTCCTTATTACAGTTGGTGCAGGCGTAATGTGAAGTCTGAGCTGCTGAGATTACTGCTACACTCTTCTTTCTCTCACTTTGTTCTGCTGCCAGCTGACCTCTCCTCACATAAGCGGCTGATTTGCCCTTGCGGACCGTCAGTCTACAGGTGCCTAGGTCCTCGGCCTGCACTTCCCTGTCGTAGGGTGAAATGTTGAATGCCTTCATGTTCATCTTACACACCTCCTTAAAACGGTGTAAGGGGCACCGGATCTTCTGGTGCGAGTGACCAGATGTTATTATCGGACGTCCTTTGGCAACTTCCTATCCGCCATGCGTTGGAAGTGTCCCAGCCATCGAAGGCGGCATTTGCTCATCAGGGAGTACATGACGGGATACTTGCACGCTGGATGATCTCGCTGTGTGTGGCGCAGTCTTGTCATCTGATTTCATGATGCGTTTTAGGCACCCTATATGGAAGAAGTTAAGCCTTCGCTCCTGCCTCATGTAGGTACTCCAGGTCTCACTTCCTTATAGGAGGGTGCTGAGGACGGAGGCCTGATAGACTTGGATCTTGGTGTTCCCTGTCAGCGCGTTGTTTTCCCACATTCTCTTCGTTAGTCGGGCCATGATGGTGTTTGCCTTTCTAAGCCTTCTGTCCATCTCCACAGCGTTTGTGAGAGTGTTGCTGTTGTTTGATCACAGGTAACTAAAGTTGTTGACTGCTTCCAGGGTTACACCGTTGTGTTTGATGGAGAGGGCAGTGGTGGCATCTTGCGCGCTGATGTTTATCTTTTCCAGGCTGATGGTGAGCCCGAAATGCTTGCAGGCATCAGGGAAACAGTCTCCCAGTCTCTGAAGGGCATCCTCGGTGTGGGTTACAAGAGCCGCGTCATCAGCAAAGAGCATCTCTCTGATGAGCACCAACCTCACTTTAGTCTTCGAGCGCAGTCGTGCCAGGTTGAACAGTCTCCCGTCGGACCTTGTGCGCAGATATACGCCATCAGTGGACGAGTCAAAGGCGTATGACAGGAGCATGGAGAAGAAGATCCCAAAAAGGATCGGCGCCAGCACAAAGCCCTGCTTCACGCTATTGTTTATGGGGAAGGAGTCAGGGTGATCCATCATACAGGACTGTTCCCATCATATCAGTATGGAAAGGGGTTGTCATGCTGCGGAGATTTTGGAGGCATCTGATATTCCTGAGAAGTGCCCTTCATGCCCTTCAACCCGTTTCAAAGTACTATTTTGGACTAACAAAAGTTAAATGATCAAAGTACTCGTCTTGACTAATGTAAGGAAAACGTTCAAAGTACTCTTCTGGATCAATTTATGAGAAACATTCAAAGTTTTCTTCTGGACCAATTTAAGGAAAACGTTCAAAGTACTCTTCTGGACCAATTTAAGCAACATGTTGAAAGTACAATTCTGGATCAATAAGCTAAACTTTCAAAGTACTCCTCTGGACCAGTTTACGGAAAAATGTTCAAGGTACTCTTCTGGACCAATTGAAACAAAGCTGGTATTAATCTACAAATGTATATCCTTAAGACTTAAATTATGAACGGAATACTTTATAATGTTCTTTCAAGAGAGATATATTTAGATTTCATCAAATTTAGATGTAATTTTGATGTAAATTATCTCATGTTTACTAAGTAAATTTCCTCTTCTCTTTACATTTTCTTCTATGACTTCATTCACTTCCTTAGTATCTCCTTTTATGTCTATGTAGTTGAACTCCATATTATTTTTGTTTTATGGTCATTATCATAAAAGATAATCCATAAACCTTTCTAATTCAGTTTCTTTTATCAATAATCTAGGACTGTTGAGTTTTCTTTTTTTTGATTATGTGTCACTCATTAACCTGAACAATATAAAACTAAAGTGTTGTTCTCTTCAGTTTTTACCATAATATGAGATAATATTTCATTCTTAACCTTATCTTCACAAGTGTTAGAACCAGTCTCTATCCCCATCAATCTCCAAGCTCCCTCTTGATGCTGTGTTGGGTATCTGGTACGATTAAGTGAGATGCCAGTGGCAGTTTCAATATTCACAGTAAGTATGACGTGATCAACGATTATATGCAAGATAAGAATCACTCGCTTGGGATGATATCAACTACTGTAGAACACGTTCATTAGAACTCATGTAGAATCAGCACGTCCAATGGACCTGCTGATAAAAATGAAATTGTTAAGTTGTATTCCACCTTAGGGATTTTACTCTGTTTTATTCTGTAACTTAGTTGTGTCCCTCGATAACCTTAGTTATTGTTCTTCATTAGAATGAACTAATTTATACAGCAAGGGAATGATATCCTATTTAAAAGCCTGCTTGTATAACTAATGGCAGATTCTTCAATATAACGTGATCAGAAACGCAGAATTTAGTAACAGTTGACGCCCCATTATAACAACGTGCTCCAGGAATAGAAAGTGCCTCTTGGTTTGTCATGTGCACGCAGGTATATGATACTTTATTTTATTAAAGACATATCTTTCAATTGAACATTAAAAAAAATCTTCATCGTGTTGTCTTGAATCCAAGAGTGCTGTATGCTTAGGAATGATCTGTTTAGATCCAGTAATGTATTGGGATATTGGCAGTTACACCTACATGGTCAAGTTGATACTGTTACATGACCGCTGGAACTAAACAGAGCACGTGTATTTTGTATTGTAAATATAACCGTCATTCTGGTAAATTGAAATTTCATGCAGAGAAAACGCTTTACCTAAATACATACCAACACAAATCGATAGCAAATACATACATACATACATACATACATACATACGTACGTACGCACGCACGCACGCACGCACGCACGCACGTACGTCGTACGTGCGTGCGTGCGTGCATGCATGCATGCATGCATACATACATGCATACATACATACATACATACATACATGGTCTTATGCTTGTCTATGCACTGTGTATCTTAATTCCTGACGGAATTACTCACGTATGTTGAAAAACATGCTTGGTAATTGGTTCTTGTGAATGCTATGATGAATAAATAGTTCATGCGAATACTATGATTAGTATATAATTAGTGCGAATACTACCATTGACATTTAATTCGTGTGAATATAATCATTGGCAGTTAAATCGTGCTAATACAATCATTGGCGGTTAATTCATACGAATACTATCATTGGCAGTTAATTCGTGTGAATACTATCGTTAGCAGTTAATTCGTGTGAATACTATCTTTAGCAGTTAATTCGTGCGATTACTGTCATTTGCAATTAATGTGTGCGAACACAATCACTGGCAGTTTATGCGTATGCTTACTATTTCATGAAGATAAAAAGATAAGTGCAAATTCATTATCCTTTAACTGATCCTAAAAGTGTGATCGTCATATTTGCATCAATCAGATTTTAACAGGCGTTTTTTAAAATTAAACTTACAAGTGATGAAAGAAACATAATGAATTAAAATATATATGCGAGATTCATTCTTGTTTTAAAACTAATTCTATTTTAATTGCCAATGCAATACTATTTGTTGAATTAAGATGTAAGACTTAGCATAAAGTGTAGCATTCAGTGTCTCATAGAAGTCATTTTCTACTGATAAATACAGATGATACTTATGAAATACCGGCATTTTGATTGGCTGAAAGAAAAGTCAAGACCTAAGAAATACATGCTGTTTGGGTGTTTGCATTATCCTGTCAATTATTATTTAACACTTTTCTATGTTATTTTGTTTTGTATTGGAGATTGTGCCAATTATTTTAACCAATCCCTACGTTTGTGCTTTCTATGTCTGTTTTAAATATTGATTTCGTATTTGCAAAATACAATTTGCAAAAATCACAATGTTAATTTAAGACATACAACAAAAGGAACGTAGAACATTTAACTATTTAAATATCTAGTCAAATATAAAACAAACTGTTAATTGATCTGTGAATGTCGAAGATCATTAATGTAGTAACACACATGAACATGACAGACTGTCATAATATGGAGGAGTTCTAATTGATCATAGTTGGCCTAATTTACAACCCTACAAGATAATCTGTTATGACACATGCTAAGTCGGCCTAATTCACAACCATACAAAATAATTTGATATGTCACAGGTGTTGTTGAAAATATATTCAAAAATTGCATCACTATAGAGGTGAAACATATTCCTCTAAAATCTTTACCTCTGATTCAACAAGTCATTGGCTGTAAACATGGGTTTCCCGCGTAGTATTATCTATCTTGTCTCACGCAGGAAAGCAGTGAGAGATCCAGAGTTAATTTCGCTTGACAATTGTTTTACTGGCCCGACAATAAAATAGCGATGACGCGGTTTCCTGGCATTACCCCAGTGTCGGATTAAGGCATAAGCTAAACAGGCCACAGCTTAGGGCCTCACAGTCTAAAGGGGCCTCTCAAATTTTCCGATTTTGAATAAAAATGTGTTCAAGTTTTATTTTAAATTATATTTAAGTAATAATTTAAACCGTGATATTTTGCATCATATGTTCAATGCCGGAACTCCCCTCCACTTCCCACCTCCGGACATTCGTACAAAGGGCGGAGAAGTGGAACGATTTCCACCCGTCTAAACCTGTTGTCCGAGTGTAACGTCATTGTCACCAACCAATCGCGACTGACGTTACAACTGCATTGGTCGACACCACAGTCATTGGTAAACAGAAAATTTATTTTAGTATCATGAGTGCGTGAGTCCATTCCTACTCATGAAACAGCCTCCAATCAGACCGCAATGGGAACCAAAAGGACCCGCGGCTGAAGGCTATAATTACCAGTGTACCTTGTACACACAAACGCCTGGGGGATGAGGCTCTTTTTCCTTCCCCCAGGATCACTTATCAGGTTGCTGTGCGACCATTAACAGTGGTACATGCACAACGTGCGCACACCAATATAATCCAACTAATCAATCAATCGTATGTTCACTGTTATTATCTATGCATTATAATTTATATAAATTACACAATTTAAATTGTAATAATTAGCAACAAATTGCAAAGTTCAGTTGTTGCATAGACTTGTTATCTGCTAACACATACCATATTGGGCATCTACAGCGTCCCATAGCTTCAGACCTCACCATGTATTAATCTAACCCTGCATTAACCATCTATATACCTTGCGATATTGAGGAAATTAGGCAATACAGTCCACAGAGTCAAAATAGTCGTTGATTCATACACAGAAGGTAAATAATTTCAGTACAAATAGGTAAAATCTTATTACATATCAGATTCTCAATCAATCCTACACAAGGAAACCATCCATTCACAAATGGTTCGGATCATGAACAGTACTGGAACTAGTGCATTTGTCTTTCGAATTAAGATAATCGGTATTTACAAGGTAAGGCAAAGTCGTTTTACAATCGCTTGTAAGTCTGACTAATTACAAATTGCATAGACCCAGATCTGCCGTCGCATAATGCGCATATAAACCTGTATCTATGGCGTGTGTTAGATTTAATAGGTAGAACAAACGACGCACACCATGAGACGAGGCAACGGCAGCTAAGGGTCTATTTTCTTTGCAGCGGGACTCGACTTACTACGCAAACGTAAAAAAGATACTAGTGTAAGTCTGGAACTTATATTATTTGCTTTTTCGATGAGGCACTGAAAAATCTACGACATGGTGTCATTAAATATATCATTTGAAACTATGTGAAAAAATACTGTGTAATAAGCACCTATGTTTAATCTAACCGATATTGTCAAAAGAGCGGTACACATTATGATGTCCACACACACACACACACACACACACACACACACACACACACTTATATATATATATATATATATATATATATATATATATATATATATATATATATATATATATATATATATATATATATTTGTGTGTATGTGTACTTCATAATGATATTTATTATTTATGTGTGTATATGAGTGTTAGCGTGTGCTTGCGTGTGTGTCTGTAACGCCCTCATTTTAAATAGAGAACCCACTTATTGACAAAATACAGCTAAACACAATGTATGCATATTAACTGTGTACAACCTGGCTTAGCGGTTTGAGAAATTCATGCAAATAATATTACTACCGTTGCTAAAATATATCCAAGCCTCTAAATACAATTTGACTTTCATTTTGCCGAAATCGTGCTAACATTAAGTGCGTTATAGTTTATTGAAACGATGCTTATCCATTTTAAAATATGTCCGCTCTTGCAAAAGATATGAAAGCCGTTAAACAACATATAATATAAAAAAAATCCCAAACAAGCAAACCAGCTGAACAAAACTTTACAAAGCTTGTTAAAATGCAATATCCCTCAAACGCCTTTAAATATTTTACAATGGATGCTTGACCACCAAATATAGTTGCCGTTGCTAATTCTATAAATATCTCATATAAAATTTAAGAACAGAATGTAAGTAAATTTGAAAGAAAGGATGATTGCAGGAAGGATATATATATATATATATATATATATATATATATATATATATATATATATATATATATATATATATACACACACAAAGGATGATGATCCGTTCCAAAATATAGTTTCCGTTCCCAAAACATATAAAAACATGCAAACCACTTCTTCACTAAAACAGCTTACCATAATTTGGCCAAATTGTGCAGAGTATCCAAATGTAAAGACCTTTTAAATTTTTATATATATTTTCTATCGGTTGTTAACTGTTGGCGCTACTACTATCTCTTTTCTAAATGCAGCTGAACGAATTTCACCAAACTTTGGCAATAAATCAAATCATTTCTGCCCAAAGCCTTTTATGTTTATTGACATAATGACGTATTGAGCTTCAAAATGGTTGACGTTAATAAAAATAGACAAGAAAAATATTTACTTATCAGCAAACACTACATAAACCCAAAATAGCTTGCCAAGAGCTCTTTGCTTTTGCCTTTTAAGAAAAATCAGTCAGATGAACGATTCCAGACTCACCTGAGTAATTTATTTTAATTCTGCAATTCATGCACTTTTATATGTTGTGGTCTGCTTCAAGTTAATGATGTACTAGCAGCTGCCTTGATTGGCGCTCACCATTAAGAGGTTAGTGTTAGGACTGGTCGTCCTGGTGTCAGGATAAAGTGACTGGATGTGAAATGATGCTACATGTCCGCGACATGATGCTCCAGTGCTAGACACCACTATAAAATGTCACACTGCAAACATCGTAACGAGTTGACTGAAACATTGTTAAAGCTACGTTAAAAATCCAACACACACACACACACAGACACACACACACACACACACGTGCACACACACACGAAGTTATTTGTGCAAACGCGCAAAAGACCCAGCAACCCGTTTCGTTTACACAACATATATCTGATAATAGGTGACAAGAAATAATATAGCATGGATTGTATTTTGTAATGTGGTAGGGGCACATGTGATGTGTTGGGATCATCTAGCTACTATCTTAAACCAATGTAAAATAATGAAATAATAAAAATATTACAACCCATTTCACACAATACTATCAACATATGAAAATTAATAAGTGTGGGTCGTGGTTTCATTCTGAGAACAAATCTTACCTTAATATGTAACCTTATAGCTGGTTCAATATTTTCCGTGATAATACAAAATAATTCCACTTTACGAGTGAAATAACTCCATATATCTATTGATACAACGAAGAGTTTCTTTTCATTATATATTTTTTAATGGAAAAGCCGTCGATCGGCACGAATTTTATCTATTTTCCAGTGCATGTAATGCGTGATTTTATTTGATTCCTTTGTATCCCTCTGTTTGTTTTATGTCTGTAGAATGTGGAGAGTTTTGAAAGCAGTCCATATAGAACGGGTACATATAGATTACTGCAGGTGGTTAATGTATGTGAATTTTTGTATCAACGATATGTTTGTATATGTAGAGTTGGACCGATAACAACTTTATTTAAATAGACATTTGCATATTATTAAATACTGGTTCAAATTGCTCAACACAAATAGTTACATTCTTCAAATTTATATAAATTAATGCTTACTGATTGCGAAAGAATGTTTAAAAATAAAAACTGGGCTATTAATGTGAGAATTATTTTAACGAGCTCAATATTTGTTGAAGTCGAGTATTACCCAAATTCAGTCCATATAACTTCCTTTTCCTTGCTTTTAGGCTAAGACTAAAAGACACATTTCATTCTTACCTGGAATCACTTTTTATCTTGTATTAATTGTGAATGCCAACCTTAAAAAAGGCTTGAAGTAAAGCAAGGGTTTCATCACATCCTTTAAATATCGAAACTATTAGGTATGTAGAAAACGAACGACATGAAAGTACATGAAAACTGTTTGTAGATAATGAGATTGAAGATAAAAATTATATTTGTTTTAATATGTCCTCAAAACCTCTCACTAAAACGTCTTAAACTGTTCTTATCATTGACAGAAGTATGTACAAATTACTTCAGTGCGTACAAAATGAAGATTTGACGAGTCTAAAATACCTATGGAAAATTGTGTATAATGCATTCCAACTTAGATTATATTCTCTCTCTGTCTAGTTATCTCTCTCAGTGTGTTTGTCTTTTTGTGTCTCTCTCCTGGGATTTATTTGAACATATGTTTATCTACATTATTTATCCAATCATTTATGCAACATTATATATGCACATGAATAATGCACTATTGTGAATATGTGTTTTTTACCTTCTTTTCGCATATGTCCAATCAATGCAATTCTGTTATATTCTGTTTGTCTCTAATCAAACCTATAGTTGTTCCTGGTTCTGGTCAGCTTACAGTCTAGTTCAGTAGCAGACACTGTATCCAACAATAGATTGTCACGTAATTTCAATATACAGTCAATGCTTGTTATGTATATTTAATTTACATTGTTTGATAGTTATTTTTAATTTTTTTATTTATTTTATTATTTGCTATTTATAATGTAATATTTTTAGTTTAAATGGATTTTGTCAGAAATCCAATTCATTTTCTACTTGAACTGAATCAGTGAATTTTGTTAAATTTTGTAAATGATTTTTTTTTATCTGAACGAGAATGATTATCTTGAGCTGAGGCCATTTTATTTTTATAGCTAGACTATGTGATGATTGTTACATGCATTATTGTGATTTTGGTGATGGATGTTCTAATTATAACTAAGATCCTTCTAGAACAATATACATTTTACCCTTGTGCGGGGTCTCTTTTAACGTCTTAGTTTAATACATTAATCTTGTTTATTTGAAAATTAGTTGTTCGTGCTTTTAGATTTTAGCAGAATCAATTGTATTATTGTTATGTCCAGCAATTCATTCGAGCTGAAATTTATTTATTTAATGAAAACTAGGCATATCTGGCAATACAAAGTGCTTTTAAAAACATTATGGAAATAGGTACTTAAATTTATAGTGAAATTTCAAATAATAATTTATGATTGATTGTAAAATTATGATCAAACGAAAGACTGTTGACACATCACCACTGCACGGGCCACCACAGGCACATAAAAAAAAAAAAAAAAAAAAATCAGCGTTGAATTTACACTAAAATATATTTATAACTTTGATCATTAGGCCTTGTGTCTTTAATTCTATGATTATTTGGGATTGAATTCCCAATAACGCAAATTCTTTTCTTTTATTTCAGACTTTATGTTCTAGGGAATTCAATTATTTGCTGAATTTTACAAAGCTTGATGCTTCTCATTCTTTTTTATTAGTTGTTTTAAGACGGTAGAGTTGTAATGCAAAAATGAATGCCCGAAAGCCTTCAAGAACAATTGTGATGCGATTTAAAATTCTACTTTAAAGTTGTAATACTAAATTTAATCACAAGTTATTTTTCTAAAAGATGTGTACCAGTTGCTGTAGAGTATTAAAGATTTACAGTACTGTTGGGTAGTACATATTAACAGATCATGTAAGTACAGTCACTGCACCTCACTGATTGCGTAAAGCTACTCTAAAGAAGACGTATTATTGAAACATTATATGACCTGTGCGTCCCGATGTAGAGGAAAATATTGCTATGTAAATATTATGTGTTTTCTTTTTTATTCATGATTGTTGATTGTAATGGTCATGTTTGTAAACACATTACATAATTTCCTGATAGTTTGTTGCAGTTTTAATGTGGGTAAATATGTTTATGTGACGTTTTGACTTTGTAAGTTGTAGAAGCGATCTTAATAAATTGATGGGAATTGAATTGATGTCATTGGTTTTTCCCTTCGGAAAATCAGGTGCAATGATTTTTGATTGTTTGTTTGTTATAATGCATGACATTTTTAACAAATTAAAATGTTCTTGAATGAACTTATGAAGCTCATCCTGGTTCTGAAATTGTACCTTAGTTTTTAAATAGGTGGTGAGTAACAAAATTAAATATTCGTTCTTTCAGCATTTGTGGTAGAGAAAGTCATTTAGTTGTGTTCAATTAATATTTTGTGGGATTTATTTGTTTCAATTATTCATTGGAATTACAAAGTAAACATAGACTTTAGGACTAAATAACTATTTTGGAATTACTGTTATTTTATTTAAAGACTTTTTTTTATTATATCATTGTGGTACATCTAGACTGTTAGCTTATTAACAGGATTAAATACTACGGGCACATAAGCGTATTCAAAATTGGAATTTACTTGGAACACCACTGGATTTCATTTGGAATACTCTCTTTTTTATACTTCTGATAGAACGTTTAATGTTATTTTTAATTCATCCACATCACTCAATGTTAATGTTAATATTTCACTTTGCATTCACAGGAAATAATTTATTTCTTGAATTTTTACAAAATCTCTTGATTATGGCTTTTTCTTTTACTTAATTTAAGACCATGTAGTGAAGAGGAAATGGAGGTTTAAATAAAATACATAAAGGCAGATATATTTCCTAAATGGAGAAAGTCGATCTAAATGGGATATCGCCACTGTGGCGATTGTAGTTTGGCTTTATCATTTTATCCCATTGACACATTCAAGTATCTGACTGTAAAATATATAATGTATGCAGTAGTTACGAAGGTCTTCATAAGTAAGAGTTGAACACAAACAATAATGGAAAATCAGAATAGAAGCAAATCAGAATAAAATAAAGGGATAATGGTCAGTTTATTTAAAATAACGTATATGACCATTTGCTCAATGGTAATAGAGACCACTTGATACCTTTTGATTGCACATCATTATGATAGCAAAGTGAACGATTTTTCTTATTTGAAAAAAATTCTTCCTTCTTATAACTTATATATCTTAAAAAAACACGGGTCGATATGAAATAATAATTTGCCCACAAACAAATGAGGAATGGTTGCAGTGGCAAATTCATAAATTAATAATTTACAAAGTTAGTATCAATCCAGTAAATGGCGGTATATTTTATAATGTCACTTCTTTGACAAATGCATACAATGAAGACTTGAACCGAGTAAAGAAGAGGCGATGTGATGTACGTCCGGGCCAAATTGACCTTTTGTGACCAAGATCACAATAAGTCTTTTCAATGTCATAGTCGGATTTCTTCAAGTGATTCAAGTTATTAATGTATCTATATTTATTTTCGAATGCAGACTTTTATGTGTCTGTAATTCGTGTCTACAGTAGGCAATTATGCTTGGAAACCTTAATCTTAATTGTATGAAAATGGAGCCTTCCTTATATAGCTACAGACAAATGCATTGTTTTCGAATTATTATAATCAAAGTATAGACTATTTAACTTAAAAAGCACATAAGATTGTCGGCCAGTACAAATATTAAATTAAGAATAATTACAGTGACCTCCCAAGACAGCTTGCTTCTTTACAAACTCTGAATCCTGTTTAAGTGTAATTTAAGCATTAGAACTCGAAATTAAGCGACTAGATTTGTATTTAACAGTCACGCCGATTGCTCTCTCAAGGATGGCAAGAAACATGACATTTCTGTACCGGTGAGCAAGGGCTCCGCTGTAAGAAATGACAGCGTATCGGAACCACGACGGTAAAATTCACGGGGAAAATACTAAATTAAAAGTAAAAGTGGACATTTTACCCATTAATATGAAATTGCCATGATCAGAAAAAATACACTTCAGCGAAATGATTCTTTGTGATTATTACAGTCCAAATATTTCCTATATGACCCACCAGGTGTGCATGTGTTTGTATGTGTGTGATTTGGGGGTTTTAACATAGCTTTAAACAATTTTCAGCCATATCTTTATGATATCTGCAGTGTGGCAGCTAATAATAATGATTAGTACTGCGTGTGTGTGTGTTTGTAATTAGGATTTTTAACGTAGCTTTACCAATGTTTCAGTCATATCACTACGATGTCTGCAGTGTGGCAGTTTGAAGTGATGTATCAGTACGGCATCATGCCGCAGACATGTAGCATGATGTCACATCCAGTCACATTATCCTGACACTAGGCCAACCAGTCCTAACACTAACCTCTTAATGCTGAGCGCCAAGCGAGGCAGCTGTAAGTACTATTTTTGTAAGTCTTTGATAAGACTCGGGATCGAACCCACGACCTCCCGCTTTCGAGGCGGACGCTCTAACCACTTGGCCACCGGAGCGGTCCAATTAGTACTGCAACATCATGCCGCAGACATATAACATCATGTCTCACTTAGTCATATTATCCTGACACCAGGCCGACACGTTGTGACACTAACTTGTTAATACTCTGCGCAAGGCAGCTGCAAGCCATTTTTATAAACCGCTCCGGTGGCCTAGTGGTTAGAGCGTCCGCCTCGGATGCAGGAGGTCGTGGGTTCGATCCCCAGCCGAGTCATACCAAAGACTTATAAAAATGGTACTAACAGCTACTTCGCTTGGCGCTCAGCATTGTGTATATCACACAGCTGATAAAAAGTCGAATCGAGGTAAACCAGATCTAGAATGTTAGCTGTAAGATAGACATACCAATACTTTGAAAACACATTTTTCCAACATTAAATCGAAAGAACTTTGTAATAAAATAGGTCAGTAATTTGAAAGAATAATTTGGTCCCCTTGCCCCACCATGAGTTCCTGCCTGAACCAAAATATGTTGAGATAAGCTTCAGCTTGGTTCCCATGTACACATGTTGCACAATTTGCACAAATATTATGAAATACGCATCTTTTATAAGTAATATATTTACTCTGGTAATTAGCTAAACTGATAAGTTAAATGAGGGAAAAGTGTGAAATGTCAGTACTCAGTATTCAGTATTCTGACGAGATTTGCATTCAGAACACTACTATGAACTAAATATAAAAACGTCACACAAATTTATATCTGGATTGTGAACATTATAGTAAAAAGCAATGATATAATAAATCATAAAAACCAAGACTGATTCAGGAACAGAACAGACAAAACAAAAATTATTCAGTATTTTTTCTAAGATCCTCTTCTGCATATATAAGAGCTTCAACGTTCATTCAGCATTTGAAAATAAACAGTGGCTTTTCAGTAGAATAGATGGAAATGTTGTCAATGCTAGATAAGATCTATGAGGTGGTATTTTCTGCAGGCTAGAAATTACGTTAGTTTCTATTTAAATATAGTTAAGATAATAAATGACATTATCACTAATGTTATAAAGATAATAATGGCAAGGAAAGATTATAGAACTTCGGGTTGTGAATTGTTTAAGTTCTAAGGGGAATACACTGAAGACAGTATAAGACCCAATACTTCAGGAATCCATGAGTGCGTGTGTGTATATATGTGTCTCGTTTGTCTTTGTTTTGAAATTGATTTGAAAAGACAGTATTGTACTATTCGTTGTCATTGACTCATCGTTTGGTCCAGTGTACGTGACTTTAGGACACTAACATTTCACACTAGGTTATATCCGTTCGGTTTTCCTCGGGATCTGACGAAGTTGCAGAAGGACAGAACCATAGCTTGAAGACAGGAAACAATTAAACATAGCCTTTGGAAAATAACATGGCATACCAGATTTTATCAAAGAAGCTATAGTAGGGAATCTCAGACAGAACAAACAAACTTTTCATTCGTCTTCAATTTCGTTTGTAAATAAGTTAATAAATAATCATGAGCAATGTATGTATGTATGTATGTATGTATATATATATATATATATATATATATATATATATATATATATATATATATATATATATATATATATATATATATATATGCACAAAATAAAGCCTCTCACCATTTGCAGGCAGCAGAACATACTCAGTCATCTTCATGCAGTATATTTCCTGATGTCGTAAACTGAACAAGGTGACCACTTGCCCTTTTTCTGTTCATTGTTACCACTCCATGGTCTTGAACTAATTGCAAAAGGAGCACAAAAAACCCAACAATTTTATAAAATGTAACACATAGTTTATTTCCCTAGAATATAAAGTGAAAATTTAAAAGAACTTACAGTATTGTGAATTACATCCCAAATAGTCCTTAAAGTCCTACCAAACTTCCAAATGTATGAAGTTCCAAATGAATTCCAGTGTTATTCCAATTAAATTCCAATATTGATTTTGTTTATTTTTCTGTTCTCACGAATATGATAATATGTCGGCAACCTGGAGTGTGATGATGTGCTAACAGCATTTTTTTATATCACAATAATTTAATCAAAAGTTATCCTTGTCTAAAATATTTATATTTTTAAATTAATGTCCAGTCCTCGCACTTTCCAATTCCAAATCAAAAACTGAACGTAACAATAAGATTGATTCTACTTCAGATGTTAAGGCAAGAATGAGTAATTGTTCGATTCGCACGACTATTTGCCTTTTACATGAGTTAGGTCATAATTACTATTTTCTGGAAATACTCTACCACTTAATGAAATTTTACATTCCTAACGTCAGTATCAATACTTTATCTTTTAACTCAATAATGAAGTGAACATTTAATCCACATTCATAAAATAGTATTGTTTATGTTCTATTATGTTTAAAAGATAAATGTTACTGGTCAGATACACTATGAACTTGATTTTGGACAATGTCAAATACAAAATACATTTATACATAACATACAGTCAAAAGGACAAGCCAACGAATAATACAAATTAAATATACCTAACATCGGTTCAAGAGACAATATTTTTACATCGCAAATTATGCATTCTTTAGGACCACACACTTTCTGACACCTACTTTATTTTCTTCCCTGTCTGTTTTGAATCCAACTTTGATCTCATGCCAGTGAAGTCATGTATAGAAATCCAACATAATACAAGCCCAGCATCTTACTTTTACTTGTGGTATGTGAAATATGCTGTTCTTGTTTCATGTATTCGTAAACGTTTTCGAGTTTGAAATCCATACAAAAAATCTCGATCAGTCGTCTTCGTTGAAATGCTTCATGTATTAAAAATCATACATCAAACACGTGAATAGCTTAAGACATTAGACAGGTTAGTCAATTATTATTCTTGTGTTTTTCATAATTATCAGTGGGATATCTCAGTCTGTTAGTGTTCTCCTGGCAAAACATCTATCCATCTGACACCAGTTTAACTTCTATCCATTAGCACATGTTTATAACCATTGGTCGGGTGTGTAAATTTACCATCTGTATACTTAACACTTAGTGTTTTCACGAATATTCAATCCCATGATTTCTTATAGTTGCCTAGGCAGATGTGGACGAGCTTTTGTATGCTTTCGAAATCCAGGTAAAATCATTGAAAGTAATGATGATTGTTTTTTAATTTTAAAGTTTGTGTTTGTCCTTCTCCTAGGATATCAATTCAACCTCCTGTCTGGCTGCATATTCTTTTACGTTCGTATAATTGGCAAAAATCGTTTAAATTATTTAAACACATCTGGCAGGTCTATTTCTTACTGGCATATTTGGTTATCTGAGATGACACTAAGGTGGATACATTCTTCTTTATACCTCAGTAATGTTATTTGCCTGGGTTATCAAACACAATCGACAAGCCCAAACACACTTTTATTTCCCTTGCTGTCACTCTTACTTGCGTTATATCTTGTCCACTATTTCATCAAACATTCATGGATTCACTAAACTCACATTAAAGTTCATTACTGTCTCGTTTTACCGTGCATTTATGAAACGTAAATGTTTAAATGTCAAAGTTAAATTTGGAGGATTTGTATGAGTGATTTGTTGGTTGCGTTACATACACCTTATGTAAGATTTCTACGAGCGATTCGTTGGTGGCGTGACATAGACCTTATTGAAGATTTGTACGAGTGATTTGTTGGTTGCGTTATATACACATTATGGATGATTTGTACGAGCAATTTGTTGGATGTGTGACATAGACCTTATTGAAGATTTATACTAGTGATTTGTTGCTTGCGTTACATACACCTTTTCAAAGATTTGTACGAATGATTTGTTGGTGGTATTTCATAGACCTTATGGAAGATTTGTACGAGTGATATTTTGGTTGCATTACATACACCTTATGAAAGATTTGTACGAACGATTTGTTGGTGGCGTGACATTGACTTTGTGGAACATCGTACGTGCGATTATTTGTTGGCGTTACGAACACAGTATGGAAGCTTTGTACGAGCGATTTGTTGGCGACGTTAAATAGACCTTATGGAAGATTTGTATGACTGATTTGTTGGTAAATTGTGTCATTTTTGTCATATGGTTGTTTTCATTTTCTTCCCCACCACCTTTACACTTGGTGGTACATATGTATACAATTCGCCCTCTTGCTGCCTTCTGAGATCGAAGTTAGAGATTAGCATTTCTACTTTCCTTGCTACAGTTACATTGTTTAATTAACATTAAATATATACGTTACTGACATATTGTGAATCGGTATAGCTCTTCCATCTTAATTTTTCATGAGTTGCTCATAATGGCTATTCATAGTGTTAAAGTCACCATCTAAACATTTCTGACGTTTAGAGACTTGAGTTTATTCATTTACATATTAACGTCAAAGACACAACCAGTTTTTACACATGGTTTCTTCCTTGTCGATAATAAAATAGAACATGCTGATTTAAGGATCTTTTATATAATTTGATCCCACAAGTATTAATTTGTAAGAGTTGGTGGAAAAATATTCAGAGGAATAGAGAGACGATACAGAGCGTTATGCATATTTCATTTTCTTTGTTTTATGACTTTTATTCATTATATGCTATTGATAATTGTAGATTGAACTTGACCATGTCCGAAATCGAATTCCTACCTGACCTGAATCCTTGACTTTGGTTTCGCAAACATCATGTTTATCCCAATCTGCATTTGGAACATAGGTTATTTCTAATGAAAGGACCAATCTACCTGTTGTTTACCATACTTCATATATTATAATTCTGGTAATAGACCTTCGAATTATAACGTCGATTGTATATTGTAAATATTTAGAACCTTCTATAATTAAATTATCCAGTGGGTAATAGTTCTGTTTAGAAAATATCCATTGTGACCTGAGGTCAATAAGAGGACCATATAATCGTGTTTTTCATGAAATAATTCATTCTTGCTGTAATTGTGTTTCAGAATCAGTTGTATTATTTTTGTGTCCTATATTTTTTGATTTAATGAAATTATTTAATTCAAGTTATTATTTTCCGGAAGAGCTCAAAATAACATTACTTGAAATAGAAACTTTGATTCAAAGTGAAATTGAAATAAGGATATATTCTTGGATTGAGTTAATGTGATTCATCAAATAACTGAGACACAGACCATCACAGTCTCATAAACCTTCCAGCGTTGGATGTATGTTGGAATACAACTAATGTTTATTGAGAACTTTATTCATTTTGATTTAATTCGCATTAGGGTATGTTATTTTCACATTTTACACTTTGTAATTTTGGGGAATAAATTATTCGTTGAATTGTACCAAACGTTGTTGTTTTCGCTCTTTCATGTTACTTTGTTTAAGCCAAGAGAGTCGTGACAACAAGCATTGTGATCAGGTATGATGCTAACAATTCTGAGTATGCTATTAACTTGCATTGTAGATCTTTGATATTTAGTAACGCAAAAGTGTGGATGATATTGATCAGGATAAAGATCCTTTGATCCTAAGTGCAAGCAGAGAAAGTTATCTTACTGGTCCAGCTAACGATATAATTTGGGTAGTGAAAACACATCAGAAGGTGAAAGAATGAGTACGAAAAAAAATATGAGAGAAAAATATAAAGACGTAGTTTTTAAAACCTCTGCTAGGAACAAAATTCCATCCTGTACAAGAGGTTTGTTCCAGGCAAAGACTTTTACTCAATCATTCGCGAGGGATTATGGAAAGTTCTATGAAATTAAGATCAACATCAAACATCAAATTGAAGACCAACTCTTCAACCTGCGGAGACCGCAGGCGATCAAATTACAGGAAGGAACTGTTCGTGATCTCCTATGCTGACGACTTTTATCTGCATGCTGTATCCGAGTCGGACATGTAGCAGAATATGGACCATTTCTCTTCAGTTTGTGACAGTTTTGTTTTCACAATTAATATCAAGGAGACAGAAGTGATTCACCAACCTGCAGAGAAAACGGCTAAATCCTCTAGGATGTGAACATGTTCATTTTTCTTGCCATCAAACAGTCACATATAGTCCACATCGATGACGAAACCAACACCAGAATTTTCTCAAGTTGGCTTCGCCTGCAGCAGTCTATGTGCAAACAAAACTGAAGGTATGTTGTATGCATGCGAAAGTAAGGAAGTTTACAAGCGTCATCTTTAAAAGCTGAACTATTTTCACATGCTCACCCGGGCGATACTGATGAAGGAATGAAATAAGTCCTTTGCTGAGCAAGCTATCTCAAGCAGACTCTCCTATACAGTGTATCACATAGAGTATAACAAACACACTGTCCTGATCTGCCACTCCGGTTGTTGCGACTCTGTGGTCATAAGCATCAGCATAGAGGGTGAACATATCTTTTGCTAGAACGTCATTTTTGAAAATGAAAATAAAGGTCAATAACGCCAAACCAAAGCCTGTAACTTACCGAGGGTTCCTCTATTAGGTTAGTTTATTTTGTTATTTTATTTTTGTCGTTTGTGTTTTTTTTCAAATTTGTATGTGCGTTCATTTACAAACAGAAACGTTTCATTGAGGTCGCACTCTCTCTGCTGCTGTAATTAAGTCATTATTATATCAATCTCTCAACCAAATATTATATCAAGACCTATACGATATCGCGATCGAAGATCATATAAATATATTGTTATAAATCCGTGTGGAGTAGATTGTGTTTAAGAAAATAAATTTCTAAATTTAATCATGTCCACGTCTCCGCTACACTAAGTTTGATGAATATTTCTTTGAGTATGAGTACCAACTCCGTTAAACACAACTAAGATATTACAGTTATCTCTGATAGGTATTTGTGTATATCGCTGAGTGACATAAACTACGTCTGCCTCGAGCAAATATTCTAGTTGGATTTGACTGCTTATCCAGCATTACATCATCGTCGACTAGTAAATTATTAATAAATCCATCAAGGTCTTCCACTCATGGGGCTTCATCAATATCAGTAAAAAAATTAATAATGTCATCACCATTTTTGTTCAACAATTTTGAATTTTCATACAAATCTTTAAGTACATCTCTGATCATCAACTGACGGAGCCACTAAATATAAATTATCCCACTTGAGCCACCTCGTTATCAAATTAAGTAATAATTGTGGTTTACAAGACCCTGATGGCCTATTATTATCAGTCTGATGAAATTCGGTAACGCTGAAATATGTTTTACTAGTTCATGCTTTCGTGCCGCTGAGAAATCAGTGACATCCATGTTATACAAATATAATAAATAATATAGACTTATATTGTGTTCGATGTAGAGCATCCACCCCCACAAGTGGATTAACAACAATAATAACAAAAAATAAAACGCGTGCGGTTACAGGTAAGTGTGTGAAATGTGGTTCAAAAATATAAATTTATTTCTAATAATGAAATCGATGAAAAAGTCATTACTTTATTAGGAAAATTGCTAGGGACTCCAGGAGAAAAACACCTTCCTGTATAAAATCATTGTAGTCCTGTAACCCGACTTGACATTCGACTTGATGAGCGAGAACAACGAAGACCTGGTGAATATCCTATAAACGTGATTGATAAAGCATGTCATGTCCAAGATGTAGCTTATAAAAATCCAGATCTGCAACAAAGACATATTGCAGACGTAAAACTAAATGATGCATTAAATTCCATAAAAATAAATCTTTCAGAGAATCATAAGCTAATAGGCAGGTAAGATCTACGAGGAAAAGTAAATTATTATTCGGAGCCGGTAATTAATCAACCGATAATTGAAATAATGGAATTGATTTATTATAGCCCAAGAGGATATTATAAAGGTAGATCAGTGATTAGTACACTCGCTGAGCAGCAAATATTACACGTTCTGCTGCTTCTAAATGGTTAGCCCGACAGGCAATATGGAAATTTTAACTACCACCACCTAAAATAAATTCAGCATACACATTTTGATGTCAGCACTCCTAATGAAGTTCACCAGGTTGAGATTTTATTTTTACACGTCAGTTAACATACAAATACGCGTTGACTGTCGTTGAAGTTGCAAGTAGATACAAGGAAGCAAAGCCGTTATCAACTGAAACAGCAACAGAAGTTTCTTCTGCTTTTGAACGAATTTATCAACGAGGACCCTTGCGATGCCCACATCTATTACAGGTTGATCATGGCAAGGAATTTCTTAATGCAAGTATCATAACTAATGAAACAACATAACGTCGAAGTCAGAAGAGGACATGCCGCAATTCATCGTGATCAGGAAATTCTTGAACGATTTAATCAAACAATTGCTGAGCGGATCTTTGGATATCAATATGCAAAGAAAATAATTAAAAAAGATATGAGACCTCGCAAATATTACCAAGTGTGAAAGCTGCGGTAAATAATGAAATTACTCGAACAATTGCCCTAAAACCGGTTATTGTAATTACAAAAAAAACCAAACATATCCCAATAAAACGACATGAATTTTCAAAGGAACCAGTATTAGGTAATGTTACTGTCAGGTATTTACATGAACCCGGTGAATTTGAAGATGGTAAAAAAGAGCGACTTATCCTATTTGGAGTATTACGACACAGACAATTTCTATAGTGGTAAGACCCACGGGTAGACCTGCAATCTACAGACTAGATTCAACTGCTCCTCAACGTGGATTTGTATGTGAACAACTGCAAGAAAAGACACAATTACCACCACATTCAGTTTTGTAAACTAGCCCCTCGACGTCGAATACATTCAAGACAGCTCATCATCACATTTTCGCGTGTGTGACCAAGACTAGTATTAATTCTGTCTAAGGTAAATTGTTTTGGATTATTATTTGAATGCTGTCACTGCATTCCTGTACTGCAGCTTGTACATTGATTATTCTGTTGTTTTAATGTCGTTATAAATTCAGCATGCAGATCAAAGTCGCGCGCGCTTATTCTTTTGTCACATTGTTTTTACCTAGCTAATTTTTTCTTACTATATCATCTCCATTGCCAGCAATGGTTTCCTGAGACTGATTATTATTTTCTGTGAAGTCTATGACAATTCTCAGGAGCTGAGATATTCTTCTGTTACTGCGAGATAAACTAAGTTTGACCGTTCGATATGAACATCGACGATCCAAGCATTTGTTATCAGATATGGTTAATCCTTGTGATGAATGACTTATCATTGCATATCCTAGCGTCCATTGAGCTTTTTCCATAGCTAACGCGCTCTCAGCAATATCAACAGGAACTAAAACAATATCGTTTAATACAAGATTTTGTTTCTCTGACTATCCTGGTATATCAAAGTCGATATCTTGTCGCCGCGTATATTCTTTATGCAACATAATTGTTGTTGAAGTGTATCACGAACTATCGTTTTACTTGCAACTGTCAAATCATTTGGTCTCCATAAATTCCAAAAGTTGTTCGAAGGAGTTTCTGAAATTATTTCACACATTAGTTCACTTTGAATTTTATTTGGTTGTAGTCTGATTAATTTCTTAAACTCTCTTAATTCTTGATCAAGAGCTCTATGATGATCATCGGTTATTTCGTTATAATAATCCACACACATATTTAGCCATCCACGTGGAGACAATCCAACAAAAGGTGTCGGTTAACCATGATTGCTACATATTATAACAGCATTATTTTTCGTCAATAACTAATCAAGAAATGTTTTTAATGTTTCTAATGAAACGATGCATATTTCATCTCAAACAATAATCCTTGAAATAAATTTCTCTCCCATTCTTTCAGGAGTCTATTTCTCCCTTCCATCGAAAGAATTTATGTCACGTGCATGATTTAATATTTCTTTCTCTCATTTCTCTTGCGAGTCTGTGTGAAGTTGTTAATACAACTTATATCAAAATTCCGAAATAATTCAACCACACTAGTTGTTTTACCCGAACTACCAGACCCATTAAGATAACTGTTTTATGTCTAGCTACAGGATCAAATACCGATGGTGCGTATGATAATTTTGATATTTGATTGTTTTGGCAATACATACCCTTAATTTTAACGTCGGCGGATTTAGAATAATTAAGTATATTTTCTTGTTTTATTCTCCATTCACCCCAGGATGCATAAGTGCCGATATGTAGTTGTTCTAGCAATTCTGTATTCTTGTTGACATAAAACGAATCCGAGGCGACGCTGACAGCAAACTCGGAAACCGTATTTATCATCGATAATAGATTCATCGAAACGTACGCGAGCATTGAAGATCTTAAATGAGTAAACTACAGTGACTCGCCATCAAAATAACTCACAATTGTACATAATTTAGTTCCATCAGATAAATTAACATTTCTTCGACTTATAAACGTATTTCTATTCGTTGTATCAGCAATTATAAAATCTAACTCAGCATCGTCTATAATCGGTATTGTACAATGTCGTTTATAATCATATGATCCTCCAAGTGTAACTTAACCGATTATTTTTCTGCCGCGATATTTTGTGATTTTATTTTGAAAATATGTAATATCATGATTTTCATCATCAGAATATTTCTTTTGTTGTGGTAGCCAAATTTATTTATGAGGACGATATGATATAATTGCTTTACCTACTGTTAACAATAATAATAGTTTTGCATCGTGCATATACCGTAATAACACTGTTGGTGCCCACATTTTTTCTGAAAAATGTTTGGCAAACCAGACATGACAAATCGAATGAAGATCTTCGCAAACTGAAATGACTCGATACAAGCGAGTCTAATCTGGTAAAAATCCGGTAAAGGTTCATGTATCGATACTCTGGTTATCTCGTGTCTTGGATGTCCTAATCGCTCAAAATATTTAGAACCCTTTCCTATACCAAGAAAACTTCCCTGATGACAAGCAAACATCTCTATATTCGTATTTAGTATTCCATAATCCACCGTGTCCGTATTCGACACAACTGTGTTGTATTTCTCCAAGAATTACCAATCGTGTTTGTTTCCACGAATATTTCTCTCTAGGATATGAGCAGCCAATAAAGGAACAGGAGAACAATTACTCAGCAACTGTACAGCATCGTCATTGTTATATTTCAATGCAAGATTCTTCATTTCTTCGTGGAGAGATTCTGTACGATAAATATCTCCATTAGGGCGTACAAACTGAACATAGTTTCCATATCTGAACTTTGAAATAGCCACACTGATACAGGAGCGTTCTTACTTATTTCCTTAATAACATCAAATATATCTCCTTGGTAAAATTTAACTTTCGATTTCGTGGAAACCGTGTTACTGCATTAGTCAACGCATGCGCATTATTATCAATAATTTCAATCGAATTCCCGTTGGATTTATACTTTGATTCGTATAAAATGTCTCAGATTATCGTTCTTACTTTTATCGGAAAGTTTAGTTTCTTTCCTAATTCATCAACGTCCTTGACATATGCCCCAGTATCTTTGACTATTTCTCTTTTATCTGTTAAACCGTTTCCACGTGTCGCGTTTGAGAAATGTTTGGTTACTCGTTTGGCTACACAATTTATTTTTGAAAAGTTCATCGGTTTTAGATTATTAACGCTGTGTTTATAATGTATCGGATAGATAACATAAATAACCGCGGTTACAGGATAAGCTCGTTCATAATACGGTTTGTCAATACCAGTCAACATTCCTTGTTTAGAAGTTTTACTTAATGCGGCAATTTTTTATTATGATGATCACGTTTGTCACTGATAATCAAAGTAATTTTGTTTGCTTCTGCTAATACAATAAACATTACTCTGAAAAAATATCTTCGATTGTCTAGATAACTTATAATCGTTGCCGCTCGTATCGGTGTTTCGTATGATTTTGAACGTCGACCACACATGAGATGCACCATCTTTGTTAAATTCTTTCTTCACATCATGAATAGTATCAATGAAAGTTTTATTCGCCGGATCAACCAGAGCTCGGATCGGTAAGTCAGGCGATATTCTGTCAAGATTAAATGTATTTTAGAAGGCTTAATTTAATCACGGATATTATCTCATTCATATTATAATTAAGACAAATATATATATATATATATATATATATATATATATATATATATATATATATATATATATATATATATATATATATATATATATATATATATATATATATAATGTGCATAATTCATAATCTGATCTCTATTACAAGTAGTCTTAATATGTTCTCGCTGCAGTTCATTTAATTGTTCCTGCGTCAACAAACAGTTTTCATTGCCGTATTCATCAGTTATATTAACACTAAATAGTTTTAACCCGACTTGGGGCTGTGTCATTATAGTTATGTTGGCATGTTCAAGTACCTCTTTGTCGTGTATAAAAAGTCGCACATGTTGCTACGTTATATAGCATCTCTTAATTAAATAATTAATTTGTAAAACACTATTCAGAAATATCTTCATCATAAAAAATCGATAAGATATTACATATATATTTATATTAAAAAATTCTCAACGTAAATCATGGAGGTGTCTACTCTGGTCAGTCAGTTTGGTATGTATTCTTGACAATAAATTATTATGACAACGCAGATAAACCGGATTGATCGGTTATTGTACAATCAAATATCCAGGAGGAACTTGAGGCGTAAGTGTATATAAAATATATCCTTGCTGAGCTTGATTAGACTTTTAAAGATCTGTTTGATAATTGGAATCAGTTACATCACACAAAAGATTGACTGCAAAAGTTGAAGTTATATTTACAATTCCCGGTGAAACATGTCTGTCGCCACCGTACGCATCATTGTTACATCTGAGAAGACATGCTAGTTGGGCTTTTTTTCTCTCCATGCTTCAAGTATTTGATGAAAATTTTCATTGATAAGATCGTTGAGTGATTTTGTTAGTTCGTCGGCGTTAAATCCTCGCAGTTCAAATTTTGGTAGATTTGCCTCGGTTATTTTAAAATATTCGAGACAAAATTGTTTACTGGGTTTGCCAGTAAATTTATATCGTCAACATATTACAGACTATGTAATTACCAAATTACCATACTCAGTGTCTGATATAACCTGATTCAGATGTTGCATCGTTTCAACGGTTTGTTGTTTTACATCGTTATTATAATATTGTGTGACACTTGAAAAGCTAATATAGTTTGATGTTCATTTTTAATTCTATTTGCACACGAGATAATAAATGTTTCGTTCGGAATTTCAGAAAAATTGATAATATCTTCTGGTAGGATAGAAAGAACTCCAACAACCTTGTTAGAATTAGGTCAAACGTTTGGTTTGCCCGAATTTTGTTAATTATATTTAAAATTATGATATCCACTACTCCATGGAAATTCGTTTCGATATTTTGGATGTTTTATAAATATTATTTTTATCTGTATAGATTTCATTTAACTCTGGCTTTTGCGTTTCTTTATATTCTGGTGCTGTTTTAGGCCAACAAAATACTGATCTGATTGAAGATTGAGATATATCTACAACATAATTTGAATTTATTTCTATCGCAGCTGATAATGTTGGTTGGTGAACTGTTATAGCTATCTTTGATTCTATATAAATTTATGCGCTGAAATTCATGGTTGCTGTTTTAAATTTGTTAATTACCTGTTGGAAATCTGACATGTTGCCAATCCGGAGTTCCATCATCTTTATTTTTATTTGCAAATACAAGCAAATAATTCACATGTAATCAACCAAATGATTTTGTTCTGATATTTTGCCAACTGTAATATACTCGTAATTGTGCAAGAGCTATTTCTTTCACTGGAATTGCAGTTGGAAAGTTGTCGCTAAATTGAAGATGGGTTGAGCTTACTGATATCATTATAGTTTTTGACGTAGTCGTATTATTTACAATTTGTTGCAGTAACTCGTTTGGAGGGGACATTGTTATTGGTATCATTATTTAAATCAGGTGTCGATTCTATCATAGAGTTAATATACACTTCAAAGTGTTGCACAGCCAAAATTAAAGCCGAACACTTCTTGATGATAGTGGAATAATTTCTATGTTGCTTGTTTAATGTTTTTGTTTAGAAACCTGGATGGTCCACACCATCTTTATTTTCTTTAATTAATACGCCACTAAGCCTACATCGCTTGAATGGTTGAAAGCAGAAGGTTTCAGCAATTATTGAAACATTGGGTCAAAACTACCGATAATATCCAGCTACACAAATATTGCTTCAGTTGCTTTTTACTGATAGGCAAAAGGAATTAAGTGATAAATTTAACCTTAGAATCTACACGCTTATCTTTGCCATGACCCGAATTTATAGTAAAAAAATGTAACAAAAGCTCGTCAAAACAAGCTTTTCCTTAAATTGTCAAATATTCCTCACTGACGCGAACGGAGGGTTTCAGAATAGCTTTCAGGTGGTTGTTTGAGCATTTACTTTATATAATTATTCATCGATGTACGCATCACGTCAATGTATACCAGACAGTATCATGTTCATTAAGCGCTGGAATGCTGACAAATAATTTTTATACCAGATGGCATCACTTTGCATTGGGTAGAGTGGATCTGGGGTTGCAAACTCCGAAATATATTTGCTCTACCCGTAAGTGGAATGTTCCTGATTTAATTTTACATGTCAGATTTGGTGACATACTCTTCATTTCCCCTTCTGTCCATTCAATTCGAAAAGTTTTGATATTGGAAATGAGTCTGTTCTGGTGACTATGTTCACGTTTCCTTAGTGCATATACGGAAAGAATTGTCTGGTTTCAGCACAAGAACTCGAGTTACTTTTGCTTGCTTCAATAAAGATATTCTCCACAAATATTTAATTTCCTGTTTCAAACATTTCTGCTTGAAGAGGTTTGTATTGTAAGGGTGCTATTTCACAGTCTTAGAATCTACAATGCCAACATAATAGAAGATTTTGTTTGTTCGAACATCTGAAAAAAGAGCTCACATATTTACATATTGGGTGCTTTAATTCATTCTGCTCATGTGGCTCTAGTTTTGAAAGTTCCTTGTCTAGATGGTTTCAATATTTCAGAACTTGAAGACTGGTTGACCAAAGTCGCGTCAATCCGATTGTACGTTGTCATTTAAATGGTCACTGTGTCGGACAGCAACAATTTAATTTACTGAATGTTTTTTTGAGCTATTTATATCAACATAATCCTTAAACACACTTACAGAACACGTGGTGAAGTTTCTGCCTCCTAGGAGCGTTGATATAATTTAAATCAGTTTATATTTAACTTTATAAGGACCATACTATCTAACCTGAAATGATTATGAAATACTGCCAAGAGATACAGAACGTTATCACCAGGCTCAAAATGTTTTTACGTCAGAGTTTTGTCATAACTTTTTTCCTTTTTAGGATTGAGTAGACAATGACTTATTTCTTGCCACCTCACGATCTTGCATTTCAAGTGATACACGTATTCAAGTAGATAAATATCGGATTCATTTCTTTAAAGAAGTTTTTCTTTCAACAGCATCAATGGTTACGAGTCTGCGCTCTTAAAATAAGTAATAGAAAAGCTTAGAAGACAACAAGCTTTGTAAAATTTAATAAAAATTTATTTCCCTAGAATGGAAAGTGAAAATGGGGGAAAAACGTACAATATTGCAAATTAAATCCACAAAATCCAACACAAATCCTCACAATTTTTAGTCCTAAAAAATGAGTACCGGTCCGGAACAAATCCAAAACTGAAGATGATGACGTGTCTGTTATAGCTTATGGAGTGCTGATGTGTCAAGTCGTTTGTGGAATCACAGTGATGTAATTCCAGGTTTTGAATTCAGTAAACATTCAAGTAAATGTTTCTATCCAAGAGTTTTATAAGAGCATTTGTGTATATCGAGAGGAAATAACCACTTGAATTCAATAATTTGAAGAAAATAAAACTCAGATCTACTTGTCACAGTATAACACAACTTGAATGTGGAAGAGGTTAAAGCAAGAACGATCAAATCCTCGCAATTACAAGATTATATAGTTCTCTTCTTGATCTCTGGTTACAATTAGCAGTCTCTGTAAAAAAAAATAGATCATGAAATATAACCTGTTAACAAAATCAAAACCATAACCTGTCAAATTCGCTTATTAAAGTCCAAAGCCTTAACCTAAATAAACACATTTAGTACTTCTATTAATAAAGAGCCTGATATTAAACCTAGGTATTAGTTGTCAACATCAAATAAAATAAAACAATTCAATCAGGCCAAACAGAAATTATTTGAATTTTGGACAAGGTTTAGTCCAGTATACAATTTTACATTACAATAGCATGTACTGAAATTGTTTGATGTTTTATATTAAAGCAATTCCTCTCATTAAGAAAAATAAAGATTTACGCAATAAAGCTTTCCTTTTTAACAATAAGTAGGTAAAGGTGTGGCAAAAATGATATCAGATGAAATCCTATGAATGACCTAAATTAGACATGAAAAAGATTATTTCTATACACCTGAAAATGCACCTAATTTCAATATTATATTCATGCAACATCAAACTCCAACTGAATATATCTGATTTTTGTTCATCTTGCCTATGAAAGTAAAGGGATTTTCGTCGTAAAACACAATAATCGGAGAAGGAGCTGAACAGACGTCAAAGTGTTGTGATGCCAATATCAAAGCCAATCATTTCTTCTAGATTCAGTAATAATTTCGCTAGTGTTTATTTAATTTCTTAGAATAATAGCACGCTGAATGATCTAAACCATTTTTGTCTTCTTGAATCAATACTGGTCGAACCCCAACATCACTTGCATCAACAGACAGTTTAAATGATTGATTGAAATTTGGAGCAGCAAGAACACGTGCACTCTTAAGTATGGCCTTTTATTTATCAAAAGACTCCTGATATTTTCCAGACCAATGAAACTTAGTTTTCTTGCTAAATAAATTGACAGAGATTCAGCAATTATGGGAAAATTGGAATACCATTTCCGATAGTATCCAGCAATTCCCCAAATCTAATACGTTGCTTTTCAGTGATATAGACAGGGACTTCATATATAGTATTTACTTTAGCCTTTATAGCTTTATCATGTCTATTCCCCACAATATTTCATATAAATGGTACACAAGCACGGCAAAACTCAGGTTTCGAAGAATTAATTGTCAAATTTGCATCAGTGAGTCTGTCAATCATTTTCCGAATGGTTGACAATTGATCTTTTCGTGTGTTGTTCTAGATGATGACTTCATCAGTGTAAGTATCACAATTATCTAGACAAGATGTGATTATGCTCATTTAACATTGAAACGTACAAGGCGAACCTTTCATCCCAAACTTCATCACCTTATATTGATATACTCCATCTAGATTCACGAATGACAAAATTTTGTTTGCCCTTTTCGTAAGTGGAATTTGCCCAAATCCTTAAAGGAGGACACATTTGGTGGAACACGTTGCGTTTCCAATTTCTTCAATGCAGTAATCGATTCTTGGTAATGGAAATTAATATATGTTAGTTACACTGTTCACCTTTCTATTATCAGTGCACATGGGGAAAGTATTATCCGGTTTCGGAACAAGTCTTAATGGTCAACTCAAGACACTTTTACTCGGTTTTATGGAATCATTCTCCAGCAAATGCTGAATTGCTTTTCTGAAGCATTCCTGGTTGACAGGGTTCATCATGTAAGGGTATTGTTTCACAGGTGTAAAATTTACAGCTGCATTGTCATGGTATATTTTATTTTTTGGTAGGAGTATATGGAAATAATTGCTCATAGTCAAGAAATGACTGTGTTATTTTATTCTTTTCTTGTTGCTGCAGACGTGAAAGTTTATTGTCCAAATCAATACAGTCCTAGTTCATTGCATAGCTTAAATCCTCAACTGTGTGGGACAGGTGCAACTTAACTAGTTTCGTGATTAACCTGGCTATCTCTATCCACATACTCCTTTGAAACATGTATGTGGCAGATTGTTTTTATTTTCGCATCCAAGGGGTATTGATGATATAATATAAATCATTCATTTTCTTTTCAAGTGTGTAAATACCATAATACTTGACCTGAATAGGATTTAGTGGTATGTTCAATAGAGTCGGACCTCTATCATCAGGCTGACAACTACTATCCATTTTATTTGCATCATACTTTAATTTCATTTTTTGACTGAGGAGAGTGCAGATTAGTTCTTCAAACCTTACAAGCCATAGACAACCTATTCTTAAAATTGGAAACGTAAACGAGAAGTTTGATTCAGTATCTTCATTAGAAAATATTTCTCTATCAACAACTGCAATTGTCCACGCACTGTATATCCAACAATTAGTTCAAACCGACTGAATCCTAAAGGTTATTGAAATGATTCCCTAACAGCCAACAATAATAAATGAAGGTCTTCATCCCAATCTTTACCCGTATCAAAAAATCGAATCATATTTTGCAAAGTTTTATAATATCTTTTTAAATCCCTTCGGCTCTCAGGGTTTTAGGCAGATGACTTAAATTATTGGATACCTAATTCGTACAGAAATTACTGGAAAATTCCAGACAAAATTTGACCCTTGATCAGATTGAACAGATTTGGAAAGGCCAAATTGAGGATAAGTCTTTATCAAAACTTTCACTGTTATTTTGGTTGTAATATTCCACGAAGGAATTGCCTCTTGGAATGCTGTTGACGTACACATTATGGTCAACATGTATTGGTTACCTGACTTGTTCTTAGGCAAGGGACCGACACAGCCTACCATTTTGCTGCTAAATAGTTCATCAGATGCAGGAATATGTTGCAGATATGCCGTAGGTATCTTCTGATTGTGTTTACCGACCATTTGACTAGTATGACAATATTTCCATTATTTACAACTTTACTTGTAATATTTGACCAATGGAAGTGATTCTAGGTCATAATAATCTCTAACAAAATGATCAGACAAAGCGGTTTGATGGGTCAGACTAAGAATTTTCTGTCAGTACGATCTTGGATCTACAATTGCATAGTTCACTGAGCACTCTTTACCACCAGGTTCCTCAAGTAGTACCCATTTTCTCATAGAAATCCCAATTGTAATAAAAAATACCCCACCAAAAACAAACAGGTACTTCTGTGGCTTCAGTTTAACTAATGGACGTTTGAAACAAACAGGAGATCTCATGATCTTTTTCCTGTTTGTTTGTCACCCAGAAAAGAATAAAGAGAATGAGTAGTTAAAAAGAGGATTACTGTAATCAATACCTTTTGATTGATCCAAACGAAGAGTGAAGGTGACCTCATTAAAAGCCTGCCCAATAAATGTGTCAGCTAAGAAAATACTTTCCTGATTAACATCATTCTCAAGAGCTTTCGTTGCCATTGCTCTAGTAACTGCACAAGCTGGGTATAAATCAGGGAAGTTTTTCTCTACAGAATCAATTTTCTCATACAAACAAGGATTAACCACAACCTTATACCTGGTCAGGTCATTGCCTAGTAATAAATGAACCCTTTCAACTGGTAAAGAAACATTGTTCCGACTGTCACGGGTCTTGAGGCTAGGTCTGCTGTCAAAGTTACACAATGGAGAGGAACTTTAAAAAAGCCACAAACTATGCCCTGAAGACTTCTTAGAAAGAGGCAAACTACCTTAAACTTATAATTGCGATAGGACTAGACGAATCACCCATGAGTAATATAGAAGCATTCGATATGGTTCATAATTTTCCATAATAATATCAGACTGGTGATTGTTATAACTAACAAATCTATTGCGGTCAATACATGTCCGTGACCTTTGACCTCTTAGAGAAACAACAGCATTTAGAGTAGGTCTGTCTTGATTCTGTTGCTTATTTTTACTTTGTAGCAATCAGAAATAAAGTGTCCCTTCGTCTCGCAATAAGTACACGTAGGACTTTGATCAATCAGTCTTATCGGAGAATTTATTTATAAAATGTGTGCCATATTGAGTTTTGGAATTCTCGTATTAGGCTGAAATATTTTGGTACAAGTCGACTGCTGATTAAATGACTTACTTACAAAAGAAACTTTGTACACTAAAGAATACTCGGAAGCAATAAGAGCAGCCTATTCTAAAGGTTCAACCTTATGCTTAACAAGATAAGTCTTAACGTCAATGGGACTCAATTCTTGAAGTCTTTAAATAATTTCCAGTTGTCTTAGATTTTCGTGCTCTTGAACAACTTTCTTGGCCAAGCACCACCTACCATATAACTGCTCTTTACCTCTTGCGAACTAGACATGAGTTTGTCCAGCTTCATTTTTAAAGTTCCTGGATTTGTTTCGATAAGTCTTAGGGACTAACCCATAACCATTTAAGATACATTCCTTAACCAGATCACAGTCAGAAATTTGCTGTGCTGACAGGGATGCATATATATCTCGGGGTTTGCCAAAGTGTGTACTCTGTAAAAATAGAGTCCAATGCTCTCTTGGACATTAGGAATGTTCAGTAATTGTTTCAGAATGAGGAAAATATTTTTCTACTTTTTTCTGTAAAGGGGGCACTTTACTAATATTTTTAGCAACATTAAAACCTGAATTGATATGTGAAGTGGGGATCTGATTTTCAGGTGCCACCTCGAATTATTTTAGTCTAAATTGATATTCCCTTTCTTCCTTTGATTTTTGCATTTGCGTTCCTCTTTCTCGCTCCTCTTTCTTCAATTGCATTTGCATTTGTTTCTCAAGTTCCTCTTGCTTCAGCAGCATTTGTTTTATACTTTGTGTAACTGCATTTGTGTCTCTCTCTTCTTTCTCTAATTGCATGTTCCTCTCTCTTTCCTCCTTATCTAACTGCATTTGCATCTCCTCCTTCTCCAATTGCATTTTCATCACTCTTTCCTCTTTACCGAACTGCATTTGCACTTGTTTCTTCGCTTTCTGAAGCTCAAGTTTACTTAACTCTAATTCCATCTTGGATTATAATTTTGTTTCCGTTAAATTTATGTTAGTGTCTGACACGGAATTCCTAATCAAATCCAATGAACCTGTATCCAAATATTGGACCAAAAGATTTTTTAAATCTTGCTTCGTTAAAAAAACCTTTTGCCTCATATTGATCATATTTTCTGGCAAGCTGAAATGATTCATCCTTTTTTGAAACAGACTAACTGTTCCTGGGTAAGATTGGTAATGAAGATCTACACATTAGATGACATTGTAAAAAGCTTGTTAATTTCACCAAAGATTTCTGAAATGTGCAATATTAATTAGGATTTTAAAACTTCCCTAACTATGGGAATTTAAATTGCAAAAACAATGTTTTCTGAAATATGTTCTTAAAATAAGTAACATAAAATAGTGAAAGACAGCAAGCCTTGTAAAAGTTAAAAAATAACTTTTCCCTAGAACACAAAGTGTAAAGGAGACAAAACTTACGGCGATGCGAATTAAATCCTAAAATAATCTAAGAATTAGGTCAGGAACAAAACCTAGTAATTTAAAGTCCTGAATAATACTCAGTACAAGGCCGGAAGAAATCCGAAACTGACGATGACGACTTGGCTGTTTTTTTGTTTATGGATTGCTGAAATATCGACAGCCTCTTGTTGAATCACTATAACATAATTACAAGTTTGAATTTAATATAAATTCCAGTGAATGTCTCGATCCAAGAACTTTATAAGAGCACTTTTGTATTTCCAGAGTTACAAATTACTTGAATTAAAATCTTTGAAGACAATAAAATGCTGCCCAACTGGTCACAACATAATACAAATTGATGGTGATATATTTTAAAGCACGAATGAGCAAGTCCTGACAATTACAAGATCATATAGTTCTCTGCTTGTCCTCAGGTCACAATTTGCATTTTCTGAAGAAAAAAAAAACATTACCTAATGAAAAATAACCTTCTAGAATGATCCCGATGTTTACAAAATCAAAACCATAACCAGTAAAATTCACTTAGTAAAGTCCAAAACCTTGACACAAATTATCATATTTGCTTCCTTTTTTAATAATCATCCTGATATAAAGACTACGTATTAGCTGCTTACATAAAAGAAAGAAAAAAATCAATCAGGGCAAACAGAAATGAACTCAGTTTTGGACAAGGTCAAGTCCAGCATAAATGTTACATTACACTGGCATGTAATGAAATAAAACTTTTTAAAACTAATAAGCAAATAATTAATTTAAATATACATAAAAAATGGTTCACGAACAGTGTCTTCAAAAATCAACTTCTAAAGGCTAAACCCAATGGACGCTTCAACTGACCCCTACATGACTTTCCAATAGAGTTTCGAGGGCTAAACTAACAATTCCAGACAATGCTATTTAGGGAGAACAACATGATAGCCCATTGAGCACTTGTCAATAGTGGGTACCTCAGGTGGTCTTCAGTTTCTTGTAAAGACCATATTTTTTAAAACTAGCAAGTTGATATTTTGCAGAATCAGCTTATAGCGCACTGAAAGAAGCAGGAAATCTCAACATATATTTCCTGTTCGACGACAAGTGATTGTCGTTCGTCATCCTGATTAGAAATAAGAGTATTCATGATTCAAAGATGATCACATCCACCTGTACCATATGAGTGAATAGTTACAGGAGCAAATGTGACCTCATCAAAATCCATTGCCAATACCTGTGTCAGCCAAAGGGAATAATTTCCTGATGAACTTCTTTCTCAAGAGATATTTTAACATAGTTCTAGTAACTGCACAAGCAGGGTATAAATCAGGTATTTTATTTTTACTAGGATTAACCTTTTGACCCAACCAAGATTTGTCAATTACAAATACATTAACCACAACCTTATTTGTTCTTCTCTTGGTGCCTATTGTTAACTTAAAGCAACCATCATCTGAGAGGAAAAGATATCGAAAAATAAAGCTTTGTAAATAAGGGAATTATCGTCAGCTGTTATAGAAACGTTTGTATGGAACTTATAATCTTCGGTTAATATGGGTTGTCTGAGTTTGTCTTAAAGATTTAGATGCACAACATATGTCTAATAGTTATTAATTTTTCCTAGCGACTCGACACGGGTTTGGCTATTTTTGCAATTCCGAAACCTCGATATACCTCAGGTACCAGTTCATAATCTTTCAAGATATTTTCCTTGACAAACCAAAATCAGCACTCTTTAATAACAAAGTCTAGTGCTCTCTTGGCCATTTGGAATTCTTGTTTTGGTTTTTAAAATGTGAACAATATTGATCTACATCTTTTTGTTTATAAAGGAGGTAGGTTGCTAATCTAATCATATATTTTTGGTACAATAAAATACCCAACTTTCGTGAGGTAAATGCTGTTTGCTTGCTAGTTCCAATTTTTTAAATTTCAATTGCTTTTCTATTTCTCTTTCTTTTATTTTTGCATTTATAATTTCATCTGCATACTTCGTTCTTCGTTCTGAATGTATATTTCTTTGTCCTGCATTTGTCTAAATATATCCTTTCCTAGATTTACATTTGTTGTCTCTCTCTCTGTCGTTCTTTTTCCCTGAGTGGCATCTCACTTTCTTATTTTTCTTTTTGAAACTTAAATTTTCGTAGCTCTATTTCCTTCTGGTGTTTATATTTCAATTCATTTAATTTCATTTCAGAATCGTAGAGAGAAGTAGTAATGAATCCTTAAACATTAGTATAAAAAATTTCCTTTTCCACCAAAAACTTGACCGAAATATTTCTAATCTCCTGTTTTAACAAAGACAACTTTAGGTCCGAAAGAGGATAGTGGTTGGCAAGCTCATCTTGCTTATAAACTCTTAAACACTTCTTGAGTCGGATTGGAAACAAAACTTACCACCCTTGATGGCAATAAGAAAAATGATTGGTTTCACAATGAAAATCAAATGATCATGAACGTCACAGTTTCTGAACTAAAATGAATTTAAATTTCAAAACAATCATTAAGTCTCTGAATTAATTCTGAAATTCGTATCTCGGACACGCCCACAATTTTTGTTATGACTCGACTCAAGAATTGTGACGTCGTCAAAACTCCTTTGAATTATTCACAGCAGTTTCAGATTAATATCATTCACCTATTAGCACTATCTATTACCACTGAACAATCCAAACATAAGCTTTATTTGTCACCTAATATATATGTACTACATAAAAAGTCTGCAGACTTGATGTTACAATGGGAACTCAAGAAATAAGAATTTATCCAAAGTAAGAATAAATCTGATTGCTCTGGTCTCTCCTTATATACACTCTCAAACGTCCTTTGAAACTATGTATCAAAAATACCGACACGACAGACCTTACAACTCTATTTATTATTTCATATCTATTCGTGTGAACTAACTCATCAAATGGAAATTAAATTAATTCTTCTACAATACAACGTGACCAAACTGTCCAGTGGAAAAAAGACCGAATGTCGTGAACGTATTTATTAGTACTTTTATAATTAGTAACTGTCAGCAATTTTCAATTCTCTAATATCTTACATTAGACCGTAAGCACGTAGGAACTCCCGTTATGTCACTGTAATTTACAGTCATGAAAAAAATGTTTTATTTAAATTCGACAAAATCATGTATCAGTAAGTACCAAAAAAAAAGAGATATATATAACAACCTGCTCACTGAAGCTGAATCTAAATTTAATTATGCTAATGACATATTCGAACGCCAAGGACGATAAAAGGGTTATTAAATCAAATATATTGAAACAAGCCTGAATACCTGTCAAATTATATTCTTATAAAGTTTATTTGCACAAAGCATTAATGTTTGAGATAATGTATAATCTCCTTTTACTGTTTACATTCCCTTCATGATGGAAAGTTGTACCTCTGTTTCGAATGCAAATAATAGTAACTATAGCAACAGTTTTTGATATATATATGACCCTTGCACAAAAGAAAAGTAATTTCATACGTATGTAATTCCTATAAAAATGATATGTTTAAATATTTATCATCTGGGTAAAGTGTTTTTGAAGCCCAGTGTGTACATGATATGATTTGTAAACTGTTATCACTTACCTTCTATTTTGAGAGAGAAATAGGCAGTTGTATCCATTTATTCTTCAGGATTAATGTAATACTCATGTAAGTTCATAATTTTTGTCACCAGTGTGATGAAACTGTTCATCATTGTTGAATCTTTGTATAATTTATTGTGACATAATTTATATTTTTGTCATTTAAAATCGAGCGCCATTTTTACTACTGTGTGTATTGGGTGCTAGGCTTTCCACTAGGAGGCGCTCAGGTTAATCTTTCCGAATTCTGCCATATATAGTCATATTTGTGGAAACTTTGTCATGAATTTCCAGAGTGTGTTCCCAAAACCTATAAATAGGGGTGAAATCCGCTGTTTAGGCAGTAGTGGTTCTACTGGACATTAAATTTAGCACTCAAAAAGACTACTATAATGTTTCCCTGAAATTGTTTCAAAGTTTATTTCCTCGTTATATCAGATAAAATTTCCAAGGAGGGATTTAGCTGACGACACTGTCACTGTTTCGTCATCAACACAGCCGTCTGCTATCCATTATAAATTTAGTACTGACATTATCGAATTTCACACTTAATTTCATGTATGATTTTGAAATCCCAAATTTCCATTCATTTTGCAGTGGTTGTGTCATTTAGATGTCGAAATAATATACCCGCCACAACGATACACTTTCTTGTTACAAAACGACACACAGTGTAGCAATCACATCCGGTTCCAGGCTGTGTCGCTCAAAACGACAAACTGTGTCGCAGCCAACCTATGTCGCTCAAAACTACAGACTGTGTCTAAGCCAACAAACGCGATACACTATTAACATCTGGTTCCAGACTGTGTCTCTACCATATTCACCATTGGACTGTTCCGAACTTTCATTGGATGCACAAAATCATTACCACATCGGTACGTCATATGAACAAATTTTGAGAACCATTAACTTACTTTTCTGTGCAAGATTAGTTTGGGAATTGGAATTATCTGAGTTTGAGATTGTATGAATTAGGACAAATGGAACATTTTTGCTGATTTTTACATGCAATTTAACACTGAAATTATTGTTCTAATTTCAACATGCTTTATTAAAGATCTATTCTGAAAATTGGCAAATATTATATTTCACCATTTTGAGAACTTAATGTTGTGAGAGAACACTTACAAGCCTTGAAGACATATAAAACTGTGTTGATTATTCATCTTTGTTTTGTTTTATGCGTTGTCATCTAAATAAGAACTTTTGTGGTGAACACACAATTTTTTGACACTACAATACAATGGAGAGATCTAGTATCTGAAAAAGGCATGAGCTTTCCATCTATTCCATTTTATTTGACCTTGACTCTTGACACATTACAATATGGACACACTATTTTTGCATATCCTAATTATACATGAAAGTATAAAAGTATATACTCTTCCTAAAGGAGTTCTTTAAACATGTGGAGTCATGTTCGCATAGTGCCCCTTAAAATATTCTTTGGCATATACTACAGAGGTGAACAAAATAATATATAGATGCCAATTTTATAAACAATTATTTGTTTTCACCTCAGAGTACAAAGTTTCAAGGACGTCCGATTCTTGAGGTAGATACCCTTCCAGACATGTATATTAGCGTACTTCCTGGGCATACCTAACTCATCTTTATCCGGTTATAGACTGCTGATGAGTCTAATATTTTTGTGGAGGAAATCCTAATAGTTTATCGATGAAATTATTGAAGATGACATGCGACACAATACAATGGCTAAATAAATATGTCATATCCTCTGCTTAATTCATATTAGAAATGGTCTTTCAGTGAACGTTTTTCAAAAATGAGGTACCGCTGTATGTATTCTTAATGACTATGTCAGCACTGTTGCTCTCATGATTTCGTTGGAACAAAAGATAAAAGAGTTATGTAGATCACCACAATACATATGTTGCACCTGTATACAGCAATTTAATTCACTAGTCAGTCGAAACGAACGTTTCTGATCAGGAATTGAACAAGTGTAAACAGCAATATTTGAGTCTACATTCAGAATCACTACGATCAGGAGTGAACACTTATATTGTCTATAATGGTACGGAATCCTGAAGTATCGAATTTAATTAGAGGCGTTATCATACAACGTTGACGACACGTAATGACGTCAAAAACTAGAAAGATAAATCTAATCGAAAGTAAACCGCCCCAGATTAATCTATTTGCTGAAAAGGGATGTTCGTCAGAAGATCAAATTCAATTTCCTTTTGATAAATGAAAAATTATTATTTCAGAGTAGTTACTGAGGAGGTCTAGAAAACCATTTTCTGTCTGACCCTTTCAAGTTTAGAAAAGATATTTGATGCGGTGTTTTCTTATTACTATATCAGAGTCAATCTTGTTTAAAATCCAATTATGTTTACCTATATGATATTTAAATAAGCTTGACAGGTGGCTTAAAATACCAACATATATCACAACTAATCGGTATACGTTATTAGAACGGACTTGTTCCTGAAAGCACTACGTTTCAGCCAGCCCAATGGTCACTCAGGCAATTTTTTTTATAATGTATCCGTTAATTCTGACAATGCAAATTAGGCTGTCAATACTAAAAATGCTATCAACACTAATTATGCTGTCAACACTAATACAGATGTTGACACTAATAAGGCCGTCAAGACTGTTATGTATATTACATTTAATTTAATTGTTTGTTTGTTATATTTAATTCTTTTATTTAATTACATGCTATTGTAATACATCTTTGTTTACTGGATTTGACATTTTCCAAAATTTAAACATTGTGCCTAGTTGCGGACACTGTTCCAAATCAGTGAAAGCTTTGGTAAACAACTTTTTTCAGTTTCTTTTATGTTTCTCAGAGTAAGGATCATTAGGCTGAGTCAAGGTCATGTCTGGACGACGTGACAAGTATCATGTGTTAATTGGTAAACAAACTTCTTCTTTGTTTTCGAGAAGAATGAACTTTTGACGCTCATATAGGATTCTGTTTTGTGTCAGTTATGTGCATAACTGATTTTCTGAAAAAGGCTTGTCAGTCGGGCTGAAAACAATTGACACGTTTAATTGTATGATGTTTTGGCCAGTTTGTGCTGAATTGTTTGTCTTCAAATTATTGAATTCAAGTGTTTAATTATCTACAAATACAAAAGTGCTCTGATATAATCCTTGGACAAAGGCATTCGCTGGACCTTATACGGAATAAAAATCGTGGATAGTATTTTCTGTGATTCAACAAGAGACAGTTGACGTCATCACCGTCCATCTTGAATTGCATCGGGATATGAACTGAGGTTCACTTAGAACGTATCATTAATAGGATTTTTTAAAATAAATTCTTGGATTACAATTTGGATTTAATTCGTAAAACCGATAGTTCTTTTTATCTAATTTTTTACTTTTTATTCTAGGGAAATGAATTATCTGTTCAATTTTATAAAGCTTGTTTGACTTCATTCTTTTCTGTTACTTATTTTAAGAGCATAGACTAGTAAGATATAATTGGACGCTCGTCCTTGGGATATGCATTTCGCTAAAATGTTTCATAAAACTTTGTTTTTGAATTTGTCGGAATTTTAAATCAGAAAGTATTATTTTACATTTTTGAAATATTTAGTGAAATCAAAAGTGGAGAACTTTCTTTTAAATCCTACCCACGAGCAGTTAGACTGTGTCAGAAAAGGATGAATTGATTCAGCTTGCCGGAAAGTATGATCTTTTTGAGGCAAAATCTTATTTACGAAGCAAGAAATAAAATATCTTTTGGTCCAGTAATTAGTTGAAAAGTGTGTTTTTGATAAACATGATTTTGTTTCGATCAGCAAGTATGTATCGGACTCTGACATAAAAGTGAAGGTATTAGAATTAAAATACATGATGGAATTAGACTAAAAAGCTTGAACTTCAGAAATAAAAAGTGGAAAAACAAACAATTGGAAAAAGAGGAGAAACCAATGCAAATGCAGTAAGATAAGGAGGAAAGAGAGAGGAGAATGCTGTCGGAGAAAGAAGAGGAGAATCAAATGAAGTTAAAATCAGAGAAAGAGGAGATAAAGAGACAAATGCGGTTACAGCAGATGCAGTTACAGAAAGTAGAAAGCCAAATATGATTGGAAAAAGGGGAGAGAGAAAAAACAAAGAAATGCAAGTATAATCGGAGAGAGAGAGAGAGAGAGAGAGAGAGAGAGAGAGATGCAAATGCAAATGCAAAGGGAGAAGGAAGAAAGGAAATATCAATTTTGAATAAGAAAATTAAAGATGGTAAGTGAGAAAGAATATTAGGTAAGTACCCCCTTCTAAAGAAAAAGAAGTAGACAAACATATACCTCATTTTGAACAAATTGTTGAAAATTTGAAAATGGCCGAGGGGCATTAGACTATATTATTACAGAGTGCATTTTAGCAAAACCCGATACATCTATTCATCTCTTTCAGTACAACAGACCGGACTTTGTTTCAGGAGTCGTAATACAAATTCGCTATATGTCATATTAGAATATGTGAGACTTTCACTTTAACGCAAGACCTCCAGCGGATGGATTCAAAATTGAAGCCTCTTTTGCAAAACAGAGGGACTAGTTCTCTGTTAAATTTGCTAATTTCCACCCAGCGGGAGAAGGTAGGTAACGTGAAAACGGATGAATGGATAGTATCGAAATTTACCAGGAGTTTTATGTCAAAAATATAAACTATAAATAAATAAAAAACCATAAAAACTAAGCAATAAAGTGCGGACTGCTAATTGCAATATACAACAGCTGTATTCATACCGCGTAACAATTAAATAAGACTAAGCTGCTATAATACAGATTGAACGTATTCGTTTTTTAAACCGTTTTCATCTACAAGTCAAGCTGTGTTGCTAACAAATGTGACGATAATTACAGCACGTATAGTGAGATAGGTGAGAATACAAATGACAAGAGAACTCGCCGGTTAATATGGAATAAATTGTTTAGAGCAAAGATCCAGTCTTGAGGGTCTTTCGATAGTATAAAGAAATAAATCACGCTTAAATAATTACAATGTACGCAATATAACAACTGAAATGTTAATTATCTGCCTTTAAATTCTTGTTGATATCCGAGGTTTTAATATAATTTTCCATCCGTATTGTAAACCGAAGTGAGTGATTCTCAAGTGTAGTGTGAACTATTGCAAATAAGTGAATACAGAGACGATACGAGTTAAAAATATACCCAAACTTAGATTTATTTAACTTTTGATGCAAGTACTCCAACAGACATGCGACCATTGTTCATATTGCAGCTGGTTTGGTTGTTTGTAAATGCATGGTTTAGGAGTACAATGGTTATCAGAATTTATAATTCTTCAATGATATATATTTATACTTGGAGGATCGCGTGGGTGTCAATATTGCAAGGCAAAAAGATAAAACACATGATGTACTTATTCTCTATTACTCTCTGAACATTACTAATATTACCAGACAGTCGGGGTGACATGCAGTTCTTATGTTAAATCAGATATTAGAAGAAATCGGACAAAAGTAATCAACAAATTATTTATCTCAAGTTATCTCGGTGGATGTTTCTCTTTCAAAAGCGACAATGATCACTACACTTTTCGTGTGCATTATATCAGAATTAACAGCCTCTAGCACAACATATTGATACAATTACGCACCTCAGTAATACGTGTGTCATATCAAAAGAGATTATACGATTTAAATACTTTATTAAAAGTCTCTCATTCCAAAACTACTAATCAACTATGAAACGTTGAATCGGCTATAAATGTATTAGCCCTTACCTATACATACTCATATTACTTCAGCATAGTTTCATGGTAGTGGACAAAATCACTATATGTTCGTATATGATTAGTGAGCATGCGCAGGGTGGACATCGCAGGGCATCAGCTCAGTTGCAGTAGGACCTGATCGCCATCCACTGCACCCAGACTCGTCGCCAGTCATCTCGACCTTATCGTGCCACTGTATAAGATATCGTGGGTGACTATGCGCAACTTTACCTCACTTAAACTCAGCTCACGCGCAAGCCATGACTACATCACCCTCATCCCACCATATATTTTTAAGTTATGTGTAGATGGACGAGCAGCAAAGCAGCAGGTGTTGATACGGTTGAGCTGTTGTTATAAATTTGCAATATAGGTGGCCCAAGACATAATATAGTTTTTCTCTGGGCCACGACAACAGCATGTTCCTGGTCGACTGAGTGGGCTATTTTAGATTCACACTGCGCACGTATGTGTCATAAGGAAGGGGCAAGATAAAGTGCCTTAAATATTGTCTGCTTGACCTTGACCCTAGTTAGCATTGCAGACGAGGATATAAACGTAGCCGTGGAAAAATCTAACCATAAAACATTGGTGACCAGATTCACGACTGGTGTCTCAAATGTGCGCATACTAATAGACATTACATCGGCAAATGACCAGAGAGAAGAACACCTATAGTTGGTCAAGAACTGGCCCGATTTAACATCCATCTAGTGACTCTGGATGAAACTCAGCTCGATGAAGAGGACAGCTCACCGTAGTAAGAGCCGGCTACACCTTCTTCTGGAATGGCTTAAGCAAATACTAGCGACTTTAAACTGGTATAGAGTCTGCCACATAAGAGAAAGAGGAAAAGCTATCGTAGGGTGGTCAGAAGAAATGCTTCCGAGATTCTCTCTAGTTATTTCGGAAACATGTTAACATTGTCTAGAGACTTGATCGCTCCACCTGTCTCAGCTGTATCCATACTGGAGATACAAACATTTGATGGAGGAGAATTGCATAGGTAATGCAAAAGCGCGAGCAATGTAAGACACAGAACTGCATCACTTGCTCTGTTGATCAGGCAACCCCAAATAGGCATCTCTTATTTAGTGTGCTACAGTTAGTTCAGAGCGTAAATCGGCCGCACCACCCACTCAAGTACTCACGAAAAATAGATCATTAAATGATGGAATAATAATCATTTGAATCAAAGGAGGAACAGCACAATGCATATTAACTGCTACAAACATTTATTTTTTACATGAAAATATATAGAAAGAATAATTACAGTTTAATATAATTTTAATTGAGGTTATTGCTACCAAAAGACACCTGGGATGAACGTAATGCAAATGCGAGTCATATTGGCATAGTTTCTTGATATTAAGAAATTATGGCAACAACAAGATCCAGTAAAAATAGCGTCATTGCATAAATCTAAAAGCGCAAAGTTACAAGTTCAAGTGCCCTTTCACTGGTTCATCTTTAATACAATGAATGAGAAGCAATCTTGATCAAATATTGTCTTTCATGATGAAATTGATGTTGATGGTGGTGTTATTGTTTATAATGATGATGAAGTTCATAAAGATGATGACCTTGATGATGATGTCGAGGATGATGATGGTGCCTAAGTAGAAGACGACGACGATGATGATGGTGGTGGTGGTGGTGGTAATAGTGATGGTGATGATGGTGACGGTGACGGCGGTGATGGTTTTGATGGTGATGGTGATAATGTGGTGGTAGTGATGATGATGATGGCTGCCATGATGATGATGGTAATGATGGTGGTTGTGGTGATGGTGGTGGTAGTGGTGATAATGGTGATGATGAAGCTGATGATGATGATCTTGTTAGAGATGATTAAGATGATGATAATGATAATACCGATAAAACTGGCGAATGCACAAATTAATAGCAGCGTCGAGTTCACTCACGTGCAAGTATTTGTTATTGACTTTGCTTTTTCTTTTGCATAGTCTGACGTTATTTTAAGCACAAAGTAGAGCTTCGTGAAAAGAACACTGTATATCCTCCATGTTACAGGGTATAATGTACGGGAATAAAGGTTTTTGTTTTATATATTAGTATATAATGCTCTATTCAGTTTTGTAATCATTTGGATAATGACCCCTTTCAATAGGTGTGCAACTAGTTGACACTTGCATCATGCAAATGTTTGGATTGTGCATATCATGGGTCTGTTCAGATTTGTTCAGATTTGTTAAAATAGTGTCCAGATCTCCATTTTGTACACCTTCCCTGGAACTATCAGTGTTGTCTTGAATGTGAAATCTTGTATCAGAGCTTTAAGAAAGATTTTATTGACTTGGTGATTTTACTGTCTGGTTTTCAACTCTATGTTTGTTTGTTTTTTAAGTAAAGTTTTAAAATTCCAATAGAATGAATAATGAATGCAGTGTAATTCTTAATCTTCATTGCCATCCTTTAAAATTGTATCGGTACACCTTAACATTTTTATGGTCGCTGTATACATACATACATACATACATACATACACTTACACACATACATACACACATACATACATACATTTACACACACTTACACACATACATACATACATTTACACACACATACACGCACGCACGCACGCACACACACTTACACACATACATACATACATACATACATACATACATACATGCATGCATGCATACATACACACACACACACACACACACACATACATACATACATACATACATACATACATACATACATACATACATACACACATACATACATACATACACACATACACACGCGATTGATGCAGCACTGCTTGTATGCTTATATGATCTTGCAAAACCTACTCTAATGCTGGTTATCCAGTCACATCGGAATTAATTCTAATGGAGTCATTGTTATATGAATGGAAGGGCTTTAGGTTATTTCAATTGACATGTGCATATTCGTGGTAAAATATGTGGAATGAAAACTCCATAAACAAGCTCATGGAGAAAGGTACACTTAATATAGAAGGGACTGCAACATATCGAAGGCGAAACTCGTTCGGAATGCGTTCCGTTGCAGTTTTCAGTGACAGTGGGTTACCGCAGCAAACAATAGTTTTTTTTACCGCAGAAGTTTAATTTAATTACAGAATTTGTTTAGCTCGTGACATTTCCCAATCAACAATGTTAGTTTTCATCTGCTATAATTATCATAGATACACAAAGATGTATTTAGCATACTGAACGATAGCCAAATGCCTTGTCTGGCTCAGTTTTCAAACAAAATATTAAAATAGAAGTCGTAAACATTTCATAGAAAAACTCGTCCCGTTGCAAAAATGACAGAAGATTAGAATTCCTGCATAGTCTTCAATGCAGTCATTTGAGTTTAAAAACTGTACGCTAACTGTTTAGTGGAATGTGAATTATAAATGCAAAACATCGATAATCGACAAGAAAACCATGTGCACCGTTTCAGGAAACAAAAATAAGTTTTTAAAAAATCCATCTCATAATCTCGTGTGTAACGCACGCTACCTGCAATACTTTGAAACTAAATCAATTTTCCTTTGCTTTCTTCATTACTTCAGGAATTGCTTCACGCAATGAAGTTATTCACGCCTGACTGCGTTACTTGACGTGTCTAAATAATCTTGTTTCAATTATGTTGTTCAACGTCTTGACAGATGTGAGAAAGTGATTCATTTACCAAAGGTAATCGTCAGGAGTATGGTAATATCAGGAACAATTCTGGGCAAGAAAATCGAAATTAATTTGCTTCCGTTCTAAACGCGTTTGTACCTAACTCGCATCTCCACCTAATGTATACAATCTGATTAATTTACATGTTTCAAGACATATTAGTACTGGTTGTTGTTGTTGTTCTAGGGTTTAACGACATTTTTCAGCATAAGATAGGCTATACATGGCGGCCAGTATAACTGGTGGAGGAAGAACACTGGAAAACCCAGGGAAGAACCACCGACCCACGAGAAGCTACTGGCAGGCTTTCCCACGTACCCACGCTAGCCGAGCCTTGGACTCGAACCCACGCAGACAGGTGATATGGCAGTGGTCAGGAACGGTGAGCGCTTTAGACCACTCGGCCACTCGGGACCCCTATTAATCCTGGTAACTAATACGTTATGATTCCATGTTAAAGACCAACAATGTGTTTTTATTGGAGTTAATCCAAGAACTACTTTAGCAGATATTTTACTTAATCCCTTTTTTCTGGAGTAAGGGGTTGGTAGTAGTTACTTTCCATAACATTTGTCAGTTGCGCATCACGACATTGTGCCGGCATGTATAACAGAACTTAATAGGAAATTCAATACGTTAAGACAGTACATCAACATCCATTATTTCAACAGTTATAGATTAAATCTTATTTCCATTCAAAGGAAGCATGACAAAATGTAATATTAATGATTAAAGGTTTCATAACAACCTCTTATCCGACCTGCTCAGAAACTATTTATGTGTATGTCCACGATTATTTCCCAGCTGAAAGGTGGGCGTTGGGATATTGTATACATTTTATCTTTTTATTGTCAGATACGATGAAGACATTCTTTATAATTCTGTGTCCCAAACACAATAAAAGTCTGACATCAGTGACACAAAATGAATGATCAAGTTGGATGTATAGTCACATAGTTTTCATAATCGTAAGTAATGTATTCATTTAATCATTCATAAATCTACCCATTGCGTGCAAGAAAACGTAAAACTGACATAGATAAGAATTTGGGTACACCATTTAAATGCTACCAGTCGTTTATTTTAAACGATTGTGACTCAATACTGAATAAACATTTTATTTTGTCCTTCAAATTAGACCTGATTTCATCCAGTTTTGCATGAGATCTATTTAAAAAATCACATATGAGAACGAATAACTTGAGTTTGTACCTAGAATTGTAATGCTTTTATGAATAATTTTACAATTTAACCTAATGTAATTATTTGACTTTGAGAACTATCGTCCAGATCAGTGTAATTATTTAACTTTCAGAACTATAATCCAGATCAGTCGAATTTGAGTACTATCAATATAATTACGTGACTTTGAGGACACTAATCAAGATAAATGTAATTACTTGACTTTGAGGACACTAATCAAGATCAGTGTAATTATTTTACTTTGAGGACACTAATCGAGATCAATGTAATTACTTGAATTTAAGGACTCTAATACGGATGCATGTAATTACGTGACTTTAAGGATACTAATCTAGACCAATTCAATTTCTTGACTTTGATGACTCTAATACAGATTAATGTAATTACTTAACTTTGAGGATTCTAATGCTTATCAGTGTAATTACTTGACTTTAAGGACTTTAATACAGACCAATCAAAGTAGTCTATTTTGAGGACTTTAATACAGATAAATGTATCTTGTTGACTTTGAGAACTCTAATCCTGATCAACTTTATTAGCTGACGTTCAGAACTAACATCCACATCAGCATCAAGATTACAAAGCATACACATTTAAGATCATTAGACTAACACTGAAACCATCGCTGCAGATAAACTCTAACATTGTGTCATGGCAGCTCCGCCTTCCTAATATCCAACTGTTCATCAATTTGTTAGAGTGGTATTACATACTTTTTAATGCCGGAAACTACACATAAAACTCCCAAGAGAACGACATCTAGAATCAGTAATAATGAAGAATTCTGAAACTAATGGGCCTTTTTATTCTTAGACCATTCCGCACTTGATTATCAATGGGGAAATTAAATGATAGAATACACATTTCGGATTTCAATTTCCAGATAAATTTACGACTGACAATGGCAAGCAACTTCTTGTGTATTACAACGGAACTCTTAAGATCTCGCGCAGAACAAAAGTCACAGACTCTCCTTCCCATGATAAAGAACTACAATAATATATCTGACACCAGCTTGAATATAGGGTGGAAATCATTATACTCCGGAAATTAATATTTTAGGTACTTAATATATATTTTCTTTTCGTTAATTTATAGGGACATTGCAATGGAGTAATACATATTCCTGATAAATGGAAATGAACGCTGTAATTGAACTTAGAAATAAAGATTCTATAACTGTTTCAAGTGCACGATGCTTTATCTACAGACGACAAGAAATTCATTATAATTTGAGCTTATGAGAATATTTGCGTTGGTAACCTTCAAGTCGTAACCAATTTGTTATGTTCGGTACATATGGAATTAATGCACAAATATCTATACTGGAAACAATTAAATCTCCAGTGGAAAGATGAATAATTGAAGTCCAAGTTATCTGATCTACAGACATGATTCTACAAGTTTCGGTTCTGTTATCTGTTATATCAAAAGGTTTAAATGAAATAAAATGTGCAACTTATAAATATAAGAATTATTAAATAAATATAAAAATCAAAATGAAAAAGATATAATTAATATAATTATTGCTCTTGGATGTGCTGTGAATAGTCTCAGTATAAACTACTTCAGACATCTACCGAAGGACCGCAGAGACGAAAACCGCCATCGTGTCCGCCCAGTCAAATAATACTGGCGAGTTTACCATATACAGTAACTAGCATTTACTTCTAAAGATGCGGTTTGATATAATTGATTTAAAAGACGATTTCAAGTAACTACACTCATGTCATGCAATATAAACTGCCCTTTAACACTAATACTGAATCATTTTACCCTACTTTCGATGACAAAAATCAATGAAAATAAAAACTAAATATTATACATCTAGCTAAAAAGCGATGGAACACTTACACACATTTTGAAGAAGGATGGTTTCAATAACAAAAAACATTCAATATGATTAATGGGAGACCACAATAATGTGCATAAAAATGAATCATGAAATTGTAATTTCTTTCACCATGTATATGTCTAATTTCACAACGTTTATTAAAATAAAAGACAATTCAAAATTTAAAAGTCTGATTTTCCAAATCATATTTATTTTTCACCCCTCCCTCAATCACAAGTCCGATTTTATGCACCGAATGCCATTCATCTATATTAATATTTGATATTGACCTTTGAGATGCACAAATCTCGATATGTTATGATTCATTTTTCTTTCTAATGCGGAATTGATTAATGAGTGCAATTTCCAGCTCTCTTCTATCAGTTTCTTTCCAAACATTCTCTGCTTCAGGAACGTGAAGACTTGATATTAAGACAGCTAAGTTAGAGAAAGAATTATTACAGATAAAATCAGATTTGATTTTTGTAGAAACAACATGATTTCGGATATATATATATATATATATATATATATATATATATATATATATATATATATATATATATATATATATATATATATATGTGTGTGTGTGTGTGTGTGTGTGTGTGTGTGGAAAGAGAGAGAGAGAGAGAATTCAACAGAACTCAACTTATCAAGAGAAAACGACCATGAAATAGACTAAATTAAAACTGACAATATTGCAGTATTGGTTTACATGGCACTAGTCCGCTATAATGGAAGCTTATAATAAATTCCGAACATATTGTAATAAATTTGGAGTATGTGCATTTGGTTATAGCGCCCCGTTTTAAAGAATTCTTAGATTTTTGTGATTACTTGTCTGATTATTGGAATTCGGTGCAAATATATATTCCTTTGCCCACAATAATTAGCCCATTACTAGGAACAAACATCATGGAGTAAAGTGTTAATGTGTTTCCATGATGCCATGGTTCACGAGTAGTGGATTCAGTTCCAAACCGAATGAATGTCCATGGAATAATAAAGTCCCTATTAAAATCTAGCGGATACATTGGTGGTGTGACTGCAATGACAGCATTTACGGTTGGAAACCGTAAGAAGGGTCTCGGCAGATACCGTTTATGTCGCCATGGTGGCAAATGTGGTGCGGTTATACTGGCGAAATGTGCATGGAAACCATGGGTTTACTAGCCTATGGTGGCGAAGTTAAAATAGTTCCTTGTGTTAAGGGTTAGTTTTATATTTTCTACGGCGTGAACTGCTGGCGGTACGGAAACCTAATGGAGAGAAGCCCTGCAGATGTGCGGTTAATATATATTTGGTAGGTTGTGAGATCTATGGTCCTGCATTAATTAGAGTAAACATTTAGGTATCCATTCTATACCTAAATGTTTACTTTAATCGGGCTTTCTAATTTACAACTGAAGTATTTGGAAAGTTGGGGCAAACTGTATGACTTCTAGCCGGAATCGCGCCAGGGTTTTGACAACGCTCGGTCAAGTAAAGACCCCTGGCTTGTAACAATATAATGTTTGGCACTATACCTTCAGACACAGATGAATAAAAGAACATATACAATTATAGCATATCTCTTTAGTGTAAGGACCTCGTGTTCTGAACAAAGCCCGTATGCATTATCAATACACCGAAAAATAGCACTCTGAATTGTCATACATAAGGGAAACCGACATGGAAACCGACTGACGGAAGCACGTGGTACGTAAACTCCTGCCTTGGACACTATTTGCACGTGCAGCGGTAAATTTATTGTCCATGTGAATAAACCTAATTATGTCGTTTCTGTTCGCCAAAACAAAATATTCACCGTTGGAATTCTTTAGAGAACACGGACCCGTGCCATATTTACATCAAGAACAACAAAACATAGAGAATTTATACTTTGCCAACTGGCGCCGTTCAAAAAGTGTGGAGTAAATTCATGTTGCTGTCTCTAAATTGCGTGCTTTTCTTTTTACATATTTTAATGTTTGGTTAATAATACATAACCTCTTATATTTATTGTTATTAAGTGACTTATTGTCCATTGTAATGTCTTTCGTGTCAATCCGTTTCGTAAAATCCCCACAAAAAACAAACCCTAACCAATCCCAAAACCCTGCTAAGACCATCCTCCTGTGTTGTCATATCATATTTTTAATATAGATATTCCCGACCAGAAATATATGCCATTATATGTATTGTTGGATCCGATAAATGAAATGCCCATATGGCATGTGTAATAAAAACAACAAGAGCAACAAGGTTTTTCCCATTGTTCATTGTATGTAAATGAGGTACATATTTACAAATTTGCAACAGAACATTTTCAAACTAACAACAACTACAGCAAAACAACATGGTAATTGTTCTAACTTCCAAATATGTGACATTAAATATTTATATTTGGCCCCCTGCTGCCTTCCTCAGCCAAGCTTCTGGACTTATGACAACATCCGTCAAACAGCACTGCTTATATCGGTATTCGCCCTCAAGAAGCATCGTACCAAATATTGTAAACAAAGGTTTATTTACCAGTAGAATCAACTCCGAGAGGGACTACTGACAAATAGATAGATGTTGTTCAAATAACAGATCACGGTGTATCCCTTCAAGTCTTGTTATTTTCTTGCATTATTTACACATCAGTTGTTTGTAGATAAATTATTTGCTTTGCCAAATGTAGAGTTACCAGAATTTCGTCTGTAAATGATGTGATTGAAAGCATTGGTGTAGGCATATATATTCCAAGCGAGGTAATACTAAACGTTTAATACCTGTATGTCAATGATTTTACATTGACATATCACTTGCAAGTGGTTATATTCTAAGCAACTGAATATCATTTACTGGCTTGGTTCAAATTTCAGGAAAAAACCTGTTGTCGATATTTTAGTAACCAAATGTTTCAAATACACACGCTGTTGAACGTGATACGTTTCCAGATACAAATCCGTAAAAGTTTTAAGGCTGCAGACCACTATATTTTCATTAACATTGATTCTAATGTATGATAACGATGATCAATTATAATTATACAATATATGTATTTTAAGATTCGCCTTTGTGTAAACTTTCTACAGGGTCAAGACAGACTGCTTCAAGGAAGTATTGCCCAGATAGATGTCTCTGAAGCAGAGTATCTGTAAAAATAACCCGAATACACTATCTAACGAATGCCGAAATTTCCTTTGCTCTTTGCGTTAGTGGAATCTGCCAAAATCTCTTCAGAAGGTCAAATTTGGTGACATACTTGGCATTCCCAATCTTATCAATACAGTCATCGATTCTTGGTAATGGGAATGAAACTGTTTTAGTCACACTGTTCACCTTCCTATAATCATTACACATACAGAACGTTTTATCTGGTTTTGGAACAAGTGTGCATGGTGAACCCCAGTCACTTTTACTGGGCTCTATACAATCATTCTCCAGCAAATATTGAATTTCCTTTTCAATTATTCCTGTTTGAGAGGGTTCATCCTGTACGCGTGTTGTTTGACATGTTTGGAATTTACAATTTCAACGTCATGGAAAATTGTGTTTCTCCTTGTAGGAACATCTGGAAATAAGTGCTCATATTCAAATAATAACTGTTTAAGTTCATTTCTTTCTTGTTCTTGCAAATGTGAACATTCTGGTCCAGATCTTTCATAAGTTCTGAATTCCGAAGATTTGTCACTCCAATGTCAGTATAATCTGATGATATTCAATTACTGAAATCTTCACTGAGTGGGACAGGTACAACTAAATTAATTGCACGTTTAACTTGGCTATCTCTTTCAATATACCCTTTTAGCATGTTAATATGACATAGTTGTTTTTGTTTACGCCTCACAGGAGTATTTATGATGTAATTTAAATCATTTATTTTTCTGTCAACTGTGTAGGGACCATACTACTTGGCCTGAAGAGGATTTTGTGGTATTGACAAGAGAGCCAGGACCCTATCACCAGACTGAAAACTCATTTCCTTTGAGTTTGTATCATATCTTTACTTCATTTTGGATTGAGTAGAGTGCATATTTGCTCTTGCTCTTGCGACCTCACAAGCCTTTGACAACTTGTATTTAAAATTAGAAACATAATCAAGAAGATTAATTTCAGAATCTTCATTAGAAAGAAGTATTTTTTCAAAATAGCTTCAATGGTCCACGCACAGTGTGTCCAACAACCTTTCTAATGCACCTTGGCTCTCAGGGTGACAGGCGGAAGACTTAAATTGTTGAATGCATAATTCGTACATAACTTGTTGCAAAATTCCAGATATGAAATTTGAGCCTTGATCAGACTGTACGGATTTGGGAAGGCCAAATTGAGTAAAAAGCTTTATCAAAGCTTTTACTATTGTTTTAGATTTTATATTCCTCAAGGGAATCGCCTCTTTAAACCTTGTTGACGCACACATAATGGTCAACATGGATTAGTTACCTGGCTTGTTCTTAGGTAAGGGACCAACACAATCTAACATAATTCTACTGAATGGTTCGTCAAAGGAGGTAATAGGATGTAGATGAGCCTTGGGAATTTTCTGATTTGGTTTTCCTACCATTTGACAGGTATGACAAGATCTACAGTATTTACCAACATCACTCTTAATTTTTGGCCAATATCAATCAGAAATAACGTGTCCTTATTTCTTGCAATAATTACACGTAGGAAGAGACAATGATCTTGAATCAAGCTTCTTCGAAGTTTGATTTTTAGAAGTTGTGCCAGTTTGAGTTTTAGAACGGCTTTTATTAGGCTTAAATACTTTTCTGCCAGAAGACTGATGAGTAGTAGTCTTATTTACAAAAGGAATTGTATGTGTTAAATAATACTCATCAGCAGCGCTAACATCAATTTCCAAGATTTCGGTCTGATGCTAATCAAGATAAGACTTAATGTTACTATGGACACAGTTTTTGAAATCTTCAAGTAATACAAGTTGTTTGAGACTTTCATAATCTCGTTCAACTTTCTTGGCTAAGCACCATCTATCTAATAACTGCTCTTTTTCTCTAGCAAATTCGACATGAGTTTGTCCAGCTTCTTTTCTATAGTTTCTGAATTTTTGCCGATAAGCTTTTGGGACTAACTCATAACCCCTTAGGATGCATTCTTTAACCACGTCAGTCACCACTTTGGTGAACTGACAGTGAATAATAAATATCACTAGCCTTACATGTGAGTACACATTGTAATAACAGAGTCTAATGCTTCCTTAGCCATTTCAAATTTTCAGCAACTTTTTCAAAACGAATAAAATATTTATCTACTTCTTTTTTTCTGCAAGGGGTCACTAACCTAATGTTCATTGCAAGATCAAAACTAAAATTTGAATTTGAAGTATGAATGTGTTTTTCACTTGCCAGTTACATTTCTTTCATTCTACATTGATATTCCCTCTCTTTCTTCCTTATCTAATTGCATTTGTTTTTCTTGTAACTGCATTTGTTTTTCTTGTAACTGCATTTGTCTTTCTTTCTCTTTTTCTTCTGCTTGTAAATGCATTTTTTCTTTCTCTCTTTTATGTCTCTCACTTTCCTCTTTCTCATATTGTTACTGCATCTGTTTTTCTTGCAATAACATTTTTTTTTCTTTTTCGTTCTCCAATTTCATTTGTTGTTACTCTTTCTCCAAACTTAACTTCGTGCTCTTTTGATATTTCGGACGCTTTTTGATGCACGTGTTTGACTTCTAACGAACACTCAGTCCAGATTGATGGAAATTAGCTTAAATAACAGAAATATGGTATAGTATCCAATTCCGTTTGTACAGTGAATAAACTATCCTAGTCATTGGTTGCAATAATTTTGCAAATTATTGTGAAACAGTTTCAATAGTCATGCTTATAATGATTAGAACACTTTTATTTGATGTACTATTTACAAAACATTTATACTTTTTCTTAAATTGTTTCACTTCCATATTTTTCCAACTTCTTTCGTCTTGTTCAATTTATGTTTGTACTCTTTCACATCTGTAAACATAAACTGAGTTGCATTTTTGTGTAGCTGTGACTTATTAATTTAATTAAGCAAACGTGACTTTAGTTGCTAAGATTTTTAACTGAATGAATGTGAACATCTAAGTGTTTTGTTGGTGATGATACAGGCCTAACACAATCTCATATTGATGATACTGCAAACTTTGCAAGCTGTGTTGATACTGAAGAAGAAAAAGACAAACAGAGTATGTTCACAATGTCCAGAAGTATTCTAACATTAATACAATAATGTAAGGGATAACATTAATGAGAAATATGCTAGAGCCGCGTGCTATGGAATTATGTACATAATACTGTATATGTATATTTTGAAAACTGTATATACGGTATAGTGCCTTTTACCGCTCACGTCGTTTACGTATTGGGGTATGTTTAGTTCTGTCAGATGATTGTGACATGGTTAATTTTGCTCTCATGCTTTACCGATTTATTGTGTTACGTGAAAAGAGGGTTGGCGGTAAGAACTCGTTTATCGATGATTTCCGTCTTTGGTTCCACCAACATACCAGTATATTGAGTTCGTCACTTTTAGCATTGTCACTTGTGCGTTTGTTTGTGTGTTAATTTTATTTTGATAACTGATCTTCGTCTCCTCACTGATTCAAAACCCAATAGGTCTCAACTTATGATAGCATGTAGAGAGAGAGAGAGAGAGAGAGAGAGAGAGAGAGAGAAATCGTTGTCTATACGTACACTCTTAAAGGAAGTTATTGTGGTATAAAATATATTAGATACCCAAAATGACATAATTTATTTTGTGTTATATCTCAAGCTAAAACAAATAGGAGGATCTAGTTTTTTAAGATATATTTTAAAATTGAGGACTAGCAATTGGACAAACTGCTCCTACTTCCACCATAACGGATACTTTACTTCGTAGATCCTAAGGGACATGGTAAAAATGGATGAGCATATACAAATGTGCTAAGAACAAAGAATGCATAGGTGAAAAGAATGCACAGCACAACCTAAATACCATTTAGAACCTACTTTCGTTGTGCAAGCATTACCAATGCAATAAATTTGAGGTAAACCGATAATGGATTAATTTTGACTGTTGCCAACTAATTATCTGTTGGATTAGCAACATAAATACTAAATTAAGTGAATTAATTGATAAATGAGACGAAACCTTTAGTAGGTTATTGAGGAGTTAAAAAATCCCCAAATTAACGCGGATTCATTTGAGCCACAAACAGAAAAACAAACAAGATAAAACGGATCTTGTAACTGCAGTTTTAAATACAGAAGCATAGGAATTATAATCAGAAACCTTGACGAACAGTTACAATAAGTTGGATGAAAATATTAGGCAATAATCAACTGACAGAGAAAATATATTGCAAAAATGACCTAATCAAAATTAAAATTAGGAGGTTACAGTAAGTTAGAAATATTAAAAAATTAACAAATATTTACAAGTTCAACATGGAACATTATTATAAAGATGATAAGATGTGAACGTCTTATCGGCGAAATAGCAAACCTTTATTTAAACAGAAGGTTTTTGCAATAATCAGGCCCCAGAAAAACCAGTCGTCATTGTTTTTATTTTAAAACACGCTACAATGGAAACAAATTTACTTTATTTCTGCTAAGGTGCCTGAAATAAGCTTGGTACTAAAATGAATAAATATTTACAACATATTATGCTGTAGTTTCACTTCTCGGTTTCATGATGATGTTTGTATCTACACTGACACGTTTCAGTAACGTAGGCATTATTTTGATGTGGAGAGAGATTCCTTTCCAATTACCTATCACGTAGTTGTGGTCACATCTCTTAGAAGTTAAAAACGCTTGCGATTTTTCATCTGCTCAGGAAACATTTCCGTTGCCGAAGGTCCCCGGTATTTTCAAGACTGAAACTTTATTGGCACATTGACAGGCTAAATGGACGATGCTAGCAGATCTGTGTACATGAAAGTAATGACAAATGCTGCCAACTTTCATCTGGGATGAATATTTAAGTGTCTCAGCCAATTCCCACTAACGTTCACACAAAATATGCTCTTGTACTATATCTATTCAGCAATATTCCGTTTTAGAGTGTCTGTGTATATCATAGCCCTATTGAATGGATGTTTGACCCGAAATGGATCATTTATTGCGACGTTTGTGGAAATTGAGTCTGTCGGAATTCTTGTTAGATGCAAAATACTGATAGTTTACGATAAACGTAGAAAAAAAAACAACGTTAAACTCTTATAATAACAATTTATTTGTTATTGTTATTTTTTTTAAAAAAAAGATATTTCATCTCAGGTTTAGTGTTTGTTTAAGCATACGAAGTCTTGTTGAGGCGTCTTGTTACGTGATAATGATGTTCGTCCTTCGGTGTCAATAAGGACCATTTAATGTCATCGATTCACTTGGGGTCGGTCCGGAGATGTGCTGATCAGTCCGATCTGGGCCCGGAAGAGTCTGTTGCAGTAGAGACATGAATGTACAGGTTGCTGACCGAGAGTTGCAGAACTGTTGTTCCTGGATTTGCGCAGATCACGTTTTCAGCAGCGTCCCCCAGTGTTTTCTGCTCAAAGGCTGCCACACTAGCATTGACTTGACTGCGCCAAGCAGATCGGTTAGCAGCGACACTCTTCCAGATGTCAGGATCAATGCCTGCATTCTTCAGCGAAGCCTTGAGGGTGTCCTTGTACCTCTTTTTTGACCACCGTGAGATCTCATGCCGTGATATAGCTCTTCATAGAAGACCTTCTTAGGTAGGCGATCAACATGGCCAGCCAATCAGTTATGCCTTGCACAGCATGGTGTGGATATTTGTCATGCCGGCCTTAGTGAACACCTCTGTGTTCGGTACCTTGTCTTGCCATCTGATTTTCATTAGTTTTATCAGGGAGCTCATATGGAAGTGGTTCAGATTTTTAACATGGCGGCTATACACAGTCCAGGTCTCGCAAGCTTAGAGGAGGGTGGGGAGAACAAGCACTGAGTAGACTTCGAGTTTGGTGGCAAGCTTGATGCCTCTTCTATCCCAGACATTTGAGGGGAGTCTGACAAAGTATATGCTGGCCTTGGCAACCCTCATCGTCTATGTGGACTGCTTGTGAGAGGATACTGCCGAGGTATGTAAACCTGCCTACATTTTTAAGCCTTTGTCCATTGACAGTGATGGATGGTTCCAGGTAATCTTCTCTAGGAGCTAACTGATGCAGAACCTCGGTCTTGCTGGTAGAGATGGTGAGTCTGAAGTTGGTACATGCTGTGGAATGTTCTCAACTTGGACTTTGGTTTTTGCTTGAAGTTGAACAACTTCCGATCCAGACGGTATCAGAGACCTAATCCAGCATCGCTGTCCTTGAAAGCATCCATCAACATTGTGAAGAGCATGAGGCAGAAGAGAGTGGGTCTAAGACGCGTCCTTGTTTCACACCATTCGTAACTGCAAATTGTTTGGAATAGTTACCCTGGACCTGGACTATGACAGTAATGCAGAGTAGAGAGATTCTTCTATGGCTGTAGCAGGATTGGCGATTGCTTTTGCGTTTGTAAACGTGGATGATGGATGCATCTTTGAATTTCTCGGGTATGCGTTTCATCTTCCACATCCAAAAAAACATCTCTGTTAGTCATCCCATTAGCTTAGGCCCACGATACTTGTAGATCTCAGCTGTGATGCAGTCTGCTCCTGGAGCTTTCCCACTAGACAGGAGTGCAATGCAATGGCTTTATGAGTTTACAGCACTGGTGGAGGGTCAGCCAATCTATCGTTGAGCTCCACCTGGGGTAGACGGTTGATCGCTTCGTCTTTGATGTAAGAGGGTCTGTTGAGGATACCGTCAAAATGTTCCCCATCGATCCATTATCTTCTCGTTCTCGGTTATGAGAGTGCTGCCATCGAAGCTCAAGAGTGGGGCTGTACCTGATGTTACTGGGCCACAAACATCACGATGAGCACTATGGAAATTCTTCATGTGGTGTCTGTCGGCAAAGGACTGGATATCATCAGCCTTTTGGCTCAGCCATGTGTTCTCCATCTCGCGCAGTTTCTTCTGTACAGCTTTGCGGACTCTGCTGTGGGCATTATTCTTTGCAACGGACTTGGGGTCGATGTTGTTTTCACGATGGAGATTATACTTCTCCTCTAGCAGGGACTGTATTTCTTCACAATTCTCGTCGAACCAGTCTTGGTGCTTTCGCGCAGTGACACCAAGGGTTTCAGATGCAGTAGAGTACACCAGATGTTTGAAGGCCGCCCAGCATTTCTCTACGTCACTGATATTAGAGTCTGTGGTTTCTAGCTGGCTTGTCAGAGCTTCAGGCAGAGCGTGCTCAGTGTTGCAGACTTTCATCCTGGAGATGTTGAGTTGTTTTGGGACTTTAATTCCCTGTGGACGTCTGGGAGGTTGAATTCTAAGATTCATCTTGGAAATCAATAGCCTGTGGTCTATCCAGCAGTCAGCACCACACATGGCCTTCGTCACATGGACATCCTGCCTGTCAGTCCTGCGGACTAAGATGTAGTCGATATATTACCAATGCTTAGACCGTGGGTGCATCCGAGTTGTTTTATTACGGTTAGGTAGACGGGAGATGGTGTTTGTGATCAGGAGATCATATGTTGCGCACATCCTCTAGAGCAGATGTCCATTGCTGTTGCAGTTGCCAATTCCATGTCTACCTTCGTTCCGTGAGATGTATTCCGCGCCAATTCTGGCGTTAAAATCACCAAGAATGATCAGCTTGTCCGACTTTGGTACCGCAACAATCAGAGCTTCTAGATTCTAGCAGAACTTGTCTTTGGCTTCCTCCGAGTAGGTCATGGTTGGTGTATAAGCACTAATGAGTGTGGCTTGCTTTTTTCCATGTAAGGGTAGCTTCAGCATTATAATCTGGTCATTAATTCCCTTTGGTAAGATGGAGAGCTTCTTTACCAAACTCGACTTGACAGCGAATCCAACTTCAGACTCACGACGTTCATCAGTGCCACGTCAACTCCAGAAAAGGTGTAACCAGCTCCAACTTCAGTCAGTTGGCCTTCGTATGCCAAGCGATTTCACTCAGGGGTGCTCTCTCTCTATCTTGTAGCGAGCAAATTCTCTTGCAATCAGGGCAGTTCTTCTCCCTGTCTGTCAGCCTCTGGGTGAATGAAACCTTTCGGATTTTCTTTGTGTTTCGACCGCAAGAATGGGTTTCCCTCAAACCGTGATAAGCTGGTCGGTGTAGACGAAGCAGGCTTTTTATGGGCACCTTTTCTAGCCCCTCCTCAGGATATGGAGGTAAGCAGCGCTATCCTTAGGATATCTGCTTAGTCGCTCAGACGACAGCCTACATCCATTTCTGCTTTAAGTCAATGGAAGATGACCATATGGCCTGAGCCACCTGCGTGCATGTCCGCCACTACAGCTGCCAGTGCATCCATACCTGTCGCGTCGCAGATCGCTCATCGCCGCAGAACTTGGGCACGGATGATGACATAAATGACTTGCGCGTGAGTTGGATTAAAGCGAGGAAGTGTTGTGCTGAGTCAGCCTCACTCTCTCGTCCAGGCTCCACCTTGTCCAGTTGCAAGACGTTAGTCCACACGGCTGGAATGGACACTGGATGCAGTGGATGACCAAGGTGTCTTACATGTCTTGTTGTGCTCTTAGCGCTCCACATCGCTTTGCTGGGTCCGCTTTCCTGCCCGTTGACCAGCTGGTAGTTCCTCCGCGCAGTCCGCCGGGTCCAGTCTTCACATGCAATGGGTGACAATCCCTGACTCACCGGGGGTTTGAGACCCGTCGGTTACCCTCAACCTGGTTTGGCCAGCCAGCCGAAGCCGTTGCCCGTGGTGTGGCCGCTGTGTATGCTACAGCTTCTTGAAGCCACAGGTGAGAGCTGAGCGCCAAGTGGAGACCAAAGGTTGACTAGCTACCTCTAAGGGAGTACGACTGTTACCCCCACCAGAGGTACTACCCCTCCATAAGCACCCCTTACACCCCTTACACCACCTTGCAATGTAGATATTTATAGAACAGGGAATTCTCTATCTGCATCGTAATAGCAACGTCAATATCAAACAACAATTCTACCAATGGTAGGTGATCTAAGGTTTTAAACATTCCACAGCACGGGTCTTAATCTTTTATCTAAATTGGCATGTGTTTGTTTTATAAAAAAAAGTAGAAGTTCGATATTTAAAGCAAAGTCTGTGTTGTTTTGTTTGACATACGAATGAGTCTTGGATTTGATGCTATCATGAGTTCATTGTGATTTGTGAATAGTTCTTGTCCAGACACGTGGGTAACCAGTTTTCGAATCTTTAAATCCATTTTCGTGATGATCAAAAGTTTAGGTCATCCAACGGGCGACTTAAAAATGCAATTGAGAATATCGGTAAATGGTTATGTGCAAAACATCGACACTAACAGTTACAATGGAAGGGGTTGTGGGGTGAAGCGAATATCCCACCCACCTCACATCGTAACTATCAAGGTCGGCGTGTTACATTGTAAGACTGGGAATCCAATTGTTATAATGTTAGGTTTTGAACCCAATCCTCCCATCCCCTATACCCTTTTACTTATAGTTTTATATTAAATTCATTTGTAACGAGCTGCAGTGAAGTGTTGTAACCCCAATGTTTTGGGCAGATTATAAGTATCCCAGTATAATTTTCTTCAAATCTAGTTAAAAAGAAAAGAATTATTTATATTCAGATAAACAGCAAAGATGTGCTATTAGATTCTGTCAAACCGATTTATTCAGTTTAAATGAAATATAAACCCGCCGTTTTTATTTCGTTTTAAAGGCTTACAGTGTGTATGCCTTCCAGTTCGGTGTTTACGTTAGTTACTTTGCATGTGACTCGATTTATAGAAGTTAGCATAAAGAAGTTCCCAGTACAGTTTATACAGAAATACAGAAAGTCTAATTACATGATTATGTTCAGTCCAGAGGAAAATCTTCCCTTGATTCATCAAATGATGCAGCTCCAATTATTGTCTCTTATTATATTTTTATCCAAAACATTTTTATCCAAACAACCTTGTATTAAAAATAATTGTTTATGGTTTTCACAAGTTTTTTGGTAGCAGATTCGCGTCATATACCTAATTAATGCAGTGTATGTATGGTGCTTCCAGCGTTTTGTTTAACGTTACTATTTGTTGCCTTCTCAAAATTGTTAAACAATTATTGATATCCTGTCAATTTCACAAGTACATATTTGTAGCTTTTCATTTTTATGGTCTTCAAAATATTTCAGATTTGTACATGGCATATTGTTTGTCGTACAACTCTTGTTCGCACAACATACCTCAATATCCTCTCGTTTCAAGTCTCCCAAAATGAAACGACCGGATCACATAATACTACTTGCCTATTATTGAATATTCCTCGGTATGATTAGAAATGTTTCCTTTTTCAAATATTGTGTTATATTTTGAATTCATAGTGTTTCACCAATTTCATACATGTCAATTGGTAAATGACCGGGTAAACTGATCCATAATTTTCATCTATTTGCTTCCTTAATTTTATTAACCCAAGTCATGTATATTAACGTGTGCTAAATACTAATTTATCCATAACTTAGTCTTGGATACAGGTGAAAAACTTCCACATTTTTGTCTTTTGTTTTCTATCATATACTTCCACTATATAAGTCGTTTCTCGGTATGTCCAGTAAGTAGAAAAGTGCGAAATATTTTCCTTTTCCTACAAATTCATACCCTTTTTACCGTAAAACCAGTTACCTTCATTTAAAAGTAGCCTTTTAAGCTTTAGGCTTTTTTCTGTTTGAAAAAGTATCTGACAGTATTATGTAAGTCATCTACATTTTAATGTTTTTCCTCCACAGACCTATGTGGAGAATACATCTACCAATGTTAAAACATGTTTGCTTCCTTAAATAAACTTTTAAATTGCTTGCATGCCATCAATATTTGCTTGCCACCGGCCATCTATGTGATATACGTAGACTTTTCTGTATGAAATATAATGTGTATGTTTTTTTTTCATTTAGCAATATTTGCAATTTGGCCTAGTTTCCTATCAACCCCTCACGTTGAATATGTTTCCACAATTGTACGATATTTGTGTAAGCAACTGTCATACTCGCAGTAAAGATGCTTTAAATAATGTTGTTTTTCAAGCGTTTGAAGCAGAGTACACCGCTTGATAAATTGTTTTTCACCGTTATCAACATCACTTTTATATTTGTGATTATTTCCTCATATCTTTACAACGTACGAATCATTGTAAATACAAAAGTTACTAATTTGTATATGAGTTGACTATGCCCCATTATGCCGTGTCTCCATATACTGTTTTTACTCGAACTTTGTTTGGCATCAAATATATCATTATGTTTTTATTCTTTGTACTTTGACCTTATAAAGCTTAAACAAACTTTAAATTCTAGTGTACATTTAGCACTAAACAAATTAGCATATCTATTCACATAAAATCTATTTCTTTTACATGCCGTAACGTTTTAAAAACATTGCTATCGGATCAAGGATGTTTACCTTACTGGAATCATAGTTAAATTTAATCTGTATATCGTCAATATTTCTAAATGATTGCAGGATACCTGTTTGAAATCAATTAGTCAATATTTATATTATCATGCATGTTAATTGTAACACAGTTAACATTGGCCACACCTTTATACCATCCAAAACTTGCAAACAAATATATGTTATATATTGATGCTTATTAGTACTTTATATGAAAATAATAAAATAAAAGTATCAGTCATTTTGAAACTGTTCATTATATCACATTATATCATTATGCCATTTTAATCAACATACATACAATCCATTTTGTTTGCTCTCTACGTGTGTGTGTGTGTGTAATTTGGATTTTTAACGTATCTTTAACAATGTTTCAGTCACATCGCTACGATGTCTGCAGTGTAATGGTTTATAGTGATGTCTAGCACTGGGGCATCATGCCGCAGACAAGTAGCATGATGTCCTACCCAGTCAAATTATCCTGACGTTGGCATAAAAGTCCTAACACTAACCTCTTAATGCTGATCGCCAATTAGCATCATTTTTGTAAGTCTTTGGAATGACTCGACCGGGAATTAAACCCACGACCTCCCGCACCTGAGGCAGACGCTCTAACCACTAGGCCACCTGATCGGTGCTCTCTACGTAATGTGCAATCAAAAGATTTTAATGACCTCGATGTATCCGGGAATTGTCACAGGTCTATTTGTTGCTTTTTGAGCATGAATTGCCACTTTAGAACAACCTCGTTGTATTTTTAGAAAGGTACAGGCGTACTCATTGTGTTCTCGTACACTTGTTCAAAATGGTAATACAAATTCTATAACAGTACAAGGTATTTTTGTTTTGCTCTTTAGCCTCAGAAGGTATTATAGTACAAATATTGAAAAATAGTTCAAGCTATCAATATATTTGCACATATACACTATTGAAAGAAAATAAATTGTTGCAATCATTTTTTAATATTTTAATAACGGGTTTTCTGCAATTTTAGGACGCAGTTGAACAATAAAAGAAACTGTTATTATAGAAACCGCTTCATTAACACAGCTTTTAACTGTTTTATTATTTGTAGAGATAAAGTAATGAACGAATTCGGGCTTATATAGTTTATATTTAGCACTGATGACTAATTAATCTAGCCAACTAATGGCAAAATCTTAATGCGATGTTCTTAAATGCTCTAAAATCCTCGCACAAGAGGTCACTGCCTTGAAGAGTTATCTATATTTGAAAGGGATGTTTCACAATGATAATCCTAATGTCCACTAGCACATCATACCCAAAATGTATGTTAAAACATCGAGACGAAAATAACATTAAACAACTTAAATTTAAACATACATCCCTAACTGATCATACACACAGTCTGGGAAATTTCATCTAAGTCATATTGTTAAAGGGTCTGGCGCACATTGTCAGTACAGTATATAATTTCTTAAATTTAAATCTATATTGGAAACTGATTAACGCAAACAGTCTGGTAGATTTCATCTGCAGTCTATTTTGAAAGGTCTGGTACACATTGTCAATAAATAATTTCTTTAATGTAAATCTATATCCCAAACTGATTATGACAAACAATCTGTGAGATTTAATCTACCTGACATATTGAGATGTCTCGTGCACGTTGCTAATAGTTATCTGGTCGATAATTTATATATAAACACAATACTTTATAAATGCCTAACTGGCTGCATAATACATGTGTTAGTTTAGACTACTGATATGATATATTGTTTCATTGAGAAAATGCTGTTAGTGTATGTTGAGTTTGTCATTATTGGATTTAAGTTTGCAAATTTGTAAAAATTAAAAAAAATATCAAAGTATATATATGCACAGAAAAGCAGCTGAAATCTGTGCTTTTGAAAACTTACATAATATGGAACATGTTCACTTATATTATAAAATATGTCCTAAACGTGACAAAAATACTCCCCACGTATATACATTTTGGAGAGGTTGGTAGAACCCCTCGATCTTTAAAAATACAAAGGAGAATGGCTGAATATAGAGTGAACATCCTTAATTGTAAAGAAAAGAAACTATCTTATATAACATATTTGAAGCTAGTACAGCATTAAAATAATAATCTAGGCATAGGTAAATGAATAGAAAGCATTCATAACATCTAATTGAAACCAGGCTTCAATTTAATTGGCTTGGTCAAAATATTCTCAACAAAGCCTGGTTAGATAGTAATTTTAAGGTAATACTTCATGATATGGTAAATTAATACAGATATGGAAATTATCCATTACTAACTAGACGAAACTTTACACACACACACACACACACACATATATATATATATATATGTATATATATATATATATATATATATATATATATATATATATATATATATATATATATATATATATATATATATATATATATATATATATATATATATATATATATATATATAATTTGTTTTTCCAGTTCTGTCGAGCTGATTGAAAATAAACCCATTCATCTTGCTAACGACACTCTAGGTAGAATAATAACTGAAGAGGAGGTTTTCCTATCGAGTAAACTGAAACATAATATCGTTCGGGAGTTCAGCGATGGCTGAATATATACAGGCAACAAAATGGTACCAATATTAACACTATTATTTAATAAACTATTCGAAAATGAATATTAGTCAGAATATTTGTCAACGGTTATCATAATACCATTTCTGAAGAAAGGTGATGCAAATGAACCTCCAGTTACAGAGGTATTAAGCAAATTGTTTACATCGATTTTAAATAATAGGATTAATGGATTGGTGGTCGAAAACGAACTACTGAGTAATGAACTAGCCCGATTTTGTGTATGTGACTGAATACTCTGTCGTTGCCTGCGCAGAAGGTAACATCAATTATTATGTATATTTAAATTGTAATATTTGCTGGCTTTTCTTAATAATTATGTATTATATACGTTTGTATTTTGAACTTGATCTAGTCCAAACTGAAGTTCCCTCTATACATGACCAGAGATATTGGTATGTATACAACATAATACATAGCTAAATATTTCTCTATGATTGTGGATTAAATATTAAGATCATTATCAATGGAAGGAAACACGTTTATCTTTTTCCGAGTCCAGGACATTGGAATTCCTCCTTGATAAATCTGGTCCCTGATGCTTCCATTGTTCTTTATTATAATTTTAGTACTATATATTATCTTGTTGGCACCTTAATGTTGTACAAAGGAACTTTAGACCCTCAACCTATTTCTATTATTGTGTCTTAGCTTTTATATAATGTTTGTTTACTTACTAAATTACTAACTCTTGCATTAACATCTTTTGCAAAATCATTCTTATTACTACGTTTAGTGTTTCATTTGGGTGGAATTGTTTATTAAAAATTACTTTTGACTTGAAATACAAGTGCTCATCAATAATGTTTTTGGACAGAAACATCAGTTGGGAATTATAGTATAATTCAGACCAGTAAAGTTTGGACTATATTATAGTGATGCATCAAAGGAATGTTAGTACATTATCACAATCCAGACTAATGGCACAATGACGTCTTCGAGACTAGAGCGCATCAACACATTCAATATTGGACCTTATTTGGAACACCGCTGGAATTCAATTAAAACCTTATATATCTGGACTTGTGAAAAAACTTGTGTTACTGTGTGGAGTTATTTCACAATACTGAAAATTCTTTTTTAATGTTCACATTGCATTTTTGGAAAAAAATATTTTTTGAATATTTCAAAACTTGTTGGTTTTCGCTCTCTTCTGTTACTTAGATTAAGACCTATAGTCGCGACAATCTTTTGATGCAAAGTCGTTCTGAGTTTGGCAAAAACTGGATTGCTTTGTCTGTTTGACTCGAAGATAGCTCCCATTCTTAACTATGGAGCTGAGGTTTGGGGATTTATGAAGCCAATGATATAAAAAAAAGTTCATTTGATATTTGTAAATATATTCTTTTTCAGTCTAAGACCACTCCAAATGCATTCTTATATATTGAATTAGGAAGAATTAGTATGCAAAATATAAGATATAACATATTTTGAACTGTTGGCTTAGAATTATAAAACTGCAAGAAGACAAACATCCTATGCAATATTACAAGTGTGATGGGGAGAAAATTGTGATTGCTGGCTAACAATGTTAACAGGCTTCTATTTACGTATGAATTTGGCAATGTTTGGTGTACTCAGGGTGTAAGTGATGAAATTACATTTCTTAGATTATTTATTAAGAGATTTGAAGTTTCTATAGACAAGGGCGGTGCCATACCACAATGGAAAGACTTCCTTTCTACTCGTCATAAGATTACGATAATGGAAAGACGCCCTTTCTACTGGTCATAAGATTACGACAATGGAAAGACTGCCTTTCTACTGGTCATAAGATTAAGACAATGGAAAGACTCCCTTTCTACTGGTCATAAGATTACGACAATGGAAAGACTCCCTTTCTATTGGTCATAAGATTACGACAATGGAAAGACTCCCTTTCTACTGGTCATAAGATTACGACAATGGAAAGACTCCCTTTCTACTGGACATACGATTAGGACAATGGAAAGACTCCCTTCCTATTGGTCATAAGATTACGACAATGGAAAGACTCCCTTTTTACTGGTCCTAAGATTACGACAACGGAAAGACTCCCTTTCTACTGGTGATTGAGAATAGAATTCAGTTATTCAAAGATGTCTAGAATTTTAAGGAAACAGTGATTTGTGTAATATAATCACTATGCATAGAGTGGGGAAATGCCGATTAGAGGTAACACCGGAAGATATGAAAATATTTGCTATGAAAAAGATTGTGTGAAATCTAATGTTAATTTTGAAAAGAACTCCATTTTATTACTGTACGTCCGCTATATGGAGAATTGCGAAGAAAATATTTACCCAACTTTGTATATAAAAATCCAACTTTAGAAAAATTTAGGCCTTTTGTACAAAATGATAATATAATGATTATGTCTAATTTAGCATTGTTTACTATAAAAGTCTCAAAGATTAAACAAACCGTTCTGCCATCAACTATTACAACATAGGCACTACTTCAATATCACAAAACGTCTTTTTGCTCCATGCAAGCTCATGATTCTCGTTAATATATAAGGTGTGCCTACTGAATAATATATACATTTGAATGTCGCCCAACAGAAACACTAAATGATAATGATTACTTGCATGTAAAACAAGAATTCCAATGGATAAGAACTTTATTTACCTGTTACGTACTCCAGTACCTTTTTGTACCTCGTAATGTATATATATATATATATATATATATATATATATATATATATATATATATATATATATATATATATATATATATATATATATATATATATATATATATATATGTATCATGGGCCAGTGACCCCGTTTACAAACACACTGTTATTACTATTATTGTCATAATTTTTAAAACATAATTAAAATTAGAACACTTTTTGTGAAAATACCTTTTAAAATTAAAAGACATAAATATAATAAAATTCAAAGCTGTAATCCTTGTTTACTTTTATTAGGAAAAATTTCATATAAGTGAAAGACTGTGCAAATGTTGCCTTCAAATCTGTGTGGGGGATGGATTTCATCATCTCCTAAAATGTAACTTCTTCAAAGCATAAAGAAAGTAACTAAAACCCAAAACGCGTCTATTTGAGACTTAATGTTCCAAAGTCTAAATAATTATTGCATTCTTGGAAGGTTGGTGCTTTTGAGTAACTTTTCTTAAATGATTGATATTATTTTATCAAATTTGTATTATTTTCTAATCATATGTACTCTGTGTGTTTGCTGTCCATTCCATATTTTTAGGAATAGAAAAGTACCATAGGGTCGTCATTGAAAAGTGATGAATTTAATACAGATAAAGGTTTGTTGAATTAATTTATATCCTGTCCATCTAATTATGTCAACATCCATGCAGTTAAGTTTGAAATTGTTTGTATTCCACTGTAGTAGTTACTGTGATATTGATGTCAATCTGAGTGAAATTACAATTACTGTAGAACAAACAAACAAAGGTAATATCATCAATAGCTGATGTCGACACCTGCAAAGTGAGATACTATTTTAACTGATGTCATGCGAGTGAGGTACTAATATTTTAACTCATGTGATGCGAGTGAGATGGTAATATTTTAACTCATGTGATGCGAATGAGATACTAATATTTTAGATCATGTGATGCGAATGAGATACTAATATTTTAGAGTGAGATACTAATATTTTAACTCATGTGATGCGAGTGAGATGGTAATATTTTAACTCATGTGATGCGAGTGAGATACTAATATTTTAACTCGTGTGATGCGAATGAGATACTAATATTTTAGATCATGTGATGCGAATGAGATACTAATATTTTAGAGTGAGATACTAATATTTTAACTCATGTGATGCGAGTGAGATACTAATATTTTACTCATGTGATGCGAATGAGATACTAATATTTTTAACTCATGTGATGCGAGTGAGACCCTAATATTTTAACTCGTTTGATGCGAATGAGATACTAATATTTTAACTCATGTGATGCGAGTGAGATACTGATATTTTAGATCATGTGATGCGAATGAGATACTAATATTTTAGAGTGAGATACTAATATTTTAACTCATGTGATGCGAGTGAGATACTAATATTTTACTCATGTGATGCGAATGAGATACTAATATTTTTAACTCATGTGATGCGAGTGAGACCCTAATATTTTAACTCGTTTGATGCGAATGAGATACTAATATTTTAACTCATGTGATGCGAGTGAGATACTGATATTTTAGATCATGTGATGCGAATGAGATACTAATATTTTAGAGTGAGATACTAATATTTTAACTCATGTGATGCGAGTGAGATACTAATATTTTACTCATGTGATGCGAATGAGATACTAATATTTTTAACTCATGTGATGCGAGTGAGACCCTAATATTTTAACTCGTTTGATGCGAATGAGATACTAATATTTTAACTCATGTGATGCGAGTGAGATACTAATATTTTAGATCATGTGATGCGAATGAGATACTAATATTTTAGATCATGTGATGCGAATGAGATACTAATATTTTAGATCATGTGATGCGAATGAGATACTAATATTTTAGATCATGTGATGCGAATGAGATACTAATATTTTAACTTGTGTGATGCGAATGAGATACTAATATTTTTAAGTCATGTGATGCGAGTGAGACACTAATATTTTAATTCGTTTGATGCGAATGAGATACTAATATTTTAACTCATGTGATGCGAGTGAGATACTAATATTTTAACTCATGTGAAGCGAGTGAGATACTAATATTTTAACTCGTTTGATGCGAGTGAGATACTAATATTTTAACTCGTTTGATGCTAGTGAGATACTAATATTTTAACTCGTTTGATGCGAGTGAGATACTAATATTTTAACTCATGTGAAGCGAGTGAGATACTAATATTTTAACTCGTTTGATGCGAGTGAGATACTAATATTTTAACTCGTTTGATGCGAATGAGATACTAATATTTTAACTCATGTGATGCGAGTGAGATACTAATATTTTAGAGTGAGATACTAATATTTTAACTCATGTGAAGCGAGTGAGATACTAATATTTTAACTCGTTTGATGCGAATGAGATACTAATATTTTAACTCATGTGATGCGAGTGAGATACTAATATTTTAGAGTGAGATACTAATATTTTAACTCATGTGAAGCGAGTGAGATACTAATATTTTAACTCGTTTGATGCGAGTGAGATACTAATATTTTAACTCGTTTGATGCTAGTGAGATGCTAATATTTTAACTCGTTTGATGCGAGTGAGATGCTAATATTTTAACTCGGTTACAGGTCTCGTCCGTTGCATACCCATACGGTATAATATAGTATCTCACTCACGGGTAAATTGATATGGTTAAATAATTTATTTCGTATCACAGAAACATATGTTGCTTCACTAGAGAATCGATTGGCAAAAGGGAATAGATCATATTAGTTAATAATGATATAAAGTTGACTGTCTTGTATGACATTTTTTTCCATTATCTGTAGATAATGTAGTACCAACTAGAACCACGAATAAATCCACGGGTTGGAGTTGAACGTATATCCTAAGTAATGCGGAATTAACCGGCTATTACATTACAGAAATATTATTTTAGTCAATTTTGATAGTATTTTCTGTATCCAATATTTTCTTGATTAATTACTATTGATCACTAATTGTGTAGGTAAATATTAATTACTAAATATATTAAGTAAATAGGTATGCTATTTGTTTCTGCGAGTATAGTTATCCTGCAAGTTTAATAAGCAAAACTAATATTTGAATTCCTCATTTTTCGCCTGCGGACTAAACATTTTTCGTCTTGTTCGAGCAATGTTTAAGCTTGACAAACTGTGTACGACTTCAATAATTAATTAAAATTGTCATATATTGAATTAAATTAAGAGGACATGAGATAATTCTATCTCAAGATGTTTCAAAATATCATCAGAGAAAGGTAAATCTCATTTGCATGCTATTAAGAATTAGCCACTTTGTGTGAATGTAAAATCAGAAATAAACGATATCTTGATGAAGTCCATATCCCTTTGGGGAATTTTGTGCTGACCGTACATTCATTGAGCAATTGCAATTTTCGGATAATATATCGGGAACATAGAATTGTTTCGACGAGATCAAACGGGACTAAATTAGAAAATAAACCCCCGGGCAAGTTGGAAAATGAGCCTTGCTTGCGTTGACAACATAGTCGTAACGTCAATAGGAGAGAATTTCTCGAGAATGTATTAAACAGATTATATTTTAAGCGAACGTCTAATAAAATATCACCTGTGTAGTTTCAATTTCATAAGCTACGGGACAATTTTCAGATCAAAGCATTAGAACAATCTATCAATAATTCACATATCTTGCGGGAGGTGGGTGGATTTCCGCTAATTTCCATAAAATCTCTTAACACGGATGTGTTTTTGGATGCAAAAATGGAAAGAAAAAAAAAAACGATAGTAAAATTGTACGTTCTTGAGTAGCGAATATAAGGCTTTGATATTTACAAAGACACTATTTTAAAAGCAACTCTTCGTCCAGTTATATCTGCATGATTATACCCAACAAGCACGATAATAAATGGATTTCGATTCTCCCCGTGTTTGGCAGTTATTCTTGAAAGATATTGGTGCTACAGTAATTATGACTATTCTTTGTGGAAGATTTGCAAGGACATCATATCGATATATAAAATATCTTTATCACATAGAATCTAAATGAAATACAGATTAAAGAGCGTGAAATACCAAATTATCGTCAAACCTTGCAAATTTTGATTTATTATTTCTTCTATATGTCGTCATTTTCTTCAGTGTGTTATTTCGTCTGCAATATTGAAAGAAGTCAATGTACTTTTTGTCGAATCCAGTTGCAGATGAATGCACGCTTTTTGAAGTTTTCATCTATATCCAGGCAGTTTACTGTACGCTCTTTGAAGTCTTCATCGATATCCAGGCAGTTTAATGCACGCCCTGTGAAGTCTTCATCGATATCCAGGCAGTTTAATCTATTTTAAGAGCGGTTTTATCCACTCCCACTGCATCTTATTTTGCACTACAATACACTTCATGTTGAAATTAAAGCGTGAAAATAATGCAGTTAAAGCTTATGATGGTTTTTCGAATTGCCGTACCTATAAATGTCCCTAATTACTTTTAATATAAGTGTTGATATATAGTCTGATTATTCCTCCCTGTTTTTTGATACCCCAACCCACCGATTTCAATAACGGTATATTTAATGTGATAAAAGGTGCACTGAACTTAGTCAATTCATTCATGGATTTATAATTTCTAAACTGAATGTGAATAGAGTGGCCCTAACACTATCTGCTATGCTCCTCTCCTGCTCAACGGACTTTCCATACTAACACGGCGCCATGTTGCGTACGCTACGGGCAAGTTGATTTCCTCAGACGACATTGTGACGTAGTTCATCCTATTCCGTATCTGCCGGATAATTCCGTAAATTACCATAATGTGAAAAAGTTTAGAGTTATAATCTTTGCACACTTGTACATAGAAACTAAACCGCTTGTTAAATCCACGTGAAAGGCAACTTTGTCATTGTCATTCTTTTCCTTTGCTTGATTCGATTTTTATAAATGTCGGAAGCAGAAGACATATTTGTTCTATCTACATACATATGTGTGTAGCTGTGAATACACCCCTATGCTTAAAAAGTGACTTTTCCAGGAATTGGTAATGACTGGTGAACAGATTGTCTTTTTACACTGAAAACTTCCGATTGGAAAGAAACGCACAGATGAGAACGGTGTTAGGGTCCCACCTTGCATAATCAGGTTTGAAAGTATATATCAATAAATAAACTTACTAAGTTCTGTTTATCTTTTATCTCGTTTTTGCTTTTCGTCTTTTAAATCGGTGGGGGGGGGGGAGGAGGTTCAGGGAGGTATATTCAGACAAAAGTTAAACATTAATTAATTTACAGAGATCATTAGGCAAAATTATAAATATCTGAAAGAAATGATAATGAATTAAATAATATTCATACAATATTTTAAACAAAATATTGTATTAAGATTATGCATTTTTTAGTAAGTGACTATTGTTCCTTCGTACATGGTAAACGAATTTGTTCCTCCTTTTTAAACAACTGTGTTTTTCCATTTTTACGTATGAAAGCAGTCTATTCACCATGCATAATCGCTAATAAATGACGTCCGAGTGCAGACTGCATCGCACGCAGAATTGATTCTATGCAATTTGTTAGGAGGATCTTCCGTTCCAGTATGCGTTGCCAGATCAGGCTCTATGTCGCTTAAGCTTGACTCTACTTATAAGCGGGTATATGTGGTACCAGAAAGTTATTGCTCATTAAATTATTGTACATGTGACTATCTGCATTGATTAGTTGACCAGTGTAAAAGAACTATTGCGTTTATAGAAACATCAAAGAACAGCAAATGTCATTGCTTTATTGGCTAAACATGGTCCCAAAATTAAAGGAATTTCTCATGCTGAGGCTTAGACTAAAATCACAGTTATGATGTTTGATTGGTAACTGTTCAGACAATAACCAATCGAATATCAGATATTTAAGCTGATCCCTGAGGTTCAGCAAAATAATTATTGTATTACCATTATGCCCATTGATTGTCGCATTAGATACAAACATTTTATTAAATTTCGAATGAAAGAATGCTTACCACCTATATAAAGGTACACGTAAAGTAGTTCGGCTCTAATCAAGAATAATTACAAATTAAGCACCAATGAAAGAATCGTCGTTAGATGGCGCATAAATTATGCCCTTTTCTTGCTGCTGTTTTCATCCATAATTTGCTCGTAACAAGAAAGAGCAAACCCAAGAAGTTTTTTTTATATAATATATCAAATTATTTCCCTAAAATACAAAGGGAAATAATTAATAATAGCTAACAGTACAGTGACTGAATTCATAAATCCTACAGATTATATCAATTAGAATAATTCCAGGTAATTCGAATAAGATACAAAGGTATTCCGAAGTATATCACTACCGTAATGATGTGTCAACAGTACAGAACAAATGTCAAAATGTCTTTAAATGAATGCATGGTAATTCCAATTCAGCTATTTATCGAAATGTCTTGAATGAATTCACACTAATTTCTTACTGATATTATATATACAAATAGTCTTTAAATGAATTTAGAGCACTGTAATTATAATGAATGATCATAATAATTAAATGAATCCTGATATAACTCTTCTAAGAACAAAATAATAGTCCTAATTCCACATAGTAATTCTCTTAGCTACAAAGCTAATACGCAATTAATAAAAACATAAAAACTATTCAATGACCCATTTATGTAGTACATCGAACGGGTAATCATGGGTCACTCTAGAAAATTAGTCAGTTGTCTTTTTAGAAAACTCAAGACTTCCATTCACAAGAACTAATGTCCTTGTTGGGTCACCTGATGTTTACTTGCACTTATAGCTTGACCTGACCCTGGAATTTTTGAATGAATCAGTTCACAAACTTGATAACTCATTCATCTTATAGAAATATATACAAAAACAAAATTACTACTAATAACCCTAACTCAAAAAGTAATTGTCTTATATACAAAGTGACAAAATTTAGATATTCCCTTTCAACCGTAAGGATGTCTGCTCATACTTTAAATTGTTAAATCATGGAGATGGACGAAACCACATATCACGGCAATAGCCAGAAGAATTGGTAATTAAAATAACGTGCTGGAAGATGAGTATTACTTTACTTTAGAATGCCACTATTATTTGCCGCTAAGAAAGAGGTTTATAGACTATTACTTTTGGATAGGTCTGAGGATTTTGAAGTTTATTAAATAACTTAATTCCACTACAACTACTGAGGTTAGAAATCTGGGAAATTATATTATTAGAGCAATAATTGAACGCATTAATATGATGAATAATAATCCAAGTTACATTCTCCTTTTCGTTGTTTAATACATGCATTTCCATGTCATAATTCAAATAGTATGTGCTTATGATACTATTAAGTAAAGCATGTTGAGTACTTCTTATAGATTGATGACAAATTGTGTGTCTTCTCCAGAAACAGTTTGTATCATAGCTCATTTATGTGATTCAGTCAGTACATTCGGAAGTATTTTACATGTCACAAATTAACGTTTTGTGTTCTTATTTTGTATTATACAACATGCGTATATGAATGCAGGTATGGATGTCTATGTGCGTGCGTGTGCCGATCACACTGTCCCAGTCTGTATGTACGAAAACATAATTGCATATACATATGTTGGTCTATGTAAGCATTCTGTAGACATTGATATACAGATATAACGTACACGTGTATATATGCATGTATGAGTGTGCTTGGAAATGTGGGCATGTATACGTAAGTATATATCTTTATTGATTGTTTGTAATATCGATAGGTTTAATTTTCATTATGTATTAAACGTATCAACACCAACGTTTGTAACAAAAGTATATGTGTATACTTGCTGATGGTCAAACGGTTCAAAGCAAATAAAGTTCTTTCTTTCATATTTACAAAGATGTTTTGCTTTTATGAAAGCTTCCCCCCAAAGTGTTTTGCTTAATCAAGACGAAAAGTGTGCCTGTTTTAGATTGTCAGTACGGTAAAGTTGATATATAGAAGTGTGCCTATTTTAGACTGACAGTACGTCAAAGTTGAAGTATAGATGTGTGTCTATTTGAGACTGGCAGTAAGGTAAAGTTGATGGATACAGGTGTGCCTATTTCAGATTGGCAATATGTCAAAGTTGTCGTATAGAAGTGTGTAAACATTAGATTGGCAAAACGGTAAAGTTAATGTATAGAAGTGTGCTTATTTCAGATTGGCAATACGGTAAAGGTCATGTATAGAAGTGTGTCTATTTTAGACTGGCAATAAAGCAAAGTTCTCGTATAGAAGATTTGTGCTTTTTTGACTGGCAATACAACAAAGTTGCTATACAGAACTGTACCTGTTTTTGAATGGCAATACGTTAAATTGATGTATAGAAGTGTGCCTATCTCATATTGGTAATATGGTAAAGTTGATGCATAGAAGTGTGTATATTTTAGACTGGCAATGCGGCAAAGTTCTCGTATTGAAGAAGTGTTTTTTTTATGACTGGCAATACAACAAAGTTGCTATACAGAAGTGTGCCTATTTTTGACTGGCAATACAGTAAAGTTTATGTATAGGAGTGTACCTATTTCAGATTGGTAATACGGTAATGTTGATTTTTAGAAGTGTGCATATTTCAGATTAACAATATGTTAAAGTTGATGTATAGAAGTGTGCCTATTTTTGACTGGCAATACAGTAAAGTCGATGTATAGAAGTGTACCTATTTCAGATTGGTAATACGGTAAAGTTGATGTCTAGATGTGTGCCTATTTCAGATTGGCAATATGGTAAACTTAATGTATAGAAGTGTGTCTAGTTTAGACTGGCAATACTGCAAAGTTCTCGTATTGAATAAGTTTTTTTGGGACTGGCAATACAGAAAAGTTGCTATACAGAAATATGCCTATTTGTGACTGGCAATACGGTAAAGTTGATGTATAGAAGTGTGCCTATTTCAGATTGGCAATACGATAAAGATGATGTACAGAATTGCGCCTATATTAGTCTGGCCATACGGCAAAACTGTCATATAGAAGTGTGCTTTTTCAGACTGGCAAAGATGCAGAGATATTAAAAAACACAAGATGATTAATTGACTGGGTTTCGTGTTGCAGGGAAATGTTGAATCAAATGCTTTTAGAAAAATGTCCTCAATGATAGACAATAATGCCTTTGTAAACAACTCAGGCAATTAAATGTTTCCAAGATGTTTAGATTGTTATTGTCCCAGCGTGTCTCTGCATTCTAAAACGTGGCTTGATATAATCTATACATTTAAGCAAGAGAGTTGAATTTCTAATCGATTGCTTAGAGAACCATTATGTATATTCAAACATTAGCGTGATTGATTAACATCTGACACTAAACAACACAGGTCGATATCTCTAGTCATCTGGTTGTACCTAAAATACCCACATTCCATCTCGTAAAGTGAATATTTCCCTTGCTTTAAAAATATAATTCTCTATATAACATTAGGAATGTTCAGCATTGATACAGTTTTCAACTTTTCTGACGAAAACTATCAGCCGTGTGTAGGATTCCTAATTCTGCGTTTTCGAGGCACACTTACGTGTTGTTATAAAGAAACAATGAAAAGTTGATCCTTATGCTATTTATAAGACCTTAAGCTAAGGTTTTTATGTTATTTTATGTTTTTGTAATAAATGCAATGCAAATGTCCGAGACTTCTAGACTTTATCCATCACAGCAATGGCGATATTTTTGATGTCCATAAAAGAGACATTGCTATGTACGAACAGCTATAAATCAATTATATTTTAAGACGATGTGTGCAAGAGCTTGTTCGATATTTGAAGTCTATGTTTTAATATGTACAAGTTCCATGAATCATATCATCGCTTTTCCTACGCAACGATATTGAAAAAAATATGCCCCATTACCCATAACTCAATCTTACTCAAACATATTTCCTCCCCATCGAGTCCCATTATTGTATATATTTGAACGATTCATACGTGTTTTAACTATATACTGTTGAGATATATTGTTTGGGAAATTTAAGTGTTATAACTCTGTACTCTAGAGATATACTCTTTTTGATATGTAAATGCTTTTACTTTGTAGTATTGACACGTACAGTAAGTGAACCGAATAATACTTCACTCTGTAGTCTTGTGATATACATTAAGTGAACTGAATAATGCTTCACATGGGAGTCTTGTGATAAACAGTACATAAACTGAATAATAATTCACACTGTAATCTTGGGATATACAGTAAGTGAACTGAATAATACTTCACACTGTAGTCTTGTGATATACACTAAGCGAACTGAATAATAATTCACAATGTACTCTTGGGATATACAGTAAGTGAATTGAATAACACTTCACATTGTACTATTGTGATGTATAGTAAATGAATTGAATAATACTTCACACTGTACCCTTCCGATGTACAGTAAGCGTTATTTAAGTGCTATAACTCTGTACCCTTATGATTTCACGCCATGTGAAATGTCAGTGCTTTTACTGTACTCTTGCGATAAACAGTGAGTTGTAATATTTTCACTCTGTACGCTTGAGATATAAAACAGGTGAAAGCGAATTGTAAACTTATTCATTCTGTCTTTGAAATTTATGTTATTTTACTCTGTACATTTCAGATATAAAAAAGAATTTAAACAAATGCCACAACTAGAATTAATGTACAAATGCATTGTTGGCATATGTGTGTGTGATCCAGATTTTAACGTGGCTTTAACAATTTTACTGTCATGCTGTCTACAGTGTGGGAGTTTATACTGATGTCTAGTACTGGGACATTATGCCACAGACATGCAGCATGATGTCCCACCCAGTCACATTATCCTGACACCAGGCCGACCAGTCCTAGCACAAACCACTTAATGCTGAGTGCCAAGCGAGGCAGCTGTTTGTACCATTTTTAGTAGTCTTTCATATGCAAATGAGTTATATCGATCAAACTTTGGGTATTACGTTGAATGACACATATTATCGAGTTCATACTGTTCGTGAGGTTGATTGACATACATTGTACCGATTTCATGCTGGATGTGAGTTTGATTGGCATAGTTTATAGATATATCATGCTGGACGTGAGTTTGATTGGCATAGTTTATAGCGATCTCATGCAAGACATGAGCTGAATGACATAATACATTGATTCACTTTCGTAATCGACCGCAGATATAATATCCACTTTATAGAAATAATTATATCCGCAAATAAGTAACAGAAAAGAGCAACAACCAATACGTTTTGTCAGGTTTGACACAAAGTATATTTCGTATATCATACAATGTGAAAATTTAAAACTAACATTATTTTTCATTAAATACCCCCCCCCACAAAAAAAAAAATGAAAGTTCTCTGTCACAAATTTAAAGTGTAGAGTTCCACATGAATTAGAGTGGTGATCCGAATGGACTCCAGTTTTGAAAGCGCTAAAATGCCAATAAAACTCGCATATACCAATGTGCTAACAGTCTTGATGTTTCATACTTCTATAGTCCAAAATATCTTTCGATGATTTAATAGTAATCCCAAAATTGCGATAGATTACAAGAAGTATTAATGAGCTCTTTGTGATTTAAATAAATAAATCCTCTCAAATATTAACTGAATGTGACTCCTCTAAACACCAACCTACCAACCTACCTTCCTACCGACCCACCTACCTGCCTGCCTACCTACCTACCTACATACATACATATATACATATGTGGTAGCATTTAAAATGGCTACTGAAATGAGAAATAATGTTTAAAGCAGTGTAAAACCAATATGTAAACATGCAATATGTATCATCATGTTTTAATAAACATGTTTACTTGAGAAATCACACACCCCTATTCTGCTTGAAAGATTACCGGTGGAACTACGAAATTATTTGAGGAAATAAATTTAGTAATTAATGTCAATACTGGTTGTCCATTGTACGGAGAAAATATCAAGCAGATATATGAAAGGTAAAGGTTTAGTGAATATTAATTATGCTTTATATAGCAACACGTTTTAGTACTTATAAATACATTTTGGATGCTCTAAAGTGTTATTTAAAAAGGTTAATATTGTATTTGATTATGGAGTTTCTAACCGACAAAAACACAAGCGCCCAAGAAATGCAATTGGGCATCGCTATTTGCCATATATACAATGCTGTCGGGCATTTCTGCGCACTTAAGGTTTCCGTCTCCAATATTGAAGTAAAACGCATATCGAATTCAACCGATTGACCAGTATAAAATACTGCAATGCTTACAATTTAAAAAAAGACAATTGTCACCAGAATATTCTGTTCAAAATAATATTAATTTTGAATACAGGGTATACCACCCCCGTGTTTTCCTGACTCGCTATATGTCGGCCTATTCTGCGCACAGCTTTGAAACATGAAATGTCTATCCATCGGGCTATTTAAATGAAATACATTACTTTGGACTGTTTCTGTCAGTAGTTCAGTCGAGTAATTAGGTCAGGTTTATAGCTAGTTTTATAAAATTCAACGTAACAATGCCAATAAATGGCAAGAGAGATTAAGCAAACTAAACCGATCTTGTAAAACGTTCAACATTTTATTTAAAAAAAAGAAGCTATTATGTGGAAGAGAAACAACAAAGAATAGGATGCAATGTGTTTACAACGTCCTGTTGATGGGGACAAATTACTAAAGAGTTTAGAAATAGACTATATGCCGAGGAATTTCTTGAGAATTTATGTTCTAGCGGCAAGTTGACACGTTGGGGGGCAGACGATTTTGTACGTGTGGGACAACTTCTTGCAAAATTGGAAACTTGGATTAAAATGCAGTATTGTTTTAAGGTATACATTTCCATCTTTATATAATGTATTTATGTGTATGATTCTAAAAGATACATAGCAAATTGGATTTTCTGGGTTACCAGTTCAAGAAGGACATGGAGTGGGTCATCATGTTGACATTTATAAATCAAATTTTGATATTAATTTCGAGTGGAAATGAGGGATATTTTTTGCATACTTTATGAACATCACTTTCCTTAATTAAAGTACGATGGTTTTTCTTGATATAAAATGGATTTTTTTAAAAACAAAAATAACACGTGATCCAATGTTCACAGAAATATCGTATAACTGCGCATAATTACCGACGAGCAGAATTAACCGACATGGTGGTACAATTCTTTTCTCAACTAAGAATAATGATTGCTCTATTCTTCCTAAAGTCGCCATTTTGATATTAATCGCATACTCAACTTGAACGGTATTAATATCGACCCGAACTTCTAAAAGATAATTTTCTCCAGTATTTATTAATAGCATAAGATAATTAAGCTTACATATATATTGCTGCCTTTACGAGCAGTTCATAAAGCACATTGTCATAATGCAGTTTTAGTTATAGCCGAATGAGGACTATGCTTTGTGTGTGCAAATTGCACATTACTCTATTTGGACGTTGAGGGAAATTATCATAAGCTTATTTGCCATAGTAGGAATCAAGAGGTTTGAAGGTAAATAAATGTAAAAGTTACAAATATAAATGCTTTAAGATTTTAAAATAAATAAATATCAGCATATATTGTGTCTGTAATACTAAGCTATTGGTTATGTACTTTAATAGTACTAAACATATGAAGGTTGAAAACATAATTTTTTGGTATAATGTTGAGATCCCATTATCAGAGAAAGAAAACATAATTAAAAACATATCCATGGAAAGGCGACTTTTGGTTATTTTTACAATACTTATCCATCAATTCTGTAAAACATACGTTCTGTTCTTTGTGAAAATTATTTTATTGTCATCTGTATCAGGGACAGTGTCGATTGAGGTTCTGACTTCCAGTGGACTAAATGTTTTGCTCTTTGTTTCAAAATCGGTTCTCTTGTTCATATTGTTCCCAAATATATGCATCTAACTTCTGAAGGGACGTGGATACTTCTGTCTTTTATCGCATTTTAACTCTTATTATTTTCACTTTGTTTTAAAGGACTCATTCGTTTTTTTTTCATGAATAAAAGAGAAGTTAAGGTACAACCAATGGCAAACTAGATAACTATTTGCCAGTTCAGCATCATTCGAAAATACTCGTGTTATTTAAAATTTGTAAACCGACATTTTGTTTTAAGTTAGGTAATTTTATGAAAATCAGTGATGTGACAAATCTTACTTTTTATCTTGCGGACGATGGACAAAACATGACACTTTTTCTCTCAGCACTAACTTACCGTTTCTGGTTTGTTTCACAATAGGGGTGATTCAGTTCAATTGTTGCATGCTTGCTACTTACACTTGTTATCATATTTTCTCTCTGCTTCCCCCCCCCCCCGTATTTTGTTCCTGCAGACTGCATTGATATGTTGCATTTCTAATCTCTATCTTGTGTTACTTTAATCTGAACATAAATAGGCTAGCACGGTGTCACGTTTGCAACGTCCCATCTATAAAGTCATGTTTAAGCTATACTCTACTGTCTTGGTATTATTACTGCGGCCATGTGTTTGGTGTCTAAAGATTTCCGCAGGCTAGTGTTAAACTCTAACGCAATGTTACCGTGACCGTGTTCAAGCTATTCTAAGATCAAAAGAAAGTCCGTGGGGTGAACTACCATCGTTGACAAAGAGAGGGACATTTTCCGCTAAGTTTGATTGGATAAATTCAAAGCGATATTCAATTGGAATTGAAACAGAGGTTGTGATAACAATTCCAATCCGAAAGATAACTTTTAGAACTTGTAAATGAAAAGTTAATTTCGCCAAGACAGGTTTGCTGAGCAATAGGGTTACTCCGAGAGAACCACTAATTTGGCGGCAAACCTAGATGTAGATTCAAAGGAACAAGATAGCTTCGAAAAGGAAGCGTTTTAGGGGACAAAAATTTTTGGGTTCGATGAATTCCAAGTGTTCAAGAGTTAGAGACGGAAGTGAGACTATCTGAAACAGTCGAGGTCGACGGACGTCTTGTCGGTGAGACGGTGGAGGAGGAGGGTATGGTGTCGAGGAGAAAGTGGAGGAGGATGTGGAGAAGGAGTATAAAGAAGTCGAGGAGAATGAGAAAGAATTTTGAGAAAAAGTCTGGGAGAAGGAGGAAATAAAAAGAATACCACAATTAGTAGAATACAATGACAGGTGCAAAGCGATCTCACACTGCTAATCAAGTGATGCAATAGGCTATTAAAGGGCTGAGCGAAAGGGGTGTAATTGGGAATTCGAATTTGTCTATTCAATTATTTTTAAACTGTTGTTCACTGAACTTCAAACTTTTTGTATATTTAAAAATGTAACCGTCGGCAATGCTGACTGGGGGCTCTGAGCTTTACATCTATCTTTCACTAATTTAACTCCCAACCCAAACTGATCCTGGGTGGGATTTCTATAATAGTTCAAATAAAATAAAAACCCTCACACATATTTTACATCCTAATATATCGCAGATTCTACTTATCATGTTAAAAGGAGACCAAAATTCACTATCTTATGATTTATTCTTTTGCATTTGATCTCCATTGATCTGTGCATTGATCAGCTCTAGGTCACTTATTAGACCTAAAGTGGGAAGATAAGGCGTTATTTCGAAGGATATTCATTCAAATCAGGTAGCCTTTATTCCACGCTGTGTTTGTTGGACATTTCTGAAGAGATGTTTATTGTTCCACTAATAATTATATGCATAGCTCTGTATTCAAATTCTACACGGCAAAACCAAAGAAAACTAATTGTGATACGATACAACATTGGCTGTAAGTTTTTCTATTCACATCAATGCACTTTAATGCATGAAAGATGCATTTATAAAGTCTTAAGGGGTACATTTGGTAGGTTCAGAAGTTCACATAGCATAGACAAGCAACGAAATAATTAGTCTTATTATTGTCATTATTATTATTATTATTATTATTATTATTATCTTCATTTCCTACCTTATGAGATCAATAACATCATAGAGAAATTATAGAGATAGGAGAATGACAAGGACAAGACGTAATATTACTTATATAAACCACAAACTTCTGAATACATAAAGCTATAAATTTGGAAATTTTGGTTGTGGCAACGCTTCAACTAAGTATGTCCTTCTTCTTGAACTGGCATTTTTTTTTCTACCATCATTATTATTATACTACGACATGTCCAAAAGTCATTTTTATGTAGCTGTTATTTTTTCCCTCAATCACCATCATTTTTACAATTGTATGTCCTTAATCCTTTTATATATGGATTTCACCTAAGGTTTTATACGAGTGCGATAAAAGAGATTTTATATTTAATATATAGTAAAAACGGAAGAAAAATAAATATATCTGAATGATTTGCCAGATGAAGAAATTGTAATTAACACGAGTCTTGTGTTGACTCGAAAAGCAAATTAAAGCAGCCACGAACGAGAAGTACTTAAATATATTAAAGATGCTGTAGATTATATTTTTAAATGCTAACGACCTAAACAAAGAAAAATACATCCTGATTATACTTTCAGAAATATACTGAAGCTTATCAGCATCGAACCGTATATACTTGCTTAAATTAAATCGTTGTTATTGTGCTTATTATTGTTTCTTTCGGAAAGAAATGGTTGTAATGCAATAGCAATTTTGTTTGTAACCAGTTAGGAAAAACTGTGCGAGTAGGTAGGTCCCGGTTGATGTATTATCATGTCATATTAGTTTGATGACGCAATAGTAAGCCTTACGTAAGCCAAATAGTAACAATCAGTATGAACTCCGACAATGTCGAAAAAACTGATATTCTTCAGAGACTCTGTGTACTCACCTTCATCCCAAACCCTTGGTACCACCACACGTAAACATCAAGATTGATTTTATGAAAACAATGTTGCCATGCAGAGACATGGGAATGAGAAACACTGGCCACATCAGGTCTGTTTAGAACTTTATAATCTAAGAAGGCAACCTTCAACAACATGAAGAGGACTGTCCAATGCAAAGTCATCAAGTTGCAAGACCCATGCTAGAACAGTAAGGCAGACGTGTTTCAGTCCTACGCAGCCAGTAATGACATAACGAACTTTCATGATGGTTTGAAACAATCTATGGGTCACATTAATCAAGACATTCTCCAAACACTGACAGCACCATACTGTTCACTGACAAAGACAAGACACTTCAAAGATGGGAGAAACATATCAACATATTCAATCAGCAGCATTCATCTATCAGTGAGGATTCAATTGTTCAATAGAAACAAGTGGAAATCAACACATCACTTGCTCATTCCTCCAAAGCTGACTGAAACTGAGAAAGCAATGGACCGTTTGTCAAATAGCACAGACCTGGAACAGATGCTTCACCAGCAAACGTAATCGGAGACTTGCACATGACCCATAAACTAACTAAACTCTCCAGTCAATGTGGACTCAAAGACGTATGCCCCTCCCCCCCCCCCCCCCCCCCGGGTACAGCGATCTATACAACACCCATTTGTACAAGTGGACAGGTAACATACACTCCTACGACAGTTATTGGGGCAACTCATTGCTGTCAATAGCCGTAATAAGTCCTAGCAAGGATTCCGATGATGAAGGAGTCCTGCCTGAGAGACAGCGTGATTTGGTGTTTGCATTTTGTCAGCTCCATAAAGAAGAAGAAAAAAAAAACCTAATGTTCGTGAACAATGAATTTAACGTAATTGACATGTACAGTCAATGCAAATATGAGAAACAACGATGAATACAATCAGGAGGAAGTAGATGGAGATGTTATGGAAGATTTCAAAAAGCTGCCGTAAAAGACGACAACGATTCTTGCAGATACGTTCACGCGGATTCAACCATAAATGAAAGAGTGGGTCAGAAAGTGATGTCGATGACATCAATACGAATCGAAGAACAACAAAAAGTTAAGAAAGAAGTGAAGAAAGAATCAACAACATCCTTTTGACATCATCGTCGACTTTCACAGCCCAAATTTCATTCGGGGCATCGCAACAATATAAACATATGAGAATAGAAAGCTGGCATACCTACTGAGGAAATTTACGAGTTGCATCATGGTGTAAAAGCGAAACTCAGAAGCAGTAATCCCTGGATGTACGACGATGCCTGCATGAACACCCCACGCACACGTTAAACAAACCGATTTGATTCAAATTTCTGAGAAGTCAAACCATGTTAATAGTCATTAAAGGCAAGTAGGTTTATTGGGTCGTTCCAACTTGGCTTCGTGAAATAGAGGTTACAAGTATATGTTTTATGTGATCGATGTGTGTTTAAAGTATGCTTGCGTAATACATTTTTGACAATGACAATAGTTTAATGGTAATGAACGCCACAGACCCATAATACTACAGTTACACAACAATATTGGAATGATATATAGCGTCAAATTACAACAAAATTTATCACAGTGAGGGAGAAGAGATAAAAGATAGAAATTTGTCGAAGATAAAGGTGAACTAGAATTATATAACTACATAGTTGTACTATTCCACATTGGTAGAGAAAAAAATTAAATAAAATGAAATAAAATAATAATAATAATAATAAAATAATAATGTAACTACGTGTATATTTTAACTCTTCTGTGGAATGTTGTAAAGACGATTTATGAAAGTTGAGATGTTATGATATGGTTCTTTGTCTTTATCAAAGATTAGAATATTTCTTGGCATTGTTTTTCTTCTTCAAATTTCTATTATGAATCTGTTTTTAAGATGATCATAAAATGGGCAGTGTAATGCAAAGTGGTATTCATTGACTATTTGTCTTTTATCGCATAACATACACGCGCATTGATTTGAATTGAACGCCATTATGCCTTCCTTCCACTGTAGCTATGCTACCTGAACAGCGGAGACTGTTTTATGAATTGTGTTGATGAGTAGGTAAATTATTGGTTGTAAAAACTGAAAGGAAATAAATGTAATAAATTATAAAATAGTGATATGCCTTGTGTGGTTTACTTACAGCTGAATTCCAATCCTGAATTAAATTGTCCTTAAGATGCTGTCTGAAATTTTAAAAAAAGACTCGTTTTCATCTGATGTAAGAAACAACTATAGCCAAATCCATATCTAAATATTATTTAAGTCTCGAAATCCATGAAATTGTACCCGATTCATTCATTATTTCAGCCTAAACCAACACTTAATACATTTACTGTAATAATTAAAGCATAGGTGTAGTATTCCACATTCTTGTCTTGGTTGAATCGATTATGTTTGTCTCGGAAGATTAAGAAATTTAGTGCAGAACCTATCATGTACTTTTACAATTGCAAGTGAATATTCATGAACGATATTATTTTAGTGCTCGACTCACTCGCACAAACCAGCAATGAATATTGGCTAGCACGCTCCATCTCACTGCATACGAATTAATTTTTTTGAAAGCAAAAAGCTGTTCAGCTAATTGCTTCCAACATTGTCATTTCCGAATAGGAAAGACATGATGATGATGATGATGATCATCATCATCAACAACAACAACAACAACAACAACAACTGCAACAACATCAGCAAATGATTCTTCATAAATTGTTAACAATCATCAAGCTCAAATAATAGCGTGATGTGTATTTACTCGGACGTGTAGCAGACAACGTAGTGGGAAACAAATTAGCTCAATTTCTGAAAGTCATTCCATTAAAGTGGATTCCGTGACTTCAAACGGACCATGCGAAGAACAAGGAACACGTTCATGGAGAATTTCTTTATAAACACTAACTTCTAGTTAGTTTAATGTATTTTGACAGTGTAAAATATGGTAAAGGAAAATATTGTAATCGCTGAAAAAAGGTCATCCCGTAATTTCATTTTCTCAGACGGTTATCCAGTGATTGCAAATCTACGTATCTCGTATACCGAAAGTTATCTCGACGAAGTAGATAGGGTTTTTACAGTATACGCAAATCTATTTGTTCTGCTTTTGTGTCCTAAAGTGTTAGAGCGTTTGTCTCGAATGCTAGAGGTCTCAGGCGAGTCATACCAAATGCATAAAAATGGTACTAGCAGCTGCCTCGCTTGGCGCTCAGAATAAAGAAAACCCCTTGTGATACAGAAGAGAAAAGAACATTTTGAACCCCTAGTAACACCTATAAAGCAGCAGCTCCATCATCTACACAGCAGCAAGTAAGTTGAACCAGGAGACGTAGAAAAGTCAAGAAAGACATGGATAGAAAATACACATATAAATGTGATTACTAATATAAAGCAAGATGATGTACAAAGATTCTTGGAAATATTCCAAGAACGTTAGCATTGTCTGCCATGTCACCCAAAATGATGAGGATGCAAGAATCATATAGGACAGAATACTATTAGGTGTTTCTCAGTTATTATAACAGCTCCCATTGAATTCAAAAGAAGAGGCAAACCAAAGACTACATTCACCAACATGACACATATTGCTAAAGATGATTTTGGAAAGCAAGCAAGTATTTACGAACCTATGAAAAAAGCAAGCATTGTCCTCATTTGGGAAAAAATTGAATCTTTTGCACTCTTTGTAAATGTGACTAGCATATAAGTATTGGTTGAGCGGGGTTAAATTTAAAGAAATATTAGCTCAGTGGAGCTCTTTGACCGATTACAAACAATAAAACAATTCATGATTTTGTGATTGGTTATATTTTCTCCTTGGCTTGGGAGCGCAGTCTACGCCAGTTGCAAGACGAAGCCGTGATGGATAACTAGAACCCACATCTGACTAACCAACATTATAAACTTTATAATTATATTAGCAAGTAAATTTTAAATTGTTATGCATTGTACATGTACACAAAGATGACTAATAACTTCATTGCTAGCAAGTTAAAAAGTCAGATTTTTGAGCGAGGCACGTTGAATTATGTCTTTTGCATTGACAGTGCCGATTTCGCATACAGGAGAACGTGAAATTTCGCTGTCATAAAGCTGGCGTATAAAAGCTTCAATTTGTTTATCCTAGTGGTAGATTAAAAAGAGGCAATAATCTGAAAGAGACTATTATTGTTCACATAAACATGTTCGCTTGAGAGGTAGTGACAACGCAAACGTTAAACATTTCTGAAGAATATAAAATATATTGTTATGATCGATTAGAGTAAATTATTATCAACCATATGGTCTTTGCTTCTAATGAGATCTTCCGGTTATAGAAAAAGAAAAAAACATTTCCATCATACCTTCCTTAAGGATCGCTGACCATAACCAAAGAATTTTGTTTTTCTTCTCTGATATAAAAAGCGACCTTTAACCCCTCAAAAAGAGTTCGAATGATGCAACAGTAGACACTTTTGGACCGACAAATTAAGGCATGAGAAAAGCAGTTAAATAACCCTAAAAATACTACAGCATCAAGTCAAAAAGAGTCAGCAACTAACGTAAAGTGTTTTTGGTTCTAACGTGCACGCTTTATTTTTGTACATATGCCAGAGTTCTATTTACAATTTAAGTTTTATTTCTTTACATATGCCAGAGTCCTATTTATACGTTTTGTTTCATTTTGGATATATGCCAGAGATCTATTTACATGTTTTGTTTATTTCTGTACATATGTCAGAGTCCTGTTTACAATTTTCGTTTCTATTTGGTACTTATGCTAGAGTCCTGTTTACAATTTTCGTTTTAATTTTGTACATTTGCCAGAGTCCTATTTGCAGTTTTCATTTTGTTTCTTTACCTCTTATTAAATGTTGATGGTATTCGGATAATTGTATTTAAATATGAGAAAATCATCCCATTTTGCCCTGTCTTCAGAGCGACAATAGAGCTACACTTTGAAGATGGTTCACGTTTTTTGTGCCTTATTACTGGCCTCATGTTCATAAAGGATGCCTCTTTTATGATATACACAAAGATTAAAAAGTTTATAATTATGGCTTCGTCAGCCTCTTTTCTAGTGAATAAAGAACGGTATGCTATTTTGAACTGAGTCTAATGTTCTTTTTAGTTTCAAACAGACTCATAGTAATAGGTAAAATTAAACAACTGTATTTATTTATTACTCTTTTTCAAATCTACCACAATTCATTAATGATCATACATTCTACAACAGTATCTTTGGAGAAAAAAGAACTTCACTTATGATGTTCAGGTTCAAAGCTCCTTAGACGACTTTAGATTTAACGCTCAATGATACTAAGCATTAATTCTTAAGTTTTTGTGCCTAAATGTTATTTTTTCTGAAGCCATAAAAACAATGTGTTTGTGGTTATTCACATTTTGAATGCGCTTATAACGCTCAATATCAGAGAAATGCGGTGTGTTTTAAGTACAAACATTCCTTTATTCTTTTCTTTCTTGTGTAATTTTTGTTCGTTAGCGAAGACTGATCGGACCGTACGTCAGCAGTTTAAAATCCATATATTCATTTAGCCATGACAGTTACTCGACATAAGTTTTAAGCTAATGTACAGATTATACCCTATTGAAAAGAAGTACCAAGCTTAACGTATAAATAACATTGTCTTTCTGGCCTCACATTCTGTACTTTGCTATTTTTGCGCCTGCTCACACTGCCATTATGCTCATTCTTTATTCCTCTGTAATGCAAATAAAACTCTTACTTTGCAAGCCACATTTTATATCCAGATACACGATTCTAAACAACGCGTACTTTTTGTTTTATTTGCTGTCTCTGTCTGTATGTCTGTTTTTCTATTTATCTTCTTTATGTATAATAAACCTTTCGTACTAAAGAAACAGATTTTGACATTAAAGTCTTACAAACAAGTTGGAGAAAAGTACTATCTCTAACTAATTTAACTTCCCTTCCCTAACTGTTGCTACCGCGGGTCACCTGCACGCGTCATATCAATCAAGAGTACCGTGAAATCAAAAGGTTGTTCCCAGACTACTGGGAAATCCATAGTATGCGCCTAGAGTACCGTGGACTCAATACTAGGTGCCTGGAGTACGGTGTTCAATAGTCCTAGTACTATTATGATATGATTGCACGGGATATTATTGTTCAAGGGGACCCGATGACCTTGTCTTTTGGTCAAGTTATACTGTGCAGAAAATAGTATTCGTCTAATTAATTATATCACGGTCTTGACCTTTGACCTTGAAACCACACACATATAGGTTTCTTCCTTGCTATAAGCAAAAGCCATTCACAAGGTTAAGTAAAAAAAACAACAACAATCCTCACAAAAGATATTGTATAAAGTCCATTTTCTTTGAGTCACAATGATGTTGTCCTGTGACCGTTTAGACTCCCAAATCAATATATATGTTCTTACCTTGTGTGCAAGCCCTTCACAAACTTTAACCAATGTAAGTGATATAGAATACAAATTATTATACTAAAAAACATCGGTCTTCTTTTCGTAGCAGTGAGTCGTGTGTGTGTGTGTGTATGTGTTTACTTTTATTTCCCATGATGTTACAGGAAAAGGCTAAACAAGGTTTTTGTTTTGTATGTTCTATTATATTTTGTCTGCGGTGAATTAATTTGAGAATTGATGTAATCTACCTCAATCTGTGGATACGGTGATTTTTAATAAACCCACTCAAAAGCACAAGTAGTGGCAGGTAAATGGATGTTGGAAAGGTAAATATCAGTACGAAGGTGGTAAATGGATGTTGGAAAGGTAAATATCAGTACGAAGGTGGTAAATGGATGTTGGAAAGGTAAATATCAGTACGAAGGTGGTAAATGGATCTTGGAAAGGTAAATATCAGTACGAAGGTGGCAATAAGTTCTTAACTCATGACACGACTTTCTGACTACGCAAGACATGCATTTACGTAATGTTTTGAACGAGGATCGCTCAACCAGTAGCAGTATCCTTTCTTTATGTATAAAAATGCTGTTTGCGTTACAAGTTTGGCCAGTGAGTAAAAGTACACGTCCAATGATTTGAACAGCAGAATATGTTTCATGTTACTTTTGCAATGAGTGTCCTTTTTAAAAAGACTTAATAAGTATGAAGGTTGAACATATAACCCATCGAAATACAAAATCATTCAGCGTATTAATAAGAAATATCTGCTGAATTACAAAATCCTTCTTGAATGTAACTTTTTTCATTACATTTTCTCGGATCACGTTAACTAAAAATAAAATAATATAATATAAATAAGTAATGAGGATAGGTACTAACGATACCGACTGTCAATCGATGCAACATCCACACATCTCACGGTTTACAAAAATTAAGGCTATACTAGCAAAAGGGTTCCTCGGTATATCAGTTAGTCGAGTGCCAGAGCAGTAATCCAAGAATCGAGTATTTGATACCCTTCTAGGCAATCCCATGTTTGATACCTACATGTTTCTTTGGGAATGTCTTTACCCTCCTGTTTGTTGCGCATGATTACATACAATAAAGTGGTAAAAGTGCTGCAAAATAGTTCGAATTTATAAAACGTTTGTGGAAACTAATTATATCGTTTTGCAGCAAAAGATCCATCCTTCTGAATTTTAATTTGAATAACTCTTTCAGCATAATATTGTCCCCAAATGATTGCTATCATCTCGTAATATTACCTATCTCTTACACACCTGATAATAATATATACAGGTATTATATATACGCTTGATGACAGTTTATTACTTTAACATAAATACAAGTTTGATATCAACCTATATTCCATTAACTTTGAAAAAATATTATGCACGGTCTACTATAGTACCTTTGTATGAAGACCTTCATGATGGCTCTTAATATCTGGTATCTGGTACTGCTTCTTTGTAACTGATTATGTATCTCTCCTGCAAGTGTCATTCTTCTGAGAGAGAGAGAGAGAGAGAGAGAGAGAGACAACGTTTCGACTAAGTCGACGTAGGGTCGAAAATGTAAATATTGTGTTTCAAGTTAGCTCAGAAGTAAGTCCAAACTTTAATCGATGTATCTAATGATATGATGACCGAAAACAAACTCATTAAACACTTCCGAATCAGAGTTTAAAGAAAAAATTCAATGTCAGCTAATAAAATAATGGTTATGCGTACACAGGTTTTTCAACCAAAATTTACCTAGAGATAAATGAATAGTTTGTCATCGCCTTATATGGAACTCTTACAGTTACCAAGGGTGAGCATCAAATATCACCAAATCGCTAAACTACTGTAGTACTTAATGCTCATGTTTACGTGCATTCTGCAAAGAAAATTACATTATATAAAATAGAAATGCAACAGACTGCATATTTAAAACAAATTGAATAACATACGACAAAACAAAATAGAATAAAATTAACTAAAAGACTTTACCTTGGATGGATCTTTAAAGTCTAATGTTTATTTCAAGTGAATTAAACCGGACATTAACATTTTGGGTACGATTAGGAAATGGAGATGATGCCTCAAGAGCAGGAGGTAATGAGATGAGATATGGTATATGTTATATGCTTGTCACGATTAAAGGGATGAACAGTCGATTTTAAACAATACTACCTGAAAAATCAATATTGAAAAGCAATTAAGATTACTTTCAAGTGCCTCAGAGATATGCATTCCTAAAATACAGCAAGTCTAATACTAGCTATACAAAACTAAAGACAATGGAAGTGGAGTCTCGGACACAAACATGGTTCAAGACAATTTGTCAGCGTGGTATACATTTCAACCAATTGCACGCATAATGATATGAAAAGAAAATACGCATTATATCACTTGCAACATACTGCATCGGTGAGATAACTTCAACGTAAATTCCCCGGAGGGAAAGTGAAACGAAGGACATCAGATTTTAATTTCTTATATTAACGAACATCGTATCTGGAATAGACTCTGGGATTAACATCGGTTTCTAATATGTACATTTTGTTCTGCAAACAAAACTAACAATTTGTTTATTCCAATTTGATTGTAGGGGTAAAATAAAAGCACCCCCAACCCCCAACCCCACAAATGCAAATGTATTGCCTTTTTAAAACGCAGAGATTCAAAATTTTGTCAGTGATATACATCAGTTGGGCAAGGAAACAAAGCCATATCTTGAAAAGAACAGAAATTTTGAAATGAGTCATTTGTATGTATTATGTAGTACAAAAGTTGTTTACCACAGTTGCGAACATTTACAAATATACACCGATATTTGCGGAAAAATGATTAGCCGAAATATGGAGTTGAAGCGTGGAAATAGACACATTTTTTAAAACTTAAGATTGCGGTGGAATACATGCATTTCATAGCTATCATGTATGTAAATTACGGCATTTCTAGGTCTACCTCGGATAGCTCAGACATCATACATTAGCCGCAGAAACAATTTGCAAAAACTTCAAAAACCATTACTGCACTTAATTATCAGGATAATTATAATTTTCTTAACCACTAATTACATAAAAACATTGTAGAATACAAACATGCATTCCTTGCCAACAAATTATAATAAAAAGAACTGCTTCGTCCCATTGTGTATCACATGCGTGATTCATTCTTTACCTGTTTGTATTAAACTACTTATTGGTAATGTTTTGCGATTATTTTTATTCTTAAAATCCCAGGTATGTTTCATTTCTTCTCGTTCTATTACAAATGTTAAGCAATCATATTTACAGTCAAAATTACAGTCAAAATGAAACTTCATCAACTGTATTTATATATTTCTTGTCATGAAATTAAAATAATACTCAGTGTTGTTAGAATCCAAGGTCACAATAATGCTAACGTTGCGAACGTATTAAAATTAAAATTCCTGTAGTTTCCTTCTATATTTCCTCTTCTTTAATAAGAACAATCTTCCATTTGTTAAGTGGTGAATACATCTTAATTATAACTGACATTCTTGTCGTTTGTTGTTTTATCCCATGTGATGGTGACCTGTGCTCTAAACATCTATAAAATGTGCTACCTACCAAGGTGCAAAAAAATTATTTATTGACTTACTTTATATACAATAAAATCACTTTATTAGCCCTAATACAAAATTATTCAATAATGTGGATTCACGCGAGATAACAATCTTAATCTTTAGTAAGGAATATACTATTCTTATTTTTGTTATGTTTCACTTGTCAAAACTAAAATTAATAATATGCTTTCAATGCAGAGAGTTTCAAGACGAATCTATCCTTCTACATGTATGTATGTCTTTGTAGCAAACTTTATTTCTGTTCACCTGTCTGTCTGTCTGTCTGTCTGTATATCTATCCATTTATCCGTCTATCTCTTTATCTATTTACCTATCGACATAAAAGTGTTATGATAACCATTCCTCGCAAATTACATTGGCAGATACAGAGACAAACAAGTTCGGAAATATGCACTTTCATTTCCCTTTTCATGTTTCTATTATTTTAAGCAAAGTTATCCTACTTTCTTTCCCATCTAAATTCACTTTATGTGTGTATATATGTGTGTATGTATGTGTGTATGTGTTTTGTGTATGTATGTATGTATGTATGTACATACAGACATAAGCACAGTTATGAATTAAACGATACTGAGTTAAGATGGTCTCTATCTTTACTGACATGCAAACTCTTAAGATTGTCAATTTCCAGCCGCGATAATATAAGACGCCAGCAATTTCTATTTAGATTAATAAAACTGTCATCATGCCAAAGTTAATTCAAGAGTGATTGTCGCATGATAGGAAATTTTGTATTGACCTCTTAGTGTACAGAAAAACTGTCCTTACTTGAGAGAGAAATACAACGCTATGCCGACAAGTGCCTCCTCTAAATGGAAGCTAATACCGTTGTTATTCTCTTAAAAGACAATTTAATTCTTCTGTAAACGTAACTGTTGTCCTTCAAACTTAGCAAAGAAAACTTACAGCTAAATAAACGGTTGCATTAATCCAAGACTGAAGTTTGGTTTCTAAGTTTTAAAAACACACAAGAAGGAAAGCACACAAAAACTCGCATGCCTCAGTGCTTGCGTACTACTTCTCACTTTTTCTTCCACGGTATGAATTGGCAGCTTTACGGATCGGGTCGCAGTTAGTGATAATAGTAGAGCGTGCATGGGTTTTAGCAGCTAATTATAATGATAAGACGGTGGTGGTTAAGTAGTTATTTTTATTTATATATATTTTTTTGTAACTCCTGGTACATGATTTTATATATTTTTTTATAATTTTTGTTCGTGGATGTAAATTCTATCTTTAGTTAAATTTAGTATATTTGATATGAATATCTTAAGAGTTTAGTATTATATAGGCTTAATAAATAGATGCTTACGTCTATAAAGTCAATTATAGCTAATGATATTAATATAATAGGAATTAAATGAGTAGTGTGTTCTGTCATTTGGGGTATATTGCGAAATTCAATCGCAATCGTAAGCAATCAGCTTCGCTACGATTTTATAGTCATATACATGTCTTGTGTCCCAGTTGTAAGTCTGCAGACTTTTGTATGTTGTACTTATACATTGTTCGAGAGAAAAAAGAAAACATTTGTTTGGACTGTTCAGCAGAAATAGAAAGTGTTAATTATTCGGAATATGATATTACTCTGGAACTGTTATAAATTATTCGAAGGAATTCTTGACAACACCATCTTGACAGCATCACGGTTCTTGGAGGACCGGTACATTTTTGGTTTTAAAGTTTATAAGGGACTTTTCATTCATTTAGGTCTTTCAAACACCTTTGTATGGATTATTTTGGTGTCACTTAATAATACTGTTAATTCTTCTCGCATTTTCATTTATAACTTTGATAAATAAATTGTTTGTTAAGTTTTACAAAACATTGTTTGTTTTGTTTTGCTTTTCTGTTACTAAGTTTGTAACCACTGAGTAGTAACAGTTATCAATCTCGCCACATTAAGACAAATGTTTGTGAGAGTTTGTGGATCAAAGAAAAATACATATCGTCAAATGAATTGTTTTAATACAGAATCGGTTTATGTTTTGAACCAGACACGATACGCTATTTATTGACATAAGAATGACGAGAAAACTTTTCAGAAACAAAGAACTCTGACATAATATATACGTCAATGTGCCTATCCATTTACTTAACGATTGATGCAAATAATAAAGTTATCCATTTTTCTCAATCCCGGTCGAGGAGGAAAAACAATCTCACTTGCAATAAATCCTTACAATCATATTCATTATGTTGCACTCTTCTTCCTCTACTACTTTGCACCGTCTTGTTCGGTATCCCCAGTCTTCATTTGCTTCTCCACATTATCATAACCTTCTTTTTTGCTGACAGGACATCATGTTATTCTAATTAGCATGCACATAATGCGAGGTCATTCAAAAGATAAACAAAAATAGGTATATTAAAAATTGATACATTATTGACGAATGTCATTTATCACTTGGAAACAGAATTTATTATATACTCATTTTTTTCTCCGTTAACTTTACATTGTCAGAATCGTTCAGTATTTTACGATATTGCACTCACGCGCACTTCATATTGCACTCACATGGACCCAATAGAATATCAGGAAATACTTTGTAAACAAATCATGCACACTCACATAATAGGCGCCTTACTTTTTGGTTTATTTAATTTGTTTTTGAATGAACTAAAGCAGACGTTTCGTAGATTGCCACATACCTGCTGCTTTGCCTCATTCCATGATCACATTTGTATGCAATGTTTCGAATTTAGGCTAGCTAGAGACGCCAGACATCGTCCTTACAAATGACATGCAAGTGGCATGGCATAAACTGTCTTCATCAGACTTGATTATGCCTATGCATTTAGAAATTGTACTGTAATTTCAAATATAGTCCAAGTGCAATTACATCCTCCTTACTGCACTCAAAATGAAATAAACATTATATTCCCTAGCGTCTTTTTGATAATTGCAATTGCAAGACTTCATATTTGTCCCACATTATGATTTCAAACATTCAATGCCATCACATAAAAACACTTACAGATGTCAAGACGCTACTGAAATCCGATGTACTTCATTTAGAAATGGCACAGATAAATCCAGCCCCTTATAAAATTACTTAAGGAAGAGTATGTTTAGCAGAGGGAACAGAGATGACAAGAGAGGGATAGAGAAAGGGAAATACAGAGACAAAGCTGCGGGCAGAACAGGAAAAAGGGAATTTTAGACCAAACCAAGATACAGTTTGAGAGAGCAAGCTAGAGAAATGGAGATGTATTTAGAAAAGTCAGCCAAAGATGGAAAGATGGCATTTTAGAGACGATAGAAGTAGAAAACAGACAGAGAAGTTAAGGTGTGGAAAAGGAATCAAAACGTAAAAAGTTATAGAGGAAGAGTTAAGCAAAACTAGAAACATTAGACTTCGCAGACTGGAATATGGAGAATGAATGACGCGTTACTTTATGACGTACAAAGAGAGGCGCTTCTCAAGAGATAATAGTTAAATGAGAAAGGGTTCCGAAGAAATAATATGGTAGACCCAAGTGAAAGAGGAAATATTCACACAGTTCTATAGTAAGATTGTTTATTATATACAAAGGTGGATTGAATATGGCAATATAAAAAGAATAATAGAGAGTCTAATGCACATTTTACTCAGATGCCGAATGCTAACTATATGTAACAGTGAGTTGTTCGAGTTTCTGAGGAAACGATCCTTCCCGAGTATTTGTTACATAGCTACTCAGACTATTTCGCCGAAGCTCGGGGAGGTATGCAGAATGTCGTTTTGAAAGACAGTCAATCAGGCAAACAATCTAAAGACCAGGAACCTCGAGGTTCCGTAAAGAACAACAAATCGTAACAAAAGCAGCAACAATATAGTGTCAAAAAGAGAGGCAGTTTTAAGGCTGGAAATGGTGCAGGTCATAAAGGTAAAAAATGTTAGACATGTAAATAATGTGGTAACACATTTCCCAATAGTTCGGGACTAAAAGGGTTTGTCCAAAATGCAGCGGTTGTTATTGAAAGCAGACTGTGGTAGGGATGATTTTCCGCAAAAAATTCAGAATGAATACCGCAATTACATTATACGAATAAGCGACACGTGCGTAGAAGGTCAGAATGTTATTTAGCAGATCCGTACTTGTCTTTTTCTTGGGCAAGGTTACCAACAGCTAGTAGTACCGCCAATGGTCAAGAAGTTACACTGTTACGCGACGTCGGGCGTATCGGTATTGTGGTAAAGCAGAATTTCGTTAGAGATGACCAAAAGCTTTGTTGAAAATCCCCGAGTATGCTGTTAGATCAAACGATCGATGACGATCATCTCGCAGTAATAGAAATCGAGATGCCTTTCCTGACCGGAACTGTTTGAGCGCTGTGTTACTGTGCATAGAAAATTCCATTTGCAACTTAGCAATTAGAAATATCGAGGGCATCAAGCTGCCATTATACAAGCGGTAGAAAATAGGGGAGTGGACGCTGATGGGGAGACATCATCTGCAATAACAGAATGTTCCGAAAGCCCTGAGAGATAGCTCGGCCGATGAATTTATGAAGGAGCAAGATCATTAAGCTTCGTTAACCCGACAACGGATTACATTCTATCCTGTACAGAGAAACTATGTAAAGGTGGAAGAAATGATTCATGTACAGGTAATTTTCCACATCAGATTATAGAAACTTCTTCCAACTGGTTACCCACCAGAGAAATAAATTCCCATACACTCTGAGTGCACACAAGTCCACTTTGTCAGGCCACTTTAGCATGAAAGAAAAACAATCGATATGGTATGGCCGAATTGTATTGGCCTGGCGTGAATGGTGAGGCAGCACAATTATGCAACGTTTAGCAGAAGATGGTGTCGAATAACGAGATTACTAATAAGTCAAATAAATGTAATTTATACCTCATTTAAAAGGTGGCTGTCAGTATTATGGGACCCAAATATTTTATTATTAACCGTAAAATCGGTGAAAATCCTCACAATAGTGGATTATGCAACTATATATCTAGAAGCGATAAATAATAAATTATTGAAATCAAACGTTTGTCCGAGGCATTCGTTGACATGGTAAACAGGTTAGAGATGCCTGAAGATTGTAGAGCCCAATTTACTTCGGAACTTATGGCTTAAATTAGAAAATTGCTATTAATTAAGTAGTTCACCAGAACACCGTATAACCCCACGTGTAACGGCTTTGTCGAGAATGTGTCCGGAGAGACCACTAGTTTTGGACAAGTGCTTAAACGCGATATTTTTCGGAAGAAAGCTTGATAATTTTTACGTTCGAATTGCTGAACGTCAGAGTAACTGGTGGTCCTAGGCGGATTCTGCTCAAAGTAGTGTCGAGTGATATCGCGGACGATGAAGTAAAACTACCTACCAATAATTGTGACCTGAGGTCATGGCGAGGACTAAATAATTGTACTTTGCTAGAAACTATTTGTTTATGTTTTAAGATCTTGGCATAATTAGTTGTATTATTCTTGATCCATTCATTCATTTGGATGGAATTTATTTCATCAAATTATTTAATTCAAGTGATTTATTTTTGGAAATAAAAAGTGCTTTTAAAAAATAACATTCATGGAGACAGAGACCTGGATATTATAGTGAAATCTCAAATGAGGATATATGCTTGGATTGTATTATGGTGATTCAACAAAAGACGGTAGGCACATAAATACGGTACAATCCCCAACAGGCTCATCAACACTTCAAGCGTTGGATTTGTTTGGGAATATTACTAACGATTATTCAGAACTTAAAGTCATTAGGATTTGTGTTCGAAATGCTATGATTATTTATGATTTATGTCGCAATACCGTGTGTTCTTTTTACATTTTCACGTTGTATTCTAAGGAAATTAGTATTTGCTGAATTGTACAAAACCTATTGGTTATGAATCTTTTCGTTTACTTTTTTTAGACCATAGAGTCGTAATACCAGAGGTACCGGAATCTCAGAGTCGATAAATCAAGGATATTTTAAATAGGTACTGAGACGAGTTTATAGATAAACAGGTTCAAGCTGGGTAAATAACGCATTATATAAATTTAACTAGATCATAACCAATCAGGATAAAAATACACTGGATACAATCAGCAAGAAATTAAGTAAGCTACTAGACATGGTGGCAACTGAACCCTCAGTCTCACAGTATTTGATTCCCGAGGTGTGGTCAGGAAAAAAGATGGAACAAAACAATTTTGTAGAAAGTTTCGCCTATTGCGTCTGATGCGGAACTGAAGCCAGATACAGGGGGCTTGTTTCCAAAATTAGTATGGCATCAACATATTTCAAAATTAACGTTGTTCCTCGATTTATCTGCCGTGGATGCGAGGACGAGTATATTACTTGGAGACACAATTCTCTCTGTGTAGTAACAATGTTGACGAGTCTTGTGAGGAAACTGTACACTTTACGGAATCAATCGTTAGTTGTAGTGCTGTTACGGGGATCGTCGAACTCTGCGACCTTACATAACACAGACATTAAAGTGAATGACGAACTTGGTCCAACGGACGACACTGATTATATCAGCGAGAGGGGTCAAATGTTCTGAACCAAGGGATATGGGAATCGCACGTTCTTGAGAGAGATCTCAGCATGTTGTGAGAAGCAGACGACATGAAATCTTTCCTTGACCATTTGTCGGGAACTGTGCAATCAAAATCTTGTATTCATCGTCTGAATTCAAGGAAGAAAATTGAAGCATATATGTTGATAGACTATATATTAGTTTTTGTACCTGAAAATCATTGTCACCATATGTGTGATAATCAATCTAAAACATCATCATACTTGTTCATTAGCAGTACATTGAAGATGAATCCAAAGATTAATTAAATGTGTTAATATATTGATCATATCTGTTGATAAATGTATGTATCATTCCATGCAGTTATCATAGATATTGATTGATCCATGCATTTATCATAGATGTTGATAGATCCACCCATTTATCATAGATGTTGATAGAGCCACCCATGCATCATAGATGTTGATAGAACCACCCATTTATCACAGATGTTGACAGAGCCACCAATTTATCATAGATGTTGATAGAGTCACATGTGCATGAGTTGGGTGTAAAATCCATTCATCCTTAATCTGAGTTATAAATAAACATTCAGGTCAGTGTGTTAGGCTGCAACCTGCTGCAATGCTTTTTTTATATAGACTTTTTGCATACAGAATGACTAAAAGTCCTGAAAGATCTCCACATTTGTTATGCATTTCATTTGTGCATATGTGAATATAAATGTTGATCATTCAGTCAAGAAATTGCTTCAAGGCGAAACTGTAAAGGTTTCAAATTCAATTAATTTAAATTAACCCATTCGAATGCCTTGTTGTGTGTATTTAATTTGTGCTGAAGTAACACTTTGCATATCACAATAAAAAATAAATTTTATATTCATTGAAAAGATAAAAGGTGCCATACATGGAAAAATCTGATTAAAATCCCAAGCGTTACTGATTCCTTGGGTCTTATAATTTTCTTTTAGTTCAAAGTATACTTGTTTTATCTATTTCAAGTCATTCACGTAGTACTCCTAATCCAATTAGATAATTACTCAGACCAGCCTGGGTCGGTTGTCTCGGGAAATGCACTTAGCACCCATTTCCTCGGTATCATATAGTTAATAATTTGATGAAAGTACTTTTAAAATCAGCAGCAGTTTTCTCTTTGATAAATATTAGTAATGAATTTCAAGTCTTACATGTCGAAGTGACCATGTATTGTTATTGGATTTATTATTTGATTTCTAAAACAACATGGTTTAGTTTTTGTTATCATTTTTTTCTTTTTTTTTCTATTGTTATGTTTTATTATTATTTTTTGTTTTGGCTCAGGCAAATATACCCATATTGAAATAACTTGTGTTTTGTTCACTGTAACATTGATATTTTACTTGATGCAATTTGTGAATGTTTAACTTTCAATAGTGGGATACATGTTTGTGTAAGGCGCGAAAATTGAATTGATAATTCATTAACAATCAGCTTTGGGATATATCTGATGCTAATCCCTGTGCTTAATGAAACAATATGAAAACTACATTAAAAAATAAAAATAAAACAGTGACCAATGACCATCTGAATTAAAAACGGCATGATGTAGATAACTGTTTATCTATTTTACTTTTTGGCTATTATATTTAATGTTCTTCTGTAACAATATATACATTAGAACTGTCATCTAATCATATGTTTCCTTTTGAAAATTCTAGTGCGGAAGGTACACAAAACTATTAGAGGTACGCAACAAAGCACAATCATCAAAAGAAATGAGGATGATTTCCTGAAAAAATCATAATGTTTCCTTTCATGTAATATTTATTACGTTTCAAAATCATCCTTATACTATTTGTTTTACACTAAATTGATTTATTTCGTTAACATTTTATGTCAAGAAATGAATCTGGAAAATACAACAGTTTACATAAAATATATTTGTACTGGAACAGATAATTACAAATTTTTGTCTGAGCCTGTGGAGAAAGGATAAGACTTTGAATTCTCTTATACCCCTGGGAACATCACAATATGCGTTCCACCACAGGAACAGTCTTAACTATATGTAAAAGATTTTTTTAATTTGCTCCCATGAGGGTATTATTCCTTTTGTCTCTTTTTAGTTATTATCATGTATGAAGAAAGTTCAGATCCAGTCCACAGCTTGTAATATGAAAAAGTCATACCAACAAATTCAATAGGTCGTGGTCCAAGTTTTTGCAGAAAGGAAAATTTGGTATCTTAACTGGAAGTTTGGAAAAGCACTCGATTGGAGAAAATGTGATGTTCTTTGGTTTGGGGAGTGATACAAAGAACTGTGAGCCACTTGTGCGGCACTTCAAGTCTATTTACATGGGGAAAAAAGGCTCTGGGTGTTGCATCATAGTATTGGCATAAACAGACGAAGGCGGAAAGCAGTCGGTGGTGGTCGTCCAGGCTACGTCCGATTGTGGCAAAATTTCACAAGTATGGTGACTGGGAGAAAGTGTGGAAGATAATCGCCAAAAATAAAGAGGAAAACAGCGAAGAAAAACTTGGATGTGCGCCGAGAAAGCAACTGATTGATGCTATGAAGACGGACAATACAAATTGAAATAGTGTAGACTTGTAGAGGAAAACAATATTTACAAGCGGATGTGAATGCACACTGTCTAATATAAATTATGAATTCGCAGGGGTGATTATCTCTCATATTCTCGCATGATCGTTGTTTAAAAAGAAAGATATGTGACTTTAAACTTCTTTCTTTTATATTGCCAACATGGGCAAAAATGACCCTTGAGATGTAACGATCACAGGTAATGAATGGGTTTATTCTTTTGGTTAGAAAGATACATGCAATACTAGAGGCATTTGTGGAGAGAGAGAGAGAGTTCAAAAGATAATAAATAGTTGTTATAAAGATTAGTAAAAACATTGCTTGGAAAATTAAATAAATGTGTTAGGTTGTTTAAATTGGATCAGTACATGCTGAGTTGTAAGGAAGGTTTATTTTATGGATGCGTTTATTTGAATCTATATGGTAAAAATGTATATGAAGTTGAGTAAGTTGTTCATCTTGAACTTTAGAAAGCGGATACAGGTAAATATAATTCTTCGGGCAGAATCGTGTCTAAAGGACATTTGATTATCGCATTAGAGATAATACTTTAATATCTGACACATTGGAATAAAATAATTATTTTGAATCGCCTAACATGAATGAATAAACGCACAGCTAAAAGTAAGCAATGACCACGTACTCAATGGACTCTGTCTTTTGTTGTTGGATTTATGTACGTCAACGAGAATAATTATAGCCAATGGTAGGTTCGGGCAGGGCGAAGGGTTGATAAATTTAAATTTGTGAGAATTTTTATTGATAATTTTTTTCTCTCTTTAATTGATCTTGACCCTGTGACAGATTGTGCTGATTACGCTTTTATTCCTTTTTCTGATTACGTCCTTTTGTTTATATGTTTTAACTATGAATTGAATGTGGTTTTTGAATGAGCTATTAAGAAACTATGTCAACAATGAAATAAAAGGATTATCATTGATCATTATAAAGATTTATATTACACAGCATATAAATCATACACATGAACGTACAAACAAAGCTTTCGATAAACGTAATAGTTTGACTGTCAATTGTTCTAACGAATTCATGTATAATATAATTGTACACATGTTGGCAAAACAAAATTTTAAGAGAAATAATTCTAAGAAAATAAATTATTGAAGAGTATATATTTTTTAGTTCATTCCATAATTTTAAAAGTTTTGAGCACTTGTGTTAAACATTAATGTGCCTTTACTAATTTTGCAATAGCTTTTGACAAAGTATTTTAGCAGATCACTTTGCGGTTGAAATTGAAACAAGAACTGAAATGTTCAGGGCTTTGAAAAAGAAAGATAAATAACTATTTATTTCAATCGTGGGAATAAACTGCTAGACGTGATCGAATCTATCAAGACTATCAAAGACACTTATGTATCACGATTATCATTGCACTTCGGGTAATTTATTATATGAATATGTTTTTTATATACATATGCGTGTGTTTGTGTGTATGTGCGTATGCTAATTTTACCCCTGTAAAAGATTCCAAATGATTAGATTGTTTATTTGTGGAACAGGTCGTTACCAGTTTCGTTTGTGCTAAAGTTGAACTGGAGATCAGAGTCCAGTGTTAATATTGCATTACTGTTACACCAATCGCATTCAGAACCAAAACTGAAACATGCCAACAACTTCAGACTTAAATTGAAAGTATACCAGTTAATGTCAGTGAATGTTGCATTAGCTAGGCTATATAATTTGTTAGCTGTAGTGTAGAAATCCTAACCCCCGTGACAGCCAACTCAAATTTAGTAGTTTGTCTTTCTTTTGTTTCCTTTTCTAGTTCATTTAAACTTGTTACCCTAATTTCATACTTTATATTAAAACGAAACTCATCAGCTTTCTGCTTCAATCTTTACGATTTCTAATTTTAAATGGTTTCCTCCATATTTTAGCTGTCCTTATCAGAATTGGATATATTCCCCTAAAAAAAGGATAAATAATCATGGCTTCGCATTAATATCTCCAATTGTTTTATTTTTAGACTCACGATACAAAACTTGAATCGAAAGAAATATCATGTTTTAGCTGTACTTCCTTGTACTATTACACCTAACAACGACTTTAACATTTTAGCTTATACAACATTTGCAAACATTTAAATCCACTTGTCAACCATACTATCAATTAAATGTTTGCCTGTTATTTCCTTGTATGTTCCATTTACTATAAAAAAAACTTAATTCCTCTTTGCAGGCTTCACTTTTTCCGTCGTAATTAATTCTGCTGCCATCGATGCCTTGTTTGAATTCTACAAATCCTGATTTTTTAAAACAATTTCCTTTATTCATTTGAATAATGGCGTAAGAAAGAAAGCGTGGTAGATAAGTCAGACGGTAGTAAGGAAGTAGAAATGCTTTCATTCTATCTAAAATTTACAATCAGATGTCTTCAAAAGACGAATGTTAAAATGAAGCAACCAACTGGATAGCCTCTACTACACAAGCTGCAAGAGTTCCCGACGAAACATCAATGCAGGTAATTAACACAAATTAACCAATTAGCTAGCACGTTAGAGAGGCAGAGACATGAATAGTAGGATAATGTGAAAAATTAAATAGTGATTCGCCTTCATCATTATTTATGATGCAACATAAAGAAAGTGAATTAGAAGTAATGCAGTTGTATCAGAAGCAGTTATTGCAAATATGAAACAAACGAAAGCATACCTTGTCTGGTTTGAGAGAGAGAGAGAGAGAGAGAGAGAGAGAGAGAGAATGGTTACTAGAGAAAATGATCCAGATGAAAAACTAAATTGCAAGAACTTTTGCAAAAACGTGACATACATTAAAGCAAGACAAACATTTATGGAAAATAACGTTGCAAACAATTCTCAACAAAATAAATCTCAAAAGTTAAAATTAGATGAAAGACTTAAACGGTTATTCAAAGACATAGGTAAAATAATTATTACTGTTACAGCTATTGGTATGATTGCAGCAAATCTAAGTCTAACCAGAGCAACTCTAGGGCTAACCAGAGGAAATCTAGATCTAACCTTATCAAATCTAGATCTAACCATATCAAATCTAGATCTAACCTTATCAAATCTAGATCTAACCATATCAAATCTAGATCTAACCTTATCAAATCTAGATCTAACCTTATCAAATCTAGATCTAACCATATCAAATCTAGATCTAACCAAATCAAATCTAGATTTAACCATATCAAATCTAGCAAAGGTATGAACAGTAAGAGGTAGTGGTATCTCAGTCGTTGCTTTATTCATTGTCAAATGGAATAAAAGATATGAAAAACATAGCCAACTATTTGTCTAACGTATTCAAAACAGCAGCAATAAAAACATGAACTGCTGTTTTTTTTGTAGAGTAATTGGTTGGCTTTCTACATTAGCTGGAATGTTAATTTCGTTAATAGCTGATAATGCCATTTTGCTCATTCTTGAGTTAACGTTCTTGATCTCTGCAACATTACTCAACTTTTTTTCGGAACAAAAAGGATTACTGATAAACTAGCCAGCTACATACAAAAGCAGCTAGCAGCAGCTCCTACAATCATGGACAGAATGATCAACGCCTAATTCTTTTATGGGCTATATCTTGCAAATATTAGCATACTTTCGTTGTAGGTGTTACTGTAGGTACACTAATTTTGCCAATTGTATCTTCATTTTCTACATAATTATTACCAATCTTTCTCCATTTATTCCAATTACAGCGTGGTCTATTTTCTGGCGAATTTTTACGGTGCTGGCATTCTAGTCTTTGTTTAACAGCAGCTCCATTGTATTGCTTAGCTTTTGAATGTGAAATACATTGTTGATATATCGTTGTCATGTTTTTCATTCGAACCATTACATTGTTCACCTAAAATTATATTTTCAAGCAATATGTTTACATTTCATCAGCAGCTGAACCAGACTGTTTAATAGTGGTTCCATTTTCTAAATGAGGATCTAAAATAGCTATTACATATGACCAAACACTCTGCTTTAGGAACGCTAATATTTCATCTCTTAATCATCGGTTACTGGCTAGTTGAAGGAAATGAATCCATTTTATTCTTATTCTTTGAGAGTCATATTGCTCATAGATGTTTCGTATCCACCATCCTCTATTCCGCCATTTATCTCGTTCAAAGTAAGAGATATTCATGAGGCACCTGGTCTCCGGTGACGCACTCACTTTTTACCTCTGATGTTTGTTTCTTTAAGTTTAATTGTTTAATGAATCGGGATCGGTTAAAAATAAAATATTTGGAATGTACAAAAAATTGAAATTATAAATGTTGCAGACTGAAGCATTGGGTGGGCAGCCATTTTTCATACAAATATAAGACTGAAATGCTAAAAGTTAGAAATACTCAAGAAAATGCTTTAAAATATGAATTTTAACCACATTTTGTTATTACAATCTGGTAATAATTTTGAACAAAAATATTGATCAAGATATAATTTTAGTCGGAAAGCCTCAACAATTGCATTTAGCAAATGATTTAAAAATGACTAATACAGCAAAGAATGGATTTAAAGGAAATTAGCTGACTGAATCAGGTCTCAGGCTTGACACATTTCCATCAACACATTTAATTCGCTTAATAATCTGTTCCTTTGCATGGTTTGCAATTTTACAACTTCTTCTCTTTCTATGCCACACCATCCATCTGTGATTATACTACCTAAAATGTGTTTTAATCTTTTGTTTAGGGTCAAATCGTTCTGCACCCTACCCCTCCCTCCCTCCAACACGCTTCCCCTTCTCTTATAGTCAGAGCCATCCCATATGGCTCCATCAATAACTACAAATTCTGATTTTATTTTCTTCATACAAGCAGCAACTATATAATCTGTATGACTGCATGGAACAATTTTATGGGATTCACATTTGTTTTGTTATGTACATTGAACACTGAACAGCTATGTGGGGATTATAAAAAAAATAACCACTCTAATCTCGATATCCCCAGAATATGTCGGATATATGAGTTCTTAGATGGGGAGTTCTTAGAATACCAGCGAAAGCTATAAGGGTTTATTACCTGGTATTCTGTTACGTAGATTGGGAAGTTAGCTATGCTATGGCCAGTTTTTCTCATCCTACTTGATCTTGGTGTAGAAAGCAAATAATAACCTTTAACAAACTGGACGTGGCAATTGCTGTTCGTGCTTATTTAGCTCCCGCTAAGATTAAAAGATTAACTTTGATGTTTACTATCAAAGCCTATTTAGATTCATGTCAATAACGGAAAGCACGTCCAATATTTGCTTTAACCCAGTAATACATTTATGGTATGTTATGAAAAGATAAGGTAGTAGATGACTGAAGTGAAAAGAATGTATTGTTTCTTTTCGAATTTCCAACAATTCAACTAATCTGTATAATTATTGTCATTAAGTTCATCTGAGTTTTGATGTCCGCAATTTAGTTATCAAATTTCACGCACTTTGCTTCAGTTTAAATTTTTAGCATACGTGTTTGTAGATGTGAACTGGTGAAATGGTGTAGAGAGTTATGGAAATTATAGATCTCCAAAACATAGCGAATTGAGGGGGTCTTATGGGAGGGCGCTACAGTCTATAACGAGAAAGAAGGTAATTCCAATGACTATCTGCTTTATTCGGAATTGACATAACTGAAATGAACTCCGATATTTAAGAAATAAATATCAGTGAAACCTATCAAACATATAATTAATTGTCACAATTAAAATTTGATACGCACCCCACCCCACCCCCGAAAATAAATTGACTGCAAAAACTGCGAACTAAGCCTCATTTAATTAGTCGAAATCATGATTAAAGTGGACCCGATGATAACAACATTGTCAGCCTTCAGAAATTTACCTCAGTTAGAAAAATCGTTAGCATGACGATACTAATCAGAAGAAAAGAGTAGAATGTTTCTGGATAACTGATATAAAAAATCAATTTCCATCAGTAAACCAAAGCAGCGTTTCGCTTGAAATGAAGCAGCTGATAGTAAATATCAAACTACACAATTTGACACCAAAACAAATAAAATGCAACAGCTGCTGCAGGCGTAATTAGCGTTTGCACTGTCAATAAGGAAGCAGGAAATCGGATTTTCATAGTTATCTCTAACATATGAAAAAAAATTAAGTTCACTATACCTCTTGACTAAAATAATAATAATAATAATAATAATAATAATAATAATAATAATAATAATAATAATAATAATTATTATTATTATTATTATTATTATTAATTGTTAAAGTAGTACTATTTACATCTCTTGAGGAAGCCGACAGAACCGCAGTTTACAGACCAGTTAATGTGCGTGTTGATGAGAATTCATTGTTCACAGTCAGAGACTCGTGTTACCCTCTAACGTTGGAATAGCTATAGAATATGAAGAAGAAAGAAAGAAAAAAAAAACACTTTTAACAACTGCGACATAATTATAATATATCGTTACAACTATAAATAAGACGATGTTAGAAATGATGTCGGTCATTTAGACCAACTTTAAGACTTCAGCAAAATCATACAAAATGTGCATAATGAGAACCATTCTAGTTATGTAATAAGTGAATTTCGTATTGAATATATCAGGATTAAGTAAAAGAATTAATTGAAAAAAGATGTCCGATTTCATTAACTATGGTGAAGGATCTAATATTGTAGGATTTGTTGAAACGTAGTCAAAATCCATGGATCAGTTCCATATAACGGTTCCAGAAACGTCGATATTGTTAGAACTAGATCACAAACAGCTAAAAAAAATCCGGTGTGATCTGGGTGTTTGTTCGTAAATCCATTTCAAATTAGTTAAAATCAATTATCTAAAAAATATTGTTTGGTTACTTATATCACACAAGGCAAGAATGATGAAGTGGAACTTTATTTATTTGTATTTAGTCAATGCGCCACCTGAATACAGAAAATACATAAGCCGCTGTAGAAATTGAAATAGCTTACCTAAGCCTGAATTATTCCAGCTATATAATGATGATTGCGTGTGATTTTATCATATATGATAGTGTTACTTCAATAATGTAATTATGCAGAAGAAGACACGTAGGGTCCGGCTAATCAAGATGTAAAGGAGATAAATTATTATGAAGAAAGTTTTCTAAATCTGTGACATAGTACTAGGTTTAGGATCGTTAATGCTAGATGCGGATCCGATAATGGAATTTACATGGCAATTCACCCTCATGAAAAGATTGCGTCGGTAACGTCTTTGTTTTAAAAATGCATCGTCCTTTGCCGATGAAGATCGATTTCAATCTGTATATATGCCCATTGTATTTTCCCCGACCAATTGGGCAAACTAGAGCAGAAAGCTATGATTCTAGGAGTAAAGTATTATACAAATACATATAATGCAAAGAAGAAGGGAAAATTTGAAGGATTTATTATCTCAAAATAAAGATATGTTCGTCTCCATATGTTGCATACATTGACCTTGACTTTCTTTCATCTGCATATGAATTCATGTATACATTTCCTTACGCATTGTGTTTTGTGAATACTGTCTCTTACACATTGATAGTCACTGAACAGTGTGTGTAGGGTAAAAGATTGGACCATGACATAATGAGGATTCATTCTGATTAACGTTTGATTTGATTTGCGTTTTGAGTGACGTTTCTAATTAGGACAAGACAAAAGATCTTTTAAAACTTAACCATTCCCAACACAAGTACGTTCTGCCTATCGGATAACTTCATAGGATGCACTTGGAGAAGCAGGATGTATAGACAGCAAGTCTTTTATAGACGCAATAGGAGAGAGAGAGAGAGATAGAGAGAGAGAGAGGATAAAATACTCAACAAATAGACATAAGAATTTTAAAATTTGCAGCTAATCTAAAATATTCTGGCGTTTCTAATTGAATGCGATTTTTGTACTCATGAGAAGGGTCGTTTGGGAATGTACTATCGTTTGTAATAAAACAGAGTATGATATTTATGCCAAGTAGCCTTGTAGTATCTCATATATGGTTATTTTGTTATATTTGGTGGTGTTTTTAGGACATAAGCTATGTCCAAAGGAAGATGATATACACTATGGGTTTAAAGGAAGCATCATTCGAATCCAACGATGAGCTACATAATAAAGTACAAACATGTTCATATGTCACAAAATGTTTGCCATGTTAGATCATCCATAAAGTCAACGTTTTGCACTGTTTTAACCCAAAAGGATGTGAAGTAAAGTGTCATTGTATTGACAGAAAAACCGATGTGAGTCTGATGTGTATAATGCGCTTATTATTTGTTCAAACATAACTTTGCGTTCCTCGTTTAGGGCTTGGAAGAAAAGAAGCATATGCTTGGCACTGTATGCAACTGATGTTTTACAAAGTTTACAGTTATACTCATCCTCGGACAAATTGAACACATTGTTAAGAAAGCAATATTTGCAAAAGACCAAGCTTTATCAGGCAGACATTTTTCGAGCTTCCCGATAGCCAGTGGTTTAAGATCAGCATAATGTTCAGGTCTTGATTCCAGGTTAGATCGCTACAATCTCTCTTCGAAATAGTGAACTGTTGTTTCAATAATCCTCTTCCAGAAACTTTTCGGCACAGATTATATGGTGTCTACAAAAACAAAAATGGTAGACAATTCTCCAAGCCCGCATTTCACAAGAACACTGTATTATCTTTAACAAAATCAATGCTCTCATACTTGTGTATGAGGAAATTCTTCTTTTAAACACAATTTTCCATTCTAGTTCTGCCAATCTTATTGAATGAACCTAATTTGATTTTATCAGCATATCTCTCAACTGACCATAATCCAAGACTGCTCACTGTTGTCTTCTTATGTTAGCTCTGATCCCGACCTATTCTTCTTATTGCATCATTTCTTTGACAGACTTCTAGGTCATATATCTGAGACTGAGTCAAGTTTGAACACTATTCGCATCCATGAATCATAGCAGGCAAAACTATTTTTGACCATATTTATGCACTGTTAATTAGATTCATACTGTCTTTTACGATGGCAATTAAAAAAATGAATGAAATACTGGTCTTCTCTGTCACCAGCATTATTAATTGCATTAGTATTAAAAAGGTCAGAGTAAACTGTAATTAAAGCATATTGTCTTGACAAAACTATATGAATCTGTTTATCTCCTAGCAAGAAAGTGTTTACCTGCATGATTCTTTTCATGAAAAAGAGGACAATATTGCTTTCATCTGCATTGTATCACACTCTCTACTTGGATGTGAAGCGAAATACACATACCATTAAACGACGAGGATAGCATGGTTGTATCATCAGCTAGAAGAACACACGGGATGCTTAAGGTACCAACTTGTACTACACATTTTATTGACTAATGTTAAGATATCAGGTCATTTATCTTGACTAAGAACCCACGCTGATGGTGTCATTCCATGTGATACCCCTTGGTTTACTGTGTATGGTCTCGAATGTTTTCTGTTGAGGACAGCAAAGGCCTAACATTTCGAAAAAAGTTACGAATTGATAGTTTTAATTTGACGTACCACGGATACATGCTAAATGATCAACAGTAGATTCACCCGGAATAAAAACAGACGGGAAAGGCGTAAGCATGGTATTAAAATAGGGAAGAAATTTGCTTCTTTCCGAATGGCTGAAAATGACGATTCTCTAAGAGATTGGTTACAAGTGAACAAAGCGTATGTGAGATTTCATTACATAGCTCACGCAAAATACTGGTATAAAGGCCATCTAGACCATAAGCTTTACAACGAAGAAGTTTTGAAGTTCTAATAGCAAAATGTTCTACTTATTTCAAGAATCCCGAAGAAGACTCAAAGATGGAAGACGATGACGAATGGTGAAATCGGTAGTGTTGAATGCTACAGTTCCTTGTAGAAACAAGGATTATCACTCCGGTTTCTGATAACTGAATAAAATTATTTTTTTATAAAAATATGTCCTTGTTCAACAGTTTTACATGAGCACACGTATTTTCTAGAAAAAGAACATAATTAATCCTTCTGAATCCAAGTAATTTGAAACAATTCTAATCCAAATAATTTGAAATAACTCCAAACAGCACAACATACAACTTTCAGTTTAACAGACAAGCTTCTGCTGAGAATAATTTTCCAAAACAGGTTATGTAGTCTTTTAAACGTAAACAGTGGGTCACGTGATCATGTTATCGAAGCTCATAGAAATTAAGTACTTGTTAAAGGTCACATACACCAAGAGTGACCCTGCCGAAAACCAATCATTATACTTTAACAAATAATTAACAAAATGCTTACATCTTAAACAGGAAGTCCCACCATGACCTCGACAACAACCAATCATTTTAAAATAAAGATAGAACTTGTTTACGTGGGTGCTACAAATTTTGAAACAAGGTCAGGATTTAGATCAGCACCTGATGTTTGTAAGACGATCAGTCAAAGTTAAACTATTTTCTGAAAAAGTACCATCTCTAGTGAAAACATTTACATTTCAATATCATGTAATTAAGATAAAAAAAGGTAAAACTGACATACAAATAAGTTGAAATAAATATATATTAAATCAGATATAATTAAATCAAATATGCATAATACTTCTCCTCATAAAGCGAAGAAAGATTTAAACATAAAGCTTTCTTTTTACCACAGACTAATTATACATGTGGTTAAATAGAACTCTTAAGTTACACACTCAAGTACATGAAATAATGCATTGTTATTCACGAGAAAGTGCGTCTGCTATTAAATTATCTTTTCCTTTGATGTACCTGATGTCTAGATTATATTCCTGTAATAACATACTCGACCTTAGTAGTCTTCGAATTTTATTTTTCATCTTGCCGATGAAAGTAAGGAGGTTGTGTTCACTAAATACACTAATCGAAGATGGAGCTGAGCTTAGGTAAACTTCAAAATGTTGTAATGCCACTATCCAAGCCAAACATTCCTTCTCGATCGTTGATTAATTTGCTTGGTGCTTATTTAATTTCTTTGAAAAATAGCATACTGGATAATCAATACAATTTTCATCATCTTGAATCAAAACTGATCCAACCTCAAAATGACTTGCATCAACAGCAAATTTAAATGATTGAAATTTGGATCTGTAAGAAATGGCGCGCTTTTAAGTATGGCTTTCAAGTTGTCAAAAGCCTCCTGACATTTTTCAGTCCAAAGGAACTTGTTTTTCTTACTCAATAAATTTGTCTTGGGTTCACAATTATAGAACAATTGGAACAACATTTTTCATAGTATATGGCCATACCTAAAAATCGTATCAGTTTCTTTTTATTATCAGGCATGGGAAATTCAAAAATAACCTTGACCTTAGCATCTATAGATTTAATTTGTCCATGTCCCATAACGTGTCCCAGAATCGTTACTCTAGCACGGTAGAACTCACTGTTAGATAAATTAATTGCCAAACATGCATTAGTGAGTCTGTCAAAGAATTTCCGAATTGTTGCTAAATGTTCTTTCCAGCCGTCGAAGTCGATGATGACAGCATCGATGTAAGCATCACAATTGTCTAGAACAGAGGTAATCTAATTCATGAAATGTACTTGGCGACCCTTTCACCCCAAACGGCATTACTTTATATTGTGGAATTCGCCAAAATCCTTTCAGAAGGTCAACTTTGGTGACATAATTGACATTCCTGATCTTATCAATGCAGTCATCGATTATAGGTAATGGTTATGAATCTCTATTTGTCACACTGTTTACCTTTTAATAATCAGTACATATAAGGAAAGTTTTATCTGGTTTTGGAACAAGTATGAATGATGAACTCCGGTCACTTTTACTGGGCTCTATAAAATCACTTTTCAGCAAATATTGAATTTCTTTTTTCAAGTATTCTTGTTTGAGAGGGTTCCTCCTGTACGGATGCTGTTTGACAGGTTTTGTTGGTTCTTGTAGGAACATCTGGAAATAATTGCTCATATTCAAATAATAGCTGTTTAAGTTCATTTATTTCTTGCTCTCGCAAATGTGAAAGTTTCTGGTCCAGATCTTTCATAATTTCTGAATTCCTAAGACTTGTCACTCCAATGTCAGTGGAATCTGATGATATTCCTTCACGTAAATCTTCAGTGAGTGGGACAGGTACAACTAAATTAATTGTATGTTTAACCTATCTCTTTCAATATACTCATTTAGCATGTTTATGTGACATAGTTGTTCTTGTTTTTGTTTACGCCTCCTAGGAGTACTTATAATGTAATTTAAAACATTTATTTTCCTGTCAACTGTGTCGGGACCATAATACTTGGCCTGAGGTGGATTTTATGGTATTGGCAAGAGTGACAGGACTCTATCACTAGGCTGAAAATTCATTTCCTTCGAGTTGTTATCATATCTTGACTTCATTTTGGATAGAGTAGGGTGCAGATGTGCTGTTGCAACCTCACAAGTCTTTGAAAACTTATATTAAAATTAGAAACATAGTCAAGAAGAATGTCAGAATCTTCGTTAGAAAGAAGTTCCTCTTTCAACAACCTCAATGGTTCACGCATAGTATGTCCAAAAACTAGTTCCAAGGGACTGAAACTTAAAGATTATTGAACTGATTATGATTTCCTAACAGCAAAGAATAGTAAATAAATGCCTTAATATCAATCTTTACCAGTATCACAACAATACGATCGAATCATATTTTTCAAAGTCTGATGCAATCTTTCTAACGCCCCTTGGATCTCGGGGTGATAGGCAGAAGATCTCAATTGTTGAATGCCTAACTCATACATAACTTGCTTGAAAATTCCAGACATGAAATGTAAGCATTGATTAGACTGTACGGACTTGGAAAGGCCAAATTGAGTAAGAAACTTTATCAAAACTGTTACTATTGTTTTAGATTTTATCTATTCAAGGGAATTGTCTCTGGAAACCTTGTTGACGAACACGTAATGGTCAACAGGTATTGGTTACCGGACTTGGTTTTAGGTAAGGGACCAGCACAATCTTATATAATTCTACTAACTGGTTCATCAAAGGCAGGAATCTTCTGATTTGGTTTTCCTACCATTTTACATGTATGACAAGATCTACTGTATTTATCAACATCACTTTTGATTTTCGGCTACTAAAATTGAATTAAGATCTTGTGATAAGTTTCATTGATCCCTAAATGACAAACCGATAGAGTCACATGGGTCAGATTAAGTATTTCCTGTCTGTAAGGTATTGTAACTACAATTTGATAGTTCACTGATCATTCGTCATCAGCAGGTACCTCGGGAGGTCTTCATTGTTTCATAAGAATTACATGTTTAATGAAATTACCGACTGGAACGTCAGTAACTTCTATTTCAGGAATGGTCTTTTGTAACACACATATCTCAGGATATTTTCCTGTTCGACGACAAGTGATTGTTGTTTACCATATTGATTAGAATAAAGAGAATGGGTCGTTAAAAGAGAATCACTGTGATCAATACATTTTGATTGATGTGAACAAGGAGTGATTGTGACTAATCCAAATCCTGACCAATACATGTGTCCGCTACAGTAGTACAGTAGTACTTTCCTTATCAGCATCATTCTCAAGAGCTTTCTTTGTCATAGCTCTGACAACTGCATAAGCAGGAAATACATTAGGGAATTCTTTTTCAATTGGATCGACTTTCTGATCTAAGCAAGGCTTGTCAGTCACAAGTGGATTAACCATAACCTTGTCTCCAACTTGTCGTTGCCTAGTAATAAATGAATGCCCTCAACGGGTAAAACTGAGACTGTTCCGGCTGTCATGGGTACTGAGACTAAGTCTGATGAAAATTTACACAATGAAGAGGAACATTAACAAAGCTGCACTCTATCCCCTGAATAAGAATACTCTCATGAGAAGAGGACTTCTCAGAAAAGGCAAAGTACCATGACAATAAAAGATTCTGAGGAGCTAATGTGTCCCTTAACTTAAAATGTTGATAGGGATGGTATTGGCCGAATCACCCAGGAGTGATATAGAACCATTCGATATGAATGGTTCGTAATTCTCCATAATCAAAAAAGACTGGGGTTTATTAGACCCAAAAATGTATTGGTTTCAATATATGACCGTGACCTTCACCTCTTACAAATAAGAGCATTTAGAATAGGTATGTCTTAATTATATGCCTATAACTTGTCTTTTTTCTTGCAATAGGTACACGTAGAAAGAGAAGAGGATATTGAATCAAGCTACTCTGAAGCTTTAAAAATTGTGCCAGTTTTAGTTTTAGTAGGGTTTGTTTCAGGCTAAAATATATTTATGCCAGAAGACTGTTGAGTTGAAGTCTTCTTTACAAAACAAACTTTATGAGTTAAAGAATACTCATCAGAAGCTCGAGCAGCATTTTGCAAGGTTTCAATCTGATGCTCATCAAGATAAGACTTAATGTCATTTATGTACACAGTTTCTTTTAACTCTTCAAATAATACAAGTTGTTTGAGACTTTAAAAATTTCCTTCAACTTTCTCGGCTAAGCACCATTTATCAAATATCTGCTCTTTTTCTCGCGCAAATTCGACATGAGTTTGTTCAGCTTCTTTTCTATAGTTTCTGAATTTTTGCCAATAAGCCTCAGGGACTAACCCATAACCCCTTAGTATGCATTCTATAAACCACATCATATTAACCACTTTGATGAACTGACAGTGAAATGTAAAAATCACTAGCCTTGCGAATGAGTTCACATTGTAGTAACTGAGTCCAATGCTCCCTTGGTCAGTTCAAATTTTAACAACTTTTTCAAAACGAGTAAAGTGTTTAGCTACTTCTTTTTCTCTGAAAGGGACCACTAATCTTATACTCTTTACAAGGTCAAAACTTAAATTTGGATTTGAAGTATGAATGTGACTTTCACATGCCAGTTACATTTCTTTCATTCTACATTGATATAACCTCTCTTTCTTCCTTATCTAATTGCATTTGTTTTTTCTAGTAACTGCATTTGTTTTTCTTCTAACTGAATTTTTGTTTCTTTATCTTTTTCTTCTGCTTGTAAATGCATTTGTTTTTCTTTCTCTCTTTTCTGTCTCTCTCTCTCCTCTTTTTCAAATTGTAACTTTATTTGATCTTTTTGTAATAACATTTGTTTTGTTTTTTTCTCTAATTTCATTTGTTCTCTTCCTGTTTCCAATTGCAACTGCATTTGCATTTGTTTTTCTTCTTTATCTTTCTGAAGTTCCAGAAAACTATATGGTCAGTTATATTTTTTGGCAAATTTGTCACTATGGTCACATTTAGGTAGTCGATATTTTATATCTCATGTGATTATAATCACTTTGGCTGGATATCCATAAGTGCTTAGGAAATGAGTGACGTTTTGCCTTTTTGTAGTTAATATCCCTTAAGTGGGGCAGTGCTATGCCATATCTTGATGTAGAAAGGGTTCATTAACACTACTGACAATTAAACTTTCATCATTCCTTTCAGGTAACTGATCTATCAAGGTTGAAGAATTTTCAGTGAATCGAAAGGGATGCTTGAAGACTGAAAGGCTTATCAAATAGTGATTTCGTTTTTCGACCAAAATCTTTTGTATCACTCAGGCATCCAGACATATTTATATTGTCTTTTATTAAATATAAAGGCAAATCTTTTATAATGATAATAATAATAATAATAATAATAATAACAACAACAACAACAACAATAATAATAATATGCACGTATGCATGTATGTATATATGCAGGTACGTATGTATGTCTGTATGTATGTATGTATGCATGTATGTATGCATGTATGTATGTATGAATGCATGTATGTGTGTATGTGTGTGTGTACATGCGTATTTTGTCTGTTTTTTCCTTGATTGTAGATTGTAATGATCATGTGTAAAAAGCATATTACATAACTAATTATCATTTGTGATTTATGATTATATTTCAAGACAATGATGCTATAAATCGGTTGTTTATCTGAATAATAATTTAGGTCAGGTGATATGTATATGAAACATATGCCATGTGGGAATGTATAGACGTAGAGACGTAATGGTGTCGTGGAGATGTATATAAGGTGGAAAATGTGAACACTTCCAATTCCTAATTATGTTATTATTTTATTTTCAGTTTGCAGAAGTATTCGATGTTGTGGTTATATATAGTTTGTGAGGATTTAAAAAATATATATATACTCAAATTACAATGTGCTTTGATGACCTTTTGGACTAAAGACATTATTTTGATTATTTTGATTATTGTGAATTCCTTCTGGATGGTTTCCCCCTACCATGAACACACATACAAACATACCATCATTACTTGTTTACGTGAAAACTAATCTTTTATAAACTTTGACACAACCTGGTAGATTTTCGCCCAAGGAAACTTAATGATGAAGAATCTCGCATTGTATTAACGGTAATCAACAACATAAGATATTTTAAATCTAAAGCATCTTCGATTACAATATTGGACGAAGACTTAGCTCACTTATTATTTTCTATTTCAGGTATATCCATAATGCAATGGTTTTAATTCTTAGGAATGGTCCCACACACTTTTCAAGGTTAAACAATCTGCATCTCTGAATAAATGGCAGGAAAATGATGGATCAATGAATCAATCAATCACTTAATCAACAACCAACCAACAAATCAATCAACCAACTAATAAACCAACAAACTGATCAATCAACCAACTAATCAATCAACCAACCAATCAATAAACCAACTAACTAATCAACCAACTAATAAATCAACCAACTAATCAATCAACCAGCTAAGCAACCAGCCAATCAATCAATTAATCAATCAATGAATCAACGAATCAACGAATCAATCAATCAATCAATCAATCAATCAATCAATCAATCAATAAACCAGGGTATACAAAGTTTGTCTTATTTTAAATAATTTTTAAATAAAAAATTATCTTTTTTTTTAAAGATTTGGCTAATTGTGTCTTTTTCGGAGTCAGAACGCCATATCCACAGCTGAAAGATACTCCGACTATATCTTAGGTACCTCGGTTTTAATAGAATGTCGTCGAGTCCTCGTAATAAGAGGCTACTCAATGCCAAGGCCGCGCTATATCGGCAAATTCCACATTTTCTATATCCCATCGCAATATCATTGTCCAAATAACTAAAATAGACTTGGGAATGGTCAGAGAAAAACTGGAACAGAAAACAACCATATTAAACCAAAAACTCCACTACAACACAGATTTAGGTGATACAAGTGAGAAAAGTAGAACTAAAGTGAATCTGCTTAGTAAAATAAGTACTTTTGGGAACTTTCATATTTATATTGCAGAGATTCCTGGACAAAAGTAATGAATGCTGTATCGAACTTTTAATACTCACAAACAATGGGGTAGAAACAATAAGACAAAATAAAACAAAAATAAGTGTTGTATATCGTTGAAGATGTCTGAAAAAGCTTAGGTGAGAATACGTTTGTCTAAGTACAATAATTGTGCTGACAAAACCTAATTACAGTGTGCTTTGAAAGTTACTATGCCAAATGAGCCAGTCAAAAATACTTGTACTCGAGGGATTTCGCGTTCATCTATAAGTCTGCAAAAAGTTTCACCTTCATCTTAAAGTTATTAGCACATCTTTATGGTAATAAGATCAACGTGGAATTTTCATTACTTTGTACATTTATTTTTACAAATTTGTAGACGAAAATGCCGTAACAACACATGCACTCTCAAAGTACAGGTGGATATTTTGGACATAAATGATATAAGAAGAACAAGTCCATATTGTTATGCATATTTCATTTGTATTATATGATTGACCTTTGTCCATAGGTTAGCGTAGGAGTTTGGACCTACCTGAATAATTTTATTTTTGTAAACAACATGTTACATAGTTCATCTTTGTCTGTGATTGTAGACTATAAATTAAGATAGGTGTCATGTTATGTAAACATTTTTAATTGGATTTGACATCTAACGAGTATTCATTGTTTCAGATGTACTTAATTTTAATTTGATAGGTTTTAATTATTGAAAGTATTGGTTGGAATTCCAAAGTGCTAATTAAACGCTTCTAACTACATCACTATTTTACGATTATTGTAAATTCATTTAGAGGCATTTTTATTATAGCATTGTAACATACCAAGACTGTTATAAGATGAAAACTGTTACCGGCTATTGGTTAATCAACACACGAAAGACTGGAATTCATTTGGAATACCACTGTAACTTATTACGATGCATCATACCTTTTGACTTTGATAAGACGTTTTGAACTATTTGGGATTTGGTTCAAAATAATTTAAGTTCTATTGAAATTTTCACTTTCTAATCAAGGGAAATGACTTATCTGTTGAATTGTGCAGAAAAGGGTTTTGTTTTGCTCTTTTATATTACTTGATTTAAGACCATAGAGCAGTAGCACAAAAAAAATATGTTAGTTCTGATTGCTACAATTGAAACAATTAGCAACGAAAGACAGAAGTGTCCCAAATCCTCTTATTTATAAGAGGTCTTGCTTTATTATGGAGATGTATGAACCATTCATGTTAAAAGATTCCATGTAACTTATTTGTGATTATGCCACTCCTATAATTATCAAATATTAAGGGATACAGAGACATCACAAAATCTTTTTATTATCAGGTACTTTACATTTACCTGAGATGTTTTATTCTAGTAAAAGTATTCTTATTCGTGGAGTAGATTTCAGCTTTGGTAATGTTCACTTCCATGTATCATCATATTTAGTGACTTAATGATTTGCCTATTGATGGTATCTGTGTATATATTGCTAATTCAACAACCTAGCTCGAGATATGGTTGTGGATAATCCACTTGAAACTGTCAAGCCATGTTTGAATCAAATGTCTGATCCTGTTGAAATTTAAATCTCTGATTTATACCCATCTTGTGCAGTTACCACAGCTATCACATAAAGTTCTGGATTATGATTTTGAGTAGGAAATTATACTTTTAACTTAAACTTAGTTATTGGTCAGGGTTTTGACGAAGTTACATTTACTTTAGGTATCGATCAATCTGTAGTAATTGATCATAATTATCCCCATTCTCTTTATTCTAATCATGAAGACAAAATACAATAATTTGTTGTTGAACAGCAGCAGGATCCTGAGATCCCCTATTTTTTCAGAGGGCTATTCACGAAACTGAATCCTCACTAGTACGGGTTTGTTATATAAAACTAATAATGTCCTTATAAACACAATGGTGACCACATAACGTACATGTTAGTAATGAGTAGTCATTGAGCTATCAGAATGGTTTCACTAAGCAATATTGATAGGAAATTCTTAGTTTGACTTATAAAACTCCCCTGGCTAGTCATTTAGGAGTTCATACAATTTATCACAAGATCATGGATCATTTTTTTTGGCCAAAATTAAAACTGATGTTTCTAAATATTTCCAAATACTGAAGATCTTGTCATACTCGTCAAATGATTGAACAAAAGCAATCATAAGATACATAAGGCTCATCTGCATCCTATTCCTGAATTTGACAAATAAGCTGTTATATGAACAAGAGCACTTGTGTCTAGATGTCCCAGCAGGAGCAAACTAACATGTACCATGACATTGAAATTGTAGAATATAAACCTGTGAATCATCTTTTATCACAGGATGAGTCCTCTTAAACAGTAGTGTTTGAACAAAACTATTCAATATTTGCTGGAGAATGATTTTATTGAACCCTGTAAACGTAACTGGAATTTATTTAACTTGAGTACAAAAGTGAAAATGTAAAAAAGGAACTTAAAGTATTGCGAATTAAATCCTAGATAATCCTACAACTGCACACACAAATCCTAATGATTAATGTTTTTAATAAACTTTAGTGGAAATCCAAATTAAATCCAACGCAGGAAGTGTTTGTGGGCCTGTGATTGTACGTGTCGTGGTGATGTACCAACATCCTTTTGTTGGATCACAATAGTAAACTAAATAAAATGAATAAATAAACTCCAGCCGAAAGGAATATCTGGAAACAGCAATAAGACAACTGATTCTGCTGAGTACTTCAAGCAGAAAGATTATATTGTCATCTACCTGACCTAAGATTACAATTAACCGTTTCTAAAATAAATATTACCTAATGGAAAATTTCATTACGGAAGGTTACAGATGATTACAAGATAAAATCGTAGTTATTATTAAAAGTCTATTACTACATTATAATATTAAACGTGGTGAACAGAAGACAGATCCGGCATTTCATTAGGAATTTTCATATTTTTAGACTCAGATCGAGATATACATGTTGTTTACAAAACCGAAAACAATGATTCAGGTCAGTTAGAAAACGAACTTAATTCTGGACAAGGACAAGTCCAAAATACAATGCCATATTATTAATGATATATTATGAAATAAATTAAACTAGCCAGGAAACAATGCAAATTAAATATATAACATTCAAAAAAGAAAAAGAAAGTGTATCACAATTATGGAGCGTCTCCATTAGTATTCAGAAAACAATTGATTAATGTGATTATACTGTTAATTTTTCGTTATTACTCGTAACAAGTACGAATAATATATCTTCTGGCTAACATTAATATTTAACATCTCAAATACTTCTAAGATGATGGCATCAGTAGACTATATATATATATATATATATATATATATATATATATATATATATATATATATATATATATATATATATATATATATATATATATAGTTCGTACATAATTGTGAATAGCATTCAATGCAATGCGTTTCAACAAGAGTCTAAATTTATAGGATATACCATCTTCCTAAAGTTAATGGCATATTTGGTCCTTTTTCCAGAATTTTGATTGCAGAACAATGAAACCGTTCAACTATATAGTTTGCGAAATAATTTTAAAATAACACGATATTTATTGCTGCATGATCTTGGCAAACAAATGAAAGAATTCTAATTTACATTATATGACGTGAAAAGAACTATGTAAAACTGTGGAATAGCATGATAATAACCGTTCTGTACTGCTTTTGTTCCTGAAATAAGTAACAGCCTCCTACTGTCATGACTTTTGCCGTCACATCACGCGCACATGAAAGTTGCGCACAGATGTGCCAACACAATGCAAAGTCAAGTAATGTTGAAGTCTTCACACTTGATCCGTAATAATCAAATGCTACTATTATCATATTATTCAGTACACTGTTCACAATTATCACAGGGTTCAAGACAAAGAGTGCTATGGGAGATGACACAGAATCTGCATATATGCTCGCATGGCGACATTATTAGAGTATTAGAGAAGCCATAACTATTGGAAATGAATTGCAACTACAATCTCAGGACATGAATGTAATTGTCAGTTCAGCTGTGCACGCAGGTCGATCAACATTTGCACACAGATTATGTATTATTTTGCCAGTATAATGGGTTGACTCTTATATAGGGATATATTAAAGTCTCAAAGGAAACATATACTCAGTCAAGAAGTGTATAATTCTGGTTCTCCGATAATTGTCTAAAATAACTTATCCTTATACAAAATAGAGCCAAACTGATACAGTGTGAACACAACAAATAGTATTGCCTGGCAGAAACGCTTGCAATATTGCCTTGAAATATTAAACAAGACAATACATGGGTGTGTGAATAATAAGCCAATGTATAGTAATTCAAAATGGCTTAGCTTTTTTGATGGCTATTATAGGGTTCTTATAACTTCTTTCGTTCTCTTTACATGACACATGGTCTTACTGGCCTTGTCAATTACAGTGTTATATAGCTGATTAAGCGTTTAGTTGAAAATATATACTTTTCATAATACTGAGGAAATATCCCAGTTTGAATTGGTTACACATGAAAATTATAAGTAAATCTGATAATGTACGGGCTATATCAATTGCACACATAATTCTTTGAGACGCCAATTAGTTTGAACAACCTATGTACATGTTACTCTTTTGTTTGTCATGTTACGATCTCGTCTTGAGTTGCATAAAATCCTTTGTAACTGACATTGACCACGCACATCAGCTGACTATTAGAACGTCATATTTTACAGCTTACAGCCGATATTGTATCTATAATTTCAAAGATAATGATTGACTGGCGCAAACAGAGCTATGTTTCTTTAATATTAAAGAATTAATGCTATATACAAATTGTCGAAAATTTCGTAGATAAATGCGTATAGTAGTTTGGAATTATTAATAAGTTTATCAAATGATGTCGTCATGTTACAAAACCAGTGAAGTATTCCTAGCTGTACATAACAAAGTAAATCACTATTTCGCTTAAAAACATCACACAAATTTGTCACAGATGCTTAGAAGATGTTCTATGAATTTTCAAATACTTATCTAAGTTTCTTTGTGCATTAATCGACTGAGCGAATTATATAATAAAAACACTTAAGATCATTATTTGATGTTGTGCAAGAAAACATTACAACGTTGCCATCAAGCGAGTCTCCAGTGTGTGAACAAAGTGACGAGGACAAGTATGTCACTAGTGACGAGAACGAAGATCACACTTTCATAGATACATTCAGTATTTAAATAATGCTATCCCAATGAGCGAGATTGAATGAACCCCGTTCTAAGATTGAAGAAGCGAAACATAAACGCCTGAAAACGTTTAGAATTATTAGATTTGACACTGATAACAACAGTATGAGGTTGGTGAAGCTCTCAGTTACGGATCATTTGGAATCATCTCGACCACCATAAACTTAAGACACATAGAGTTTCTTATTTGTCAGTTACCGTTATTCAAAATGCCTCCTGTATATTTATAAGACTCTCGTGTAGATTGCACATTACCAAAATGGCACCATGATGCAGTCACTGCAAAGGTGTATGCTTCAGGAAACATAAAGAATGTAAGTAGGTATATAGACGCTTTAAACCCATTTTGTATCATGACACTCTTTTTTACCAGGCAAATCGGGGTGTAATTTACCATCCCAGTGTACAATGAACGGTACACAAGAGGCGAAATGTACTGTAATGTCTCTAGCAACCTTTTAAAATTTTCAACGGACAGATTCGTAGGATGTTGTGTCCTGTTTAACATCGAAACGAAACGAATATACAACTTTACTCAATGCAAGGAAGCCCACACGATTAGGAATCCTTAGCTAGTAGGAAGCAAAAGAAACTGCTGGAGTAATTAACTTCATTCTTGTATCATTAACTTCAGTCACGTTCACTTTGTTTTTGTTTGGTTTCGAAGCATCAGAGTCATCATAGATCGCATCTTCAGCAGCAAAGCTGGAGTAACCCAAGGAAGAAAGTTATCTGGTATCTCGAGTGTCTGATTATACTGCCCTTTCTTGTACCGTTCGTTTCATGGTGGTTTCCGTTCGGTCTGATATTCGTTTGTATGTTCTCAGCAAGGTATTTATCTCCTTTACTCTTGAAACCATTACTGCCATATCTATGACATTTTTCATAAACCCTTTCTTGGATGTAAACAAGTAAGTAAGGAACCTATATTGGTGAGTATGTATGAGTAATGAGTGTAGCACACATCGTACGTTTCTTCTGAAATTTATTATATTGTGACTTCAACACATGTTAGTGGCTAAAATTCGTATGTATTTGGCAACCCATATTTCAATTATGATAAAATGTTTCATACGATATTCAATCAGCCATTGGAACCAAATGGGTTTAGACTATGAAAATAATACAAATTTGTACACGTCCATGCCTTTCATTCTGCATAACGTGAAAAAAATCGTTTCAGAAGTAAGTTGAAGCAATGACGCACAATTAGATAACCAGTACAATTTAGAAGTAGATCTGGTTTACAAATTATACTTTAAAGAACAATTTTTGTTCCAAATCAATAAAATAGGTGACACGGACATTATTTGTCATCACTGGTTCTCATACGGACATTCCTGTATTTTTTATATAGTTCACTCGGGTCAAGTCACTGTGAGTAACTGACACGGATTTCATTGACACTCCAAAGTATGTCGATTCCATCATTCGATTTGAAAGAAGGATATAATTAGGTTTTTTTCTTCAGTTGAAAAACCAGCGGTTGTCCACATTTTCGTTATAACATAGGCTAGTATCTTTTACTCCAGTAGGTTTACATTTACACCACCATTGTCCTGGTGATTGAGTGCATGATCCACACCGCGTAGTAGTATTAATGTAGATGTCAGTGAACTGATGAAGGTTAGCGATATTTTCTCAGTATATGCTCGGAATATTCGCAGTGGACAGCGTGAACGAGTGGCCCTTTTCTTCACATTTTACTTCTGTCTATGCGAACGGGTACTCACGCACTAACGTTTGCATAAGATTTGGATAATTATATGTAGGATAGATGGACCATATTCCAACCAACATAATTTATTTTCCTCAATATTCATTCGGCCACCAATTGGAAATATCGCGACCATATTATTGATAGCAATAGTAAAATAAATTAACTCCAGAACGCGACCAAGGCAACTTCTCACGGTTAGAGCCAATCAGTGATGATAACACTATCCAAGGATTTCAAGAGCCTATTTGGACCAATCCAGTTCGCAGAAAGTGACATGCTGAATTCCTTATTTATCTAAAACAATAAACAGCACACATCACATATGAAGTTACTATGTGATGAATACTAGCATTAAAGTCATTTGAACAGACATGGCCGCTTCTGGAATGGTCGCAGATTCCTTATGAACGTTGCCATATCTTCTTTCCGTGAATTGGTAACTAATATATCTGAAAATTTGTGTTGAAGTTCTAAGACAATAAATAAAAATTAATAACATAGAATGATCACTACATTCCAAACCTTCATATTTGTAAAGTATTGCTAGATATATGGTATCTCATTTAGTATTGCATAGGTAATGCTATGCAGTGCAATTAACATTCAGAAGAATTAAGCATATTTCAGAATGTGAAAATAAAGAGACGAAAGATCTTCATTTTTCCCCTCACAGTGTTATGCATAATTTTTGCTGGAGTTGTTTTATTACGCCTAAATTTAAATAAACTGGCAGATGCAAGCTTTGCAAATTCTGACCTAAACAAAACCTGTCTGCAAAGTTTCGAGCTAATGAGGACTTCAAAAGATTCAATAGTATAGGATCATAATGTCACGTTAACAATGCCGCTATTTACTCACGAGGTCTTTTTCTCCATGTCTACGATCGTACCGCACACATGCGCGGAAACACATACATACGCATACGTTTACACATTTACATACACATACGCGCGCGCGTAACTTAATACGGGCACATATGGTTGCCTTTTAAGTTAATGCTCAGAGTACCAAGTTGCGCTACTCGATCAGTTAAATTTTTGGCCTTCTAAAACTTTTTCTAAAACAATTCACTTAACGCTTTGTTCATTCGACCCATCACACAGATATATTCTCTTGTCGGTATGGGCAAAACTCAAACGAGTTTCATATGTTATATCTGGAATATTGACTAATTAATACTTTAGGACCATATAAACTAATTATTCATACAACCTTATGATTTGTATGCGTTAATCCACACTTTCTGAATGAATTGTTTAAAATGTTTGTGTACCAAAGTATACGCACTAAAGTTCCAAAGAATTTCTATATCCTACACGTTTCTTAATAAATGTACGCATATAAATTTGGCAGTAATTTTACAAAGTAATTTGAGTAGTGAGAAGTACATTAAAAACAAATGTTGTATGTATAAAGGGACACAAATGCATCAACATTTAGCCGGCTCTGTACAAATAAGCAACGTAAAGGCAGCTTTCAAATTTATTTAAAAAATATAGACTTTTGTTATTTTAGATGAATTGTTATAACATTCTGGGCAATAATAATATCGTCTACGTATTGCTTTTGTATAATTGAACACATTGCTGAGTTAATTTTCTACTCGAAACTGTCATCCCTGTTGGAAAATAATACTCAAAGATGGTCCATCTAACGTTATGATCTTTTCTGCACACTATATATAAGTTCCAGTGATCTTTGCTCTACCATTTGGTGTTTGAACTAGCGTTGGATTGGTGTTATGTGTGTTTGTGCCGCAATCCACACACTATGAAGACATCATTGTGTTATGCAAGATGTGATACTCAACATGGCATGACGAAAGAAAAAATCGCCTTCATTGACTTCTATTCATAGAAACAAACCCAGCTACCCAACTACCAAAAAATGATAACATGTTTCTATATTAAGGCCCAGCCTAATCAATGAAGAGTCAACTGTTGCTGCATTTGATTTCGAAATGGTTAACATGGGATATGTTATACATAATTGCGCAGTCATCAGATGATGAAGCAAATCTTTCACCGTTGATTTAATTTCCACAATTGATGAAGCTTCTAGCACCGATGACCTTGATTTAAGTGAGCACAGACACTTTTTCTGCAACAATGTGATGCTTAAACACCACGACAATAACGTGAGAATAGCAAGAATATTATCGACACAAAAACCAGACGTGATTTATATCACACAACGATATGTATTCATGTCCAAGTGATACGGAACAACTGCGACATGCTAATGACATTTCGAGTTATTCATTCGATTTGGTGTGCCGTTCAGTACTCGTAGGACTTTTGACTTGACTGGTGGACCATCCAAGCAGCGACACGAAATTTTTAAATAATTTTGCTAAATATAAAGCTAAAATCTTCCAGTGATATCAGCAAAGTATGGGGAGTGAAGATACTCACGAACACAAACAAAATGGTCAGTAATGTTTTTGCAGGTTGCAATAGTGTCAAAGATCTCACAGAGGACTTTGATCAAACGTTAATACGGCTGATCAGACCAACTAAAACGATTATACCCAAGACTGCGAAAGCTGCGGAAGAATTAAATAAAATTGTGAAAATGAAAGTTGTGATAATGGAAACGATGAACCTTCTCCGGCTACTAATACAACAAAATCGGTCAAACATGCAAGAAAGTCACAAGAGCAATCGAAAAAATTGGAGATATCTACAAAAACAACAGGACACATGTCGCATACGTATAAGCGACATTTAAGAATCTTTAATACCTACCACCACCCGTGTATTAGTCTATGATGAGATCACCGAAGCAAAATTTTAATGAAGATGGTACATAATTGATCAAACAATCTCCGTTCTTTGTGTTTTTTATACCAGGCAACTGGAGAAAACTTATGTCACAACAACCAAGTGTATATAATGTATGACCAAATGAGCATACATGAATTTACTGCGTTAGAAAATAACCCCGCCTGTTATTTGAGTCTTATATTAGAATAATAAATAAAGCTGAAACTGGAAAAAATGACAAAGACCAGGTAATGTTTGTAGAATTGATGCAACCATTATCTAAAGAAAGACCAGATTCCCCACCTCCACTGATAAAAAATAGGCATGTCAAGAAGGAGAGAAACATGCAGAAGCAGCAGACCCACCAGAACCTGCGCTTACACGCAAAACTACGCAGAAATATATTTTAGAAATGCTGCGAGAATCAATTAATCTTTAGTAAGCCTGTGCCTCCATGCTATATTTTACCTTCATCTCCAACAAAAAGATTTTCTAGAGTTCACTATCACAGACAGCAACAGTTTCAACAACTGCAACATACAGTTACACCCAGATTAAAAACATCTGCACCAACACTTGAACAAGCACTATCAAGGGAAGACGAAGCAAAAATGTTAAGAAAACAATAATAATTTGCCAGGGTAATGCTATAACAAGGAAAGAAAGAAGAAGGGTTTGGAGACAATCTTGTTATCGGTTTGCGCAGGGAACTACGCTCCAGAAGTCAATAATGAGGCTGTATCAATTTGATATCGGTTGCTCGCTTACGACATCATGCATACTGAAACGTATTTGATGATGTTGCACTCATGATGTATACGACAAAAACAAAGATCCTCCGCCGATGATTGGAATGCTTGATGTTTTACGTGAAATAAATAATGCGCTGAAGTGTGTTATTGCAAATTCAACCCTAAAAATTACTTCTATGGTCATGATCTCATTAAGGACATCAGAATTTTCTGTGAATTGTTCTACGCCAATCATCGGTGGGAAAGGTCGACATTTCATTAGCATTTTTGTAGATGGCCTAATATTCGATCGCAGCCATTCGGAGGCTTCCTTTCAAATAATTCGCAAATGATTAACTTGTTCTGTCGTCACACGGTTGCAACACCTGGAGAGCTGCTGTACTTGCCAAGAGGTCATATAGCTTTAATCTATACATAATGAGATTGGACGGAGGATCATTGATCAGTTAAATCGACATTAACATTTGTATACGTACAAACAATACCACACTCAGATGTGCAATCTCGACTAAATCTCGAAAGTATGAGGTTCATATATCACAGCCGTCGTTAAAAACAGTTCTCGTTTGGCATGAAGATGTCGATGAGACTTCCCGAAACGAACGAATATTACGTGCAGGGACCAAAGGTGTCAGGTACAATTTCGCACCAAGTTTTATCCGGAGCAACGCCACAACTCAGGCTGATTTGACTTCTGACACTGTTAATGATATTTATGAAGCATCAGCCTCAAAAATGCAAGCTTCCCTGGAGATCTAATGTTCAATGATAACCAAGGCGCACGTGTTTATTCCCTGTCATTATGTAAGATTAACACATATTTGTTTTACAATTGTATACAAAGAAGAGCACGCGTTAGACATTCGATGGGAGACATTGATGATTCAAATATACATTATAGCCCAACATGATATTAAAAAAACACTGACATTTGTGAGTCGACTTGCGAGACCAGTGCATGTTATCAACTCAACTAAAACCCGTTTACATCGCACAGTGCGGAACTGGTCTTGGCGATGTTCTTCGGGGATTGCTTACAAACACACCAAAGGTGTTAGAGGCTTAGTCTGCTCGCATTGCACCAAACCTTAGACATATTGCTGCGTATATCTTTAATATTATCTATTTTGGTTGAAAAATCGTCAAAGACGTTTAATAACACGAGTATCATCAATATTATTGACAGCGACGATGCCAGTCTAAATTAGTAAAATCATCAGTGATGCCCCTCCACAGTGGGTAGTTGATTCATCTAATTCGAATTTCACAGAGGGGGAACGTTATAATTGTCTCTCGCAAAACGAAATCAGTAATGTATAAAGAATGACTGAAATTAAAGATAAACCCGATCCAGCGTTTGATATGGACACGTCTGTCTTGGTAAATCGCAGCATGAATGATATTTAGTATTATTCGTACCCAGCTTAGGTCTCTGATCAACTAAAAATATAATTACAAGTGCAGGACACGTCTAAAAGTTTCCTTCTGTGTGGAGCCATCTTGGCAGTAGAAGGAAACTGATACAGGACAAGAGTAACGATCACAGTGCAGATGTAAGGGTGGATTTGTTAACAATCTCATCATAACATTGTTTAATAGCGAAAACAATGCCCTCAAAGGAGATACAAGCAATTTTCGACAACGCTGACATTGCCGCAACGAGTATCGTCTCCATATAACACGACGATTTATCCAATTCTGCAGGCCCGTCTTTGTTGTTTCAGAAAAACTCATCCGATCATACAAAGACAGCGTTTGGACAGTGCAAACGCCACTGCGGATGTAGCTGTCAAATATTTACCGGTTCTTAATTATAATTTTGACCTCAAATATTTTGTCACTTAGAAAGTAGGCATAATAGTTTTAAAAGTTCCTATTGACGATTGAGGACGTTCAACCTCCAGATAACGACGTCCTAATTTCGATCTAACCAGGTTTGCCACAAAAGTAGATTTGACTGATTTATCAGCCGGATCCTTGTTGAAGTTGACCTAGCGAGTTTGTGATCTTTTAAGATCGAACTTGAAAATGTGGACATTCAATAATTTGTTTCAAATTGGCGAAGCGCTGTCGCAAAGAACCTAATGGAAATCAACGAAGCGACGTTAATCAAAGACTGTGATTTCTCCATTGCGTTTATTTAAGACTATATTAACGATGCTGATCAACAAAAAAGCAACGCATAAATGAACAGATCACAAAGGTACCTGCACCACTGAGCGAAGAACATTAACAACCCTGATCTACACGGGTTAACAATCGACTAGATTTTTTTATAACTTGCCTGAGTAACTATGGTTTGAGGATTGAGAACCATAAAGAAGCATGTTAATATCAGTTTTGTTTGTTACTGATCTTGGTGAAATTTTCTAACCACATGACTTCTCTTGCATGGGTGCCTGTTTGTTACTTTTACATGTCAGCAGTTGAGAGTGATGTGAAGACAAAGTATCGGGTCTAGAAGGCTTTAACCAAAATTTATAATAAAAATACAAACTTACTATCCAAAGATTAATCTTCAAGTTCGTACAAACGGAATCCCCTCTCAGAGACTTGTATGGTACTGTGCAAAATATTAAACTCTATCGAACCGTCTAACTGATTTAGATTCACTCGAACAATGATCCTTATCCCTACCTTTCATATTTCTCTAAAGTATTTCTATTAATCAATGTTTGTCGATTGAGAAATCTTTATCAAAGACCTTAATATATCAGCCCAAACTATGCATATCAATACGTCATGTTTTCATTGGTGATGCCATTTGGAAAATGAAATTATACACGCTATTCCTTTTAGATTCTGAATGCTTTAATAAAACTGAATATCTTCGGCTCACCCATAGAATTAATTCGACAATTACCATGATATGATAACATGCAACTTTTAAGGGCAAAGACAAAATCTAGGATGAATACGTCAGGGCAGGCAGCAATGCATGATTAGTAATGATTTTTCAGGAAAAGATATATTGCCGCAGAAATGCTTTGTGTAAATGAAAATTAAAACATCTACGTCCCTTTAGCGAATAAGGGAAAGACATTTTGTTTTAAATGAGCTAAAGGCCGAATTTTAGGCCTTCTGTTAACCTTTTTGCATTTCCTATTTCCAGTATGCAGACTACAGATAGACATTATCATATATTTATATGCAATTCTCATTGATGAGAAGATAACAACAATACTTTCAAACAGACTGTCTGGTGGTTGCAGTGAGTTTTATCCAAAATTTTCAGCCATTTAACGGTGGATCCATTTAACTCCCTTTGTTTTGTACAACAGGAAATATATGAAAACATATTATTACCAGTTTCCTGTCTCAGTTACTCAGTTACACTTCAAATTCATTATCCTGTTATCTTCAAAACAGAAGAATTAATGCAACTTCTTCGTGCAAATAAAATCTCATCTAGAACAAATCCGGTCATGGGAATAAGGTTTAATGCCAACAATATCTTATTACCTGCAGATGCAAAAGACTGCTGCAGCCACAGGTACTTGCATTTGTTGGTGAAGAAGGAAAACTACTGACTACACCAATCCCTGTTCTACAATTTTTTTTTTAAAACTTACACAATGTGATTAACTTGAGCAGTTTGAAATCTGCCCCATTGCTCATTCTATGCTAATTTCATTTATTCATCAGTACCTTCATTGACTGGTTAATTATCTATGCAAATAAAAAAATGGAAATTCCAAATTTGTGTCCATGTACAGGATTTTATCTTTATGGAGACATCCCCCTTTATCAAAGAAAAAAGGAGAGAAGGAAGAAAAGATCGTACGTCAGTATTTATCTAAACTTCAATATCTGCTTCTTTTTCTTTCTCCACCACTTTCTTATAGCTCTAATGAAATCAACATCTGTGACAGATGTCACCTCCAGTTGTATAAACATGAATCTGTTTATTATGTGTATACTCTGCTCCTTTCTTTGTATCAATATTGTTATGATATTCTTTCTGAAGGGTTATAAACATAGCTTTATGTTTTCAGCTTGAATATTTTAGGAAACGTCTCTATGACTGTTATGTACAATTTCCCAGGAATTACTGGCATTATCTTTTGGATCCGTCTGTTACTAAATAGGAGTTTTCACCAACATAAACTTCCTTTGTTAAATCAGTAGCTTGCTGACTACTATGCCAAATTTCTTATCTGTTCCATAATGCCGTATAAAGCTATTTAGTCCGTCAATGTTTGTGCAGACAGAGGTATTAAAATAAATATATTTTCTTCTTAATTACATTTTTTATACCCTTATTTTATTCAATTTATCTTAACCCTGATATGGATACAGATATATGGGCTTGTAACATATGATCCGCAAAGTCAATTTAATTAATTAGAAAATGAAAATTGCATTATACTTTTGAATCCTCTGTATTTTAATTAGGCTCAGCATTCTGCCCTTTGTATGTTTAATTTCAAAATACCACTGATAGGTTCATGATGTCTATTTTTGTATCCAGCATGCAATCTAACTCGTATTTAATACATTTTCGGGCTCAAAATCACTCACTCGTATCTCAGTTAACACTTTCCCAGGTCCAGTAATCTGATATACTACATAACTTTAAACATTATTGTCATCATCACTATCATCAACCAGAACTTGCTTAACGAAATCGTAATGAACCACTCCAGGGAATCAGACATTTGGGGTTTTCTAAGTAGCCCGTATTTTAAACACGCATTTGTAAAACTTTCTTCATGAATGACTCAAACTACGCCATACGTTTTATTCCTGGTCACGCTGTTCTAATCAAATTTAGTTTCACAACCATTCACATCGTGCTCGAAGAACCCAGATGTGGAGCAGTTGCTACCCAAAAAATAGATGTCGCGACAAGAACTGTTACATAAAAGTTGAATAATTCGCCGAACACATTTTCATATGTTGACTTTCAACGAATTTGCGAGAGTTTCTCGCGTTTCATTGTTTTCCAAGCACGCTGTTATGTACATTGACTAAACGTATATTTGATTTAGTTTAATTGTCTGTATGTTTTAATTTTTTTATATATTTTATTCCATGTTAAAGTAATGCAATTTTATTTACTGGAATTTGACATTTTCCAGAAATTAGTTTGACCTGACTGTTTGTTCGTAAACACCTAAAAATAAAACTTTGTATCTTTAAGCTGACCTCTTTCCTGACCTTGATTGAGAATCAGGTAAACAACTTTTTTATTATTCATTCGTAATGTGGGATTGATAAGAGTAATATCGAGGCTGACCGGGATTATGTTTTGTAGAGCTTCTGTTTCTAGAAAGTGATCACGTGACCCTCATTCGGGTATTTATTTTGCATCTTACTTAGACTGTATAATCGTTTTCTTGAAATGAACCAGCCAGTTGTGCATTTTACTTTTGACACTGAAAAGTGGTTTTTTATATTCTGTTGTGTCCAGTTCGAGGTACATTTTTTTTCTTCAAATTATTTGGACTGTAAGAGATAAATTCTTTCCCCTGGAGAATAGTTGAGTGCTCATACAGAATTCTAGGACAAACACATTTATTGAAATTATTCGGAATTCAAACACCGGAATATTAATTTTTGTGAAACAACAAAGAACTGTAGAAACATCAGTACTACACTGTCTACAGTATGTGTCATTGCCTTCCATTTTGGACATAACCCTAATTATCCCTCTCATCATAATTATATATGAATCTGACATAGTTTCTTTCAATTGTCTACTCTATCATTCGTTTTCTATTTATTGGATAGAAGATTTTCTCCCGTAAGATTAACACAATTAAGAATACATTATTTTTTCTCTATTGATTGAATACGTTAGTTTAGTGCTATTCTCAATCTTATGAGATATTGTTGTAAACAATAAACCAATTCTAAATAACGACATTGAAAACTGATATAATTACGTATTGTAAAACAATTCAACTACAAAACTGCAAGGTGCTCAAACGAGTAGAGGGTAGTTGATATTTATATACTGACTTAAAATTAGATATCAGCAAAAGTGACGTGTTATAATACATCATTTACACAGGATATCAGTTACTGCACATTCCATAATTTATATTGACAGACTTTTGCACCCGATAAAATCTATTTTTTTTTTAATTGAATAAGCAATTAAAAAGACCCCAAAGTATATAATGCTGAGTATCAATGGCTTATATGTTTGATGGATGCATGGGTTTTCTTAATGGAATGTTATCTTAAGATAAGCAAGAAAAATAAATAAGTTTGTTCATCTGCACCCATTAAGTGAAAGATAGATAACAGATCCATCTGTGAATATTTCTGTCCTTTCAAAATAGAGACAGGCAAAATAAAATGCACATTGTTATAATTAGACTCAATATAATTCATTTGAACCTGATAATGGCTGCCTGCAAACGACAGCTAAATGAATATAAAATATATTGTTTCATGCTAGTGGCTATCCTTTGACCTTGTGTGAGCCGTGCGTTTTAACAACGATAAGATTGAAGATTAAATCTATTTGCGACAATATCCTTTTTTCAATAAGGAGAATTGTATGAGTAGTGTTTCCAATGAAAGTATCATTCTTTCACAAAGGTTATGTGGTCAGAAATAAATAAAACACAGTCCGATTAACGGATGCATGATATTTTATCCAAACAAGAAACAAAGTATTGTAAAAATTAAGCGATTATATATGTCTATGCTATTGATGACAATTGGAAGATAAATTCTGATTTATCCAAATTATTAAGTTTGCTGCTATTTTCAGTTCCGTCGTTTTAATTGAGAATAATATTTTCCAGTGCTGAATGATGGCGGATATCAGATTAATAGCTGAATCACAAAAGCAAATATGGTTAATGTTATATACAGTTTTTATATAAAAAAATCAAAACGTGTGTTCATGTTGAAATTGTTAAATGGGATACTGTTATGTAAAATTAAATTGAACATCTTGCTCTTTTAAGTAAGAAAGGATATTGGATGAAAGTATATCAAAATTAATCGATATTATAACATATAAAGAACTTTATATATAAACAAAATGTTGGCATCGATATGTATCTACATTGGAAAGATACATGCTGGATAGTTTATTAGCAGTTTAATTTTCAAAGGTTGAGATTGCGGGTTAAAATGCAATTCATGAGCTGTCAATTTCCTTTCACAGTAACACGAAATGCAAAGGATTCCAGACAAATCTGAAAGACAAATGTCATCTGTAATGGACAATTAATCACCACAAAATTCTGTACAATGTTTAGACTGTCTAGCCTGCACAAAGATGTTTTAATAAATAAATAGAAGGACCAGATAATTGCCATCAGTTTGTGATGTCTCCAAATGAAGGCAACTGTATTTTATGCCCTTCTTAAACATGCTTTTGCCTTGCTGTTAGATTCATTTCTCAAAATCATCGCGTGAAACACAAGATCTGGAATGGATGATGCTACAACAATGTGGTTCTATTATTTATAGCCTTCTTTATCTTTGCATGTTTATCAATTGTACCACATTAAATTCGACTTGTTTTGTATTTTAATATCTTAAAATGTTACTCGTAAAATATAAGTTGTTTTGAATTTAATAGTTACTTGATCAAACGTAAGGCACATTTCATTGTGATTTTTAAAGTTGTGACTTATTGCTCTTAACTGAATGCGAAATTGAACCTATAAGAGCAACAATATTTACCTTTATTGCATTTAACCCATTATATGCAAACATATCTATATACACAAACATATCTATATATGCAAACATATATATCTAGTTAAACATATCTATCTAACAATAATGTTATCTTTTCGGGAACATTACAGCCACATATTCTTGTCTTCGGAGAAAGTTCTAACGTGCATTCCCGTAAATCAAACATGGTTTTGCAATGTAAAAGGTACGTCTTGCTGTCTTCTTGTTTTTCTTTGATCATGTCTAAATACTACATTATGACACTGAACATGCTGGAGGTACAAGCAGTAAGGGATGACGAAATAGGCCGTAAAGGGAATCATATGTTACCACGAATCGAAAGTTAAAAATCCAAACCTGAATTTGAAATGTGAAAATTTAATGGTCAAAAAGACTGTAATATTGTCAAATGAGTTTACAATGTTACATTATTAGAAGTCTATGACCTAAATATTTCTACGACAGTTCGTGATATAGACCCAAACGGGAATCTCATGTTAAACAGCGTCAAACAAGTATAGACCCAAATGTGAAATTTACATGAGAGAGAGGGGGGGGGGAGTTTAAACTTTGTCCATAAAACAAGACAACAACAATACAAAATTTATTGGATTTCTCCAAACAATTCCTGGTAAAAACTGAAGTCCATCATTAACACCATTAACATTTACAGTCAGGTTGATATCATGTCCGTATTAGCAGCGAAGACGAATCCATTATACAAAAGTAAGAGTTAGATACCATTCACGTCGCTATTCACTTCGACAACGAAGGTTCACCAAGATCACATCCTCTGCACAAGGAAACTTCTTCGAGAAAAGGATACAATCATTATTTTGTTAAACATTCTGTTTATTGTCAGTACTGTCTAATTCCAATGCTTCAATGCGGAAACCAAACATTCAAACACTACAATAACACATTGATACCGTTTGGGAATGTCGTTTCAGCGTTTTGAAAGGAACAGTGACTTTGACTAAGATTCAGAAAGAGCCATTAGACAAACATAGACAGGTCCTTCGCCAAATGCAGAAATATAAAATGTTCATGAATCAAAAGAAAACATTCTCGTTCAACAAGGAGAACTCATCGCCTTGCTAAATAATCCGTTGTTCAAAGTTAATGTTCCTTTGTTAGAATCGATTTTTGGACCTCGTTTAGGAGAGTGCGTTATCTATCTCGTACATTATTTCGATGTAGTGCGTTCGGTTCACTCCATGCTGCACGAACGAAGTGCTGAGGTTGGGAAGCCCGATATACCTTGAACTCACAGGCCGTGCATTGAAAATTATATTTAAATGATTACATTCGCAATGCAGGTAGACCTATAAGAAAACTGAGCAGAACAACAAAAAATAAAATAAAAAAATAAATAAATGATAAAATATTAATAACAAACATTACTATAATAGTAATAAAAGTCACCGGAAACAAAATTATTTTCACTTCGTTTGAACGTTTCTTTACTGCCACATGTACATTCGATTATGTTGACAAAAACATGCAACAACAGGAGAGAGAGAGAGAGAGAGAGAGAGAGAGAGAGAGAGAGAGAGAGAGAGAGAGAATCTTGCACTTAATTTATTGCCGCATGTACATTCGAATATGTTGTCAAAAACATATATCAACAGGAGATAGAGAGAGAGAGAGAGAGAGACAGACAGACAGACAGACAGAGGGAGAGAGAGAGAAAGAAACAGAGAGAGAGACAGAGAGTTCTGAACTTATTTTAATGCCGCAGGTACGTTCGAATATCTTGGCAAAATCATACACCAATTGGAGGGGGGGGGGCAGAGAAAGAGACAGAAACAGAGAGAGAGACAGAGAGGCTGAGTCATGAACTTATTTTATTGTTGCATGTACATTCGACTATGTTGTCAAAAGCATATATCAACAGGAGAGAGGGGCAGATAGAGAGACAGAGACAGAGACAAAGAGAGAGAGAGAGAGAGAGAGACAGACAGACAGAGACTGGGACAGAGAGAGATAGAGGGAAGGGGCAGAGAAAGAGAGAGAGAGCGAGAGGGGGGCAATGACTGAGAGAGAGAGAGAGAGAGAGAGAGAGAGAGAAGCAGAGAAAGAGACAGAGACAGAGAGAGTGGGTAGGGCAGGGCAAGAGACAGAGACAGAGAGAAACAGACAGAGAAAGAGACAGAGACTGGGACAGAGAGAGATAGAGGGAGGGGGCAGAGAAAGAGAGAGAGAGCGAGAGGGGGCAGTGACTGAGAGAGAGAGAGAGAGGCAGAGAAAGAGACAGAGACAGAGAGAGTGAGTAGGGCAGAGTAAGAGAGAGAGAGAGAGAGAGAGAGAGAGAGCGGGAGGGGCAGATAAAGTAACGGGGGGGGGGGGCAGAGACGGAGAGAGAGGGCAGAGAAAGAGAGAGAGAGATGATGATGATAATGATATTCTTTTATTCCTCCATTTTCTGAAGATTTTAAGACAAGAAAGAAATGCAATTAAATACATAGAATTAAAAAAGTGGATTCGTTACTTATCGAATTATTTCCAATAGCAAATGAATAAATAAATTAAAATAACTACTAAACTAGATATATATATATATATATATATATATATATATATATATATATATATATATACGATAGAACATTTGAAAATATAACCTCACAACAAAAATAGTTAGTTTCCTAATCGCTTTTCAATCCAGTACAAGTATTTCTTTCCTTATATTATGTTTGAGTTCTCTATTGAATCGAATATATAATATCCTTTATCTTATTGAAATACGACTATCTTGTCAAAAGCATATATCAACAGAAGAGAGGTCCAGATAGAGAGACAGAGACAAAGAGAGAGAGAGAGAGACAGACAGACAGAAAGAGACAGAGACTGGGACAGAGAGAGATAGAGAGAGGGGGCAGAGAAAGAGAAAGAGCGAGAGGGGGGCAGTGACTGAGAGAGAGAGAGAGAGAGAGAGAGAGAGAGAGAGAGAGAGATATAATGCAGAGGCACAACACAAGGAGACAGATTAGAATGAGAGGCGTACATCCCTCCCCCCATAACAGTCAAATAATATCACAAAAACACATTAAAAAATGAAAGTGCTGCTTACAACACACATTTAATAAAAACATAAACAGAGACATCGACATTGTAAAAAAGAGGGTGGGGGTCGGTGGGTTTAAAATTGCACATGACATGATAAATGTAACAGATTATCCCTCCTTTCTAGACCAACTGAACACAATTACATCATTTTGAAACCAGATCTAGAGAAAAGACATTCAAACCTTGAAAACAAACTGATCCAATCTTTTATAGATTCCGCATATGGTACATATTGACAATTCATTAGGCAAGTAGGGGGTTTGAATTTCTTCTGACACCATATTTTCTTTTGTTCACGGATGATGGATCGTTCTCGCATGTAAAAGTGGAGGCTACGTAGGGACTAGGAAACAAAACTATATTTGAACTAAATATTTCTGTTGAACCGTAATCTAAATATTAATAAACAAAGTATATACATAATCTTGCATATAGCTTAAACATAGATTTTTCAGCGAGTTTTTTGTGCACCTAGAAGAGTGGATGTACAAAGTATAGCTGAAGTTGGAGATATAATTCCTAATAAGGGGGAGTTTATGATTTAAAACGAACCAACTCCCACTCCCGCATGGCAGAAAAACTCAATACAAGACGAGGTGACCAAGTCCACTCGTTAGACACGATAAACGACCTCAATAGAAAACGTAGCACTGTAATAAAAGCAAATTAAACTAACAATAACTAATATAAAAGCAAGAAACAAAGCTAGGGCATATATTTCGATGGAACATAAAGAAACAGTGGGTTATGCCTCTTAGTAATAGTTGAAGACGATGTTAGGCAATGCTAAACGCCTACCTTGCGATGTCACATAGGATTCTCAGAAGGAAAGAGCACAACAGCAACACAACGTGACATAACAAAAATCGGGGAAATACCTACACTACAAACAATTGCATACCAATTCAAATGTGGTATGTTTGGTCATCACATGCTTGAAACTAATGATCATTGGATTATTTATATAAAGGAGAAAATTAATATGCATTTCATCATTTATCGCTACTTGTTGCAAACTGCATTCCCATTGGTGTCGTTTTTTCATTGATTTTGCGTGACGTAAAATGGTAATCCTACTTACGGGTGATACCGAATGCACGTCTGATCGACAAAGTAGTTAATATTACATAACACGTGGATTTTAGAGAGTAGACCCTAGTTTTCTTTTAGTCGATACTACACCGACCACTCATGTAGCAATACATCAATCATATCGTGACTTCTGGCAAGTATGAATAGCAAATAAAATAAAAGCACATTATTAGTTATTATATATTTATTTTGCACTATTTACGAATAATTACGCTAAAATGTGTGAGTCTCACAAAAGTTAGAGTATGTATTATTACCTGTCTACGAAGCACGAGAGGAAAGGCCATATCAGTTGAACAAGCCATTCGCTTATGCATCAATCCGAATGTAGGGAATCTGCAATAGCCTATGGAATGAATAGTGATCAGTGATCATTGGATATTTAAGAAATTAAAATCATCAAAATTACAGTTAATGTTCATATAGTGATCAAATGATTGGGAAAGAACAAAAAAGAAAACAAATGGTGAAAATTATTGGACAGAATTATAAAAATACGGTGTATTCAAACACAGACATGTGTATTTCTACATTATTCTAAGCTAGCCAGAGAAAATAAATACATCAGATCCATTCTTCTAGTCTTTGAAAATAAGACATTAGTTCTTTAAAAATGGGCATCGAACAACCCGACTCCTTTAAATGTAACCCTTGTCTCCTAATATAATATTCCGCCATGTTTTTCTTGATAGTGTCGCTTTTATTTCTCCAAATGTCCTTCGTGAAGAGCTTAATGACGATGTTTCATAGAAATTCACATTCCTGTACCATATACAAAGAAACGACTAATAAAATATAAAAATATATAAAGAAACGACTAATATAATATAAAAATATATAAAGAAACGACTAATATAATATAAAAATATATAAAGAAACTACTTTTTCATATTCTCCTCCTCCTCTTCCTCCTCCTCTTCCTTCTTATTCTTCTTTTCTTCTTCTTCTTGAAGTCAGTCGATTGACCGATTGTCACCGGCTCTCTCATTTCCCCTCCAACACTGCATAAATGTTATGTATATCTCCTTGTCTTCAATGTGTGAGGCTGATTGCAATATTCCGAGATACTCGGGGAAAATAGAATAACCAGTAGGGCCTACCTTGCAAAACCCTTCGTAGCACTATTTAGTTTGACGGTATAAGTTCGAGTCTCAGGCTCGGCCGATTTAGTTACGCGAGAACCTGCGTGTAGGTTCCCGTGGGTCAGTGGTTCTTATCAGGGTTTTTCCACCAGTTATTCCATCTTGCGCTGAGAATTTACGTTAAACCTCAAAGCAAGAGCGACAGTATTTCAATAGATTTCTAATTTCTACATTGTTCTTCATTTAGAATTTTAAAAGGAAACAAATGTAGCCCAATTTGTTATAACTATTACGGATATTTTATTGATCAAAAGTTTTCATTTTTACTTGAAATAAAATCGCAGTTTGTACACTTCTACATTAGGGACATGTCGGCTTGTTCAAGAATGACGTCAGATATGAAAGCAAAGAGTTTTATTGATGGCATGTCGATAAATTTGGACAACATTTCCGGCAATCGTCAGGACTAAATTTTATCACAGAAACGGACTTTTATTCTGTTCATACCGTTTGGTTTTTAAGAAGCCTGATACATTTAAATTTTGGAGAAAAAAATTCCTTAATTGACCTTCAATTCATTTTTTTAAAAATATAAATACTTAAACAAAATGGCTGACAGCTACCTTGTTTTGAGTTGAAAAATTTTCAGATACAATATGTAATGAGGTTAATGTGAAAGGAAAATTGTTGCTTTTCCTCAACTCCTGTACATGGGATTTAGTTGTGCTCGAAGCTGCGTCCCAGAATACCGTTCGATTTATTATTTGGGTGCTTTCAATCATTAAAAGGATATACTTCAACGTGTTAGAAACGATGCAGATTTATGTATGACATTTACATGATGATAGCATGTACATATTTAGAATAGTGCAGTAGTACGATGGATTAAAATACATAAATCAATATTGCTCTAAATTATCAGTACAACTGAAGAGTTAGTAATTGTTATTATTTAAATCTAAAACTATCTAATAGAATAAAAAAAAACATGATTTAATGAGACCAAAGTTTGATTTAAAATGATCCACGTTGATTCAGTAGATGAAGTAGCTTTTTCATAATCCATCAACAGTGTAGCAAAATATGCATTACTGATAACATTGATAGGTTTGAAAAGACGGAAGAAAAGTTGCAAAATGACGGCAATGAAATTACCGGTTTTAGACTCTCGTCATGTTATCTTATAACAGATACCCTGAGACAGCAAAATGGTATTGTCTGGATGTCTGTGTTTAGATGTCTGTGTAACAGAGTACACATTTCAAAGTATGTACCAGAAGTACACATTTCAAAGTATGTACCAGAAGTACACATTTCAAAGTATGTACCAGAAATACACATTTATATGACTGACAAAAATAGTATTTAAGACAGCCATACTAATATCTTGAAATTCCATTTTCGTACGCAACTATCAATCAAGTGTGGACTTTATGCATGTCTGGATTAATAGCACGAAACCTAGACCCGATACTCCTCCACGACTAATACATGTCGCACCTTTGAAGATACTGGACGTAGAACTAGAACTTTTGATATACTATATTATGTTCCAGATTAAAACTGTTGTATCAGCTGGGGACACTGGTAATGAACCATTCCTTTACATGAGTGGAGTTGCTGTACCAACTGGGAACACTGGTAATGAGCCATTCCTTTACATGAGTGGAGTTGCTGTACCAACTAGAAACATACGCAATGAACTTTTTCTTTACATGGGTTGAGTTGCTGTATCAACTAGAAAAATTGGTAACGAATCAGTGCTTTACATGACATTAACTAAATGTGCAGTTATTTCATATGTACTCGCATTTTAGTGCATGCAGATGTTTTCCAATCCGTTGACTTGGTTGATTCCGCCTTCTCTTACTTAGGATGTTTTTCTTGGTTTTATGCTAACTCTGGTCTGAGATAAATGAGGCATTGACTATTAGAATCCAGAGATCTAATGGTATTATAAATTTCAGATTTGTTATTTTCGTTTCAATCGTCGAATGTTATCAAATCAGCACTCAATGCAGATAGAGGTTATCCCAGTTTAAATGCAAAAATCCAGTCAAGTTTATATCTATCATTTGAAGCAATGTAGTCCTCTTTCTGTTTTATTGTGTTATCTCTCTAAAGTATCGATTGGAGTATATATGGTAACCAATTATCTCTCTAAAGTATCGATCGGAGTATATATGGTAACCAATTATCTCTCTAAAGTATCGATCGGAGTATATATGGTAACCAATTATCTCTCTAAAGTATCGATCGGAGTATATATGGTAACCAATTATCTCTCTAAAGTATCGATCGGAGTATATATGGTAACCAATAACGTCATAGTGCAAGTTACATTGACAACGACATGACATTTTAGCACCTCCAACACTGGCAGACATTTCATATTTCTTCTTGGTTTAATTTTTCAGTAATCGTTTTCGAAACTTTTTCAATTACATTTATGCTAGTTTTATCGTTTTATGTTCCATTTACAAATGCTGTATTTATTTCCTGCTTGAACTCTTATGTTTTTTTGTAGAGATTGAGTTATTGCTGTATTCGTCTTCAATAAATTCCGAATCTTTTATCAGCTGTGATTGGTCCATGTCTTCGTCCTTTAAATAAACGTAAAATGACTGGTGGTGACTTTGATGATTTTGATTATTTAGGCGACATTCTCATGTATGAGGATGCTGTTGTAATAGATGCACGAGATCAGACACAAGTTTGATTTCTTGTTTTGTATGAGCTAAAAATAAAGATATTTGGAATGATCACATACGTTTCTAGGCAAAGTATATATTATCGTAACGATGAGTAGATAAAAATGTTAATGGAATGCACACGATCAGACATCTCAGTGAGTATATTTGTGTATTTAAGAATATAGTATTCCCCTGAAATGCCTTCCATCCCATTCCTGTCATTACCATCCCACTTATTGTTTGACTAATATGGCATTTATATATGGTTTAACAGGTACTGACAAGCTTTCTAACATAACCACGCTGTCCTTATTTGACGTGATATACATTATTTAAACACTTTCGTGAAGGGGAGGGGTGACCGAGTGGTCCAAGGTGCTTTCCTTTACTTATCACTTACACACCTCACTTCTTTCTATGGCACGCTGAATCGTTCAAAATGGATAAGCTGGAGCAATCGTAGGTTGAGCTTGGAGAGATCGTAGGGTGAGCTGGAGCAATCGTAGTGTGACCTGGAGCAATCGTAGAGTGAACTTGGATAGATCGTAGGGTGAACTGAAGTAATCGTAGGGTGAGCTGAAGTAATCGTAGGGTGAGCTGGAGTAATCGTAGGGTGAGAGGTAGAAAACGTTCATAATGGAAACAATTCCGTTTGGAGTTTAGATTAATCTGCCTTTGTGACTTCCAGTCCTGCATTAATCGTGCTTTTGGATTGAGTAGAAAGAACCTGTTTCCTTCTGTGAATAATTATGGAGAGAAATGAAGTTGACGACTTCTTAATAGACCTCGATTCTTGTCTGAAAATCTTAAGATATTTTTTTTGACTCAAGATTTGATAGGAATCGAATACCTGATTAGAAAACTGGAGGACTACATCATGTTATTATCTGTCATCTAGTTTCAGGAAGAGAATTGTTAAACATTTTACAGGGACTTGACTATTCCATCTGCGGAATACATTCAGGTCTGTAAAATCTGCTAGACAGTTCACAAAGGCAATCGTTTTCATATGAATGTCCATTTGAGGAGAGAACTCGACATGATCGACCACGTTGTAGTGTTTCCTTCGATCAAACAGAATCATTAGGTGAAACTGGTATGACATAGGACAGAATCGCCTCATGTCTGGCAATTAGTATCTCAACTTTGTATAGAAGAAGGACAGAACTGAACTTACTGGACATTATTACAGACATAAATGACCGTGACCTTGACAGTCATGTTCGTGATATATAGTGCGCCTAACGTTGGCGAATCCTATATCAAAGGGAACCTTCTAACGCATGACATGCATATACAGAAATGGCGTTTGCGAGAAAATATTCACAGGATTTATCAGTGGGAAGAGCCCTAAGAAGGAGGAATGGTATAAAAAATAGAATATATAACGTCAAAGGGCCAAATCATCCATGGCATGTCGATACCAACCGATGTCTGCAGTTTATAGTGATGTTTAGCATTGGGGCATCATGCCGCAGACATGTAGCATGGTGTCCCACCCAGCCGTATTATCCTGACATATCACCAACAAATACTAACACTAACCTCCTAATGCTGAGGGGCAAACGAGGCAGCTGATTGAACTATATCTATATGAGTCTTTGGTATGATTCGGCTGGGGTTCGAACCCGCGACCTCCCGCATATGAAGCGGACACTCTAACCACTTAGACCACTGAAGCGGTACATTGTGGGAAAGTCTTAAATTGTAGAATAAAAGTTAACTTATTGACAAACAAAATACTGTTTCCTTAATTTCTTTGTCCCCTATTCCATATGTATGTATGTATGTATGTATGTATGTATGTATGTATGTATGTATGTATGTATGTATGTATGTATGTATGCATGCATGCATGCATGCATGCATGCATGCATGTATGTATGTATGTATGTATGTATGTATGTATGTATGCATGCATGTATGTATATATGACTTTATTTACTCTTCAACAGAGAACATATCAGATTAATCAAATTCTGGATAATACCAGATCATGAATTACAACAGAAAAGTGACAAAAATACAAGGTAGTACTATGTCAGATACCGTATTGACGACATGAAATATATCAATACCTGCAATTATGCAAATTTGTAGTCAGAGCTAACTAGTATTTAGATTAGCATGACACTGACCTTTTAGCAATTTGTTGATGATGATAATATGTCTAAAATTTAGTACGTCTATATTGTTATGCGCTTAACATTAACTTTGAAATAGTAACAAAAAAGAAATGAAACCTTATGTAGTATGCGTTTATTTATGACTTATTGTCCAATTTACTTTATTACCTCTTCAGTAAAGATTACATCAGGTTCATAAAAAAATACGGAGTATATATATCATAAGATTATGAGACACAACATAGACGAGAAAGCAAGAGAAATACATCGTCAACTAACGCATTTACATGATGACATAAATAAATACATAAAAGCATATAGTAAACTCTAGTAAATATGCATAAACACACAAATATGTCTGTCTGTATATAAATATGCATTCATGCATGTATGTATGTATGTATGTATTTATGTATGCAGGTATGTATGTACGTATGTATGTATGTATGTGTGTGTATGTGTGTGTGTATGTATGTATGTATGTATGTATGTGTGCATATATGTATGTGTGTGTGTGTCTGTGTGTGTATGGAAGGATGGATGGATGGATGCGTGAGTGCGTGTATGTATGTATGTATGTGTGTATGTATGTATGCATGCATGCATGCATGTATGTATGTATGTATGTATGTATGTATGTATGCATACATGTATGTGTGTGTGTCTGTGTGTGTATGGAAGGATGGATGGATGGATGCGTGAGTGCGTGTATGTATGTATGTATGTATGTATGTATGTATGCATGTATGTACGTATGCATATGCATGTGTGTGTGTGTGTTAGTATGTGTGTGTGTGAACATTAAGCCAGTATATGTTTCAAAATGATGTTTAGGAACTTAACCTGCATACATATTATGGAACTGTTTGTTGAAGAGTGCACGACACTTCAACATTTACAGAAAATTTTTATATAAAAGATTATGAGACACAACATAGACGAGAAAGCAAGAGAAATACATCGTCAACTAACGCATTTACATGATGAGATAAATAAATACATAAAATCATATAGCAAACTCTAGTAAATATGCATAAACACACAAATATGTCTGTCTGTATATAAATATGCATTCATGCATGTATGTATGTATGTATGTATGTATGTATGTATGTATGTATGTATGTATGTATGTATGTATGTATGTATGTATTTATGTCCTTGGCATCCGTCCGTATACGAGAGACGATGGCATAGCTCCAAAGTACGCTTTTGCTTATTCTTCTTTTTAGCTCTCTTTTCAGCTTGCTCTATTCTTCTTTTTTCCTCTGCGTTTTGAACTCCCTGCCTGACAGCTAGACGCCAGCTGGAACGGTTGTTTGCACAGCTCTCCCAGTCGTTGACATTGATGTTTGCTGTCTTCATATCCTTCTTGCAAACATCTTTGTAGCGCAGATGTGGTCGTCCAGTTGGTCGTGCACCTTCTGCTAACTCCCCATATAACAGGTCCTTAGGAATGCGACCTGGGTCCATTCTCTTGACATGGCCGAGCCAGCGAAGGCGCCTCTCGCTGAGTATGGAGAACATGCTGTTCATGTTGGCGCGTTCTAGAACCTCTGTGTTGGGTACTTTGTCCTGCCACTGGATGTGCAGAATGCGCCGCAGACATCTCAGGTGGAAGCTGTTGAGTTTCCTCTCGTGTCTTGCATAGGTGGTCCATGTTTCGCTGCTGTAGAGAAGTGAGCTGAGCACGCACGCTTGGTAGACACGCAGTTTGGTCTTCTCTGTGAGGTTGGGGTTGTTCCAGACCCTCTGGTTAAGTCTGGCCATCACTGCTACTGCCTTGGCAATCCTGCCGCCCACCTCAGAATCAATGGAGAGTGAGCTGGAGATGTTAGACCCGAGGTATGTGAAGTTCTCGACAACTTCCAAATTGTACCCATCGATGGAGACAGAGGGAGGGGAGTCTGTGTCCTGTGCCATGACATTCGTTTTCTTCAAACTGATGGTCAGTCCAAATTCCTTACATGCATGGGAGAGGCAGCATACCAGCTGCTGAAGTCCATCTTCCGTGTGTGATGTCAAGGCTGCATCGTCGGCAAAGAGCAATTCACGGATGAGTACCTCTGTGACTTTAGTCTTAGCACGGAGACGGGCGATGTTGAACAGCTTGCCGTCAGCCCTGGTATGGATGTACACTCCCTCGCTGCAGTCCTTGAATGCGTACTGGAGATGCATGGAGAAGAAGATGGCAAAGAGCGTCGGTGCAAGGACACAGCCTTGTTTGACTCCGCTAATGACTGGGAATGCTTCAGATGTTGCGCCATTGAAGCACACTGTGCTGTGCATGTTCTCGTGGAACGACATAATGACAGCAAGCAGACGTGGGGGGCAGCCGATCTTCTGCAGGAGTCTGAAGAGTCCACTCCGACTAACCATGTGAAACGCCTTCGTCAGGTCTATGAAGGCAATGTAGAGGTGCATCTGCTGCTCGAGACACTTCTCCTGCAGCTGACGTAGTGAGAAGATCATGTCTACAGTTGACCTGCCGGCTCGAAATCCACACTGGGATTCTGGGTAGACGCGGGAGGCTAGGATCTGCAAGCACGCCAAGGCAACACGGGCGAAGGCCTTTCCGACGATGCTGAGGAGGGAGATGCCCCGATAGTTGTTGCAGTCGCTACGGTCTCCTTTGTTTTTGTACAAAGTGACGATGTTGGCGTCACGCATGTCCTGTGGGATGTATCCCTGTTCCCAGCAAAGGCAGAGGAGTGTGTGTAGGGGCTGGAGCAGTGCTGGTTTTCCGCTCTTAAGGACTTCAGGCGGAATGCCGTCTCTTCCAGGAGCCTTCCCACAGGCAAGGCAATCGATGGCTTTTCCGAGCTCTTCCAGGGTGGGCTGTGTGTCTAGCTCCTCCATGACAGGCAGGTCTGGAATGGCGTCCAGGGCAGTTCCAGTGACATTGTTTTGGGTTGCATATAGCTCGAGATAGTGCTCAACCCATCGCTGCAGTTGTTTCCTCTGGTCTGTGATGACTTCGCCCGTCTTGGACTTGAGGGGGGCGGTCTTGTAGCTGGGGGGGGGGGTCTGTCGCCTTTTTGATACCCTCATACATTCCTCTTGTGTCTCCAGTGTCAGCAGCTGTCTGTATACTGTTGCAAAGGTTCAGCCAGTAGGTGTTTGCACAGCGGCGGGCGGTCTTCTGGGCGTTATTCCTTGCAATCCTGAGGGCTTGTAGTGTTCTGGGGCTAGGTGCAGCCTTGTATGCCAGGAGGGCTTTCCTCTTTGCCTCAGTCACGGGCTCCATCTCCTCCCAGTTTGCCTCATACTAGTCGACATTCTTTCGCTCCCTCTTCCCGTAAGCTGTGATGGCTGAATTGTACACAGAGCCACGGATATGGGACCACTTGGAATCAATGGTGTCATCAGGTGTCACTTTGGTGAGGGCTTCCTTCAGTTTGCTGATGAACTGCTGTGTTTTCTCTGGGTTGCTTGCACAGCAGGTGTTGATACGTGGGTGACCCTTCTTCTTGGCGTGGTGCAACTTCTTGGGTAATATTCGCACCTTGCTGGCCACAAGGGAATGGTCCGTGTCACAATCAGCACTGTGGTAGCTGCGGGTAAGGAGGACACTGGCCAGTTCTGCACGCCTGGTGATGACGAGGTCTAGCTGGTGCCAGTGGCGTGAACGTGGGTGTCTCCACGACACCTGGTGGATCTCCTTGCATTTGAAGAAAGTGTTGGTCACACATAGGCTGTGGGAGCAGCACATCTTCAGCAGTCGCTGACCATTCTCGTTGATCTTGCCTCTTCCGTAAAAGCCGAGACAGGTGGACCAGGCCTCATGGTCAGCTCCCACTCTAGCATTGAAGTCTCCTAGTAAGTAAAGGCTTTCATTGTTGGGGATACTGAATATTGCCTGATCCAGAGCCTCATAAAACTTGTCTTTCTCCTCGTAGGTGGAGTTGAGGGTTGGGGCGTACACACTGAAGATGTTGACCGGGCCTAAGGATGTTGACAGCCGAAGGGCAAGGATTCTCTCAGTACCTGATGATGGAGGTTCAATGAAGGCGATTAGCGTGTTCTTGACGGCAAAGCCTACACCATGCTGCCTAGGTTCATCCAAGGGCTTCCCCTGCCAAAAGAATGTGTAATTGGCTTCCCTGATGGTGCCGCTGTCAGCCAGTCGGGTCTCCTGGAGGCAGGCAATGTCGATGTTCAGTCGGGAGAGTTCTCTGTCAATGACAGCAGTCTTCCGTGCATCGTCGATCTGCTGTAGGTCAGTGGTCAATCCAGGACACATGGTCCTGATGTTCCAGGTTGCAAAACGAAGAGTTGGAGTCTTTTTATTTCTTCTTTTAGTCTTTCCTGGTGCAGAGTTTTGTGGCCCCCTTGTCGAGATGGTTCTCTAAGCTCCACGCACCCAGTGAAGCAGGCAGGCCATGGCGGGCAGCACCTTACTGACTGGGGGCTGCCCAGCTTGAGGCGGGCGGTAGCTGTCCAGTGAGACCTGATGATCTCTCCCACCGTCAGAAGTAACCCCTGGCTCCAAGCTCTACGCCAATCTAGCTTTGACTTAGAACGGGTAAACTGTTACTTCTCGTGTTGTGCCGACGCCGTACGACGACGCTGAAGTGTCCTCTCCATTGGAGCTATGAAGCCTGGGCAGGGTGGTATGGAGAATCAGCTGTTGCCCATGCAGCAGTTCCCCCCCCCCCCCCTCTCCACGCAGCTGGTGTGCCCAAGGGAACGACGAATGCCGATACAGCTTGGCACCAACGGCGTCGCAGGAGTTGCCGGAATGACGTTGAAGTCAATGTCATACCGCCTTAGGGACTCCATCTCCGGATTTTCTGTCGGGGTTTACTCCCTTAGCCTTTCCCATGAGTGGGTATAGCCACAAGGCAGCAGAGGTTTGGAATCAGAGTTTTCCTTCTCCTAGATGAGCTACCATCCAAGGTTTACGAGTCCCATCTACCCGAAGCAACTGGTTTTAATGCGCCAGTGGGCCGCCTTCACCCCTTCTCCTGTTAGTAGAAAACATGGTCTGCCGGGCTTCAAATCTAAGCCACTCGCGAAGGCCAGGAGCTGGATTTTAGTTGACAGAGGCAGTAAGAGACGCGGCCGTATGGGGCATTTTGGAGGATTGGGGCGCTTGTCTCCCACTCCCACCCCGGGCAATGTCAACCTTAGACCACAATGTATGTATTTATGTATGCAGGTATGTATGTACGTATGTATGTATGTATGTATGTATGTATGTATGTATGTATGTATGTGTGTGTATGTGTGTGTGTATGTATGTATGTGTGCATATATGTATGTGTGTGTGTGTCTGTGTGTGTATGGAAGGATGGATGGATGGATGCGTGAGTGCGTGTATGTATGTATGTATGTATGTATGTATGTATGTATGTATGTATGCATGCATGCATGCATGCATGCATGCATGCATGCATGCATGCATGCATGTATGTATGTATGTATGTATGTATGTATGTATGTATGTATGTATGCATACATGTATGTGTGTGTGTGTGTGTGTGTCTGTGTGTGTATGGAAGGATGGATGGATGGATGCGTGAGTGCGTGTATGTATGTATGTATGTATGTATGTATGCATGTATGTACGTATGCATATGCATGTGTGTGTGTGTGTTAGTATGTGTGTGTGTGAACATTAAGCCAGTATATGTTTCAAAAAGATGTTTAGGAACTTAACCTGCATACATATTATGGAAATATTTGTTGAAGAGTGCACGACACTTCAACATTTACAGAACATTTTTGCCATCGATGCAGGTGCGAAAGTTGATTTAGAAAGCTAAACAAAATCCTGCAAAGCTTATGTTCCTATTTTTTATTTCGTTTTTTTTTTTTTTAATGTCTTCTTAGATCTTGTTGCGCGCATGCATATTGAGGCTGGTTAGTCATTTTTCTTCATCAATGGACATTAAGGCGATCAGTGCTCTATTTAATTAAAAGTCAGTCACTTATGACTTTTAAGCTTACCGTAGTGAATTAAACCTACCGGGAAACATTTCTCCATTTCACATTTGATTTCTGAAACGTCGACTCTGATCTGATAACTAAACAATAAACAAAGTTCCCTTTATCACGCATCACAAATGGCAGCCCGTCAAAAGACTACTGTAATGTTTTGTTGAGCGTCTGTTTTTGCTCATAACAGCTACGATTTCTTCAGGGAATATTAGAATGATATTTGGATGAGATATTTTGGGCTAGCAATCTTATTTTACATTTCTGAAAACCTTGAACGGTTCCGCACTACTGAAACTACATAGAAAATGTTTCAATCGGTTGTGCAGAAAGCTGATATTGACTGCAAAGATGATTCATAAATGTGTCTAGTAAGACCTTTACATTTGATTGCATGTACATTACATACAGTATAGCAGTCTGCAAGCAATAGAAGATGTTCATCTCAGATGAACATTTCATTTCTGTAGCTTGATCCAGCTTCTTAAAGGTTATTTTAAGTGTCTGAAGGTTTTCACCTTGGACCGTTCTAAATGTGCAAATAAAGTAAAATTGCTTACGCATTCTTTATGTTTATTATAAGCCATGTATCATTACTTGATGCAATAGTATTCTCTCTCTTTCTCTCTGTAAGCGCTTTACAACATTAGACAACATCTATAAGATAAAAAAAAACATAATAATATTACTACAAAAGCAAACAACGTGAAATTAGAAAAACATTAAAAAAAATTAAAAACATGCTGAGAATATTTCAGGTAGGAAACATTATTAGGTCTTTAAGTTTGTTCTTGCAGTCGAAATAAGTGAGTTTTGAGAGCCCTCTTGAATGTGATATATATATATATATATACATATATATATATATATATATATATATATATATATATATATATATATATATATATATATATATATATATATATATATATATAATTTGCACCGTTATCACTTTTATGTCAGCACACACAATATATATATAGATATATATATTGTGTGTGTGTGTGTTGACATAAAAGTGATAACGGCGCAAATTCAGAAACGACGTGATAACAATGCACAACTGAATTTTAAAGATTTGATAAAGAAATTATAGAGTTATGCATGGTTGTTTAAGAGACAGATTTCAAGAAAATTGTATAAAGGGATTACGAAAAGCAACAACATCAATAATAATAATAATAATAGCATAATACTAATAATAAATGTAATTACTTGGGTGGAATTATTTCAATTTCGGCCGAACTACCCAAGGGTTTTAAACTGTAGTATCCGATGTCATTCGTTATATAGAAGCTCTATGGCGGTCAACAACAGGTTTGATTTAATCAGTAGCCGCTCGAAGGACTCAACTGAATGTCCACTTCAGTTATATAGTGGGTGGCGACATTCACGTTGATTTCATTGCAAATGTGGCTTTTATGTTTATTCATTCGTTTTCTGAAATCAGAGGTTTCATAAACATGTTGAGTGCAACAGATCTTGCATGTCAGGAGATACGCTGCGCGCACTCTACTTCTGATTGATTGTGCAGCTAACCTCTGTTGTGGAACTTGTGAAAGATTTCGCCTCGGGAATAATTTTGCAAAGTTGGCATTGCTCGTCTTTGCAGTTGTATGTGCCTGAATAGGTGGTCATGTTTGAAGCTACTTTGCTATTTACCAGATAGATAGATTAGATAGATAGATAGATAGATAGATAGATAGATAGATAGATAGATAGATAGACAGACAGACAGACAGACAGATAGATAGACAGACAGACAGACAGACAGATAGATAGATAGATAGATAGATAGATAGATAGATAGATAGATAGATAGATAGATAGATAGATAAAACTGAAATTAAAAAACATCACAAAAGACGATACATATGTGCACTAGATTTGCATTTACAATATGCTTCTTCAGACAAAAACTGTTTGGGAGAAAATGATGATGCCCTTATATTGAAAATAGCATTAACGTCAATGACATAACGTCATAAATGATATGCAACATCATATCAAATGTACATGTATACCAGGATCAAACAGACACGTGGGTCTCTAATGGTGACTGAATCAGTGAACTAATATTGTAGAGACCCAGCCATACAAACAATTATATATGTATAAATGATATCGGTACACAACATATCAATTAATTTATTAAGACTTTTAACAACTTTATACAGTACTTGATATTAAGTCTATTAGGATATAAAGTATCTAACCCATGAATCCAGTAACATTCTTAAATCAGTATGTTCATCTCTCCATGCACAATATCAGTTTTTATGAATGAAAAGTCACTTAATTTTGCATTATGTTGTTTGGAATTACAAAATTCCTTTTTATATTGACTGTTTGGTTGCTGTTGTGTGTGTATATATATATATATATATATATATATATATATATATATATATATATATATATATATATATATATAATCAGTTGTTTTTTTCTGAGATACGAATTTTAAATTAAAAAATACTAGCATTTCCACACAGGATTCATTCATTTGTCTTGCTCTTATTGTGTCGGTCATAAATTATCATGAGGTATATGAAGTCGCTATTGACGGAAACATATATACATACATACATGCATGCATGCATGCATACATACATACATACATACATACATACATACCACATGCATACATACATACATACATACATACATACATACATATATTGGGATTATGATTAACTTTTTGGACTATCTGGGTTAGATTCCTTAATAAGTGTTCGCTTTGTATTCCAGAGAATTACGTTATTTATTGAATTTTATAAGCTTGTTAGTATTCGCTCTTTTGGGTTCCTTAGTTTTATACCATAGAGTTGTTATATAAGTACGCATGTTAGCGGTATTGGCAAGACTTGCATTTAATTGGCAAGTCTAATTATACTTGTTTGAATAAATATTAACAACAAAATTCCATATAAATTTATATTCTCCAAGTACGCTATGGATATAATATTTTATATGTCTTCAAAATTTTCATAAAATATCAATGCTAGTTTACTTTTGTTTGTTGAAAGAATGAGTGAGATAACGTAAGAGTGAGCTAAAATTGAAATCAGAATAGGACTTACCAGCTAAAGTTCATTATTATTATTATTATTATTATTATTATTATTATTATTATTATTATTATTATTATTATTATCATTGTTGTTGTTATTATTATTATTTATATTATTTTCATAACTATTATTTACATTTGCCTCAAGTTTTATAATTGAACAAATAAGATTCGTTCAATTTGTTTTTTTTTATCTTGCGCGATGAATCTGAGGTTTCACGGAATTTGTCAGAGCTTTGTCTTTTAGAGGATCTGATACTCCAAGTGCATAGTAGTCCAAGATTAATACAATTTGATTTCATTTTTTTAGATACTGGACAACAGCATCAATGTTACACATGCACATATTTATACGAAACAGTATCCCCTTTCTAAGCATACTAATATGAATATATTTGCTTAGCAGAAAAAATCTAAACCCATTCTATTGATACACTGTATGTGTATTAAAGATAAAAGGCCAAAAAACACAACATCCTTCACCATCAAAGTTACATTTCTTTCGAAAAATTCAAAATCTCGTTTTGAAACAAAAGTCTGATTTTATACACATGAAATGAATCGATTAATCTAATATATCGAATGTTTATCCACTCGGACATTGTTCACTCGTTGTAAACATCATCACGATTTAAAGTTACTATAAATATCAAAAGAAAATCATGTTTGGAAAGGATCAAATATATCATTCATGACCCTACGTTTGTAAGTTGTTGCTTTGAGATGTCCCCTATCTCTCATATCAATGGAATTGTAACCATTTCTATAAGACATAGGCATATATCTCCATTTTGCATGCTGCATTGTCTGCCGTTTGTTCTTTCTGGATAGGTCTAATTCCATCATTACAGTCGGTATTCGCCACATTTTTCTGATTCCTGATAATTAGCCAATTAGTTATGCATGCTACACTGATCAAGTAGAAAGTAACATTAAAAAAAATTCAACAGAAAATAAAACGATTTTTTCGAAGTGGTTGGTATTTTTTCTTTTATTCTTTGTTCGTTTTTTTTAAATACTTTTACTGCTGGTAACTAAGCAAATTGATGTTATCAGCGGGTTTCAGAAAGGTTATATTTTCAATAAAATTTACAGTCTTTTCGTTCACATACAACAATTAATTAGAACATTCAACATACCCTATGCTGATTTTTTTATAAATGTTTGCCCAGGATAGTGACGGATATAAGTAAATAAAGACATTCGTCTAAACCTAAAACGAATATGTTGAAGTTCATCAAATATGTAAAACAATGAAGTAAATATCTAGGGCACTTAATTATAGTGCTGTGAGAGCTTTACAGTTACGTCATCACATTTTGGTTATATTGACATGTACGTCATCACCATTTGGTTATATTTACATGTACGTCATCACATGTTGGATATTGTTAAACATGCCTCATCACATTTTGTTAATTATTGCATTTTGTATATTGGCACAGTAACCCTTTACAAAACAACAAATTGAGGCCATCCAACGTCTCAGGTGGAAGAAACATTGGCATAGAATCAGTTTACAATGAATAAAATACGGGTGGTGATAGCTCCACTAATATTTGAAAATCACACAAAAGTCTCTTATAAATGAAATAAGGGAGATGATAGCTTCATTACTACTACAAAAACACACCTAAGTATTTTATAAATGAAATACAGTGGTGATAACTTCACTACTAATTGAAAATCACACCTGAATATCTTATTAATAAACTTAGGGAGGTGATGGCTTTACTACTACCAGAAAATCACACTTAAGTCTCTTAAAAATGTCTTACCCCGTTAATTATTCTGCGGCTGATGCTTGCTAAATACCAAAGAGAAAAGAAAATAATAGATATCACCGGAGAGCGTGGATGAAAAACATTTATCAGTCCAGCTAGACAAGAATGTGTGTTAAACTGATTGTAAAACTTTCACGACGCCGAGAGAAAAAGTGCAACAGATGGAATTTCAAGTGGACGCTTTTTAAAGAATGTGGTTCTAATCCATGCTACACTTGAAGGAGTAGTTTGGAGGGTGACGATAACTAAAGATCCCTGGCAATACAGTGAATTTTATCAACACCAAAACTTTTTGAAACGGGTCTGTAATAATGGACTTCAGAAAGATAATATTTTATTTTCTGAAGAAAGAAATCTAGGTGATAATAATTATAATGGTAATTTTATTTGCCATTTACATGTTAGAAGTAGATGTCAGATGTTAGATGTATGCCATTTAGATGTTAGAAGTGTCCATAATTATGTAAAACATGCCATGATAATTATATAACAAGTGTCCATAATTATGTAAAACATGCCATGATAATTATGTTAGAAGTGTCCATAATTATGTAAAACATGCCATGATAATTATGTTAGAAGTGTCCATAATTATGTAAAACATGCCATGATAATTATATAAGAAGTGTCCATAATTATATAAAACATGCCATGATAATTATGTAAGAAGTGTCCATAATTATGTATGCAACTTGAAATTAAAGAAATACAAATATGTATTTCGAAACAAATTCTTCTTTAATGAATGCTTCACAGAATTTTATATTGTTTTTAAAAAATTAAATTTTGCAATAATTACAACATTTCATAAAGATTTTTAATGTTACTATTGGTCAGTTTTGGACCGTTTTGGTCATCTTTAATACGTATAATCACATTGGTCAGTTTTGGTCATCTGTAACGCCTTTAATCACTTGCATCAAATGTTTCGTTGTGAACCAAGCGAAAGATTCGTATTATTAAGTAAAAACGAAAATGACAGCACTGACAATGATTCATTTGTTATCGGCTGAATGTCTTTAACAGGGACAATGATTCAACTTCAATCTACCGAATGTCATTAACAGTGACAAGGATTCAATTGCTATCGACTGAATGTCTTTAACAGTGACAAGGATTCAATTGCTGTCGACTGAATGTCTTGAACAGTGACAAGGATTCAATTGCTATCGACTGAATGTCTTCAACAGTGACAAGGATTCAATTGCTATCGACTGAATGTCTTCAACAGTGACAACGATTCAATTGCTGTCGACAGTATTAAGATTTTATAATTAGAAAAGATCTGTTACTAAAATGATAATAAATAACATGTTAAATGCATCTCCTTGACTCAGATCGAGATAAATGTATAGTATAGTATGTACGCTGTACCACTGATATACCACGAGACGTATAAATGTTTCATTAAAAGAAAACGAGGCTTGCCAAGATCCATGCAATCTTTTGAATGACACAAAATATACATGAAACAATATAATATTTCTAAAAACGTGAAAGTACGTTTGCTATTAAACGTTCTTTCCCTTGACGTGCCTTATGTAAATATCGTATTCCTTCAGAAGCAAACTCTACCTTTTGTTGTTGAGTTTAATTATAGTGGCATGCGCACAATTGTGCATGTGCCACACCTCTACCGTAATAATCTCTGATTGCTGCTTTTCATTATGCCATTAAAAGTAAGTTCATCTGCTATTAAATTCTATTTCCTCTTGAGGTACCTGATATAAATATTATATTCCTGAAACATCCAACTCGACCTCAATAATATCTGATGTTTGTTTTTCATTTTGCCAATGAAAGTAAGGTTGTTGTGATCACTCAATTTTTGTTGTGATCACTCAATACAATAATCAGAGAAGGAGCTGAACTAATATACACTTCAAAGATCTGCAACGCTCATATCGAAGTGTAGCATCCCTTCTCGGTTGTGGAATAAATTCTTTGGTGCTAATAATTATGTGTAGAAAAATAGCTCACTGGATTACCTACACCATTATGTTTCTTCTTGAATCAATACTGCACGAACACCGACATCACTTGCATCAACAGGCATTTTAAACGATTTAATAAATTTGGAACTGGAACAACTGGTGCATTCATAACTAAAACCTTTAATGTATCAAAAGCCTCCAGACATTTTGCAGACCAACAAAGCTCTGCTTTTTTAATCAACAAATTGGTCAGGGCTTCACCAGCTTTGAAAAATTTCCATACCCCAAAATAGCATCAGTTGCTTTTTCTTGATATGCACGGAAATTAAGAAATATCATTGACATTAGCATCTCTAAGTTTTACGTATCCATGCCACACGATATGTCCTAGAAATGTAACACAAGCATGGCAAATCTCACTTTTCTTAAACAAATTGTCAAATTTGCATCCGTGAGTCGTCTGACAAACAATTTCCGAATTGTCTCCAAGTGATCTTTCCATCGATGTAATCATCATAATTTTTTAGACCAGATACAGTTATATTAATGAAACGTTAAAATATACAAGGCAAACCTTTCATCTCAAACGGCATTACTTTATATTGAAAAGGGCCATCTGGAGGTACGAATGCCTAAATTTCTTTTGCCTTTTCCGCCAGTGGAATGTGCCAGAATCATTTCAAAAGGTCAAATGAGGAGACATATTTTGAACTTTGCACTTCCAATTCATCAATGCAGCCATCGATTCTTGGCAATGGAAACGAATCTGTTTTCGTAACACTTTACACCTTTCTATAAATACTGTATATTATAGTAAGTAGTATCTGGTTTCGGTACAAGAATGCATGGTGAACTCTAGTCACTTTAACGTGCTTCCACAAAATACTGAATTTCTTTTACAAATATCACTGTTTGTGACTCTTCATCAGGTAAGGATGCTGTTTCACAGGAGTGGAACCTACAATTTAAACGTTATGGTAGATTTATTTTATATGTTTCTGTTGTAGCATAAGGAAACAAGAGCTTGCATCCATGTAATAACTGTTTTAGTTCATTCCTTTATTGCTGCAGCAGATTTGAAAGTTTCTGGCACAGATTATTCATTATTTCTGAATTTTGAAGATTGCTTACACCAAAGTCACTAGAGTCTAACTCCATTCCATCACAAAAAGCATCACTGTATAGGACAGGCACAACTAACACGACTGCATGATTAACATGGCTATCTCTATCAACATGCTTCTTTAACATATTAATATGACAAAGTTATTTCATTTTCGCCTCCTAGGAGCATTGATGACACATTGATGATATAATTGAAATCACTCACATTATTTTGAACTGTGTAAGGGCGATATTACTTAGCATAGAAGAGGACCTTGAGGTAAGGACAAGAGAGCCAGAACTTTATACCAGGCTGAAAACTTCTTTCTTTTCGTAATTTTGTCATACTTTAATTTCATTTTTGAGCATAGTGCATATTAGTTCTTGCAACTGTACAAGCCTTTTAAACTTATTTGTAAAATTAGAAGCGTAGTCGAGAATATTAATTTCTGTATCTTCATTTAACAGAAATTTTCCTTCTAACAAGTTGAACGGTACACTAACAATATGTCAAAAAACTATTTCAAAGAGACTAAATCCTAAATAATCTTGAAATGACCCTATAACAAAAAGCAACAGTATACAAACACGTTTACAATCTACCGAATGTCTTTGACTGTGACAAGGATTCAACTGTTATCTACCAATTTTAGTTTTAATATTCCTTAGCGGCGTTGTCTATGGCAATCGTGTAGTAGTTTACATCATGGTCAGAATGTACAGCATGTATTAGCTGCCTGACTTGGTCTTAGGTAAGGAACCAACACAATTTACTACTATTCTGCTAAATGGTTCGACGAATGCAGGGATAAGTTACAGATAAGCCTATGGTATCTTCTGACTGAGATTTCCTACCACTTTATAAGTGTGACAAGATGTAAAGTATTTGAAAACATCACGGAAAGTCTCGTGATAAGTTGTAGTAATCCCATAATAGACGACGCGGAAGAAGAGGACAAAGACACCTTCTACGACACTCTTCAAGCCGTTTTAGAGGACGTCCCTCGACATGACGTGCTGTTGCTACTTGGCGACATTAACGCTAGGGTCGGCTGCGACAATAAAGACAGAGAGAGGACCATGGGTCGCCATGGAGTAGGTGTGATGACCGACAACGGGGAAAGACTGGTCAACTTTTGTGAAGAGAATGACTTGGTCATAGGAGGGACCCTGTTCGAGCACAAGGACATCCACAAGCTCACATGGACGTCACCAGACGGCAGAACTCAGAACCAGATCGACCACATCATCATCAACGGCCGATGGAAACACTCCCTCAAGGACGTGCGAGTGGTGCGGCACGCTGACATCAGCAGCGACCATAGTCTTCTGGTGGCCTAAGTGACTTTGAAGCTTAGGAAAGTTAGGATAGGGGTCTCCAGGAATCAGCGCTTCGATGTGGCCAAGCTGAAAGATCCAAAAGTGAAGGAATAGTTTAGGCTGGCCCTAAGGAATAGGTTTAATGTTCTAGAAGATGAGACAGCGCTGACCATCGACAATTTCAACAGAGTAATGAAGGAAGCAGGAGAAGTAGTTTTAGGTTATAGGAATAGTAAGAAGACAGAGTGGAGAGACGTGGACTTGCATAGACGAGAGAAGACAGATTAAGAAGAGACTTCTGGACTCCAAGTCACCAAGACTGAAAGAGAGAATTTCGAAGGAGTATAGAGGAAAAGACAAGGAGGTGAAGAAATCAGCAAGGAGAGACAGGAGAGAATACACAGAGAGACTGGCAAAGGAGGCGGAGGCAGCAGCAGAACAGAAAGACATGAAGACGGTGTACCAGAACACCAAGAAGCTGAAGGGCGACTACGGCCAGCACCACGACATTCCAGTAAGATATGAAGATGGAACCCATGTCACAGTGGAGGAGGAGAAGCTGAAGAGATGGAAGCAACACTTTGAGTCCATACTGAATCTCCCAGACCCACCAGGATTCGCTGACATTCCTGAAGCAGAGGAGGACCTTGACATCAACTGCGACGACATCACTGTTGAGGAGTTCAAGCAGGCCATCCACAAGCTGAAGAATGGGAAGGCACCTGGCGATGATGGAGCATGTCCCGAGATGCTGAAGGCAGAAGACACAAAGACACCGCAGTTTCTTTGCCAGAGTCTCCAGAATATCTGGGTTATTGAAGAAGCACGGAATGACTGGAAAACAGGAATCATCGTCAAACTTCCCAAGAAAGGAGATCTGGGGAACTGCAACAACTGGCGAGGAATCACCTTACCATCCATCTCCAGTAAGATTTTAAGTCGCATCATTCTCTAACGCATCACAACAGCTGTGGACGGCATCCTACGCCAGGAACAGGCAGGCTTTAGGAAGGGCAAATCCTGCATCGACCACATCTTCGTTCTGAGACAGATCCTTGAGCAGTCTCATAAGTGGAATGGTTCCCTTTATGTGGTCTTTGTGGACTTTGAGAAGGCCTTCGACAGCCTGCACCGAGCCTCTCTGTGGAAGATCCTACACTACGGCATCCCCCAGAAACTTGTCAACGTCATCAGGTCCCTGTACGAGAACTTTGAGTGCAGAGTAATCCACAACAACCTACTCACAGAACCATTCAAGGTGGAAACCGGAGTGAAGCAAGGATGCATTTTCTCGCCGATTCTCTTTTCACTGGCCATTGACTGGATCATGCGCCGCACCACAGAGGGCAGGAGGCAAGGAATACGGTGGACGCTGACCTCAATGCTCGATGACCTGGATTATGCCGAGGACATCGTGTTACTGGCAAGCAGACACCAGGATATCCAACAGAAGACACAACAGTTGGTACAGACAGCAAGCACCATAGGTCTTTGAGTCAACATAGGGAAGACACAAGTCTTGAGGAAGAACACTAGAGTGGGCGACCCAATCACCATCAACGACCAGCCTCTGCAAGAAGTAGACGAATTTACGTACCTGGGCAGCAAAGTCGCCACGGATGGAGATTGCACAAGGGAAGTCACCACAAGAGTCAGCAAGGCCAACCAGGCCTTCGCAATGCTGAAGCCCATCTGGAGGGCAACAAACCTCAGCGCCCACAAGAAGATCCGTATGTTCAAAAGCAACGTGCTGAGCGTCCTTTTGTACGGGTAAGAGTGTTGGAAGACCACTGCTAACATAGAACGCAAGCTGGAAGTCTTCCAGACCAAGTGCCTGCGACGGATCATGAGGATCTTCTGGCCAAACCTGATCTCGAACGAGGAACTCCGGCACAGAGCGGGCGCAAGCACCATCGCTGAGACCATTGCAACTCGTCGATGGAGATGGCTCGGCCACGTCTGCAGAATGCCCCCGACTCACTACCAAAGGTGGCACTGAGATGGACTCCACAAGGGAAAAAGAACCGTGGCAGACCCAAAGAGACCTGGCGCCGAACCGTGGAGAGAGAACTCAAGACCAAAGGCCTCACCCTGCAGACCGCCCCCATAACAGCAGCCGACAGACCAAAATGGTGCTCCCTTGCTGTCGCCTCAAGCACCAGACGGAGCAGAGAGGATTGATTGATTGATTGATTGATTGAATCCCATAATGTCCAGTCAAATACGTTTCGTGGGCTAGATAAAGAAATGTCTGTCCCAACATCTTAGGAACAACAATTTGACAGCTCAATAATCACTCACCACCAGAGGATGCCTCAGGTGGTCACCTTTATGTCCATATGGACCCCATTTGTAACTAATTAACAGAAAGGTACTTCTGCGGCTCCGTACATTAATAACCCTCTGAAAGAGACGAGATCTTGGGATCATGTTCATGTTAGACAACAAGTGATTGTTGTTTATCTCCTTGATTCGAATAAAGATGATGAGTAGTAAAAATGATCACCTTGCTCAACACAAATGCGACTTCATCAAAAGCCTGACTAATGCATGTGATAACTAAAGTAATACTTTTCTGATCAAAATAATTCTCACGATTTCTTTTTGTCATACCTCTAGTAACAGCACAAGCTGTGTTAAAAGTGACAAGGTATCAATTGCTATCTACCGAAAGTATTTAACAGCGGCATATATTTAACTTCTATCCACTGAATATCCTTAAAAGTGACCAGGATTAAATTGCTATCGACTGAATATCTTAAACAGTGGCCACGATTAAATTGCTATCGACCGAATATCTTAAACAGTGGCCATGATTAAATTGCTATCGACTGAATATCTTAAACAGTGGCCAGGATTAAATTGCTATCGACCGAATATCTTTAACAGTGGCCAGGATTCAACTGCTATCGACTGAATATCTTTAACGGTGGGCAGGATTCAATTGTTATCGACTGACTGCCTTTCTACCGATGCCAGTTATTGCACAGTATGTTGTAAGCAAAATTCCGTGTTATGATGACCATATTCTGAGATTATATAATGTTTTTAATGTGTATGAGGCACCTTGCCTTTGTTGGAAATATGATAACTGATAGTTAAACTTACAATGGAGGGTCACCAAGTACGATAGTGTACACAAGTTGAGGCTGTCTCAATGCTCGTCTTCGTTCTCACTATCTCGATTCTAATGCGGACTGAATCTTGGAAATTTGCAGAAAAGAAATTATTTTCAGTATATTAGCCTTTGTAAATTCAATGTTTTAAGCGAAACTCAAAATTACATTATTCTTATTACATTATTATGTCGTCAATATAGTGTCACCTTTTATTTAGTTTGTCGCGCGCGCATGTGTGTGTGTGTGTATTTGTGTGTGATTTGGATTTTGAACGTCACCATAACAATCTGTCATTCAAAATATTACGATGTCTGCAGTGTGACAGGTTATCGTGATGCTTAGCATTGGGTCATCATGCCGCAGACATGTAGCATCATGTCCCACCCAGTCACATTATCCTGACACAAGGATGACCATTCTTGACACAGACCTCTTAATGCTGATCGCCTAGCGAGGCAGCTGCTAGTATAATGTTTCTAAGTCTTTGAAATGACTCAGCCTGGGTTTGAACCCGCGACCTTCCGCATCCGAGGCGGACGCTCTAACCATTAGGCCACTGTGTTGGTCGATTCAGTTTGTCGTAGTGCTACGAACTCTAGGAGACGTTGAATATAAGGTAACGTAATTACAACTTATGTTACTTACAAAAAAATAACAAATATAATTTTTTTATATAAAATTGTAATAATTGCGAGATTAGTGATGTGAAAAAGAATAATAAAGTCATCGAAATGCACACCTCCCACTTTTCACAGTCGGTTACCTACCTTTTCCAAGGATAATGCCACTGCCACAACAAGCGCAAAGTCATAGAACTTTTCGAATATAATATTATTATCAAGTTCCAACATGGGAGAATCGTTGCTAGTGACAACTATGTTTTTCAGCGTGCGAATGCATATTTATAAATTATCAGCAATGAAGCAGTGATAGTGAAATTGTAATCAATCTCCACCCCACCAACTCTGTCTGACTCTCATGAGCTGTATATATATATATATATATATATATATATATATATATATATATATATATATATATATATATATATATATATATATATATATATATATATATAGGCAAATCCGAGTGTAAATCTCATTAGTTAACGCGTTATCAATCACAAGTGATTTTTAAACTCGGTTTTGACACGTCATACGAAAATAATATAAATAACACATGTTTCTGTCACGAACCTTACCATGTACATTTAACAGCTTATGTCTTATCTAGAGATGTATTTTTAGTTTATTTATGTTTAATACTTTCTTTAAAACATGTTTTCTTTCTATAACGCAGTTGTGCATTGATGTAAGCTCGTAGAAGTTTTACACTTATTTTATAATGCACTAGTAAATGCCCAACAGTCACACAAATTAAAAGTTATTATTGAAAATTTTCCTAAATCTAGCAGAATCGCATAAAGCTCTTGAGAATGCAGCGAAGAATATTTAACAATTTCGTCGGTTTCATTCTGGCGATTATAACATCAAGTTTAAAGTCCACAAATAATTTTATATTTTGTAGCTGTGTGTAGATTTCACGAAGCGTTCAGTTAGGGTAACGCATAAACTAAGATTGTCCATTTTTGAAAACTCCGCCAAAATAACGCATAATGCGGCAATCAACAGCAAGATGATTAAGAACAGACTTTAAATAACTTTATTTCCGTTTATAACCCTTTTCCTCATATAAACTACGAGCGGTCAACACCCTTTTCCTCATATAAACTACGAGCGGTCAACACCCTTTTCCTCATATAAACTACGAGCGGTCAACACCCTTTTCCTCATATAAACTACGAGCGGTCAACACCCTTTTCCTCATATAAACTACGAGCGGTCAACACCCTTTTTCCTCATATAAACTACGAGCGGTCAACACCCTTTTCCTCATATAAACTACGAGCGGTCAACACCCTTTTCATAATAATACAAGTGGAAATTGGAAATATGTCTATCAAAATGTTCATAAAACTAAAGACATACATTTGTAACAAATCAGCTAAAACGCATTTCGCTTTTAAACGTTGGATAAAAAAATTTGGATAAAAGCACAGTTTCCTGTTTGGATGCATATATAAGGAGATGTAAACGTGTAGAAAATGAGGGATGGTCACATATTTATGACAATGTATCTATCCTGTATTCGTTCTGTTTTGTACTTCAATTAATAAATAAATACATGATCATGAAACGTAACACGCGATTTAATTATTTTTATATACAGAAAAGTAAGTGAAGAATTATATATATATATATATATATATATATATATATATATATATATATATATATATATATATATATATATATATATATATATATATATATATACACATATATGCGTGTGTGTGTGCTGTTATCCAGGTTTTTACATATCGTATCATCTTTTATTAGCTTCACCACTCTGATAGAGTCTCTGAGGTAATCGTAAGGATAGATTTCACTGGACAACAAATTTTTACAAAAGTCATGTTACTGAAATAAAATTAGTCAATTCTTATCAATTTTTATGTGCTGAACACGAATATGACAGTCAAATTGCAAAATTGGCTCTAGTTTTTTTGTAATCTGCAAGAAATTAATGTTTACATAACGAAATGCATTCCAATAGTAAAAGGTCAACTGTAATAGCCTACCTATAAAAAATCAAGTCATTGACTACATCTTAGATTTCTTCGCCTGTCTCTTGTACAGCTGTTCGGGAGCATCTCTGAGGAATGTCCAGCAGTAGTCAGCCAGCATTGTAGTGGACCATTTTCCCTGGTATCTTTGTTCCATTGTTACGATATCTTGATGAAAACGTTCGCCGTGTTCATCACTAACAATACCACAGTTGCTAGGAAAGAAATCCAAATGGGAATGAAGGAAGTGAATCTTTAGAGACATATTGCAGCCAAGTTTCTTATACTTCATCAACATGTCTTCTACTAGTTCCTTATAGTTTTCTGCCCTAACATTTCGAGGAAGTTTGTAGAAACTAGGCGAAAAGCATTCCATGCTTGTTTCGCGTCACCTTCCAGCAAGTTGTTGAACCGGTCATCTTTGAAAAGCTCTCGAATCTGAGGACCCACAAAAACTCCCTCTTTAATCTTTGCTTCGCTGAGTCGAGGGAATTTTTCATGCAGGTATCGGAATGCTGGCAAAGTCCGGTCAATGGCTTTCACGAAGTTCTTCATCAAACCTAGTTTGATGTGAAGGGGTGGTAGCAAGATTTTCTGAGCCTCAACCAGAGCTGGGTGTTGGATATTCTTCTCTCCAATGGCTACATTCTGCCTGTGAGTCCATTCCTTCCTCATGTAGTGCATTTCCCTTGCTCGGCTATCCCACTCGCATAAGAAACACATGTATTTTGTATATCCTTGCTGCAGTCCCATTAAAAGGGCAACTACCTTCAAATCACCACAGAGGTGCCAGCTGTACTTGTTATACTCAATGGAATTCAGTAGCTGCCTTAAGTTATCGTATGTCTCTTTCATGTGGACAGCATACGCTACTGGAATAGATGGAAGAATGTTTCCATTGTGCAAAAGCACAGCCTTGAGACTCAGTTTCGAAGAGTCCACAAATAGTCTCCATTCTTGTGGGTCATGAGTGATTTTTAAAGCATTCATGAGGCCCTCAATATCGGAACAGAATATCAGATTACTTTCCTTTCTGAAGAAAGGCTCCAATTGCTGGTGGCGCTTTCGATATGCAGTAATTGTGACATCTTCTTCTAGAAGATTCCATTGTTGGAGTCTTGATCCTAGCAATTCTGCCTTGTTCTTTGATAAGTCCAAATCACGAATCAGGTCATTTAGTTCTTCCTGTGTTATTCTGTGTGGGGTTGATGATGCACCACAGTGAAAATCTGGATCACTGCATGCTGATGGACCAGGAGAAGAACAGGTCGACTCACCTTTGTCTTCGTCAGATGAATCAAGAGAATATTCTGCTGGAGGTTCTGGAATAGGAAGTCCCTCACCATGTGGAACTGGTCTCAATGCAGACGGAATGTTTGGGTAGACTATTCTCGACTTCTTTCGCTTCGCTATTCCGCCGGAAAGAGGAGGAACCAAGCAGAAGTAACAGTCATTTAGGTGGTTGCTTGGCTCTCTCCACACCATTGGGACTGCAAACGGCATTGATGACCTTTTGCAATTCAACCACTGTGAAAGCTGTGTTGTACATGTAGCACAGCATATATGCGGAGCCCAAGGCTTGTCTTGGTCACCAACCTTGCATCCGAAGTAAAGATGATATGCCTTCTTCACTTGAGAATTGATACTTTTCTTCTGGTTGGCAAATGTCACTTCCCCACAAATATAGCAAAAATTGTCCGCGGTATTAACACACTTTCGAGGCATTACTGTTCTTTATTGTACGTAAATGGATAAAATAATAAGTTTTATGTAACAGTAGCTTGAACTGTCTCGCACAACGTCTAAAATATTTTAAATGCTGAACCTATCTGATTGGGCTTTATATAGTACACGGCTTACGTCAGCTTCAGCAGCCGCCTGGCATTAGTATAATAGGCCTACACATGTATAGTACACTGCTGACGTCAACTTACTTCAGCAGCCGCATGGCATTAGTATTGCATTGCATCAGAAAATGATGCAATCAACTGTGGATGATGTGAGCATGATGGTATTATGCAATGTTACATCATTATTCCGGATGTTGCTGCAGTCCTACTGGAGAAATTTACACAGTGAAACATAGAAAATGAGGTATATGAATATCTTCAAAACGAGAGCCAATACAAATTTTTCACGGTTATATTCGTGTTCGGCACACCAAAATACTACAGATTAGGGCCTTTTCAAGTCAGTAATGATTTCACTGTTGACCAGTGTTTTTAATTGGGAATTTATTTGCATACCATAAAAGAAGAATAAATCACTACAAACTGATAGGCGATGAAATTACACTCTACGACGTTTCAGCCATCGTCAAGGTAAATACACTTTTAATTACTAAAGTATTCCTGAATTTATTTTATAAGAACGAATTGAATAAATTATTCCGTTTCAATATTTTGATATAAAAGCTTGCCTTTGCTGTTAGCGATGTTACTCTATCTAGTCGTTCTGACATTAGTGAGATTATTATGATGTACTAACAAACATGGTCTTTGGCGCCATTCGAGATGGCCACTGCATTCGACCAATTTTATACAGACACAGATCTCAGTTATTTTTCCTCAGTGGTATCTGCATTTGTTTTTTGGCACTGAATTTTTCCACTGTGTTCAAATGCTAATAAATAATGTTAATCGAAATTACCTTCAAAGGAGAACTGACAGCGAAGTTTTTGTCATAGGTTATCGGATGCCATTTTGCTAGGCTGGACTGTAAACAGCACCGGACATTGGGTAAAATATTTCACATCCGATTCAGTATCAATACCCATTACTCACCGTGCATTGCCGCTGAAATGCGAACAAACAACCACATCATAGTTCTAAAGAATAAAAAAATACCTTTAAATCAATACCAAGAACGCTAAATCCAATTCTTGTATCACCACCAAACTGAAAGGAAAGAAATGTTTCAAAACGGACTTGGACTACATTCGTTGAACTGGAAGTAATAATTGTGACATGAGTCAATGTGTTACGGTACATTCAAAGCCGAACATATCCGTTTCGGCACCATTGGATTGCAGATTACATGCAGGAATTACTTACCGTCAAAACTGAAAAGCTTGACAACGTGCAAAATCTACAATATCCGAAACTGAGGATTTGATGATGGAGTTTTGCAAAAACAAATAATTTTAACACACCTTTATGAAAAATAGTACGCAGTTCAAATCACAATCATGACGTATAATATATTGATTTAACAAGTCATCATAAGGAAAGCAGCCACGTGGTTTAGGAAATTAATTTTTTAGGTTGATAACTTGCCGTTGACACGTGTATAATATCCCAAAAATATGATATTAAATCGCCACAAAGCAGAGATGCTTGCTTTGAGGAGATGGCGCCGAGTGACAACCGATGTCTTTTTTTCAAGATGCGACGCGTAAAGGCTAATGTCTTTCATATTGGTCCTCAGCTTCCAATTGCATAGGTTTTAGCACACGGGGTAAACATTTTTCAGCAGTATCGTATTAAATTTGTTTAAATCGATAATGAACCTGCAACTATTGGAATGAAGCGATACTGCTGCCTAAAACGACATTTACATAATATCTCTCACAGTACTTACATTAATAAAAAATAAAAATAATCAAGCAGTCAGCGAAACTCCTGTCTATGAAATATCCCTTGTGTCTTAATTTCCACAAGGTTGAGACTATAGTCAGGGTCGAGTAAAAACTATCGATTTCTCGTCATCTGACTCAAACCATTTCAATCAGGAATGTCAAATGCTGTCAACAACTGTGAACTTTAATTGAAACTAAATTAGTCCTTGTGACTTTAGTTTACCTCTGCGTCCATACTCCATTTTCTCATTAGAGATTTTACAATCGGAATACGACAGGCTCCTATTTCGTTGTGTAGGAAAATAACAAAATGATTACGTTGCATCTTTAAGCTGATATTAATACGAAGTTAATGAAATATTTGGCAGGTCATGGGTACAAATATTTATTCATTGAAAAAATTGTAATTATGGCACCGAAATTATGCATGAATTCACTTTTTATGTTTAAAATATTGCAAAGCCATTGCAAACACACACTTATATGTGCATCTCGTTTTATGTCTTTAACCTGTCGTCCAAAATATCACAAGCAATATTTCAGACGATATATTGAAATTTTCATGCTTTCTGTTAGGGTTGGCAGGGGTTTAGATTTCAAAAAATGTATTCGCCGCAAAATCCGTTTTGAGTTAAACATTTGGATAACAAAAAGACCGATGTAACTTTTGTATGAATACAGCGATGCCATTCCTGTGCAACCTCAGAGGCAAAAAATCATGAGAGATTGTTGGAGAAGACAATCAACATAACAGTTAGTACATTCCCCCCAAAAAGTTATAATGCTAGTAGCCTAAAGACTGCATATATGTGATGAGTTTATATGGTATTTATTGCTGGAAGATATAATGCAATCATCTAAGAAATCAGAGAAGCTTAAACAATTAGATTCAGAATGGAAATATGTATATCAGCAGCAGGGAAGGCAGACAGACCTAGGGTTCCCGACAAAGAATAAACCCCCCACAGAAAACTCTCTCGTAGAAAGGTTCTATTTACCGAATAAAGGCTTCCTGGGGAAGTTTACTTGTTACTGAACCCTGTTCCATCAATAAAACCTAAGTCTGAAGATTTTAGCTGAAAAAAGTATTCTACGTGAATTTTAATTTTGTTTTTGTTTATTGCTGTACGACCGACCATAGGTAGGGCCTTCCCTGCTGCTATTATCTAATTGCATAGAATTATGCCAGTCGGCGCTAAAAGATTTTATGCAAACCTATCCGATATCTTGACCTGGGATCACATAGATTTACCGTTACAAATCCATGAGGTGTAGCTTGAGCTCGTGAGAAGAAATTTTTGAATTTATTTATATCCATGTCGCCACCGCACCAGGTCTGATGAATATTTCTTAATGTATGAGCATCTACGCCGTTAAAAATGACCAAAATATTACAATTATCTCTGATCACTTTAGGTATCTGAGTATACCTCTGAGTTACATAAATGACATCAGTGTTTTTGTGTCGACCACGGGAGAATATTCTACCAGGATTAGTTTTGTTTATTCAGCATCACGTCGTCGTAGACAACTAAATTATTGATCGACCCATCTAGATCATCAGCAGAGGGAACCTCTTTGATGTCGGTGATAAAATCAATTATATTTTCACCGTCATTTAGCAACGATGCATTTTCATTAAATTCTTTCAATACCTGATAACAACGCTGATCATCCACAGATGGTGCAACCAAATACAATTTATCCCATTTTAGCCATCTCATTATCAGATTCAATAATAACTGAGTTTTTTCGCTCCCTGATGAGCCTATTATTATCATTCTAATTGAATTGGGCAATGCAGCATGATGCTTGACAGGAACGGATTTTTTTTGTAGCTGAAAAATCAATTACATTCATGATATAATAAATAGTATGGATCTATGTTGTGTCAAATGTAAAACACGCACACCAACGGTACAGCTAACTACGGTTGTTACTCGCAACAAGAGATCAGCAGCTACCGGTAAATGTGAAAAATGCGGCACAAAAGAGTTTAGATTTACCTCATCAACTAAAAAAAAATTCCACGGAGGTGATATCACCTGAAAGTTATCATCGTTACCAGGACTCCCCTGGGCTAAATACTCCGGAGAAAAACACCTACCAGGATACAGCTACTGCGGACCAGGTAACAGACTCGATATCAGATTAAATAATCAGGATCAACCAAATTCAGGTGAGGAGCCAATTAATGCCATTGATCGGGCCTGTTTGATTCATGATATAGCATATCGAAATAAAGATATTCAACAACGACATCTTGCTGATATAAATTTAATTCACGCAATAAATTCTATAAAAAATAAATCTATCAAAGAGAGATTAGATTCGTGGTTAATTAAAAACGCGATGAAGGGTAAATTAATCTTCGGTGCCGGTAATTAATATGGAAGCGATTTATTATTCTCCAGCAGGATTTTGGCGGAGTAAAGCAGCTATCAAGAAGCTTGCAAAGGCTGCTCGAGTAAAACCGTCAACAGCTGCTGCCTGGCTATCTAAACAAGCTATATGGCAAATTTACCTACCACCACCTAATCGGATCGAATACGCGCACTTAGATGTTAGCGTACCAAATGAGGTTCATCAGGCTGATATAATGTTTCTGCCACACGATACTGTTGACGGTAAAATCTACAAGTACGTCCTAACCGTAGTAGATATCGCTAGCAGATACAAAGAAGCTGAGCCATTAACCAAGAAAACAGCCGCTGAGGTAGCTGATGTATTTGAGCGAATATATCAGCGAGGACCACTAACCTGGCCAATTTTACTTCAGGTTGATCCCGGGCGGGAACTTTTTGGTGTGGTGACCTCATTAATGAAACAAAAAAATACAAAAATAAGACGAGGCAAGGTTAATATTCACAATGATCAGGCAATTGTGGAGAGATTCAACAAAACATTAGCTGAACGATTATTTGGTTATCAATACGCGATGGAATTTATTCAGGATAAACGATCTAACGACTGGGCTGTCAGGTTACCCAGTGTTATTTCTGCGATAAATAACGAAACAACGAGAGTTATATCAATGAAACCAGCAATTGCCATACAGAAAGATTTTATACCGATAAAACGACGTGATTTTTCAGCTCGACCTGTTCTTGGTAGTGTCATCGTCAGATATTTATACAAACCAGGTGAGTCTGAGGGTGGCAGAAAAAGAGCGACGGATCCAATCTGGAGCACGACGACACATAAGATAGTATCAGTGACAAAATCATCAGGTAGACCAGCAATTTACATGCTCGATTCGGTAGCGCCTCAACGAGGTTCTACTCGCGAGCAATTACAAGTAATACTAGCTGATACTCAATTACCGCCTCAGTCACTTAGATAATCAACTCCGCGTCGGTTACACTCTAAACACGTCAGCGTAACATAATCGCGATTGTGACCTAAATCATTATTTATTCTGTCTACGGTAAATTGTCTGGAATCATTTTTTTGATAACTCCACGTCATTATGCAATTACAACCGGCACAATTATTTTTTTGTTTCTCTTTCAGCGATAAAATAAATTCGACATCTAAATCGATTTCACGATTATTTTTTTATCGGTTTGTTTATAGCTGATCAATTTTTTTTATCACATACTCGTCAATTTCATCGTTAATATTTATTCTATCTAAAACAATCCGTCCTAGTTGATTTATTTTTCTGACTCTAGATACGGCTAAATACACCAAATTAGACCATTCTATGTGATCGTCAACAATCCAAACTTGAATATCGGTTATGGTTAATCCCTGTGAAGAATGAATTGTCATGGCATATCCTAACGTCCACGGAGATTTTTCTGCACTCAACATATCAATAACGAAATCGATATCAACAGTGACAATATCATTCAACACAAGATTCTGTTTTCCTTGTCTTGGTATATCAACGTCAATATTCTGCAATCTGGTATCGGCTGGTCTGTAACACAACGGTACTGGCATCAGGGGAAACTTTTCTTGATGTAACTTAAATAATCTCTGCTGAAGCACGTCACGTATTATTTTTCTGCTAGCCACAATCAAATCATTTGGAGTCCACGTTGATAAGAAATCTTCCGTGGATGTTTTTGGAATTATTTCTCGCATCACACTGCATTAAATTTTATTTGGCTGTAATCGAATTAATCTTTTGAATTCGCTTAATCTACCATCAAGAGATCTGTAATCGGTGTTAACTTCCTCATAATAATCAACAAAATTCTTTAGTCACTCATGAGGTGATTCTCCATCAATAGGATTGGGTTGGCCGTGATCGCCGCACATAATTACCGCTGTGTTTTTTGTTAGCAACCAATCTAGAAACATCTTTAACGTTTTAACGAATGCAGTATAAATTTCATCCCATATAATTACTCTGTTCACGTATTTCTTTCCCATTCGCGAAGAAGTCCATGTACCACCATTGTATTTGAAAAAACTGTGGTACGTACATGAGTTGACGCCGCGCTGTCTCATCTCTCGCGCTAATCTATGTGTCGGTGTCAATACAATTACATCAGAATTCTTAAATAATTCTATAATTCTGGTCGTTTTACCTGATCCACCCGGTCCATTCGCGTAGACTGTCTTGTATCTTGATGCGGGATCATACACTGATGGTGCTGTCGAAATTTCTGATATACTATCAGAATAATAATTATCCTCAACAGGTACATCAGCGTTTTTACAATACCATAAAATACGTTCGTCTTTTACTCGCTATGTACCCCATGATCCATTGCCGGTTAATTTTTCCAACTCTGGTAGAAATTTTTCATCAACATAGAATGAATCAGTAGCTACCCTAACAGCGTCATTAGGGAATCTGTTTATCATCGATAGCAGATTTATACTCGCGTACGCCAGCATTGACGATCTTAAATGAGTATACGGCGCTGACTCTCCCTCGAGATAGCTAACTACAGTACCTAATTTTGTTCCGTTTGATAAATAAACATTTTCTCTGTTACAAAATATACCTCTCTCAGCGGTATCAGCGATTATAAAATCTAATTCAGCTTCGTCCATGATCAATCTACAATTATGTCGCTGATGATCACACGAACCACCCTGAGTAAATTTTCCCATTATTTTTCTGCCTAAATCTTTCGCGTCGTCATGTTCAGTTGGTAGCCAAACGTCATTTTGTTTTTTATATGATACAATAGCCTCGCTGACCGTCAACGATGTCAACATCGCAGAATCTAGCATATATCTCAATAAAACAATTGGAACCCATTTTTGTTCTGAAAAATGTTTACCAAACCAAACGTAACATATCTTATGCAAACCATCATTAAATTTAAACGATACAACACGAGCTAATCCTGTCAGGGGGAAATCTGGCAATGATCCATTAATATATATTCTGGTCATCTCATCGCGGGGATGGCCAATTGAGTAAAATATTTACTGCACTCTCCTAATCCGAGAAAACTACCAGGATAACACGATATCATGTCAAATGAAATCATCTTCATAAGATTATACTCAGTATTCCATAATCCACCATGACCGTATTCGATACAGCTCTGCTGAATATCTTTAAGAAACTCACGTCGAGTTGGCTTCCATAAATTTTTCTCTTTCGCTGCGTGAGCAACAACAGATGGAATCGTGAAACAATTAACCAACAAATTTTCATCCGCAGAGTATTCTTTTGCTATTGCTGTCATTGAGTCATGTAAAGATTCCCTTCGGTATAATTCTCCGTTAGGCCGTACAAATTGATCGTATTTCTGATCACTGGAAAACACCCAAATAGATACCGGGTCAGATTTACTTATTTCATGAATAAAATCAAAAATATATCCGCTGTAAAATTTAACAACGCGCTCTCGAGGAAAAATTGTTACCGCGCTGCTCCATGCATGTGAATTATGATCAATTATTTCTATGGGTTCGCCTCTTGATTTATACGCGGATGTGTATAAAATCTCGCCTGATATTGTTTTTACCGTGATGGGAAATTTCAATTTCGCTGATAACACAGCAACATCGCCAATTGATGCACCATCAGCCACAGATTCTGACCAAGCATTAATTTTTTCTCGCCGCAGATCGGTTAACCCATTCCCGCGTTTCGCGCTTGTAAAATGCTCTATTATACGCTCAGCTACGCAATTTATCTTCGTGGACATCTTCATCTTAGTAAGATTCTCAACGGTGGGTTTATTTAATTTATATACGCCATAAACAACTGCTGTGACAGGATAAGCTCGCACATAATACGGTTTGTCTATGCCGGTCAATAATCCTGGTTTAGATTTTTTACTCACCGTTACAGATTTTTTTCCCGCTGATTACAGGATCGCGTTTGTCTCGAGTAATCCATACGTCATTTTCGTTATATACGATAAATTTGATTCTGAGTATATATTTGTCATCACCGAGTAAATCAATTAATTTTTCAGCTCTTGTGTCGTTCATGGTATGGTCTATGTCGTTTGTTCTCCATGTGGACCACACATGAGCCGCTCCATCACCGTAGAATTCTTTCTTGGCGAGATCTATCTCAGGAACAACATACTCGATATCATCGAGGTCGAATATCTTCATATTATATTTTAGACAAATGTTTAATAAATAAAATGAACAATTGCAAATGGTTGATGGTCGGCTCGTTAAATTGTTGCAAAAGGTCATGAAGAAAAGAATACTGTGGAATACATTTAGCTTACATGCGACGAGGTGGAGTTGGTCCAACCAGATGTATCAGATGTCACGTCGGAATACGAGGAAAAACACGTATTTGTTCAGGCTGTGGTGGGAAAAAATATAGAGAGCTAAAACGATATTACAATAAAAAAATCACAAGATAGTGATCTCGCTATCAAGTGCGAAGAAGATTATCTAGATAGATTTTCGGACATACTTTGATTTAGACAAATGGAATATTATATAATGAGTACCATATTCAGGAAGCATCCTATCTATGATAACTACGAAGCATCATGTGATGGTACAGTTAGAAATGTCAAAACGAAAAAATCTGTTGGCTGTGTTAATAATTCTGGTTATCTCAGATTTTATACCGGAGGTCATCCAAGAAAAACTTATCTTAACCATAGAGTCATTTTCCAATGTTTTCATGGATCAATCAAAAATGGATTAGTAGTTGATCATATTGATGGAGATAAATTAAATAATTCTATAAATAACCTTCAGGTTATTACTCAGAGTGAAAATTTACAGAAGGTGATGTAGGTGGACGTAAAGTTTCTAAGGCAGTCAAATCAGTTGATATGGAGACTGGTGAGGAGTTATATTTTCAGTCTATGACATTAGCTGGTAAATATTTTGGTATTGCTTTAGATTCAGTACACAGAGTTGCAGAGGGAATAATTAAATCAACCTTCTCATATCGATTTGGCTGTTGGGTCAAATTTAGTTATTATCCTCTCATATTAGATGAATAAAATTATTTAGAAATAAACTAATATAAATAATGAACCAAGAAAATATTGATGATATAATTAAATCCATTGAGGTGCTGAAAATCAAAAAAATTCCATTATCAGATGAATTAGATGCTGATAAAATTACTATGGATTTTGAAACGCTGATGCAGAACAAACAAGAAGGTAGATATACCCTATCGTCCGAATACAGATTCATAAAGAAAATACAATCTGAGATATACAAATCATTCATTAACATCGACGACACGCAGATATCAGATTTTACTCCATTAGCTCGTGCGATTGAGAAGATTAGATCAGCGCTCTCTGACGAGTATGAATCTAAAAAAATGATTGATACACGTGCGAGGCAGCTGCGCAAATTAATTTCTGAATAATTTATTTTTGAATAATTTTATTTTATTTCTGAATAAATTTTTTTTCTGAATAATTTTAAGAAAATCAACCATTTTGGTGAAAAATTCGACCATTTTACATGATTTTGTCAATTTTTTTTTATCAAAATGCAGATTTTTGTCAGGTCAAACCTCAAGCGATTCTCTAATTGATTTATCGATAAAATGCGAAAAAACGTCAAAATTAACTCCAAACCACCAGGAATTTATCAAAAAACCATCAGTAATTGTTGATTTTTGAGCTAATTTTGTTGATTTTTGATGATTTATCGATAAATCAATTAGAGAATCGCTTGAGGTTTGACCTGACAAAATCAGCAAAATTGTGGATTTTTCTTTGACAAAATCATGTAAAATGGTCGATTTTTTTTACCAAAACGGCCGAATTTTTCAAAATCTTCAGAAAAAAAAACACAAATATAAAATAAAATTATTTTTTTGTTGCTATAATAACAAAATTAAGATTATATTAGCAGATGTATGCTCAGAATCTCGCCACGTACATCTAACATATTCCCAGATTGGTCAGTTAGTGAGAAATTCACTCTCGACAGTAGATTATTGTGACACCTCAAGTAAACAGGATTGATCGGTTCTTGCACAAGTAAAAATCCCGGTGGAGATGCTGGTGAAAACGAATATAAAACAAACCCCTGTTTTGCCTGATCAGACACAGATGCATCTGCGCTGTAGCTGTTTTCGATGATATGACAATTAAGATTAACCGCGACAACATTTGATATATTTACCACATCAGGCGAAATATGTCGTCCGGTACCATCTGATGCATTATCGCGCTTAAGAATAGATGGTGGTGGTATTGATTTTCTCCACGCAGCATGTAGTTTGGGAAACAGCTCCTCAATGGTATCCTAGAGGGATTTTTCTAATCTATCTGTGTTGTATCCTCAGTGATCGAGTACGCGTCTAAAAATTTTTGTTTATTTTCTGATTCTTTTATTGCTCGAATTAATTTTTTATTAAATTTTTTCATAGATGATACAAATCCTATCATGATTTTATCACATGAACTTGTTATATCAAAAATACACTCCTGAAAATAATTTCGTAATCGTTGTAAATCTTCTTCATTACGAATTCGCGCATATTCATTAAATATTTTGATAACATCACTCAATTCAAAATTAATACCATTATCAAACATCCATAACATATCATCTTTTTTTCTAATGATAAAATTTGATACATGATATCTGCGAAGATCATATTTACTTAATACTACGATCATATCTTTTTTGACATTAATAAAATTCTCTCTCTTAGGTTCTGGTGGTCCTAGTGGTGTTGGCGGCGCAACCTCAGGCCAACCTAGTATGGTTCTTATTGAACTCGCGTAGATATCTACGCTGTAATTTGAGCTCACTTCGATAACCGAGGCCAGTGTTGGCTCGTGCCCAGATATCTTTATTCCAGGATCCTCTCCGGTTATATTTTTTATTCTCGATGTTAATTCGTCGCTGATTTGCTCAATCTGATAACTGCCTGTTGGTAATCCAACTACGTTCAAATCAGGTGTTCCATCGGGTTTATTTTTATTAGCAAAAACAAATGAATTATTCGACTGTAAATTTCCAAATGATTTGGATCTGATATTAGGCCAGCTGTAATAAACTCTCAAATGCGCCAGTGCTATTTCACTAATAGAAATAGGTGTTGGAAAAATAATACTGAACTCGGGCTTAGTCGAGCTCGCCGAGACCATCGTTGTCTTTTGCGGATTTGTGTTTGTCGCTATCTGCGTCAGTAATTCTATCATTATTTATATTGACATCTTTAATCGTTTGATTGTAAATTTTAGTCATCAGCGAGAACTCTGTATCAGATACAATACCGTCATTGAGACTTTCTGATAACATCGAGGATAATCTTGAATACACCGCCATCGTTGTGTTTAATTTATCTTTGTATTCGGTTAATTTTGCGCTGGTACATGAAGATATTTTTTTTGTTATTATACCAAACACACCGGATAGCGTGGTAGTCACAGAAACAACGGTGGTTATCGCTGCCGGTGCTATCATTGTTAACGCGGATAATATTATTCCGGTACCGACAACAACGGCAGATACAGAATAAACAGTAACATCGATTACGACTAATCTGTGCTGATATTTTTTTATTTTTGTTTGATAAATATCGATTATGTTTTTTCAGAGACTCCTGCCAAACAGACTGATCGTATCGGTATTTTGATGCACTCATTTTATATTAATTAGGATGTTTTAAATACAAACTCAAGCACGTACGAATAATTTGTTCTAGATAAAGCACCATCAATTGACTGTAATTCAAATACTGCTTCAGTATCTTTTTGTAATTCAACTGTTACCGGGTGAAGCGATTCAGTTGATAGTCCAGCTATAATTACTCTAAATTTCATTGGACTAATCACTGTTAATCTGTATATGCCGGTAACAGCTGGAGTATATTTTATTTTATTATCTGTTCTTGTCCACGTTACAGATGTAGATGATGATACCACACGAACCACTTCATCGAATAATTTTTCAATTTCTGAGTATTTTATACTGATTGCAGGTGATCTACCAAAAAATTCGAGAGTTATTTTGTTTAGGTCTAAAGTATTTCTTCTAAAACTTGTGAAAGCTGCGAATGCACTTAAATGTTGATCATGCTCTTCACGTAAAATACCTAATTTTAAATTTACATCATCGACATATTTTTTTGTTGCAGCATCCTCACCTGCTATTGGATCTCCTAGTGAAGATATTTTGTTTTTGCCCATGTTAAGTTCTCCTAACATTGTATCGCCTGTGATTTTTACATGATTATCGAATTTTGCATTAATATCGCGTGCATTATCATTAACTTTTTTGATGGAGTCATCAATTTTTTAATATCTTCCTTAGCAGTATTAAAATCACCTACGTGAGTACTGTATTCATCTCGTTTGATTATATCGCCTATCTTAACGTTGCTGGTTTTTAATTTTCCATGCTGATCTTGAAAAATAACAACCTCGTCAGGATCTGCTCCTGCCATCGACAAAAGATTATTTATGTAATCTTTTGTTGCATATTTAGATAAATCAACATCGACGGGTGTTTTTTCTTATTGATCGCGATGAGAGAGATCTACCAAAAATATCAACCATTATTTATACCTGATTGATCTAATTTATTTGACGTGTACTCGTGGACTGTTTTATGGTATGGTTTGTTAGATTTAGATATCGCATCAAGTATATTAATCGCCTCATCGCCGCAGATCGGAGGATCGGTTAGTGTTTGTGTTGGTAGCGTAGAATATCATGCTGGTATATTTAATTGAGATATGTAATTAAGAAACTCACGAGGCGGAGCTAATCCATATGAGTCGGCGTAGATAACCTCGTGTGGATTTATCGCGTAAGCAACCCAGTAAGTACCTGGTCCGGTGTTTTTATCGAGATTTATGATTCCCGTTTCATATTTATTGGGACGAGCTGGTAATTGATCTCGCATGAATACTCCTCTGAAAAATTTTATTTTTTGTTTTTTAGCAGCGTTAATTAGATCTAAATTTGACATCGGTGTTATTTTACTAATCGAAGACCTTTCCGTATGATGAAGGGGGTGTTCCCCGTAGACGATAACCTCGACCTTTTTTTGCCGTATTTTCCACCGACTATCTTATTTACGGCTAATCCTCCTAGTGATCCAACAGCGCCTAACGCAACGGCTTTTCCTATAGCTGGTGCAGCCGCGCCGGTTATCGCGGGTAATGCAGCGGCCTTTGCTGCGATTAGCGCTGGTATCGCAGCTAACAGTGGGAAAAATCCACCTGTTTTTACCATATCTTTAATGGCACCAGCGGATAAATTAACCTGAATTCCATTGTTACCTGATTTAGATTTACTGAAACGTGCTAGCTGCTTTTTGGTTAGAGATAGCTTATTTGGTCCACCTTGAATTTGATCATGTTTCAACGTTAATTTTGTCCCGCAGGTTTTTGTGATACTCTATTGTAATTTTTTATCTGACCCGAAGTCAGAGTTAGGCTAACGTGCTCATACATTCTATAAATAAACCGGTTGATTTAAATTACATTTTCTCCACAGGAGCGTCCATGATTCTCATGCGACCACCAATACCCTCGAGAATCATGGTTCTATCGCTGAGTATAATCGCGATTGCTCTAAATTGAACAGCACCTGCGTTGTTTATTCTTGCTTTAAAATGTATATCAACAACAGACTGTTTTATCAAATCTATATGCTCTAATGAAAAATAATAGATGGGGTAAAATGATTTAAAATCCAATTGAGATATCTGCAGACCGGTATCTATATTTTGATCTCGCCCCATAAAGCTCCATAATCGATGATAACCACGCGCCACAGAATTACCTGTGTAATCTAATGAAATTTCTTCGATTGGTTCTTGATGTCCGTTTATTCGCAGTGAGATCTCGCTGGCATTAAAATGATCAAAAATCATGTGAGTTCGTTCTTGACTACCCAATCGATTAGCCGCTTGAAGAGCCACAAAGATATGCCGTGGCGCAGAAACACCTTGTTGTAATGCTATATGCCAAGTAAAATTACCGTTGATGTTACTTTGAATGCTATCCGTAAATGTTGTCAACCAGGATATCACTGATTTACCACCCTGATTCATACATGATAGTAATTTTCCTTCTTCGCTCACTGATGGTGTCATCGATGGCATCCACAGGGTTAGTTTGGTTAGTACAACCTTACCGGCGTCAACACCAGCCCCTCTCCAGATAGCATCATTGCTGTCACCTTTTCGATAAAAGACAATTGTGTGTTTAGCTCCAAAAATAACCTTTCTGAAGTATCTGCAAAAACCAAAAATGTGAGATAATGGAATCGCGCATGAAAACCTTCGACGATCACCATCTAGCATAGACTTACGCGCAGCATATCCGAGGTTGTAAGTGTTAACGGTATTATGAAGATTTGTAAAAGCAGCACCTGGTCGTGGTACTGTTCCATCCACAGCATCAACCGCAGCATTTTGAGCCAATTGTATCTTAGTAAACATATTTGGTTCAGCACTATTTGAATTATCCTTGGTAAACATCATGCTAGGTCCAGCTGATCTGGTAAAATCGTCTGAGTATCTTGCTAAACCAATAATTGTTGTTGCCACATCAACATTATCATTGATTGACTCAATTTCTCTTCCATCGATCATATATGCGGCGCTCTTGAATAAAGCCATGATACCGTTGTTAACAAATCCAATATTGTCACCCGCGGCATACGCGGTACCATCAGCTAATTTGACGATCTCACCAACAACCTCAATATAAGCTTCGCAAGGAAGAAAATAACGTGTTGTATCTTGTACTTGCAATTCAATTCTGCTGCTGCTATTTGGTGTCACCGCGTCATATGAGTAAAATTGATAATCCTGAACAGAGTAATCTTTTCTCACTGGCTCATCCATGTTAAAAGAATCATTGGATGTCGGTGAAAACATTTTATTAATAAAAATATTCATCGTCTAAAACGAATATTACCTCCGTATGCGCTGGTGTTAATTACATTTTGAGGTTGTTCTAATGATTGTACCAGAGCCTCTTGTTGCGCTAACTCAGCTAATTTTTGATTAGCTGCATCATTTACTACCTTACTAACCTCGGCGGGCATCTCAGCGGTAATAGGTAACTTTGCCGGTGGTTTTATTCGCACCAAATTTGATAATTTTTCCTTGATGGCATCAAAACCTTTGCTAGCGGCATCACCAACAGCACTGAAGACCTTATCACGAATGACGCCTATTGCTTTCGCTGATAATTGTTTAGCAATAGATCCAACCTTAGGAGTTATCATGGTGAAGAGATCACCCAATCCTGACCCGTAGTTGTATTTGTATACCGGTAACCGCGAGTTGACCATGTGAATCTGTACTGGTCGCTGATTATATTTATGGATAATCATTTTTATTTATTATTTGATTTGTTTAATCGCTGTAATAATCAACGATTTCATCGATGAAATCGCGGTAAATAGATGCATCAATGATACCACCCTGAAATAATCTTCTACAGATATCGGTTGCTTCATTGATTTTTTCATGAGAATTATTTCCGGCTCTCATTCCTCCAATTAAAACCTCCAACCGAGATGCATCGTTAACAACGCTATCGGGACAAATAGTATTGTATCCACTACCTGTTACAGGTTTTCGCGTTCGTATTTTATATACATACTCTCTAAAAGATTTATACTTCGGATCATTTAGATCAACATTAGATTTCTTGTGAGCAAAATACACAGCAGGAATCCAATTATCCTCAGTAATCTCAGAAAATCTTGGTTGTATATATTTTTCTCGATTTTTATACTCAAATGCGGATATTTCGGTAGCTCTTTCTTCATCTTCAAGTTCTTTGAGGGTATCTTTATTAAACATCCTACTAATATTTCTCCCCGCTAAGTTAGATTTTTCCGGTGGGGCAACAAATTTTTCAGCTTCTTCATATATTTCTCCCTCCGGCGTTAATTTTTCCTTATTGACCTCCTTGATGAAAAGTCGATAATCCGGATCGTCATTCTTAAAATCTTTATTATAATATTTGAAATATAATGCGGCAGTCCAATCTTCTGGATCCATATTAATATACTCTGGCAGTAGATATTTATCTCTTTTATCATAATCATATGCAGCAAGCTCAATTATTCTATCACGATTTTTGAGAAATTTAGAAACATCCGCTTTGAATACATCAGCGGGCTCTGGTTGTTGCATAGGTCGAACCTGCTGCACAGGTTGAGATTGTTTTAATCTTGCAGTATACTTGTTTACTGCATCCATGTAATTAACAAACTTTGGATCGGTTGTCACAACCTTATTGGTATTGTGATGCACATTAAACACCCATCTAAACCAAAGTTTACGAGCTGCTGGTTTATAATCGGGTTTCAATATCGTTCTTTGTTTTTTAAGATTTTCCACAGCAAACCTAGCAAGATCATCGTCATTTCTGATCGATCTTATTTTATTGATATTTTCTTCGGTAAACTTTTCAATAAAAGGAACTCTAGTAGAAGTTTGTTCTGTTTCATCCTCCTCATACACATCCTCTTCTTCGTCTGCGGTTGGAATTTCCTGTTCAGGTTTTTTTTCTAATTCCACTAGGTCCTGCTTCGACAGGTACAGGCCGAGGTCGTGCTTTTTCTTCAATTTTTTCAATATAGGAAGAATACCATGTTTCTTATCCTCAATATCTTTTGTATCACCAAAAATAATCTGCTCGGTGGTCTCGGTAATTGGTTTAAATAATAATTCGGTTGACTCAGTAAATCCTTGTTTTGCATCTTCGACGGCACGTGTTTTCTGCTTAACCGCTTCTTTTATTGGTATATATTTCTTCAGAGTTTCCTGTCGCTCCCTTGATATTCTTGTCCTCAATGATTCTCCAACGTCCATGATGATGTCATTATTGATGCAAACTTTAATATAATCTTTGTGCAATTAGATAATAGCAACAGGGAAGGCCCTACCTATGGTCGGTCGTACAGCAATAAACAAAAATATTAAAATTCACGTAGAATACTTTTTTTCCAGCTAAAATCTTCAGACTTAGGTTTTATTGATGGAAAAAGGTTCAGTAACAAGTAAACTTCCCCAGGAAGCCTTTATTCGGTAAATAGAACCTTTCTACGAGAGAGTTTTCTGTGGGGGGTTTATTCTTTGTCGGGAACCCTAGGTCTGTCTGCCTTCTTTGCTGCTATACCAATTCATTAATTGTTTTATTTAACAACGTTGATTATAACCATAGGAGTTTCGCCACATTATTTTAAATTTCTTAAAATTAATAACTTATTAAAATATCAACAAGAAGTCACATCTACTCTAGAAATTACTAGTCTAGCCAAACTTGAGGATATTTTAAATTATGGTACAATAATTAATGGAATTGGTAACTTATGACAATTATGATATTATGTAATAAGTAACGGGATGTAAAAACGAAATACAAAGTACAAATTTGCTGATGTTGCACATTTAGAGGGCAGCTTCATTTAGAAAGAATAAAAGCGTATTACTAACTGCTCGAAAAATGTAATGATTGTACATTTAAGCGTATGTATGTTGGAAATTGGATATATTGGATATGTATGTATGTATGTATGTACGTATGCATGCATAAATGTATGTATGGGTTTCTTTATTTTGTTCAAAAGAGATTTAATTCAGCTAATTTCTCATTATTACACAACAGACATAGGAACAATGCATGACATTAATGGATTCACTGAACATTATATGGATATAAATTTGCTTAATATCCTATGACTAGTATAACAATCCGGGATATAATTTGCGCTTACATAAATTTACATAAAATAACATATGCCGTTATGGCTCACCCATTTCTAGGTTAGTACAAATATATAATAATAATAATAATAATAATAATAATAATAATAATAATAATAATAATAAAGAGGACTTTGTATAGCGCATAATCTTTAGAAGCTCTAAGCGCTTTACAATATTAGACAACACCTATAACATTTAAAAAACATATAATTATATGATTACAAAAAACAAACACCATGAAATTAGAAAACATGAAAACATGCTGAAAATATTTAAGGTAGGAAACATCATTAGATCTTTAAGTTTGTTCTTGCAGTCGAAATAGGTGAGTTTTAAGAGCACTCTTAATGGGATCACTGTGTATTTGTGTCTAAGTTCAGTAGGCAAATCTTTTCACGTTGCTGGGCCCTGGTATGCAAAATAACGTTGTCCATATGACTTCGTTTTCATAGTGGGAATATTGAGTATACGATTGTTAGAAGAGGAGCGTAGGTACACATGGGTGAGGTCGGATAGGTAAGTTGGACTCGAATCCATTAGTGAAACGTAGCACAGAGAACCAATTTTGTGTTTGATTCTGGATCGAATGAATAGCCAGTTTAGGGTACAGAGCAGCAGGGGTGTGTGCTCTGATCCTGATACTCTAAGGATGATCCGAGCAGCTGTGTTCTGAATTTTTTGAAGTTTCTGGAGTATATATTGAGATGAACCAGACATACTTCAGTTACTATAGTCCAGTCTTGAAAATACAAATGAACACACAAGTGTTTTAGTGACATCAGCTGAAAGATATTTGCAAATGGAGCTGATGCGTCTCAGCGCAAGATATGCAGCCTTGCATATGTTCATGACATGTCGGTGCACTGTGAGAGTACTGTCCAGAGTATCACCTATGTTTCGTACTGAATGCGTGAATTTAATGTTGGTGTTACTGATATTTATTGTTTGAGGTAAAAGATGTGAATGAGAAAGTCTTTGTGTTGTGGTCAGAATGGCATCAGTTGTATCATTATTCATCTGCAGCTTGTGACATGTCATCTATGATTTCACATCAGAAATGCCTTATCTCTACACCTTGGATAGTGGCATCAACTTTAGTCGGGTGACTAGATTTGTATATTTGGATGTCATCAGCGTACAATTGGTGAGCCACTGGATGATGATCTATGACACATGAGAGCGGCTGAGTGTATAGAATGAAGAGAACAGGTCCAAGAACACACCCCTGTGGAACACCACAGCATAAATCAACTGGGCTTGAGTGTATTCCATTTGTGGACACGATTTGTGTCCTGTTGACCAAGTAGGACTTGAACCACAGTAAGGCTGTATCATGTATGTTAAATGCATGCTGGAGACGGTGAAGTAATATATCATGGTCTATTGTGTCAAATGTTGCAGACAAATCAAGGAGGGTGAGGACTGTAATCGTTCCGCTATACAAAGCAGAGAGAATGTCATTAACTACTTTTAGAAGATAGTTTCAGTAATGTAGCTAGGGCGATATGCAGATTGTACATTGCTAAAACGACTGTTCGGCTGTTTGAATTCAGATGAGATACAGGTTGGGATATAACAACTTTTTCTAAGATCTTTTATATGAATGGGAGATTAGAAACTGGGCGGTAGTTCTTCACCGGATGAAAGAGAGGTATTAATAACATCACATGACTTTGATGCACTCTTCATCACGATTATACGTACTAAATCCATAGAGACAGGTTCAGATGCTTCTAATAGTTTGCGCTGAAATTCTGTATCCCAACTGTATGGTGACGACGAGTCAGTTGAAAGTGTGTTGTCAAGCTTATCTCTAATGGTTTGTACTTTGCCACGGAAGAAATTTGCAGACAGGTCCGGAAGGTCAACTGGAAAGTAAGTAGTTGGAAGTGGTGTACATGTGTTCCTTGACATTAGCTTGTTAGTAATCTTGAAGAGCTCTTTGCAGCTGGAACTTTCCATGATCTTAGTACTGTAGTGGGCTGATTTCGCTGCATTGACAATGTTTGTGACGTTCTTTTTAGCGGCTTCATATATTTGCTTATGAACAGTGAGTCAGGTGGAAAGCCAAAGCCTCTCCGCTTAACGGCGGTCTCTTTTAGCAGGGCGAAGTTGGTCCTTAACACTGCTATACCATGGAGAATACTTTTGAATTGATACTCTGTGTTTGGCGGTTGGGGCATGTTTGTCGAGTAATGAACGCAGGCAATTATCGAGTTGTTCTGCTGTAGGAGGTAAGAAGGTTGTTATATTTGTTTGGATGTCATGGATTAGTTTGGTTCTATTTATCATATGCTGGTTTCTCTTAATAGCAAATAAAGGTGGAGGGTTAGGGACTGATACGTTTAGATGGCATATAATGCAGAGGTGATCTGATGAAAGTTCGTGGGACACCATGCAGGACCGTTGAATATTATCATCAGGTCTATGAAGAATCCAGTCTAAAATTTGACCATGTTTACGGGTGGGTTGGTTAACTGACTGTTTGAGGTTGAAAACATTAATAAAATCTATGAGTTTTGATGTGTTTGGGTTTTCGGGACAGTCAAATTGAAAGTTAAAATCTCCAAGAATAATCAGGTTGCCACCTATCGAATTTCCATACTACAGGAGATTCGGAAACTGCTCCAAAAAGAGATTCAGTCAGCTTGTCTTTCTCTACTAGGAGGAGGGCGGTAGAGGAAGAAAAAATGGACTGACCTTTGTTCCAGTGTGAGTGTGGTTTATACTAGTCCAAACGATGTGGTAGAAATTGAAAGTTTTGGTGTTGTTTAGACGTTTGATCATGGCGTTCTTTGTGATGACAGCAATTTCACCTCCGCGAGAGTGGCGGGGTAACGACTTGATGGAGTAACCGGTGTGTGTTAAATCAGCGCACTTGTTCTCATCGCCTGATATTTTAAGCCATGTTTCTGTCAGGAAAAAGACGTCGATATTCTGATCATTGTTACAATTAACTATTTCTGTGCGCTTTTCCGGTGGTCCTACTGATTGGGCTTGAATATTGCAATACGAAGAGGTATCTCTTGGATAGTTGAATCAAAGGTTGACGATTTAATAGGGATTTAAATTAGGTTATCTAAATTAACGGCCGAATTGTTGAATTGTTCAGCCGGAAAGGGCATAAGAGAGATAACTGGATTACTTTTTCCTGTTATACGCCGGCCAGCTTTGAAACAACGTTTCTTTTTTCGCTTCTGTTTACATTTGAGTAATGGTGAATGTAGTCCTATTTCGTTTAGTCTTGAGCACAATGTAGTGTGGAGAGCCAAGGAGTGGTCGTTTAAAGCAATTAATGAGGGCCCATCATAGCATAAACGGGTTGACTGGCGAGTATCAAGTGATGGCGGTTTGTTCAATAACAACGACGTTGTAGCAGTGGAGCAATACAGCTAAGAAAAAGTCTAATTGTTTTCGTTTCCAAAATAAGGAGATGAAGAAACACATACGAACTGAACAGCCAATGCAAGATGAACATAATAACATAGACGAAGACAGACAACAAACACATATATCATGAAAAACGGCACAAGAAAACGGAACAGCTGCTTCAAGCCGGTTAAGCGATAGCGGCCACCTATTATAAAGAATACAAATCATATGGCGAAGAACAATCCTTTCATGTGCACTGGATCCAGCAAGGGATCACGTAAGTCAGGGATTGATTAAGATAAATGCAATAAACTGACAACGAACAGTGCAAAACACGTATCTAACTAGCCTGAGCGATTTCGTTAAAATGAAAATCCAGTGTTTCAGTTCCTAAAGTTTTAAAATGCTGGCGCCACGCTTCACGAATCTAATGAGGGTCCCGTATTATCTCATTTTCTACTTTTAGTTCAGAGATATCTTGTTTCTGCCCCTTTTTGTGCAGTCTTACTATTCTGTAGAATTTCTCTACATCCAATGTAATTTGTTTCTGGATTTTCTTTCCACATTGTTTATATTCTGCACATATTATAAATTGTATACCACGTGGCCGCTCGTCTTTTAACGATAACGCTCGTTTTCTTCTCATCTCTTTATGTGGTTCAGCCACATTAGTATGTATGCATGTATGTATGTATGTATGTATGTATGTATGTATGTATGTATGTATGTATGTATTTTTTGCACGTTCAGTACTTGTATATTTTTATAGTTTGGATGCCGTTAGTAACATTTAATCCGTCCAACATTACTATTTAAGCAGAGCACGACAAGCTCATGAAACACATGAAAATGAGGAATATTGAACATAGAGAGTTTCGATATGAGGAAAGAAGACGTTGATACACGCAGGATTCGAATTCTGGAAGCACCGTATCAGTATCGAAAAACACAAAATATAGCGTTGTACAAAATATCAACCATGTTAAGTGCAGAACTATATATTATTTCTGACGGACAACGAATTAAGTAACTAATTATCAGCTTTGGTAATATCACCTAGTACAGATAATTTTTTTCGAAAACAAGAAAAATCATCCAGAGATAATAGAGTATCCCAACCAGAGTTGTGAAGTTATATTCGGATTGATTAGTTCAAACAACAAATATAATTCAATTATGTCATATGTGTAATCGTTGGGTCTACTTAGCTATTATTTAAAATAATACGGGTGTCCGTGTTTTAAGGTTGGCCAAGTTTGCTTGTCTATTTTCATAGGAATACTAAACGGAACTGGGTAGTAATGAAGACTCGTGATGACTGATAATGCGATAACTCAAATTAATCACGAGGGGAACGTTGCAATGCACTTGAAATGAAGGAGATATTAACCGTCACACCAGCTAATCCTAGCTAAACACATAGAGTAATTGCATCAGTTCTTTCAGATTCCTTGATGATGGCACATCCGAAGTGAACAGAATTCGTCGTCGTTACCGACGGAATGTGTGCTCCTCCGCTGCTGCTGATCCATGACTCCTTCACCGTCCTTCAGACACATTGGTCATTATTCTTGAGAAATTTGTCGACTTTGGTTTGTATACCTCTTGCGGAGGTCTCGATTGTATTATAATATGGGATGCAACAGCTTACTAGATGACATAATTAGAGTACCTATATGGATCGCAATCATTGCATTTAAGGTCGTGCCTGCGTTGTTTTAAAAGTTCTATGGCATACATTTCCAGTTTGTGACCGGCATCAACCCAAGCTGCCGCGCACACTCTTCTGCCGCATTGAACGCGTGCCAGATACATCCATATGCTAAAAGAGTTCAAACGTTTCATACAGCAAAGCCAAATATGTTTTAACCGTCTTTGCGATAGCTATTTGGATATATTTCATGGGAGGAGTTTACGAGTGCGATAGTACAAGGTTGCTAATTTCATCTGTCACAGTGCATCCTTCCGTAAAATCAAAGAAATTGGGCTTAATCTACGTGACTCTAATGCGAACGGCCTAGCGCATACCACTAATACAGTCGGAGGATGGCGCTACAAAGACCAACATAAAACCCAACTCAAAATGGTTCATGTTGCGTCCGTCGAAATAAGGAAGGTGGTGCACACGACGTTCTCAAATTTTGCAAGACCTCGCTCGACGTCAGGAACAAAATATTGCAGTGCAAGGCCATCTTCCCTCAACACAGACAGAACTAACCAGGATCGAGCGTAGACACTGCAGGTTTGGAACATTAAGTGCACATTGATGACATTTTCAGTCGACGATATACAGCCAAGAAGAGAGGTCTGTCAACTAGGTTTGTCTATGGCTGCTTTTTTTTATTAAAAAACTTCTGTTTCTATAATAAAACGGGAACCCACCATAGCCGAATGACACAAATAATTGAGTGAGGCCTCATCAACAATTGGTGAATGAAGATCAAGACCTAGTCGAGTCACAGTTCCAACCGGAAAAGTGGTACTTGCAGCAGATGTTGCCATGCAGGGCGTCTCATTACAGTAGACTGAAAGAGAATCTCACCTGTGGATTCCAGAAAATCTCAAAGTAAGCAAGTATCCTGATAACAAGAGGACGTAACATTATTGTGTTCGATCATGAGTGACCTCACCAAACCCTAGGATATTCGAAGGTCCGGAACGTCGACTAACCCTATAATGCGGAGTGGCTTTATACATTTTTCACTAACGTCAACCGCCTGTCCGTCGTCCTGGAGTGGTTCATAAAGCTGTTTGGCCTCCACAGTAACAGACGAACACGCTTTATAAATATGGCGCGTGAACTGAAACATGCTGAAGGTCGTATCGGTACCCAAAACAAGGACTGTGTCAAACTGGCACAGCTGCGCCTGATAGGAAATGTCTTGTTCAGACGTACAGGCGCTTCAAATAAAGCGTACGATCCGATTCCCCTTTAAAATTCTTCTACGTGTTCTCCTCAATCGGTTAAAAGACAGGGATCTGCAATCGGTGCTAGTACTAAAACTGCCTGAAGAAAGTGGCACCCACTTATTTAATCAGGAGCTTTACGACGGTTAACACATCTTTGATATTGAAATCAATCGCTTAGCTCGCTTGATTTGCTATACATTAGAACCCAATCTCCTCGATTTTGCTACCCACTGCAGTACATCTTCCAGACTGTAAAGGAGGTCCGTTTCTATTAAGCAGCCCAGCGCGCTCGAGCACCTGTGTGATTGTTGGTTCTGTTTATTGAATATCGAACATAATCTCGCCATCCACCCTGCTATCCTCGTTATGTAGCCTGTCTATATATGGCGCAAAAGATATGTAGGAGAATATAGTTGATTGGCACCCGTTGGCAGTTGTTTGCACTACTCTATCTACCAATCACTATAGATACTGTACAAGATAAAACGCGTCCGACCTACTTTGAAACTACCTATACCTCGAAATCGAACGAACAGAAGACAGTAGCCAACTGACCGAATGTGCAACGTTTGTAAGGATACAGAATTTGCAATATCACAGATGACGGACCGGTGATCTTAAGCGACGGAGAAGTCATGGGAAAGTGGCGATGGCAATCGCAAGATAGTGAAATTTACATCGTTTGGAGCTGAAGGCAAGGGGCACTACAGGAGCCATTTGTAGCCAACTTCCACTGGATAAAGACGAATCAGCAGAGGCAGAAAATAACATGAAGGCACTGTACGTCAAAGTGCACGCCAGTACGTGGAGCAAATTATTGTATTATTATATTATTAAAAGCAATCATGATTAACTCTCTTTAGCCACTTATGAAATGTAACCCCTATCATAATCGTGTGACATTTTGAAAATATTTGGTCAAGTCGTGTTTTGAAATGATTTCTCCATTCTAACTTCTTCGTGAGTTGTTCACCTTAAGCTGTTTCTTTTCCCCACCGGCTTGTATTGAGTGACAGATTATTAGTAAGGTTGTCGATATCCAATGATAATTATTAAATTACTTTGATCTTGACCTTTCGTACTCGCCATTATCATTTTTTTTACATCTGTGTCCGAAAATTATTCGCGATTTGCCCTGGCGTATTAATATTGTATCATGCTAAGTACATTACTCAATTTACTCAGTCATTAGGAACGTATCGCTGAATGTCAACAGTTATAATGCAAAACGCGATATCTTAAAACTCACACGATCTGTGAATTCGGGAGCAAAGCACTAATGAACTGGTTATAGTGACTTGTCACCCAAGCATTCGTAAAGTCCTCAAAATGTCACATATCAACTACATTTTTTTTATACATAATGGTTGTACAGAGTTCTTCAAACATTTATCTGCCTGAATTGCTGGATTACGTCATGTACAAATCAGTAATCAACATTTTGCAGCATTGAGTGGCTTATCGATGCGCAAATCCTCTCTTTAATTGTATAGCTGTTTTGTTGCTACTGCCAGTGTATTCATACGAGTCATTGTCTTTCCTTAGATAGTAATATTGCATTTTTGCTGTTTTTTAGACGTCAACGTCATATATGTTTTCCAGGGAACAAGGAATGTAGCAAGATGAATGAGGTGTAATTTGGATATTTGTAATTCAAATTTAATTCGGTAAGTGCAGCACCTCTATATTATTAGATGTTTAATTGCTAATGACCTCTTCTTGCTTTTCCATGATTTAGCTAGCATATATTTGCTGAGAAACAATTACTTTCATCATTTAATGTGAACATCATGGGTATTTTAGTCCTTAAATGTTCAGACACTCGTTTTGCGAATCTACTGAATAGTTTTTAATCAATTAGGATTTTCACGTGGACAAGGATACCTTGAAAGTGACACAGACTACTTAAGCGACATTTATTTCGTGTTCAAATTTGTTAAACTTTTAGCTTGTTCGTGCATTATGTCGAATTATCTACACTGTGGTAAATTCTTTTGTGTTATGGTGGACATTGCAGGTTTGATCATTTGTATTACTATTCGGGTTTCTTGTTCTATGATGATTCTAATCTTCAATAAAATAACATTCTTTTACAAAACTGACACTTTCCGTCTTTGTAGTCATTAGCACCACCATAAGGAAATATGAGTAGCACTGCACATGGTATATTTCTATAAATAGCTTCTGACTGGTTTGGCAAAACATTTATTTTCTTTTCTTTTTCCAGTATCCCTTCGCTTTCCTAGACATTTATGAAACCGGTAAATGGAATATCTAAATTATAGTGTGTTTGACGATGGATGTATTCAGTAAGTCTGTTTTAAGCATATTTCACAAAAATCTAACGTCTTTGTATTTTTTTACGTTTTACAATCTCTTTTATTTTTAATCAATTTAGACCTATATATGCATAAGACCCATCAAAAGTGATAAGGCCTATAGATACGCAGTGTTAAATATTCAGTCATGAACACCATCCATCTGATAGGTATTTGCCCACAACATTCAGCCTCTGTTCAGTATATTCAGACGCAGTGTTCTGTGATAATCGTATCTTCATTTGTTCATCAATTTTTGAGTGGAATAAGTTAAAATGGTATTTGTTGACACAGTCGCCAGAGCATCGGATTCCAAGTCCTTAAGCCTTAATCTCGAATGTTAGTGATAGCAGACTTTTATAAGCGCCCCTATATAAGGTGCTTGATCAATCAGCTTGTTTTGTTTCGTCTTTGATGTGTGCCACAAATAGCTTGCAACAAGTTATGTTCGTTATTACGTGCTAGAAATTCGTGTTAAATGTATTATTATTATTATTATTATTATTTATGTATACACTTAAACATGATTTCAATGGTGTTTGCTTTTTTTCTCCCCTTATTTAAAAGAATAATTTATTTATTAAATCTGAGATAGCAACCATCCCTTTCCAAACACTGGACAGGGCCAGACCAGTTAAAGATATACTAATGTGTTTGGTAATGATACAATTCATGCATATTAGACCAAATGGCATGCACAATTAAGCTTTTGATATCATCAATCAGGGCGGGATCACTCCTTCATGTGTCTATTGATTACTTGTTTTTATATGCACATTAGTTGAATTTGCATGTAATTGATTATAGATAAACTTTATCAATTCTAGGGAACAAAACATATAATTTTCAATTATTATAGTTTTCGTTATACTTATCTCTTTGCTGTTTTATTTTCATCAGTTTGTATTTGAGGCGAGCGGTGTTCTGTGTCCTTGCACAGGATGTCTTCTTTACAAAACAAAATATTTTCACCTTAGTAATCACGATTACTGTAATATTTTCAACACTTATTTATTCATGTCACTATTTTTAAGTTTATAGCTAGAGGAGAAGACATGCAGAAGCTGTGAGGAATTTCTGCTTTCTTTGCCAAACTAACTTTTTGTGTGTGTGTGTGTGTTTTCAGGCACGATTTACTCTAATGGGCTTTTAAGTTGTACATAGTTCCTTGTGTCTGACATTTCGGTCATGAAAAGATAGATGCAACAGTTCTGCAGGATCTAATTGGTCTCGTTTTAGTTACCAATTACTCTTTCATTCCGGCACTGCGGTCATGTAGTGATGGATGCAACCTTTCTGCATAAAGCTAATATTCGAGTTCCAACGTTCAGATCAATCCTGGCTCTTGGGGATATGTCACGTTTCTTTACTTTCTGGATAAATTACCATCCTATGAACGATCTGCACATCATTAAATACTTTACTGCCAGAAAAAATGAAATGGCCTGTTTCCAGGGATAGGGAGGTCTTGCATCACGCTTGATACGGATACTTGATGGACTATCAGATGACCAGCATAATTTTATTTTGATCAGTGGGAAAAATATTCACATTTGTATTGGCTAGGATTTTGAGCAAACGTCATAACACGATGATATCGATATAGTGAAACTATAACTACCGCATTCCAGTCTTACATCATTATAGCTTTAGTAAAGGATGATTAAATCCAGCACGTTGAATGGGAGCCCCTCCCATTCCAACTCTTAACGTGCTATAGCTACATGCCTGCCCCAGTATATATGTAGTAGAATGATTGGAGTAATTGTTTCTAGCTTTGCCGGTTCATGCAAGCATATAAGTGCACGTGCCTTGACTCATCTTTGCAGCTGAAGCAAAACCAGTTTCTATAATTTATATTTATGCTGCTTGGTGAACTAGTGGAATTTTACAGATACAAAATTGGAAATGTCAATTAATTTATAACCATCTGAAACTGAATTTAAACAGCTTTATTTTCGGTGGGAATTGTCAGCTTAAATAAATTATATAGAGAGGTACTTCAATGTTCTAAATACTTTGCTAATGGTTTCTTGTTTCTTTGAACCAGTTAATAAACTGAATGCATATCGCTACACAAAATTACGTTTAATAACATGGTCAGCAGCTGCACGTGAAATACGCCAACCAATTATAAATACACGCGCACGATATCACATAAGTAAATGACAATGACATACAAATGTCGAAACAGAAAATAATACTAATACTGTGCAAAGAGCATAATCTAAAATACGGGCTCTCTGTCCGTACTTTCGACTGATACCAATACCAGCTTAGAATATCCTATTTTATTATTATAAACTGGTTTCGTGGTTTTAAACATGATTTCGAATCCACAGGCGATAACTCACATGATTTACAACTGCTGTCTGCGACTGGTGAGGGAAAGACGGCTGATGTAAAGGGACAATTGATGAAGTCGTCGAGTACACAGTATAATCTATTTTTATTATCAGATGCAGTAATTCATTATCGCAATTTAATACACAGAAGAATTTGTAAAGCTCATAAAGGTCTGTGCAAGATGAGTTCCGAATTTGTTGACGGCTGATAAAAAGAGAGTAGGGTTGATATCGCCTATCAGCTACTCGCTAAATACGAAATGAGTGACTATAAATGAATGAACGAGATTGATATAATAAAACATACATTTACTTTCTTGAACTCGACGCGAGAAAAAGTAATATAACATGGATCGGACAAGCTAACGAAAACCACAAATCGCTAACCGTATTCGAACTATCGAGAGAGCATGCTATGCATTACATGCGAATAGCCTGGTAGCATACATGCATGTTGTGACTCTGCTAGCGTGACTGGACATTGTTTGCCTCCGAATTGTCGTCAAAAATTGTAGATCACTCACTCGAGAACATGATCCTTTATGAAAACATACCGCTGCAATAATTTGCCATCGTGACAGACTTTCTGATAGAGCAAAGCATTTAAACTTTGTCACGTCCTCCATACAGACATGTTTTAGGTACAAGTGATTTTTGGCTAAATCCCGTTATCAAGGATTCTCTGATTTGAAAGCCGCCATACTGTTGTAAGTGCAGTTGCTAGTGTATAAAAACCAAAAAAAAAAGTTAATACGAAATGGCATTTAATAATTGGATGATCTGACTACAGCGAGACAAAGTTCACGAAGAGCATTTCGAGGCGATTCACAGATGTACTGTATTAATTATATCTATATTTTTATAACTCTTCGTACATGACTGCTTCTATATAATGTGTAAATGTTGTTCTTGACTGTAAATTGCAGTGATTATTTATAAAGAATTTTGAATACAGGTAAAGGTTCTTTTTTAAGATACTACAGTTCCTGTAGATTGTTTTGGATTTATAATATATGTTGTCAAGTTTCTAATAAGAAAATCTTTTGACACGTTTCGGGTAATTTCTCATTGGCTAGTATCGTCAGGTAGGCTCCTAGAAGAATTAAGTTATTTCATATTGGGTGGATTACGTCACATAAATATATATTATAAAATATATATTTAACAGCAGGGTCTGCCCACGTGTGGTATATTGCGACACATAGTCGTGATAAACACTTATAGATGTATTTAAAAAGAGAACAGAGCAACTAATTTATTCATATTTTGGATTCATTCCTATTTCAAATTCTAGTTTGATATGTCAAAAGCAGTCTGCAGATGTGTTTAATGGTACGCTTAAATAATTTAAAAAGAGACATTTGGTAGGATTATTCATTGGAATTACAATGATTTCGCTGGATTAAGATATATTCTGGATCAATTGTGAATTATTCAAGGGATTTCTAGACAATGTTATTGTTCCACATCATTCGAGGATCTGAAATTCATACGGATCTTTCATTTCTTTTGCACTTGAATAGAGTTTGAAGATTATCTTGGATTCAATTTAAAATAATGTAAGTTCATTTTATATTTTATTTTAATTTTATAAACTGATAACGAAATTATTTTGTGTTAAGTGTTACAAATCTTGTTGTTTTTGCTTCTTCTGTTATTAGTTTATGACAACGGATTCTTAACAAGTATTTTCTAATAAAGAACATTGTTGTACAGCACACTAATGTTGACACCTTTCTGAATACCCTCGTTATTTAGATAGCCAATATGTTAGAACATGACATGGAAAGGAAATTTAAATAACAGCTATTTATCGAGTGCTTGTGGATTTATCACAACAAGTGTCAATTAAAAAAGCTTTTCACTCACTCTATGAAATATATGTTATTTACTCTAAAGAAATAAATATCCCCTATATCTCCTGCAGTGATGTTGTCTGTTAATAAGTTATATAATGTATCATTAGCTTCGTTCCACATACTCTTGACACAGTGCTTATTAATACATGCATTAAATAAACTTCATGCATTCTGCAATTGATATAAACAATTAATCTTAATTGCATTTACAGTTCTTGAACAAATCACCATTCTGCACGTAAAGAAACGATAGGGTGTAGTATTATCCGTTCTGTTGTCTGCTTTCTTCATATTCTAATCATGATGGGTCCACGAATTCAAAGAACTGCTCCTGGTTGATCATATTAAAACAATTTCACATGCAATGCAATATATTAATTTTGTATCCTTCATCAAGCCAAATATAATGATATCGAAAAACCGGATTGGTTACGCTCAGCGACAATACGTGTGTATATGGCTTGACGTCACTTTTGTAAAATCCTTAAAATGTGGCGTTCATTAAAAATTGCGTTCCAAAATTGAAAATGTAAAAAGTGCCAAAAGAGATAGAAAATAAACCCTTTCAAGACAACTTAAACGTGTATTCCTGTAAGACAAATTATAAAAGTATATAAGTTAACAATGATTGTCAGGTATACAAGATAGAATGTAAAAGCCATAAATACTTAAATTATTAGGTGAAAATGTTTATAGAAACCGCAATCCCTGCTATCCTCTGGCTCTAGATCATCAAAAAGCGATTTAATTGCATTTTATGTTCCTAAGTTTCTTTGTGGAGTATTCGTTCTACGCGATTTACTTACTATGTATAAGAAACCGTTTTATATAATTTTTGAAGTGTATCACATAATTGTTATACTTTACATAACAGTGTTTGTGGATTATTGTATTCGATATGTTCACATGTTAACATACCACTTTCTGGGAATCTGATTTGTTCAAATAAGTGCATGAAATCCTTGTGCAGTTTTTTATTATTGATCGGCTAAGACTTTACTTTCTTAACTATTATACTTACCAATATGATAGACGATAGCAATTGGTAGCTGATAGGAGATAAGAAAGACTAGGGGGTAATTAGTACAAAAGCATACAGTAGTGGTTACATATGTCGGAATATGAACCATTCATTATACATGCAATTATTCAAATACCAAAATAAAACTAGAACATAAGTCCGCTTACATTTGTTAAACCGACAATGAAGAAGAGTGGTTAAAAGTATACGAGTACGACATACAGAGTCTATGCACACAAATTACAGGCCGCCTATCATAATCAAGACAGATACAATAACACTGCTGTTACCACGAGAAAGGAATCTTGCAACCCACACCATTATAAGCATGGCTTAAATGTCAATCTATTGGAGTAAAAATCTCACCTCTCTTATGCAGAGAATGTCGACAAATGCCAGTCTCTCATCTGACAGAAAGGTATTCAGTCACAAGATTCTTTCAAATCAAATAATGCAAATATAACGTTTAAAAACATTAAATCTGGAAATCAGTACAGTCGTACGTATGCAACTCAGCACTGGCATATAAACAATTCTCCATTCTCAGCAACATCACTACAGTAGTTCTTGCACAATTTCTGCATCGAGTAGTCATCCCTTCATTTAAAGATACAAATGGAATGACTTTCCTTGGTCCATATACAAAACCGCATCTTTGGTGGATGTCCACATCTTTAGGATGAAACAATCTCGTGGAAATTCGTTGAAACACTCAAGCTGATCTGACCAGAGCAAACCATTTGGGATCGCATATGGATGTTTCAGAGTTCTAGTATAGTAGAATTATACATTACTGCTTAAGCTGGAACTATTTATATTCTCAGTAAATGAAAGGTGCAACGTTTGAGCTAGAATCAAATGAAATGCCGTAACAATTTAGCTCTTCTTTCTATCTAAAGTAGTTCCTTTAAAGTGAAACCTGTGTGATAGACAGAGCCTCCAATGAGTAATAATTTAATATTGAATTTATGAAACTCGTTGAAAAACGTCCTCGCAAACCTGGAAAGTCCTCAACACGTCTTATAAATTCAATAACAAATTCATTACCCATTTATTATCTTCTGCACGAAATCTTACATTAAAAAAACGGGTTAGATCTATTTTACCTTTAATAACAGCTGATGCCAATGTCAATATGCCGTCTGTTGTTACGCATTATTTATTTTCCATAATCTAAGCGTTAATCATATTTTGGGATATTAACGGGTTGAAACATTTACAATTGGCAAAGAGTTGAACCTCGCGAAAGAATAAAACATCAAAGGAACTTAATTTGAGAGGTTTCGACATAGTTCAAAGAACTGAGTATGGCTGTCATTTACTTATGGTGGGGGTGAGGGTAAATCGGATGTTTTGCTTATATAGATTTATTACTTCAAAACAGTTGCCATCTTGTATAAATCCTTCTCACAGTAATATAGTGCATCTACGACAAGACCACCAGTGCAATATACTTCAACAGCAGCAAAGGAGATTGGTTCAGAACGACAGTCGGAGTCAGACGAGGCCGTCCGCTCTCTCCCACACTATTCAACTTCTTTCTGGAGAGAATTATGGCATACGCGCTTGAAAATCATAAAGGGACGGTCAGCATTGGAGGCAGAACAATCACCAACTTACGTCTTGCCGACGACATTGATGGACTAGCAGGAATGCAGCAAGAATTAGCTAACTTATTTGAGAGCCTCGACAAAACCTCTGTAGCCTAGGCAGAGAATTCAGTGCAGAGAAGACCAAAGTGATGATCAACATCACCAAGGGCATCAGCACTGACAACAGGCTCTAACATGCTAAGCGAGAAACAGTCCACAGCTTCAGGTATTTGGAGGCAAATGTAACAGATTAAGGATCGAAATATGAAGTACTCTACAGGATTGCACAGACAACAGCAGCGCTGACAAAACTGAAGCCCATCCGGATGGACAAGTGTATCGCACCCCGTTCAAAAGTCAGACTGACGCACTCACTGGTGATCTCCATATTCGTCTACGCCTGCGAATCATTGACCATAACAGATGACCTTGAGAAAAGGATACAGGCCACAGAGATGAAATGTTTCCGACAGATCATCGGCGTCACATACAAAGACCATGTCACAAATGAAGAAATACACAAAAGAATAAGACAAGCCATTGGGATTCACGATGACCTCCTGATCACAGTACAAAAACGTTAACTGCAGTGGTATGGACATGTCTCACGATCATCGGGATTTGCCAAGACAATCCTACAAGGCACTGTACAAGGAAGAAGAAAGAGAGGCAGCCAAAGAAAGAGGTGGGAAGAGAACATTCGAGAGTGAACAGGCTTGACATTGAGCGACTCGCTGACAAAGACGGAAAATCGAGAGGAATGGAGGAAGCTAGTTGTTCGTCTTGTGCTATGCCCCAACGGTCTACCAGACTATGGGACTGATGATGATGATGATGATGATGATGATGATGGATATTTCTAACTACCAGTATGCAGAAAGTGCTATGACGACTCTGATTTCATTGAACGTACTTGGGAAAAGGTTGGAATCGGTAAAATTATCCATGTATAAGTTTAGAGGGTTATTATAACCAAGGTGATAATTGGTGGATCAAATTCCTGCGGTATGGTCAAGATTGGTTGCTCAAGTGTTCAGGCGAGAACCAATTCGTTATACCAAAATTGCAATGAACTATGGCTTCCAATCGGAGATGTTTTGGTAATTGGGACTACAGATAACGTGATATGATGGGCTATATTGATTAGAGGATATTATAACGTGCCGGTTTCGTTCATATAGGAAACAGCGATGAATTGTCCTCCGCAACATCAAGACGTTCTGAAAGTTAAATTCTGAACAGACCCTAATGTTGCAAGTTCATAACCTACGCACATGATGATGTACCAGCAGCTATGATTTGAGATATGATCGGTACATAATTGAGTGCAAATCTTTCCTTTATTCAGTCCACAAGAAGGATATCGTTATGATCTGTTTCCCAGTATGAGGGGCCCCGTGACTAGCAATCCAGGAAGTTACCCCGCGTCGTATCAAATATGTCAAAGAAAAATTATTTTACAATCACAAATAAGTCATATAAAGCTTGTCTTCTCCATTACTGTGACGAGTCAGAGTCTCAGTTAATTTATGTATTTTGCAAAGATGCAAAGAAACAGTTTAAGATTTGAAAAGTTGAACCTATTTAAGGATATCCGTATGTGACGTTCAATAGCATACATGCATTTTGATCGTTGCCAGATCTAAATGTCATTCATGTATAATGGTCAGTCAGTTTATGGACAAAACTATTTTCATTGTTATTAATTTTGATCTTGAAAAGGGCGTCTGACAACATGCTGTATTAAGTTACATTTATACCTACAGTTGCATAGAGTTAAGAAAGGTCTGTGCTTCATTTGACTTTGAAAATGTATATTTTCCTAAACTACCAGACGCAAATATAGGTTTACAACACCTTGGCCTAATTATGATATATATTATGCCATATTTGTCAGTGGTGTCATACATTTTTTGCAAGCCCAAATAGAAGGCTACTATGCGTTATTTCTTTTCTCTATCAAGCTAAGAGACAAGATGATCAGCTGCTGTCTTTTAGTGCCTGAATCCACATTAAAATTTTATGGTTTAATTTTGTTGGATTCTATATTCTATGTAAGTCTGTCACTAGCAATTTTTCAATGTTTGTGTTCAATAATAGTGTGTAAATATAAAGGGACGATAGTTGGTTTGATAGCGAGAAGTCGATAGTTTTCTGCAATTTATTGAATATGTTTTGCAAAGTGTTGAGGGCTACATCGCATTAGTGTTCCGACGTTGAGTGTGGAAATATTCTTGTCCAGCGTAAGTGTGATTGGCTCAATCATTCTTAATTTTTAGTTGTCCGAGAGGAAAAGCTTTATTTTAATCTTTAGCTTTTGCGAATTTAATATTGAACTTTGTCTTGAATTTTTTATTACGGCAGAAGTCCATAGTATATTTCTTTGTTGAATAATGATTACATGAAATAATGTTTTGGCCAATGTGTTGTTTCCATTTCTGGATGTCACATGTCATATTTTCCGTATTTATTTAATAAAGGAGTGCCAGTTTAGCTTAGACACACTCGATCTATCTACCTCTCGTTCTCACTGATGGTATGTCGAGTTTGAAGCTAAGGATATACAGTATTTATTCAGTGTCTTCGGGTATTATGCTGACATTGGAATCTTCAATCATCCTGTTCCGCTCTATGTTGGAGCCGATAAAAGAATCATAAACAATGGTTTAGAAAATGCCTGAATTATTTTGGTATTGTGTTCCCAACTACCAGATTATGTTAGTAAATAAAATGATCATGTCAGCTACCTTGATAAATCTGCTAAATTTGACTTATATGTGGACTGTAAAGTATTTCAATCTGCTACATTTAATTTCCATCTCTTAACATACCCCAGAAATTTGGATCTATTACCTGTTAAATACACGTTAATGTCCCAAGAGGAATCAACACAGAGAGATGGATCTCGATCTCCGATGATTAGACCTTAGGATGCGAAGGTGCTGTGTAACAATGCAGGCTCATTATTTAGAGACAAAAGTTTTGTTTTGAAGCTGATTATTAGATTGACCTTTCCTTACAACTGATTGTAACTGTGACTGGTATTGGTCTAACACCGGCATTTCGTTTCATAACTGTAGCATTAACAGTTGAAACATAAAATGTAATCAAAGTCAGTGATGTAGTAAATATGGATCACAGTGACCTTTCAATGTGATCGGGTTAAACTGTTATGTATATTTGAATTAATTTATATTTGATTTAATTTAGTCATCTGTTTGTAAGTTTCGAGTAATGTAATTTTGATTACTGGAATTTGACATTTTTTAGAAATTAGCTTTACGATAATTTTTTGTCGCAAACACCAAAATCTGACCTAGTTCCCGACCTTGATTCAGAAACCAGGGAGTCAAGTAAACAACTTTCTTTCTTATTTTAGTCTTAAGTAAACTGATTGGTTTTTGTCAAGGTCATACTGGGAATACGTGACTTTAGATGTAAACAGCCTCTATTTCGAAATTCTGGATTTACCATAATTGCGCAGTGTTAATGTTTAATACCGATGTGTATAGAGAATTGAGTCAATTTGGGCTTAAACAATACTTGATATAAGATATTCGTTTTGTTGTGACTAGTTTGGAGTTAGATTTTAATTTTTCTTCAAATTATTGGATTCTACAAGATTGTTCTTTTTCCTGGAAATATTTTAGTGCTCATAAAGAATTCTTGGGCAAAGACATTTCTTTAAATTTTATTCGGAATTCAAGCACCGGAATAATTTTTCTGTGGAACAATAAAGAACTCCAGATACAACAGTACTATACTAGCCATTTTGGAATTTTCGTCGGGAACTTGAATTCGTTAGAACAGTTCATTACTATGACTTCTAAAATTTAATTTGGATTATTCTGGGATTATGTTTTTGGACTTGATTCTTAAGACCGTAAGTTCTTTTTTTCCATTTTAACATTGTTTTTTTGAGAAAACAAAATAATTTGATAAATTTTTCAAAGCTTGTTGTTTTCACTCTTTCTTTCTTGCTGTTTATTTGAGCTTAAACACGTTAACATAAGACAGTGGGAACTCGTCTTTGAATATTTGAATTTAGGCTAAATATTTCAGAAAACTTTGTTTTTGAAAATTTGTATTACCCTAGTTTTTGAAATCTTTTAAAAATCCCAAGTATTCTTTTACGAATTTAAAACCTTTAGTGAAATCGTCAGGTTTTTTCTATAATGTCATAAAAAGGGGAAATCTGTTTTTCAAATCCTACCTAGGAACGGTTCGATCTTTGCAAAGAAAACGAATTAATTCAACTTGCCAGAAAATATGATCTTTCTGAGACAAAGGCTTCCTTAACGAAGCAAGAGATAAACAACATTTGGTCCAGTATTTGGCAGAATAAGAGTCCTTTGGTTTCGATCAGTTAGCATGTATCAGACTCTGACATAAAAATAAAGGCATTATAATCAAAATGCAAGATGGAATTGGGGTTGAGGAAGCTGGAACTTCAGAAAAATGAAGCAGAAGAACAAATGCATTGCAGGTACAATTGGAGAAAGAGAAAGAACAAATTAAATTGGAGACATAAAAATAATAAATACGTTTATATTCGGAAGAAAGAGAGAAAGAAAGACAAATGCAGTTACAAAAAGAAAACAAAATACAATTACAGAGAGAGCAAATGCATTTATAATCGGAGGAGAAAGAGAAAATATATTTACAATTGGAGAAAGTTAATTAAGAAAGGGAATGTCAATGTAGAATAAAAGATATGGAACTGGCAAGTAAAAAGCAAATTTCCACTTCAAAATTTTTTAAAACTTTTTATGTGTTGCAAAGGATATAGGTTAGTGAAAGAAAAGTAGACAAATATTTTACTCGTTTTGAGAAAAAAAATTGAAAATTTGAATGTGGCTGAGCATTGAACTCAATTATTACAATGTGTACTCTATGGTAAGGCTAGTGATATTTACTGTTCTTTGTTAGTTCAACAAAGTGGTGACTATGTTACGGTCAAAGAATGCATCTTAAGTTCGCAAAGATAAAAAGACCAGTTATTTGATAGATGGTGCTTAGCCAAGAAAGTTGAACAAGATTATGAAAGTCTCAAGCAACTTGTATTAGTTGGAGAGTTCGAGAACTCTGTCCATAGTGACAATAAGTCTTATCTTGATCGAAACCTTGGAAAATGCTGCTCTTGCAACTGATGAAAATTCTATAACTTATAAAGTTCCTTTTGTAAATAAGACTTCTACTCAACAGTCTTCTGACAGAAAAGTATTTCAGCTCTGATGATACGTGTTAAGGCTCGAATAAACACTAATACAAGAAAAAGTGAAAACAACAAGCTTTTAAAAATATAATAATTTATTTCCCTGGAAAATTACCGTAAAAATTAAAATGATTAACATACGATTTTAAGATTCAGATCCGAAAGTAATCCAAGAATAATGCACTAATATAATTTTGAAGTCATTATAATAAAATGTCCTAACGAATTCAAGTTCGAGTCCCGACGAAGAATCCAAGATGGAAGGCGATCACGAATGCTGTAACGTGTACTGTGTTGTTGTCGAAACAAGAAATTTCTATCCGGTTTTGGCAATCCGAATACATTTTTATTAAAGATATCTTTGTTAAAAATGTCTCGTATGAGCACACGTATATTTGTAAGAAAAAAGAATTATTCCTTTTGAATCCACATAATTTGAAATAACTCCAAACGACACAACACACTTTCCAGTGTAAAAGCCCAGCTGTGATTGTTTCTCTAAAACGATAGTTTAAAACTTGACTTTTACGACCCTGATAAGGGCCACGTAGTCCCTGTATGTCCTTGATAAGAACTAATCATTTTACTCCGAGAATAAATGTTGTTTACTTCACTAAAAACTATTTCAAGTCAAGGGTCACATATTCAATACAGCCTCGCTCTCAGTCTTATAAGTCCTACAATAAAAATTAACTCAAGAAAGAACTTGTTGATGTGACTGTTGCTAAATTTGAATTAAGGTCAGAAACCAGGTCCGCCTTATGTTTACATAAATGAAAGGTCAAGGTCAAACTATTGTTTGGAAAAAGTACGAGTTCCTAGTAAACATAGTTACAATATTTTGACATATAATAAAATTACAAAATAGAAAGATTTTACAATTTACAAACAATTAAATCAGATATAAATTAAATAAAATATGCCAAACACAGCCTAATACAAGACGTTCTAAATCTCAAACTGGCACAACTGCTAAAATCAAGCTTCTGATAAGCTTGATCAAAAATACTCGTCTCTTCCTATCTGTACCTATTGCATGAAGAAAAGACAGGTTATTTCCGATTGCAAAAAAATGAAAAATAGGCATCCGAATCAAAACAGACCTATTCCAAATAATCTTAGTTTTAAGAGGCGAAGGTGACGGTATTGTACGAAAAGCAATACGTTTGTTCGGTCTAATAAACCCCGGTATGAGTTTATTATAGAGGACTTTGAACCATTCATAACGAAGGGTTCTTTATCACTCTTGGGGATTAGGCCAATCGTATCCCTAAAATTAAAATGTAGCTTCTCAGAGTCTTTTATTGTCAGGTAATTTGCCTTTTTCTGAGAAGTCTTCTTCTAATGAGAGTGTTATTATTCAGGTAGTAGAGTGCGACTTTGTTAATGTTCCTCTCCATTGTGTACATTTGTCAGCAGATGTAGTGTCAGGACCAGTGACTGTCGGAACAGTCTCTGTTTAACCCGATGAGGCAATTCATTTAGCTGGAGAGAAGGTTGTGGGTGATCCACTTGTAAATGGCACGCCTTGTGTGATCAGAAAGTCGATCCAATTGTAAAAGAATTCCCAGCTTGTGCAGTTACCAGAGCAATGGCAACGAAAGTTCTTGAGAATGATGTTGTTAAGGGCATTATTCCTTTAGATGACACATCTATTGGTCAGGCTTTTGATGAGGTCACTATTTACTCCTTGTTCGGATCATCTCGCTGCGGATACGGGGTTGTAGAATTGGCCCGACGTGCCTCACTACGTGTCGTAAGAGGCGAATAAGTAGAGACAACCTGTGTTCCGTGGGTTGCATCCCGTGCCCGGGGGAGGAAAGGGTCCTGGTAGTTGGGCAGAGGCTTTCCAATGTAACACACTAGTTTGACCTCTACGTCTCTTAGACGGGTGGTCGGGATGGGCCCGGGAAGTCTTTAATCTACTCGCTCACCTTCTTTATCTTTCTTCTTGTATCTCTCTTGATACCATTGTTGCCATTACATTTGATTCCTGTATATTTCCCTTTCCCCAGTCTTATACGACTCCCTAGAAGGCGGTGGATTAACGGGTCAATCAAGAGGTAATTTTACCTACCCTAGAAGGTGGTGACTTCACGGGTCAATCATATGTAATTTTATCAACTGAGTATGGCATCTGTGTATCCCTGGCACTTGAAAAGTGTCCCCTTGTTGGGCTCCATGGTGGGCGGGGAGCATGGGTGCTGAATTTTTAATTAACCAACATGGAAATTCAACAAACAAAAAAAAATGGATCTGTATCAGATGACGAACCATGTAGTGTGGAGTCATTTCCACGCTTCATGGTCATAGAGTCTAAAGATGCCACAAAACCACATGCCTCACTATCTCCGTTTGTGATCGAGAAAACTATCACAGGATCGATTGGCACACCAAAAAGTGTCAAAAAGTTGAAATCGGGTTGCCTTCTTGTTGAGTGTGTGCGACGAGGTCAGACAGAAAATATCAGGAAAATGAAAACTTTCTTCGTTATCCCAGTGACCTCGTTCGCTCACACCACTGTAAATACGTCCAAAGGCGTGATTCGCTGTCGTGAGTTGGCTGGAGTCAGTGAAACATATATCGCTGAAGTAATGAAAAATGAAGGTGTTACTACAGTCCGTAGAATACATATTAAACGTAATAAAAATCTGCAGGACACCAACACCATTGTACTCAGCTTCAACAAACCAACTGTACCCAAAGTGGTAAAAGTTGGCTTTTTGCAAGTGAAGGTCGAGATCTACACGAAGACCATTGCTCAAAAAGCCAAATATATGGCCGATGCGGAGACAATTATCATCAGGAATCTGATTGTAGAGGAACTCCGCATTATGTCAGCTGTGGAAAGGAGCACCACGCCAGTTCCAAGGATTGTGATACATGGAAACAGGAGAAGGAAACAGAGAGGGTAAAATATACATCTAACATACCATATCCAGAAGCCAGAAAACTAGTTCAGGCCAAAACAGCCCATCCTTCTCCACTGTAGTGAAGACCAATCTGAAAGCAACAAAGGGCTCTCAAACACAAACAGAAACACTCGATTCAACACCAAGCTCTAACACCCCCAATTACCAAGCACAGAAAAACACGGCATGTACTCAAACTACTTTCAATAATACCCAACCACCGAAATCGCCAAAGAATAAAACCAAATCTCATAGAAACAGGCAACAAAAGGGGTCAGATGACCCCATCAAACTCTATAACAGGTTTGGAGACAATGAGAACATGGATACAGAAGACACTGCTTCATGCGCTCAAGGTAGTTCCAGACCTACAAACAATCAATTCACCCCTGTACCTCCTCCAGAGAAATAACCACACAAATTGCCTCCGCGAAAGGTCTAACCTGGCTCCACAATCTTCAAATTAAACATATAATGAAGAACACCATCATACAATGGAACAGTCGAAGAATTAAAGCAAACTACCATGATATTCTTGTGCTTTTAAACGAACATAGTCCTGCAGTACAATGTCTTCAGGAAACTTTCTTGAAAGATACAGATCACTTCACACTTAAAAACTACTCCCTGTTTAATACCTACTCCCAAAATGTTGACAGGACCTCAGGAGGAGTTCCTGTTATTGTAAACAACGGAGCCTCTCATAGCGTCATCCCTTTAACCACAAATTTGCAAGCCATTGCTGTAAGAGTCACTCTACATCGAGTACTACATTTTGCTCTATTTACTTACCACCAAAAATTACCCTAGAACCAAACGAATTAGGGAAACTTGTTCAACAACTTCCCACACCATGTGTTTTACTCGGGGATTTTAATGCCCATAACATGTTTTGGGGATCAGATCATATATGTGACAGAGATCACAAAGGTGAGGACTTTATTTCAAGACACGATATGTGTCTATATAACACCAAAACACCGACATATTTACACCCAGGAACGGGTACATACAAGTGCATCGATTTGACACTTTATTCTCCTTCGCTGCTTTTTGACTATGAATGGACGGTCGCTGATGCACTTCACAGCAGTGATCGTTATCCAATCTCCCTTGTAAATATTAACTCTACAACTGATGACGCAATTCCACAATGGAATTTAAAGAAGGCCTACTGGGCTAAGTTTGAAACACTCTGTAAAACTAGGTTGAATGAGGATACAGTTTTCGATGCTAATGACTCTAATGAGCATTTTATTTCTATTTTAACCGAGATTGCAGAGGAATCCATTCCTAAGTTAAAGAACCCTAAAACCTTGGGTCACTAAGGAATGTAAGTAAGCCATTAGACAACGCCGAGAAGCTTTTCAAAAAAATTAACAATCGTCCGACGCCCGAAAACGTAAGTTCATATCGTATTCTCCGGGCCAAAGCTCGCCCCACAATAAAAGAAAGTAAATCAGCATATTAGAAGAAATATACTTCCATTTTAAACTCTCGTTCCTCTATTAAGAGAACTTGGGACACTATTTGTAAAATAAACGAAAAGAAAAAAACCCAGTTCTCTCCGACATCTGCAACTTAACATTAACACGCTTAGTTCAAAAGGAGACAGAACAAATTTTCTTGCTGACAGTTTCGCTAAAAATTCCTCATCATCTGATTATCCAGAAGCCTTCCGAAGATTAAAAACTCACAAAGAAAAGTCACGTTTAAAATTCACATCCAACAACTCAGAAAGTTATAACCAACTGTTCTCATTATTGGAGCTTATGAAGGCTTTAGACAAGGCCCATGATACATCCGCTGGACCTCACGAAATACATTACCAGTTTTTAAAACACCTTCCAGAATCATCATTAACATCTCGTTTGAAAATCTTCAATGATTTATGGATTACAGATAATGTATCTAAGATTTGTAAAGAAGCAACAGTTATACCCGCTCCCAAACCAAGTAAAGATAGCTCAGATCATACTATCGACCTATTGCACTTACAAGTTGTGTGTGCAAAACAATGGAACGAATGATCAATTTTCGGCTTTTATGGTACCTGGAAGCTAACAAGTTAATATCTCCTTTCCAAAGTTTCTTCCAGTTTGGCCGGAGTACCAATGACCATCTGATTAGACTGGAAACATTTATTCGCGATGCATTTATCACGAAGGAACATTTAGTAGCGGTTTTCTTTGATTGAGAAAAGGCCTATGCCATGGCATGGAAGTACGGGATACTAAATGACCTGCACGATCTGGGTATTAAAGGCCGGCTGCCCTTCTTCATATCAAACTTTCTCTCAGACAGAGAATTCAAAGTACGAGTGGGTCTATCCTCTCAGATCTACACAAGCAGGAGATTTTTGAGCCCCAGGGCAGTATTTTATCTGTGACGCTTTTCAACATCAAAATCAATAGCATCACCAAGTGTTTGGCTCCTGGTGTGGATTGTTCGTTATACGTTGATGATTTTCTAATATGTTATCGATCAAAGCACATGCATACAATTGAAAGACAACTACAGCAAAATATAAACAAAATTCAAAATTGGGCCAGTACTAACGGTTTCAGATTCTCGAAATAAAACGGTATGTATACATTTCTGTCAGTTACGAATACATCACGATGAACCTAAACTCGAGCTGGACGGAACACCATTTCCAGTTGTTGAGAAAACAAGGTTTTTAGGTATTATCTTTGACAGAAAGCTGACTTTTATTCCACACCTAAAGAACTTGAAAGCTAAATGCTTAAAATTTCTAGATCTACTTTAAGTAGTAGCGTACACTGACTGGGGTGCTGATAGAAAATTCATCCTCAATTTTTATATAGAACGTTTATTCGCTCCAAACTAGACTATGGTTGCGTTTTTTATGGTTCAGCCAGAAATTCATATTTGAAAATGCTTGATCCAATTCATCATCAAGGAATAAGACTCGCTCTGGGAGCATTTAAGACATCCCCGTGTGAAAGCCTTCTAGCTGAAACGAACGAAACACCGTTATCACATCGTAGAGAAATGCTTTCCGCACAGTATGCTTTCAAATCAAAATCAAACCCTCTGAACCCTGCTTTTTTGGCTGTTTTTCAACCCAAATACAAAACCTTATACGAAAATAAACCAAACGCCATACCTTCCATTGGCATTAGACTATCATCCAGCATTAATAGTACAAAAATTGATCTTTCTAAAATTCAGAAAACGTCCATCTCCGAAACAACACCCTGTCTACTTAAACAGCCAAGAGTACTTTTTATGCTACACGATGGAAAAAAAAAATCGAAACAAACCCTTCCATCTTCTACAACTATTATCATGAACTCCTCATCGAATTTAAAAACTACACAAGAATTTATACCGACGGATCAAAGGATGAGAAAAAGGCTGCTGCACCCTTCGTGTGTGAAAATCAAACAACGCAAGGTCGCTTACCAAATGGCACATAAATTTTTTCAGCCGAAATCAGAGCAATAGACCTTGCACTAGAATATATCGAAAACAAACGTATTTTAAACATTATCATCTTCTCCGACTCTCTTTCAGTACTTCAGTCACTACACAATAGAAAATTGGAGAACCCATTGTTGACCAATGTTCTCGTCAAAAATGCTAAGCTGAGTACCTCCCACAATATCGTATACTGCTGGTTACCTAGACATGTTGGTATTATAGGTAATGAAAAAGCAGACCGCACTGCTATACTGGCCCTATCGCATGAACCATCTGATTTTAAAATACCGTATACTGATTTTAAATCTAGTATCAAAGAGACTTTACGCCAGAAGTGGCAGGCATCATGAAATGATGCAGTGGATAAAAAAAAACTTCAAGTCAACCAAAGGAGAATGGACTCCTTCCTACAGAATCATGCGTAGGGAGGAGGTAGTCATTGCAAGAATTTGAATTGGTCATACTTATATAACCCACTCCCACATCCTGAAAGGTGAAGACCCACCAGAGTGCGTTTCTTGCAATGAACCATTCACTGTTAAGCACCTTATGATAGAGTATTTTGCCCTGCAACCTACGCGCGAGCAGTATTACAATGTGCATAACATGAAGGAACCGTTTGATACAATGAACATCACTTGTGTTATAGAGTTCCTGAAAGCAGTGAACATTTACTCTAAACTCGAACTTTTATGCTATCACCTATATCAGTTTTATACAAAATATATACTCTACCTTTTTTCAATACCTTTTCATCACTCTTCATTAACATAAACCATTTACATCCCCCGTTGATCGGGAAACTTTATTTTTCAGTTATCATCTTATCGTTTTAATTTCAAGTATTTGGTTTTTATATCGCTGGTCGATATGAGACATTTTATAATTTTTAAAAGATACTACATATAACACTTCGTATAACGCTAAATAACCAAACAGTGCCGATGCGCCGTTAAAATACAATCAATCAATCAATCAATCAATAAATCAATCAACTTTTTGGACGAAGCAAAAGGTACTGATCACAGTGCTCCTCTTTTGATGGCTCAATCTCTTTATCCTAATCAGGATGACAAACAACAAATCACTTGTCGTCAAACAGGAATAAGATCTTTAGATCTCATGTTTGTTTCAATCGGCCATTAGTGAAACTGAAGCCGCTGAAGTACATGTCTGTTATTTCATCAAAAATCGAATTCTTATGACAAAATGGAGAGACATCCCGAGGTGCCTGCTGATGACGAATGGACAGTGAACTATCAAATTGTAGTTTGAAAACCTTACAGACAAGAAATACTTAGTCTGGCCCAGGAAACACCTTTGGCTGGTCATGTAGGGATTAATACAACTTATAACACGATCTTGGCTCACTTTTAATGCCGAGAATTCACAAGTGAAGTTTTAAGTACTGTAGATATTGGCATACTTGGCAACTGGTAGGAAAGCCCAACCAGAAGATACATTGACGATCCATTTAGTAGAATTATGGTAGATTGTTTTGGTCCCTCACCTAACACCAAGTCAGGTAACCAATACTTGTTGACCATTATGTGTGCGTCATCAAGGTTTCCAGAGGCAAGTCCTTTGAGGAATATTAAATCTGAAACAATAGTAAATGCTTTGATAATGTCTTTTGCTCAATTTGGCCTTCCCGAATCTGTCTAATCGGATCAAGGGTATAATTTTATGTCTGGAACTTTCCATCTAATAATGCTTGAATTTCATCCAGCAATTCAAGTCAAAAGTGAAAATATGGCTTGACAGAACCACAATGGTGTGAACTTTTCAGTCTGGTGATAGAGTCATGGCTCTCTTGCCCATACCACAAAATCCTCTTCAGGCCAAGTATTATGATCCATACACAGTTGACAGGAAAGTAAATGATTTAAATTACATCATAAATACTCCTGGGAATGGGAAAACAAAAACATATTTGCCACATAAACGTGCTAAAGGAGTATTTGGAAAAATATACCTGGTTAAACATGCAATAAATATAGTTGTACTGTCCCACTCAGTAAAGATTTAAGTGAAGAAATACCATGGATTATATTGACATTGGAGTGACAAATCTTTGGAATTCAGAAAGGATGAATGATCTGGAACAGAAACTTTCTCATGAGCAAGAGCAAGAAAGAAATGAACTTAAACAGTTATTATTTGAATATGAGCACTTATTTCCAGAACGAGAACTAACTACATTTTCCATGACGTTGAAATTGTGAGTTCCAAACCTGTAAAACAACACCCGTACAACATGATCCCTCTCATACAGGAATACTTGAAAAAAGAAATGCACTATTTGCTGGAAAATGATTTCATGGAGCCCAGAAAAGGAGACTGTAGATCACCATGCATACTTTTTCCAAACCAGACACAACTTTTCTTATGTGTACTGATTATAGGAAGGTGAATAGTATGACAAAAACATAGTCATTTCCATCACTAAGAATCGATGACTGCATTGATAAAATCGGAAATGCCAAGAATGTCACCAAATGTGACCTTCTGAAAGGATTTTGGCAGATTCTACTAACGGAAAGAACAAAGGAAATTTCGGTATTCGTGACTCCGATCTCAGCAATATAAAGTAATGCCGTTTGGGACGAAAGGGTCACCAAGTACTTTTCAGCGTCTCATGAATACGATTACATCTGGTCTAGATAATTGTGATGCTTACATCGATGATGTCATCATCAACGACGACACCTGGAAATAACATTTCCCAACAACTCGAATATTCTTTGACAGACTTACAGACGCAAGTTTGACAATTAATTTATCCAAAAGCTTGTTTTTTCCCCGTCCTAGTTTAACTGTTTTAGGACATATCGTGGGACATGGACATGTTAAACCAATAGATGCTAAAGTCAAGGCTATCTCTGAATTCCCTGCACCTGTTAGCAAAAAAAAAAAAAAAAAACCTGTTACGATTCTTAAGTATTGCTGGATACTATCGGAAATTTTGTTCCAAATTTTCCATATTTGCTGAACCCATGACACATTTTTTAATAAGAACAATAAGTCCCCTTGGACTGAAAAATGTCAGAAGGCTTTATATAAGTTAAAAGCCATATTTAAAAGCGCGCCAGTTCTAACAGCTCCAAATTTCATCCAACCATTTAAACTGTCTGATGATGCAAGTGATGTTGGGGTTGGCGCAGTATTGATTCAGGAAGACAAAAATGATGTTGATCATCCAATGTGTTATTTTTCTAAGAAATTAAACAAGTAACAAAGAAATTATTCAACAATCGAGAAGGAATGTTTGGCTTTGATAATGGCATTACAACATTTTGAAATTTACCTTAGTTCAGCTCCTTCTTTGATTAATATGTTTAGTGACCACAATCTCCTTACTTTCATCGGCATGATGAAAAATAAAAATCAGTGATTACTATGGTAGAGTTTGTTGTTACAGGACTATAATATCAACATCAGGCACATCAAGGGAAAATATAATTTAATAGCAGTTGCACTTTCCCGTGTATTGAAATATATTATTTCATAAACACGTTGTATAATTTGTACCAGTTTTTTTAACATCATGTGAAATTAATCCATGGTAAAAAGAAATCTTTATCATATATATATATATCTTCTTCTTTATGAGGAAGTGATATGTATATTTGATTTAATTTTTATTTGAGTCAATTTAGTTGTCTGCTTGTAAGATTTTGTTTCACTGCATGTTAGATTAATGCAATTGTGTTTACTGGAATTTGACATTTTCTCAAATATTTGTTTGACCTGAATGTTTTGTCGAAAACACCTTAAGCTGGCCTTTGTTCCCGACCTTAATTCAGAAACCAGTGAGTCACGTATCTTATTCTAAAAGAAAAATGATTGGTTTTTGTCAAGATTATACTTGGAATACGTGACTTTAGATGTTAACATCCACTATTTAAAAATTCTGGTTTTACCGGAACTACGCCGTATTCATGTTTAATACCGTTGTTTATAGAGAATTGAGCCAGTTTTGGCTTAAAAAACACTTAATCTAAAGGTGTTAATTTTGATGTGACCAGTGTAGGATTATATTTTAATTTTGCTTCAAATTATTTGTATTCTAAAAGATCAATTACTTTTCCTGAACATATTTGAGCGCTCATACAGAATTCTTGGACAAAGACATTCCTTTAAATTTTTTCGGAATTCAAACACAATAGCATTATGCTATATATTGCATACGTCATCACCTTTCATTTTGGAATTTTCTTCGGGACTCAAACTTGAATTCATTAGACCCGTTCGTTACTATGACTTATATTATTTAATTCGTAGATTTGTTTGGCATTGATTCCTAAAACAGCAAGTTCTTTTCTTTCCCGTTTTTGTTTTTCGAGGGAAATGAATTATTTGTTAAATTTTAGTAAGCTCCTTGTTTCACTTATTCTTTGTTACTGCTTATTATAGCCTAAACTCGTAACAAAATAAGTATAGCAAATATATTTACTTATATTATAGAATTGATTTATGCTTCATAAATTGAAGCAATGTGCAGTTTTCAATATGGATAACAAATATCTCAGCATTTTAAACAATATATGTTCCCTAATTGCAGTATAATTCCCTAGATTGCAGCTAGTAATTATAACAGTAATGGAATATTGTATGTTCCGGAAATATTTTTTATCCCAGCCCCCCCCCCCCGTAATATAATATGTGTTTGTTATATGCTTAGTGTACAACAGTATTTGATGCTGACCACGCTGAATGACTCAAAAGATTAGTAAAAGCATTTACTGCTCATTTTACAGGACGACCCACTTGTATTGAACAGAGAATTCATACGTAATTTGCTAACAAAAATATGTTATTCATTAAATTCTTACGGCATATAAAGCCAAGTTATATTGCACTTGAATGGTTTTCTTTCCACAAGATCAATGGCTGGCGAAAAGCACTTATAGTGTTGCAATTTACAATTAAAACCTTGCATCTAATTTTGGTACATCCGTATGTTTAAAAAAAAATGTCTAAAGATTAAGTTAGTTAAGTTCTAGATTCTCCTAGTAATATTGAATAATAAATGAAAACAAATGTTTGTTCAATTATTGCAGACTTGTGAATATAGCTATATCACGTGCTTTGGAGTAGGCACTAGAGATGAATCAACACATTTCTAATATAGTACTCAATTAGACTAAGTCAGGATTTGAGAAATGATCGTAACATTTCCTAATCTGTGAATATGCATGATCATCAAGCTTACTGTGATGTTGAGAAGATTACTATTGATACTTGTATCCGTACTGTGATGTTGAGAAGATTACTATTGATACTTGTACCCTTACTGTGATGTTGAGAAGATTAATATTGATACTTGTACCCTTACTGTGATGTTGAGAGGATGACTATTGATACTTGTACCCTTACTGTGATGTTGAGAGGATGACTATTGATACTTGTACCCTTACTGTGATGTTGAGAGGATGACTATTGATACTTGTACCGTAACTGTGATGTTGAGAGGATGACTATTGATACTTGTACCCTTACTGTGATGTTGAGAGGATGACTATTGATACTTGTACCCTTACTGTGATGTTGAGAGGATGACTATTGATACTTGTACCCTTACTGTGATGTTGAGAAGATTAATATTGATACTTGTACCCTTACTGTGATGTTGAGAGGATGACTATTGATACTTGTACCCTTACTGTGATGTTGAGAGGATGACTATTGATACTTGTACCCTTACTGTGATGTTGAGAGGATGACTATTGATACTTGTACCCTTACTGTGATGTTGAGAGGATGACTATTGATACTTGTACCCTTACTGTGATGTTGAGAGGATGACTATTGACACTTGTACCCTTACTGTGATGTTGAGAGGATGACTATTGATACTTGTACCCTTACTGTGATGTTGAGAGGATGACTATTGATACTTGTACCCTTACTGTGATGTTGAGAAGATTAATATTGACACTTGTACCCTTACTGTGATGTTGAGAGGATGACTATTGATACTTGTACCCTTACTGTGATGTTGAGAGGATGACTATTGATACTTGTACCCTTACTGTGATGTTGAGAAGATTAATATTGACACTTGTACCCTTACTGTGATGTTGAGAGGATGACTATTGATACTTGTACCCTTACTGTGATGTTGAGAGGATGACTATTGACACTTGTACCCTTACTGTGATGTTGAGAGGATGACTATTGACACTTGTACCCTTACTGTGATGTTGAGAGGATGACTATTGATACTTGTACCCTTACTGTGATGTTGAGAGGATGACTATTGATACTTGTACCGTTACTGTGATGTTGAGAGGATGACTATTGATACTTGTACCCTTACTGTGATGTTGAGAGGATGACTATTGATACTTGTACCCTTACTGTGATGTTGAAAGGATGACTATTGATACTTGTACCCTTACTGTGATGTTGAGAAGATTAATATTGACACTTGTACCCTTACTGTGATGTTGAGAGGATGACTATTGATACTTGTACCCTTACTGTGATGTTGAGAGGATGACTATTGATACTTGTACCCTTACTGTGATGTTGAGAGGATGACTATTGATACTTGTACCCTTACTGTGATGTTGAGAAGATTAATATTGATACTTGTGCCCTTACTGTGATGTTGAGAGGATGACTATTGATACTTGTGCCCTTACTGTGATGTTGAGAGGATGACTATTGATACTTGCACCCTTACTGTGATGTTGAGAGGATGACTATTGATACTTGTACCGTTACTGTGATGTTGAGAGGATGACTATTGATACTTGTACCCTTACTGTGATGTTGAGAGGATGACTATTGATACTTGTACCCTTACTGTGATGTTGAGAGGATGACTATTGATACTTGTACCCTTACTGTGATGTTGAGAAGATTAATATTGACACTTGTACCCTTACTGTGATGTTGAGAGGATGACTATTGATACTTGTACCCTTACTGTGATGTTGAGAGGATGACTATTGATACTTGTACCCTTACTGTGATGTTGAGAGGATGACTATTGATACTTGTACCCTTACTGTGATGTTGAGAAGATTAATATTGATACTTGTGCCCTTACTGTGATGTTGAGAGGATGACTATTGATACTTGTACCCTTACTGTGATGTTGAGAGGATGACTATTGATACTTGTACCCTTACTGTGATGTTGAGAGGATGACTATTAATACTTGTACCCTTACTGTGATGTTGAGAGGATGACTATTGACACTTGTACCCTTACTGTGATGTTGAGAGGATGACTATTGATACTTGTACCCTTACTGTGATGTTGAGAGGATGACTATTGATACTTGTACCCTTACTGTGATGTTGAGAGGATGACTATTGATACTTGTACCCTTACTGTGATGTTGAGAGGATGACTATTGATACTTGTACCCTTACTGTGATGTTGAGAAGATTAATATTGACACTTGTACCCTTACTGTGATGTTGAGAGGATGACTATTGACACTTGTACACTTACTGTGATGTTGAGAGGATGACTATTGATACTTGTACCCTTACTGTGATGTTGAGAGGATGACTATTGATACTTGTACCCTTACTGTGATGTTGAGAAGATTAATATTGATACTTGTACCCTTACTGTGATGTTGAGATGATTAATATTGACACTTGTACCCTTACTGTGATGTTGAGAGGATGACTATTGATACTTGTACCCTTACTGTGATGTTGAGAGGATGACTATTAATACTTGTACCCTTACTGTGATGTTGAGAGGATGACTATTGACACTTGTACCCTTACTGTGATGTTGAGAGGATGACTATTGACACTTGTACCCTTACTGTGATGTTGAGAGGATGACTATTGACACTTGTACCCTTACTGTGATGTTGAGAGGATGACTATTGATACTTGTACCCTTACTGTGATGTTGAGAGGATGACTATTGATACTTGTACCCTTACTGTGATGTTGAGAGGATGACTATTGACACTTGCACCTTTACTGTGATGTTGAGAGGATGACTATTGACACTTGTACCCTTACTGTGATGTTGAGAGGATGACTATTGACACTTGTACCCTTACTGTGATGTTGAGATGATTAATATTGACACTTGCACCCTTACTGTGATATTGAGATGATTAATTTTGACACTTGTATCTTTACTGTGATGTTGAGAAGATTAATATTGACACTTGTACCCTTACTGTGATGTTGAGATGATTAATATTGACACTTGTACCCTTACTGTGATGTTGAGAAGATTTATATTGACACTTGTACCCTTACTGTGATGTTGAGAAGATTTATATTGACACTTGTACCCTTATTGTGATGTTGAGAAGATTAATATTGACATTTGTACCCTTACTGTAATGTTGAGAAAATTAATATTGACACTTGTACCTTTACTGTGACTTTTTTAGAAGATTAATATTGACACTTGTACCCTTACTGTGATGTTGAGAGTATGACTATTAATACTTGTACCCTTACTGTGATGTTGAGAGGATGACTATTGACACTTGTACCTTTACTGTGATGTTGAGAGGATGACTATTGATACTTGTACCCTTACTGTGATGTTGAGAGGATGACTATTGACACTTGTACCCTTACTGTGATGTTGAGAGGATGACTATTGACACTTGTACCCATACTGTGATGTTGAGATGATTAATATTGACACTTGCACCCTTACTGTTATGTTGAGATGATTAATTTTGACACTTGTATCTTTACTGTGATGTTGAGAAGATTAATATTGACACTTGTACCCTTACGGTGATGTTGAGATGATTAATATTGACACTTGTACCCTTACTGTGATGTTGAGAAGATTTATATTGACACTTGTACCCTTACTGTGATGTTGAGAAGATTTATATTGACACTTGTACCCTTACTGTTATGTTGAGAAGATTAATATTGATACTTGTACCTTACTGTTATGTTGAGAAGATTAATATTGACATTTGTACCCTTACTGTAATGTTGAGAAAATTAATATTGACACTTGTACCTTTACTGTTATGTTGAGATGATTAATTTTGACACTTGTACCTTACTGTAATGTTGAGAAAATTAATATTGACACTTGTACCTTTACTGTGACTTTTTTAGAAGATTAATATTGACACTTGTACCCTTACTGTAATGTTGAGAAGATTAATATTGACACTTGTACCCTTCATGTGATGTTGAGAAGATTAATATTGACACTTGTACCTTACTGTGATGTTGAGAAGATTAATATTGATACGCGTATCCTTACTAAATCGGAATATTTTCGCCTGACTGAAGACAAGATACTTTCATTTGTAAGAATGTTGAGCACACCATATGAAGGCAAAAAAGAGCTATTTAGATATCTTGAAATTAATGTTGACTTCTCTCTCAGAATATTAGCTTAGTTATATCAGAATATAGGTTGACTTTTCCAGACTAGTGGTACGGCGCCTAATATGATAAGAAAAAACAACCACCTTGGTGAGATAAAGAATGTAATAATGCCAAATATAATACAAACCACTGGTTACAACGCTTTAGATTCTCAAAAAGTGTTGCTGACCTTAATATATAGAGAACATAAATCAGCTTTTAAATCAATACTCTCACTCAAGAATGATACATTAGAGAATCCAAGATGAATGAATTGCCTCACGTGAGGAGTAACCTCGAAAATTGTTGCGTATTTTGAAAGGGAAACACATTATTCTCAACATGAAGAGGAGTGGATATCCCCCAAAACTGGTATGAATACTTTAAATCATTATTAAAGAAGGCTGTGTCCAAGTTAGATTAATCTGATCATACCTTTAGTGAGGAACCACCCCACTTTAACGTTGATGACTTAAATACCCCTGATACAAAAGATAAAATGATTATCTTAAAATAGTATAAGATTACTTAAAATCAGAAACAAAACTCCCAAAACTGATATGATACCTACTCGTTTTTATCAGTGTAGGAATGAAAAGATCTTACCATTTCTTAATGCTCTATTCAACAACATCTTTGGATCTGTCCTAAATATAAGTGCCGTGACAAGAGCGAGCCAAACAAATTACAGAGGTATCTGTCTTATTGATACTCTATACAAAGTCTTTAGTGATACATTGCAAAGCCGTAAATACGCGTAGGCGGAAGACAATTGTCTGATAGACGAGGCACAAGCAGGGTTTAGGAAAAATACTCCGCATGCAACATTATCTTTATTATTTAGGCTTTAGCTCAAAATATATATATATATATATATATATATATATATATATATATATATATATATATATATATATATATATATATATATATATATATATATATATATATATATATATATATTATTTCCTGTTATGTTGAGTTTAGAGAAACGATTTAGATAAACTACAGTATAAACAATTATGATGTTCAATAATCATAAAACAGTAAACATTTTAATATATATATATATATATATATATATATATATATATATATATATATATATATATATATATATATATATATATATCAAGAGCTGTGTCCGAACATCTAAAGGATGAACTACTTATTTCGAATGTATATAAGATGCAAGACATTATTGTATTTTAAGCCCTATCATGTTTTCACTTCTTATTGATGATTTGATTACACAGTTGAAGCTCGAATGCAACAGATGTGTAATTAACTCAGAAGATATTGATGATATATTTGCAATACTTTACGCTGATGATGTTGCTAATTGCGTCAGTACAGTAAAGCTACTTCAAAACCAAATAAAAGTTGTCAAACCTTTCTGTGATAAAACTGGTATTATTCGGTAATAAAACCAATTGGTTGCTATGTGTCACAAATTTGGGGAAATGAATTTAGTAATGATATTGATGCTTTTGCAAACAGTATATAGGTGTTCCTAAAACTATCAATAATGCGATTGCATTAGGGAGTGAGATCTATTAAATACTAGTTGAAAGTTGTAAGAATGCCTTCAACTCGCTACCCACACAAAGGTACTTAAAATTGAAAAGATTAGCTTAAACTATCCTTCTCAAATGGGCTACCAAAGTTAAAGACATTTTATTTTGCTCCGGTTTTGGTATGTTTGATTAAATCAAGATGTTGGAGACGAAACACATTTTTCTCATAATTTTGTTAAACTAATTAAGGATTTGAAATTCCAAAACTTGCCAATGTTTGTATTATAACATCTATGAAACGGAATTAGAACAGGAAAAAAATACCTCACATGTGGATTATCATATTTTCTTAGGAAGTTACTTGCTAAGTTTAGTTACTCAGCGCATTCGCTGAAAACAGTGACAGGTAAACCAATTATGATTGATCGAAATAATAGGTAATGTGAATTATACCGGAATAATAATGTTTATTTGATAGTAGATGCATTCCTAGTTTCTGACCATTTAAGAAAGAAATACCTTTATGAAGTATATTTTCTCTATATTTCGGTGAAACAGCAGTTCAGTTCTTAATCTTAGACAATTTTTGATAACTCAAACGAATTGTAAATAATGTACATGGCGGTAGTAATATCTTTATAAAATAACTCGCCAAATTCTTGGAAATTGTGGTTTTATGCTTAGAATAAATTTAGTGGTAGTAACATCTTTATAAAATAATGCACTGATCATTAGAATATATATATGCATACTCATGACAAACATCATAATTAACTTCTTTATTGCACTGTAATGGTCTTTTCTTCTTCTAAAATATCAAATGGCTGGTTAAAAGCACTTATTATCTTGCTATTTACAATTAAAACCCAGCATATAATTTTGGTACATCCCCATTTTACACAAAAATGTTCAAAGAATAAGTTGGTTTAGTTCTTAGAATAATAAAAGAAAGCAAATGTTTGTGCAACTATTGCTAACAAATTTATGACACAAAGCTACGCTCTTCAAACCATTATATTTTTCATCTGGAATCTACTTTGTCAGAATGGCATCCATTAAAAAAGTAAATCTATTTCCACCATGACTTCTATCAGTAATCTACCTTTCGCGGGAAATGATAACATCAACTGACGCTTGCATCCTTATCGTTTTCACCGGTACAAATAAAATAGTGCACAGTTGTATTGCCATTCAATGCCGAAGCTACATGCACATTGTACAAAAGATAATGAATATTGCTTCGAAGATTGTACAGCTCAAGTATGTGTACACTGAGACTTTCATAGTTACACTCTAATGAACCTACTTGAAATTTCAGCAAGTGTTGTTTTCGCCTAATAAAGAGAATGTTGTTTTAAATCCCATTGTCGCAGGCTACATTTAGGGAGGGCAAATGGTGTGTACTAAGGATATTAGAAATATAACAAAAGCTTCCGATAACGCTAAGAGTGTTAAAACTGGCATTGTATTGCGACAATCCATGATGTAAAATATCAAGTAGCCAATCGAGAAAGGAAGCGAGTTAATCTTAATCGGAAATGTAGCACCATTTCGAGACGTTAATATCGATATAAAAAACATTGTGCTGGAAGTTATTGGGACCTGATATGTCGGGCACTTAAAGAAAAATTGTACTTTGCATTATGTAACCGCAGAAACTGAAACCTACTGTTGGACGGAGCTGTAGTTGAGAAAAGGGATGAAAAAAGTTGCATTGATAATGCTCTCTAATTTATGTGCAGTGTGAACAATTTGTTCAACCTTAACACTGTATTCAACGCTGGTAAACGAACCATGTAAACTTTCATGAAATCAATGAAGTACGTCTGACTAACAGACATTCAGGAACTTCTTTTCAGATAGATTAAATTACGTGTATAAGGAACCTACAACTTCTTTTTGCATTAGTGATTAAGAACCCTTCTAGCCGATCATATTCCAACTTGAAAGAACACTCAATGTTTCATATGAAATCCTAGCTCTTTGGAATACAATGCTTAAACTGTCTGTTTCAGGCATGTAATTAACATAATTTATATTTTTAACAATTTATAATCATCAATACCGAATATCAACAGTATTATATTTTTAATTTATACGACCTAAGACATGTAAATTGAACTATAAAGGCTCTCAAATTATACCAATGAATTTTTTTACCACGGAAAGAGAATATAAAAAGCAACTATCCTCAAAATGTCTTATGCATAAGCTAGATGTTGCTGCTGCCACAAACGGGACAACTTTTCCATCCCTCACCATATCCTTTCCAACAGCTTCAATCCACTTTTTAAGTAAAAGAAAAAACCTTTGTCCCATCATCTTTTTTTTCATCCATATGCAACACACTGTACCATGACAGCGGTATTTACGCAAGGTTGAACTGAATTGCTAAATGTACGTTATACTCATTTCTGGCACGCGAAAAAGTGCGGTTTTTCATGAAAATGTCTGAATTATATTTTCGTACAAGCAGCGGATTTGTAAAAATAATTAGACGTGTTTATGGTGTACATGCATAACAAACGTGTTTTCTTCATGATTGAAAATTATATTACACATATATACAATATGTGTGGCAAGACACTTAATCTGGAAAGTTGTTGTTGTTGTAGGGTTTAACGCCATTTTTCAGCACACGATAGGCTATACATGGCTGCCAATATTAATGGTGGAGGAAGAACACGAGAAAAGAACCACCGACCCACGAGATGCTGCTGGCAAGCTTTCTCACATACCCACATTAGCCGAATCCGATACAGAGGTGATATGGCAGTGATCCGTAACGGAGACCGCTTTAGACCACTTGGGTTGAGTTGAAGCACAGCACGAATACGTCTAGTCAAACGAATGTTGTTAAAGTAAAAACTATTATTTGAGTAATCTGATTTTTCTTATAAATTATACAATTCGCATAATATCCGGTGTTAAGAACACTTAATTATATAATCCGTGTAAAATCGGGTGGTAAAGGATACTTAATAATATAAGCCGTGTAACAACAGGTGTTAAATGATTCTTAATTATATACTTATTTATATAATCCGTATATTAATAGGTGTTAATGGATACGTAAATATTGAATCAGTATAATAACATGAATTTGTGGATATTTATATATGCTCTAAACTCTGTTTAGGAAATGTTCAGTATGTCTTGGTTAATAAAAAATTGCACATACCCTATAATAGAAACAATTCACGTTAACGTAAAGAAACAGCGTAAACCAATATGTATTGACAGAAAGGTACCAAATCATAAAACAAAATCCTGATTCAATTTAATTGTTCTTGTGAGCGTAGCATATATAAAAGATATGAAATTGTTGATTTGCATTGTTGATTTTAATAAGCTATAGCAAAGCTGCTTAGTACATAACGTATGCATATTAGATTAAAGTCCGTCAATACAGTTGAACTATTTTTTATTAATATTGCTAGCGTTTTCAACATTTTGATTACGATATTTAACCATGCAATGCAATTCATTTTCCAATTTTATTATCGAATTATTATATCTGGATTGTAATTCAGATCGTTCGCCGAAACAATAATTTTGGTGGATCCTCGTAAAGCTGGGAATAGGTATTTCCTGGTGTTTTAAGTAGTTCTTTGCTATGCGATTAAAAGGTAAATGCGAGTATATTTTGTATTGCCTTTATTAAGGCAAAATGAATTTGTAACACACCAGTACTTATCTTGTAAAACATTATATTTTACACTATAATTTCAATGTTGCCCTGAAATGAAACTAATCATTCTTATGACATTTGCAATTTCGTTTTGAGGAAAATCTATCCAATGGATGCTAGATATAAAAACTGTGTTCATGCAAAACATTCTTAAGCTATATCTGGTACGTCATATCCAAGCTTCTAATTGATTATTTACTGTTCTCTTATACATTATATCATAGCTAGTGTATTGATTTTTATATTATCAGTCAAATGAATCGCAATTTGCAAATCAACAGGATCAGATGCTGGTAAACATAATATAAGACGAAAAAAAGTAAATTTGCAGACGTCTCTGCAGACAAAATATTGATTACACATATATTATATGCTCACGCGTTATACTTAAGGTAGAGATGGTTTGTGTATTGAACTGGCATTGAGATATATAACAGAGGGGAGAAAAGAGTGCTGAGATTTTAGAGAGATCAGTTGCCAGAACACGGTATTTTGGTTCAAGCTATTCTCATGTTAGCGCTATGACTTACTACTTACTCGTCTTGGCATTTTTTAAGTTGTTCTGTACTGATAAACACAACGTGAACAACATTTGCAAGTAATAGACTTAGATTTCAAGTTCATGAAATTCATTCGGCTAATGATAGCTCGACGGATTTTTCAAGTCCAGGTAAATACAGTGTATTGGCAGTGCAAACGCTCGTAAGCATGTGAATAACTTCTACCATATGGCCTCTATTGTAAATCGGCAGGAAATGTTATTTGTATTAACCTTTACTTTTGCATTATCAAATTCGCACAAGTTGAATAAGACAAATTAAATCATATTGTACAGACTTCGATTCATCAAAACATCTTAGACAGGGTTTGTTCATTTGCTTCATTTTGCACATAAATGTGAATTATTACAGTCCAGTCAAACGCTCTAAAGAGCTAATCAAAGTGAGAAAAAAATTCACAAATGTAAATCAGTTAAGAAAGGTTGAATTTTTCTATCGATTTCACGTCTGTTGTTTAATTGTTGAAAAACTCGCTTAGCCTATCGTGTTATAATTGACTCCTATTGGACATGAACTGATGTGTTTGAATATCTAAGTGGCACATGGCGTTTGTTATTATTGTGATAAGATTAGCGATTTTAGCTCTTCTTTCAACTAGTACTCACGTGTTCTCAATACGCTTCGCGGAGTGAGGGGATACCGCTAGATCTTCAGCTTTAATACGGAGCTGTTTTGAGACTTGACAGTTAACACAGGCAGAGGCTGTCGTGAAAATTACTTTCACTGTTCAATGTGATTTGGGATAAAGTCAAAGAAACACAGAGTGAGCTATTTCTATTTTTCTGCCAAATGAGTCTTGAAAGTTTGAGATATTTGACATGTTCATGCTAATTTAGCTTTAAGTTAAGGAGGATACTGAAAGTGGCATGCGTTCAGTTCATAAAATTCTTAACGTTTTTGTTGATAATTAGTACTGCGTCGCGCTTTGCATTACTTTGCATTATTCAAATTAGCCCGGGACATCCTGTGTATTTTATTTGCTGTTCGAATTGGGAGATAAATGAAAACAAACCAGAGAGCAAACAGTTTATATCATGATATTGTTTATCAACGAAAGGTGTCTCATATCTGATCAATAAGGCAGCAAACGTGTCTACTGTTTAAATGTAATATTCATGATATAGGAGCAGATGACACAGACCAAGATGTCCTCAGTTTTAACGTTATCTCTCAATGTTGTCATTTAATAATCAACGACACTATAGCGTCAAGAAAGAAACATGAATTTAACTGACAAGCAAACGTTTGAGAATTCTACCAGCAATTATACAGTACATTATCCATCGAGTACGACATGCTTGTACGACGGTTGTGTGTCACAAGATGAATACATCGATCAAATTCGCGATTACATATTTCCAAGGCCCGAGGAATGGGTCATTGTCGCCTTATATGCCTTGACCTTCCTGGCTGGAATATTTGGCAATGCACTTGTATGTTTTGTTGTTTGGAGAAACAAGAATATGAGGACGGTGACTAATATTTTCCTTCTTAATTTATCCATTGGAGATCTAGCAGTGATTGTGATATGCCTTCCTTCCACGTTAACGGTAGATGTGACAGAAACGTGGTTCTTTGGACTTGCTTTTTGCAAGACTAACCTATTCCTTCAGGTAAGCTTATCCATTGTTTGCTTCTACATATTCTCTGCTGACGTTCCTAAATTACCTCTTGATTTTACAATTCATGCATATTGTCTGGATCAATCTATTCGCAAACAAGATAGCACCTCTCCTCTGCATTCCACATGTTTACTAAACAAATAAATCTAATGATACTTTGTGAATGGCAAATGCATTTTCATTGCGAACTATGACAGTCCGCTTGCTTATCTGAAGAGCTTCGTCCATCGTATTGTATTTATAACTTATTATGAGTAAACGTTTGACAACATTCCCGGTTTAACACAATATATCTTTTAAATGGTAGATCAGGATTACCAGTATATCCTTTATCTAATTCCATAAATTAGTTTATATGCGTGACTCGTTTCTGGAAAAATTACGAGGTTCATTTTGTATTTGTCATTGTTCGTTTGATAGCCGTAGTTTTGGAATCCTGTCTTTTAGAGACATAAAATAGTTTTTTAATATGCACGAGATGCTATGTCCATCTTTTTCAACGGCATTTGCAAACTAAATCGACAAATCATTTTGACGTTTGTACTTTGGGGGATGTCGTGGCAGATTAAAAATATTTACCGGTAAACTTTTATTCTTAAGATATTAAAAATGCCATTGTACAATATGCTACCATACCGCAAGATCTTATTAATTGTAGTTACATATTTATAATGTTAAGATATTTATTTTCATAGTGTCGAATAGGAACACTATCAAACTACGAACGCGTATTTGCTAATATGGCTTTCTTACATCTTCACAACTACATTACCAATGGCTACGAACTTCAAGGCATTTATCTGAATATTTCTCCTTGTTGAACAATGGAAGTAAGAGAGTGATCGTTTAATTGTCGGGGCTGATGACTAGGAATGTTATAGCCAGAATACGTCTTGTCCTTGACGACACGATGATGTTTTTAATTTAGCTAATACAATAGAGATACTAAGTTATTTTCTCTACAAATCAGAACAAGACTATTTTTACAGCTGTTTGGGGCCGGTAATTTTCTTGAAATAATTTCAGTCTTCCACCCCTGAAAATTAAGTGATCGGTCACTAATGAATGTAAGACTGTAATAATCTTAAATTCGTTATTTTATTTTGTGTGACTAAAATGAATTTGCATAAATGCGGGCTCTACTTTTAGTTCTTGAAATATGAAATAAACATCAACAATTTAAAAATATTCTTTTGAGTACAAGGGTATGGATGTCTTAAATTCAACTTTCCAAAATATTTGTCATTGAATAATGAAACCTGAAGTGACTGCTTTTAATTGTTAGTGTTTACAGCATATCAGACAGAAATATAAACCATGCGTTCACATGCTTTTTGTGTATACTATTAAAGATATTATATCAGTAAATCTTGCAATCATGTGTGAAAATACATTAAATCTTAAACAATACGTGGCAGACGTTATGTAAGTATCAACACACTAACTAGACCAATTATCATTTGTTGATTTCTGCCATAATCCCTAAAATAATCATTAATATATATCTGTGACTTTGCCAAAAGGTTTACCGACAAGTCAATAATGTTACTTTGCTTCAATACAAGGCAACATTAAGGTTTAAACAGAAAATAAGATATTTACTGAGTTCAGACTGATGGTTTTGCGTTAGATGGCAAACCGAACAGATATGCTTCGACCGATTCCTGAGATGTTACCTGCTTTAGAAAAAGTTTTTTTCCGTTTAGGAAGACAGTTCTTGCACATAGTATTATAGACTTCGAGCATAGTTAGATGGTCTTTGTGTATGTGGACTTATACAAAAAGCTATGGATTTCATCATAAATGTAGAGTATCGAAGCAAATATACGACAGTCTTAATTGGTATACAAACTCCGCCAAACTTGTCTAATAGAAGTAGAACTTTTCAATTTATATCTTCATGAGAACTCCAGAAACGGTCTTTTTTAAAACAAGGAAATTACTGAGTTTGGCGATTTAATTTCTCTTTTAGACCATAACCCCTCTTGGAACTTTCATTACGATAACAAAATCAATTTTGATATAGGAATGGTTATTATTAAAGTTGTAGATTACTTCAGATTCATTTCACTGCTTAGATGGTTATTACGAGACAGACATCGATTTTGTTCCATACGATGCTCAGCAAATACGTCCATATCGTCTACCCCATCCCCGTATGATGTACTGTAAATACCTCCTATTTGTGTACCCTTTCCTTCGTAATGGCTGACATTTTTTCTTCAGAAGTAAAATGCAATCTTAAGAGTGGGTAGTTAATTGGTTAAAAGTAAATATTACAAAAGACAAATAAATTAAACCAAAAAAAAATCAGAATAAAAATTAAACAACACATATTTTGTATTTCTATTTCTCTATATTTGTGTGTACTCGAATTGCACGTTTGTCGTAAACATAGCACAGCAAACAATATAGTACCTGTACCAGTCTATTGATTCCCTCTTTTATCGAACATCCTTTCCAGTGCATTTTCAAAGTTGCCATTCCTTTCGTTATAGCTTTTGAAACTGTATAAATCAACACATATTGGTTTTGTTTATAATCACACTTCCTGTTGAGTGCTGACATTTCATCATATACCGGAATTTAAACATTTCAGCATTGTAACTGCGCTACTGAAGCATAATAAATAAATGTCTTGCAAAGGAAGCCAAGAGGTTCTTTCCTGGTATAATGTACGAGCTTGGAAAATAAGCCTTGACTGGTTACGGGCTATCCCGGGATTTCAGTAATTGAACCGTACATTAAATATACCTTGTAGTAATGTTCATGTCCTCAGTCATCACAAGCTTGTATAGTGAATTACGTCTCCATTTGAAACAAATCTTGTATTAGTGTACTACAACTGTTTTATCCTACCTCAGCATATTGAAGTTTTCTAGTTTTTACCAGTTTAAATTCCACCAATTAGCTCATTTTCATACCAGATGGGAAATATAGATAAAAGCCTGCTGTCTTTTTTTTAAAAGAAAAACTGAAATCGTGCTGCTTTCGATTAATGCATAATAAATTGTTTTATGTTCTACGTTGCTTCAAGTAGCATTTCATCGCCATAATTTGTTTCTCTAACCCTCTCAGATAGCTCTAATATTATGGTAACAGATGTTTTCTAACACTCATACTTACTGCGCTTTGGATAGTTGTATACTTACTGTTCAACTTTCAGATCGGTGCAAGCTGTTGAGTATTTTCTTGCAACTTGAGACTGCATAGTATAAGTTCACAATCATGCAATAATATGAATCTAAATGTTTTAATATTGATAGCTGGAATATTCCCATCATAAGAAATGAAATAAAAATATTATGAAGGTATCACTAGAAGCTATTCTAAAAGGTATTTGCTGTATTAGTCTGAAATGTAGATAACAACAGAGGTTATGATTTCAATCAATATTACAACATCGATGACATTTATTTCACATATTACATATGATTATATCCTTACTAAAATAGCATACAAAAATGTACATTACATATATACGACAAAATGAACAATACACCTGCAACACAACCATCGCTGCCATAAGTACAACTAATACCAAAACTATCATTGTCAATAACAACAACAACAACAACAACAGTAATAATAATAATAATAATAATAATAATAATAATAATAATAATAGTAATAAAAATAAAGAATTAATAATAATAATAAAGAATTAATAATAATAATAATAATAATAATAATAATAATAATAATAATAATAATAATATAATAATGATAGGCTCCCTCTGCTACTACTCAGCAGGCCATGGAGTAATGGCATTTTGTTATTGGACTATGTCAGTGACACCTATGAACATATTGTTTCCCCTGCTTGTGATGACAACGTTGGCATTGACAATCAGTATGATGACATCATTTGAATTCCTGTATAGGAACATACTGTGTCCCCTGCTTGTGATGACAACGTTGGCATTGACAATCGGTACGATGACATCATTTGAATTCCTACATACTGTGTCCCCTGCTTGTGATGACAACGTTGGCACTGACAATCGGTATGATGACATCATTTGAATTCCTGTCTAGGAACATATGTCTGGCATTCAGTTTGTAGAAAGCAAAGGTGAGAATGGTTTTAAAGGTATATGAAAATAATAATAACAAAATTGAGTCTTTAACGGAGTGATTGCTTGTCTTGCTACACGTATTTCATTTAGTAATCCACAACTGTAAAAAAAATCCCTCAAATTACCAACACAATAAAGCATATTTCAATATGTCCCACAGGCAACATATTGGAATAGCAATTTTCAAAAGAAGATAACATTGACTGTTAATGTTGTCTTAGCAGAGGTAGTATGCCCTTTAACTCATCCTTCTCCTGGGTTTTATTAAATTGACTAGAATACAGTGTTCCTAATGGAAAAAGTGTACTAGCAAAACTTCAAAAAATCTTTGAACAAATATATTCAGAACAGCAAGAGAACCATGTGACGAAATAAATATTCCACTACATTTCCGGATGCAACTGTAGTATAACCAATGACTGACAGTGCAGTGAACAAAAAAATATTAAAAACATACCATATTTACTAGCTTATAAAAAGAGTAAAACTGACAAAACAAAAACATTGCTCTGCCTCAGCATACTGCGCCTACAGATCAGGGTCTATGCTGTTTGTTCTACTGATTACTCCTTACAAACTGCACATACCCAGATCTGCTGTTGCTGTTGCGCTGACAGATCTGGCTCTGTCGAGTTTGCTTTTGGGAAAGCCTTATAAGCGATTATATATGGTATAGTTCACATTTCGTACATATCTTGCCACGGTCCGGTATTATTTTTCTCGTAATTCTTTTGTATTCCACCAACGAAGGAAGGATAATTCAGACAGCACACGTTCCTTACAATAAGCATAAATAAAGGCAGTATCACGTTTAAGGACATTGTACAATGTCTTTGGATTGCTTGATTAACCTCTTGATTTTATTGGCTGATTCGTTACTTGATATCTCCACCTAATACATGTAGTTCTTTGAAGACAAAAATTTATAGAAATAAACAAAAAATAAGGCAAAATAAAATCAAATGATGCAAATATTATTCATTTGGATACAGAGCGGATATATTATATTGTGGCTTAGTTGCGAGCATACTGCTATTTATAAACCATGCAAAACGCTGGTAAAGAAATGTTTTCCCACTCTATTGGATTAATTGTTTTGACAAACTTATGTTACATATGTAATGATTTATTTCCCTCTCTTGCATTCATGTCATTCCAGATCATGTTTACTATTGAGTGATTATATATATATATATATATATATATATATATATATATATATATATATATATATATATATATATATATATATATATATATATATATATGGGAAAGAATTCCCCGACAAAGCGTGCATACTTGGCTGACTAAAACCCATACCCATGTGAAAATTATACTGATAAAATCGATATAAACTATAGAGAACAATATTCAAGAGGTATAAAAGAGGCAGACTAGGAATAGTTCTAAGGATTCTCCATTAACGCTAATAACTAAATCACTACTTGAATATTGCAATCTTCTATGAAGATAAATGTTGGGGAAAAAATTCAAAGATCACACGCACTGTTCCAGGTCAGTGAGTTTGTGTTTAATCCCTTCCTATGATCGACTCGGTGTACGCAGTCATTTACCTCGTTGACTGTGTCTATGAAAGCTAAGGCAACATATATATGGAAACGAGTAAGAATGTTTGCATATATGTGATTTTACTGCACGTCAGCACAATCATGGCTATATGGGGCCAAATAAAGTAAATTGTCAAAATGTGAGGGTAAACATTGCAACAACAACAAAAAACCCGTCGAAGATATGCAATTCCAAATAACAGCAGAAATGTAGTTCTGCAAGACAAAATATGAACGGTAAATGTGTTTCAGTTCTTTTAAATGTGCATAAACTATACGATAATGGTTAAACAACCTTGAAATAAAAGTCAAAGTTTGTTTGATAAGCGTCATACTTTTAAAATGCCCAAGATTTCTTTAGTGGTGCATCATACAGAATGACTGAACACTCATAACAAAATACACTCTCGCAGAATGGAAGTCGGAACAGTAGGCAGACTTTATTATAGTTATTAGTAAGTAACGCCTTAAGGAAGCAACGGTACTGGTGCAGTGCATAAGGCAATATAAGGGATTTAACAAACAATGTATTGACGAAGCAACATTTGCACACTGAGCACCGATGCCGACTGCACCATTTTGCATTGCGGACTATATATATATATATATATATATATATATATATATATATATATATATATATATATATATATATATGGTACGTTGCTAATGTCCAGATAAGAAAATCTATCCATTAGATTCATATCCTGTTACACGCATGGACAGCTGTCTCTTTTGATCTGCACGCCAGATGGCGCTTACAGTAGGACAGACGGATATCATTAAAATCAACAACGGTATACTGTTTCGTGTACCAGTCTATATTACAATTATAAAAAAGGTGTGTGTGACTCTAAACCGATATCCACATTAAAAGCCGTACCAAAAAGGTATACATGGCTCTAAACCATTATCCAAATTAAAAACCGTACCAAAAAGGTATATATGACTCTAAACTAATATCCACTTTAAAAGCCTTACCAAAAAGGTATGTATGGCTCTAAGCCAATATCCACATTAAAAGCCGTACCAGAAAGGTAGATATGACTCTAAACAAATATCCACATTAAAAACCGTACCAAAAAGTATATATGGCTGTAAGCCAATATCCACATTAAAAACCGTACCAAAAAGTATATATAGCTCTAAGCCAATATCCGCATTAAAAGCCGTACCAAAAAGCATATATGGCTCTAAGCCAATATCCGCATTAAAAGCCGTTCCAGAAACGTATGCATGACTTTAAACCCATATCCACATTAAATTAGAAACAAGCAAATACACATGTACGAAGAATATTGGGTTCTGAGTAGGATAATGTGCTCGTAGATAATCAGTTCGAAATGTTGTCCTTCTTTAACATTATTGTACTTTTATGTCAGTATATATGGTACATATCAATTACGATCGCTAAAAGAATATCGAAAATTGTTAGATGAGCAAGTTTGGCATTTTAATTCTTCAAGAAAGGAAGGAAACATGTGATTTGTACGTTAAAGGTTGCCCCATTCTTGTCCTGTCCGACAGTGCAATGCTGACGAAGGGATTCGAGTGGGAAACCTTGTAAGTAGCTTCCCAATGGGTTAAGTGGTTATTCTCTGGGTTTACCTGGGTTCTCCTCCACCAATTATACTTGTCACCAAGTGTAACCTACAAAGTGTGAAAAATGGCATTAAACCCACAAAACTACAAAACCGCAAGACATACAAATATGCTAATTCAATTTAAAAATAACCATCTGCAAAGTAGGCAGTTATCGTCTCATGAATGTAGTCCAAAATAATTATATGATCGTCCAACTATATTACGTAAGACGCTCGCATCACTGTCAAACCACTAATTATTCAGCTAGCGCTTTGTTTTTTATTGTGTGTGTAAGATCTTATGACATTCAACACGATTCACTGCTGTTTTGGATTGATTTTAGAATCTTATGATGTGCTGTTTTGGATTGATTTTAGAATCTTATGGTATGCTGTTTTGGATTGATTTTAGAATCGTATGATTTACTGTTTTGGATTCAGCTTAGAATCTTATGACTAGTTGTTGTGTATTGATTTTTGAATCTTATGCTGTACTGATTTGGATTGATATTATAACCTTATGATTTGCTGTTTTGGTTTGATTTTAGAATCATATATATGCGGTTTGGAATGATTGTTAGAATAATATTATTAGGTGGTTTGGATTGATTTTTAAATCTTGTGATGTGCTGTTTTAGATTAATTTTAGAATCTTATTATATGATGTTTTGGATTGATTTTAGAATCGTATGATATGCTGTTTTGGATTGATTTTATAATCTTATAGTATGCTGATTTGTTTGATTTTAGAAGCTTATGATTTGCTGTTTTGAATGATTGTATAATCTTACGATTTTGCTGTTTCGGATTGATTTTAGAATCTTATGATATGCTGTTTTTGATTGAATGTAGATTCGTATAATATGCTGTTTTTAGAATGAGGTTAGAATATTATGACTTGCTATTCTGGATTGATTTTAAAATCTTATGATATACCGTTTTTGATTGATTTTAGAATCTTATGATATGCTGTTTTTGGTTCATTTTAGAATCATCAATCTGCGGTTTTGAAATGATTTTAGAATCTTATGATTTGTTGGCTTGGATTGATTTTAGAATCTTATGATTTGCTCTTTTGGATTGATTTTTAAATCTTGTGACCCGCTGTTTTGAATTAATGTTAGAATCTTATGGCATGCTGTTTTGAATTGATTTTAGAAACTTATGACATGCTGTTTTGGATTGAGTTTAGAATATTATACAATGCTGTTTTAGATTGATTCAAGAATATCATGAAATGCTGATTTTGGATTGATTTTAGAATCTTATGATATACTAATTTGGATTGAGTTTAGAATTTTATGATTTGCTCTTTTGTATTGATTTTAGGATCTTATGATATGATGTTTTAGATTAGTTTTTGAATCTTATAAAATTCTGTTTTTGATTGAGTTTAGAATATTATGATAGCTGTTTTGGAATGATTTTATGATCGTATGTTATGCTGTTTTGGATTGATCTTAGACTCTTTTGACTTGCTTTTTTGGATTGATTTTAGAATCTTATTATTAGCTGTTTTGGATTGATTTTTAAATCTTGTGACCCGTTGTTCTGAAATAATATTAGAATCTTATGGTATGCTGTTTTTGATTGATTTTATAATCTTATGGTATGCTGTTTTTGATTGATTTTAGAATCTTATGTTATGCTGTTTTGGATTGATTTTATAATCTTATGGTATGCTATTTTGGATTAATTTTAGAATCTTACGGTATGCTGTTTTTGATTGATTGCATAATCTTATGGTATGCTATTTTCGATTGATTTTAGAATCTTATGGTATGCTGTTTTGGTTTAATTTTAGAATCTTATGGTATGCTGTTTTGGATTGATTTTAGAATCTTATGAAATGCTGTTTTAGATTATTTTTTGAATCTTATAAAATTCTGTTTTCGATTGATTTTAGAATCTAATGACATTCTGTTTTGGATTGATTTTAGAATCTTATGAAGTGCTGTTTTGGATTCATTTTAGAATCTTATGAAGTGCTGTTTTGGATTCATTTTAGAATCTTATGATATACTGTTTTGGATTGATTTTAAAATATTATTATATGCTTTTTTGGATTGATTCTAAAATCTTATGATATGCTGTTTTGTATTCATTTTAGAATCTTATGATTTGCTGTTTTGGATTCATTTTAGAATCTTATGATATGCTGTCTTGTATTAATTTAGAATCTTATGATATGCTGTTTTGGATTGATTTTAAAACCTTATGATTTGCTGTTTTGGATTCATTTTAGAATCTTATGATATGCTGTTTTGGATTCATTTTAGAATCTTAGGATATGCTGTTTTGTATTCATTTTAGAATCTTATGATATGCTGTTTTGGATTGATTTTAAAATCTTATGATTTGCTGTTTTGGATTCATTTTAGAATCTTATGATATGCTGTTTTGGATTCATTTTAGAATCTTATGATTTGCTGTTTTGGATTGATTTTAAAATCTTATGATTTGCTGTTTTGGATTCATTTTAGAATCTTATGATTTGCTGTTTTGGATTCATTTAGAATCTTAGGATATGCTGTTTTGTATTCATTTTAGAATCTTATGATATGCTGTTTTGGATTCATTTTAGAATCTTATGATTTGCTGTTTTGGATTGATTTTAAAATCTTATGATTTGCTGTTTTGGATTCATTTTAGAATCTTATGATATGCTGTTTTGGATTCATTTTAGAATCTTATGATTTGCTGTTTTGGATTGATTTTAAAATCTTATGATTTGCTGTTTTGGATTCATTTTATAATCTTATGATTTGCTGTTTTGGATTCATTTAGAATCTTAGGATATGCTGTTTTGTATTCATTTTAGAATCTTATGATATGCTGTTTTGGATTCATTTTAGAATCTTATGATTTGCTGTTTTGGATTGATTTTAAAATCTTATGATTTGCTGTTTTGGATTCATTTTAGAATCTTATGATATGCTGTTTTGGATTCATTTTAGAATCTTATGATTTGCTGTTTTGGATTCATTTTAAAATCTTATGATTTGCTGTTTTGGATTCATTTTAGAATCTTATGATATGCTGTTTTGGATTCACTTTAGAATCTTATGATATGCTATTTTGGATTCACTTTAGGATTGATTTAAGAATTATATGCTATGATGCTTTGTGTTGATTTTAGAATTTTATGATATGACGTTTTAGATCGATTTTAGAATCTTATTAAAGTTTGTGTTTGATTGATTTTAGAATCTTATGATGCTTTGATATGGATTGATTTTAGAATCTTATGATTTGCTGTTTTGGGGTGATGTTAGAATCTTTTGACTTGCTGTTTTTGATTGATTTTAAAGTCTTACAAACGCATTTTATGTCTTAGATAATGAATAATTTGCATACGCTAAGTATCGTACTAATTTTGCCAATAATATAGTATCCACTGTATCTTTGCTTTGATAATTCGTGGGTAAGTATGATAACTGTCATTCATTTATCTTAACATAGTGTTTATTTCATTGGTTTTCGTCTTTGTATGTCTCATTTACAATATCGCTATTCACAGCTTCGTAATTTGAACTTGATTGATTTAGTAATATCTCCAAGAGCATAGTTAATGATGATAACTGATGTACGTTTATAAGCTGACAAACTCTTATCTGTATTATCAACACAAGTTCCTACTGTGCATTCTAGATCAATGGTTCTCTTCATACAGTAAACTGTGTCAATTTAGACCCCTCAAAGGCAACAATTATTCTTTATCAAGATGTATAAAATATGAAAACGTCTGTTCTTGCTAATGAAATAACACTATATAAAAAGACCCCCAAAAATGACTTGGTATACGATGATAAAAAGCTGTACAGTAATATTTGTTTCAATCCTTGAACTTCATACAAAGACATGTGTACTATTCTGACACATAAACATTCTTGTAAGAGTATACAGCGAGTTTATTATGTGTGCATTCTTTTATATGTGCGGTGTGTATGTGTAGATTCCTTTATATGTGTGGTGTTTATGTGTACATTCCTTTATATGTGCGGTGTGTATGTGTACATTCCTTTAAATGTGCGGTGTATACGTGTACATTCCTTTATATGTGCGATGTGTATGTGTACATTCCTTTATATGTGCGGTGTGTATGTGTACATGCCTTTATATGTACGGTGTGCATGTGTAAATTTCCTTTATATAGTGCGGCGTTAAAAGTAATATGAAAGTGATTTTCAATGCTTAAAGAATAAAATGATTACACATTTCGAAATCATATATTTTCATTGTCCACGAAACAAATATGGCAAATCATTCATTTAAGTAAAGTTAAATTTGTCAGAGACACAATATTCGAAGTTCAATTCTAAGATTTCATTTTTCTTTATTCGTAGTCCTTTAATGCGACGTCAGCTCTTGTTAAATTTTTAAGTTACCATTTCTTCAGCATTATTGTCACTACGTTGTTCTCGTTCTTAAAATTAGCCAAAAAAAATTAAATAACGTTAGGCACATGCACAGACCATCAAGGGGAAACTAACTATATTATATCAAATAACGTAAACCACACGTGCAGACCATCAATTTAAAACTAGTTATATTATATCAAATAAAGTGACGCGCATTTACAGACCATCAGCTATCGGTGGACAAAGTAAATTGGTCAACAGTTTCCATACACTTAAATATCTAAATCAATCATTGAAGCAGCGTAGGTAAAAGGCGATACGAAAATGTTGCATAATAAATTACTTATTACAATATTCATTCTAAGAAAGATATTTGATTTTGTATGATTTATGTAGTAATGACTCTTTAAACATTATGCCGACTCAAATAAACTCATGTTGTTTTTGTTGGTATTTTGGTGTGGGAGTAGGCGGGGGTCTTGGTTTCAATACATAGTTTAAGACAGTCTTATATTTGACTGAGTGCAACGAACAATTGTCCTCTAGCAGATAATACTTTGTATGATTATTTTAATGCTGTTTTTGTTGTGATCAATGGGTCTTAATCACTATTTTTACGCTGCACTATTAAATGGTTCTCTCATCGCCCTAGTCCAAGATTAATTAATACAAATATATGCGCAATTGTAACGAAGGGGGCTTATTAATCGTTGAAATAAAATATAATCTTGAAATGCTGAAATCAGTGTTTAAATACGAAGTAACAGTAAATTTGTAAAGGCTTAACAATTTGAATTAAAAACAATTTGAATTAAAAACATTGGCATTGATTTAGAAAGCATTAATCAATTCCTTGGTATTCATTGCAAGCATTCTTTTAATTTCATGATGTGATTAAAACTTACCATTACATTTTACATTATGCAATGAAAAATAATTTATTTTAATTATCTCCTGCTAATTACATGAAATATAATTAAATGCAATAATGTACTAGTATTTTTACCAATAATAATTTATTGTAATCATCTCCTGGTAACTCTATTATTAGTAATTTTATGAACCATTTCATTGCTACACATTTTCTAATGGCACTGCGCAAATCGCTAACGCGACGTTTCATTTGAGATTTAACCCTTTGAGATACATGGAAAGATTATTTACAAAAGCCTTGAAAATTTGCACAAATTTGCTGGTTTGCGACATTATTGAAGAATATTTTCTGTCTGTATAGGTTTTATTTGGGTGTTGTTTCTTAAACAGTATGAACTGTTATCAACAAGTTTAACTGAAACAATATAAAAGTAAGGGAAGATATGCAAAATTGTCTTATTGCAAAATAAAACAAAAATGTTTTTCTCGCTAAGAGCAATTATGGTCCTTGTTAATAATATATATCTTCCTTCTTGACGTTTGTCCTGTATGTTACCACTCAATTCCCTGTATTACTATAGTTTTTACAACAATAAACAGAAACATCACAATCTGTCGAGCACAAACCCACGGGTGATTAAAATAAATTCTTGATCTTGTCCTTTCTGTATCAGCGCACTTCCCATCTTCCTTATATAACTACAACCTCGAACATTACTAATTATACCACTATCTTCGAAAAATTATTATGTCAATTATTAGTTTATTATATGAGTTATGCAGATTCGAATAATATGTGCTTTTGTGTGAAATACTACCATATGGAAATTTATTTTTGTCTTTCTCGCCCGTACTCTTAAAGGTATGGCGAAGGACAAAGAATGGATGTTATATGACGATGAATGGATAATTGGTGACAATGAATGGCTATTTGATGACAAAGAATGGATATTTGATGACAAAGAAGGGATATTTGATGACTAGAAATGGATATTTTTTGAAACAAAAATGGATATTTTATTTCATCTGTAGGTCTATAATTGAGTTTGAATATTCCAGATACCTGTCGCATAAGGCAATAATGGATTTCGTCAATGACTTTCACGAGGAAAATATGTTTTTACTCCGTATTAATTATACATATTTTGTACGTATGAGCTATAATTATTTGTTGACATAACATATTTATTACAAATATCTATAAGAAAATTAAATACTATTTTGTAAACGTAAAATATATTCACTGCTTTTATCAAATACCAAATATTTTTAGTTGCTTCTTGAGAAAGGTGCTATATTTTTAGCTGCACGGAAAATAAATATCACAAATAATAAAATACTACTGCATTAATCCATAGCAACTAATCTGGACTCTTGCCAGGTCTACAGACATTAATATGAAGACTGTATTCAGTAGAGTAAGCCTGAAAGAAATACCATTTGGTTTTGGTTCATAATGGATCAATACAATAGTTTTTGTGTCAAGGTGTTTCTAATATTTATCCTTAACAACTCATGCCGTCATTGTTAGAAGAAAAGGTGTATTATGACGGATTCTTCTATTTCCATTTTTCCACCATTAATACTAGCCGCCATGCATAACCTATCGTGTGCTGAAAAATGGCGTTAAACCCCACAACAACAAAAATCTATTTCTATTTTATATTTCATTTGAAGATTTAGAATACATGAAATTCTGCTTGGTGATGTAATACGTAACATAGTTTAGTTACTTGTAACAATATTTTAAAACGTTTATTGTAAATTATATATTGTTGAATTTTGTGATGGCGTTTCATTATTTCCCAATGTCTTTTAAGATTTTGGTAAAGAAATACAAATACATTATAAGACAAAATGCCTGCGTAGTCGCTGTCTCATATATAATTAAACAAAATGATCAGGAAATGATTGTATTGTACAAATCTTCGTCGCCTGAACTGTTATTTACAATTTAATATCCGAATTTGATGAACGATAAAGGCATTGCGTTCCTTTTTGAACAATCGTACGTTAAAGACACCATGTAAAATGAAAATGACCTTATTTGCTCTTCATTGAATTTCACTAGACTGGTTCATTTTGGTCTGTTTCTTTTCATTTTACAAAACATTTCTATCCGACAGCTGATAATTTAAGAAATCAAAAGAATAGGAAACTAAATGACTGTTTAAAACGAATCACTAATTAAGAAAGTTGACCTTGGAGTATTTATGCATTTACTGTGTTTAGTGATGAATGCTGGCACCGATGTCTTGGTCGTAAAGCACAATTTATTCATTAAGGTATATGCAGTATCAGTTTATAGTGGTCATCAACGGGCAGCCAGTTAGTGCTGAATATGTCTTTTTATATCCAACATTTCAATGTATATGTAATCTTTTATCTTTTGAGAAAAGAGAGTGTTTTGCTTTATTCCCTGCATGACACATTTTTAATCTGCGTCTATCGACTAGGAATTTTCAATCCTTGTTTTATATCCTGGGTTAAGGCATCTACATTTATTATAAATCGGTAGGCTTCAACTTCTGGCATGCAGTCTTTATTACAACAGGTTTCCATTTTAGCACCATGAAAGGAACTAATGAACAATCTGATTTATTATTAGAAGCATAAAACAGCAACATCCTCTCGGTCTCTGTGATCTGAAAATACGTACGGGTTATAATCACATTACAGACACATTATGATAAAGCAAGAGAATCCATCGCTTCTCCGGTAGCCTATAACATTTCTTATTGCCTGAAGCATAGATCGGCGTCTCTCACATTTAGACTGAAAACCTTATTCGATTAGGAAGGATCTCCATGAGAACCATAGCTGCCACAAATAAAACAGAAATCCGAACCGAGTACTACAAAATTTCGTAAATGGGTGTAACACGATTTATTGATTGTACCTGAGAGTGGCTTGTAATTATGTCATAACAAGATAATACTGTCAGTAATCATACACTTGAGACATCATATCTACAAACTAATTATCTCGACAATGAATAGACAGTACTGTCAAGTGTATAGTTTTCTTACAAAGAGTAATCAAGACACCTCACCAACTGTTCCAAATTCATTGAGTAAAAATACAGTAAATTACTAAATCCTTAGCGCCAGCAACGACGCATGTTAACTGATACATACGAAAATTTAAGATGTAATCGTAGCAGATTTTATCTTCTTTGAACACTAGTGCCGATAATGTCTTTCCAAGTAAATGGAGAGACTTTGTTCCAAAAGCGATGGCAATAATACAATAATAACAACAGTTGCAAACGTGATCTCTCTTGCAGCTGGCATGTATAAGAAACTTCGAGCAAAAAAAAAAAAAACAGTATGAAAGACATAAAAGTTAGCCGATGTAATTCCTACGGAAGAATTAGAATAGAAATGATAAAGTCAGTAAAAGAAATCTCACACAAACCTTTGTCTTCCCAGTAATGGCTGTCGTAGACAGATCTCGTTGTATCAAAAGCAAATAAAGTACGCGCTTATTTATCCCCGTCGACAATTTATAATGAGCGAGCGATTGTAAGAGGAAAAGTGGGAAAGTATACAAGACACTAGTAACGTGTCTTCTCATTGCATTGTTTCCTTTATTGGTTTTCTTTTGTAGGGTTTAACGCCATTTTTCAGCACACGATATTATTTACATGGTGGCCGTTATATGTGGCTGAAGAAGAACTAGTGTTGACCCAGAAAAAATCAACTGACCCACTCGAACCTACCAACACGCATTCTCATATACCACGTTGTTCTAGCCGATCCTCGAACTTAGGCAACGGAGTTGAGATGCGTGAGTGATCTGTAAAGTTTATCACCTTTGTTCACTAGTACACTAAGGGGTCCTCATATTGTTTGCAAATTTCTAATCATGTACATAATTACTATCACGAAATAATATCCAGTCGTGTGTCACAGAAGTAAATGAGAAACATACATATAAATCAATTCAAAGATAGCCCAAGTGGGCGACCATATATTATAGCCATGTAGGCATCGTAGGGAAATCAAGGGTATTTCGCATTAATGTATTCAAATATATGTCGTTATTAGGCGTAGTTATGGACATAGGTTCCTTACTAAAATATCAAAATGTGCATAATTATTATCTCATCGCCGACGTACATTATAAGTGAAGAGTGGGCGTTTTAGATAAATTCATTGTGTAGCCAATAAACAGCTTTCTCACTGTGCTTTCTCACTGTGCTTTGTTCTAGCAGAATACAGATAGAAACATTATCCGAAAAAACCGTGTAGAACTGAAGTTGGGCATATTTTGCAATATTTTACCAATATGTTTAGCTTGCAATCGAAATTGAACAATGCGGGGTTGGGTATGACAGTTGTCGCAAAGAATGACGTAATCTATATTTTGAGCGTGATATGTAATGGCATAACCATGCCCAAATCAGGTTCATTGGGTACAAGATAGAGCACACAATTTTATTTTTTGGCGTTTATTTTAATTCTGTGTTTTTTTTAAAAAATGGAATAGAAAAGTGTGCCAACACTCTTTTGTTGGATCACAATCATATAATCAAGACTCTGTTTCCAGGGATGTTATTTTTGAAAACCACTTTGTATTGTCAGTAAATAAATAATTTGAATAAATATAATTCCAGCCCAAATCAACTACTGGACAGAACAATAATACAATTGATTATTGTACGATAATAGTGAAGGGGGACGATATAGCATTAATGGAAAAATACATTACAGCCCCAATCCCCCTGGACTATAAAGCCTCAGCCTTTTTAGTCCACCCTCGGACGATATAGCCTCAATGGGAAAAGGTTGGGTTTTGTATAGGAATAATAGGAATGGAACAGGTGGGAGAAATCACGGCACTGGACATTGGCAGCAATGTTGCAAGGGTCTAACCTGAATATACGCTTCTCTAGGTAGAGACAAATACAGTAGAGATATATACATATATAACACATAGACATAGATCGATGTTCATCACACCTAAAATATAAAATCGACTACAGTTTTTTAGTCAAGATAGTAAATGCTTTTGGAGGCAAAGATAAATTATAATCTATAAAATCGACTGCAGAATTGTTTTAGGCAAGAAAGCAAATTTTTTCGAGTCTTTGGAGTGGGCCTGAGAAGGGCCTTTGGTATTTTTGTTAATATCACTCCATTAACACAGGGGGCATCGCATATGTCTTCTTCTCTTCCTCAAACTTCTTAAAACTTCTGGACTCTCTTCCGACAGCCTCGTCTCTCCACATATATCCTTGTTTTCCAAACGCTCGTATCGATGATCTTGATGACTGACCATGATGATTTGACATACATGGGTATGTCCGTGCCGAACAGCATCGACGATATGAGGTTAGATGATTCAATGTTAGTCCACATCTTGTGACCAGAACAGATGAAGGGAATGAAGTGAAACGGGTTATTTATAATGGAAGTGTGGATCGAAACGAATTGAGTTTTTTGTACCATTCCTAGCACGCGTTACTAAATTCAGTCGCAGTATAGAGTCTTTCTTCTAATATGAAGAGAGCTACCTGTTACGTTATATTCACTATATAGGGGCGTTAGCGTCTGTGCGCAGTGAATCAATGCGACAGAGTTTAAATCATTGCGGAAACTAAGAAGATGATGAATTGGGGTGCACCAGCGGTGGAGATTAGAAGCGATGGCATAGCAGCGGGTACCAAATTCAACAGAGTCCTACTTCCAAAAGAGACCAGTTTTAATTGGGAATTAGTGGATTTTCTCTCTTTGCAAGATCTTGTTCCAGTATCAGCAGCTTCGTCACCTTCTCGTTCCTTACCATACGACGAGGATTTTAAACAGAGGCAGAAAGAAGATATTTGTACAACAGCGGAAAGACGCAGACCTAATTTTTCTCCTTTAAAGCAGCAGCGAGAAGAATAGGAGGCAAGCGGAAGGAAACGACAGAACGAAGAAGCACTAGATAAGAAGCAAGGTCTAGGAGAGAAGGAGGACAGTGAAAGTCAAACGATGATGCTACTATTCGATATTTTGGCAGAGTTAAGGGGTCTGTAACAAATGTATCAGACTGCCATAATACGACCCAAGAGAAAAAGACCTTCCCGAGCCAAACAGCCCATCCCTGCACCAATGCCAAAGCTTGTTCCTAAGCGTACTGCCAACGATTCATGCCCAAAAATACATTGGCTGCCATAAGCACTCAAACGACCAATTTTGTCAAACGTCAATACTCGGTCAAAGCCCTACGGTGGCTACATTACTTGTGTGACAAGGAAGACTAATGGATTTAACACGGCCGCAACCGAGGAGACAAAAAGACCAACCAAACGTATTCGTGTTTGAATTTAACGGTTGCTTATTTCACGGATGTCACATCTGCTAGCATCAACGCGACACCAAAAATCAATTTTTACAGCGGACCATGGAAGATTTGTACCAGGCCACATATCAGCGGCACTTGAAGTTAGAACAGCAATGATATCATGTGGTGGAAATGTGGGAACACGAGTATAATCAACGCTTGAAAACTGACCCCGAGCTTAAACGCATAGTGGAAAGCTATAAGTTGGTGGACCCACTGAACCTGTGGGACAGTTTGTAGGGGTGAGGACGAATGCCACATGTTTGCTGTACCACGCCGACGACGAGAAAGGAGAAGAAATCTAATACTTGGACGTATGTTCGCTGTATCCTTACGTGTGCAGATATTGTCACTTTGACGCATTGCACAATACGAAGGATTGACTAAATGTAAATTCTTGCCTCCCACTGACTTGTATCATCCCGTTTTATCCCACCATAGCCAGGGAAAACTGGTGTTTCTCTTGTGACGTACTTGTGCCAAAACGTGTAACCTAGACCGACCTTGTCAGCACGTCAAGGAAGAACGCCCCTTGACAGGAACGTGGTTTAGGGTACAATTGTTTAAATATTTGGACATGGGATAGCAGCTGTTAGAAGTGTACAAAGTTTATCACTTTCGCAAGACAGAACCAAATCTCAAGGGTGAACAAACTTAGAAAGGCATTTTCGCAGACTGCATGGATGCCTTTTATAAACTAAACTAAGAAGCCAGTGGCTATCCTGCCTAGTGCCACACTCCCGACGAACCAAAATAAATTGAAAGAGAAATACTTTGAGCAGGAGGGCACTACTTTAGACCGCGTGGAGAAAAACGAAGGAAGGCGATCGTTTGCCAAAGTGATGATAAATTGCTTGTGGGGCAAAATGTCACAAGGACCGTGTTTACAGAAGACGGAGCATTTGAGAGAACCTTCCCGCTACTTCTAGATGATTCAAGGTAAAACCAAATACATAAAATACGCGGACGTCAATTGTGAGGATTTGTTCTTTGTCAATTACGAAGAAGAACTGGACGTTGTAGAAGCCGACGAATTTGGAAATGTCATCATTGCGGCTTACGTGACAGCCAATGCTCGCTTAAAAATGTACGAAGTTTTAGAACTGTTAGGAAATCGCGTGCTGTATTTTGACACGGATAGTTGCATCTATATCGATCCCCTGGGGCACCTTTACCATAAAATCGAAGGAGACCGTTTAGGAAAGTGGATGGACGAGCACCCCGACGACAAGAATCTAAGTTTTGCCAGTGGCGGCCCTAACAATACGGCTACGAATAAGGAGACAAGCAAGGAGAAATGAACGCTGAGCGTAAAGTGAAAGGATTGACTCTCAATTATCGCACCAGCCGAGTGGTGAACTTTGGTGTGCTGAAAGAAGCTCTGTAGTCTGGACAGGATGGAAACTTTAAAGTGTCCTACGAACCGCACAAGATTGTACGTTTAACCACACTCCAAATTGTCAGTCGGCCTTTGGAAACTGTCTTTCACATCGTGTACCAGAAGCGAGTGTGGCTTCTCAATCACTTCACTTTACCGTACGGTCACCTCGATATTGGTCAGCATACAAAAAGGGACAACGTCCGAGACCAATAGTTCATTGTAACTACAAAGACCAAGCGAGAAAGATTAATACGTTTAAACAGATATCGCTGAAGTTCGGGGATTCTCAAGTGGAGTTCGATGCTGTACCTTGCGACTGCAGGGATGCCGTACGCTGTGTCCTCAGCGATTCAGTATCACATCATGGGGACTTTGCTATGACTACTACTACCACTTCTACCATAGTGGAAAGTGATGACGGATGCAAAAGCGATGCCACTTGTTATCGTGGACCCTTTACTGGTTTTCATGGTGGATGTCAATCTCATCGTGAGACCATGCCAAAACTGAGCAGACTCTCTCGGATTTCACCGGACCCTCATCGAAGAAATGAACCTGGGAAAGACGAATATTCGTTCTTCGTGCTTTTGCATGAATACTGTGACTTTGAAAGTTGTTTTCAAATGTTCCAAGGAAAGTGGCCTAAATATCTGGCAGGACTTACCCTCGAAGAATTAACCAGAGCCAGATTTTTCTACTTGGACGAATGGGATAAAGTCAAGTGTTTCAGTTGAAGTGTGTCAAATCACGAGTGGTATCAAAAAGATTCGGCTTACCTGGAACATGCTCGATGGTGTCCGCATTGTCACTACCTACCTTTAGTGGGACCCTAAAAAATCTCAATTGATGACTGAGAAACATTTGTGTCGAGAAATTCACAAGAGGAAACTGACAAAAGTCAAGGAACTCGTCAGATTTTTTCGGATCAAGTCTGCGTTTATCCGATTATTCTGCTTTAGACCGTTTATACCAGAAGATTGTATTACCATTCTTGACCGTTACCCAGAATGGCAGTGGTCAGAAATTACTCACTAGTTCCATTACTTTCGCTATATGAGATTTTAAATAAAATAAGGACAATTAGAAGTGATCCCAACATGAGTATAAATACTGACTGACATGATCATGGATACTTTACAAGAGAAAATTCGTGGTTTCCCTGTGGAGTTAATAGAACGCATTTACTGAGAGCTGGTCAAAATACACGTTCAACGCAAAGAACAATTGCTTCCGTTACGTCACCGATGTGGACACCACTGGTACCTGAATGCTATAAGAGGACTGATTTATATAGAAGTGTTCTAGTGGTCAGACACTGATCAGCTACCTGTGGGCGAGAAGGACTGGGTTGTTACTGATTGTATGTACTACAAGGAAAAGTTAGAAAGTACCAAACTCTTTTACACAATGTAAACTTAGTTCAATAGGAAACTTCTGAATGGTGTGCGATGTGCAAGTTGGTGACGAAGCACTTTAGATTCGCCACTGGACTATGATCATCTATGTGCAGAAAATACACTTATTGCCTCCGATAAAAAGAGGTATAAAACGGGCTATCAGGCCACGACCTTTATCAGGGGTGATACAACAAATTTCGTGGAAGGAAATTAGTTAGAGTATTCAAACTGTGGAGGATTACTAACACTTATTACGAGAACTGTGTCCCATCAGTTGTGGTCGACGGTGGTGTGTGTCTTAGTGACTTCCTTTCTGGGATTTCGCTTACCAGTCTATTCCTTGTGGACTCTTTACAAACAGTACTTACCACTAAATAAAACGCGAAAGTGGCCCCTTTAGATGCCCACGAGAGACACCTTCTGTTTAAAACCTTGCTCTTTCATCTGGATACTTCTTGACCTCTACGGGAAAAAGGATTCCTCAGCGTTTAGGTCCTGAAGATGAATACTACGATGTATGTGTAGGTTGTGACTTACACCCTCACTGGACAGATGTACGTGACTGGAAAAGTTGGGGTTTCCAGGGTTGGATCAAAGAAGTTGCCGATTATGACTGAGAATTGTGATCCTAAATTCAAACGTCCAGTGAAAGAAAGAACTTTTAAACCTGTGCTAGTGACAGTTTCAGAAGAAGAACCCGTCATCTATGACTACTGCCTTCGGAACCGCACTGACATGGACATTGCCGAAAGCCATTCCGAGAGGACTCCTGTGTGACTGTATGGAATGTAGTGACTGTAAGAACATTACACACTGTCCCTAGGACACCTTTGCTACCAAAAGTATGTTGTACAGTCACATGTTTCTATTTCACTTTGATCATTTTGATGTGCATTTTATCGCTGTACTTAACCATTTGGCTTCTATGTATTTTTGTTTTTCCTGTTGTTTCATTTTAAAACAATCAATAAAGGAGTCCTGAAAAAGTCATACAACTCGTATCTTGTCTGTCTTTGTGTCAAAGTGATATTCCCTACACTACTATGGCTACCTCTGCTGTTTTTGCTCTTTCAAAATCTACTTTCAAATATATCGACGAAAACGTACATCATGCCAGTTGTGAGGCCTTGTATCTTCGTCATCTATTTAACGTTTTAATTGCCGGACCCAGCGGTACAGGCAAAACTGAATTCGCCCAACGTTTGATCGAGCATAAACATCATTTAATCGATCGTCGACCTCAACTGATCGTGTGTTGTTACAAAGAGTGGCAATCGGCGCACAGTTTCTTGCGAGAAAGTCAAAGGATTCTATCATGTTTGTGAAAGGCATTTCTGGCGAAGACGACGGAATCGTGCTTGATCCCAGTAAAACTCATCTGGTTATCTTCATCGACATGTTAGGAGAAGACGGAGAAAAAATTAAAGTGTGATTTATGCGCAAAGGGCATCATCGTAATCTCAGTGTCATTTATATTTCTCAAAATTTGTTTCAACAAGGCAATGCCATCGCATCATCAGTCTCAATGCTCATTACATGGTCTTGGTTAAAATCCCTAGAGATAAATCGCAAGTACAAGTCTTATCCAAGCAATTAGGAACGCCTTGGTTGACTCATGCGTACGACCATGTTAATCAAACCACACACGCCTATTTATTCGTGGTTTTGAAACCCACCCACCCCGACTATTTGCGATTTCGTACCCATCTGTTTCACCACTAGTGCCAAGACCTAGGATCTCTCGTTTACACGTCCCGTCGTCTACTTATCAACAACAGCAAAAATATATAAAAGCCTCCGTTAGTTATGATCTGTCTCACACAGCGTCAACATGACGTCCCTTCAGTCTCATCTTTCCGTCAAATTGATTTGTGCCTTGTAGGGCACCAGTCGCGAAAAAAATCCACAAATACGTGCTCGTGTCTTAAAAGTCAGTCTCAAAGAAGTTTACTCTGACAGAACGTCAATTACTACAAGTCATCATTCACATTCCACATCAAACCAAATGCTTTTTTGAGAGAATCGAAGTAGCCTTGACGCAATTGGCTGATTCTCGCATCGACAATCAAACGGAAAAGCAAATCCTTTCGAAACCTGGAGGTAGTGGTTCTCTAGTAGGTGTCATCATTCGCTCCCTCTTAAAATGGGATCCCAATGTCCCCAACGTTCTCCCCTAGAACACAATCAAAAGAAAAAGAACAGTGGTGTCAAGACCAAGTCACATCAACAGAAATAAGAAAAGTCCACAGAAAAAGACCCCAGAAAACAGCTTCTCCCAATAAGAGGCCACAATCAACAGTATCCTCAGGTTCTTCCACTTCTCCGTTGCTAGTGATGCCAGCTAAACCCAATTTGACACCCGTTCTTCATCATTTGATGAAACAATGGAAACCCGTGTCTCCTTTTGTGGTGAAACCCTATCTACTTTAGCTGCAGTATCAGCTGCTCACAAAGTACCTGCCCCCAAAATCAAAGTCCAAGAGAGATTGGACATGTTACAGAGTTTACTAGATTTATCCAAGCAAGAAATGACCCGATTTAGTACGTTGCGAACCCCTTGATGACGTGGGATGCCTGTCATCAAGTTGATATGACGTAAAGACAATCATTGGCGACGCATTCCAGTAAAATGAAGACCTGCGGTAAAGGATGGGGATCAATGTTTTTGTGCTCCTGAACGCCCAAAGATGTAACCTAAAACGAGCGCTTACCGTTTCCCTCTGGAATTATGAACAACACTAACCAATTTTACTTAACGTGACCCAATGACAGTTCCACTGAGGTGTTTCCCAACAAAACTTTGTGTTGTTACAGGGCCAAATTCCCTCAAGCCATCCAATTGGATCACGAAGCCCATTGGGAAGTGGTTTTGGTTTAAATGGTTTACCCTATGCAAATCAAAAATATCACTGAAACTCAAAACACTTTTCATGTCGAAATCTTGAAAGTCCAATTTGAAGAAGAGATGAATAAGTTCGGGTTTTTAGGTAACACAGAATCAGTCAGGAATCCATTATTAAGCATCCATACTGTAAAAATTTCGTCAGGCTATTATTTTAGTGGTGAATATTTCGTCGACACAATTACTGACATGTTCGAGGTAGCGTTTGGCGAAGCACTGAACATAGCCAAAAAAGTGTTAAGATTGAGTACAATAAAGTGGCTCGTCGCCTACTGATGAAATTCCAGTATACCAAAACGGTGTCCGTCAGGTTTAATGGTAGTTTGTTTTAAATTTTTGGTGGACATCCACAGTTGGTGCACATAATTTGAGCCCGATGATCAACATCAACAATTTCATGCATTCCTTGTTCAGCGAGGTTGATTTGTACTTGAATAACAAACTGGTCAGCAATAGCATGGATACTTACCCTTATCTAGTGTACGTGGAAAATCTCTTGAAGTACGGAAAAGAAGACAAAAACACCCATCTGGATGCTTGAGTGATATAGAAACCTGACACAGCGTGCACGTTCGATGAGGTGGTAGATACAGATTGCACCAATAAGTGATTCGACGCACGCCAAAAGAAAATTACTGGGCGCCGAAGTTTAGAACTGATGGACCGCTTGCATTTATACGTGTGGTTACAAGAGAAGTATTTGCTGAACGGCGTGGATGTTTGTCTGAGATTCAATCTCAGCAGTACTGCTTTCCATTTGAATGCTGGCGCTGCCGATTACAAAACCATCATTGAGTAAGCCAGACTATACGTGTGACCTAAAGTGGGAAACGATATCAGTCACACTTTGAACAGAACGACCGCCAAGTATTCGATACGACACGTGGAAGTGAAGATCTTCAACATTGCCACTGGGCTCCGATCCGAAATCGGAGATCATCTGTTCCAAGGACAGTTGCCCAAGCGGTTAATCATTGGTGTCGTTAGCAATGCAGCCTTCAACGGAGTCCCCAGTCAAAATCTGTTCGAGGTTCAGCACCACGACGTGTACAAGATGCAAGTCAGTCGCGATGGCAAGACCTTGTGTAACCGACCATTCGAACCTGACTTTAGTGTCAAGATGAATTTCTTGAGGTCGTGAGTATCCCTTTACGAAGCCACCGTACAGTTAAAAACCATCAAAAGTCAAGACATTACGTACGAAGATTATGCAGGAGGCTAGGCGTTGTGGGCTTTTGATTTCACTCCAGACCAAGACAGCGACGACGGACATTTCTACCTTATAAATCCGGTCAGAGTCGTGTAGAAATTCAGTTTGGTAAAGCTCTACCTGAGACTGTGAACGTCATCCTGTATGCCGAATATGATAATACGATAGAAATCAACAGTTTGAGAGATGTCATTCTAGACTAATAGAAGCAATGGAAGACTGTAATTCCTGTTTGACTAGTAGATAATCGTTGAAAATGGAATGGAAGGATACCATGGAAGCAGCACCCCAAGACAAAAGGAAAAGGTGATGAAGTCCAGTTGACCAGAACAAGAACAACATTAAGTATCCTGTATTGCCAAACACTAAGTTGATAAAATTACGGAATCGATCAAGAAAAATTGCTATGAATGTTAAAACTATCATCCCATTCAAATTCAAATGTCTGATTATGAGTCAAGAAGAAACATTGGACGATTATCTGGACAACGCATGGGGTCTCATCTCAGAATAAGCAGTGTTGCATCGGTCATATAAAGACTGGCATGATGATTCCTCTCCTCCACTGACTGCTCTATAGATTTATCACATCGAAGCTCTCTTGGTTTAGAGAGCGGAGACGAAGCGAAGAAACTTGTCAGAGATTTTTAAGCAAAATTTTCGGATTGAATTGATGACATAATTACATGTGAGAAGAAAGCAAGAAAAAAAAACCCAACAACATAAAAATGGCTACCAGGGAACTTTATTACGTTTTAAACAACAGTTTGTATACCTCTTCTTGGAATCCTGTCGTGTATGCTAAAGATAAAAGCCTCATTTGAAACCTCAAGACCATCAAGTTTATGTCATAAACACTGACGACAGTCATCTCCCAGGAACCCACTGGATAGCCTTCTACTTTCCCTGCGATGGTTGTTTGCAGTATTTTGATCTGTATGGATTGCCACCTTTGGAAGACGACATCATCGACTTTATGAGAACAAATGCCAAGACGACACGATTCAATGATGTGAAATTACAAGGCACAGAGTATTTGGTGTGTGGGCAATATTTTGTGTATTTTATTCATCAATGCAGTCTTGGATATTCTTCAGAACATTTTGTGACCTATTGCTTCGTAACTCTTCTAGACACAATGACAACGTTAATCGACGACAAAAATCGTAGGGATGTCTTCTATCCGGTCCATTCTTGAATCATATAACGCAAAGCACTCTCCAGTCTGATCATCCATTGTTGACTCGTCAACCTATGAACATTCCTTCTAATTTAGCTAAACTAAACGAAGGATACGTACATTTGCATTGTGTCAGGCAAAGCCTGATACCCAAGCCTGATGAGACAGAGAATGTCAGGATGCTAAAAGTGGCCGAAGACCTGATAGAAGAGGTCTTCATAGAGAAAATCAAGAAGGAAAAATAAGAATGGACGGAGAAGAGGGAGCAGCAGCAACAGCAGCAACAGCCCCAGGAGTCAGGTTTTGTCGACTGCCGTGTAGACACAAAAGAGTTTTCCTTCTCTTTCCAAAGAAGCATGTGGGAAAGCCTGCCGCCAGACGGGGACGCAATCTTGCCATAACTCCCCATTCACAAGATTGCCATAACTCCCCGGTTCTAAAAATATCCCTTTTCAGGGCTACCCCAGTACTCTAAAAAAGACATACTAGTCCAATTGCTAAAATGTGTGTTTTTGTGTTTGTCTGTAGTTATGAAAAAAGTGGGTCTATAAGCACTTCGTTTCCTTGTTTTATGTCAAACAATTAGAAGTGTGTATATAGCACTTCGTTTCCCTAGCTTGTCCAATATTATGTGTGTTTTTCTTTGTAGTTATACATTGTAGGCAAAATGTTAGTGAGAGTTTATTTTAGGTCAGCGCATTTAATGGTTTTTTTACAATATTGATCTTGTGAGTTTTAGTCCCAGGGGGATGTTTTCATTCAGGTCCGCTCTTCACAGATATATAGGAAAGTCAGGCTATCCATCGTCGATTCATCAACTTGAATAAAAAATGAGCAGAATTACAAAATTGATAGAACTTCAGATGCACCTGGCGTGTGCTACTGGATGAACTGGCCATGAATGCAATACAGGAGGAAGCTAAGCTTGAGGATGTGATGTATTGAGATTTGGATCTTTAACGTGGCTTTAACAATTTTTCAGTCAAATCGCTACGATGTTTGCAATGTGGCAGTTTATAGTGATGTCTAGCACTGAGGCATCATGCCGCAAACATGTAGCATGATGTCCCACCCAGTCACATTATTATGACACCAGGCCAACCAGTCCTAACACCAACCTCTTAATGCTGAGCGCCAAGTGAGGCAGCTGTTAGTACCATTTTTGTAAGTCTTCGTATGACTCGGCCGGGAATCGAACCCACGACCTCCCGCATCCGATGCAGATTCTCTAACCACTAGGTAACCGGAGTGGTCTAAGCTTGAGGAAGAGAAAAAATATTGAGAAGGAAGAAATGATCCTGCCTCATCACATGCTTAGATCTCTGTGTGAGGTCAGGACGCCTCCGCAACCATAAGCACCACCACATCAACGTCAACCACAGACGTAGCCACAACAACCAGTACAGCTTCCACAGGAGGCAAGGAGGCCAGTTCATTCCCTAATGTGGCACAGAAGACAGAGGGAGCAACAGCAACATGTGTTCAATATTTCTCAAACGGAGGAGTAGGATAGTGAAGCAAATCAAATTCCCTCTGTGCTCCCAACCATCCCTCATCAACTGAGAGCAGGACTGGAGCAGACGATGCGTGTGTGCAGCTAGACATGGAGGTGGCAGCATTAAGCTGGTGCATCTGGCGTTCATAAAACAGCCCTTTTCAGGGCTAATCAGATCCCTTGAAAAGAGACTATTCAAATTGCCAGTTGGTGAATATGTGGAGTAGTGTGACTAATAACACTCACTCATTTCCTGATGTATCTGTGAGTGTTTGTATGCCTTCGCGTACGTTTGTGTGGATAGTATATTTGGGGTTTGTTTTCTCCTCTTTCCGTGTGTGGATAGTATGTTTAGGGTTTTGGTGGATAGGTGGATAGTAGATTTGGGGTATGTATACGTGTGCGTACTTTGTGTGGATAGTAGATTTCGGGTTGGTTTTTTTTTTCGCCTTCCCTTGTGTGGATAGTATATTTGGGGTTTGTATTCTTGCACGTACGTTGTGTGGATAGTATATTTGGGGTTTATTTGTTTCCCCTTCCCGTGTGTGGATAGTATATTTGGGGTTGTGTGCGTGCGCGTACCTTGTGTGGATAGTATATTTGGGGGGAGTTCCTCTTACCCTGTATAGATAGTATATTTGGAGTATGCTTTTGTTTCTCTTCCCGTGTGTGGATAGTATATTAAGGGTTTGTATGAGTGGCGTACGTTGAGTGGATGGTAAATATTGTTTTGTTTCATTTTTCTTCCCTACTGTGTGGATAGGAGATAATATTTTGAAGTAATTTTAAGGGATGTTTTCGTTCACGTATAAAGTCAAGTGTTAGTCATTCGCTCTATTCAACATTGAACAAGCCAACACGGCAACTGACCAGATTGTAAAGATGCAGCGGTTACAAGACGTTCTCGACAACCTGGGGATGATAGAGGAAATGTTAATAAAACTGGATGATGATTACTATTACAGTCCCCATAGAGTTGAGATGGAAATAAACAACTTGAGGAAGAGTAAGGATATGTTAAGAGATCTCCTTAAAGAAGAAAAGGAATAGAAGGAGGATAAAGAGAACAAAAAGAGGATAAGATAATAGAATAATAAAATAGGAAAGGAAGAAGAAAATTAAAGGAAGAAAGAAGAAGAGGAAAAGGGAAAGGAAAAACTAGGAGGAGGAAATAAATAGAAAAGAAGACAACAGCGATAACGAAACTATGAAGATAAATGGAGGAAAAGAAGCTAGAACAATAAAAAGAAACCCAAAGGCTCTTTTTAGAGCCACTCCATTGCCTCGAAAAGATTTGCCATTTTGCATAATTATTTTTTTGATCGATTGTATCTTTTATATTTTTTCTTTTCAGGGCCACGCCATTGCCACAAAAGACATTTACTTTTTTGCCTAATTTTTTTAAGTCGATTTTATATTTTAGATGTGATCGATTGATGTTCATCAATCTATGTCTCTGTGTCATATATGTTTATGTCAATATCTCTACTGTATTTGTCTCTACCTGGAGTAGCGTGTATTCAGGTCAGATCCTTGCAACGTTGTTGCCAATGTTCATTACCGTGACGTCACCCACCTGTTCCATTCATATTGTCCCTATACAAAACCCAACCATTTCCCATTGAGGCTATATCGTCCCAGTGTGTGCTAATAAAGGCTGAGGCTATATAGTCCCGGGGTGGGTGTGTCTGTAAGGTATTTCCCATTTAGGCTATATCGTTATCCTTTACTACTTACGATCTAAAAGCATGAATGAATAATTTAATGAAATAAAAGATTATATAGTCCTCTACTTGACCTCAGGTCACTAAAGTTTCTAACAAAAAAGAAATAGTACCTAATGGAAAATAACCTTCTGGAAAGTTTAATAGTAGCAGTGTAATCTATTACTTACGATACCTATCAGTCACTTCTTGGGGAAAACGTCTTGAAATCTTGTCGAAAACGTTTTGCTTCTTCTTAAACTATTACTGAACACAGGATCCATGTCAATCCGGATCAGACGAATATCACCCATTGAAATACAAATATTTTGAAACAGATCATTTTTATGTGATGAGAAAAAAAAAAAGAAGACATCAAAAGAAGATGTCATTGCTAATGAAAAATGAAAATAATTTGTATACATCAATAATGTATATAAAACACATTTCTTGAGGAAAGGTCTATGTTAATCCGATTTCTTTTTATTTTTTATTTTAAACGTTGTGGATGCTAATCTTTCATTATTATACAAATACTGAATTAGGAACTAGTGTAATTGACGCAAAGAAAAACTGTATGAATAAAATCCTTCGTTTGTCCAGGGCAGACAATTATATATATATATATATATATACTCCTCAAAAGATAGACGAGTTCCTTTTCCGCGTGTAAGATAATATTAGAAGGTAAACATATTTATATTAGATTGAAAGATAAAGAGAAGAAGAAAAATTATCATCTAAACTGAACATAAAAATAATGTAAAAAACCGAATTATGTGTACATAACACGTCACTACAACCTGTATTGACATTCTTTACATAATCAGGTTCTTTTGTTCTGTTGCCTTGACTGATTTTGTTGAAAGTTCTTGATCTGTAAAAGGCGGTCGCTAATCTTGCAGGTGGAGGCCATTATATCTGCAGTCAGCACGTCATTAAGTCTATTTATTTGGAGAAGCAAGAAAACGGCGATATGCTAACTGTCAAGCTGCGTCTGCCTGGCGAACTCGATTAACTACACATTGTTTCTTATGGAAACGTACAACAGCGAATTTAAGATGCGAGAGATGGCCTTTTTGATTAGTTATTTAACGTCAATAAAAACTTGAGAAGGCTATGGAGTGTGTGTGTGTGTGTGTGTGTGTGTGTGTGTGAGATTTGGAATTTTAACGTACTTTAACAATTTCAATCATATCGCTACGATGTCTGCAGTGTGACAGTTTATAGTGACAGTTTACGGTGATGTTATCAAGTACTGTGGCATCATGCCGCAGATATGTAGCATGATGCGCGTGTTTGTGTGTATGTGTGTGTGTATCTGTGTGTGTGTGATTTGGATTTTTAACCTAGCTTTAACAATTTTTCCGTCATATCTCTACCATGTCTGCAGTGTGGCCGTTGATGGTGATGTCTAGCACCGGGGCATCATGCTGCAGACAGGTAGCATGATGTCCCACTCAGTCACATTATCTTGACACCATTTTAGAAGTATTTGGTATGACCCAGTTAGGGTTCGAACCCGCAGCCTTCCGCATCCTAGGCGGACGCTCTAACCACTAGGCGACCGGAGCGGTCTCCTGCTCTTGTAACGTTTGTGTGTGTCTGTGTGTCTGTGTGTGTGTATTTTTTACTGTCTCGTTTTTTTCTCTCTGTTTTTTTCCTAGTTTTTTATTTTGGTATTTGATTCTTTTTTCTGACTTTATGTTTACTACAGTTTACGAGCAAACCACCACTTGGACTATATTTAGTAATCGTTTAGAAATTGGTCAATAAAGTGTCTCACTTTCATTCTACCTCATAACGAACTATAAGAAAAGCCAAGGATGAGAGAATATCACAAACAGCACTGTCGGAGAGAACACTGCTTTAAATCAAATCTCAATTTTGCATAGCTCCTTTATATATTCAATACAAGCCTTTGATCAGTACATAAATCTTTATAATATTGTTGTTTTTTTTTTCGTTCATTTTCAGCACAATACATCAAAATGTTTTATTGATATAGTTTCATGATTAATTCTTCTTCCTCAAATTGCTCATAATATAAAGTTTCTCAATGAGCAGAATAAAGATAAACTATTCTTGAATGATTTATGTTCCCAAATGTCCAAAGACATTAACAATGATAAAATGTCTTCCTATAATATTGTTGCGCCTGACAGCTGGTAATTGGTTCTGCCTGTCTGCAACGCATAATTTAATGAGGTCAAGAATAAATTCGTCTGGTACTTAACATTGACAATTGCATAGTGTGTGTAAAGTGTTTGTATTCACAGGCTTTCTCGATGCACGACCATGACGTTAAGTTACTGTAGCACAAACTGTAACGTAATGGTTTAACTGGTTACAAAAATAGAATCATTTACGATTTCTCATTAAATTATCATTGATTGCTCATTTCATGGAGAAGATGATGCTTATTTATTTAATACTGACAATTTTTAAATAAAAAGCAATTTTAAAAATTAATGATGCAGTTTTTACTACCGACAAATGTATATTGTAACTGTGTAGAGTCGGGGAATGGATATCATATTGGAATCATGATTATTTGAATATGGCCTCAATAAAAGTATGCCATAAAATAACATACAGCTTCCCACTCCTCGAAAAGTCTCAGACATGCGACAGTATGATAGCAGGGCCTGGCAAATCACCTCACATTCTTAAACAAATACTCTAGACGATGTCGACTCAGTTCTGCACACTGCATTAGGTCTTTCTCGGGACCTTTATACTATTGATTAGGATCTCTTCGTGATTCGAGGTTTTCTTCAGAATAACTATATCTGGCGCGTGTCAACAAATACTCTCAAACACCAGCCTCTCTCTCTGTCTCTCTCTCTGTCTGTCTGTCTGTCTCTCTCTCTCTCTCTAACCCACTCACACGCACACCCATAACCCCCACCGGACAAACACAAACACCCATGTACACACGTTACTAAAGTGACATTACATATGTACTTTTCTTCGAAAATCGTTCAGAAAAATGATGCCAGTAATCATAACGAAAGTTTGCATGTACGCATAGGTAAAATAATGAAAATATTTATTTTATCCACTAACACTAGCAAACGAATAATTAAGCAGCTTTAAGACCCATCCTTGTGGATAATATTAGAATCTTCATATCGAACGTAAGGTGCTGATATATTGTGTCAATGTAGAAAGATAGCACAAAATTTGATAAGCTGAGTACCGTATGCGATCAAGGTATTCGTTCCAGTTTCCACACTACCACGTAATATCTCCATCGTCTAGGCGATCGAGTACTGCTTCTTCTTCACACTTTAACATTTCTCTCAAGCTTAACATATGGTCAAAAATGGCATTTTAGCTCTATTATGAAAAACAATTTTCTCCGCAACCGCAACCCTTTCTGATACATTCGCCCACAGCCCTTAACCTGACCTCTGCTTTAATTGTTTTCACTGCCTAGATGGTCATGGTCATAGTCATTATTAGATTATTAGCAATTTCCTCCTCACAGTTTGATTCTTCCTCCTCAAGGCTCAAATTATCCATATATCAGGTAATCGTCTTTCTTCTTTCTCTTGATATGTGGTATTATACGGGACAACATCATCGTCAAATTCTTGTGAGGGTGAATGAGATGTGGATCCAGGAATCCTACCAAAGTGTTCCGCATATATATCATACTAATCCTATGACATTAATAAACGCACTTTACACTTAATGCACCAACAGTCTGAATGCATATTATATAATTTGTTAAATCAGATTTAAAAAACACCATTTACTGTGTTGTTAATGCTTCTTTCATTTAGTTGAATTTGCAGCCGGGAATATTTTCCAAAATGTCAAGACAAAATTTCGGTAATGGAACTCGCAAGATAATATTTAGACCTTTCTACTTAGATGAAATATATAACACCGAATGGCATACAATAATTTATTTACCCGAATGGCATACAATAATTTATTTACCCGAATGTGCCCGCTAAAATTATGTGCTGAAACAAAATCGCAAAATTGTACTTTTAAGGGTCATGAGACGTTACTCCGGTTTGTTATAGTAGAATATATTTTGAAATGACGTCTTTTTGTTTCATGTAATTTTTATAATTAAATCTTCTAAGAAATGTCAGGTTTGAATGAACTGCTACAAAACTTAATTGCATAAGAGGCTTGATAGTAAAATCGAAGATAAAACTGTTAATATTAGCATTTATTCATTTTGGAACAAGAAAATAGCGAAGGGAATCAACCTCGGATAATCTTATAAATATTACACTGTTTTGTCCTATATAATTCTTCTACCCACTTTACACTATTTTACAGAACTGAACTTTTCGTGTGTTTTGTTTCACTTCAAATGTCACATAAAGTGTACGTTATAAAAAAATGTATGAATGTATTAGACTTCATCTTGTTCAATTTACAATAGAAATATAAGATTATATATATTTAGTTACACGCGCTAATTGTCTCATTACCGATTGAGCCAACAAACACGTGCATGAGTCTCGCTTGTGGCCGAATGCTTCCCCTATTTACATAGCCCTTTGGAAACACTTGTAAACTGAAGGGTTCTTAAACACGCAAATGCTGCAAACAATTTTGTCTCATCAACTCATCACCACACATCACGCAAATATGAATTTTCATGTTTTTGTTTTCCTTCATATTTGTAATGACTCGTCCGTAAGCCTTTCCGAACAGAAGATAAGTATTTCACGCCATGGATCACAAAACACGATCCAAACATCTAATACAAAGAAATTTTCCCTGCTCAGATTACTAAACATGTATACCTAAGCATATCCTGAGACTTCACTAGAAGTTAGGGAGTATTCATTTTACGAAACTAGTCGATGCTACCATAAAAACTGGTAACTTACATTATGACATCTGCTTCTATAAATTGGATAACAAGGTTTGGGCAATATCTTTCAAGCACAGACTCCGCAAAATAACCAAAATATACCCGTATGTTTTTATTTTAATTTTATTTTTTAAAAGGCAAAATTCGTCGCTTTTCATCTGTTTTCTTCATTTTGTACCAGTGCGATTAATTGATGAATTACTACATTGATAAAAATAAATTACTAAATTTTACAATAATTTTGTTACAGGGAAGTTTTACAAACTTAGCTTGTATATATCATGCTTCATATGGTATCACGGTACCAATTGTTTTTCCATATACCTCAATGCTAATGTTTTGTGAAATAAATATACTTTCTGTCCTACTTGGGCATGCATGTCACACGCTGTCATATAGAACAATGCTAGATTGTCAATTTGACAATGACATAACCAGGTACTCCATTGCATTTAAGAGAGATAACTCTACTGGAACTAGACAGGGGTAAGAGTTATCTAGTCACAACAAGCACATTTTCAGTCATGTGTACCATATTTTAAAAAAATCATAAAAAATACAAAATATGATCTAAATAGAAATTAACACAAACTCACATGTTGCCAAGAGGCTCAACTTTTTTTTAAAGCCAAACAGAAAGTACAAGTCTTACATAATGCACCAATCACAGCTAGTTTTGTTCTTTAATTCTGAATACAATGTTCCATACACCTTAAGCTCCGCCCACCTGGACTTGCGCAATTGGTACCGTTATACCTATAGCAAACCTTAATTTTTCCAATAATCTGTGAAATAGTTCGGGACTGTATAAGTAACAAATATACTTAGTCTCACTTGTGAAAAACAATTTGATGAGGTACTAACCTATGTCTTATATGAATGTGTATAGAAATGTCATTGAGCTGTTTGAACTGTTGTTTTCATACTTTTGCTTCACCATCAAAATCATCTTTTGAAATAAAATGAATTCTTTCAACTATGAGTTGTATCTTATTCATATCAGCAATTATTGAACTTCACATAGGTGATATGGGATAAATCACATTATATCATATTATGTAATAACTAGGTCAAAGGTCAATGTACCAAATAGTATGCACCTGTCCTACTTCAAAATGTACAATTCACCTAAAAGAAAGGAATTTATATTTGTTTGGTAGGTGCAGAACTTAACATCAGAGACAGGTGGACATGACCCAATCTTATTATAAAGTATAAGCTTTGACCACTTTACACTATCTACAGATACAAGAGGTCACTAACCACCAGTCCTCACACAAAGGTCCACCTACCCATCCTCTTTGTAACACAAATAGTAAGCTTTCCTCCTTTGTAATGTGAATAAAATTGTTTCAATAAGCCAGTCAGTCACCAAATATAGTAAATCGCAGCTTCTAAGTGGTTATGTTTGGATTGGGAGGTGAAATTAGGGGAATAAAATACAGAAAAATGCCAAATATAAACACTAAGTATAGCACATCAAATGGAGTTAAAAACAGGAGGAAAGTGTTTATCTAAAAGGGAGAGGTAGCTTATGATAAAGGAATTAAAGGTGGCAAAATCAGCAATGCGAAAAATGAGAAGTGAAAGTTTGATGACCTTACCTTGGACAAATATATGGGGCAGGGCCCAACAGGTCCAAGGACAGCCCAAAGGCAACTGTGCTATAACATCCCTTACAGGACCCAAATTTCAAGTGAAGTTGTGTTCATTTCCATCTAATATAAAAGGGTGAATAATTTAGATAATATAGATACATATAAAGTATATTTCTTCTACATAAGAATTTAATAATAATTGGCATAAGATAGAGAGAAACTTATCTCAGAGCCAAGCAGAACATACCTTATCAGTTTTTAAACTTGTAAACTTTACTGTGAGAAATTATCAAATTGCTTCTACTTACATTTGCATCAAGATTGAGGGCTAATATAATACTTCACAAATCTTCTCTTTATTTTCATAATCAGTCATTGAAAATGTGAGATTTTATTTCCTTGAAATGTTATGACTGGTGTAAGGGAGATAACTGAATGATATACATAAGGTGTGGTAACCTTGAATACATTATCCATGTAATATAGATGAGTTCATCAACAACCTGTATTAACTTCATTGCAATTAAATTATCTCAAAATACATTACTGACAAAGTGAGAACCTAACATTTAGACTCCTATGTTTAGTGGAGACCTCAAGAGTCATGTAATTTTAATTTCTAAGATGACGCAGCTCTTTCATATCACATAGTTCATATTTTCTACAATGCCGGCATGTAGAGTGCAGCCTTCCATAACCATGCAGATATCATCTCATGCCAATTTGGATTCTTGCGATGGGATTCAAAGTTTCAAGAACAGTGTGGATTTGCATGGAATGAATACGCACTGTGTGACTAAAATGGTTATCATTCTGTAATGTTGGACCAAACATGGAAATTCCACAGGAGCAGCTTGACAGAAAGAAATAGGATTAATTGAAAGTCAATAGTAGATTATAATTGGGCTTATACAAGTGCCAATGGGAAATGCTGACTTAAGGAAACTGGTCTTGTTTGTTGGTATTCACTGCTACTTCAACAAAAGGGAATGCAAGAGAACTGAACTAACTACATGAACAATTTCAAAGCAGGAGAGTGTAAAAAAAAAGGGACAATCAGAGCAGGACAATTCAAATCAAAATGGGAAGGAATACCAAATCCTTAATAAATTACCTAAAAATTACTCATGCCAGAACATCCCACATGGTACAAGTGATCTATCTACAAGTGTACTTAGAGTGTTCTCTATCCTGGTTTATGGCATGCCTTACAAGAACAAGATAGTTGTTTATGTACACATGATTTTTCATCTTTTGCAGGTACAATAGCCAATATTTGACCAAAATCAACTATATTATGTTTACATAACTTATTTTGTTGCATGCATTCCAATCTAGGAGGTAACAGCACATACATAAAGGCATCAGGTAACACAAGTCTATATCTATCATAGCTATAGTTATCAAAAGTCCCCATCCAAAGCCATCTTGTGCTATTTTCTGAAGATTTCATACATTTTATTCTTAAAGAACTTTCAATATTTGACCAAAAGTGTTCAGCATGCATTTGTTTTCCTACATCAAACTAGTATAGTTCATAAATGCCGCCCACATGCATGCGTTTCTATGGAAACACTGTGAGGCTATTCTTTCCTTTAGGTATCACGGTACCAATTGTTTTTCCATATACCTCAATGCTAATGTTTTGTGAAATAAATATACTTTCTGTCCTACTTGGGCATGCATGTCACACGCTGTCATATAGAACAATGCTAGATTGTCAATTTGACAATGACATAACCAGGTACTCCATTGCATTTAAGAGAGATAACTCTACTGGAACTAGACAGGGGTAAGAGTTATCTAGTCACAACAAGCACATTTTCAGTCATGTGTACCATATTTTAAAAAAATCATAAAAAATACAAAATATGATCTAAATAGAAATTAACACAAACTCACATGTTGCCAAGAGGCTCAACTTTTTTTTAAAGCCAAACAGAAAGTACAAGTCTTACATAATGCACCAATCACAGCTAGTTTTGTTCTTTAATTCTGAATACAATGTTCCATACACCTTAAGCTCCGCCCACCTGGACTTGCGCAATTGGTACCGTTATACCATATGGTGTATTTTGTCAAAATAAAGACTGTCTTCGTAAAAACAAATGATGAGATTGTTTTATTTGTGTTAAGAAATTTCATGCGCGGATTGATTGTAAACAGACTGGTTAACCATAAACATTAAAAAGTGTTTGTATCTGACAGACTTCAGAGCGTAACATCTTTAAAGAAAAGACTTTAATTGTTGAAAGTATTTTCGTTCATAAGCTTCTTTATTGCTACATTTAAATGTAACTTTTTGAACGGCTTTGACAAGCTTGCAGACAAGCCTGGTACATATATTGTACCCAATTTTGGTAGTCACTTAATGTCGGCATGCAATCAATATTAATCGACTCTGATTTATTTGAGTTCAGTCACTGGTAGTTTCCACGATTCATGTAGAAAACTAATTATAACATTAGCTGAAGTATTATGCTTACTGTATGGAGTTCGTTGTTTTACTTATTTCTTTATAGTACCGCATAGTTGCAATGTAGATACATTTTAAGATCAGTACCTGATTGGGGGGGGGGAGGGGAGAGAGAGTTGGTTAATACAAACAATGCTATCATACAGGTTAGAAAATAGTTGTCATAAAGCTGGACAAATTATTGAAAGACATACAAGTCTATTTAAGGAAACGAAAAGTATGTGTGCGTGCAATGTAGAACACATCAATCACAAAACGAGAGGCATATATTGAAAACGAATGCACCACACTTTTTGTGCATCTGAGACAACAAAAAACTCTCATCGTTGATCATAGAGGGAAAAATCCAGCATTGCCCTTTGCGAAATATTGCATGAAACTCAATGGTTGTTCGAATTTGAAAGAAAGAAATAAAGACAGAAGAGTTTTAAAACAGAGCAACTCGCATTTCTTGCAATGGCAAATCCACGGTTTTTCCTACATTTTCTGCTCTCCCGGTACCATGCTCCTTACATTGCGGACCGTGATCCGATCCGCAAAATATGGCATTTATTCTACAGTTAGAATTCTGATTACCTCTCTGTCTCTCTGTTTTTGTCTCTGTATATATGAATATATATATATATATATATATATATATATATATATATATATATATATATATATATATATATATATATATATGTTGCTGCATTTGTATTGGAAAATATGAACGAGTTTTTTGAATGGAAATACTGAATGACCTTGGGAGTGCAATATATCCATCCAATAAAACGAGTTCATATTTTCCGATACAAATGCAGTAACCATTTTATTATATGCTAATTTTTATTCTACCTAATGCCTATTGATATTAACAAAATACATTAAAAGAAACAAAGTAACTGAATGTATGCCTTATTCCAAACTTAATACACAAGAGCAGATTCATCACTACACAACAACAACATTATAACTGCGCACATAACTCCGCCCAGATAAATTTAAACTTAATCGCGCGCTCGACATAACCTTCGAAAGAAATGGCGTGTCTAGTTAAAATTGAAATTTGGAGTCATATTGTGAATGAATGCGCATTGAAACAACTTTTCCATTCGATCTGGAATGAATAGATTTTGGTATTTTTTTTCGATTCTACGAAATTTCGTGACTGGATTTATATGTGACAATTCCACATGAAATACATCGGATTGAAGAAGCGAGGGAGAAGCGTGTTGACATCTGCAAATTTGTTTCTGTTTCTGTCATTGAATGTTTGAAATCATAATGTTTGAAAATAATAAGTCTTTCAATTGCAATTATTAAAAAGACGCTATTAAATTTAAAGCTTATTTCATTTTGAGTGTTGTGAGGAGGATGTAATTGCACTTATACCCGAAATTACAGTACAATTTCGAAATGTATAATCAAGATTGAGAACCTATTACATGACTCATGCAATTCGGATTTGCAGAACTAAGAAAGTACATTTTGAGGAAATTCAGGATGTAAAACTGTAAGTATATTTTTTGCCATTCTTATCACCAGCTAAAGAAAACAGTATATGACTTGTTATTCGTAAGGACCCTTTGTTGCGAATGTTGTATAGCTAGCCTTAATCCGAAACATTTTATCAACAAAGTTAACGCGGAATGTGCCAAAGCAGCTGGTATGTGGCAGTCCACGAAACATCTGCTTTAGTTCATTCAGAAACAAATTTAAACAACCACAACGTAAAGCGCCTCTTACGCGAGTGTACATGATTTGCTTACAAATCAAAAGTCCTGGCGTCTGCGTCTATTGTTTGTTTCCAGTATAAAGTAGTTCCTTTATGCGCGTGAATGCAATATGTGTATTTGCGCGCGAGTTCAGTATCAGGTAATATTGCATGATTCTTGGGACATATCTTTTGCAACACATGTAAAGATTGCTAATGGTACCCGGGTTCATATTGCTTTAACAATACTAGATCCTAATGCATACATTTGCAAATGTATTCTCAGCTATAACTTAGCTTAAATACAATTTAAAGGATTGAATTTGACACGGCAATACATTATTTAATTTTACGACCACAAGGTTTTAAGAATGGCGTATAAAACACAAATAGTCATTTTAAAACATTATTTAAATAATTTTTAAATAATAGTTAAATTGCGTGACAGAAACATTCTTTGAGACTATATATGGTCGGAAATAGCCCATAATGAGAATGTACTCTTATTAAATACTGACAGATGTAATTTAGCGGTGACAGCAGCAGCAATTCAGGACCTATTAGTTTTCGAAGTTCATTTTTCTCCGATTGAAACACAATTCATTATTCAATATAGTGAAGATGATTTAAATGCAGGGTTTATTTCTTTACTTAAAACTATAGTGTTATCGACAACACTATTCGATGTCTCCCCGTAAAACGACAAAAATGGCATACGGATTTTTTTATGAAAATATAATAAAATTGGCGCACAGTTGACCATACGCGAGAAGTTAGATCGCTCCGCCTACCAAATCACGTGACATGACGCAATGCTAGCCTCCGACAAACATGCAGTATTTGGCTAAGAAGTATATTTCAACTTAATTGATATGTTGATTGAAAATGATTTGTATTATTCTTAGAAATCTAAACTTGTAAAGTTGCATTAATTATGCTGCAGTAGACAATATTTATATTTTGTATTTCAAATTTGTTTACTTACAATCTAAGTGTCTTATTTCAGAAAATAATAAAATTCAATTTTACAGCTGCTAGTTAACTTTTACATGTACAAGGAAATTCGCTGCAAAGGATGCTAGTGTATTTAGTATTTAATCGTATCCATATTAATTTTATCTGGCTTATGTTCACGCTGCCTTGGAAGGAAATTAATTAAAAATTAATAACAAAATCATAAATAATTACTGTTTAAATTGTACTGTTGTACATAATATTTTTTGAAGTTATACTATGTTCGTCTGTTAATATAAACATGTAAATGCATGCTTAGTATATCGGACGATAATTATCTGAAACCATTGTTTTTGTATTTCTTTATTATTACATTTTGTATCTCCACCCATCATTCAACCCAGTAAGAAAGTAATGAGTCACTCTAATGTCTGAAAGATCGGGATGATAATTCACTATTTATGGAACAAGCCAAAATTAAAGTGTAAATTTTCAAACTTTAAAATTTTGCAATCTGGTGTTCGGTGCTTCTTATACACGAAAAATAATATACACCAAAGCCCAAAAGTTAAGGGGTGTTCCACCCATATTCTAGAAAGGCCTAATTTTTCATATATTTTTCAATTTCGATTCTTTTTTCCCCCTTAAAGCCACTGAAGGGACATGCTTTTGTAAAAAGAAATTGCGCAAACAAACCTGTTGTAATTACCATCAATTGTATCCATATTTTAATAATCTTAATGCATAAGCGTCTTAGCAACGCATTTCTACAATTCCTAAGGATACTTTCTTTAATAAATGCTATACATATTAATTGATATTAATACTATAATAACCATATTAAATTTTCTTAATAACATAATATACATGTTAGATAGCACTAATTACATAACAAAAATGTCAGATTTCATTAATAACACAATAGACATGTCAGAGTTTGATAATAAATTAATAGACGTTTCGTTATCTTTTTAACAGTTTACGTAAAGAAGTGCAAATGTATCTTTTCGAATCCATGGAGTATTTTATTATTAAACTGATAAAGATGAGTGCTGATGAATAATGCAAACAGAAAATGAAATCTTCCCTGCCAGTAGCGATTTAGTCAGAACTGAAGGGAGTAATCATTTAAATCGGTACTAAGGTTAGATTTAGTCCCTTAAGATTTTTTTAAAACTCAGAATGTTATTTGTTATCGCCACTTTCTGAGATTTATCTTCAAAATTTGCTGTCAATGTAAGTGTTCTCATTGTTGGTAATATTTTAATTACTCATCCTGTCTCTAGCAAGATTTCTTGTGCAAATCTAATTTAATAACACTATCTTTTGTATCATACAAAATCATTGCGACAATTATTAGTGCTGCCTTTAGGCAGTGGCGGATCCAAGCTTATAATTGGAATAGAAATGTAAAGACAGTAGGCAAGGTGTATGGCGGCTCAGTAGGAGAAGCCTTCCTTCATTTCAGGCAATTTCAGAGCATACTTTTTACTATCTAGATATCTTACTCAGGAAACGTTCCGGTGTTTTTGCTCATTTTAACGGAGAGAGAGAGAGAGAGAGAGAGAGAGAGAGAGACAGAGATCGCATCGATTCTGCATACATCCTCACTCGACCGATTCACCTCTCCCCTCAACGGTAGCTGTGACAATTGTATAGTCACCATTAATAGCTTGAATACTATTCACTTCGTCGCCATCTTTTTGCACCTTGTTGATGCTAGTCATGACGTTGATGATGACGATGATGATGATAATGAAAATTTTTCTTCTTCTTCGAGTTTGTATTATTGTAATTATTATTATAATTATAATTATTATTATTATTATTATTATTATTAGTAGTAGTAGTAGTAGTAGTAGTAGTAGATGTAGTAGAAGTAGTAGTAGTAGAAATATCTTATAATTCTTTACCTAAGTACTATGAATTGGATCCTCCTTAAGACAGTGTACCTAGGGATATCCCATTGTTAGATTAAGAGAGATCTACGTAATATATGTGCTTGGACAGGCATCAATGTCTTTTCATTTCATCATTTATTATGTATATATTTAATTTTATCATGTGCTTGGCCTTTGCACGTGATTGAGTACTTCTTACTATTGTCATGGCTGAAAGTAGTATCAGCCTGACTTTTTTCAACTGTTAATCATGTTTACGTGAATTTAAGTTCAAGTCCTGCCCTTGTTTACGAATTAGTGAAATGTTTCCATTAAAAATCATTCATTTTCCCGAACCTTTTGAAGTTTCATAGGCTAGCTAAAAGTTTGAATATAAAGAGGTTTACTAAACAATTATTCATTCCAGTTCTAAGTTCAGCCTATGGAATCATTTATTTTTGTGTTCAGATATAATTTGAGAGGACATTTTGGTCTAAAACAAACTATTTTGGGATTATTGTGATTTGATTCTAAGACATTATGGATTATATCCTTGTGATTTATCAAGGGTATTGTTACATTCAAATTTTATTTTGACTTGTCATAAAACATTTCGGATTATTTGCGATTTAATTCACGATAATAGGTTCCCCTTTTAATTTTCACTTTGTAGCTTTAAGAAATAAATTATTAGTTCATTTTACAAACCATAACGGTTCCGATTCTTTCTAAGACGTAGTTTAAGACCATGGGGTCGTAAGGTATTATTGACTTCCCCAGGGATATTTCTAATGTTGTGCTGCATCCAAATTTTTTATTAGTCTGAGATCACACATTATTACTGGGATGTTACTTGTTTCTTTGATTGTCCATATTGTGTTGTTTTCTATCTCTTATTGACCGATTTTCGTTTGCCGATACTGAGATTTCATTAACGCAGCAACTTTTTCAGTTTTGTCTTTTACTATTACGTCAGGTTTGTTTGCTTTGATTTCGCGTCCTGTGAGGTTTGGAATGTCCCAGAGTATGGTTGTTATTTTTGTTTCATTTTCGGTTACGTTTTCTTGTTTAGGATATTACTATTTAAGTGTCACAGGTAGGTAGGAGAGATTGCAAAGCTTCCGTTAGATATAGTCTGCTGCTTTATTGTGCACTTCTATGTATTCCGTTTTGCGAGTGTGAGAGCTATACGTGCGGGGCCAGTTTTGAGCTGCTGAGAAAAATCAGCACAATTAGTCTGAAAATGAGCGTTTCTATTGACGTATGGTGATGATAGGCTGAATGTTACTCGCCACCGGAGAAAAGGAAAGTGAGTCGGTAAGGCTTTAAAGTTCATGGAAGCCATAAAAATTACACAATTTGACTCTTGTCAGCCCTTTGTATTCTTCTTTTTAGGCGGGTGTAGAGCGAAACCCAGTCGTCAACAAAGAGCACACATTAAACACTCTCAACGAAGGTTGTTAATCAGTGGTTAAGCAATATGCATTGGCTGGGATATGGGATACATTGTTCCTGAGGATTGCAAAAAATAGTTTTGTTTGTTTTGACTGGTATACATCAAGAACTCAAATTACTCAGTCGTAACAATTTGAGTATGAACATAAATTTTACAATTTATTTAGTCAAATAAATGAGGAACATGAAGACCGCCGAAAGAGTGTGAGACTTCCGCACTCACTTTTCATATCTATGAAAGACGTTGTGACCATTAAAAATCTCAATCTCGGCTGACTCCTTAATTATTGTTTTGTTTTCGAAATTGTTTCTGAGGTAATCTACACTCCAATATCATACGTGTATTCACTTTTCCAGTTTTTGAAATTCGAAACATGCAGATACTGAAGGAAAGGTACACTAGATGGAATGAGAGAAAGGATAACAAATTTAATGATTCATGAATTTTCTGAATTTTGATCTAATTTAAATCAGTTTGCATCCTGTGGGATTGATAAAGCAGTATAACGTATTTATTTATATATATCAGAAGTGAGTGCACTGTATGTAAGGCGGAGGGCAGGATTGGTGGGCTCTAGGAAAGATCTCCAGAACGCCCTTGTGAATTAAAGACTGTAACGGCGCTGGAATCCCTGACCTTAGTGGACACCCGGCATTTTGTCCGAGTTGCCCAACCATGTCTGTGGCCCTAACTGTAAGTTGTTACAGTATTGCAAAAATTATAAAGCACAACCTTTAAGGCGAGAGAAACAATATCAAATCTTAAAAAGGCAAAACATGTTATCTCTCTATACATTTTGATTTTAAAGTGACTTTTAAAAAAATCCGATGGATGATACACTTACTAGAATTAGGTTAAAAAATGTCGTATTCATGAGAAAGAGAATTATAAATTTAAAAGAAAAGAGAATTAATATAATTAAGGTCAGATAATCTCAAAGTTTTTAAGCTGACTACATGCTCTCAAAGCACGCATTAACGGTTCGATTTCGTGTCGACAAAGGTATGAACATATCAAATGGTTACTAATGACTACGATAATTAATCACAATCATGATTGTTTGACTGAATCTTTAGGTGATATTTGCAAAAGTCCTGTCCATGAAGCTGGAGTTCTCCAAAGTACCGGAGCTGTAAAAGCATGAAAGTTTGTTGTACTGGATGAAACAAAAGCCGAAATGATGGAACGTAGACTCAAGCACATATCAACATTTCCTGAAAGTATTTAACGAAACATATTGGACCAGACTCTTCCCTAAGCAATGGGACAAAATAAACAACTTCCAGCATACAGAAAGGCTCTTCAAATGAACTTAACAACTACAGGGTTATCTCTCTCGCTGATATCTTCAATAAACTCTTACCGGTATTTTAAACCGACGCCTCATTCAGTTGTGCAAAGCTGGAACAAACTTGAAAAAGCCCAGGCGGGATTCCGCACAAGGTATTCAATAATAGATAATATTTGTTTCTTTTCATTTCAAGTAATTGATTAGAAATATCTGAGTACATATGTAAATAAATTTTATGGTTGTTTTGAAGACTTTTCCTAGACTATTGACTCCCCTTATGTTAAGTGTTTAGGCTCTAATAAACAGCAACACAAGAAAGAGTTCTTTTCACTGTAAAAATGAAAGATTAAAAGGACGTAGAGTTTTAAGAATCAAATCCAAGAATAATCCAAGAATAATCCACGAATACAATTTCAGAAGTCCTAATAATGAAATGAAATGTTACGATTTCAAGTTCGAGTACCAACAAAGAATCCAAGATGGAAGGCGATGACTTATGATGAATGCAGTACAGTGTCGTCCACGGTTCCTTGTAGAAACACAACAAAAAAAAACACTCCGGTGTCGGAAATCCGAATAATTTTTTTAATGAAATGTCTTTGTTCAATAATTTTGTATGAGCACAAGTATATCCAGGAAAAAAGAATTAATCCTTTTTGAATCCAAATAATTCGAAATAACTCCAAACTGACAAAACAAAAGAACACATTGATATCAAGTGTTATAAGCCCGGACTGTGAGATCTCTCTCTAAACATCACTAGTAAAACTAAGTAATGCGCAATTTTGGAAATGCCTAATTGCGAAATAGAGGACCATTTATCATGTTTACATATAAGAAAGTACGTAGCCCTTAATGTCCTTGATAAGAACCAGTCAGTTTACTCCGAGAATAAAAGTTGATTCCTCACTAAAAACTATTAACAAGTCGTATGTCACGTATCCAACACAGACTCGATCTCAAACGTATTATTCCCACAATAAAAATAAATACAAAAACTTGTTGACGTGACTGTTACTAAATTTGAATTAAGGTCGGGAACCAGGTCAACCTTGTGTATTTACAGAAATTAACAGTCAAGGTCAGACTATTTTCTGGAAAAAGTACGAGTTCCTGGAAAACAGAACTACATGATTTTGACATATAATGAAACTAAAAAATAGAAAGATTTTAAAACTTACAACAATTAAATCAGAATATAAATTAAGTCAAATATACATACAACTTTAACTCATAAAGGAAAGAAAGGTTAGATATATAAAGCTTTATTTTTGCCACATACTAATTATACATGAGGTTAAAAAAGAACTTATAAATTACAAACAGTGTACATGAAATAATACATTGTTATACACGGGAAAGTGTATCTGCTATTAAATTATTTTTCCCAAGATGTGCTTGATGTCATGATTATAATCTTGTAACAACAAACTCCACCTTAGTAGTCTTTGATTTTTAATTTTCATCTTGCCGATTAAAGTAAGGGGTTTGTGGTCACTAAGCACAATAATAGAAGGAGCTGAACTAATATAAACTTCAAACTGTTGTTATGCCAATATCAAAGCAAAACATTCCTACTCGATTATTAAATAATTTCTTCGGTCCTTATTTCATTTCTTAGATAGATAACGCACTGGATATTCGATACAATTATCATCTTCTTGAATGAAAACTGTTCCAACCCCAACTACTCTTGTATCAGCAGACAATTTAAATGATTGGCTGAAAAAAATTGAGCTTTAAGAAATGGCGCGCTTTTAAGTATGGCTTACAACTTGTCAAAAGTCACATGATATTTACCAGCCCGAAGGAACTTGTTTTTATACATTTGTCAGGGGTTCAGCAATTATAGAAAAACTGGAGGAAAAAACTTAGATACTATCTGGCCATTCCTAAAATTGGCATCAGTTGCTTTCTATTAAAAGGCACATATATTCAGGAATAGCCTGGACCTTAGCATCTATTGGTTTAACTTGTTCATGTCCCACAATATGTCCTAGAAAAGTTACACTAGCAAGGCAGAACTCACTTTTAGATAAATTAATTGTCATAAATTCATCAGTGAATATGTCAAAAAATTTCCGAATTGTTGCTAAATGTTCTTTCCAGATGTCGTTGTAGGTGATAACATCATAGATGTAAGCATCACAATTGTCTAGACAGATGTAATCCTGTTCATGAGACTTTGAAAAGCACCTGGCGACCCTTTCGTCAATAAACGGCATTAACTTTTATTGGTCAAGTCCATCTGGAGTCACGGATGCCGAAATTTCCTTTGCTTTTTCCGTTAGTGGAATTTGCCAAAATCCTTTCAGAAGGTTAAATGTGGTGACAAACATGGCATTCCCAATCTTATCAAAACAGTCATCGTTTCTTGGCAATGGGGATAAATCTGTTTTTGTCACACTATTCACCTTCTTATAATCAGTACACATGCGGAAAGTTTTATCTGATTTTGAAAAATGTATGCGTGGTGAACACCAGCCACTTTTACTGGGTTCTATACAATCATTCTCCAGCAAATATTGAATTTCTATTTTCAAGTATTCCTGTTTGAGAGGGTTTATCTTGTACGGGTGTTGTTTCACAGCTTTGGAATTTATATGTCAACGTCATGAATTTGTTTTATGGTTCGTGCAGGAACAACTGGAAATAAGTGCTCATATTAAAATAATAACTGTTTAAGTTCATTTCTTTGTTGCTTTTGCAAATGTGAAAGTTTCTGGTCCCGATCTTTCATAATTTCTGAATTCCGAAGCTTTTGTCATTCCAATATCAGTAGAATCCGATGATAATCATTCACTTAAATCTACACGGAGTGGGACAGGAAGAACTAAATTAATTGCATGTTTCACCTAGTTATCAATTTCATTATACTGGCGCTCCTATAATTTATTTAGATCCAAGGAGCACTAATATTATACTTAAATGCATTCATATTCTTATTAATTTTATAAGGTCCGTAATATCTCTTCTGAAGAAAATTTCAAAGAATGAGCAAAAGAGACAGAACCCCATTATTACCAAACTCAAACGGTCTCTCCATTAACGCTCGGTTAAACCAGAATTTCACTTGTGACTTGAATTACTGAATGACAAATTCAAGCATAATAGGATGGAAAGTTCCAGACCTAAAATTTGACCCTTGAGTCAATTGCATAGATTTGGGAAGGCCAAATTGAGCAAAAAACTTTATCTAAGTTTTAATATTCCTCAAAGGAATTGCCTCTCTTAACCTTGTTGACGCAAACGTAATTCTCAACAGGTATTGGTTATATGACTTGGTCATATGTATGGGACACAATCTACCATAATTCTACTAAATGGTTCGTCAAAGGCACGAATAGCGTGTAGATAAGCCTTAGGTATTTTCTGATTGGATTTTCCTACCATTTGACACGTATACAAGATCTGCAGTATTTATAAACATCACTTTTGATTTCTGGCCAATAGAAGTGAAACGAGATCTTGTGATAAGTTGTATTGATCCCTAAATGAGCAGCCAATGGAGTTTCATGGGCCAAACGAAGTCTCTCCTGTAAATAAGGTTTTGGAACTACAATGCGATAGTTTACTGACCACTCATCACCAGCAGGTACCTCGGGAGGTCTCCATTTTCTCATAAAAATTTCATTTTGAATGAAATAAAGGACAGGAACTGCAGTTGCTTCAGTTTCACTAATGGCCATCTGAAACAAGCAGGAGATATTAGGATATTTTTCCTGTTCGACTGTTATGTATATTTTATGTAATTATATCTGTTTTCATATATATTTATCTTAATTTAATTATTTGTTTTTCAGTTTTAATTTTTTTTTATTTTTCATTACATTCTATTGTAATGTACATTTATTCACTGGAGATCATTTTTGTCCCGAAAAATCAATTGACCTGAATCATTCTTTCCTAAACACCAAATGTTGACATAGATTCTGATCTTGATTCAACAATAGTTACAGCTACGTAAATAAGTTCTTTTTTTATTTTAAAATGATTGGTTGTTGTCGAGGTCATGATGGGACGCCGTGATTCAAGATGTAAACAATTTTTTAAATTTTATTTCTTAGATTAAAATGATTGGTTTTCGTCAAGGTCCTGTTAGGAGTACGTGATATAAACACGATCACGTGACCCTCTTTTTCGATTTCGCAACTTAGGGATTTTCGAAACTGCGTTTGATAATACGATATAACCTTTGTTTTAGAGAAATAATCTCAGTTAGTTTTTTACACTAGAAAGTGTTGTGTCGTTTGAGTTATTCAAGTTTTATGGATTCAAGAGGGTTAATTATTTTGTTTCTGTAGATATACGTGTGCTCATACGAATTTCTTGAATAAAGCCATCTCTTATAAAATTTGTTCTGATTTCCAAAAACCGAGTGATATTTCTTGTTTCTACAAGGAACTGTAGACTTTAACACACTACAGGTTACATCATAGGTCATAGTTTTCCATCGTGGAGACTTTGTCGGGACTCGAACTTGAAATCATTAGACAATTTTGTCATTAAGACTTCTAAAATTTTATTCGTGGATTATTCTTGGATTATTTTGGGTTTGATTCTTGAAACCGTAAGTTCATATTTTTTCATTTTATACCGAATATTTCCAGGGAAACAAATTATATTTTTCAAAGCTTGTTGTTTTCACTATTTCTTACTGTGTTACTGTTTATTCGAGCCTAAACACGAGAGATAAAAATTGAGGGTTCGTCCGGGATACTTTTGAATTTTTGTATATCATATTTTAGATAACTTTTGTTTTTTGAAATTTTAATTCCACTAGTTTTTGAACGTTTTAGTGAAATCGTTAAGCTCTTTCTAAAATGTCATCAAAATTGCAAATCGTTCACTTAAATACTACCCAGGAACAATAAGAACTTTTCAAAAAAAGACGATTTGATTCAACTTGCCAAAAAATATTATCTTCCTGAGGTAAAGGCTTCCTTAACAAAACAGGAAATAAGAAATATTTTGGTTAAGTACTTGGTAGAAAAGAATATTTTGGATAATGGTGTTTTGATCATTAAGTCTGTATCAGACTCTGACACAAAAGTATGTATACCAGAATTAAAATACGAGATGGAATTGGAGCTAAGGAAACTGGAACTTCAGAAAGAAAACGAAGAAAAACAAATGCATTTATAAGGGGAAGAAAAAGAGAATTGACAAATGCAGTTACAAAACGAACAAATGCATTTACAAGCATTTTTATCAAAAGCATTCTTTTCTACGAAGTACTGAACCAAAATATTTCTTATTTCTTGCTTCGTTAAGGAAGCCTTTACGTCAGCAATATCGTATTTTCTGGCAAGTTGAATCGTTTCATTTTTTGTTGAAAAGATCTAATTGTTTCTGGGTAGGATTTAAAAGAAAGATTTATACTTCTGATGACATTTTAGAAAAAGCGTACCGATTTCAATAAAGGTTTCAAAAACTAGAGGAATTCAAATTTCAAAAAACAAAGTTTTCTGAAATATTCTAGCCTAAATTCAAAATTATCTGATGACAAGCGCTCAATTCTTATTTTACGTGTTTAGGCTCGAAAAAACAGCAACACAAGAAAGTATGAAAACAATAAACTTTGAAAAATTTAAAGAATAACTTTATTTCCTTGGAAAAATACTGTAAAAATGAAGAAAAAAAAAATAAGAACTTACGGTTTTAAGAATCAAATCCAAAAATAATCCAAGAATAATCCACGAATAAAATTTTAGACGTCCTAATAATCAAATGTTCTAATGATTTCAAGTTCGAGTCTCGACGATGGAATGCGATTACGTATTATGTATCCGGTACAGTGTTGTAGTCTGCAGTCCATTGTAGTAACACAAAAAATAACACTCTGGTGTTGGAAATCGGAATATATTTTTAAAAAAGAAATTTCTTTGTTCAAGAATTTCATATGAGCACTCGTATATTTCCAGGAAAAACGAATCAATCCTTTTGAATCCAAAATATTTCGAAATATTTCCAAACTGATACAACAAAAGAACACCTTGAAATCGAGTGTTATAAGCCCAGTCTGTGAGATCTCTCTCCAAACTTAACTATGAAAACAAGGTAATGCGCAATTTTAGAAATGCCTAATTGCGCAATAGAGTATCACGTGATTACGTTTACATAAAAAACACGTGACCCCAGTATGACCTTGATAAAAACCATTTTACTCCGAGAAAAAATAGTTATTTACGTCACTAAAACTATTTACAAGCAAAGGGTCACGTATTCAATACAGCCTCGATGTTACTCTTATTCCCACAATAAAAATAAAGAAAGAAAGAACTTGTTGACGTGGCTAGTACAAATTTTCTAATTAAGGATAGGAACTAAGTAAGTTTTAAGTGTTTACCAAATAAACTGTCAAGATCAAACTATTTTCTGGAAAAAATTCCATATCTCGGAAACAAGATTATATTATAATAGCATGTAATAGAATACATTTTATAAAGCTGAAAAAATACAATACAATTAAAATAAATATAAATTAAATCAGATATACGTAACATGATGAATTTGCAGTAGTGCTGGCACAGTTGCTTCTTAAACTAGGCAGATTAATATTGAAAACATTTAGTGAAAATAGTGGAATATGTGTTACTTTTGATAAAGCTAACACTATCGTATTCAGGAAAGGACGATTTTTGAGCATTCACGAAAAAATGTAAATATACGGGTGAACAAATCTTAACCGTTTCTGGGCATAAATGCGTAGGATTATATCACTCCTACATTTATCAGGACGAACGCAAATGAAGAAGTTGCACTTAAAGCAATTAAACTTCTAAATAGACTGAGTATTATAATAAAAAAAAATTAGGCAACATTTCTGTTAAATTCGGCATTAAAATGTTTTATAGTAGGATCACATCTGTATTAACGTATGCCGCGGAAAGTTGTGGTTATGAGTATTCACATGCAATTGAAAAGGTCCACGTTAGGTTTTATACTAGATTTCTAAACCCTTTGATACATCTATACTCCCCTTTACCACGAGGTGAATGCGGAAGATTACCTCTATGTTTATTGTATTTTTGTAAATGTATTACGTATTGGATTGTGTTGATCAGAGTGGGTGATGAACGATGTCCAAAGCAACGTTTTACTGCGCTGAATAAATGGCAGAGTCAGGTAAAGTCACATTAGTGTTGAAAGGGAAAGCGTAATATTCAGATACGGATTTGGTTATCTTTGGCACTCTCAGAATGTAGGAGATGAAAATGTATTTTTGTCTATTTTTGTCCATTTTCAGACAATGTTTTAAACACAATTTAACTCGGTACTGGATTAAAACTGTAAATAAATCATATAAAACTTATCGTTATAATTACGTTTACGATAATGTTTACGTTCAATTGTACAAAACTGTTGATTCGCTCATTGATCTACAAATTACATTAGCCACATCTTTATATTCCGATCATAATTTAGCTATAGAGAAATGACGTATATTGACATTCGTCGAGATTAACGGATATCTGTGTTGTGTGATAAAAAAAGAATCAAGTAGAAGACGAACATCACAATGTTTTACTATGTCCTTTCTATGCAGACCTTCAAAACTGATTGATACTAGGAATCTTAAGCAAGAAATACCCATGTTAAGAATTTTTCAATCCTCAGATGAATCTTAAGAAACATGTCGTAATATCTCAACTTGCATAACATGTCTTTACATCATTGCACATAAGAATTAAAATGTACTTGTAACTATATTATTTATTTCCACGTATACACAATTTCTCAGCTATATAGTGCTATTTCCGTTTTATCTTACTACATATTTATATTGTGGGTGCTGGAGTATTTCATTTCGTGTCTTATTTTATAATTTGGCGATCTAAATCACGGCATTGTTGTTATGTAACTGTAGTATTATGGGACGAAGGCTTATATTATCATTAAAATATTTTCATTGTCATATGAGGCAAAATGAAGTTAAATGTTCCATGGGTTATTTTAAATGGTTGCACATCTGTGTGGTACATTAATTGAGTATTCAGTTTGAAAAGAGTGGGTGTTAATGCTATGATATTTATTCTCTATTATAAAGACTTTTTTCAGCTTTTAGTCCATTGCTGTTTAAAATTGGTATGCTTTGTCCTTCTTCTTCTCCGCTCTTTTCAGTTTCCCAGGATAGACACCGTACATCGGTTTTACTTCATGTGTGTTGCTACTCGTTGTTTTAATGTGTATTTCAATTTACGTTTGTATTTTCTTGCTTTTTTAAGTAAGTCATTCACTTTTGCGTTGTAAAGCCAGAAAATACAAACATTAATTGAAAGACACATTAAAACAACGAGTGGCAACAAAGTGCAATAACCCTAACTTATTCACCTTGGCGTTTGGCTGGGGATTCCATATGTCAAACACAAGAAAATCCATCCTAGGTTTAAAACTATATCTATATAATTCTCTTATGCTTAATGTCATTGTTTGAATACTGAAGTATACCTTTAGATGATCATCCAACTACGATCACTAGGAGATAAACCGCATTCTCCTTTCAGAAATATGCTTCATTTGAAGAGTTGGACTGGATTTATTTTACCGTATATAGTCGAGCACAAATTTGATCCAACTGCAAACATCACAGCGCTAGACATGCCGTCGCACTGTGCGCCTGTAGACATGAGTCTATATAGTTATCTGTCATTAATTAGTACAATTGAGGAAAAAACTCTGATCTATCGATTCATTATGCGACAGCAGGCCAGGGTCTAAATTGTTTGTTGTCAGACCAGAGTTATGTCTGAGTACATACGGTTTCTTTAACAGATGCGTAACATATGCCGCTATAATTACTTAAGTGATTTTGTGTGTGAGCATGATTTTAGGGGGGTAAACAAGCATATTAATACATGTTTTAAAATACAGAATAATAATTGACTGTATTTCTTGGTTGGACAATTTCGTGCAGTAATGAATCTCCACGTATACTTACCGCTCGCATGTAATCTACATTATACATTCTTTGACATTGCATTGCCCTTCTTCATGGTTTCCTGTTTGGAAGCCCCTTTCTCTGGTAAATATAGCTCTAATTCTTCGTGCCAGTTGTAATCTTAATCAAACAAGCGCTGATTCGGATGAAGTAAGAGAATAAGCATTTTGTTAGGTGCCATACTGAATCCATTTGACGGTCAATCGGTGCGCGTGACAGTCTGTAGATCTATGTATTATTGCTTTAGGAAAACATTACTCTCATCAGAAGACCAACAAATGCCGGATATGCATTAAAATGGATCGATTCCGTTTTTCTTCCTTAATTGTTTTTGTTAATAAAAAAATTATATTATTATGAATATATGATTATTTTATCTGCATTTGATCATGTCTGAAATAGATACCTACATTTACATGAAGCCGGTGTAAAAGATATAAATCTCAAACTGTATCCATGACGTACTTATTCAAATTAACAAGCTCAAACTGTATCAATGACATACATATTCAAATTAACAAGCTCAAACTGTATCCATGACGTACTTATTCAAATTAACAAGCTCAAACTGTATCAATGACGTACATATTCAAATTAACAAGCTCAAACTGTATCAATGACGTACATATTCAAATTAATAAGCTCAAACTGTATCCATGACGTAGTTATTCAAAATTAATGAACTGAATCTGTATAATGTATCAGGATTTGACCTGAATGGATGCTTGGATTAAATGACAACACAACTAAATGTGATGAAAGATGGAAGTTTATGAAATGAATTAATAAAAAATATGTATATACTCTACAAATAAAGTGTGATTCTTTCAGGCTCTAAACATACGACCCAGTCGAATACTTTACACAAGCATTCACAAATGGAAAAACAAAAACGTGATTCATGCATTAAAAAAATGAAGGTAAAATTCATACGATCTCATGTAATGAATGTAAGATTCAAATCTCGTGTAATGAAAGCGAGATTCAAATGTACTCAATTCAAACAAATATGTTCAGTTGTAATCAAAATAACTATTCTACCAATCATATGACTCGTGCCTCAGTCATTTGTACAGCCCTTATGATTCACAACCACGTATTTATCATAAATATTTGCAAACATGCAAACGAAATATTTTGACCTGGTTCACGTGTCCGTTGTCAAACCACAGAGTTCTCCCGAGTTCGTGGGTTGGCTCACACTTGTATTGGCCACACACACCTCTGGATCAACCATGCACACAAGTGTACAAATCAGCTGTTCTGTCCTTGTGTGGCCTTGATGATCACACCTGCTTCCATCCCCATATATATATACAGACGAACAGACAGACAGCCTGATACACCCGTACATACATTCGCATAGACAACTAAAATAAAACGAATCTGGTCATACTAACAGGTACGGAATTAAAATGTATGGATACATGCTACTACATTAAACTCTTAATAGCAGTTTGTAGCAATTCAAAAGTTCAAAACGTTTCAAATCCGCGTAATGGTAAAGGAAACATTTCACGCTACGACATTAAAAACTGAATATGCTTCACATATCAAATAAATTAAAACTGTAGCACTTACCCCTATTGCTGTAGAACAAAAATGGAGAACGTACACTCCTTGACAAGATCCAATAGACTAATGTGTCAGTTAGAAAACCAACTTGCATTAAATATACAAGAGAATAAGTATTAGAAGGGGAAAAATACCCGCGCATACCTTGCTTACTTAAACAGAAAAGCAATTACCCTCCCTAGGTAATGTTCCATGCATGTACGATGAAAATGATCAAATTGTTCTAAGGCGAAACCAAGTTATTTCTTGCCTTATTCTGTGACATAGCCATGACGCACTTATTCAAATTAATATACTCAAACTGTATCCATGACCTAGCCATTCAACTTAAGAAACTCAAGCAGTATCCATGACGTACCTATTCACTTTAATAAGCTCAAGCTGTATTATAATAAAGTACTTATTTAAATTAATAATCTTAAACTTCATCCATTACGCATCTATTCAATTTAATAAGCTAAAACTGTATCCATGACGTACTATTCAAATTAACAAGCTCAAACTCTATTATTACGTACATTTTCAAATTAATAAACTCAAACTGTATCCTGGACGTACTTGTTAAAATTAATAAGCTCAGACTATATCTATGACGGATCCATTCAAATTAATAAACTCAACATATATCTAAGATGTACCTTTTCAAAAAATACTCCAGATGGAATCCATTGACCACTGGAAAATGCGTAGCGTTTTGTATGCTACAGACAAATTGTCCCTCAATAACTAAAATATATGATTAGCTTTAAACAACAAAATCCTATTGGCATATTCCAATTAATGAGTTATATTGTACATTTTCCTTAGTTTTCAGACATCGTGAAAAGTTTGAAACAGCGAAGTAAAGCGATTCACTTTTGAATGCTTTATTTTGTTGTTGACATGATTAACACTGCTTTCGAAAAAAGAAAATATTATATTAGCACCCTTGGGGTTTCAAACTTTTATATCAGCTCATACTGGATAATGACAAATTATCTGAGAACTTTGCAGATGTTATTTTGCTTGGAAGTTTTCCAGAGTTCCTAAGAATGAAATATATATAAATGTCTCTAAATCCATGCCAGTAGATTTAATGTCTAATGCAAATACCATCATTTCAAGAATGAAAAAGCATCTGTATGAAACGAAGGAGTGCTTCCTAGTGATTTATTTTTCTCTTTTTATAGCAACTCAAGATCATGCAGCACATGTAAATGAGGTAAACGATGAAAATTATATCCTAAAGCAAAACACCTGGTAATATTGCTGACATCGCTCTGATGTATCTAGAAGCTGTTGTCTTCACTTCCTAGCGCCTACTATAGACCAAGTACTAGCCAACAGCGCCGTCGGAATTATTTCTTGGGGGGATTGGGGTGAGAGGCAAACATATCGTGATCAGCTCTTAAGTTTTACGGATGTAGGCCCAAACACGTTTGGCGGTGATATTGTGGTTGGGGGTGGTTTTTTTAATTCGGTAATTCGTATTGAATGTTTTTTTTTATATGTTTCACTGAAAATCGCCATGTTCGAGATGTATGCTAAATTAATAAAAATTAATATAAAGCTAACGATTTACAATTATTAAACAAATTATACTAAATCTTTCTTGTTTGGGATTCATGATTACACAATTTGATTAGGGTCAAACGTCAAAACATCTGATGGGATCACTGATTACACAATTTGATTATGATCAAAATTTACATCTTCATATTGGACCCTTGATTGCACAGTTTGCTCAGATTCTATACGAGGACTGATAGCAAAATATTTTATATTTGATATGCTTGTTTCAACGAATAATATATGAAGTATGGATGTCCAATCGTTCATTTATAAACAAATTAAAGTTTCATATTGAATCCTCCCCTTAATATGTAAAACGTTTCTCCAGAAGTCTTCTTAATTATCGCTTATTCTTTCCCAATATCATCCAAACACGAAGCATCCACGACATTTTCAGTGTCTCTCTTTTCTGGATTCAATATAGCAGCTATATTTTGTTTAAAATTATCTCTTTTAAAATTGTGTTCTCCAGTCAAGCAATCGATGTCCAACAACATGGCTTTAAGCATGCGATTGTTCACTAAGTGAATGATTATGTTACTAATTTCAATAGTGATTTTTCTTGACATAAACAAACACAACCAACAAATTTCATAATATCATTTGCATCAGAAAACACCACGAGCATCAAATTTCATTAGTGCCTCGGCCTCGAATTCTTTTCAATCTTTTATCATTTCCACCTTTGTCTTTAAAATGTAATTGTTGCTCTCATTTAAAAAAAATGAATTTTATTATGCAAGCAGTTGGTCTTGGTTTGTCTTTTATAAATTCTCTTCTAGCGCATTAACCAAACGGAAACTTTACATAAAATTAATTTATAAGTATGACTCAGACTAGTACATGTTAAATCTCAGACTTAAGCAGTATTTCATTGAGCTTATAATTTCTGACGTCAACTAAGGTGGAAAGCGACACATTTTGTTTACCCTCTAAAACATAACCAGTCTTGAATAAAACATCTGTTCCTCAACGTTTAGCAAATTTCATTTCCGGCAAAAAGACGTATCATCCTGGGCAAGGAATAATACTTGACCCGGAGTACAAACTGTGTAAATTCTGCAGTGCAGATATATGAACTGGCGAGATATTGCAAGTAAACGTTCGATCTATAATTGAAACAGCGATAGCGTTAAGGGGATTTCTGTGTGAGTGTGCATCAGTATTTGCGATTATGTTTTGTGGTTAGTTTTAGCTGGTTCATGGCATCGTTAAAACAAACGTTGACCTCTGGGCCATTTTGGCTGATCAAGCTATCAGATCAAAGAAGCTTAAGTCTGGTAACACGTTCACGGCGGTACTGCTTATTCAACAGATCAGGATATGCAGGGCATGACGTACTGTTTAATTTCGATATCAAATTCTGTTGTTTTTGAATGCACTCAAATATATAAGTAAACTCTTTGAGAAAAACGTATATTTCTGTAATCTTTAAAACAGAAATAAAAGTCCTTCCGTCGGATTTGTAATACCACATGGCAGAGTATAATAGTCCAGTGAAAAAGACCGAAATAGTATAACCTTAAACAATCAATTTCTCGTTTCACTGCAAGGACGATGGAATATATTCAAACATCCAAAGTCGTAAATGTTTATACCTTCTAATTTAATCAATGTAAATGTAGATATCTATTGATGGTGATAGGGGTTACGGGGGCTTAGGCAAATGTAAAGTGTTCTGATATTTTGTGTTGTTGATCTCTTGATCGTGTTAGCATGCGGCCTAAATGCGAAGACGCAATAACTCGTTTTATGTATGTGCAGTTCGGTCTATTTTACAACCAGTATTATACGAACTCCATGGGCCGTAGATATTTACACTTCTATCCGATGGTGTAATTCATCGAACTATACAGCCGACATAATTTTGTTTCCTTCTCCATACAGTACAATTGCCCAAGACTTAATCGGGAGTTTTCGTTAATACCGACGCAGAAAAATTGTGACTTCACTTGTCACAAGATGCATTATTTTACTGCGATCTGTTATTGTTACAACGTAGGTAAGCATGATCCAGTGAATGGCATTGACTTTTTCCAGTAATGAATTATATGATAAGCAATCAGAGGACGAGAAAAAAGTGCTTAAACCACAACGTTGTGATCAAACTTATGCTTGATATTGATGTCTTTATGCTTATACAGTATTAATGAACTAGGTAAAGCGCATTCTAGCCTAATATCAACGATATTGAAGGACGCTGAAAATAAATCTTCCATCATTATTTGATGAATAGCATGAATGGTTGCTATGTTCGTTTCTATGTATATCAATAGTTGTAAAGAAAGTTGAACAACACTTCACCAGTAATGTAACCATATGTTGCACCAGAATACTGTTTTGTTTTTCTCGCTGAAAACAATGAGGATACTATCGATCCTTATACATAAAATAAAATGAACTAGTGTGTCTTTGACTTCTGAAAAACGATTCACTATTTGCAAGGTTATGTATATGTACGTGCATTTGCGTTTTAGGGCACATGAACACTGCCATGGCTATATGGTGCCGTGTACATGAAAATGTATAAATATATAAAACTTAAAAACTGTACCTGGAATAATCTGATTTATATAATATTTGAAGGCAACATTTGGAGGGCTGGTTTGCTTCCTTGCTCTGCCTTTAAACCATCGGCGCCATCAACCGCAGCATCCGGGTCATAATTACTAATTATTTTTCTACTACTATGGGGGTTAATGCCTTTCTTAACGATACACCGACTCAGCCGATAAAGGCTGGCCTAGGCGGGTATCTAAGCCGCGAAGCTATGTTTACGAGTCGAACACTTTATCCGCCAGGCTACTGTGATTTCCAAGTAATGTTTATTACAAACGTGGACAGTTTTGTGATTGGCAATTCTCACAAAGTCTTTACAGACAAACAAAACTAAATACTGCTTCTCAAGACATTTACCAGAATTTCAAGATCACCAAAAAAGTGTTAGAAGATTCATCAATCGTAATCTTTCAATTTGTGAGAGGAATCTGATTTTAGTATGTGTATTTTCGGTTCATCACAATGTTTTAACATATTTGCTGAATTATAATAAAATCATTTATGATTATGGACACTTAAAGGTTTTAGTTTTCATTTAGTTATTTAATTGTTTCTTAAAGTTGACAAGTTGACGCTGAATACATCTCTGCTCTATAAAGCTCTTATAAACAAGTAGAGAAGGCTAGCTCATGATAGTCGCTGCACTGGCAATTTATATTTATCGCATACATTTGTTACATTAGGACGACCAGTGATATCATGTGTCAGACTCTAAGTCTTAAACAAGTAACAGAAAACGGCGGGGGAAAAAAAACACGTTTGGTAAAATTCAACAAATAAGTCATTTCCCAAGAATTCAAAGTGAAAATATAAAATAAACTTATGTTATTGCGAATCAAATTCTAAATAATCATATAATTTATAATACAAGTCCTAGTGATTAACTTTCTAAATACACGTTAGTGGCATGTCAAAATAAATCTAATGTTGGAAGTGTTGGTGTACATGTGATGACCTGATTAGTAATGACTAGCCAGCAGTCGTTTGTTTAATGACAAAAAACTTTCCAAGAATATATCATATATGTGAATTTCACTATAAATCCAAGTCTCTATTTTCAAAAATATTTCTTTCGAGCACTTTGCATTTCCAGAGAATAATGATTTGAATTAAATAATTTCAAATTAATAAATTCTAGCCCAAATGAAAAACTGGACGCTGCAATAATACAATTGATACTGCTCAGATCTTACAGTAAGAATTAATAATTTCTAGATAAACAAGATTAGATAGTCTCATAGTTGAATTCGGGTCACAATTGGCATTTTCTAACACAAAACTATTATCTAATGGAAAATGTAATTCTTGAAGGTTCCGACTGTTTACAAAATAACATCTTATATATAATTAAAAGACCTATGACTAAAATTATAATATAAAGGGGTAAACAACATGTATACTAGGCATTTCATGTGGAATTTCCAATGTCCTGAACTCAGATTGAGCTACACCTGTTTACAAAACCAAAATCAATGATTCAGGTCAGGCAGAAAATGAGCTTGATACATTGCCAGTATTTTCTCTAATAGTATGGGCTGAATATTAGGCTTTTTATTAAAATAAGTAAGCACAAATTATTTGGGTCTGCGTCTAGATGATTGGGATTACCTTGCCTACCTCATGTATTCCACACTCAATATTATCATCTTAATAACAAGCTTAATAATAACTAAGATTATATCTTGCAACCATTGGGTACCTTCTAGAACAAAATGTTCCATTAATTAATAGTAATTTTTTTTTGAAAATTCTAATTGTTAACTTGAGGTCAGAAAGAGGTAAATATCTTCTTGTTACTGGAAAAATTTATTTATTATTGCTTTAAGATATGAGAAGATTCAGTTTTATTATTATTGTGTCCAGAAGTTCATTTAGATGGAATTTTATTTGTTCATATTATTTATTCACTGGAAATACAAAGTGGAAATAGAGACTTGAATTTCAAATAAGGGAATATCCTTGAATTGCATTTTTGTGATCAAACAAAAGACTATTAGCACGTCACCACCACAACGGGCACAACATTCACATCAACACTTCCAAAGTTGGATTAAATTTTGATTTTAACTTCTAAAGTTTTGTTTTTAATTTTACAATACTTGTTGCTTTTCACTCTTTCCTGTTATTGATTTCAAGACCACATAGTCGAACATAACTTCCTAGCAAATAGCCACACATAAAGGTTCATAGTTGTCTTCTTATAGGGTGCTTTTCAGGGTGTCATACAATGGTGAGATTTCCGTTATTGCTAGGAGTAAAAACGTATACTCCACCTATTATATGACCAACAATGGTCCAATCTCCTTGTCGTATTCTTCTAACGTTACTTATGTCCCAAACTGAATACTTAATGTTTCATGTGTGACCAAGGTTTTGATGGAAATTCAGGTCATCTTGACTTAACTGTACTTAAGAGCCCACTGTGCCCGAGTCGTCTAAGGCGATCGCCCTACAGATCACTGGCATTTCATCTTTGTTTGGGCTCCGCCAACGTGGCTATGTGAGACAGATTGCAAGTAGTTTCCCGTGGGTTGATGGTTCTTCCCGGGAGTTTCACGTGTTCTTCCTCTGCCAAATATATTGGCCGCCATGAATAGTCTATGATGTGCTGAAAAATTATAATAAACACTTAACAACAGCAACAAAGTAATTGTACATGCTCTAATATTGTAATAACGTAAAACATGTTGATGCCTCAGTGAAAATGTCGAATACTTTTTTTATGGTGCACTTGAAAAAACCTCCTTGTTATTAACACATTATGATCTAGTAAACAACTTAAGTACTACTGTGCAATTAATTACCTTTTATGTTTTTATTAGGTAATTATGAAAGATTAAAGTTTTTTAATAGAGGAATGGTCATCACCAATGTTAACTATTCACTTAATTGTTTTTGTCAATGCATAAAAATATACAAAAGAGTTATCTCCCTGTTGTCTGGAATCCAAGTGAATTTTAAAACGTTATGGACTGGAACGACTATTATTTTCAAGATGCTCTTCTTTGCCATCATTTATAGCAATTTAGCACCATACAGTACATACAATAATTACATACACGGATGTTTCAATTACCTTCTTTAAGGAAGTATAGGAATAAATACTGGTTCACACAAAATAAAGCTTGAAATTAGAGTACAGAATGGTTATGATGTCATAAGCCCATATGCTCACCTGCAAATGCTAAAGGTAATCCATCACGGTGTTTATAAAAATAATGAGAATTTTTAGTAACTTAAGAACAATCTGAGATAATTAAAGTTAATTAATGTGTATCGTCTGATTGCAATGCATACTAGGAGTTCAAATTATAAACCGCAAGATTGGATGTATTAATATCGTCTATTTTTCTATTGTTTTTATCATTTTTGTGTGAAAGTCAATAAAATGCAAGGAATAAACTTTCCATGCTAAACATTCCTTTATCTGGGTTGAATCTATGCTTGAAAATCAAAGGCATTAACGAGGGGCCCCGAGTGGCCGAGTGGTCTAAAGCGCTCTCCGTCACGGATCACTGCCATCTCACCGCTGTCTGCGTAGGTTCGAGTCTCGGGCTCGGCCAGTTTGGATATGTGAGAAAGCTTGCCGGTAGCTTCTCGTGGGTAGGTGGTTCTTTCCGGGGGTTTCCCGGGTTCTTCCTCCACCATTAATACTGGCCGCCATGTATAGCCTGTCTTGTGCTGAAAAATGGCGTTAAACCCTAAAACAACAACAACAGCAAAGGCATTAATGTAATTAAGGTGCTCTCCACTTGCACATGCTGAGTAAAAATGAGCATAATATGCGTATACAGAAGGACAGGAAGCATTACCTTTCCTGATTATAATAAATCGTACAGACGTATCCCAACACAGGATGATCTCAAATGACTGTGGGGTCATAGAGAGGTTTCTTTTCAAAAGAATATAATTCAACAACTGCTAATGTCATTTGTATGAGAATAACAGCCCTAAAGCGTGTTTTTCTTATATGCAGTTGGACATGAATTTGTTGATTACGGAGAAACATTGGATGATTTCACAGGACAATTCAGGCAGAAGGTGGTAATGATTTGGTGGTAAAGTGGAGTCCATTCGTGAATAATGATTAAAACATATAATTCACTATACAAAATTTAAAAATGCGAATATACCTTTATGTCTGATTAGCTTCCAGGAAAATATACATAATAAATTCAAAGAACAATATCCGTATTGGGCCTAAACTGACACCATATGGCCATGTTTGAAATATAGCAAGTGGTTTTTAGATATGGCCATAGTTACTTTCAGCCACATCAATATATTGCTACAGCCATTAATTCCATGTAATAATGTCAAAACATTGTATGAATATAACTTCCTCTGCACAATATCATTTGATAAACAAAATTGTTGACAAATGAAGCCACGTTTTCACATAAGATGTTGCGCAATTTAAACTACTTGTATAACATGTACATTATATGTATTAAATGAATGTTTATTTTTCTTAATTAATACTTTTTTGAGACTGTTTGATCAAGCATGCACTCGAAACGTCTTTCATTAGTACGAAAGATCATCACATTATACTGGTGTACATACCCCAATGGTCAAAAACACGGATGTAAACAGTCTGCCACACAGACAAGCACACCACAGTGCTTATGTTCTAAAAAATAGACAATTACATTTTAATCAATAACAAATGCCTACATCTTACTATTGTATCACCAAAATGAGAGAGGAAATAAGCTGTAATATTGCACTGGGACTATATTCGTGGTTACTCAGCCGGAGATAACAATCATGACCTGGATCCATCTGCGTTGTATCTAGACGCTAGGTTATTCGTAATAGTTCAATCGGAACATCCGATGTAATTCTTCGCTATTGGGAAGTATTTCTGAAATACTTTTGTTTACGTTGGCAAATATGGGTGGGTGGGTGAGGGAGACAAGGTCACAAACTAAACAATCTCGGCCTTTGCTGTCGTCACATATGTGGTGCACTTCACTTGTGAGTCACCAAATACATCAAATTGTTGTGTATTCCCACAACTCCATCGGAGGATATTTCCCGACTTGACGTTAATGGCCGAGCTATGTTCTGGTCTCTGAAAGATGTTGCAATATGTCAATGACGTCGCAATGGTGCGAGTCTGAGCCGTCATTCCTTGTCTGGTTCTTTCGCCTTAGTTTTGATTGTCATTCAAAAAGGTAAAATAGGGTACAGTCAGCGTACTTGTATGGCAATGCTGGAAGACGATGGATTTAGGTATGGATGTCTCAAGGGTCAAAACACTTTTATGACAGCGATATATTCTGAAAGAGATTACGCTTTGAGGAGCATAATACATTACTTTATCACATAGTCTCTACATTTTGCCGATAGTGTGTGCTGTTGCATACTGTTGATATTATAACATGTGATCACTTGATCGGATTCCGATTGGTCTAAATAAGCCTATGCAATTAATGTGCAGCATTCTCTTTACTGATTGACCGCGATCGTGGGAAAACCTTATGAACCCCGCCTTCTGGAATGTTTTGTACTGAATGAACATTTTACCATTTTGCAACATGACTCGCGAAAGAAAACTGAATAAAAAGTTTCTCTGTAGTCTTAATATGGACAATTTATCACCAAAGGAGTTTGCAATGAAATGTATAACATCATCATAAAAAAATGGTGTAAAACTCCAAGAAAAGAACAACAACAAAAAGTAAAACTAAAGGTATTGTTCATTTGATAGCAGGTTTGGGGATGTAGCAGGGGAGGTGGTGTAAGTGTAACAGAATCCACGCTATATACAAGAGTGGTTTCAATGTTAACTTCCAGAAGTAAATAAACTCATATCTGTTCACAGAAGAATGTTGACATAAACCTGTTTCCTAACTGACATAACCTTATCCAACCACAACATATTTACGTAGTAAATATGTACGTAAATATGTGATGCGAATCCGATTCAAAATGAAATTTGTTTACTTCTTCTAACAGTATACTGTTCCAAATCAAATGCTGCAAGTATCCGGTCAAAAATACATTACAGTAAATATGGGATTTTCTGCATCCAGTAATCGTATTTCTCATGAAAAGTGCAACAATGTAGCCTAATGTTTAGTTGTGAAATTGACATGTTAGGGCAAACGCATATTCTACCGTATCAAACAATATGACATCATACGCATTGATCAGTCCGTATTGAAAATGTTTTTTTGTCGTTATAACATGTTATGGACTATATTTTATATACAAAAAAAGAAAGTTGCATCGTATTTCAGAATGAACGACTTTCTTTGTTCTTCTTTCTATCTAAATATGTATTAAAAAGAATCTCAAATGGGTCATGATCTAATATCGAATTTATGAAGATCGTTGAATAATGTCCAGCTTTTGCTAGCCAATGTTCGCAAAATCTGGGCATTATTCCACTCGTTTCATAAATTCAATATTAAATCATTACCCCCTGTGAGATCCTCTACATAGCAGGCTAGCAGTCATTGCATGTTCATGTGCTCTTTTACAAAGAGAACTTTATGGGTGAATCACACACCATTATAATATTCGTTGTGGACAACTCGACTAGGATAACTATTTCTTGGCAGGAACATTCCCAAGTTTCTTATCAACCATGAGCTCACTAGAGAACTTTCTTTAAGCGATCTTATGCAACTAATTCCATAACATATAATAATGGTTAAAGTTTGGCTTTGCATACTTTAGAGAGTGATCGACTTCTCCAACATCTTCTAGCGATTCCCTCCTCTTGACGCTGTATACCTCCACTCTAGAATTTCGAGTCTGATTTGGCAGAAACGCCACGACGTGCTACGATTGTAGACTGTTAAGGTTTTACTAGATTTTGACTAAATCGTAGTTGCAACAGTGCTGCGTAACATTTTAGGACAACTGTAACTGCAATGGTCCAGCTGTTATAGTTGAACGTCAGAGCTCGATAACACTTTGTAACACTGATTGGCAATGATAGATACCGTCTATTACAATTGCACTACACATGAACATGATCACGTTTATGGTTGCATCATTAATAAAGGTAAATATTTCATTTTAATTTTGTTTCTGAGACATTTGTAACTGATTAGAAGAGAATTCCTCACAACCGTAAAATAAGCCCACATAAATGAACTACGCAGATCAGGATAGGAATAATATTCTGACTGATTACAACATCACGTTAGATGATAGTAGTAGTTGTAATAGCTTATTGTTAAAATGATTGCTGTTGCTGTTGTTACACTGGACAACAAATTTTTACAAAAGTCATGTTACTGAAATAAAATTAGTCAATTCTTATCAATTTTTATGTGCTGAACACGAATATGACAGTCAAATTGCAAAATTGGCTCTAGTTTTTTTGTAATCTGCAAGAAATTAATGTTTACATAACGAAATGCATTCCAATAGTTAAAGGTCAACTGTAATAGCCTACCTATAAAAAATCAAGTCATTGACTACATCTTAGATTTCTTCGCCTGTCTCTTGTACAGCTGTTCGGGAGCATCTCTGAGGAGTGTCCAGCAGTAGTCAGCCAGCATTGTAGTGGACCATTTTCCCTGGTATCTTTGTTCCATTGTTGCGATATCTTGATGAAAACGTTCGCCGTGTTCATCACTAACAATACCACAGTTGCTAGGAAAGAAATCCAAATGGGAATGAAGGAAGTGAATCTTTAGAGACATATTGCAGCCAAGTTTCTTATACTTCATCAACATGTCTTCTACTAGTTCCTTATAGTTTTCTGCCCTAACATTTCCGAGGAAGTTTGTAGAAACTAGGCGAAAAGCATTCCATGCTTGTTTCGCGTCACCTTCCAGCAAGTTGTTGAACCGGTCATCTTTGAAAAGCTCTCGAATCTGAGGACCCACAAAAACTCCCTCTTTAATCTTTGCTTCGCTGAGTCGAGGGAATTTTTCATGCAGGTATCGGAATGCTGGCAAAGTCCGGTCAATGGCTTTCACGAAGTTCTTCATCAAACCTAGTTTGATGTGAAGGGGTGGTAGCAAGATTTTCTGAGCCTCAACCAGAGCTGGGTGTTGGATATTCTTCTCTCCAATGGCTACATTCTGCCTGTGAGTCCATTCCTTCCTCATGTAGTGCATTTCCCTTGCTCGGCTATCCCACTCGCATAAGAAACACATGTATTTTGTATATCCTTGCTGCAGTCCCATTAAAAGGGCAACTACCTTCAAATCACCACAGAGGTGCCAGCTGTACTTGTTATACTCAATGGAATTCAGTAGCTGCCTTAAGTTATCGTATGTCTCTTTCATGTGGACAGCATACGCTACTGGAATAGATGGAAGAATGTTTCCATTGTGCAAAAGCACAGCCTTGAGACTCAGTTTCGAAGAGTCCACAAATAGTCTCCATTCTTGTGGGTCATGAGTGATTTTTAAAGCATTCATGAGGCCCTCAATATCGGAACAGAATATCAGATTACTTTCCTTTCTGAAGAAAGGCTCCAATTGCTGGTGGCGCTTTCGATATGCAGTAATTGTGACATCTTCTTCTAGAAGATTCCATTGTTGGAGTCTTGATCCTAGCAATTCTGCCTTGTTCTTTGATAAGTCCAAATCACGAATCAGGTCATTTAGTTCTTCCTGTGTTATTCTGTGTGGGGTTGATGATGCACCACAGTGAAAATCTGGATCACTGCATGCTGATGGACCAGGAGAAGAACAGGTCGACTCACCTTTGTCTTCGTCAGATGAATCAAGAGAATATTCTGCTGGAGGTTCTGGAATAGGAAGTCCCTCACCATGTGGAACTGGTCTCAATGCAGACAGAATGTTTGGGTAGACTATTCTCGACTTCTTTCGCTTCGTTATTCCGCCGGAAAGAGGAAGAACCAAGCAGAAGTAACAGTCATTTAGGTGGTTGCTTGGCTCTCTCCACACCATTGGGACTGCAAACGGCATTGATGACCTTTTGCAATTCAACCACTGTGAAAGCTGTGTTGTACATGTAGCACAGCATATATGCGGAGCCCAAGGCTTGTCTTGGTCACCAGCCTTGCATCCGAAGTAAAGATGATATGCCTTCTTCACTTGAGAATTGATACTTTTCTTCTGGTTGGCAAATGTCACTTCCCCACAAATATAGCAAAAATTGTCCGCGGTATTAACACACTTTCGAGGCATTACTGTTCTTTATTGTACGTAAATGGATAAAATAATAAGTTTTATGTAACAGTAGCTTGAACTGTCTCGCACAACGTCTAAAATATTTTAAATGCTGAACCTATCTGATTGGGCTTTATATAGTACACTGCTTACGTCAGCTTCAGCAGCCGCCTGGCATTAGTATAATAGGCCTACACATGTATAGTACACTGCTGACGTCAACTTACTTCAGCAGCCGCATGGCATTAGCATTGCATTGGATCAGAAAATGATGCAATCAACTGTGGATGATGTGAGCATGATGGTATTATGCAATGTTACATCATTATTCCGGATGTTGATGCAGTCCTACTGGAGAAATTTACACAGTGAAACATAGAAAATGAGGTATATGAATATCTTCAAAACGAGAGCCAATACAAATTTTTCACGGTTATATTCGTGTTCGGCACACCAAAATACTACAGATTAGGGCCTTTTCAAGTCAGTAATGATTTCACTGTTGACCAGTGTTATTTGTGATGCTGTTTTGATATATATTAAAGTAATAGTAACAGTTTCGTTATAACTACTCTTAGGAATAGATGGTCATAAACTAAGTAACAGGAAGAACCAAAAACGACAAGTTTTGTAAAACGTAACAAAGAATTTAATTATCAAAGTTATAAGTGGGAGGAACTTACAGTTTTATTAGGTGAATACAGACAAAGTTCTATGAAACATTTTAAATGAACGAAAAATTCTGTATAATTTTCGAAACAGGAAATGTCCGTGTCAGCAATGTTGTCCAGACAGAATCGTCTAGAACTCCTTCGAATAATTTCATAACAGTTCCAAAATCATAGTAAAGTCCAAATAATGAGCACTATATGTTTCCAATGAACAATCCAAACAAATGTTTTTCCTCTCGAATAATATATAAGCTCAGTATAAAACTGGTCCGCAGACTTACAACAGCAACATGAGAATTGATGATGATTCCATCATCGGAATGAATGTGATTACTCAGTTCTCTCGTTATATACACCTATTATTAAAACTCTTTTTTCACAGATCACACTACTCATTTTGAGTCGATTTATCATGTGATCTAACCCAACCAACAGGAAGTTACGAAATCCTTTAAGAAACGTTGAAACCCCATCGGCCTATGAAAAATTTATTCCAAAGTCGCCATTAAGTCTCATTATTAAAATTATTTTTAATAATTTTCAACACATACGAAAGCAACTATATATATATATATATATATATATATATATATATATATATATATATATATATATATATATCCTTTGTACCATTATGCTCTTAACTGACGCCGGTCACATAGGCAAATTTTAACTATTAGCATACTATACTATTTACAGCCATGAATAAAAAAAATAAAAATTTTATGAAACCATGATTTAGGAAATGCAAAAAATATAGATATACATAAAATTGCTAGTATTGCTTTTGCTGATGTTACTAAAGCTGCTAATTAATAATAATAAAAATAACAATAATACTAGTAGACTTAGTAATAGTAGCAGTAATAACGACATAAAAATCTGTGATAATGATTCAGTTTAAAAGAGGAGGTAACCTGGGCAGCGTGATGCTTCCTCAATATGACTCATGCCGGCAGTGCACTGAGTGAGAAGAGTTGCTCAAAGGCAGCGTCATTATGACTCATGCTTAAAGGCAGCTCCAAACCGCACCTTGCTTTGCCAGGATCTCTAAGCTGGCCACGACATTTACGTAGATGGATCGGGCATCGTGCGTTATCTGCGCCTTTTCCTGGATTTTGTTCTTACTCACCTGAGTCACTCGAGGTTGATCGCCATAGGCGCGGAGACCATTACACCCATCATGGACATGACGGTAAGAACACTGTAGACGCCATTTACCATGCTGGCGGCGCGGTGGTACTTCGTGTAGAGACCCTGCCGTTGATCTGCCTCTTTTCGCCAGGCAGCATGTACCTCTGCTATTCTGCCGATTCGCAAATCTTGCTGATCATCGATCTTTGGTTTAAAACTCATAGATCCTCGTTAGAGCAGGTTCGGATTAATCTTTAATTGTTAGTCAGCAACCGTCAGACTTTTTGCTAGCCTCATGTCAAGGACCTCCAGGTGTTTACCTTGGCGTTCACGCACGATGGTAATGAGTTTTCAGTGCATATTAATGTTTTCATGGATCGTTACATTCCACAGTGGTTATTTTTTCATTGGAATGACTGCCAATAATTAATGCTCTTATGTCGTAGGTTCTGCCCTTGAACAATTGCTTTTATTTTGTGCGAATAGCAAGAAACGACAATGAATATCCTTTCCAAAATGAAATAAGTCTTATGGAATCAGAGAGAAACTGAAAATTTATACCTAGGCATCACATGAGTTGTACGCTGACCGATTGGCAAACGTTAGAAAGTAGTCTACACACATGTCTGAAGATAGATTTAACCAGAACTTACTGGTCCCATGTAAGAATTTCATTGTTTATACTCGAAGTGGATAAAACATTCTTCTGGCAAGAGATTGATGACGCTATGTTTCGTTAACATAGTGCATAAGTGGATGGTCTTTTCGCCGTGTTGGCATACACCTCTATGGCCGAGTCTTGTGGCCCTACTAGTTACAACAGGCTTATGATGTTGTTCGAAGTCGTATCCAGGGGGCTAACCATGCTGTCGTCGGCCTTACAGACCGTCCCACATTTTGGCGATTTACATATTCTTCTAAGGCTACAACTGCAGCATAGACGAATTGTTTTCTAGCTTCGCTTGCTGGCAAGGCCCAACGACTCACACGTTCTTCTTAGGATGTGACAGAGGCTACGACATATTGTTTGCGTCGTTGTTGCCAATCGGGGCCGCTAGGTAGATCCTGCTTACCGCCATGTTTATGTCGCTAGTTTGGTGTTGACAGCCTTGGCTGCCAAGTGAACGACCGGACTGTCGACATACCTTAACGTAGTAAGCGCAATACATTATGACCAAAGTTATCAATGATGCGTTTCGGGTTCTTGCCACTAATTGAGGTAAAAAGGCAGTGGAAAAGTGACCGCGGACATTTGGTACCGCCTCAGTCGTATGAAACTATCGCTAATTATAAAAATAAGCCGCTTAACGCGCAAACATTAGTCAACGAGCCAGATCGACAAAAAGTCGCACACCTGATGACAAAGGGACCCGCGAAGCCCTTGTCGATAATTTAACAGTGGAATCGGGCCTTCGCTAATTCTTTATTAGAGTTGATCAAAGGGGTAACTTACGTAATGGCCTCCTTTCATGTCATGCATGATCCTTCCCTTGATAACCTTAGTATACACGATCTGCAATTCTAAGTTCTCTTTATTGAAATACATTGTCTGAATATTTCGCATAGCAGATGACCAAAGAAAGGAATTAACTTTTTCTTAGCAACAACTATCAAGTGTAATTTCAACCAGATGTTCCAAGCTTATACCTCAAAATCCTGATTCAACTGTCATAGCCAATGCAAATTCTATAACATAAAAAATTAAATCATATTATATTCTGACTAATACATATATATAAGTATGTATGTATGTATGTATGTGTGTATGTATGTATGTATGTATGTATGTATGTATGTATGTATGTATTCATGCATGCATATATATATATACATATATATATATTATATATATATATATATATATATATATATATATATATATATATATATATATATATATATATATATATATATATATATATATATCATGTACGCTGTATCTATGTATACATTTTTCATTAACAAGGTTACAAGCTTTCCAATTTTCCTGTTAATGAAACATTTATACCACTAGTGGTATATCATTGATATAGCGTACATACTATAACTATATATATATGTACTTTGAACGGAGTTAAGATATGTTTTTTTAGTACTTAACTTTATCATCATTCGTTGAGCGTCCTATGACACAGGCGAAAATCCCAAATGGTTGTATGACCATGGAATTTTGCCCATTATATTTTTGTATGTAGCTACGATGGTCCAGAGAGAGAGAGAGAGAGAGAGAGAGAGAGAGAGAGAGAGAGAGAGAGAAGTGTGTGTGTGTGTGTGTGGGGGGGGGGGGCGACATTTGGACATTTTCATATTCAATTAATAATAATCGATTTTTAGAACATTATAATAGGCTTAAGAAACAACAACAACAGTAACACTATTAACATCATGAATAAAGTATTAAATACGGTACAGTATGTGTGCCTATCTGTCCGTATAATCAATATCAAATGCCAGATAGACTTTGAAGCCTGTGTAAATACAGACTCTGTGTGGCTAACACAATTAAGAACAGCCTCATTACTTCTGCTTGCTATTAAGAGCTAACACATGAAGAAAATTCTACTCTTTTTTGATCATTTTCAGCCTAAAATAAATTACGTCTACCGATGTTTTGGTTAACAACAACATGAGAGAGATCTACCATAGCAAAAGGTCTCCTGTGATGGGGATCTGGGTCTGAACTGTTCCAAGTTCTATGTGTATGTTGTTTATTTTGATTTAGACCTGGTCTCTACTGTTCCAAGTTCAATATGCGTGTTGCGCAGATTAACATGAATGATGTCAGTAATAATATGCACTAAGTACTGCAGTGTTTCTAATCTGGCAGAGATACTACTTCAATAAATTTAATACGTATATAGGAGAGTCAGTTCTGGCCATGGACCACATATACTCATAGATACACGCATGTATACATACATACATACATACATACACACATACATACATACATACATACATGTATACATACATACATGTATACATGTATACATACATACATACATGTATACATACATACATACATGTATACATACATACATACATACATACAACATACATACATACATACATACACACACACATACATACATACATACATACATACATGCATACATGCATACAACATAACATACATACATACATACACACACACACACATACATACATACATACATACATACATACATACATACATACATACATACACAGTTACATAGGTTCTGAATGACAAATAACTATACATAAAATAAACGGATACATAAATGCAGGGAATAAATGAAGATTGCTGCCACAGTCTAAAAGAACAAGAAGTAACAATAGCGACCAACACTAACCCTTACTGAAAAACACCATATCCATCTAAGGGAATGAACTGTCATATTGGCAATACGAATGTCTGTAGGGAAGGCGAGAAAGAGATTATTCATTTTATGGCACGATTCAGTTTGGAAGAAAACCCATCAACATTTTCACATTGCCATTAATGTATTTAGATAACAAAAAAAGATGTAGTAACACAACCATAGGAAAGAAACATACATTGTAACAAACATCACATTAATGAATGCTTTTAAATAGATATAGATTTTAACAAATCTACAGAAACAAACGGCGGCAAACATGTTATATTTCTAGACATCTCATAATTTTTTCTCAATCCAGTTCTATAATACACATGATGGGTGAATGCGATTTTGTTCCAATTTCGCTTAAACGCGCGAGTCTAAAACTATTAGGTTAACATAATTTGAAACTTAAAAACTGGATATCAGTTCAAAACAATGTTTAAATGAATGTCGAGTAATGTGAAGTTAAAGTGCTAGGGCTCGTATGACATTTCAAGAAAGAATATTGTTTGTGCCTCAGAATAAATCAATCTTTTCCAATATAAAATATACAATAAAATCTTTTTCATGACGACAGGTCCCTACATTGTTTTAACGCATGAAATAGTTCTCACTGGTAGATCGAAAGTTTGTCTCTACTCTTTAATCACTTCGGCCACTATCTCAGTTAAGAATATACGATAAAATAATTTATACGAGCATACGCACTTACTGAACAGACAGACAGACATTAAAGATGCACACTTATTTAGATCATATAATTTATTTATCAAGTCTTTATATTTAAAGTAACAGGTATATTTCTCTAACGAGTGCACAATACTCGATTTTTGGCTGTGTAAATCTCAGCGAGTTATAGAGCATAGGTATTTAACACATTTAGCTGCGTGACTTCATGTGGAAAACCCTACGTGTTATTGATCGCACATTGGCATTTTTATCGCAAACACGTGACCAGGGCAATATCTTAACTATAAGTATAATTGAGATCCTCGCAATTCGCTGTTGGTTAAAGGTTATGTTACGTTACTGTAATACAGTAGAAAAAAACTTTATATCTGCTCTCTTAATGAGCTGTAATTAAATCGTTGTTGTAATAATATTATTGAGTGATTCTGCGCTTACCATGGAATCTCATACATCTAAATTAGCTCGGCAACGACTAGATGCAGTTACGAAGTGTCTTTCATTCCTTGATTATGAATAACAACAGCTGAAAAAGCCAGAAATCGCATGTGGAATTTACAGAGGGTACATTGCAGTTATTTAAACCAATTGTCGAAACAAGTGAAAATATTGTTACAGTGACTGAGGCAGCACATAAATCTGTTGAAATATTACCTGGCTTCTTCAACCACCTCTACCACCAGATCGGCCACTACTCGAAGTTCAACCACCACTAAAGGTTAAAACCAAGATAATATATAAATTTACTGTGAAAGGTATTTCCGCTATCACGGATCCAGACCAAGCATTTGAAATTGCTGCATTTGGATAAGGTGGTAGAGATCGATACTTAAAGCTTGAACATGTTCAGAATTTAAAATCTGCGGATTGGGTCAAAGATGTATATCGGATTGCTCGTAATACTCTGCAAGTCAAAACTGGAGACAGAAATTTTGAAATCTTTAAAAAAGAGTAGATAAATATGCTGCAAGAAAACAAACAGAATTGATGAGTTAACTTGAAAAAATAGGAGAAAAAAGAATAAACACTGTACCTAAAACAACAAAGGAAAATAGAAAAGCTGCATCAAAGGCACTTCAGCAGCCATTTCCTGAACAAGAATCAGAACCACATGAAGGAGCAGCCAGAGGAGGACTTGCCACTCGCGATCGACGTCATGGGAAACAAGGTGGTAATATCATCGCTGAATCGTCAGTGATTCAGGGTAAACTTTGTCCAAATAATATTTTCGCTGATGTTGATCGACTAGAAATTCCCAAGAAATCATTAATGAAACATTTGCTATTTGTCAGCGTTTATTTACTAGTGGCGTCATGGACAGTAACGTCTATCGTGTGCTGATCGATGTAATTACCGACGATTACTACAATGAGTGATCGGTTAGGTCGGCAATAGCATAATAACATGATTATGCACAATGCCCAACGTGTACCTGAAAGCGTCAGGGCGATAAGTTCACTGTTACCGGTTTATGGAATTATCTACAGAGATGGACTCTGCGTTGTTGTTTAGGGTTAATTTAGAAACATATCCCCAAAACTATTCCAATTGAAAATAATTAGGCATGAAAGCCATCGAAGTTGTTCGTGATATGGGTATTTCAACTGTTGGTGATGTTGCTGGTAAAGCATTCTCGGCGATCAAAGACAGACTCGCACGACTGGTACGGCAAAAATAGCACCAGAGTGGAAGCATTCTAATAAAACTGATCAGCAAAATCATAAATCTATCTACAAATAAGCAGTTAAAAGAATTAGCTTTGGTGCTATCATTGACAAAACAAAAGATAACAGCCGCGAGATAAGAAAATATAACAACATGTCTACTAGCGGAAATTGGTCTCTATGGGCGTTCGTTTTAGCCAACAGAAAAATAAATAAAACTGTTCAAATGTTTATCTGCTCCAGCATTTGACATGGAATCACCGGTCCTCCCCAAAAATCAATGCGTGATTATCAGTATTGTTTTTATGATGGACGTGTACCTGACGCACGTGGACGAATCGAACTACAAGTCCAAGATACAAGCTGATATATCCTGCCCACCGAGGAATTCAATGAGATCGAAGAATGCTCCTGAAGGAAGATACTACAGCATATGCAGCTGATGCTTGAATTGGTTTTGTTAATAATTGTGTTATGGCGTTTTTTTTAAAACAGCGTCACGTATATAATCGATGGCAAAACACATTGAATCATGTCTCGAAAATGTCGACGTTGCCACGACAATACTAGGTCTGGCAAGATATTCCGATGATTATTCAAGGTCAGCTGTTCTATCAAATATGTTCACAAAGGATACCGCTGATCATCCCGAGGGCCGCAACGAAGCGATGAACGGAGCTGGCGATGCAAACGAATGGATGAATGAGGAGCTTTTTCTTGGATTCGCATCACGTCGATAAAGGTTAAACGGTAATAAGAGATAATTTTCATTTGTAAATTCACTGTCTCACATCTTTGGACTCTTCATAAATGTGGAAAAGGTATTTTTGATGCTAAACACATAATTGTTTTTTGTCAGAAAGGCCACCGACAACGATGCAATCTGGCACCCTGTTGATGATGCTCGTAGAGTAATACGGACAGATCTTTCGTTGTCGATTCCAACATTTACATCATCGTTTGTTGAAGAACAACGGCTGCTCTCTTTCACGAACAATGGCGGCAAGTGAACGTTATCATGGTTGGCGATGAGCACAAACAATGTCCAGAGTAAAGTTGCTGAGTTATTTATATGGTAAATACAACACCAGCAGGATGTAATAGCACCACGACATATATTCATAGCATTTCAGGATAAAGTCATAGTAGAATCGGTGAGGATAAATGGTCATCAAGAAACACCCAAAGAAGTGTTATGTAATTTTGAGAACAATCAAATGATGACGCTTATGGGTCACAATCAGAATGTTGATTCTGGTTTTCAGATATCTCAGCGATATTTTACATCATTATATCCAATCTACTACTTCTGGTTGAAGCACTTGGATTTGCTTAGGCTATCAGTCGTTGACATACGCTTTAGGGCAAGCGTATTACCAGGTGATAATGCTAATGACAGAGCAATCGATGTCATTCTGTCAGAAAAGAACAATGATGTTTGAAGGCGTTGGTAGACGAATGCAAGTCATTAATGCTCCCGTTAAAAGCATGTAAATGTTAAATAGATCATCCTGACGATATAATGTCATATCATCACGTCAATATTACTCTGAAACCTGATCAGGTTAAACAACTGCAATCCGCATCGAAGACGAATTCTGGGGAAAACTAACTCTGAAATCAGCGGCGTTGCAGGGCCCAAATAAATTATCATTGACTGAACGTCAGCTCAAACACTACAACGACGGCAAGAAACCAAACACTGGAGTTCGACTCGATCTTTCTCCAAATGCTTTCAGCGACACAACACACACAGGCGGTATATTTCCGTTTCTAGCTGCGTAACTAGCGGTAATTACAGCAGAGACTTCAGCTGCTGAAAAATCAGCTGCACTGGTTGCTGTTAGAACAGCTACCGGCATGGAACTGAAAAAAGTAATAGGACACGCAGTGTCCTTGGCATCAATACAATCATGTCAGAGGTTTTAAATAATTCTATCGCACGTGTTGTTTTACCAGAACTACCTGGACCATTCAGATAGACCCTGTTATATCTCGTAATTTGATCGTTTACTGGCGGTGATAATTATGGCTTTGATAAATTGACATTAAAGTAACAACCATCTAGTTTCTCAGCATCAGCCGACCCTGAATATTTACGTATTTGCTCAAACTGTATTTGCCATAAACCCCAGTCGACAATGCTAGCGTTTCCTTTCATAAATGGCTCAAGATGGCTCATTTTACAACGACTAATATAAAAAAGAAATAAGTGGGGACTATAACAGCATCACTGGGAAATCTAATGATTGTGCCTATCCCGTGTTGTTGCATTTCTTTGTGACATAATATACCTTTTGCCGCTGTGTCCTTGATGGCAAATTCGGATTCGGATGGATCTTTAATTAGTCTTATATCATGACGTGATGAACGCTGAGTAAATGTGCCAATAATTTTTCTGCATATTTCTTTGTCATCGTGCTGTAAAATACTTGTTTTTATTGTTTGTACGAAATTATCGCAGAGGTTGCTGTTAACGGCGTTAAAATCTCAGTGTCTAACATACATTATAATAACACTACTGGAGTCAACCACGCTGACATTTTGCGCATCAGTCACTGAGATTGACATTGCTATCAGGTCTATTAAAGTGTATATCAAACCAGATTGATATAACTAGATAAATACCCTCTGAGAAAAACTTGAATGATTCAATCTCGGCAAATCGTATATTCTTAACTGAGACAGTGTCCGATGTGATTAAAGCGTACAAACCTTTGATTGCTCACTGAAAACTACTTCATGAACTCGAGTAAAAAAATAGGATAGACATATTATCAGCGTCTAGGACATATGCTGTTATAGGGGTGTACCCGCGAAAAGTGAAAAAAGATGAAATATCATTAAAAGGGTAATTATAAACCTATAAAAATCAAAATAACCCAAGTGGAACTTGTCGGAGGCCTTCCAAATGCAAAAAGGTGTTAATTCTAAAGTACATGGGGTACATTTGGGAGCGTGAGTGCTTGATTACAAATCAACAAACCAAAAATCAATGGAAAAAGAAAAACGCCACAAAAAAATCCTCTGTATTTCTAAAAGCTCGCACTTAGCGATTCAACAATTGCAGTGGAAAAAGAAAAATATAACAATTACCCAAGATATAAGAGATATCCAACGTCATTCAACCTGGTTGCGGTTACTTCCTCTTTTAATGGTCATATACATTTATAAGCAGCCATTTTTGGGGTAGCTCTTCCCCCGACTATCCCACTAACAATAGGCAGCGTACTCTCATTGGCCTTTGGATAGTTTAATGAGTAAACACCTCTTGTTTATAACATGTTTTTAGCCCCCACTTTGTCTTGCTGCTGGAAGAGGAGGAGGATGAGATGCGTGAAATCCTTCAAATCCACTGACAAATGTACAAAATCTAGTGAAACACTGATCTCCACCAGATTTAAATTTACCGAACATGAAAAGAACATTATATGAAACTGGTGTAGCTAATCGTATAAGGAAAATAAGTTCGCGCAAAAGATCAGGCCAACACATCACAGCCACACCAGTTACAACAACAACAGAAACGACAATACCATCAACATCAGTCAGACTAAGGATGGAAGGAATAACGCACTTACATATCATGATGGGAATTAAGTGCCATTTACTTCTTTTAGGACCGACTTGAATCTCAGAAAAGATATGCTAAATCTTGATTGCTACAGGCAAAACAAAGCCAGGTTTAGAGTGTGTCTGTGCGAGCGTGTGTGTGTGTGTGTGTGTGTGTGTGTGTTTGTGTGAGTGTGCTTCAACAGACGAAATTTGTGCATCCTTGAGCAAAAAAATAGTTATTCAGACATTGGTCGGTTTAACACAATACGAGAAAAAGTGAATATGAAACTATGAACACTATTTAATTCTTCACGTACTTCCATTTTACTCTGTGAATAAGAAGAAAACATCACTTAAGAAATGTGTATATATTTTCTTTTTCTCAATAGCTCTCTTCCTCGCCATCAATCAGAGGATGTCTTGATAGATGTTTGGTTTGAATCAACAAGAGAAAATATTATCTTCTCCTTTCTTTTCTTCTGAAATTTCAGCCACTTCTGCTTCTTTCGTTCTGATATTATGCTATTATAGTTTATTTGCCTTTCATTGGCGTTTTGAACACTGACGACCAGTGCCCTTCTTTGTGAAAAAACACACCGTTCATTTGGATGTTTGTTCAGGTGTTTTTGTTCTTAGGATAACGGCTTCCTATTCCTTTCTAGTCACGATTTTCAAGTATTTACGTTTATAATATTTAAACTTTAAAAAAGATAAAATATAAATGTAAATTTGAAATATAAAAAAAAAACAATTTCTTGTCATTGTTTGATAAAAATATCACGTAAATAAAATATACAAAACTACTAATTATAACTGAGATCATTCAACATAGACATACATGATAAAAGTCTACTTTTGTACAACAAGGAGATACAAATAGGAAATAAGACATGAAATCCACGAGGCACCGACTCTATCGCGGAAAATATTGACTAAAAAAAGTGCGGATACATTACACTAGATCCTGATCGAAGTGAAAAGGATGAGTGTTTTATGTTGAATCGCTTGAATTATGCCTGTAATATCTGACCATCAATACTCCCCTAAGTGTTTAATTAGACAAGAAGACCAGTTTGGTTTGGTTTCGATTTGTTGGGCTCTGCAGAACAAATAGGTACTTAAATACTACTGTTACCGATGTTGAAGTAAAGAGCATTTCCCAAAGACGCACCAAGGTATTGATATGGCCCGCTCATCTGGTATTAGTCGAATCCGCCTCTACAATTCTGGCATACTGAAACATTAAAAGTCTATTAACTACGCTGACCACATCTGACTATCAACAACTCTGGCACCGACGCCGAAAAGACAATTCTATATGTCGTGTCCGACTAACTTGCGCTGGACCAAGGTATTGATATGGTCCGCTCAACTGGTATTAGTCGAAGTTTGTGACAATCAATTACCGAATGTATCCAAAGAAACATATCTATATTTGAGAAAGGAAGACACATCTCCGTTAATGATATACATGGAACATGTTTTGGACGGACTTTATTCCCTGTATAAATAGAGCAGTATCAACTCTAACCACGAATGTTACCTAAAAAGAGTTTAGACATAACATTTAAGATACAGATCTTGCTAATCAAACACAGTTTGATGTGTGTTTGCGTGTGTGTGTGATTTAGATTTTTAACATAGTTTTAACAATTGTCCAGTCATATCTCTACGATGTCTGCAGTGTTGCAGTTTAACGTGATGTTTAGTACTGGGGCATCATACCGCAGACATGTAGCATGATGTCCCACCCAGTTACATTATCCTCACACCAGGCCGACCAGTCCAGACCCTAACCTCTTAACGCTGAGCGCCAAGTGAGGCAGCTGTTTGTACCATTTTAAGAGGTCTTTGGTATGACTCGGCCGGGGTTCGAACCCACGACCTCACGTATCAGGGGCGATCACGCATCCAGGGCGGACGCTCTAAGCACTAGGCCACCGCACAGCTGGATGTAAACGCAATCATCATCAAATCTTACTGAGTTCTAAAATCAGTCTGACATCGCCATATTTATGTATTGCGACAAACATAACACGTTACTGCTTGCATATTAAAGAGCACCATAGAATGACTCGCTTCGGTTGGTACAAAAATAAAATGGATAAAGGTTTATAAATATATCAAAACATAATTGAATATCGAGTGTAGCATAGAGATATGTAAATGTAAATCTATCATCAGGACACAGGAAATTAAGCTGATTCAACACCAAAAGCAGCGAACTGACTGGTTGAAATTCAGCCAGATTCACACATTAGTATGAAACACAGGGTATAAATAATCCAACTTTAAGAATAAAGCAAGTCTCTCCTTCTTCTATATGTTTGATTGCCTCTTCAGACACATCTATGTAAATCAGAGACCAATGCTTCATTCACATTTACGACTTATATCACGAAGATAACTATCCAAATCCCAAATACAACGATAATATAAGAGTTGTTCAAAATCTATTGACCTCCTTCTAAATTAAAATCGTGCTTAATCTAAACGAAAGAAAATATGAATTATTAAACAGACACAATCATCTTAAATTATATATGATGTCGTAGTGCATATGGGATATCCTATCATATGGTAGTATTTTCAGCTTCAAACCTTTTTGAATAAATCAAATTCAGCCCATGATAATTAGAGGTGGATCACAAATTGTATAAAATCTGAACCTCATTTGATGTCTGAAAGTACAGTTATGCTAGTTGGGTGCCCTGATTTGTCTGGCGTCTCATGTACACTTTAAGGATAGATTTTTCGTTTTTCACCCTCTTAGTGCGAAGATGTACCTGACATTACTGAATGGTTAGTTTTCTGCAAATACATCAATGCATGATGAAGCCTTTTTGTGCTGCGTCTTGTCTGTGGCACATTTGATAGGAGATACCGCTTGGGTTTGCTTGATAAATAAAGGACGTTCTGCAGTTTCTGCTGTTAGCTCTTATGCACTGCCTCTATAATTCTCTTACGTTCAAAGTCTTTAGCTCCAGAATGGGTGACACTCTACCATATCGGAGAGATCTAGTGTGTCATCTTCCAAATAATCGCAATCATTGTTGAAATGTTTCAAGGATAACAAATAAATCTCTGAAGCACGTCTTCGGACCACCCTGAACTAGCTCCCCGTAAAAGATCTTCTATGGTAGTCGCTCTTCTGCCTTCCTGGTCACGTGACCCGCCAATCTCAACTGCTTTTCTCGCAGAAGAATGTGGATACTTAGCAAGCCTACCTATGCAAAATTCGCACTGCCTGGGACCCTGTTCTGTCATCTTATACAAATTCATTTTCTTGGGGTGGTTTCTATATCTCCATGTTTTACAAGCATACAATAGCGTCGGCAACACTGTGTTTTGTAGATCTTAAGTTCCGTTTGTAGACTGATCCCTCTGCTCTCCTACACATTTCCATTTAGTCTACCAAAAGGCAATGCTTGCTTTGCAAAGCTGGGGTTGGTTCCTTTATCGTTGTGACAGTGTGTTACCGAGATAGTCTAACTTGTCCACTATTACAAGGATTTGGATATTTACTGTTATTATAGGCTCTTCTCGTCGGACTGGATCGCATTTTCTATATTGTTCAACCAATAGTCTGAGTTTTCATTCGACATACACCTTTATATTGCTGATGGCTATCTACTTTCATGATGAAGTGCTGTCTTTTAAGCAGACCCTCTATAACCCATGTTTGTCATTTAGGGTCATTGTATGGAAGTATCGTTCTCATTATACAAATCTTGATGTTAACTTGTGGTGGGACTGATGATTCTGGATGCAGTTCAGGGAACAGACTCTCTGAACGTTACCCATCTTTCTTCTATATTCGGAGAGTTTATTTCGATTTTATCCAGTTGGTTGCACAGCTCTTCACCAAATGCCTGTTTCACAATCTCCTATTTGAAATTATCAACATTATGCCTTTTGCAAAATTCTTGTCTAGCAGTCGCCGGCTTTGCCGAATCCAGATATTGAGGTATAATATTATGAACGTGTGGTGAGTCCACCGTTTTGCACTTCTCGGGACACAGCAGCACGTGAAAGATTATGTTGGTAATTAGGATATTTTCTTCAGCACATTTCTTCAGTAGGAGTTCTTAATGTTGCAGTTTAAAACACCAGTTTTGCCAATGACACCTCACCACATTTGGTGATCTGTGCCAAGTCTGGCACTAATATGACCAATAACGATGAGCTTGTCTGCTTTTGGTACTTCTTCAAAAAGAGATTCCAGATCTTCCTACAATTTTTCGTCGCTGATCTCATCTGGAAAAGTCATGGTGGTGCATATGAACTGATGGTAGCTGCATAACTCTTTCATGAGCGTAGAAGTTTCATTTGTGTTAGTCTGTTATTCCCGCCATTTAGGAGATTATAGAGCTTGCTAGATGTGATGCATACATACATACATACATACATACATACATACATACATACATGCATGCATGCATGCATGCATACCTGCCTACCTACGTGCGTGAGTGCGTGCATGCATACGATGTGGGATAGAAAAGCTGTTTTGTGTGGATGCGTTGATTGATGTTTTCTGTTGTAATCTTTCATATGATCTTTTGTTTATAGACAGCTTTCCTTTTCACTCTTAAAGATATAAATTCCAAGCTAATTGTCCCCCTAGCATGTTATTATTATTATTATTATTACACTTGTAAATCAATATTTAATAGCCAGAGAGTTTAGGTACGCCGAGGTGTCAGTCACCATGGTGTTGTTGATAAAAGAAAAGGCGTCATAGCCTCAAGAAGTTCAACTACTTGTCATCATAACATACTGTATTCATGATTCACCTACTGTACAATATTCATCTCGATACGTTGTTTTAACGTTTCACTCTAAAATACAGCTTAAAACTGGAAATAAATACCTATGTTTCATAATTATTAAAATTTTCCGTGTCTTTGAAATAATTAAAAAGTAAAACAATCAACATAAAATGATTTTGTTTCTTTTTCAGCTTGTGTCAGTGTCAGTGTCAGTTTTGACCCTAAGCGCCATATCCGTAGAGAGGTGGTACGCCATTTGTTATCCATTGAGTTTTAAGAGTACAATAAAAAGAGCCAGAATTATAATCATCATAATCTGGATTATCTCCATATGCATAGGTATTCCGGAGTTGGTAGTTGACGAGATTTTTCCGTACTGGCCTTTCACAGTCTATCTGACTTCATGCCGGCCAGGTTGGGAGACTTACAGGCAAAGCACGTACTGGATTATTATTGTTCTAGCTTTGTACGTTGTGCCAATGTGCCTCATGGCCTTTACATATACCCACATTGCTTATGTGTTGTGGAGCAACGAAATACCAGGAACAGTCGAAAGAAGTAAGTTTCATAAATTTACTTATCTATGTGCTAACACATCTAGCGACGTATAGAATTACCGATAATTAAGGGCACATATAGCAATATATATATATATATATATATATATATATATATATATATATATATATATATATATATATATATATATATATATATACGAAATACTACATAAACTAGCAGGCAAGAGTGTGGATGCCTGCAAATGTTTACATTGTACCTTTTGCCATTCAAAACCGAAAAGAAAATGATTTTCTTAGGTTACTTACAATTATCTTTATATAAACTTTTGAATTATGTATGAAGTAATAGAATATTTAAATAATAATTACGTCTGTGGTAGCTATTGGTTTCAATCACAAGTCGAGATGTGCTTGGGAAACTTCCAAAATGCATGTATCAAGAACACTTCATATGCAGAAACTTCTTTTATCCAGACCGTATGTTTTAAAAGCTTTAAACCATTTTTCGGAGATCATTTTATAGAACGAACGGTCCAGACCATTGCGTTCTGACATTCAACGAATACCATTTAAATGTTTTCATAAGCTTCATAATACTAATATATGAATGTATGCGGAAACTTCATGTTCTTACATTCCAAAAGATAGGATCCATACAAAATAAAGTATTGCAAACAAACAATGCTAAATTGGAGAAACCACGACTACGACAAGTGTCATCAATAACATTAACTTATTAGAAAGACAATTCTCAAAATCTTTAAATTTATCTTGTTTTAATTATGCACAAAAACTGATTCCATAGCAGTTGAATCCTAATAGACAGAATCTGACGTATTTGACAACGATAAATCTTTTGCTAGGAATTTACCTACGTACGCATTGATATTGTAGGTATGTATCAGTACCCGCATCCAAACTTTGTGATTATTCCTCATCCTTGGAAGCAGCCATTTTCAATCAAAAGTCGAGAATCCACAGTTATGTTTGTGTTTTATTTACTTCAAATAAGAAAAGTTATCAAACATAGGAGCCGAGTGCAGGCAACATCTTTGTATGAATCGGCACTGCGTATTAGTGCTGCCATCTAACACTGCAGCACCTGGACACACAAACATATTGAAAGATTTGACATAGTACCATGTATTAGCGATAACTGTTTGGGATGGTTATGTAGTCCGTTGTATACAGAAACATGCTTTCCATTCTTTACTAAATTTAATTTTTGCAGTCTATAAAACACCTTTAGTGTTTAAAAACCATGCAAGAAATTCAAGACAGAGACAACAAAGTAGTAAAAAAAGATGCCTATTCAAATTTTACAACAAAGATGTCTAATAAACAAGAAAAATGTCCATTAAATTTGACAACAATGATGTACAATACAATTAGACTACATATATGTCCAGTTAAAAAGATTTAAATAGTGATACTAATTATACCCCAGAAAAGATCGGACCTTTTTATATACAAACTAGTGATGCTGATAAAAATACTGTCTTAAGATGCGTCGGTTTATCTAGTTAAATGCACCCATACTATTATTATTATCTCAAGATGCGTCAATCTATGCAGTTAAATTACCCATACTAGTAATATTGTTTCTAGATGCGTCCATTTATGCATTTAAATGCACCCATACTATCAATATTGTCTCAAGCTGCGTCGCTTTATGCGTTAAATGCACCCATACTATTAATGTTGTCTCAAGCTGCGTCGATTTATGCAGGTACATTCACCCGTTTTATTAATAGTGTCCCTAGATGCTTCCATTTATGCAGTTAAATGCACCCATACTATTAATATTGTCTCAAGCTGCGTCGCTTTATGCAGTTAAATGCACCCATACTATTAATATTGTCTCAAGCTGCGTCGCTTTATGCAGTTAAATGCACCCATGCTATTAATATTGTCTCAAGCTGCGTCGCTTTATGCATTTAAATGCACCCATACTATTAATATTGTCTCAAGCTGCGTCGCTTTATGCAGTTAAATGCACCCATATTATTAATATTGTCTCAAGCTGCGTCGCTTTATGCATTTAAATGCACCCATGCTATTAATATTGTCTCAAGCTGCGTCGCTTTATGCAGTTAAATGCACCCATACTATTAATATTGTCTCAAGCTGCGTCGCTTTATGCAGTTAAATGCACCCATATTATTAATATTGTCTCAAGCTGCGTCGCTTTATGCATTTAAATGCACCCATGCTATTAATATTGTCTCAAGCTGCGTCGCTTTATGCAGTTAAATGCACCCATACTATTAATATTGTCTCAAGCTGCGTCGCTTTATGCAGTTAAATGCACCCATGCTATTAATATTGTCTCAAGCTGCGTCGCTTTATGCAGTTAAATGCACCCATATTATTAATATTGTCTCAAGCTGCGTCGCTTTATGCATTTAAATGCACCCATGCTATTAATATTGTCTCAAGCTGCGTCGCTTTATGCAGTTAAATGCACCCATACTATTAATATTGTCTCAAGCTGCGTCGCTTTATGCAGTTAAATGCACCCATGCTATTAATATTGTCTCAAGCTGCGTCGCTTTATGCATTTAAATGCACCCATACTATTAATATTGTCTCAAGCTGCGTCGCTTTATGCAGTTAAATGCACCCATATTATTAATATTGTCTCAAGCTGCGTCGCTTTATGCATTTAAATGCACCCATGCTATTAATATTGTCTCAAGCTGCGTCGCTTTATGCAGTTAAATTCACCCATACTATTAATATTGTCTCAAGCTGCGTCGCTTTATGCAGTTAAATTCACCCATACTATTAATATTGTCTCAAGCTGCGTCGCTTTATGCAGTTAAATGCACCCATGCTATTAATGTTGTCTCAAGATGCGTCAATGTTTGCAATTCAATTCAACATACTATAAATATTGTCTCACGAAAACATGATTAAAGAGTTTACACTTGCCATAAAAATGCTTTCAAGGTGACCTTTGTTTTTAGTTGGAGATATTTGTTTGCTTAATTTGTTATCGTCCAGACGTAACTACGTACCTCACAGTTAAGTTAAAATATGGATAGTAAACATGTGAACTGACAATGTTGCAGGGAATAAGTATTGATGATGCTTTACGTAACCATTATAATTTGTTTTGTGAGCTTTACCAAGTGTTGTGCTTATCATATTAATATAGTGTTGTCACTCCTCGTCCAATTCCGTATATTCATATCTAGATTTCAATTGGTTATGGGTTTTAACATACCTCGAAAGTTCTTCGTATCGCTAACTTGATTTAAATTAATGATAGTACCAACGTTCATAAACTGACAATGAAACGAAATAGGTATAAAATCAACTGGAAACAGACCCTTCTTTCTAGTCTGAAAACAATATTAGTTCAAGTAAAATTACGAAGAAGCACATTATCTTCACGTTACACTTGTTGGCATGTAGTGTTAATTTATCTGCCTTTCTTTAGTCATGCATATAACGACTAAACGTGTTTCATCCGGTAGCAAATAACGTAATATCAAACAAAAGGTATCACACGGTTGTTGTTTTAATAAGTTTCTTACAAAAATTATTAATAATAGATAACGGTTGAAAACAAAAGTAGAAGAATTTTCCTTCAAGACAGATCGCGTGATTGGTTAAAATAAAGGATATCCCTTGATCTTTAATTACCAGTATTATATGAGATATAGCGAGAGCTTAATCAGTACATGTACTTCAACAAACTACATGTCTGTGTTTTGTTACTATCAAGATTTAGAAACAAATATTTAGACATGATTAGTTTGATGCATACAATAAGCAAACGAAAGATAAAAGATCAGCTTGACACTCAACATAGATTAAAGTTTTGACCGTTTTTGTAATCGCCGATAATACTTTTATTCTCTTTATTTATTTATTGTCGAAGGATAACATTACTAAAATATAGTTGCCACAATGTGCGGACTTATTTGTCCTCAGGTTACAGTTGTCGTTCAGGGATACGAACGGACATCTCGGGCAATCGCGAGCAGACTGAAAGCAGGAAAAAGGCAGCCAAGATGTTGATAGCAGTGGTGGTTGTATTTGGAATATGCTACCTACCAGTCCACATACTGAACCTTCTGAGGTAAATAGATTCGTCACAATTAAATGTAGCTTTTATGAGGTAAGTAGATTCTTGACAATTCAAGGTAGATTTGTCGGATCATGCACAATTGTTTCATACGTGTACATTCTTTACATTTATGTTTCATGTTAATTCCGTGGACTCCATATTGCTCATCTTCCCCACCTTAAACAACACGAGGAGATCTAAGCTGTCTCTATATTACTTGCACCTGCTGAGTCATGTTACAATAAGTCATTTGACCAACACCTCTTTGGATACGTGATTCCCAAAGATAAAAATCCTCCAGATCAGATCTAATTTTACTGCAAGATTTTAGTTCTGATTCGGACTTCATATAAATACTTTGCCTTTCAGAATTTAACCTATTTGTATGCAGAATCCCAGATTTCAGTTTAAGAAGGTATCATTATTCCGTCCCACACATATACAATCATTTTTTGCTATTAAATCACACAGCTTCTTGGGCAGGTGGTTTTAACGATCAGTCAGAAACTTGCTAAGCAGATACGTTAGGAAATGATATTGGCGTTTTAAACAAAGCGACTACTTAGTACAAGTTTATTTCTTCCCATACTATGCTGTAGGAACTGAGAGCATTTCGACTGTTTAAGAAGCCTGATTGTTTAACACAGGTTTGACTGTAGATTGTTTTCTAATTTAGACTTTTAATATGTAACCAAGAATCCTTGGGTTTAGTGACAGTGCATGTGTTTCATTATATGTGCATTGACTTATAAATTGTGTGATTATTTGATCTCAATTCATTCAAATCAAAGCATACAGTGTGAACATACCTGACAAGGATGGGTACAGACTTCTTTCGTTCCCAATTAAAAAGTCCAAAGTCAGTTTTGTGACGACTAGTGGATTAAGCATCCTTAATAAAGTTATCGTATTTGTCATTTTTGACATTTGCATTTTGTTATAGTGATAACATATCTAAAAATATTCTTGTAATATACAGGTACACAGGCTCGTTGAAGACGATGACAAATATGATAACGATATTTTCTGTCATAGCCCACTACTTTCCATTCTTGAACAGTTCAATCAACCCAGTGATATACAACTTTATGAGTGGTAAGTTCAATTTTCAATTATATATATATATATATATATATATATATATATATATATATATATATATATATATATATATATATATATATAATCACTTCGCCAAGTTTCATGATTCCTTGAGTATATGTATAAAAAGGTATGGAACAACCTGAGATTAACACAGTACCTAATATCTAATGTTCAACTAATGTAAATATATGTACAATGATGAACCCTTTTGAACGAATAGGTGATATGTTATCCACTCCAAACCATTGCCTTGCAAAGGTAAGCGAAAAGTGGTATAATGGGTAACAGCTATAACAGAGGTTGATTGTAAAGCAAGACTTGATTACCCATGATTCTGACTGACAGTTTTTTTTCATACTTTTTTGGTAGTTCATATGAGGTCTTACGTCAGTTGCCAAATTAACTTTATATAGTGTACATACCCCGTAATATGTGAATCTCAGATGCTACTAAACATGTTTAGTCCTACAAATTTCGAATCACAACACATAAATGTATTTTCAAATTTTTTTATCATGACAAATCAAGCCCCAAAAATGTAACGCTGAAACTAAATTATATCTAAGCTGATTACATCGACCTTTTAATCCTTATCTAATCTAATGATGGCTTTGTCAGAATCATTCCTGTTTTTCAATTGCTTTCCTTGTGCAGTAACGGACATTTAATTATAGTTTAGACAAAGAATAATTTTGTCCTGTCAGTTGTATTTTTCTATAGAAACTATTCTACAAGATGGATGAATAAATTTGCCCTTGGTTCTCCTGATTCAAGCACCATTTAGAAATTATATTTAATCAAGTATGAACACACATCGTATATAATCTTCGTCGCTCTGGTAAGGAGCAATGATAATGTCATATCAAAGGTCGCTGCGAAACACATAGCTAAAGATTAATTTCTGCGAATCATAGGATATACTTGTTTGCTTCGCCCGGGTTATAAAGGTTGCCATAGGTACATATTTTCCGTTGACATTACTGTCATGGTGGTGTGTATGTAATTTTTCAGCTTGTACGAAAACTAAATTGCAGTTACAGTAACTGAAGTATGTGGCTGTTGTTTTGGTTAGAGCTATTATTTACCGTTACCAAGCAACGGTCCCTTTGTGCCACTCATTCCACTAAACAAATAGCTTCGAACCGATTATTACATATAGTTATAAAACTTCATTAGTCAAACTTGTATGGATGTGTAGTACGCAATATGCCAGTCTAATCTTATAAAGGCGATACAATATTATGCGAAATTAGATGATGTCAACACTTAACTGGAACATGGTATTGGTGAACTTTTTAAATTTAGAGATTATAGGGCTTCAAAGTATTTTTTAATAAAACCGCAAGAATCTTGTTTCTAAGTCAGTATGAATATTGACAGAATTGCTGCTCGAACTAAATTTGTACTGGAATCAAAAGGGTAAATTTAAGTGACGTGGATTTTTTGTTGATCTGAGTGTGGTGATTAATGCTATTAAATTCTGAAAAGAAATATCAATCACATGAAAAATGTCTTTTCCGCATTTCTTATATCTAGACAAAATTACCGTCATTAAATCTTTGGCACTTGCAGTCCTGACTTTTCTTTTACTATTTTAATTATAGTTGGTTCCGCACGGCTTTGGAATGATATCCGCAAATGTAACCCTGTGAATTTGCAGGTTAGCATCATAAAATGTAGATGAAAGTAAATAACTCGTTTCTCACACGAAGTATTTGAGCACCGTTCGAATCCATATTATGTATATGAGTTAATTATACATCAGCTATGGCAAAATCACTTAGTACAGATAAATGGAAAAGTATAGAAAATATTATGCAAAGATAATATATCATCTAATACAGGGATGTAAAGTAACACGTGGATTTTTTATAATTAAGATACAACTTTCTTTCATGCATTGTATCAAGAGTCCAAAGTTGACCAACATTAAGTACATACATATCTCTGGACTGCTAACTAATGGATCGACCAATCCATTATTATGCTTCTCCGGTTCGATTCTACTCGTTTCGTGAGAATTACAGATTCTTATCTTTTTTTCAGATAAGTTCCGCCGAGAATTCAAGATTGCACTTAAGATGTGTACATTGTACAGCAAGAAGGCACGGATTCGTAACCGATCTGAGTTTTTCCTAATGACGTATAGCAGTGGTCGCTATAGTACACGTTTTAACAGCCACTACAATGGAAATACTCACAGTGAACACGTGACCTTATCACGTGTTAAGAATTGATGACTGGAGGCATGTACCTGGCTTCTGGGAGCTAATTTAATTACTAAAAATACTGCATGCATGACGAACAGACTTCGAAGACTTTCCTTAATATGAAAAAGCGTTATGCAAAATTTGCACTTAAACCTAACCTATATTTCATTAAAAAAGTTATTGCGCATCATATACACAAAAATACGGCCATGATCAATATTCTACAACAAAGGGTATTAGTGAGAATAAAAGCTTTACCCAATATTTATAGGCTACCTTAGTGTGCAATCTGGTTACAATGGCAGCTCTTAGTTATCTTCTTGTTTTAAGTTTTGAAAATATTCCAGTAGCCCGAGATAGACTAGTTTATTGCGTCTGTTACCAACTGCACAGTATATACGATTATGATGGTTGAAATTAACCCCTTTTAGATTGATATCATTAGAAAGCAAGTCAAAATATGTCTTAAACTTATTTTCTGAATTGTGAGAAGGTTAACGAAACAGGCTAATTATCGGTATATGCCGTATTACCAATGAGAGGCGTATAAAAGCCATCCTGGGTTTCAATGGTAGCTATTTTGAAGGGACAGTTCGTGCAATTAGTTGTTGGAGAATTGCGATCTCGTTGTAATTCATAGCGATATTCCAAGTCACAATCAATAAAGAAGAGTATAATAAACCCAAGACCTGGTCTGTATATTCATGTTTTGGCCATTATTTTATATTTTTGTCATGGTCGAGTTTTAACACAATTGACTAGAAAAACCCTTTCAATTACTTGTCTGCTAGAAATCTAATTTCTATCGTAGAATCTTAAATTGTTTTTTTTTGTTAAAGAATATTAATATATATATATATATATATATATATATATATATATATATATATATATATATATATACCACCTCTTCTGCTAATTCTCACACAATTTAAGCATATTTTTAACGTTCAGTTTATAAATCTTTTATATTATGAATCAACCATCCACCCGATAATCTAACCTACATGACATATAATTTCACTTACTGTGCTCTAAATTTCAATTATCTTTACATGACCAAGGTAAAGAAAAAAAAAACCAACAGAAAACCAAGTATCAAAATGCAGCGCGACGCCGACAAAGCCAGTCGAGGGTGATGAGTGGGTCTTTATATGATCAATTGTATTATTCGATAGAAATATATATATAAACATCTAACAATAGGCAGGCAAAAGCTATATGAATTTTTAAAAAAATATTTATATATGCATTATACTCTAATAATACAGAACTTTTATGTCGTCTTGTAAATAATCGAAGTACTGGCGCAAAAAGCAACATCAATTATACTAATTGGTATGAATATTTTCCAGAAATTTTTCCCCGTTTTCTTTACCTGATACGAGAAAATGAGAACACTGAACGAATTTGAGACGCAAGATCGAATAGTCACTGGAGATGAGGTTTGCCTAGGACTGAGCAAACTAAAACTTGATAAAGCTGGACGAGTAGATGATTTATCAATTAATTAATTTTCAACACTATTATTTTATAAACTTTTTGATTGTGGATATTATAACGAATATTGGTCAAGGGATATCATAATAGCAATTAGGAAGAAAGGGGATGCAAATTAACCCTCCAATCACAGATGGATTAATTTAGTGCCTTTAGTAAGCAAAGTCTTTACATTGATTTTAAATAAGAGAATAAGTGAATAGGTTGTCGAAAACGAATTACTTGGTGAAGAACAATCCAGACGTCGAACGGGTTTTTCTACAGCAGATAATATATTTATATTATATACTTTTATTTGTAAATAGGTTATAAAACGTAGTGGTGGATTCTATGCAGTAGTTGTAGACTATCGAAAAGTGTTCAATAGGGTAGAGAGAAGTTTACGGTATCAAAAGATATTTGGTAATAACACTAGTGGGAAAATGTTAACAATATCACGACAATTTATAATCATGTGCAAGCATGTGTCAAGTATAAACGTTTTGTTAATGATGCGGTTGATTGTCCTAATGGCGTACAGCAAGGTTGCGTTTTACCGCCGTTACTCTTTTCTTTATTTTTGAGAGATCTAAAGCCCTTTTGAGCTCAATGAAAGACGGGAGTTTTGGTAGAAACCTTAAAACTACTGTTGTTGTTGTAAGCTGACGATTTAATTGTCTTTGTTGGCAATGGTCTGCAGTTTCAAAATAAGCTCAATAGGCTGCATGCATATCTTCTAAAGTGGAAGTTAAATGTGGAAAACACAAGACAGACTTTTTGGCAGAAATGGCGATCTCCGAATTTACATCAAGTGGTACTGTGGACCAACAGAGGTAAAGATTGGAACATATTACTAGTATCTAATATTCTCACCAAAACCTCCTGGTATAAGTGCCAGAAACCTCTGTATTTACGAGCACTCAGCCTGTAGTTTTAAATCAGAAACTTTCAGAATTCGGGAAATTACCTTAACTGGAAGGCTTAGATATTTGACTCGTAGACAACTCTCATTCTGAATTAGTGGGCTGAGGTTTAGAGGTGTGATGAAGCCGATATTATTAAACAAGTTCGTTTGTTTTGTAAATATATTATTGATACCTCTAAGTGTACTCTAAATACATAAATCAGGAAGAATTAGCATGCAAAGTATAAGATATAAACGCATTTTGAAATGTTGGCTTAGAATGATAAAAGTACTAAAGGACAGGTATCCTAGAAAAGGATAGAATTAACAGCTACGCGGGGTGGGGTGGGGTGTGTGATTGCAGGGCTATCACTGTTAAAAGACTTCGATTTACTTTGGCATTTGGCCATGTTTGCTGTACTCGGGGCGGCAATAAGGAAAATACATTTCTTATATTGTCTAGTCAGAGACGGTAAGTTATTTTATACAAAGTTCAGAACACGAATCTCGTGTATGCAACAGAAACTGTAAGTGAACTTGATCTCGTTTACTCAACAAATAATTCATATTTAGACAGCGGAGAGTAAATACATGTTCTGCAAAAGACATGATCACTTCCCCTATGGGTCGTTTTTTACTTATTTCCAACCTGATACCCAAATAGGAGAAACTTTAGGTAATACGGTGGGCCTTTTGTAAAATTTATTTATGAAATCGATATATTACCGAGCAAATGCATTCATCTAATATCACTATAATTAAACTGGTCTCTCTTCTACGACTTCAAAAAATACTGATAAGACCATAACATATACACAACAATACACAACATTAATCAAAGAACATGTTCCAAGTTTTCACTGGCTCATTAAATGACAGCAAAGTATATTTTTGTGATAATAATGAACATTATTTAAGGAATCTGTTATACGATCTCAAAATACGTTTCATTCTAAAAAATGATTAATTACTGAGAAAATGTTTTGCTTGATAAGAATAACACAACGAATAAGTAAAATATTCTAAGTTGATTGGAAAAACAGTTTATTATCACAATGCACAAGCAGAATAAATTTAGAGCCCAACTTAGAAAGTTTTGTTAGGTAGATGACCAGTTTCAGGCAGACATACTTGATATGCAAGTACAAGAAATGTCTAATGATGGCTATATATTTATTCTTTCCTCAAAATGTATCAGCCATAATAAAGTAAATACAGAAAATGAGAGCGGACATGCATGAGGCTTTAAATACTAGTAAAATGTACAGCTGGATTAATTTGTAACTTTTTAGCATGAGGGATCAAGAATGTTTATTCGAGACATGAAATATAAAATATTTTTCAACATGCGCAGACAAAATAACGTTTGCAGTGGAAAGAATGCCAAGAGTGCAAACACTAAACAAATGAAAAATACCTTTGAAAGCTAAACACTTATAATAAGATGCTCTGTACAAAAGTTAATGTCACATAAGCTTCAAAAAATAGAAAAATACCACAAATGTATTTTAAATAATGTAGTGATCGATTAAAAACTTAAAATATTGGCGGATATTCATTTCATTGAACCAAATAAAAAGAAGAATTATCTGTTATCATTGCCACATTAATAAATGGAAGGAAAGTAGAAATTTATATTGCAATTAAAAGATGACAAACAATTCCTTTTTAATACCACAACATACAACGAAGTTAAAACAAATTGATAAACGAAACTAAAATAATTACTGCAAGAGATCTACAGGATTAGTTCGGTATGGTCTAAATGAACAACCGAATCAATAGAAACGTAGCATCATTTAATCGCTTTAATTGCTTTTTTAAAAGAGGTTGACTTATACTTATTGAAACTATTAGCTAGAAAAAAGACAGCCAGCATGCGATATGTTGCACACAAGTTTGTTTTAAAGAATAAATGTTACATAACTACAAGTAATATAAATTGTGAAATGCAGATGATTTCAGCCAATCGATTCACGTAATTCTTTTTATTGGAATCATGTAGATACCCACCGCCAAGAAACATTGGAGAACTGTTTGATTTACTGTATTCAAAATGTTTACATAAAATAAATGTAAGAACAATATGACTGTGTTTCTTCTGAGAAAAGTAGTTTAATTTTGCATCTTGATGAATGCTAGCCATTAGGATGAAATGTTTACATATATATGTCAGACTGGATCACAATAAGAATAAAAACACATGTACTAAAGTACAAGCCAAGGACAATAAGTTGCATTAAGTGAAATAGAATATATTTATATGCATAGAGGAATAACTCGTTGAGGCCATTCAAATATAACCTTGGAAAATATAAAAATTATTTAGAAAATTAATTTAATGAATCTGTCAATAGCTATGAACCAGTTGCAACATTTGTAGGACCACCTGGAATAAAAGAAAATGATGATACAGGTATTTTGATATGTTAATAACTTCTTTTAAAAATGAAGATAACTATTTATGTTAGATAAAGGATTTGTGTTAAATATGTTATCAACTTTCGGAAATAACGATCTGAATTAATTTCTTGAAATTAAATGTACACGAACACAATAGGCATGCAGTCAGAAAAAGACTGTCGTTCAAGTTAAAAATTTACTGAAATCAACAAAAGCTGCCTTCTATTAAATATAGTGTTTTAAAAGTAATAATGAACCAATAAATTATATAAATGAGAACATAAACACATAATGTACAAAAGAAACCCAACATAAGACATGCCATCAGGATTTGCTTTTACATAAAATCAGACTCAATATTTAAATTTTGTTTTATATTTGAAATCAATTTCAGAACGTATTTTTCAAGACCTAAGACCATTAAATGACGCTTACATTTTGTTCAGTAACAAAGAAAAAAGTCATTATAGTTGTATTTATAAATGTTTTATATGGGAAACTGATATTACTAACACGAAGCCGTTAACACAACAAACTCAATATCATAATAACTTAGCTGTAAAATAATGGGGTCCTACACATCTAAAGTAGTATGTAGATTACATATATACAAAATATATACCTTTATTTGTTAATAATTCTCCTGAATATTAAATCCGTACCAAGAAATACTCCCAATCGAAAAATATCGTTAATATCTAATAATGATTAAGATTGCATAGTCTATTGATTTATATGTCATTCACTGGAACTAACGTAATTGGCTTGTGGGTCAATCGCTGGTTTTACTGGATACGAATCTAGCAGATGATATATTCACAGAAACAATAAAACCTCTTGAGGATATGGAACCTAGATGCTTGATAAAAGTGTATTATCCACCCAGTATTTGGATTCATGTGAAAGATTTCATGAATTAACACCAATAGACTAATTTCATTGAAAACCACAGGCTCATGAAATAGGAGGAGAATTACAAGTATGCAAACGATATTACGAGCCATTGCAAATTAACTTCTTTCCTGATCTTCAAGATCACAATGTAAAGAGAGATGCTTGAGTAGTGTAATGTATTTTTAAAGAACTCTAAACTATGAGTTAGAATAATTAAACACTGAACCATCACATTATTTTATTATATCAGGAGTAGACCTCGAAGCACTTAAGGTCGAATTAGAAATTAGAAATAAGAAGATTTTATCATATGTTTAAATTGAACCTAGAATTAGAGGAGGAATAAGTGACATCTGATGCTGGATATAATAGATTCTAATTCAAGTAAGCGAAGAAAATGAGTACTGTAGAAGAAGTCAAAGGTGTTATGCAATAAATAATATGATGACTTAAAGGCAAGGTCACATATTCTAAACCTATACACCAACTATATTTTGGCAGGATGATGTAATGCTCGTTAGAACCTTAAATGTGGAGACGACGAATTAATGAAAGAAAATGCAGTAAATGTAATGTTTCTGAGTGATGATTGCAGAACAGGAGGAATTTTGGAGTTTGATTTAAAAGTACCAAACGCATTTGAATGACCATTTTATGTATTATCCTTAAAGCGCTACAGCTTAAAAATCTGTTTTGAAATCGAAATGACTTATCTCCTTTACATAATTGTTAGAAGATATAATTGGTACAAACAATCCAGTAACTAAATTATTATATCAGTTAAACACAAAGGTAGTATATGTAATTCGCTATCATAACTTAAGTTGTATGTTCATTTAGGAATAAAACTAAAGCACTATTCATCTATCAGTTGAATTCGATCAAGAACCACGGATAAAGCTACACACAGAACTGAATACATCAGATACAATGCATCAAATCAGTTAATTATGAGTTCTGCCTGCTGTCGGAAAACAGATGAAACATTTATTAAAGATTAAAAATGTTAAACATATGTACCGACAAAACAAAATATTTAAAAAACAAATTTCCTTTCCACTATCAAGAACGTCAGTAATAAATGTCGATATACGTTATTTTTTAAGAATAACAAACATCTAGTTTCCAGACAACTTTTATTGGCTTTACAGAGCTAGAAGTACGCAGATTGTTCGTGATTTTTGCTACAACTTGCTAAACAACCAATATGATAACATAATGAAAGTTTAAGTGTCCGCCCCATAACTCCCGTGCATACGTGTTCAAAACTAACTTTTGCAATCATTTGTGACCACTGCGGTAGCCGAGGTGGTTAGAGCGTCCGCCGCCTCTGATGATGGAGGTTGCTGGTTCGTACCCAAGTCAAGTCATGCCAAAGACTGATATAAATGGTAATATCAGTTGCCTCGCTTGGTGCTTAACATTAAGATGGTAGTGTTATGCCTAGTGGGCCTGATGTCCGTAAAATGTGACTAGGTGGAACATGATGCCACATGTCTGTGGCATGATGCCACAATGCTACACGTCGGTATCATCTGTCATAGTGCACACACTATAACGATATGTCTAAAACACACACACACACACAATCCTTCGAAATAAATACTTAAGATGTGTGCATGTGTATGTGCGATTTGTATTTTAAAGTAAACATTATTAAAATTTTATGACATAATCAGTCTAAGAAGGGATAATACACACGGTATGTCGTTAACTATCATGACCGTTGTTGGAGTATCCAAGATAAGCTGAATCATGGTACCATTACATTAATTTTGTGACCTTGCAAAAAGCTATATACCTTTAAAACTGACTTCATAGAGAAATGAATGCAGTGGTATTAATTAAATTGTAGCTAAAAAGAATCCAAATCCTAATGTGCACAAATATTGATAAACCAAATTGTAAATAATCAAGATAGGAATTTATTATATTCTGCCATCAGGAGATAAACAATATGAAGATAAATAATGTTACCCTTTCAACCTAACGATGATGCACTTTATTACTGGAAAACAAGAATTAATGCCATGTAGATATTCTATGAACTAGGCTTTCATCTCCCAATTTAAATGAACAAATATTCTAGTCAAATGCAAAATTATTTATTTTGATTTCGGTTGACTTCTCAACTAGTTTGCCTTTCGTAAATGTTGCTGCAACATCATTTTTATAAAGAGATGTCCATTGTTTTATGTTAGAAGTGTTACTTTTGTCCTAATATATATATATATATATATATATATATATATATATATATATATATATATATATATATATATATATTCAATAATGTACGCCATGTAGTATTAACTATGCTGAAACCGTTGCTTTCTTTCTTAAGCCATTTATATTTCTTCAAGCCTATGCGATGTATCGAACATTATATTTATTCTAAAACAAACAGCTAATTCTATCCATTTATCCTACTTATTTTATCTCACGGACTTATTATACTTTTGGCGTCATCTATGAAAAGCCATTGTCTGTTGAAAGCCTTTGTGAATTTGCCATAACTATAATAAAATAAAGCAAGTTTATTGTTAATCTTCTTGAATCAAATGCAGAGCAATCGTTTTCTCTCCCACCACCATAATATAATTTCATATGAAATTTATATTTGGCTACATTGTTTGGTGCTGAGTACCCCAGTAACGCAAGAGGCTGCAAAACCGCATGAAAGCATGACTCCAGCCAGATTATATTAGGCTTCGCCGTTTCTAGCAAGAAGAGAAATTGTTTCGATTGGTTTTGAATTTATGTACCTCTGCATCATCAACAAATCAAATATGCATGTGCATATGTGCTTTCTTTTCTGTTAATCTGCCTGCATATTCCTTGACTAAAAATATCGGATCTACGCCATCTTCATTGTAATGTTTTATCATGTGGTCTTTTTTAATGAAACCACAAACAATGGTGAATAGTATGAAAACTTATTTAGACTAATATTACTAATTTCAATGTCTTTTTCTTGCTCATGAAAGAAATATATTGTTGTTTTGGTAAAGGGTTGACTAATTAATACCATTGTAAATATAACATGTTTGGCACATCTACGATATTAATCATTATTGTTTTGATTTCTGCGTTGAAATACGTATTAACACCAGTTTCTGTCTTTTTTCTACAGTAATAATGCTCCATTTAGGTTCATTCTTGAATAATCAATTATGCAATTTGATAAGGTCATATCTGTACAAAATCGACCATTGGATGCGAGTTAAGCGTATCTTGCTGGAGGCAAATTATCTCCAAGTCATACTCTTGGTTCTCACGTCTATATTTTAATATGTTTTATCTAGCGTGATTATCAGTCCTAAATCCCGAGGAAGAGCAAACTTATGCAATGTATAACAAGCTGTCAGGATCTGAAAATCTAGTTGGGTTCAAACTTTCTTTCCATATACAGTAAACGGAATAAGGTATATGCCCGTGTTTGGTTATTACTTGATCCTGCTCATACAGTGCTCAGTTTTGCATACATCATACCTTGCTCTATGAATTATATAGCCACTGATGTCTGCAATAAAAAAAATTATATGTCATGAAAATGATAAATTTAGTTATACTTGATTAATAATGCCATGACATCTTAAGAATGTATCCGCTAACTTCCCACGCAACAACCAGTTCTGATTGCAAGGGCAAACATTATATATATGTATAGGGTACCTGTTTATCATATGTTTGGTAAACCTCATTAAGGTTAGATTGCCTTGATGTATCTAATGTAAGACTAGTATCCGTATGAGTATAAGAATACCGAGATAAGATTCATACAAATCATTTCATTAATTATGTGACTTTGTACCGTTTAAATTAGACTCATTAGCGTTTTTCTTCATTTCCACTATTGCTTTATTACTCGCATCAGCTGTACTAGTTTCAAAGAAACATAATATTAAGTCCTGTGAATGCCAAATCACTTGCAATTGGTGAGATTAATACAGATGATTCACCAATTAATGATATTGTAGTCAGGACCACAACTGAAGTTCTACAAACAGTTAAAATTGTTTGAGCTATAAGTGAAACATATCGTTGTCTTCTAAATTACTGAATTATTTTATATCTTTTTCACATTGCGGATATTCACTGTGTCCAACTTTTCAAGCACAATGTATTTATTGATATTTATTTGGTAATAAGACATTTATGATTTTGCCTATAATGCACGATGAATGTCGCAATCATCTCTAATGTTTCTGCTTAAACTGATTAACATCCCGAATTATTTTAATCATATACGTGAATATATTTGTATCTTGCAAAGCGTAGTTAGCAAAACGTCATGGAGCGTACTCAGAATGAATGTGTGTGTGTGTGTGTGTGTGAGAGAGAGAGAGAGAGAGAGAGAGAGAGAGAGATATTTGGATTTGTAACGTAGCTTTAGCAATCTTTCTGTCATATTACATCGACGTCTCTAGTATGGCAGGTTATAGTTATTTCAAGCACTAGGGCCTCAAGCAGCAGACATCTAGCATCAGGTCCTACCCAGTCACATTATGCTGACACAAGGCCGACCAGTCCTAACACTAACCGTTTAAGGTTGAGCGTCAAGCAGAGGTAGCTGTTAGTACCATTTTGTATGAGTCGATGTAATGACTCGGCCGGGGTTCGAACCCGCAACCGTCCACATCTGAGGGGGACGCTCTAACCACTAAGAATACCGGGTCGGTCCCATACTCTTAACGATAAACAGACGCTAGTGTTTACTGCGTTATCTGAGCATTAAATATGAAACAATTCACCCTCTAAAATAACAAGATAATTTTATTACGTACGGCAAAAAGCAAAGGTACTTTACCATTGGATTTATTTAGACTTGTTTTTTATACTCTCACTAGCTTTAGTAATAATGCAGCACTCTTTATTCAAATGTCGATGTTTAATTCAGTTTGAAATATATCTTTGTCTCTGTAGCTTTTCTTTTTAATTTCTTTTTAAAAAGAGTTTCATTTATTTCTTCTTAAATCCTGTTTTTGATATTGATATGTTTTGCTATATTTTGTACTCTTGATTTTAAAATCGTTTCGCATTGATTAGTATTTTATCAATTTATTAATGCTTCCTTGTTCAACACCAATTCTTGAAACTTGTTCTCCTTTCTCTTTTCCAGCAGATACTGCATTCTAGAAAGTTAGAGTCATTAAGTTTGTTAATTAAGTCTGATATTGATAAATGACAGATTGTACACGCACATATAATTATTGTTTCGCTAGCATTGACATTTTTCTGTAAGTCCACTGTCTTTTCATCGATTTAATTGAAGTCATTCTTCTCCTATAATACTGATTCAGCATTGTACCGACACCTATCGATTTAGCTTCCAATATTTTAACACTGGCTTTCAAACTATTGGGTATGTTTCTTCCTAATACTTTTGTTTCTTTCTTTATTCTGCTATTTCTATCATTGTTCGAACTGATGGCAAGTGGTATAACATTTATAACTCATGAAGAGCTCTTTATTGTAGACCCGTATCCATATCGTTCATTTACATAAAATAATATGCTTTTGTATTATTCAAATCATTATTCTCCAAAGTCATTCATAAGCTTGAGTCAATAAGTTTTTGTACAAACTGTCTAGTAGGTGGGTCAGATTGATTTTCAATAAGAGTTTCTAAATTGGTAATAGAACCATTTTTAAAGTCTAAGACTCTGTTTTCTTTGAGCTGGTTATTCATCTTTATTATAAATTTCATAGTCCCTGGTGAATATTAACCCAAATTAATATAAACTCTTATTGGTTTTGCTGTAATCTAACCAAACAAGCAAGTTAACTTGAATATACATACCATTATAATCAAACAATTTTCTAATCTATAAACTTATGAAATCTGTTTATATTACCTCGTTGTAATTTTTTCTATGAACCTTGTTTCGCTCACCTGATCGTGGGAAGGATGTGCCATTTTAGGCTCGAAAAATTAGCAAACTCCTTAAGGTTTTGTAGGAATATTTATATATTCGGATATTTAATTCCAAGTAATTGAAGAGTTGTAATTTCTTATAATTAATGCTTAATGTTATTAAGGTTTCAGAAATATCTTTATGACATTAAAGAACTGCTGTCTTCATTGTATCTATTAACAGTCATCCCATATTCTCACTAACAACGAATATCTAACAATAAAGACAACCCACTGCAATGAAAGCGCAAGATTAAGCGTACATAGAGCTGTTCTCAGTTTTATTGTTCTCAAAAGGAAGGGTCATCAATAAATTATGTTCGTGTTTGGTGTAATAAACGGGTATTATCAATGAGCACATATCGCTGGGATTCAGTTTGTCTTACTGATGTAATCCAAGATTTAGCAAGAAAATATAACTGTAGTTTTATCTTGAAACGATCCAGTCATACCGTTCTTGAGGTTATTAGATTCATAATGATTGAAAGGGTTATATGATATATAAGCAAAGTTAAACGAAAATATTAAAGCAATGACTGAGGCATGAATCAGAAGGCCTAAAGAGCACAATCGGTCAGAAGAGAGATATATATTATACGTTTTTTTCAGTGCAATCTATTAAGATCGTATTGAATACATACACTAACTGAATTTTATATCATTGCTAGCAAATCAGATTCACGTTTTAGAACAGCTGACAAAATAATTAACAAAATTACTCGAATTAGATTCAATTACTACAAGATATACAATAATATGGATTACCATAGTAATTCCCTACATCATGCGTTACAATATTTATATTTCTAGCAATTATTCTGATGGAAATCTATATGTATAATAGACTTATGTATTAAATCAAGACTTTCGAATAAATGTTACGAGGTCATGCAAAAAATGTAGCATATTTAAGATCACTTTTAGCCCAAATGTTTTTCATTAAATGGTATCTTTGTTAGTTTTGTAAGTTTCTTTAGTATTCCATATTACTTGACCGTTATACTGGTGTTAAGTATAACATTTCCGTTATCACTGTTAATCTTGAAAAAGAGGAACGATCAACATTTACGTATCTAGTAATTGTTCGGAATAATTGCCAATTATTTTGTCTCAGAGTTTCTTTTATTCTGTTTTTCAGTGTTAATAGTACGTTCGGAGAGTATAGCCGTAGCCGATTGCTGACTTTGGTCCATTAGTTGAGACAATGGAATGGCATCGTGAATAGCCAGTAATATTCTACCTAATATTCGTTGACTATCTCCGTTGTCCTTTGGACGTTGAATAACTGATTTTTGCCTTTGCCTGAGACAAACGTAAATTATTAATTTGCCAGTAATTATAAAATTGTTGATATTTAATCAGGAACATTTGTTTCCGAATTCTTGTGGTTGGTTTGCCGTTGTTTATCCATTATCTCTGGTGTTGTGTGCAATAAATGAAGAAGACTCCGGGAAAAGTTTTGGAAGCTCAGTACTTCAAAATCATACACACCTCCAGTATAACCCAGATTGCTTGCTCTATATGAATCCAACTAGTATTTAGAATAATAACTTTTCATGTTTTGATGTTATGACATTGTCTACACTTAACTAGATACATTGTTTGTATGGTTTTGTGTCCAATACACTCTTACTCAGGATAGTGTAATGCAAAACCGTATGATCCAACGAGAAAAAAATATAAATATTAATGTGCTTGATGACATATCAAAACGTGTCCATTACGAACGTCAAGGTTTGATTAGGTTTGTAGCAAATACATTATATTTCATAACGCTTGGTCAATATTTCCATAGACTGTATCATAAACGTTGAGTCTCAGATATCATGCAATGCTTCTCACTCCATAATGTTAAAATTTATCCTGGCTTTAAGTTACATGGGAAGTTCTAAGCATATTCTGATGACACTTCAGTATAACATAAAGGTATTTTCGCATTATTTATATACCCACACCTCTTTTACAAGTCTACACAGAACAATCAAAATTGGATTTAAAGGTATGTGTAATAAATGTCTTTAAACATGACATGTATATATAATATAGTCGGTATAAAATAACCACATTATCCCTATTATAGGCTCAGTAACTAAAATATCAAACCTTCCTAGGAACAAATAATATACTCATACGGCTCTATGGTCTTAAAATAAGTAATAGAAACTAGTGAAAAGCAAAAAGCTTTATAAAATTCAGCCAATAAATTTCCCTATAATACAAACTGAAAACTGTAAAAGGAACATACGGCATTTGCGGATTAAATCCTAAATGATCACAGAATTACTGACACAAGTACTAAAGATTAAAGTTCTAACTAAATTTTAGTGGAAATTCAAATGAAATCCAACGCTGGAGGGTTGAAGTAACTGAGATGGCCAGTGTCGTTGTCACATATCAACAGGCTTTTGTTGAATCCGGCAAATACAATCCAAAAATAAATCATTAGTTGAAATTTTAATATAAATTCAACACTCTATTTCCAATAATCTTAATTGTGCTGAGCACCTTGCGTTTCCAGTGAAAAATGAATTTGAATAAACAAATTCAAGCCTAAAAGAAAGGCAGGACACAAACATGATTCTGTCTCAAGATGTAATAGCATGAATAAATAATCTTTAGAAAGAAAAATACACAATTCCCTTTGTTGCCCTGAGGTCACAATGAACATTTGTAGACAAATGCTGATACTCTGGAAGATTCCCCATGTTTACATAAAATCTTTGTTTAATTACAAAGTCTATTATAATAAAGATCATTGTAAACACAACTTGACTCAGGCAAAGGTAATAATTGTAATAATTAACCCAAATTCACAGCGAAAACAGTTATCTATTAGTTGTTTACATAATTAAACAAAACTAATGATTCCTATCAGGCAGAAAATGAACATGATTTTAGGTAATGTCAAGTCCAAAGTAGAATCATCCATGGCATCTAACGAATATACAAACTGCAAAAGAGAACAAACAATGCAAATTAAATATATACAGCAACATGATCTTATTTAGGTAATACAAATGAAGAAATGATATAGCTTGCATTGAATACAAATATTAATGTGAAGATGGCAGGCAAATTTAAATCATTTTTTTACTAATGCATAGAAACTTTTGCAAATGGCAAATTGAAATAAAAATTATAAAATGATACGTGGATAATCTCCGCTAAAGAATTTGTTGATGACACATAAGATCATCCCAAACTGTTTCTAATGCTATTAAATAAACAAGAAAATAGGTATTATTTTCATACCAAGCACTCATTTCATTGGATATTTAATTTTTGCCCAGCACTAATTTTCACGCACCAGTTGATGAATGCTTATCAACTGAATTGAAACAAAGACATCATACACAGAAAAAGCTATTTTTCATCCAAACCACGCGATATTTTGATGTTTGATAACGACGATTCAGTAAGCCGATATATGCCACAGCGAGATTTGAAATGTTGGCAAAATCAATTTAATTGGGATAGGAAGTAGGCATGTCAATAACTGGCTGCATACTATCTCACTGGCATTTACCAGGTCTCAATGTACCATAACTAGTAAATTCGATACACATTTGCATGGTCCCAATGTACCATAACTAGTAAATTCGATACACATTTGCATGGTCCCAATGTACCATAACTAGTAAATTCGATACACATTTGCATGGTCCCAATGTACCATAACTAGTAAATTCGATACACATTTGCATGGTCCCAATGTACCATAACTAGTAAATTCATTACGGAGGTTTTACATCTACTTTTCGAAAAAAGAAAAGTCATCAAAGATGTGGCTCAGATTAAAATTTTTACAATACATTAAACAATACATTTCAGGTAAATGAGTTAGCAAAATACAGTAGGTAATAATGCAAAATTTTGGTCGCATTCGATACGATAATTAAAATAAGAAGACTATAAGACTAAATTAACGTTATTTTTTTTTAACGCCTGAAGGTATACACAATCTTGCAAAGATTTAAATATCTGAAACTGATGCCCATCTGTAACTATACGATATAGAATATATAATTAAAACATCAAAGACAAGTAAAGTCTGATTGTACCAAGCTCCAAGCCACTTTAAGCAGGTGGTCTCATCAGTCAGAAAGGAAAAGATGAATTGAGGAAACTGTCGAACGCGTTAAATTTAAAAGAGTTCTAGAAATGTTCTAATGAATATGAACAAAGACGCTTTCATAATTATGACTGTACAATAAAACCTTTGTATAACTTTTTTTTTTTTAAAAATAAAGAACTAATTCCTTGATCGACATATTCACTTTCGCATCGCTCTTACATTAATTTTAAAGTGTTCTTATTGTTTCTATGCATTTTATAACAATAACAAACAACAGAACGCTACAACAAGAAGATAAATATCGCAATCAGATATCACAGACAATTTGGTATATTAATAGTGAGCTTTACAGTCGCATTAATTCTAGTTTGCACTAGTGGAACTTAGCGTATCAAGGGATATATCTGCAGTACTTCTCCCTCCATCACTCGCTTGTTGCGCCCCTCCCCTGTCTCATGTTATACATATTAGCTGCATTTGCTATATATACAGAACGAGTTGTTACAATATACCATTTAGCAAGTATTACATATTTTGCGCCCAGAAGTATATTAATCCATCAAATAATTTCAAATTCTCTCAAACCTTGAAATGCTTACATTATTGTGTTAAGTATTTTTAATTTGCATTGTTTGTAAATTATTTTTAAAACATTTTTAATTTTATGCTATTGTAAGAAAACATTGTATGTTGGACTGGACCTTGTCCAAAACATAGTTCATTTCTGCTTGACCCGATTTTTTAAATTTCATTATGTAAACAACTAATACATAGATAAAATATTCTCTACGCGTATGGGCTTAATATCAGGATCATTATTAATAGAAGTAAATATGTATATTTGGATCCGGTCAAGATTATTTGAAATTACGTCATGTACCTGACATATTACAAGTACAATATTTTAATTTTAGTGATAGGTTTCTAATATTAACAAATATTTCGTATTTTGCAAACATAATGATCATACTATAAGCTATTGTCGATTCGGTAATATTATTTTATTTTTCGAAAATGCTAATTGTGACCTGAGGTCAAGTAAAATACCACATAATCTTGTCACTGAAGGGAAAATTCATTCGTGCTTTGAAGATCTAGCACAGTCAAGATGTACTATATACTGTAACCAGTAACGTTAGGCTGGAATTAAGTTATAAAAATTATTGTATTCAAGTGATTATTTTCTTCGGAAACACAAAAGTGTTCTGATGAAATTCTTGGACAGAGACATTCATTGGAGTTTATATTGAATTCAAACCTGAAATGATATTAATGTGATTCAACAGAATACTGTTGACACATCATCATTATACAGTCTTCAACAGACACATCAACTCCTTCAGCTTTTGGAGTTAATTTGAACTTCTACAAAACATTGTTCAGGATTTTAAATTATTAGGACTTCTGTCTGTAATTCTATGATCACTTTTTATTTAATTATCAATACCCAAGGCTCTTGTGTATTTTACGTCGTATTCTAGTAAATTAAATTATTTGTTGACTTGTACACGGCATGGTGCTTTTGACTATTTTAGCTGCTTATTTTAAGAGCATAGACTCGTAACAAACGTACGTTAAGTCACAATTAATCCCAAATGTTATATCACGCGTTAAAATATATACTTTTGAGAATAAATTACAGTCAAAGCCTCTAATGTGCTAATATGTTAACATTCTTGATGTATCATACTGATATGATCCAAAATGAGAATGATGCATTAGAAATAAACCAAAAATAGTGTTTTAGGCCAAAAAATGTTTAACACTTTTTAATTCCAGTGACTAACTTAAATAGAACAAAATCTCTCAAATTAAAGCTGAACACAACAATAAGAATTATTACACTTTGGGTGTTGATAAGAGAATGAGTATTTAGTTTGATGTACTCATTTTTATATACTTCTCCACTTGACCCGTGTCGCAATTACAATTTTATGAACAAACTTTTTCATCGTAATGGATAATTACTTCTCAAAGGTGTAAACAAACGTCGTTGCTGGAACATTTTAAGGTTAGAATCAAGACTGTATCTAGAACTCAAACTGAATGTAAACATGTTTACAATCAATGCGTATCTTATGCAATACCTAAAATGAAAGACCAATATTATATATGCAAAGTATTGTTTGCAAAATGAATGTTACTAAGCATATAGGTCCTTACAATCTTTGTTTGCCCGAGGGTAAATTTGAGAGCGGAGCAAATATGCGCAATTTTTTACAATTATAAAAATGTATACTGTAAAATGTATCATCGATGCATTTTACCACCATTAGCTAGTAGCGTGACTATTACATTTTTAATATAACATATAGTAACATTTATACATTAATAACGGCAGATATGTTTATTTCACAAGTTAGTTAGAACCAAGTTCTGGTTTGTGAGCAAATAAATTATAGCAACGCTGGCTTTTTAGACAAGTTCAAGATCATCGATAATTAGTCTTAGATTAATTGAAACTGTCCACAATATAAAATAATTAGGAACTGAATGACACTTTTTTTAGTAAAGAGGTCTAAGGTATTAGGACTTTAAGTAAGTGCAAACAACAGAAACCGTTAATGTTTATAAGGTTAAACAAATAATTTATTTCCCTAGAATATAAATTGAACATTTGAAAAGAATTATAGCATTGTGATATGAATCCCCGATAACCTTTAGTGTCCCATCACAAGTCCAACTGCATGAAGGTCAAATTGAATTCCAGTGGTGTTCCAAATAAATTCCAATATTCAATGTGATGATGTGCCTGTAGTCTCGAATGAGCTAATGTTCCAATGACATGGAATGTGGCAGGGTGCTAACAGACGTTTGATGTATCACAAAAATATAATCAAAAATGTCATTGTGTGAATTCACTATACTTCCATTTTAATGTTGTAGTCCAAGAATATTATTGAGAATTTTACAATTGCAGTGAATAAAAAATTTGATTAACTAAATCAAACCAAATTCAAACCTACGCGCAACAATACGACGAACTCTGCTTCAGACGCTAAGGTACGAATGAATATTTTTCAATTAAGCATTGATTTATAAAAAGCTAAGAAAACAACCAGGATGTAGACAAGTAACCTCTTTAAAACATTCAAAGTTGTCAGCAACGTTATGAATTTCCAAGTGAAAAGTTATATCCTACATTCAAAAAGACCAAACATATTTACTTCAATTGGTGATTAATCTGAATATTAGATCTATACTCATAGAGAAATATAAACTATGTATTATATTGTTTACAAAATATTTGTCACTGCCCAGGTACACCATTTAACTGATTTTGGACAATGGTCAAATGCAAAAATACAAATATATAACATATAATCATTGTAAAAAACAAAACAACAAAATCTACAAATTAAATATGCATGAAAAATTTGACATATATTTTATTTTTTTCGATTTTGTTGTTTTGTGGTTTTGAAATTATTTCTCAGCTCAAGATAAGCTATACATGACTGGTAGTATAACTCATAGAGGAAAAACATGTGAAATCCCTTTTATAACCACCTACCCACGGGAAGCTACTGACAAACTTTCTCAAATACCCACATTGGTCGAGTTTGGGACTCGAACCGATGCTGACAGAGATAAATCGGTAAATGCGATCGCATTAGATATCATAAAACAGATAAATTCGGTGACATTAATAGAAAAATGAGTAAGAGGACAAACCTAGCAGAGAATCAGTTATAAAATACCACGAGTTCAAGAAGTTTGTGAGCAATTTAAATTGACCTAATAGTAAATGGTGTAAGCGAAACTGAAATCTATATTTTTTATCCAAATGATAACAGGGACATAATAAGTTTCATCACATAGGCAAGTTTGTGTAGTTGGCTATTATAGTGGTTCAAATGATAAAATATATAAAAAAAACTTTATAAAAAAACTAAACAGTATCATTGAATCGATAACAGTTTTGATTTCAAACGGAAACTATGGTATTTAAAGGTCATTAACATTTTGAAAAGGAAATGACGGCACATTACGATAATGAAGAACGTCGTGATATTGACTTTCCCCAAACATAATATTAACGTATTAGTAATTCCTCGTAATAATTGCACAGCACAAATTACCACCCTCAACTCAAAATTACAGTTTATACATTTTGCTAAACGAAATATATTGCAAACATTGTGTTTTTTCTAGCGTTCATAAAAGTCCAAAATGCTTTTCTTTTTATTTGCTACATTTTTAAATTATTAGAAAGTAGTGAAATGCACATTTAAATATCAATAATCTATATAAAGACTTGAAATAATCAGATTTTCACATAATAGATATATCGTAGTGTTTAAGTAAGTGGAAATATCATTTAAAAGTTCTAATGAGTTTTGTTTTGAAAAGGACAGCAAAGAAGCGAGACCCTATCGATCTATCTACAATAAACAATGAGTTTAACTGAAAAAAACAATCGAATAATTAACGTTATTGTTTCGGTACATGTAAATGATGTACTTAATTGTCTATTTGTACAGATATACATTGCCACTTGTATCCGAAGATACGTAGATGAAAAATATTTAAGAGATATAAAGAGAGAACAAGAAAAGTGTAAGCTATGGAAAAAATTCAAAGCAAGCTCAGTCAGTTTCACAGAGCTGAAACAACCACACATACCACAGCGTGAAGAAATTTTGAGATATTCAAGATATATTTTCCAAACGAATGAATGCGTTGTCCACTGCTTTACTGATTGTACAGTATTTGTACGCATCAAACATTTTTAGAGATTTATCCAGAGCAGTAACACGGGTACTGTTGAACAAATGATGAAATTTCTTAGATACAAACATGCCCGACCCTAGGATGTGCAGGGCAAAAGGCAGCATGCGGGGCCCAAGGCAGCAAAAGCAATGAGCGGGGCCCCAAGCAAAAACATTGTATTGCAAAGTGGATTTCCTGAAAGCACAGGGCCCAAGGCGTTTTCTAGCTTGCGTTGCCCTAGGGACGGGCCTGGTAACAAATCTGTATTTAAGAACTCCGGAATTATATCTTTAAAAATTACAAATGGCATTACATAGAAGCGATTAAATTTCTGGAATAAAAGATGACAACATCATTACTAACATTGGAGTGTAATTGGGAAGGTCACGGCATTCAGATGAAGGTTTTGTTTTCTGTCTCACTAAGCTGATCCAAATGGCGCAAATGATGAAAGTGTAGGGCATAATAAAACACAGATGTATTGCAAAAGGAAAAGTAATGATTTTAATGAAAACCTAACAAACTGATTGGATTATCTGAATGAATGAATACGGGAAGAAGGTAAGGTCACTCAGAGCTTCAGTAATATTGATGAAGCTATTTCTTTGTATTCTTTTCTTAAATAAAATTTAGCAATATTAATAAATATATAAATTTAAAATATACATTTACAAATTTAAACTTTTGCACTAGATATATTTTTCTGTCAGAGTAAATAGAAACATAATCGATATTTTCCTTCTGCATTATTTCCTTAGTCGTTTGCTTGTGAACACCTTTTCATTCATCAGAATGTATGCGTCATGAATGTCGTCTTCCTCCGCTGTTTTCACGTTCCTATCCCTGGCCTATTTGGATAAAACTTCTATTACTGTAAACATGTTTTGTATTTTGTAGATTAAGACATGATTTATTGATATCTGCTCATCCATATGACTGACATAAATCATTATATTGGGAAATTGTTGTTTAGCTTCCGTGTGTAACGTATGTGTAGGATACATGTTTATTATAGCTATAAGTTCAGAATATTTGATGTCATGTACGGTTTGTTTAATTTTTGCTACCTCATATTGATATTACAGTGTGCAACTTGATATTTAGAATTACAATACAAACATCTTACATAGCTAAAATGATCTGTTTATTTAGACTATTGCTTTCTCTTTCTCTCCAACTTTATCTGATTCTCTGTCTGCTTGTTTGTCCCCGCTCCCTTTATCTCTCTCCCTTACTCTCTGTGTGTGTCTCCTCTCTCTCTCTCTCTCTCTCTCTCTATATATATATATATATATATATATATATATATATATATATATATATATATATATATATATATGTGTGTGTGTGTGTGTGTGTGTGTGTGTGTGTGCAATAAACTGACATCGAACAGTGGGGAACTAGCATATAACTAGCCTGATCGCTTTCGACTGCTGTAATGTGTCTTTTTCAAAGGCAAAAACAAGATATAGAAAACACAAACAAATACAACAGAAAATGGTTATGTTTGCGAAAATGTGCATGGCTGTTTCTACAGGAATTTAACCTTTAACTTTATTATGTCTCATCTAGCTTATTTCAGCTTGTTGCTGTTACTGGAAAATATTTGTATTGACCTAGAAATGAATAAGCCATAACGACATCTTTTATTTTATGTAAATTTATGTATGTCTGTAATTTTATATAAATTTATCTAAGCGCAAATTATATACCGAATATTTCATTTTTATAGTAGTCATAGGCGATTAAGCATATTCACATAAATATTTAAAAGAAAATGTGTTGGCTGCAAAAGATCATTGTATTTGTGCATGGTTGCGTTTTTCTGGTTTTCTTGGTTAAACCGCTTGGTTTAATTATTATAAGGCGGCGTATCCAGTATGAAACACCTTCATACTTTCATTTAACTTCCCACAATTAAACATACAATTTCCCTATAACAAGTCAATGTCATCATTTTTCATAGCTAATATAGCCAGTACTGTTAGTTCGTTATGATATATGTGAGTTTCTCAATGCAAAAATAGTACTATTTATGAAATCTCAAAAGGTAGTGAATAAAAGATGTAAAAAGACCAAGCTGATGCTATTGTAAAATAACTGCACAATGTCCATGCTAAGTACTTAACAAAATGTGAACGATGTACATCATATACAAACTGACCTGAACTCTCTCACTGATTTCATAAAGGTCAAATATATACTAGAATAGAGATATCTGATGTAGACTGTAAGGGAGGCAACTCATCAGGTAACATAAAATGTATAGACCAATCTTTGTAATCTGAGCCACATAACTTGGGAAGCTCAAACAATGACATCCTATACATAGATTCATTCCAACTGTTGATAAAACAATATATCTGGATAATGTATTTTAAGAACACATACAAGGTAACCTTTGCATCATTTTCACACTGGCCATCAAATAGTGTTTCTGAACCTGCTGAAATGTTGTAGATGCGTTTGTTTTGCTAGTGATTGTAACCTGCATGGAATCAAATCTAAAGCAAACAGAAAATCATGCAAAGTAAACAACGGGAGAAGAAATAATGTAATGTAAAGAGGGACATCCATTTAACATAACGCACCACAAACTCCAATGAAGCTTATGCAGATACATCTGTTTCTGTGAAAGCTCCCTAACAATTGGTGCAGCTGACTCCCAAGGAAATCTTTAACGTTGTCCTAGCTAGCAATATCACTTGTACAGGTGTTATCCCATATACATAGAGGCCTACAAGAAAGTAAAACCCTGACATTCGTATATATAGGCCATTATAACGTAAATTTCTGTAAATACGATGAAATTCATGTATAAAACATTACATCATGAGTAGATATGTAGGTACAACAAGCATTAAAGTAAGGTAATCATCATTACATTAGGAAAATATAATAAGCATGTACTGAAAATATTGATAAACTGAATATGTATATGAAATGCTTCAATTAAATCATCTTGCCTGAAACGTACAAGGCTTTTGTTGTTTATTAGCAGAATGGATCAGCAGTTCCTGGTAACTCTCACAGTGGAGGTAATAAGGAAATTATTTATGGCACAGTGAATCACATCTAACAAGACAGGAAAAATGACACCGGTTTTAAGGTCTCACTGGACAGGTTATCTGGTGAAGTTTCCTCCGACAATGACCTATGGCAGAAGAATGAGAATACTTTTACATTGAAGATATACATAAAGACAAGCTAATGATTTTTTGTAGAAAGCATGTATGTGCGATTTCGACTGTGGCAATCAGGTTAATTCATAATACAACTAGTGGCTTTTATACTGAACTAACACTGCCACCAACCCCTCAATTTTACGAGCATTTTGACAGCTATTTGGAATATTTAATACGATAAGGCAGCTAAAACAATTAGTATGTGCCTTACGTACGAATAAAGTTCAATAGTACTTTAACAAATTAGCATAGTGTTCATCATCCCTCAACCATCTCGATATTAAGATATTTACCTTTGTAGCAGACATACGCAAATACGTAAACCAACTCGGCTGTTCATTTGCAGCCCAAGTTACGCATTTGATCTCCAGCGCTATTCTAACTGTGATAGGCAGTCACGAACTAAGCCAACTCATTTTCAAGCCTAACACAAAGTAAATCAAAACCACATTACAGATTTAGCTTCTGTGTGAATTAATAAATGCTAGGTCTATGATTAGGTTCATGCCTTCTACCTTAAAAATTAGGGAGGTGTCAAGATACGAAACTATCCAATGATACCTTAAAACTAGCTAAAATGTTTCATTTCACAGAACAGACGGCGGATCCGGTGCTTAGCAATACACTGAACTTTGTGGAAATTATTTATTTCATTTTTTCTCCTTTGAAATGCTGTCCAAGGAAAAATTAGAGGTTTTTTTTTGCAAACTATTAAGGAAATCCACATGCGTCAAACGAAGTCAAATTTATAAAGTATATTAAGGCATGTGCGAAAAACCTTGTACAAGAATATAATTTTGGTTCTTGTGGACCATTTAAAAAACGATAAATTTAAGTGTGTCAGCGTTCGTTGGTAGCATGCTTTCCTTATATAAACGGCCAAGTATTACCTACATCTAAACTGGTGTTTTCGCAACAATGAACGCATAAAATAATTTCTACATGCACCAAAATAAGTATGTACCCACTGTAGTATGCACTCATATAGTATAGTGAAACACTGAAATAAACATTTAAGTTTGTTCATATGTTCGTCAAAAACTGCAAATTTGGCCATATATCTGCATCTTCAAAATGTCTTACAAACAACCAGCGCATTTCGGTACGTGGTTTTTTTTTTTTTGGCAGAACGCACGTTTGCAAAACGATCCACACCTATGTAAATTTTAAACGTATTTCTTTTTGCGCTACTCTTCAACAAAAATACAAAAAATAAGACAAACAGACATTCAAATGTAGTTTGTGGTTGGTAATCTTCTTTCTTTTGTTCCACTCATATATTGTGTTAGAACATTTTGATTATTGAGCTGATGGATGGTATGCTAAGTGTTGAAGAAGCGAATAAATGAAATCGACCCAAAACAAAAACGATACAGCTTATGGTACTAACGGAGTCTTACGAAATAATGGACTGATGATAAAAATAATAATATAGTCTATGTTTCCCATTCATGAATTACGTCAGTACACAACTTCATAGTATACTCTGCTAAAAACCATATACCTCGGTCTCCAACTGACAATAAAAGGGGAAAAAAATTAATGTAATACTTATCGAAGAAGTATTTATTGAAGAAAGCTATATTTTGCTGTGTAATGACTGTAATCTACGCAAAGACATGGATATAATTTTTTTAAAATAGGAAGGATATAACCTTTATTTAAAAAATGATCTAACCCAAAATAGCCTAAGCGACAATAAAAACTTTCGTGTTATACTTTTAAAGTCTCTAAGTGGTGTAGGGGTAATGTGCACGGCTGATTCCAGCAATGTACTCAATCTAAAATCAGCAGTTTGACCAAACATTTCATTTTAAATTTATATGTATCAATATGTTTTCTTTTGCTTTTTCCTTCAGTGAATTGTGTTTGCTCCTTTGCAGTATTTCTCTCTTTCTGTCTTTCTTTCTCGTATCATCTCTCAAAGGATTGGAATAAGATTATAAATAACACTAACAGCAATTTGCTTTCAAATACTGCTATTTGAGCTCCTTGCTTACAATTGTAATTATCAATCTTATTACTGTTTATCATTCCACTGTTTTATGATGCTATTAGTAAAAATCATTGCCTCAAGACCATTCGTGTGTGTGAAACTGGAAGAGATGGAACCTTTTAGGGCTTATCTTTCGCATCTCTGCTATCGATTTTTTGATGGATTTGGAATGTTAAACAACTCTCCTTTTTATCTTATAACTTAAAATGTATATGCGTTTTGTATATGTGCTTGTCACTTGATAATATGGGGCGAGACAGTCTAGTAGAGCTGCTCCATGTTTTCAAGTCAAATCATAAAATAACACAATTTCGTACATAGCCACTGGTAGAAAGATCTCTTTATTCTGGAGCGAACAGCCTCTTTTAAACATCTTGATGGCCTGTATTCTCTGTGTGCATGGGTGTGCGCTTGATTAGCCGGATACACCCACCCTTGTATATAAAATATTCCTATGCATTATCTCCACATTAATGTCTATATAAATCATTTTTCAGATATTTCACACCATACATTTTGCAATTTCCTTGTTTTACTGTTGATCATGATATTAATATGAAAGTGTTGTACGTCTTTTCAAGGTTTAATTTATGTTTATTTGCTCACAAGAAGACAAATGTACCAAAGTCAGCTTGAAATTCAATGCCATATGACCGAATGTATCTGAAGTACAAAACTTCGGGAATATAAGCTTCTTAACGAACAACGCAACGCTGTATAAATTTTATATTTAATGCGACATCATTAGTTTGCAAGTCACACACACACACACACACACACACACACACACACACATATATATATATATATATATATATATATATATATATATATATATATATATATATATATATATATATATAGCTGAATTGAGCAAGCTTTGGTTTGAACTTCAATTTGTCACTTGCAGAATGGCAAAGTTTACATTCTGAATCGATTAAACTATGCCATCGCCGAGAGTACATTTCATTTTAAAGAACAATTTGACTTGAATATTGTATTTATTTATTTTTATTGTGCAAAATATATTTATTGACCAATAAAAATATATCAAACATTAAAATGTATAAAAGCAAAATGGACCACACGAAACAATATATTGTCTGTTTACTGAATTACTTTTACTGCCAATTAAACTGTGCATAAAACTACAAAACGCATCATCGGGTCTCTAGTGGCCGAGTGGTCTAAAGCGCTCTCCGTTACGGATCACTGCCATCTCACCTCTGTCTGCGTGGGTTCGAGTCTAGAATTCGGCCAATGTGGGTTTGTGAGAAAGCTTGCCAGTAGCTTCTCGTGGGTCGGTGGTTCTTCCCGGGGTTTTCCATGGTTCCTCCCCCACCATTAATACTTTCCGCCATGCATAGCCTATCGTGTGCTGAAAAATGGCGTTAAACCCCAAAACAACAACATCTCTCTCTCTCTCTCTCTCTCTCTCTCTCTCTCTCTCTCTCTCTGTATATAACATCATTAGCTACAAGTAAATTCTTCATCAAGGAAATAAGAACATAAGATTAAGGCATGATAGCACCCATGATCGATTTTCTATTAGGAAAACTTTTATGCATTCCATATAAAACTCAAATAGCAAGGATTTGTTATGAAAGCTGATATTATTTCTGATCTAGATCTGAAACAAATTTGTTAATAATGTGTTGTTTTTGTTGTTTTGGGGTTTAACACCATTTATCAGCGCAGGATAGACTATTCACGACAGCCATTATAACTGGTGGACAAAAAACTGGGAGAATCCTAGTTGAAAAACCTACCCACGGGAAGTTTGCGGCAAGCTTTGTCATATACTAATATTGGCCGAGCCCTGGACTTTAACCAAGGCTGACAGCGTTGAGAGGGCAGTGTTCGGTACAGACCCTTTAGGGAAAACTTGAACTGCAAAAGCAGTGAGAATTTCCTTCAAGAAATTAAAGCTAACATTAGGGCAGAAATGTAACTTGTCTTCAGATTATGTGTATTGAAGGCCTTGTTTTTTAACCTAATTTTAAATGATGTAGGAAAACCAAACATCTCAGCCATGATTCTATTAGAGATTTAGTAGTCAGTAAAGGCGACATACATTAACAATTCATGGATTAATAAAATATAGTTGGTTAAGGAATACCAGGTATTTCCATACATGACATCATCAATGATCTACCATTGCAGAAGAGACTCAGTTATAAGCTGAATATTTTGTATTTCACTCGATATCTTGAAGAGTACATTAATCTAACGCCAATAATCCCCTATGAATAATAATTGTTTGTGTCAGTGACCTATTTCACAGCTCCTTATCCGCCATTACAGATGCCCCAAAGTATTTTAAATGTCGATTCGCTTCTCTGGCTGTGTATTTTAATTCAAACTGCCTTAATAAATAATTGCTAAAGCAGGCAGACACATACACTAACACGTAAAGCGAAATATCAGATCCAAACGAATAATGTTGATCGCTAGCTTTTTGCAGAGACTAGCATCTAGCGGGAAGATCTCATTATTTATGAAACAGATGGCTAAAATGGATACGGGTATCTTAGCGTATATCCTGAAATATCAATGACATTAATGACAAGGTCTATGAAAACCTGTCACTTCATGTTCCGGTAAATGACACATGAGCTTCTGCAGACGATGATTCTGGGTGAACAAAATCAATTTTGAATGTTCTCTATGGTGAATTGGTGTGATACTCTTTGTCAGAGTCAAGAACGTACACCTTTTAAAATTGCGCAACATGAACATTGATAAACAGAGGTAGTTATATATTCTGAAACGTATGCTAAATTTAAAGCTACAATGAAGATGGTAACTCTTGTAATGAAAACAATTAGACATTTCAAGTTAAATTTCTTTTAGATGGAATACGATTTGGTTATGTATGGTACACTCGATTGGATATTGTGAATCGAGTAAGCGAAATAGGAAGTAAAGTTTGTAATCTGCATAAGCAAAGTTGGATATCCTCTGTGAGATCAGCGCAAACAAGGCAGATTATTATTCTTTAAATAAAGGATATTTATCAGTTTAAGCGTGCCTGAATATGATAAAGGAGTTCGTCTGAAAATTGCGCTAAGCGGATTTAGAACTTTATAGCATAAATTGAATATATAAATGGGTCGTTATGAAAGAGTTCCAAGGAACGAGCAACTATATAATAGGTGTAAAAGAAGAGCGAATATGATACTTCTCGTGTTTGTATATTCTATTAGAAACTAAGAAACATTATTTACCAATATATCATTGTTCAAGGTCGAAATATAAAGATTCAAATTTATTATATCTGTATATTCTGGAGGAATTATCATTGCATCGTCTGAATGCATACCTTTTGTGCAATATTAAAGGCCAAAACTAAACAGAATATATGTAATTATGAATTTATTGTATTCCTAGATCATAATTATAATGACGTATTTGCATTTTATGTATATTTAATTGCAGTCATTATCATTAAATAAAATTCATGTCATATTTATTACTCATTACTACTTATACTCTAGTAAAGCACGTCCGCATCTTCATATCATTAGCTGTCAATTGTTTGCGCAACGTGATGCTAAATAAATAACATTTGTGTGTTCCATTTTTTTTCACTTATCTCTGATGATTAAAGCAAATGTTATTCTAATTTAGGACAATCTCTAAGCATAGTCTCATGATTTTAAGTAATAATTGATCAAGTAGATAGCTTTGGTAGATCCAATCCTGTGAGAAGTGGCTTCGTTGCATGTTTTGCGATATGGAGACGATCACACACTAACGACAGACAAATGACTAGGTGGATGAGAAATATGTTAAGCGATGTTCAAATATAATCTCTACATTGCACTTTAGATCTAGATCTAAAACTGATATCCCTAAACCCAAGGTAATAACAAATATTCTTACGTTTGAAAGCGGATAATTTTAATAGCATAATCAAAGGCATATAACTATATAGGTTGTAATGGCCAACTACTTGATCTCAAATGTTTAAAATTCGCTCCGTTAAATGCAATATCCGTGCTTAAAAAATTCGTTTTTTTCTCTGTACGTTTTCCTTTAATGATATCGAATCGAAAATGAGATTACACAACCGTTGTAGAATATCTTATAAAAAATTTAAGTAAGCACACATTTTTTGACTAAATAGAAAAGTGAATATATACATTATCCATGTTGCAATAATACAAATAAAAAGTCGAAGTCATAAATCCACATCAATTAAAAATTATGCTCATATGCAAAGTATACATATCAAAGAAAGTACAGAATTATTTTACGAAATAAGTGTTGTCATTATGTATATGTTTTCTGCCCCTTTTTGAATTAAAATTTTACAAATTCGATACCATCAACCAATGTTCACGTCCTGAAATTTACAACTTGATAAAGTAAATTTAGCACGTGTTCTTGAATTCACATGAAAAATGAACTTTCGTTATTCCTAAAGTTTGAAATTCGGTATCAGAAATGTATTTAGACGGCAAATAATCAAACATTAAGTATCTTAATGAAATAAGGTATTCATGTGCTGATTTTCGGCATCCGTTCTCTCATCGATGTTGTGATGAAGTCTTTTATAACGTCAAGACAAAAAAAATCATATCACTCACACATGTGCGAAGTGCGATTTAGTGACGTATAATTACAGCCGCATCAGTTGGTAAACGTAGGGAAGATTTTCATTGGTCAGAACAGAACCATGTGATCAGGCCCAGTTACGTTTATTTCTGTATAAACTGTACGGAGAACTACTTTATACTAACTTCTATAAACATAGTCAAATACAAAGCAATGTAAAAACTGAACTGGAAGGAATTCATACTTCGTGCATTTAAAACGAAATAAAAACTGTGGGTTTACATTTTAGTTAGAAAATTTAATAAATTGATTTGTCAGCGGTAAATAACAAATCTTTGAAATGTTTCTGAATGTAATTAATTCCATCTTTGAATAGATGTGAAAACAAAGCCGGGAAACTCACAATATGCCAAGAAGAGCACTTGGGTCATAGCACTTTCACTGCGGCTAGTTAAAATGAATTAAAACTTTAGGTAAATGGATATAGGGATTGGAAGAAGGGGATTCAAATCAACAGTCCCTCGGTGTAAGAAGTTGAGCTTGATAGTTCGGGGGTGGGGGTGATGGTGGTGGTGGAGGAATGTAAAACTCCCGCTACGTCTCCAATTCAACTTTCATGGTCGATGTCTTATACTGTTTGACTATTGGACCCCCATCACTGGAACAATTTATTCTTATTTCCATTTGTAAGTAGCCCCTGTAGGTAGCCTAAACTGTAATTCAAAATAAATAAAAATTTGAAAAGCCAAAATCAGTTACTCACGTGTCTGCACAATAACGATTTGGCCAAGTCACAATAAACGTCTGAGAGCATGGAATCCAAGCGTCATTCGTATTTCAAACAAAAACAAAATCAACCCATTCTTTGCTTTGAATATTGAACTTCTACCCAGATCACATATGTCAATTTAGATAAAAGATTAAGACCATACTGTGGAATGTTCAAAGCCTAAAATCACCATCCATTGGTAGAATTATTTTGTTTGATGTTGACGTAGCTATTACGTTGCAGTTATAGTGTCCCGTATTCTACAAATAGCTACGTTGCAGGAACCCTCAACAAGAAATCATACGCTTAAACATGAATCTAAATCTGACAGGAGATATCTTTAAAAAGGAAAAAAAAAATTAAATAATAAAAATAAAAAAGAAAGAAATAATTTTGTTTAAGGAGAATTGCAATTACAAGAGTTAAATATTGTTTTTTTTGTGTCTATCTTGGTATAAACTATCAGTTTCCGCCTCACACAGCTTACACCATTTGTTGGAGTCAGCAACTGGCAGTTTATGCTAAGATAAACTCAGAAAAAGCAAACTTAAACTCTTAACTGTACGAGTATCATGCACCTAACACGATGCGGTTTCTGGCTGAACCTTAAAATACGACTGACACAAAAAAGCATCCACTTCAAACATCGTATGCAAAAAAAATAGAATTATAAATATGCTGAGGTTTTAAAATGTCTTCATCTATAGGTATATATTTACATCAATTGTGGGTGGCAGTAGTACCAGATTACGGAATTTTAAAACGATAACATGAATTTTGTTACAAGAGAACATACCTTTATGAAGTGGCTCACATCAGTTTTATTTCTTTTTCATCATATAATGTAACAAGACAAATCTTAAAAGGACGAAAATAAATATATTTATAGATTTCATTTTTTTACATTTAAAATATTTAAAGATCTTGAATATTTAAAGTTGTTTGAAATTATATGTGTACAGTGTTTATGTCCTATCCAAGTCTTTTTAGAGTTTACTTGCCTATTATTCATCATAATCAAATATAAGTAATACAAATTAAATTAAATAAAAAACAACTAGCACTAAAATCCACCACTGACATTCATATTTGTGTCATATTGGGGCTCCATTAAAGGTATGTGATGACATGGGCTTCTGAAATATTTTTTCATAGTTATATTGTGGAAAACCTTTAGTAGTTTCAATAAAATTTTAATCATTTTCCATAAAAAGCAATATCTGGAGGATTTAAAACGACAGTTTACTATTATCAATTAATGTAAGCTTAAGGGCACACCAAAATGACTCCTTAGTCTATCTGCCCCAGCTGTATTGTACCGTTTCAGTTTTTGATGGGTAGTTTCCTAAAATAAACTTACAATTTAGAACGTATTTCACCCATAAATGTACTCTGGGTTACATGTAAAGTAAATTCAACCTCGTACAAACAAAGTAGAGGTTCCTGATTGACAAGGATGTATCTTTCAATTTCGCATCAATGTTTCTTAAATTTTTTTAAAATCAGTTTGTGTTCTCGATCATTATGAGCACCTGCTCTATACCATAACAACGTAAATCGTCTCGTTTGCAGGATATTCCCTGTTTTGACTTAGGTTACGTTTTATAACTACTAACCTAGTCTGGCATCCCAAATCCAAGAGGATGGTTGTAAAAGTAGGTAGATAATAATTTGGTTGATCAAAAGTAGATGGATAACTTTTTAACAATTTCGAAAAGAGAATAGGAATTCTTACTTTACATGAAACCATCCGCCCTGTATTATAAGTGGCAAATTAGCTAAGACAATTTAAATTACCTTCTTTCATGGCTTAAAGATAATGGAGGAGGAAGGAAGAGGCATATTTCTATAAACGGAGACAATATTACGTTTTCTGCATCCACTGTGAAGGATCTAGAATAATGAATGTGTCCGTCCTAGCTCATTTTACCTTTACAACCAAACTGATCGTGCATGATGAAGATCCAGTTAAACTACTAGTACTAAGGTGTCATAGTATACTTGTTTGACAGATGAACGACAAGCTGTTCATTAAGGTTGCATTGACATAATGGAATAATTGAGATCATAGTGCATGGTTCATAGTTATGAATGATGTATGTTAAGTAAAACTGGTCTTATTTTCAAGACATTTATGGACTTTCTTGTGACTCGCAAGAAATATCTTTATTCAGTATAATAAAAAGGATGATTTGCAATTTTTTCACTATGAGAACGTCATTTTTGCCCCAAACGTATGGAGGTTTACTTTATAGGTTTATCTAAGTTTTTATCCTCTTAGTGTATGTTCTCGGTGGAAACCGATATTTCTGCTCAGAATAAATTAACGGAAAATATTGCCAAGTGTGTTAGGTTCGAGAAAGGAAAATGAAAGAACACTATGTGTGTGCTATCCATTTCATGTCACTACATTATATGGTCTAGTGTTTATTTCAAACGAGCAAATCACAAGAGGATTATGGAAGATACCGTTACGCAATACAACATGTATCAAACTTTCTATTGGATGTGTAGACGACGCTTATTAGTCTAGTGGCTTGTATGAGATAGCCTCAGTACCCATGGTGACTTAAGGATGAAATTACACAAAACGTTATCAAAACAACATATTGCAGCCTGATGAATTAATAACTATTAATATGAATTTATCTGCATTGTAGCAAATGATTCGTGGCTTTGGCGTACACACATCAATTCTCAATATACTTTAAGTAATGTTTAACAATGCCTTTTCGACTGATTGGATATAATAAGTACAGAATGTTTGAAAGGCCTACATTTTCGAATGAGAACTGCAGATACGTATAGAGGGTGATATACGTTTTGCTGGAATCTGACAAACTGCCGTATAAATAATTGTCAGAAATCTTTTACAATTACTTGTTTCTATAAGGTGGCACACAATTAATGTGACTCAGGTTCCTGGTATCCTTTAAACACGGCTGACAGAAATGTGTGCCTAGTTCAATCGTTTCATATTGAATGCAACAAATCCTTTCTCCTCTCTCCCACTTCCCCTTCCCCCGAAACCCGAAACCAGCAGGATTTGATGTTGGAAATGCAGCTTTGGTGTTATCAGATGCACTCACGTTCTGGAGTAACACCATGACAAGAAACAAAGCAGGAACGCAATTCAATATTTCTTTTACGAATTCAAGGCAACTAAAGAAGGCAGTCGAACTAATGAGTTGAGCTTCCTGTTCCGACCGCAAGACCAGTGTCATCCCAGTGGATTGCACTAGTACTGGCACTAGATCGTTGAGTCAAGTCCAGTATCCGCTGTTCCCGCAGAAATATGTTTAGTTTGAATGTAAAACCCACTGATCGGCACGATTGCAATGACAAAATGAAACAGCAATTTAACAACCTTTGTAGAGGTCTGATCGAGCACAGCTGGTGTAAAAGAGCACTTACAGCCGCTCGAGTTTCATATTATCGAGACAGCTCTAATCGTATTTTCTAAAAGGCGTTTGCCAGTGGAACAAACTTAGCTAACTTATGTTGTTCGTATAAATCCGCCAATGAACGTTCCATTTCTCGTTGGAGTAATTTGATACTTCTATATATTGCCGCTTGTGTATAGTATATCTGCCCTCTGTACGTCGCTGATGTATTATCTCAAAATCATCACCGCGAGACCATCTTGCTGTAATTACTCGATCTCAGAAATAATCTAGTTAAGATTTTCCTGGTTCATTATACAGCAAGTGATTTCTTTAATAAAAATAATTTATCAACACCAATTGAAAAACGTGTTGCTAGATCGTGTAAACTATCGTGATGAATCCATGCGTTGTTTTTTCTGAACATGTCCAAGAAAGTTTTTAAACTTATTTATATCCAAGCCATCGGGACACCAATTCTGATGAATATTTTGGAGAGTTTGTGTGTTGACACCGTTAATAATAACGAAAAAATAACATTTATCTCTGATCAAGTGGGGAATCTTAGTGTACCTTTGTTTAGCGTAAATGACATCTGTGTTTTTGTATCTGCCCCGTGACAATATTCTGGCTGATTTGTTTGTTAGTCAAGCATGCCATCATCATAAACCATTTGATTGTTGATATCCTCTTTAAGATCCACAACGGACAGCGCTTCATCGGTGTCAATGATAAGATCAATACTTCATCGTCATCCTTTGTATTTTCATTAAATTATTTAAGAACATTATATTATCTTTGGTCATCCGCAGATGGCGCTAATAAATAAAGTTTGTCCCATTTGAGCCACATTGTTATCATGTTGAGCAGCAACTGAGTATTACGAGACCCAGACGGACTAATTTTAATAGCTTGAATATAATTTGGTAACATTAGATGACGCTTGAGCGGTGCCTGAGGACGTGTCGCTGAAACGTCAGACACGTTCATAATGTACATATATAGTATGATTTTAGTCATGAGTTTAAATTGTGTTCGATGCAAGACGGTCACAGGTACAACTGTGTTAGCGTAAGCACGTTGAAAAATAACAAGCGGACACTTACTGGTAAGTTTGTAAGATGGGGCATAACAATATATAAGTTTGTGAGCAGTAATATGAGCATTACCGGCTGGGATGGAAAAACTACCAGGAACGCCATGGGCGAAGTATGCAGGGGAACATTATTGTATTTCAGCAGGGCCAGCGATTATTTTTGTCGTTGTTTCAGCGTTATGATAAATTCAACAGCGGGATCAAATTGGATCTGTTTTTGTCTTCTAGAGGTAACCAGGTAATTTGTTTTCTTAGCGTGCCAGTGACTATCGTCCGCTCTGCCTCCGTAGACAATTCTGTAAATTTCAGATATTTTTGTAACTCTCGATACTGCCAAATATACTTAAACATTGGACCAGTCGATGCAATCATCGACAATCCCGATATTAATATCTGAGATTGATTGCCCCTGCGACGAATTAATTGTTATCGCATATCATAGAGTCAAGTAAGATGGGTGCAGTGGCTCTGCCACCGGGGCTATAGCCCTCTCAACAAGCATCTTCAGGAACTTTGATGGTGTCATTAGTTTTCGTTATGTATCATTTTCGCGTCGTAACCGGGATGTAGCTAGATATATACAATATCACTCAGACTAATATTATAAATCTCACCAAAATTATCACCGACATAAAATCGCTGTGTTCTTTCTTGTGAACACTTTGTTACTGACTCCTTTACTACGGTATTTGCAACAATGATACAAATCTCATTGGTAAATCTTTTTACCACGATTGGGAACTACGATGTATTTTCCAATACTGCAACGTCATCTATTCTAACACCGTTAATAAGGGAATCTTCCCATTCGTCTATATTGTATTAGTAATTCCGTTAGTCCATTTCCACGCCTCGAGTCAATAAAATGTTCTTTGAAACGTTGGGCATCGCAATTTAATCTGCCAGTTCGCATTGTGGCAAGAGCATTCATATCAGTATCATATAATCGGTATAGTGCATAAACAACAACGGAATCTTGATACGCGTCATTTTAATATAGTTTGTGTATGCCGGTAAACGTGCCTGGTTCAGAATATTTATTCACGCTGACCTTATTATGTCGCCGTGATTCCTTAACAATATCGAGTGTATCACGAATAATCCAAGATGGACCATCTTGGGTAACATCTGCGACAAATATATTTTATTCTAAATTTGAACTTGCTGTCATCCACAAGATTATAAATAATAGTTTGTGCTCATTTGTTGTTCATGGCGGAATCAACGAAAATACCATAGTGAGCTATCTTGAGTGCTGACCAAACATCTTGGGTATTGTTGGCTATTTTGATACATTTTTGTAACTTAACTCAAATGGTGGACTTTTTTGTTAACTGTTAATCTGTTAAAGTCAAATCAAGTGGTATGTTGTGGTTCAATGTCAGATAACCTCATAATTTATCTCGCGGTTAATAATTCCGTAATTTGATTTCGTAAATTTGTTAGTGAAATGGTTGGCCTTGGGAAAGCTGGTGTCATACCAGCTAGATTCAAATACTGTTCCCGCAGCTGTATTGCGTGTGATGAATCAGGCATTGCTGTAGTATACGATTTACTTTCTTTAATATAATATAACTTTCTTCTAAAAAGAAATAGTATGCTATAATTACGCTAAAGGCAAAAATAATTGCAGTTGGATAACGATCTGATCAATAAATCCTTGTGGAACAATCTGTCGAGGAGATTATTGTAATTTTCTTTGGATAAATATCAGACTAGGCAGTACCGGCATGAAACCATACCTGATATTTGGGATGGGAGTGAAAAGGAGGATCTGAACTATATATATATATATATTGTGGTGGACAAAAATATCGCGCACTCAAAAGACACCTTGAGATAACGAAAGCTGCTGATAATGTTAAGATAAAGAACACAGGAGACTACACAGAGCGAGAGGAGTAAACGGGGCAAAACTGGCAAATGTAAAACAAAATCCTCGACCTGTTAAATTAATTAATCTGGAAACCGGAGAAATAAGGAAATGTTCTTCAATGTCATCTGCAGGAAAATATATTGATATCAATCCTGGAGCGTTGCAGTACGTATCAAACTGTATAAATAACTCAGCTAACTCGAAGATGGTCAGTCAGGAAATACAATTTACATATATCAATCAGTTATCAATATTGATACACGCCTCGGATTGGTGTTTTATAGCAAGAAAACAAATTTATTTCCGGATTACATAATGGAGCATTTATTTTGCAATAACGTATATTTTTCTACTACAGCGAATTTGCTGGAATTTCAATTCGACTCACTATGTAGACATATCCAGGTCACGTATCAAGCCCAGCTAAAAATAAGCGTTAAGACGCATTTAACTGCTAATAATAACACATTGATATCTGTTACGATATACATAACATAACATTACTTATTTTAAATGCTTAGATACTTAATAAATGATCTGTCTAGTGTTATATAAATGCATGCATACTATTAATTGTTATCTGTATATATGTATGTCTGTTCAATGATTGCAAATATACTAATACATTCTCTGTGAACAGCAACGTGGGTATACTTCATTTAAATAATTTTAGCTATATATTATTATCACAGATTGTAGTGTAGTCGTTAGAGGATAGGAAAATCTATCGATCGACCTGTGGAAACTTGCTTCATGTTCGATACTATTTCGCGACTGACGTATTGTCGGCAATGCAAAGAAAATATTATAAGTTGATTGAGGCGTGGTACCTGCGATAGACAGAACAATGATTAAATATTAATGAATGGGTCATTGTAAACCTAGGAAACGTAACCAAGGTGCACTTGCCTGTCCGACCTCCCGAACCCCAATAGTTGTGCACGTTTTTCAGCACCCAGGGATCAATTAGGAGTGTATGTGTGTGCTTGATTACAAATTCAGCCTGGACAGCCCTCTGAAGCTCTAAAACTGCGTTCTAAATTTGATAATTGCTCTTGCTATCATAGGTCTAGTTGCAGTCTAATTCATGTAGCTGGAAGTTCTATCAGCCGGCTACCATCCATGAAGGCTCAAACGCACAATAAAATTCGCTTTGTAGCTAAAACATATCTCATCCGAATCTTATATCATATTTCTGGAGCAACACGAGATGGAGAAAGGTGCATGCTTATTCTATATAAAATTGACAAATACATGAATAAGAAAATTTAAATGCGAGCCGTATCGCACAAGACGTATACTTCGAATGCAATCAGTGGAGTGGCAAGCAAGAAATTAGCTAATAGCTCGTGGAATAACCTCAGCCCGTGAGACGATTCTTAACAATTCCCCTGGGAATTGAATGCAAACTGCATGTTATCGTTTCGCTTTTCATTACAGTCGGAACGACAGCTCGCTGATGCCTTAAGGCTTATTTCCACCTCTTCACCAGCATACAATGCGATGTTTAATAACATTCCTGCCTGAATCAATATACCATTGGCACTCAGGCGACGTGTCTTTCTATACACGCTTGTTAGCATACTTTGTTGTAACGACCATTATCTTTTTTATTACACAACAGTTGCAATTTATACGAATTCAAAGTATTGCTGACAGATGCCCATTCGTAATTTTGTTCTGCTGTTATAAATTATATCTGTGATGTAGAGCTAGACGGAAAAGAATGTACTGCTATAGACTACTCCGTATCAAACTCGTTATCCTCTCAATGATGCTAATAAAGAGGCCACGTCAACCAGCATATCACTAGAGGACACACGATAATAATGATATGGAAAAATGGGAACCAGCCTGCAAATGCTTGAATATAAACTAGTGTATATAAGGGTTTGGCTGATGGGTCAACAATGTAAGTTATGTTTTAGGAAAAAGAATCTTTTGAGAGCTTATCCTAGTTGTAAGTGAAAAAGAGACATTGCTTTCTTGATGGGATTTCAGTCCTTTAACAGTCTTGAGTTTGGAACATTCATTACTAAAACTAGCACCTGATTCTTTCAAACAAATGCAGGTCCAGAAAATGTTGCGGCTCACATCCTTTCCTCTGCAAAGAAGCTGTCATCCAGGTTTCATCTATACTGATAAATATACGTTTGATCATGAGCATTCAAAAATTTTAAGTTATTGAGTTTTTAATATCATGGTGTTCGCATCGGTTTACTATGGGGACTGAATTAAGTACCGTGAATCCCAAAGTGATGATGGTTAAATAAATGTGTCGTTGCGGATTTTCACCCTTTACTGTATTATAGCTATTTCTTATATTCTGTTCCTCTTTTTAATTTTGGCTTGACCTCTTCATTATTCTACATAATTTTGTTCTCTGTGCCAAATGTAAAATATTTGTTGTTCTACTTGTCAGAATCTGTGTGAATCTATTTCGCTCCGTATGTTATTTATTATCAAATGAGGAAGCCCTTTCTCCTGTCAGAACCGTAGGAAACCGTTATTTTGCCATTGCCGTAATTTGTTTGGTCTCGGAATTACGTTTTACAACTGATCAGGCTATTGTTGTCGCAGTTTTGGACCAGGGTTCCAATCTCAGCTGGAAACATACAAACATTTTCTTAGCTCTGTTTAGAAATATTATTTCTCAGTTATCTGTCTCTTTCTGTGTCTGTCTATGTCTGTCTTTCGGTCTGTCCGTCTGTCTCTCATAAACGTACGCGAAATACTCATTAAACACAAACTCTGCAAGGCGTCCTGAACTACCTCATGTTACCATCACTGCGAGTAAATGAATATTGAAGGGGAAGGATCAGGTTATCTTTATAGACTTTGATCGTTTTCGTGTGGGATGTTGGTCGATAAGGAACATGCATCCATGCCGACGAGGGAAATTTGGTTTGGAACATGGTCTTTTGCGATATTCCGTATTGAATGTAACGCTAAAATGTTTAATATATTTTGAAATTTACAGTTCTTAATTTTAATATAAAGCTATAGTAGCTATCATTGCAACTATGGCCTGAAATAGTCAATTAAACTAACTGTTCCATTTGTCAAACATCAACTCATGAACAATAACAATATTTCTTCATTTAGATCAGACTGAAATGTATACACAGACACACACACAGAGGCAAACAGACTCACGCACACATATATCCAGTGCTCGAAAGAATAACTGTGTTGGCGGAAGGATATTGTTGCCCCCTATGAATCATGTTCAATGAAGAAAAAACAACTCTCAAATCGCATAATTCTAGAATATTCCTAAATATTTAACTCCGTTCTACGTAAACCAAAACAATACAGAATTAATTATTGTTCTGTTCATGAGAAGGTGTTTTTTAGAAGGAATAAACAGGTGTATTGTTACGAGTCTCTGGCCTTAAACAGTGTAACAGAAGAAAAAAAGTCTAGTCTAGTAAAATTCAACAAAATAGTTTGATTACTTTGAACACAAAAATTAAAATTGGAAAAAAATGTTGTGAATCAAAACCCAAATAGACCTAGATATTCAATTGAAAGTCCAAAAGTATAGATTTTTCCAATTGAATACCAGCATTGAATATGCTGATATGACAATAGTCTAGGATGAGCTGATGTGCTAATACTCTTGATGTATTTAACACTATGGTCTTAAAATAAGTAATAGCAAAGAGAGACAAGCTAAAAGGTTTTATCAATTCAACAAATAATTTATTCCCCTAAAACACAAAGTGAAGAAATGTACAACAACGTACGTTATTGCGAATTAAGTCAGAAATACTCATAGAATTAGAGACATAAATTCTAACGATTACAGTTCTGAGTAAACTTTAGATGAAATCAAAAATTAATCCAACGTTTAATGTGTTGATGTGTCTGTCTTTTATCATGTAGTGGTAATATACCAAGAGTCTGTTGTTTTATCACAATGACAAGATCCAAGTATATATCCTTATCTTAAATTTTATTGCAAATTCAAGTCTATATTTCCAAGAATGTTACTTTTGAGCATTTTGTAATTCTAGATAATGATAATTAGATTTAATTAATTTGAATAACTAAAATTCCATGGCAAATGAATTATTTGACACAAGAACAATACAATTGATTCTGATAATATCTAAAAGCAGGAATAAATAATGTCTAGAAAAAAGGTTATATTGTCGTCTTCCTGACTTTAGGTCACAATTAAACCCATAGTCATAGAAAAAACAATATTGGCCAAGTATTCATTATGTACAAAATAAAATTGAATCAATGATTTGGGTCAAGTAGGAAAATACCTCATTTTGACAAAGTCAAGTCCAACATAAAATATTACGACATCGAAGAAGGCATATACAGAAATATAACAACGAAGGAACAATACAAATTATATATATAACAGATGCATGAAAATGGTATAATCCTTAATATTGTTGAATGAGTTCGCAATTTTACCAAAAAAGACTCCAAGCATTCTATTATCATTTTGTAATTAAAATGACTAATTTAAATAAATAAGTCCTTTTACATAATAAATGAACACAACTAAATGTGATTCCATTTGACAGATATTTCATTAGAAATGAATTATTTTGATGAACATACCTACATACACAACATACCTCATATAGAAAACTAAGCCACAATAACATGGCCAGTCAAAAGCTCATCTCCAGAACATGCTAAGTTGTAAACAAGGCTTGGTGTTTTACTTAAATATTTAGTAAACAACATAACAACTATCACGTAAACTAGGTAATTTTCCAGGGAAAAATTCAATGTCTTCCTTCAACTCAAATCCAATTAAACAAGTTGCTGTGAAAGACCATCATCTTCAAATATAACCAACACTCCTGGACATAAGTAAACTATCTAATACGATATTTTGCAAAATGGTCTTTATAATCTAGAATCATGAATAAAGGTTAAGCACACACCTATAGATATACTTAATAGCTTTTATAAAACAATACATTTTGTCATTGTTCTCTATCTCACACACATACAAAACACATACACATGCACATACACACGTACACATTGCCTTGTGGTTAGCTTGCGACTCGTCGTTTATAATTCTTAATGAAAAGGTGATAGCTTTCTCTAACATTATATATTCTCCTCACATAACTCCGAGATAGATGAAATTTGTTTAAATTTAATGTTATTATTCCACGTGACCAGTCCTAAACAGTGTGACCTTAATTCAGAATTTAAAAAGAAACTTAGAATAAAAGAAGATTATTATGTACGTATATACGATGCGCAATGTTGGAAATGAGATGCTTTTGTGGTGGGTGGGTGATTTAGTGGTTTGTGCACTAAACAATTATTTTAAATTTAGCTGATAAACTGGTTGTATCACTTATTTAAATAAATTCAAATTTGCACTAAACAATAGGTTTGTATTAGCCACTCAATAATTAGCAATAATCTGAGCGTTGTAACAAAATGTCTGCTTTGTGAATTGCGGAAGGTTTATTGTAGATTAATTTAATTTTGTACAGCAGTAGAAGAAAGCATCTCTACTTTATTACAAGAAAGAAATGCTTATGCATGCATCCTGCAACAATTACAATATCATAAACCTGGTTTTATTTGTTTTCAATCAGGCATTATCTGGTTGTGTCCTTCTTAATTAAATATAGTTCAAGATTCAAATAAATGGTGATACCAAAAATAACCTAATTACTGACATATAATAATACCAGATAGAGTTCTACCAATACAACTGGCATTTAACGAAACAACACAACAACTACTAAAACAGCCAAAATTTAATAAGCAGATCAAATGTCTATGGTTGTTGGTGTTTTTCTTTTCTGATTGGTTGTTTGGAGGCTTATGTTTATTAGGAAGATTTTATAATGCGCCCTTGAAACAAGGAATATATGAAGCCAACCTTTTTCTCAGATTAAAACTAATTCAATCAATGACTGAAAGTACTTAAAAATAGATTTGTTCGAATTAAGAGAATAGTTTTGTTCTATGTTTGTTCCGTTTCATTGCACATTATTGTCGAGAAGGGAAGTAATGAATAACACTATGACAAATTACATGAAAGACAGACAGACAGATACAGACTAATGCAGCAGCAGATATAATACTATCCATTCTACGGTTATTCTACAACCTTTTGATAATTGTCAATAATGCAACAATTTTAGAATTCCCTTACCCCAAGGTTTATAATTTATTTTCCGCCAAATAAATACACGTCCTGAAGTTGTATATGTATAAACGGACAGCGTTACATATCTTGCTGCTAAGGGTATTCGGTGGCGTTTACTTTTAAATTTGTGTTTATATCTACTATCCAGATATATTAATCCCCAAACTTGTACTGGTGCAGATGGACGTTTTCGGGTTGATGTCCCCTTATCATTAAATCATGCAATTTGGCGCAGAATGATTTATCCGCACAAATTAGAGTATATTTTAGACATTTACTAGTGTTTATTGTGGCTCTTGAGCTACAAGCAAATGAAGAAACTCTCGGCCATATGTACATAATTATTGTTGCTTGATTCCTATATCTGACAATTTATAAATATTTATGGAAGTTGTTGTTGTTGTTGTGGGGTTTAACGCCATTTTTCAGCACACGATAGGCTATACATGGCGGCCAGTATTAATGGTGGAGGAAGAACCCTGGAAAACCCCGGAAAGAACCACCGACCCACGAGAAGCTACTGGCAAGCTTTCTCACATACCCACGTTGGCTGAATCCGAGACTCGAACCCACGCAGACAGAGGTGAGATGGCAGTGATCCGTAACGGACAGCGCTTTAAACCACTCGGCCACTCGGGGCCCCATTTATGGAAGAACACATCTCTATCGGCTGTGGCCATTTCACAGTTCCTTAATGTGTTTTGGTTGAGAATGTGGAAATATCCTTTCTCTCCAGAAACTGAGCGAAATAATTTGAAATTTCCAGTTGGTGTGCTCATTTCCAGAAAACTGCATTGTATTATAGTCAAAACTTCATCAGATGGCTTTTTTAGACATTTGTTTTATCTGTGTACCATAACAATTTATAACTCGATAATAGAATTTTTAAAATTAAAGACATACAAATGTTGAGTTTTATTTCCGGTTTGGGGGTGGGAGAGTAGGTGATATTCTACGGGGATCGTTGGTCGTTTTCGAAGGCAAAATGTGGTCTGTTACATAGTGTCAGCAATTTCAGGTTGGCCTTAAGATCTCGTATGATGTAAGCATGCCATATCAGTGGAAAGTTGACCTAAAAAGAATATTTTGAAGACAGTGCATGTTTTCCTTTATTTCTCTTTTTTTTAGTTAGTAAGTTTCACTCGTTTTGTTATTACCTGTACTTGAACACGATATCAGGTAGAAGTGATGGCGTATAAGTGATATTAATGTGACCAGTGGAACCACATTTGTCTGTTATGGATCTTATTCTAAGTTGTTGCATGATCCCTGCATACCATGTTCAGCAATTGTGGCATACCAAGAATATTTCGAAGGTATGAAAGTCTGAAGTAACTGTTAATATTGCCTCGTGGAGCCATATTTTTCACTTATGAACTAGCAATATGATGTATGCATACCAGTTTTTTAAAGGAATTTCGTTGATATTAATTTAGGTTTGTTCCCGTGGGATATGGTGTCGGTTCTAAAATAAAGGTGATGTGTGACTCATTTAGAGATCATACCATCTACAAATATTGTGGAATGTACAATGTTGATGTTTTTAACTTTGTTTTATCTTATGAAATAGGGAATTAAGTTTGAAAAATTAGAATAATGCGCTTGTGGATATCCAGTTTCGTCTCAGATAATGTCTGCTAACATTGTTTTTATATATTTTTTTAAACATTTAACGTAATCCAGGGATTTTGCTTCTTATTATATTGTTTTCGTTTCCTCTTGAGGGGAGTAAGGTATTGGATTTTAAAAAACAAAACACGAATCTTTATTGGCATGTCATAGCAGCTCAACAAAAAAGGCTAGATATTATCACCGTGTGATGGTATGTGTCACGTTTCATATAAATTCTGGTTCGATTGAGTCCAGAGTCATCAAGAGTTGGAAACGGAAGTGAGACTAGCTGAAGCAGTCGAAGTCAACGGATGTCTAGTCGGTGGAGAGAAGGTGAAGGATGAGGAAAAGGAGTCTGGAGGAGAAAGTGGAGGAGGATGCGGAGTATAGAAGAATCAAAGAGGAGGAGAAAGAATTTGTAGTAAGTCGGGGAGGAAGAATTGAATGAATTGGGAGAAATACGAGAGAGAAAAATACCTCATATGAGTAGAATACAAGGACAGGTGGAAATCGATCTCACACTGCTAATCAAGTGATGCAATAGGCTATTAAAGGGTCGAGCGGAAGGAATGTAATTAGAAATTTGAATAATCTGACTCTTCATTTGTTATTAAATTGTTATTCATTGAACTTCAAACTTTTTTTTATTAACCATCTAACCGTCAACATTACTGACTGGGACTCAAAGCTTTACATCTATCTTTCACTAATTTAACTTCCAACCAAAATTGATCCTGGGTGGGACCTCTATAATATTTTAAATAAAATATTGAGAGCACCCCACCCCAAATACAACAACCCTAACAGCATGGTTTTGTTAGGACATGTTGTATAGTCTATCAGAGTGTGAGTGAGAATTACCTAGTGCATCCTCCGTTTGTTTGAAAAGGATGAGTGTTGGCCAGTGAAGGTGTGTATATATGGTCCTTCTTTATATTTTCCTCCACTCATACGTCCCTTTGTAGTTTGTAGGTTTAGGTAATAATGAGTTAGGATAAGTCTCGGTCAGTCAACATAGTTTTATTTTTTTGAGTTCTACCTTCTAAACTCCAAACAAAGCCCATAAGGTCAGCTTATTTATTTACCTACTGATGGCCTTAAAATTATGATTTCCATAGAATTAGAAGGACAGAGAGTCATATTTAATGGCAAATTCCGATAGATTTCCTAAGGGTTAAACTTAATATCATATTCTTTCGATCCATATTAAGTAGTACTCATCGTAGATTGCAATAGCTCCCTATAGTGTTCTATATTTCCTATATCATCCCTCATAACTACTCATGTTTAAAGAACACGACACGATATGCTAACCGGTTGTATTATTTATTTGTAAAAATCAAAATGAACTTGAAACTATTGTTTCCTCAAAATTCAACTAATAGAAAAGCTTCACGTGTTTCAATCATTATTCTCATATTTAACAAGGTAATTATCGGGATTTTATGTGCCAATATCATATACGGTTTAACTAGAAAACGATATCTTCATAATTTAAAAGTAAATCTTACCAATGTATTGGTGTTATTATATTTTTTTGTAAACTAATGTATTCTTTACATATGCTATTTACAATAATTAAATCAATTTCATGAAACTATTTGTTGGTATTAAGTTTAAAAAAACTACAACTTATCACTAATGTTTTGAGATCCAGTTTGAACAGCTATTTTACAATTCACTTAAATCAAAAAACAATAGAAGACAGAATATCACCTTCTTGTTAATTTCTAAAGATTCACCTGAAAATTGAAGCAAATTGAAAGCACTTCATGTTTTCAATCAAGTATATTAAATAAACTTTTCACATAATTACGAGTACAATATTTAGCTCTAATGTTATTGTAAAATATTTATTATTTCAAAATTTATAAAACACAAATAAACAAAACAAAATAAAAATAAAAATTGAAAAACAAACGCTACGGATCGTAATGTTTTTGTCATTTATTTCCAAGACAGTTTTGTTTAATGTTATTTTTTTCAATAATGATGTTTTTTGTGTGTTTCAAGTTAAAATATATTTAAGTCAATCGTCTACGGTATATTAAATGACATTTCTATCATTGACTTGATATCTGCAGCTTACACTTGGAATTACTGAATGAAGAACGCAAGCAAAGTTCAACATTCGTGACTATTGCAAATGAGATACGTTAATGCTGAAAGTGTTTTTTTTTAGAAAACAAACACACATGTTTAAATGTGATTAAATACTGATATTAGTATGTGTGAGGCCACTGGGTGCATGCAGATTACTTTTAGTGTACAGAACCCTATACAAATGAAAAACACTAGCTTTGGCTAATTTGTTATTGGTATTTTTCTTTATTTGCTATGTGTCTGAAGCTGCGATTATGTGAACAAATTGCTTTTGAAATAAACTAATTTACTTGTAGAAATGATAAGGATGGCCTCCTTAAACCTTTAAGTCAACGAGTGCATTTCTTGATAAAAAGCAGTGAACGGGCACATTGTTAATTGCTATTTATTAACTATTGATTCATCTGACGAGTTTATATCGCACATACTCAGAAAGCATCCGACTATATGCCTAGCTTATATCATAAACAAAAAGATTGATAATGTAATATCTATTTCTATCTCTCAGATAATTTTATTTGTGAAGCCGGACTAAACATTTTAATATTTATATCCTTGTCAAAATCAAAACACTAATAAATCAGAAATGGGAGTGGTGATATTCATTAAACTTTCTGGGTAATATTCCCAATGATAAAGAAGTGTTATATTCATTTCGAACGTATTAAGAGGTTTGATTCAAATATATTTCCAGAACCTTCAATACTTCGTTCTCGCAGTAATGTAAGTATTCAAAATCAGCATAACATACTAACACACGTGTGGCTGCTGCTATGTATATTTATAGTATGTATTTCATTTTTAATTCATGCATGCAGATTGTAAGGGTCAGTTTAGTAAACAGCATTACAAAGCATTTTAAGGTTGAGCGTAACATTTAATTTGGATACAAATGTTTAGTTCCCTTTTCAGAAGTGATCTTGTTGATGAATTTGACGGGATTTGAGTTCAGGTCATTAGCTTTCCCCTCGGAAATTATGGTCTACATGATCTCTAAATAGATGACTACTAAAGGATCTAACTTGTTAACAACTTTAAATGTTCTGGAAATTAACTGATTATCCTCATCCTGGTTCTAAGACTGTGTCTTACATTTTATATAAGACACTGAGTATCATCATCATGTACTCCTATCTGAACCTTCTACATTGGAGAGAGTCATTTACATGTGTTCTTTCATTATTTGAGAAGACAGGTTTATTTCAAGGTGTTCGTATAATTCAGCACTAAAAACTGTTTTCGAATATAATGTGAATTCATTTAAAGATATTTTGGAATTATATCGCTGATATATATCAAGACTATAAGTATATCAACATTATTCGTTGTTATTGGCACATCAGCGCAATATATATATATATATATATATATATATATATATATATATATATATATATATATATATATATATATATATGACCTCATTCGGAACACCAATGGAACTCATTTGGAATACTCTGTTATTTTGGACTTATGATTTTAATTTTAAGATCCTATTTAGGATGTGATCCACAATACTGTAGTTTCTTTCTAAATTTTGATTTGTTATTTAGGGAAATAATTTATTAATAGAAGTTTGCAAAACTTGTTGATTTCCGCTATGTTTTCTTGCTTACTTTAAAACCATAGAGTGGTAACATTGTAACGTGTTTTGTGACTCTTCTTCAAAACTTGCCATAGTCAAATCCAAGATATACTGTCAGGAAATTTTACGTTGTCGTGTAATCTCGTACAATTAAATTTTCGTGTAGTTCCGTATGATCCTCGCGATATTAGGATATGGTAAAAAGTAACGATTAGGTCTTATTGTGATGCCAATACAAAGCTTTCCTAAACATTGGGAAAGAAATTTCATTTCCTGATAAAATAATGAGAATTTTTGTATTATTGTAATAATAATATAACCGAATACAAATGACCATTTGCATAGTCTAATCCAGACAAAGGTCATTCATCTATCGTTTTATTAAATTACATCCTTGTACGTACATTTTAAATATGCTTTGGTTTTGAAAGAGTAACAAAATATGTCTAGACTTTTTCAGACATGGAAGTATTACTTGTAAATTAAGTTTTACTAAAGCGCCTTTTATTGGTAACAAAGATCGATGAAGGATTCCACAGTTCATCGTTTGCCTACGCGTTCATGGATCCATGATAATTCCGAAGACTTGAGTTGAAAATTAAAACACCTTTAGTATCATCAATTTA